>OY998228.1:7000891-8300891 GCA_963922035.1 Amblyjoppa proteus | reverse complement strand
GCGCTGCGCTTCGACGATCGATTCCGAGGATAGAAGAATAACAGGACAACAAAAAAAAAAATAATAATAATAATAAAATGAATTTGTAAAAGTTTCTGCAAACTTCGTGATCGCATAGACGGATGAATGGAATTCTTTTGCCGACAGTCCACTCGCAGCTGTGACGGACTAGTACACGCCTAGGCCGCTGTTCGTTTACGATGAATTGTCTCCGCTAGATTGGCGAGGAGCCTTCGCTACCTACGCCACTGGCTTTGTGGTAGAGCGTCCCTCTCCCCTCGACGCCCCTCCGAGTCCCATACCGCGCCCAGAGCGAGGAGCGCGAGAGAAGGCCTCTGGAAGGCCCGCCATGCAATGCCATACCATGCCGGCAGCAGCAGCAGCAGCGGCAGCAACAGCAGCGGCAGCGGCGAGTGAGCGAGCACCACCGCTCGCCATGCTATCCTCCGTCCGTAACACAGCATAGCTAGTTGTTTCTTTTCTTTATTCCTTTGTCGGAAAGTCGGCGGCGAGTCTCCTCGGTTTTTGGAGGGGAGAAAGAGAGACACGCACAACGAACGGAACGAGCGAACGAGAGAATACGGGTAAGAGCGAGAAGATGAAGGAGAAAGACAAGTCAAAAGGGAAGAAGAAAAAAAAAAAACAAAAAAAAAAAGACTGAGCGGGCAAGAGGGAAGCGGCTCGAGGGAGGAGGGACTCTTTGCGGCGGTAAGAATAAAAAGTGCCAGCTAAAATAAAAACGAAAACAAAAAAAAAAAAAGATATCTTAAAAACCTCCACGATAAAGACCAATCCCGGGAATATCGTCGTTGTTTATATACACGTAAAACCAATTAATCAATAACTTACCAACCTAAAGTCCGAGGAACTCGAGTTGTAATTCCGACGATTCTTGGCGGTGCTGCCGAAAGTTTCTCTCGCTGCTACCGTCCGTATAAACGAGAGAAGTCTCCGAGGAGGGAAAGGACGAGACAATCGTCTGCGGAGTTTTCACCGAGACAGCGAGTTGCGCTCGTCGTCTGGAAATTCGACTATTGTCGACAGGGGGGGGGAGGTAGAATAGAGATGGACTATGGAGATACAGAGGGAGAGATGAATAGAGCCGAAGGATGGAGCGGAAGCATCAGGCTCTTGCAATCGATATCTGCCGCGTACAGTGACGTCCGATGGCTAAACGGCTCTCCTTACAGGAAATGAATTCCGTCGTGGTCATCGGTTCTGCGGCGGGTACGTACAGCGCGATACACGTCCCACCTCCCCTTCCCCCCCCCCCCTCCATTCGAAATGGCTCGAGTATCTCTCGAGTACGTAGCATAGGACTACGTGTACAGCTCGCATACCGCATTATTGTTGCGTACATGTATGCGTGCGGTAACGAGACACGCACAATGTTCCTCGGCCGGCTCGGCGTTGTCTCGTCTATCATGAATTCTCGACGTGACCACTGTGTAAAACGGAAAAACATCACAGCGAGTACGAGGAAAATTTAACGAAGCGGAGATCCGCTCGAGAACGGAGGGAAACGTTAAATCCACCCTCTAAGATAATGTATCATATATATATTTTTTGGAAAGTTGTTTGTTTATTTGTTTTTATTGGTTCCAATCGTCAATCCAGAGGGTCTCACTAGAGGCTTTCTGTATCCTGATTGTTCTAAGTTCCCCTAAGGGCCTCCACCCCGCGCCCTGATAACCGTTTCCCTATTGTACTATAAGGCTAAAAGTACCAGTGACGAACACCCAAGGGAGCAGTCCCAGTCCCAGGGCATCCATGAAAAATTATGTTTCTGTCTCCGGTGCACGCACGCTTTGTCCGATCATTGGGACGTTTATCTTGCTGGTACTATTCTGTGCGTCTCAGTGAGTTGTGGACAATAAATGCGATCCATAACAGCGCTGCGAACTATCGTATGCAAAAAATCTTACTTTTTAACCGGAAGTGACGTCATGCCAGCAATACGTAATCTCGGAGGAGGTGATATCATAGGACGAAACGTCACTTCCGGTTTGAAAATTTCAGTTTTCGGCCGGAAGTGACGTCATACGGGAAAGCGTCATTTCTGGTTTGGAAATCTCAGTTTTCGACCGGAAGTGACGTCATACGAGAAAGCGTCATTTCTGGTTTGGAAATCTCAGTTTCCGACCGGAAGTGACGTTCTATCGGAAAATCTCAGTTTCCGACCGGAAGTGACATTGTAACCGGAATTTTTAACCGGAAGTGACGTCATGCCAGCAATACGTAATCTCGGAGGAGGTGACATCATAGGACGAAACGTCACTTCCGGTTTGAAAATTTCAGTTTTCGGCCGGAAGTGACGTCATACGGGAAAGCGTCATTTCTGGTTTGGAAATCTCAGTTTTCGACCGGAAGTGACGTCATACGAGAAAGCGTCATTTCTGGTTTGGAAATCTCAGTTTCCGACCGGAAGTGACGTTCTATCGGAAAATCTCAGTTTCCGACCGGAAGTGACGTTCTATCGGAAAATCTCAGTTTCCGACCGGAAGTGACATTGTAACCGGAATTTTTTACCGGAAGTGACGTCATGCCAGCAATACGTAATCTCGGAGGAGGTGACATCATAGGAGGAAACGTCACTTCCGGTTTGAAAATTTCAGTTTTCGGCCGGAAGTGACGTCATACGGGAAAGCGTCATTTCTGGTTTGGAAATCTCAGTACCCGACCGGAAGTGACGTTCTATCGGAAAATCTCAGTTTCCGACCGGAAGTGACAATTGTATCGGAAAATGTCACTTGCGATTTGAGAATCCAATTTTTCGTCTGGAGTTGACGTCATATCGGAAATACATCGCTTCCGGTTCGAGAATCTCTTTTTTCCGATTGAAGCTAACGCATTTCCGGTAAATCTTCGGAAATCTATAAGTTTCCGGTTTCTAAATTCCACAATCCATGGCGAGGGTGCTTCGCGCCGTCGCTGCAACAAACCCACCGCAATATACGTATATCAATCGATCTCACGGAGTTCAATAGTCGCGACGGCAATCGAACCGAAATTCGCGACGATAAGTTCGTCGAAATTGAAGTGAATAAACGAAAAAGGCTCGGGCAAACGGGAGGTGGGGCGAGGGGGCCAAGGGTGCAAGAAGTAGAATTGTGAGATAGTGAGTGAGATAACCGGATTTTATTTTGTGTTGCAGTGGTAACGATGGTGTTGTTGTTGTTGTTGTTGTTTCCGCCGCGGCTGCCGCTGCGCGCTGGTGCCCCGCGGTACGCATGCTATATAGGACAGGATATAGGGAAGGCTATATAATACGGTTTTACCGCGTGCGGTCTCAACTCCTCTCTTACTTGCTCTTTACTCGTCGCGAGCGAGCGAGCCGAAAGAGCGGCCGAGCAAGAAGCAGAAGCGAGGCAACGAGAAGGGCAGGCGGACCGCAAATGTACGCGAGAGATGGAGAGAGAAACGGATAGAGATCGACGGAGAAGTGGTAGAGCGAGAGGTGGATGGCTGGCGTCGGTTTTGCCGGTCTCTCGACGTGCGGTTTGGCGGCCGCGGGGCTGTAGCGTACGGGAAACGAGGGGCGTGGAGGGGGGGGGAAGCCTGTGCCCGGTTCGACGGGGATCGTCGAGAGGGGTGGGGGACGAGGGGGACGAGAGAACGCGCGGCTGTCGGCGCGTTTGATCTCCGCCGCGGGCGCCGACAAAGCGCCCGTCCGGCTCTCCTCCTTCACCTCCTCTTCGTGCTGCAGGAGACCAAGCAGCACGGCAGTCCGACGCAGACGCGCGAGACGGAGAGAGAGAGAGAGAGAGAGACCGCCAGCGGGATTAGAGGAGAGAGCGTCGGTCTCGGGAGGCCTCTCTACTCGGTCGTCTCCGGCGTAGTCCTATGGTTGCCCGTAGTTGGTAGTAGTGTAATAGTAGTGGCACTGGCCGGAGTAGGACGGAGCTGAGAAACGCACGGAACGGGGACGAAGGATGGATAATAGAGCCGGGCGGCTGATCGAGTGAATGAGATGGAGAAAGAGAGCTGGGAAGGCCTCGATGCGCTTGCACGTTAAGAGACAGAGAGAATCCGGCTTGAGTAGCTCGCGAAAGAGGGACGGAAAATGACGTCCGGAGGAGCGATGAGCGAAGAGAGTCGAGATATATATATATATATATATATGTATATATATGGGCCCATCTCGTGCGGCAGGAACGGCAACGAGTCGTCATTCTGTTGCGCCCGCTCTAGCATGTTGCGCTCTGCCACTCCCTTGAATCGCGTCGGCAGTCACGGCCAGGCGGACAGGCCTATCTTGCCTCCTTGCTTGCTTGCACACAACTGACTTTCCTCTCTCGCTCGCTATTAATAAATAACGTCGCTGTGGCTCGCGCTCTCTGTCTCTCGCTCTCGATGATCCCGACGCCACAGTTGCACCTCTCACAGCCGACGGTTGCGTCGCGAGTGAGGCGTCTAGTTCCGCTCTTCGGTCGGTCCCTTAATTTCCTTCAAATTTATTCTATTCTACAATGTTTTGATGCGGCGAACGCGCCCGGCTACCAATGCCCAATCCCATGGGCGATAATACACGGAGTATTGACGTCCCGATGTTGTCAATTACGCTAAATTTACCGTTTGGTTCGATGAGAGTCAATTAACACTCATCGAGAATCGTTCTTTCATTCGTAAAATTGCCGAAGCATGCGAATGAGGCATCTTACACAATGCACTTATCGTTATGTAGCTGGGGGGGGGGGGGGGCATCGAGGACGGTTATAGAATAAATCAGAAATCGAGAAGATCAAACAGTCCATGCCTATGCGTGCACGGTGATGGATATTGGATTGATAGATTAACTACATTTTACACGTTTCGATGATTAAGAAACGAACGACGGGTACGTTGTTTGTAAGCCGCACGTATATAGGTACATTAGTCAGATTGTTTACACGAATTAATCGTATCGAAGCGAGAACGGTCCAAGCGCTGCCCTCGGTGGAACGAGCCTGACAAGTAACTCGTTATTATCTCCCGTCGGTATTGCAGGGATCTCTGATCCGACGTAGCAACTGATAGAACCTGGCGCGTCGGACACTCGACCGCTAGAGTTAGTAAACGAGGAGCGCGTTCCCCTCGAGGAGAGGTTATGATTGACATGTTTTAAAGCCGAGAATATAAACATTTAATTGGCCACTCGGACAGCGCTTCAACGAAAAATGTCGCTTTACGATGACTTCGACAAGCACAGAAACTCGGAGAAGGTAGCCGGCTGGTCGTCGGGTATAAAATTGCTGCAGTCACAGTTACAGTTGAAAAAAGCCGCAACCACACAGGTGAGCCTTTAATGTTTTTGTTATCGAGCATTTTTTTCCTCCGTGCGTAAAGGGGCACCGACTAACTGAGCTTTGATTTTTCAGCCAAAACGCGAACAGTACAGGAAAGCGACGGCCGTACTGGCTCCGGTCATCGATTTGAAATCCAAGAGCAATCGCGATACCGAAAAGGAGAGAGAGGACGATGGGACGGTCAGTGCGAACTCGCTGTCGAGCGGCACGGGAAACAGCGTCGTCGTCGGTAGCGAATTCGACTGGAACGTCGTCAACGAGTACGATCCCATGTGGCCGAACGAGTACGAAAAAGTCGTGAAGGAACTTCGGGACATTCGGGATCGGGAGCACGATCAGGAAACTGAACAGAGAAAGCGTCGACGCGACAACACGCGATTCGAGGACACTCAGGTTAATATTCGTTTTATTTAGTCTGTTTTATGCTATTCCTCTCGTTCGGAAGTATCTCGTCTTATTTCGATATGATGGCCGTTTTTCCCTCGGAAAAATATTCCCTGACCTTTCACTGACCAATTAAAAATTTTCCCTGACCAAATTTCTAACGACTTGTATAAAAAAAGATATTAATGATGCAAATGAAAATGCCTACTTATCGTATTAGTGTTTAATTCGTTTTTTTTTGGTTTTTTTATCGCATATTCTTAATTTTTTTTTTTTTTAAGGCTCCCTTTTATGTACTCCTTATTTATTTATAGAAGGTACGGCGACAATTGACTCTTTCCCTGACCAATTTTGAAATTCCCTGATTCCCTGACGAAGATTTTCTTCCCTGACTTTTCGCGGTTTTCCCCGACCGCGGCCACCATCTTCGAATACAACATCGAGTCAAGAAATAATAATGAGTGTGCTTTTCGTTGTCAGTCTCCGGTCGGTAACACGACGATGGTTCCGCCGGAAAGGGACGAGGAGAGAACAACTTCGTCTCGCGGCACGACCGGCGGAGCGGCGATAGCGCCGCCGCCTTCTCTGCAGGAATCCACCGACGGTCCACCGTCCTGCCCGTCGCCGCGGCAAGCTTCGGGCAACAGCATGGGTTACGCGACGTCTTCCGTGGCCGCTAAGATAATGGCTAAATACGGGTTCAAGGAGGGACAAGGCCTCGGGAAGAAGGAGCAGGGAATGTCGGTAGCTCTGCAGGTCGAGAAAACTAGCAAACGCGGCGGAAGGATCGTCGGCGAGCGCGAACAGCTGATGCCTCCGCCGCCGCCACTCGCCGTTTCCCCGCCGCCGTCCCAGTCCGGCGCGACGACGACCGCTCAGACACCGCCCGAAGAGCCGAGCATAACCGAGATCATGAAATCTCCGAGCAAAGTCGTGCTACTGAGAAACATGGTCGGCCCCGGCGAGGTCGACGACGATCTCGAGCCCGAGGTGAAGGACGAGTGCAACACCAAGTACGGCGACGTCGCCAGAGTTATCATTCACGAGGTCATCGACGCGCCGGCCGAAGAGGCCGTTAGGATATTCGTCGAATTCAAGAGAATAGAGAGCGCGATAAAGGCCGTCGTCGATCTCAACGGGCGATTCTTCGGCGGACGGCAGGTTAAGGCGGGTTTTTACTCCAGCGAAAAATTGGACAATCTACAATTAATGGACTGAGAGCGTCGAGTCAACTCAAAGATGTAAAAATATAATTTATAAGTACATACAGAAACTCACACTGTCATGATTTATCTGCAACGGTTTTTTTTTCTTCTTCTTTTGTTTGTTTTCGTTTAACTGTGTCAGGCTTTTTCATGCTTTTAGAGCTCTGATAGTTTTTCGGTAATCCTATACTTTTTTTTTTCTCCTTGCTTTATTCACGAGACGATTCGCCGCCGTTCCGACGATTCGGACTCAACAGACTTTTGGCGCGAGCCGCGACAGCAAGAAACGGCGAGAGTCGAAGTTGAAAATATATTCTGATCGGTAATTTGTTTTTTCTTTCTTTTCCGCGCGATCGAAGTCGATGCAACTAGGCCGCCTTTCCTATGTACAGCCTTTTGGTAAAACTTTGAAGCGCAAACAGACCTGCTCCAGCAGATTCTTCAGAATGGCCGGCTGATTGTCAGAGTCCTGCAAGAGGTGTTTTTGTTTTAAAAGACATATCCAAAAATATTGCCAGGCCTGAACAGCGCGCTTGAAAAAAGTAAAAACCAAAAGTTCCAAAAATAATGCTCGCCTTGTCCAGCGTAATGGTCGGGATGAAGCTAGCTTGAGGCCTCAGCGCGTCCGTAATCTTCCCATACATGGCCAACAGATCTTTCCCTCTGGCGTCCTTGTGACAATTTAGAATAGGCTCGGCGTCCAAGTGCATCCTCTCCGCGCACACCTTCGTGATGTTCGAAGGGTTAAGATTGTTCTTTATCATGCACGCCAAGAAGTCCAGTTGGACAGCGGGATCCTTTATGACGTCAATGGCGCAAGCGTGTATAATATTCGCTTCGCACTCCACGGGTCCGTGCTGGCAAGAAAATTCGTATCCGTTGTCCGTCTTTGTAGTCTGAAAAAAAGAAAAACAAGAAAAAAATCACAAAAAAACTGACCAAGCTCTTTTCAAAGCTGCGCGTGTCGTACCGTCGCCTTGCCGTATGGAATCATCTCAATTTGGATGTTTTCCTTCAGGCTCTGGAAAGTTGGCTCCAGCTGCTTGATGACGAAACTCCTCGAGTCCGGACAGAGGGCTTCGTAGTACACGGAAATAAGTACCCTCTGCACATGAACGCTCGAACGAACATCGTTGGCCGCGATCTCCGGATTTGCCTTCACCTGTAGCTATGCTATATAAAGTTTAACGCTTGTCTACGGAAGTTCGTCAGAGCGAGTCGGCCGTTTCACTCGTGACGTCGACCGTTGCCAATTAGTGTTTTGAAAGTAAATAAAAGTAAACAGTGACACTATCGAAATATATACATACCTCTTTCGAGTCGGGTGGATCGCCGCTGATGGGCGACCATATTCTCACAGTTTGCCAGACGACGAGCAATATCACGAAGCCCGCCAACAATCTGACACGAAAATTTCCTAACCCCATGTTCCGAAGTGTTGTTTGTTGAGCATGTAACACCGACCGAAGAACAGCGCGCTACGCCGTGGGGGGGGGCAAAAAAGAAACGACCGCACAACCCGTCGAGCTACGTGACCGAAGAACACTTGTGCCTAAATATAATTAAACGTTTCGATCGGCGAGGGATTTTTTATTGATACGTTTTCGATTCTACAATTTATCTTAATTACATTGCCCCGTTCGACGTTAGCTGATTGCAGCCTGCCAATCCATGTCACACGTGACGTACGATCACGCGAGCACCGAGCAATACTGGAGGGCAGCTGTCGGTGTAGCGCCGCGGCCGCACACTCTCGCGTCTCTCGCACGTCCGTAGAGCGGGGATGGGGGGGGGGAGCTTTCGATCAGCTGAGTGGGGATGGGCGTTGCTCCCGAATATCGTGATTTTTTATTAAACTTTTTTGGTTTATTTATAATTTTTTATTTTATTTTTTTTATGAACAGGGCCAACATCCG
This sequence comes from Amblyjoppa proteus, assembly GCA_963922035.1. Lineage (NCBI taxonomy): Eukaryota > Metazoa > Arthropoda > Insecta > Hymenoptera > Ichneumonidae > Amblyjoppa > Amblyjoppa proteus. Next base: position 8,292,101 of record OY998228.1, on the reverse strand, counting down.
GGTCCGGGAAGGCAACACCTCACTGCCGCTCCTTGAGAAGGGCAACAGACGGTCGGAGGCAATCTTCTCTGCGCCATTACGGAACCTCGCACGAGAGGCCTGAAAAAAAAAAAAAATACAATTCAGCGAATAACAGAGACCGAGGTGGCGAGGATTTATTGGTCGCTATCACAGTCATACGTTTTGCATTTAGCTGCATTCGTTCCCCGTTTCTTCTTACTTGTTCCGCTCTTCTCTGCACCTTTATCATTCTGTTTAGCCCTTTTATCGACACCTGCTTCCTTACTCTTCGTTGCTTTTTTGGGTGGCATATTTTTTTTTATGTAAATTTAGTTATCGAGGCCGAAAGATGTATCTTTTTCGTTGCGATCGACGAACGGATGAAATTTAAACAAACGAAATGACTAAGACAAAAGAGCCGCAGCCGGATGATTTCGATGTCGCGAATCGATATCGATTTAATGTTATGTTGTCATTTTTTTCATTCATTTTTGATTATGTAAATTAGTCTCGCGTAATTTCGCTATAAAAAAGGGTTATCGAAATTGTCAAGTTAATCGACATGGATACGCACTTGAAGACACCGTGCGTTTACGAATTTTCTCGAGGCAACGGCACTGGTGTCGCTGAGGCTTTGGGAAATTGGGGCTTCTCAAACGGGACAGCGAGCGAGGGTCGGGAGCTCCGACGCCTAAAATGTCTGTTCGCGAAGATGGATGGACTGTGAGGATCGTTCGTATGAACAAACAAAAATCGTAAAAATAACGAGCAACAGCGCGAGTTTTTATTTTGCAGACGTAGCTCGAAACCTAGCATGTGCGTGAGGTACGACCGCAGAAACGATCCGGAGGCGTGGCACGTCCGTCCGAGTCCTCACGAGTGCAAGCCACCGTGGACGTTTCCCTCCAAGAGACCGCTCATAACTTTCAGCTCAACCGCCGATATAATCGTCGTTTCGGACTTGGTGAGCGTAGCTCCCGATTTGGCGTATCCAATACCGGGCCGGGGTTTCTACGTGCAGACGGTAAGACAGGTTCCTGCCATACCCAATCATGGTTTATTGTTCGACGGATAACGATGGGTAATTATTTGTTTCGCAGTCGGGGAACAAGTGGTACAAGAGAGGACCGGATTGTTGCCCGCAGCCGAGTTGCATGGCTCCGCAGTGTCCTCGACCTTGCCGTTCGTGATTGAGACCGAGTCCAAGAGATATTTAACATTAAGCCCATGATGTTTATATCCTTGTGTGTTGCGCATCGTTGCGGCGAATAAATAAATTTTTCGTGCTCATAGCTCTGAAAAGCGCGTGCTGTTGCAGACGAGTAATCGAGCGTTCAGTAAAACTGCAAGTGGATAGCATGAATTGCCGACGTTCGGAAGTACTAGCGGTCGGCAATGCAGCAGATAACTATCTACTTACTTGCTATGAACTTCTAAATGATTTCCAATAAACGCCGTCTACAAAGCACACCTCGAAGTAATTATTAGTATGCAAATTTTCTTTAAGTTAAATTGAAATTTTGTAAATAAAGTTTCAATTTTTTTTTTTCTCAAGTTAAATTGAGCTTTTTGTAAATAAATTCCAATTTCTTTTTTCAGCTTCGATCCCTATGGTCATATGGAAAAACGTCACTCCCGGTCTTCAAGTCTCTGTTTTCGACCGGGTTGAAAATCTCATTCCTCAACTCGATGTGACTTCATATCAGAAATACGATACTTACAATTTGAAAATCTAATTTTTCTCACCAAAAGTGATGTATTTTCGGTACGAAGAAACTTTCGATCGAAAAATGAATTTTTCAAATGAGAAGTCACATAATGCCTCACCGATATATTATGCCTTGAATGGCATTTGTTTTTCTGTCCATGACAGTGCAAATTCTCGATCAACCTATCCGGCAACGTGATAAAATAAGTCTCGTTTATATTCTAAATATATCCTAAAACGCCTTTCGTCTAAATTTAATTCTGAAAAAATGCCACCCAAGAAGGACAAGAAGCAGGAAGAGAAAGCCAACAAGGCTGGCAAAGGTGAAGGCAATAAAGACTCAAAGAAGAAGAAAGCCAAAGTTCTGCCGAAGGGCGCAGGAATGGGCGGTACGATTGGCCTTGCCGAAAAAGAAGTGAAAAAGTGCATGTGAGTAGTAAACTCTTCTTTAGATCGAAGCCTTTACAGCTACTGATTTCTTATTTGTCTTTGATTACAGAATGCCTTGTGTCAAGTCATTCACTCAACCATCGGCTTGCTGCCCTCAAGAGATCCGTTGTCCAACGGTATCGGCGTGCTGTCCTCCAGCTTGCCCTGTGACCTTCTATGCCACTTCACCCCCTTCTTGTTGCTGGCCATCCAACAATATGTAAATCAATACAAAGTCTCGGTTGTATCGCAAATACTACAGAAAAATACCTCTAAATAACGGATGTTTGGCTGTCATTTAATTTAGATATATCGATTAGCTGCCGTACAAGGCTGAAAGCTGAAGCTATTGATGAAGAACTCGAATTCCATCGTTTATACCATAAGTTTATACCATCATTCATGGGGGAAAACATCATTTTCGTTCAAAAAACGAGTTTTTTTTTTTTTTTTACAGAACGTGACGTTTTCCCTTATGACCTTAATTTCATTGGCAAACTGTGATTTTTAAACCGGAAGTGACATTTTCTCATATGACGTCACTTGCGGTGGAAAATTCAATGTATTTTTCTCAATTATCAATATTGATCTAATGCCAAGTCAAATATTGTTAATCGCTGAAGAAAGATTTTCTTCGGCTTATGCCGAAGAAAATCTTTTTGAACAAAAAAACTCGTTTTTTGAACGAAAATGATGTTTTCCCCCATGAATTATGGTATAAACTCGAAAGTTTTAAAACGGATGTAACGTTTTCGCCTAGGACATTGCTTCTGATAAAAAATAAATTTTTAAACCGGAAGCAACAAGTTCCCCTACGACGTTACTTCCGGTTAAAAAACCGAGATTTTCCAACCGGCATGAAAGTTTTCCTTTATGAGGTAACTTCCGGTAAAAAAAAATCAAGATTTTTTCAAAGAAATTCCGCGAGTAAGTGGCGACCCTGCTTCGATCCTTAGAAAGTTCATACAGGGCCAAAATAAAGAAGAAACGTTTTTCTCCGACTGCCTTCATACAGTACACAAACATTCGTCATCACCGTTTCGGCCAACGAGCTCTATAAATTTGTAAAATTCATTTCGCTAATAAACACGAAATGCCAAAAGAAAATAAACAAGCAGCTCGTGCTTCGGCAAAGGGAGACAAGGGGAATAAGGCCGATAAGAAAGGCGGGACTGGCAAAAGCGAGAAAAAAAGAAAAACTCGCATCACCGGAGGAGGAACGGTGGGTTACACCGTAAAACCGGTTAGGGGACAATACTAGTGAGTATAATTTCTTCGATGCGATTCGAAGCTTGCTGAAACAACGATGATGCTCATTGCGATGAATGGTCATTGACTCGAACATTTCAGCAACGTCGTTGATTCGTTGGACGGTCTGATATGCCCACCCGTGCCGCAGGCTCAGTTCAACGAACCCTCCAGAGCTCCCAGAGAACCGCCCTGTTGTCCACCTTCGGCTTGCTGCTACCCACCGCCGTACTGCTCCCGACAACCTGGAAGACGATGCTGTTAACGGATCTCCTCGCAATGAATACATCAATCGATTAAAATTGAACCAAAGTCAATACATAATAAAATTGAAAAATAAACACGTCGTGACATCGTGATTCCTGCGTCTTCTTTCGACACTTTTCAAAATGAAAAATAAATTGTTTTTTGGACTTTACGATTTAGAAAACGTTTCCCTAGCGGCGCCGATGCTGCCGGTGGTCGTGAAATAAAATTGATCGCATAAGCTTTGACCTCGAAATAATGAAGCATCTTAAAAAAAAAAAAAAAAAAAAAAACAATTGTATTTAGAATCCGTCGCTTTCGTCACGTAGTCGCTCCAATCTGCCACCCTTTCGGCCTCATTGCCAAATTTCTCCGTAACCTTCTTTAGAAAATCCAAAATTATCAAGTAAAAAGCAAATTCTCGAGGAAGCAATAAAAATGACCGAAACTACCCAAGTCGTGGATGCGGGTGACTTAATCTGCAATCTCAAGGCCGCGGTAACGGCTCTGGAATGGTTAGTGAAATTTGCCAACAGGATTGGCAAATCGTTAAAAATATCTGGAATATACTCATGGACATAATGAACAATACTCAGTCAGCACAAAATGGATTTGGCGCGAGAAGAGAGGCAGCGTCGAAAAGATAAGAAGCCTCCGCCACCACCGATATTCGTGATGATTCCTATCGAGCAAAAGATTAGCGGTGACAGTAGTGGCGTTTGCGAGGACAAGGCGAAACGTACGAAGAGACAACGGCACGAGCACGGGCGAGACTCGAACGGTGACTGTGCGGATAGCATATCGAACTCCGACAGTAGAAGGACGAGCGGTCGTCGACGAGACGAGTGCGGCGAAAACGTGAGTATCGAGCCGACCTCCAAAGTAAATCGGAGTTATCGAAACAACGAGACTCATGATTTAAGCTGCTCGCAGAAGAACCAACGTGTGCAGTTTGCTGCCACACGGACGAGCCATTCGGTCACCAACGCTAAGTGCTAGCCAATCACTGTTATGCATTGGTGTCCGATCGGCACGTCTGTGTTCGGTACGTCGTTTCATGTGTGTCGCCACCCTTGAGGTGATGTGATACAATTTTCACCTGCCAAGCGACCACTTGGTGTAACGAAAAAGTGTACTGAATGTAGTTTTGAAACCCTAGATCGCCAAGGAAAGCGAAAATTGTCTTTCCCTGAATTTACCGATTTTCCAGGGAAAGACAATTTTCCTTTCCTCGGCGAATTGAGGTCTACAAACGGCTTTCAATACAGTTTTTGCTACTGGCGGCGATATTTCACATCACCTTAAGCTGCTCGCAAGCGATACTACGCATCGAACAGACAGGGCGTACAATATGCACACACAGTCGTGTAATCATTGTATTGCACACAGTCGTGTAATAATTGCATTACACACAGTCGTGTAATCATTACATTACACATAGACGTGTAATTATTAAACTACACACATCCGTATCACTATAACATTACACACAGCCATATAATCATTGCACACAACCGTGTAATCATTACATTACACACAGCCGTGCAATAATTACATTACATACAGCCGTGATAAGCTTGTGCTCGCGTATTGGTGTCCGATCGAGTCGTTCGTGTGACACCAAACAGCAAACTGCAGACGGTGTTTCATGTGCGAGGATCCTTACTGCTCGATTTCAGAACGGTCCCACGATGCGAGGCGGAGTTCTGCACAGCCGATGCTACTGCATTCATAGAGACGGACTCCAAGATTCTTGTCCCCTGACCGAGTGTCGGGGCCATCCCGATTGCCTGACGAAGCCCTGGGCGGTTTGTCCGCCGGCGAGATATTTTCAATCACGGTTTCCAGATAACTATCCTGCGTCCCCGTATCCCGACGCTATAACGTTCTGAGAGTGACAATCTGAAAATGGAAATAATTTATCCAGTGTACAGTAATACACATCGTGTTAATGCAAACTATTCTCAATAAAAAATGAAATACTACAAACCGCAAAGTATGCGAATGATTTCAAGGAAAGATCCATCGGCTCGATGACCAACAATTGTCTTTAGCCGTTGCCATGGATTCGACAAACGTTTGGATCGAAGAAAAGAAAATCATTCGTCCGACTATCGCCGCAAATGCCGGACCGTTTCGTTTGACCTCTCCTTGATTCGTGACTGGAAGCGACTCGATGCGCTTTCACGTCGAAATTCGATGTTCCATTTGCGGCTATGTGCAGGAAGAGATGAAAAAATAGATAAATCTTAAGTGTAAAGTAGTAAAAGAAAGAAAAAAAATTGTAAACTTCTAAATTCGCCGTGCCGATAATCTAAACGAAAATATGCCGTGCGACGGAAAGAATCCAAACTGCGACCGGAGACGGGAGCTCCTGGCTCAGCTGAAATGTCTCGTCAGCTCTATGGACAGGAAGAAGCCGTGCGAATGGGACGAGCCCGATTGTCCCCCACCGACATGCTGTCCAGTCTGTCCAACCGACTGTCCGCCCTGTTGCGTGAGTGAATCTCAAAATTTCAATCTCTCCCCTCAAATCCTAATCCAACACTTATCCCCATATTTATTCCCCATCAGAGTCCTGTGAAAGCCTGCAAGAGTTTCGAGCTTCGCGGTAGCGTAATGTATCGTTGCGAGTGCATAAAGAGAAACGGTCTACAGGACAGATGCATGATGTACGACTGTATGGGACGACCCGAGTGTATGACGAAGTTGTATCCGGTCTGCGGCCCTGGACGCGCTGCCTTGCTCAAGCTGACCGATCTAGGAGATGCCGAGGTGGCGCTCAGAAAATACTACTGCGCCGATCAAGCTCGAGAATCGGCACTCGCCGCTTACTGCCGACTCACTTGCGGCGCCTCGTGCTCGGGCCCGACGTGCTCATCGGGCTGTCCACCGGAGGAGGACGATCAGTGCTGTCCACCTCCACAGCAATCTTGTTGTCCGCCGCCTCCATGCGGTCCGCCGCCGTGCTGTCCTTCTCCTCCTCCTCGCTGCCCTCCACCGCCGTGCTGTCCTCCATCGCCGTGCTGTCCTCCACCGCCGTGCTGTCCACCACCTCCGTGCTGTCCTCCGCCGCAGTGCTGTCCTCCGCCGCAGTGCTGTCCTCCACCGCCGTGCTGTCCTCCGCCGCAGTGCTGTCCTCCACCGCCGTGCTGTCCTCCGCCGCAGTGCTGTCCTCCACCTCCTCGTTGCCCTCCACCGCCGTGTTGTCCTCCGCCTCGCTGTTCGCCGCCACCGTGCTGTCCGCCTCCTCCTTGCTGTCCTAAGCCTCCTTGCTGTCCCCCGATTATCAGTTACTGTGGCCCACCGCCGTGTATGCCACCGCCCTGTTGCCCGTCTCCCGTACGCACGGTCATCTGTCCCTGCTGAGCCACCATAATCCAAAATACTAAAAACGCATCCATATCTGTAAAAATAAGTCTCAAATTAAAATACAAAAATATACCGTGCGCCGTTCAAGCACCATAATCCATGGTTGCCGCAATGAAAATACCAGAAACACCTCCGTATCTGTAAAAAGAAGTCTCCAATAAAAATACAAAAATATACAGTGGACAGTTTATCTCGTATTTCTCTACCACCGGTTAGGTTTCTATCCATGGGCATAAAAAAAATGACGGTTTCCAAGGCAATCGTTGTAGAAACAAGAACGCAGTTGCAAACATTTTAGTCCAAATCCTCTCATCGAAATCAATGGTCATCAGAATCCTGGATTCGTTGATATAAAAAAATCTAGCTGAAAAATAAAAAAAAAGTAAAATTTAATTAAGCAAAGAAAAAAAACGATGTCGTGCGGAAGCTGCGGCACAACGGCCAGAGCGACTCGCTCGAGCAGTTATCCTGCTCAGTCGTCCTCGGGAGCATCGCCGGCTGCCGGATCGTCGTCCTGCCGTTCGTCCCAGGGTTGCACACCGTGCGTAATTTGTCCATCCCCTTGCTCGCCATGTCCGCGACCATGCAGCATCACTATCTGCACACCGCCCGTGCCGTGCGGACCCTGCCCGCCGATATGTGTTCCTTACTGTCCGACATCCTGCGCTCCGACGTGCCCGCCGAGGTGTCTGAGCCGCGTCGCCGCGAGGCCTCTCAGCTGGTTCGTGCAGATGTGAATCTCGGCGAATCCGCGCTTCGTTGGCCGAAGGCTCTCGTCCGCTCGGCACAGGTGAAAATCGGCCGAATAATCGCAGACTCGCTCTATCGTTTCCCACCGTTGTCAACACTGATCTACGTTCTTGCAGAGGATGCACCGTCACGATTCCCGCGATGCCGATGCCGCAACCTAAACGTTACGTCCCCAAGCGACCCTGTTGCAGACCCGGATGCTTTCACACACCCCGACCAATCTGCTGCCGCTATCTCTACTGGCGCTTGCCGTGCAAAGCTCACTGCTTCGAAGTTTGGTAGGCGGCAAAAGTGTACAAAAATGTTACCCTCGATCTTTTCGTCTCGTCTATCAATAAACGCTACTTTTCGTTGATAGCAAAATAATAACTTATTATATTCTGTTTTTCTCGATCCACGATCAATCCTCGACGAACTTGTACAATTGTTTGCCTCGTTTCAATAAAATACCCTCGTCATTGAGTTTTGTAATGAAACGACTGAAATCGCTGACGACGATGCCTCCTCTGTCGGCGATTTCCATCAAGTCCGTTTTTGAGAATAGCTTGTCATTGTTCGTCGCGGATTCGTCCTTCAGGAGTCTGATGAAATTTTTCACCTGTCGAACGGCCAGGACAAAATGCTGTCGTTAGTACAGGATCGAATTTTATAATTCGCGCGCGACACTGACCTTGTTGCCGGTGAGTTTTCCGGAATCGGAAGATAGGCTCGGCGTAGCTCCAGCGTCGAGAGGAACGTCCGCGAGCGTGTAATTGAATATCTCTATGACTTCGGAAGCGTCGCTCGCGGTCGCTTCGACTCGCAGCTCCAGCTTGGCTCGCGCCTCAGTCAGTCTGATCAGAGCTTCCAACTGCCGATTGTAAACCTGTATGTTGCCGAATATGTTGTTTCTCTTTCGAAGCTCCAAGTAAAACTGTTGAAGGATCTCAGCCGCGGCGGTCGACAGTCTCGGCTGAACGTACTGGCGAGCGTAGGCGATGTATTTACGAATTATTGACTGTGGAATCAAGTCCTCCGTTTGCGTGTTGAAGAGCGACAGTCTCTCTCTGGAACGTAAAAAAAAAGTTACTATTCGCATAGCTCGAGGTGACGGGCCGTTGATTTTACCTCAGCGTCGCTGTTTTTGCGAGTGTAGGTCCTGACGAATTCGTGGTGCTTACGTTACTCGCTACATCGTTAATGGATTTCTTGCTGCGTTTATAATTGTTCATAACATGCGCGCACATGAGAGTGTCCAGTACCTGTGAAAAACATACGAGCTCCGATAAAGTACTGTAAAAAAAAATCGATTGACTATTAATAAATGGTATTGAAACCGTTTTTACATAAACTATTTCTGAAATTTCAAACACTTGTGCGTTGCAATTTTTCGGTAAAATTTGTATCTTTAATGCATTTTTTTCAGACACAAGATGTGAATTGTAATGTCTGGTATTTTTATTTTACGAAAAAGTACATCAATGTTCAATTAATTTAAGAGATGTAAGCAAATTTCAAATGCCGGTACATTAAGTTTACAATTTATTTTCGGTGTACAAGCGAAAGCGAGTGGGCAAGCGAAGATTCCTTACCTCGTTCGGCTGATCGAGCAGCAAGAATACCAGGTCGAACCGTGAAAGCAGTGGCTCGCTTATGTTTAGATTTTCAATTACAGTCTTCGATCTGTCGTAGCGACCACCGATCGGATTGGCCGCTGCGAGAATCGAAGTTCTCGACGGAAGTGAGCAGACCACTCCGGATTTTGCGACGCTCACACTCTGCTGTTCCATAGCTTCCAGTAGTGCCTGAGAATGAATGGAAAATATATTACGAACAGTTCCTGCGTTACAGGAATGCATTCGAACGAGAATTGTCGATTTTCCGACCTGATGCTGAGTGGGCATTTTGTCGAACTCGTCGATGAGACAGCAGCCCCGATCGGCGAGAACGAGAGCTCCGGGTTCGAGAGCGAAGTCGCTCGTGCCAGTCTCCCTCGTCAGCGTGACTGTGAGACCCGAACACGTGCTCGAGTTTCCGCAGACGTAGACTCCTTTGAAAAGACAATTGTCTGAATAATCTAGTAAAAAGGAACATCGCGATAATTGGGAGCATTTGGTTGAGTAGTTGAACTACCTCGAGCAGCGACGCGTGTGCAAGCTTGTAGCATCTGCGATTTTCCCAGTCCGGGATCGCCGATCATGAGAACGTGAATGTTCTCGCGCAATGAGGCGTGTTTCGAGCTCCCACCGAAGAGGCTCAGGAGCAATCCCACTTTGACGATTTCGTGGCCGTATATGTTGGGACACATGGAACGAACGAGCAGAGACAGCACATCCGGTTCGCTGTGGACTTGCTAGAAAAATGCGAAGAGACATTGTTTTCGCGTGTAACCACGTCTCGTCGGAAGATCGTGACTTATCTTCACCTTAATGGCGAAGTAATCCTTGACGCTCAATTCCATCGCCATTTCGGTCTTGTTCTTGGATTTACTCTTGTTGTTCGTTATCGAAACGGCCTCCATGTACAGAGAACATGCGCTTACCGTGTTGCCTCGGACAACTCCTATTCCGTCGTCCGTACCGCGTACCTGGGTAAAAGTAAATTTGTTACTTGAATACACGTGTGCAGTAGTTTTATTTTGTATTTCATCGCATCAAGAACTTTTGAGTAATGTACCTTGATTATTCCTACAACGGTTACATCGTCGCCGGGCAAACAAGCCTCCACGAGATCGTATATCAGTTCTACCTCGAGTATCCTCGGCATCCTGCCTCGATCATCCTACCAAAATTAAATTTAAACTGTGCAAAACTGAATTTATTATCGTTGTGTCTGGCATGGATTTGAAATAAAATTCAAGGACTTTGCAGGGTAAAGTAAAATTCGTGGAGTTTTTGGGGAGAAGCAAAATTCAAGGATTTTTCAAGGATTTCCGACGAACGGAACACCGCGATTGTGTTCCGTTCGTCTGTTCACCTGCTCGTCGCCAAAGTGCTCCTGGAGTCTGATCGTTTGGAAGGGCGCAGTTTTCACGTACGGCGAATCCAACTTCGGTAGAAACTTCGCGGTCCCGCAAAGATCGCATTTTCTGGGCGGAGTGTAAATACCGTCGGGCTGTTTCTCGATCTTCTGCAGTTGGCACTTGACGCAGTGGAAAACCATCCACTGGGAGAGGTGACGCGTTCGGCCTACCCGTATGACGCATCCGCGCGTGGAAATTAATTTTCCTGAAAAAAATATGAATTTTTCATTAAATCACGATCTTCCGCGATGCAATTTCGTAATCGAGAATTCACCATAAGAATTGACTTTGAGATCTCTCAGTGATACCGAAGGAGAATAATTGTACACCTTGACTCTTATAATTGGCAGATTAGTCAATTGTTCCATACACTTCTTTGCCTCGCCATTCGATAATGCCTCGGCGACAATCTGAAAAAAATTGTCTTTAGTGTTTCTTGGATTGACAACTGTGTTAAAGCCGATGATTTATACCGACCTGATGTACAGCCAATCCAAGGCAATTCAGAGTCTCTCTAGGCTTTTCGTGTATATCATCCTTGAACTCGCTCCATTCCCTCATGAATATCTCATCTTTGTACAACATCTTCGTGTCAAGATTCAACGACCCTCCAGCTTCCAGACTATCCGTCGATATGAGATCTTGGTGTCTTTCGAAGAAACCTTCGGTGACTTCCACTCTCTTGACTAGCGGTGAATTCTTGCTGTACTCTGCAAAGAAAATTCAAATTGTATTCAATCTCCTGTCATCAATCGTCAATCTCAAAGTTTACCTTTGTCGTCAAAGTACAGCTTCCACCCGTAATACGGCGAATTGGAATTTATTTTGAGAATGTTGATGTCCAAGTGCGAATTATCGCTTGGCGAATCGGGAGGTTGGTCTGATCCGTCGTCATCAGGCGGACTGGCTCTCGGCTCCGCTGTAATAAAATACTTGCAGATATTGATATTGTTAATTTTGGTGAAATAAAAATGCCACTATAATGAAAACGTATTGAGAATGTTCCAAAACATCAAAACATCACATTTGGAAGAAATACTCGGATAAATGTGCGCGTGTGTGTGTGTGTGTGTGTGTGTGCAAGTGTGTGTATATGTGAGAATTGGACGCGTAAAATTCAAATCGCTATAACTCGAGAATGCCTCGACTGATCAGCCTGAATTTTTACCCACAGCATGTGTGATTAACAGTCAATGTCTTTAAGATATTACGAATAAGATTTACCAGGATTTTTCGCCGCAGGACGCCATCGTTTTCCTCGTCGCCAGCGACCACCTCTGAAACGACCACGTGAATCGCTCATTCTACAGATTGCGGAACAGTAATGCGATGACAATTAACGCTCGATTCACTCGATTACTAAAGGAAGTTTGAGCCAATAAGCACGGCGCACATTATTTGTTACACTGTACGAGATGCCAAATTGTTGTAACAGATTAAAGATCGTTAATGCAAGTGATAAATCATTGTACTATCATCCAGGCAGTATTGCCGCGTTATCCGGTCAACACTCGCCGGTCGCCCTTGTTTGTTTTGACTTGAAGTTAGTTGGATCGCCGAGTGAGGCATTCACGAGTGATGAAACCGGATGTCGCTACAGTGGGACTTTTTTTAATTTCACCGGACGTCGGGTACTTTAACTTTCGTTTGAAAAATCACATTTTCCGATCGAAAGTGATATTATTTGGGAGAAACAATCACTTCTCGTTTGAAAATTGAATCTCTCGACCGGTCGTGAAGTTATCTATGAAAAACGTCGCTTCCGGTTTGAAAATTTAATTTTTTGACGTTAGTTAGATACTACGTGAATCGGCATTTAATATATGGCTATTCGGCCAGGGTATATAAAAACCTAAACGTCATTCGATATCGCGCCGAAAATTGCGGAAAGCAGAATGCTCGCCGTGGCAATGAAGTTAGTTGTAAGTTGAGTTGAGAAAAGAGGATTTCTACTGTACCGGCTATTCGCGCGAAAAATATCATTCGCATTACATTCAGACCGACGATGAAGGTCATTCAGCCCAAAGGTCACGTCAGCCTGACTTGCAGTCCCTCGACTTTGATACCAAATTATGAAATTATACGCCAAGATGCACAAATACCGAGAATCGATAGCGCAACGGGAAGACAGCAATTATTGTTTCTCCGCGATCCGCGATACAAAGCATTGCGAGAAACTATGCCACTTCCGGAGAAGCGTCTGTTGAATATACCACGCGAAAGGTGCTCGTCTTCTTCCTCTCTGTAAAAGTAGCGAGTTTATTTACTCGAGCATACTCTCGTGCCTTTCAGAATAAACAACTGGAATAACTACATCGTCCATTCCAAGCACCCCGATTATCTTGAATCGTGGCGCGAAGATCACAAACTTCCGGTTAACTGATAAACCGGCCGGAAGCTCGAAAACTCCTTATTCGTATCAGAGATTTAATCCTACGGGGGAGAAAAACCAACGCTCGTCCTTCAGACACAACACTCTGTCTATAGATGAAACATTTATTCAAAATCAATAAAGAATATCACCTACTTATAATAGATATAGTAAATAGCACATGTTGTCTCCACCTAACACCAACTAGCAGAGGAACATAATCGAAGGAGAAAAAAATCACAATGATCTTATCGAATTGCCATTATTTCCCATAACATAATAATGTAACGATAAAATACTGAACGGTGCTTGAAAACAATACCAGGTACGGAGGAAAAAACAAAAATTAGCTTTATAACAACGATACGAGGAATCCTTATCGGTTACAATTGTCGTTTCGACTGCAAGGACGATTTTTGTACGAGAATAGATAACAAAAAGAAAAAGTATTAAAAGCTTATACGTATCTCAAATAAATCGTGCTGACCAGATAAGTTGAGCAGTAAATTGCATTACGGAGATTTGTTTTTACCGAATTTAATAGCTTATACGCGCGAAAACTCAGAGAAAGTCTTCGGTGGACGTGACCGTAGCTTCGATCAGTAAACCGAAATCGAGTTCGTTCAAACTCGCCTTTGCCGTCAGTAAATCGAGGAACGTGTCTAACGGCGACAGCCGATCCGCCGAGGGAAATGCTGCCAAGCCTGTGAAAATATTTTTAAAAATTTCAGTTGCGCGTTACCCTACGAATTATAAAAATTGCGATCAGTCTTGCGATTTACCGGTCTTACCGTTGTGACGATTACAATGCTGCAACGTTCTACCGCGATTCTGGCACACTTCCCCGGAGAGAATGTTCGTTGCGTGCTCACGTGCTCTGATCATAAAACTGACCGGATGCAACCACTGATTGAGCAGTCGTTTTGCCCTTGATCTGGGCAGGAGCGATAGCAGCTGCAATTTTCGTATAACGTTCTCCTTCGTATCACCGATATCTGTAAAAAAAACGCATCGGTTAAGGGTATAATAGTTCTAAAAACACCTTTGATATCCGGCGCGCAGCTCATACAGACCAGCTATGACGATCTTAGTAACGTCGACCTGTAGCTCGAACACCGAGCGTTCGACGTACTGCAGGAACATCGGGTATCTCAGGCTTCGGTAACCGAGATACGTGAAGAAAGAGGTGAATCCCTGAGGCATCGGAAAGGCGCTGTTCTCGATCGCGTAACGATATCGTTCCAGCAGCATGAACAGAAGATTTCGTCGCGTCTCGTCCAGTTGATCGCTTTAAAATATAAAAAAACGAGACGACTCTAGCGAGTTGTTCACCAAGAACATCGTAAGTGTACGAGACATCATCCCTCGTAGAAATTTTAGAGCTTTACGGTACGTGTATACCCGAGGTATACACGTACAATTATGAATGTGAATCACGTATATATATGGAGCTATCTCGCTCGTATTTGACCGAATTTCCACCGTAAGTGAGACCGGACTGAAACGAGTCTGAACTAGTGGCAAAATTCTAATTAATTCGAAACTTTCTAGTCAACCGCCAATCCCATAAGTAAATTTTGAGTCTACTAGATTTTTTCCACTAGTTCAGAGTAAATCTCAGCCCGATCTCACTCACGGTGGAAACTCGGTATTTTTGTTGTCGACGAAACGACGGCATCGGGATTCAAACCCTCGACCTGCCGGTGCTCTGGTTTAGAAGCGAGCACGCTAACCACTTTTAGTAGGGAAATATAAACCTCAACTCTCTCTCGCTTACATAAGAATAAATCCGCGTTCCTGCTCCATACGAGGATCGACATTTGCGGCTTTGCAGAGCATCTGGCAAAGAGATCGGGAACTCTCGAGCTGTGCGGCAACGTGCCTCGTGGCCATAGCGTGGACCTGCAGGGGCGTGCACGACACGTAAGAGCTCCGTGGTGTCTGCGTACCGTGCTTCAGAAGGTACATCGAGAGCTCGCGCAGATTAACCGACACGATGTGCTCCTGCTTCGAGGCGGTGCAACTTTCGGCCTCGACGAATGGTAGAGCCGAGTCTCCGAGAATTTTGTTGCTGCGATTGCTCATCAGGTCGCCGAACGACGCCGACGCGAGTACGAGTCTGCAAGAAGATTTATCTAGATTTATCGATGCCACAGTACTCTCAGCGACGAGGGTAAGAAAATTTTATATCGCAGTGCAGCTTACCCTCCGCTCGGCGACATGGGAGTGCTCGATCTCGAGAGCGCCTCAGGCTGGTAGCACGCAAGAGAGACGAGCAGCTTCTCCGCGATCTGACTCGGCTTGAATCTCGGCCTGTTCTCGCTGCGTTTTCCAAGATTGTCCCAGAGTCTCGTCCAGAGATCGCTCCGATAGGGAACGAGCCTCTGCTGCGGCGAGAGCAGCATCACCGAAGTGTTCCACAGTTTCTCGTGGCTCAGTGTTATGTTGAAATCGTTAATTTTCGCATCGTAACCGAGGCACTCCTCGACCATGGTGACGGGGAGCAGCGACAGCAGCGGCACAGCGTCCGGCAACAAGTTCTTTTGAACCAGGGCGTAAGATCCACCGATAAGGATCTCCTGCATGTAACGTACGACGTCGAGGGAGCGCGGTTTTTCGGCCACGATCGCGACGAGGGCCGCGACGATCTCGAGATCGTGCCGATGGCACAGGAAGTAGTGAATTATGCCCATTCGAACTTGAACCGATGTTTCTCGGCGAAACACGTCCATGAGGAAATCGGTCGTTATCGACAAAGTAACGAGATCGAGAGTCGGCAGATCGATGGTCAGGGTGCTCGAGACGGAATCTTGCACTAAGCCGTTCTGCTCCGAGACAACGGAATGGGAGGTTTTGCCGTAGCTCTCGTTCCTCTTCGCGTTGTGCGGTGGCCTGCTGGGGTTGGCGTTCAAATCGAGAAGAGGCACGAGATAAGACGAATGGGACGGTATGGATCCAAGTGGACCGCACAGCATGTGACAGCAAGGATCGTGATTGACGCCGATCTCGAGAAGATGAGTGAAGCAGCCCTGAACGAAGACGATCATGTAGTCGCCGGATATGGCGAAGGTCGGCCTCATGAGCTTGGCGTGTGACCAGGGAATACCCGGCACGACGCAGTGGATTACGCAGCTGTGGTGGAGCAGAGTAACCGAATACGCAAAGTGAACGGTATTCGACTCGCTGAGGGTCGCCTCGAGTACGTGCTGGGGAGGCTGCACCGGACGGTACAGGTAGTGATGACAAACGCAGACCATCCCCTTCCAGTCCGATATCACGATGAGATCCAACGAACAATCGTGAACACGAAGCGGTATAACGTCGTCCTCGTAGGTTCCGCAATTCCCTGTGCTCGGCAGTTGAGGAAGATTCAGCGGTATGTTGAGCTGTGTGAAAGAAAACAAAAATAACAGACTCTATCATATAAAAAGTGTGAAAATCGAGATTTTCAGAAACCTTCCATTTAATTTACTTTCGTGTACAAAGTTTCTGTTAAAAATATTTTCCGTGATTATTTGTCATCCTCGTGGAGGAAGATTGTCGGTAAACGGAAAATAGATACCTAGATTAGTAAGTAGATATCTAAGGACTTCAAGACTGCATCGGGAAGCAAATATATCGCTGTTTGAAAATACAATAAAAATCGCTCACTCTGGCAATATTTACTACAAAGATTCCCTATAAAAATTGTAGTTATTCGTCATTTCGAGGCCATGTTTGATGTATTTTTTCCACTGATCGCGAATCTGCCACTTATGTTACTCTTAGTTCAATATTTGAAAGTGAAACTCGTGTTAAAATGAAAATACTAATTGTTCCTAAAATAAATAAAAAATCAGTATCGCATAAAATGTAAACGGTTTGATCGATCCTCGCCAAATTAAATGGGGATCATCCTGCCGGCATCGGTCAATAGTAGTATCTTCGTGTACACCTTTTTAGCCCGATAGTTCAAAAACTGTCAGAGCTACCGTGCGCACAAACTTTTGTAGCAAACTTCAAAACCGCCTAAAATTGTAATGACTGACAGCATTTGGCTAAAAATTTAACCAAACAGTGAGAATTAACCCCTTTACCTACCATCTACATTTCTGCTTGATAGTTCCAGCCGTTCTCAAGTTGTAAGAGTTTCAATTCATCGGGTCTGAGTCACGCACACACACTTAGACATTTTTTCCAAATATGATTTTTCGATGTTTTGGAACATTCTCAACACGATTTCAATAAAAACTCGACATTTGTTTTACTCTATGAGGAAGCAAACCATATGTTAGTTTGCTTCCTGTATCAATTCTATAAATTCTAATCCTCACCACTGTCTCGTGTGGAAGATCGTCGTGAAACTGAAGACCGCTGAGGGTCGGCGACGACACACTGGCTTTCGATCGGCTCTCGCTGTCGTCCTCCGTTACCAAGCTCGTCGGCGCGCGGCGATTGTGAATGTGATACAGAACCTGATTGGTGGCATCCCACTGAGCCCACATAAACGTTCGCACCAGAGACTCGGAATTCAGCGATGCCACCCTCGTATATTCGTCGTCCTCCTCGAACGACGCGGTGTACATCATGACGCCTTTTGAATTAAAAAAAATTGATAAATCCACATGTTGCAAGAACGCGTGATACAACGATATTCAACGACCCCACGGACGTGCTTACACTCTTGATGAATCAGCACCAAAAATCTGTCCCCGCATTTCTGCTCCTTCTGTTTGTACAAAAATTGTATTCGTATCTGCTTGCTCCTCTCGGTATTCAGATCGTGAACTTTTCGCTCCTCCGACTTGACCTCGACCACGCAGGTGCTGTACACCTCACCCCTGTTGACCACGGGAGGAGCTTCCGCATCTTTCTCATCACTTTTGTCAGTGGTATCGGAATTTTCATGGGGCAGCTCTTGGGCGCCCTCAATTTTTTGTTGCGCCCCTTGTGTGTCCTCGGGCACATCGCTGCTCAATTCCTCCCCCTCGGTGCTCACAGGAGAACTTTCGACATCCTTCTCATCACTGTTCTCAGTGGAATTTGAAGTTTCGCGGGCCGGCTCTTGTACAGCTTCGATTTTCCGTTTGACCACGTATCCCAGCAGAGTATGACTCCTGTTGATCGTCGCCTGAACTACATTGAGCACACTGTCGAAACGATGTAAGATCTGCAAATAGTTTATACAATATTGTTTAACATTTTTTGTTTTTTAGTAAAGACAATAAATTTTTGTCATTGTATTATATTCTATTTAAGGAGTAACTCCTTTACATAGAACTCAAAGTTGTGAACAGAAGACACGATATATGTGAAATTTGAATATACGATACTATATCATTTTCTTTGGCAGAAATATTCAAGACTTGAACGCTGCGGTGTCAAACTAAATTCTTTACTTCGAATAACTTCACCAGTCAACGATGTGTCATTTGTTGTTTAATTCAAATAATCTATTTTCTTAACACACAAAGTTCAAAATGTTTTCTTGTTTCTTTCTTTATATAAAAACATCAAAGTTTTAGGTGTTAATCGATCTAAAAAAAAATGTTTTTCCAGTCTACCATTAAATAAATAATACATAATACCGATTAACATTTTTCGTTAAAAAAAACTACACCAAATATATGATAAGTATAAAAGAAAGACCCGAGGAAAGTCTAATGAAAAAAAAAATGAGTTATAATGAAAAAAAAAAAAAATTCTAAAAAAATTTCAAGATTTGATTTTCCAAATTTTCTCGGAGATTTTCAAGTTTTTCCTGAAAGTGATGATACACTTGTGTTCACAAAGTTACCTGCAGTTTGTCGCCGGCCCGGTCGTAGTGTCCGATAACGTAGCGAGACGAGGGTGGCTCGACTGCCGACGAATTTTCCTCTATCCATCCGACCAGCAGAGATCCGTCTCTCTCCTGTCCCAGTAATTTCCATTGCTCGGCTAGACGCGAAGAGCGAAAACATCGTTAATAAACAGTATTCTCCGTCCTCGGAGTGGACGCGACAACAACGAGCGTGGCATTGTTCGCGCGAAAAAAACAAAAGATTGAATTAAGCTAAGACATCTGTGTGTGTTTAGCGTCTGCTAAACGTCAAAACAAATCGACCCGTGGACATACATCAAAATATACGTGGCAGTCGTCAGATTCCTCAAGCTCGCAATTCAATTCAAAATCGTTTGGTCTTGCCGAAAGAACGTCTCGAAATTTTCGCGAATGAAAAGCAAACAACAAGCAAAGATTAAGCATTAAACTTGCCTTTGAGACTTTCGTTCTCCAGCAGGAGGTAAAGCTTGGCGGCAAGATTCTCTGCCATATCGTAGCGGCCCGAGGTCTCCCTTCTCCTCCGGTCGGAAAGATTCACAATAACGCCCTCGTCAGCAGCGCAGTTCTGTCTCTCCGGCCCGGCCGATCGTTGACTCGAACGTGAGCTCTCGACGGTAGCATACTTTCATCTGCTCTCTTATCGCGTTCTCCTTTGTACACGGTTGCTCGAAACCGCGCGCCCGACCCGCGACCTCTGCGAGTCAAACACGGTCATTCGTAAACGCCATTTCCCTTTTTTTTTTTAATCATTATCTTTGTAGAGACTCTCGAGGGGGGGGGGGAAACGCGCTGATCGCAGCGCCGTAATTTTCACCGCGATTACGTTCGTGCGCGCGGCACGGTAGATCCTTGCCGATCAGCTGATTGCCAAGGAGCTTTCTTCGCGATGATTCGTCCAGACATTTCCCCCACTCGCCCGTCGCCACCAAATCCGACAAGTGTATAAATACACGGATCCGGTGTATAACGAACTGGCGCAGTGGCGCGACGGCCACGCAGTCTGATGTTGACGGTCTGACGCTCGTCCACGCTCGTCTCCGTCTGACGAAACACCGAGAAACGGTGAAACACTTTTTTTTTTTTAATCGTTCACACAATAAACGAACATTTGGAATCGCTTTGACAAAATGACGATGGCGGCTAGAGCGTTGCTGCATCTCGGCGATACGTCGAACAGATGGTAAAAATTCTTGAATCACGACACAACCCTGAAGATACCTGCACCAGACCAAATTTCGTCAAGCTATAACGGCTGTGTTTGGCATCGCACAAAGTTCACTTTGAGAATGAAATTCTACGAGAGAACAATTTATTTTGTTTCTTTCCTCTTCCTACGGTCGCGCATTGACGGAGACTTGCCAAAGATGAAATGTGACGTCGGGCTGATATCTTCAGGGTCATATTTAGTCGCCGTGTCAGTTAATTTTTGTCGCGAATGTTGACGCCTGTTGGGCATGACAAAAATTAAGACGATGAATCTAGGATTACGGTTTATCAATAACGAATCCCCTCTTTGAATGACAGTGATTTTACGATGTCCTTACAGTATTTTCACGACTGTGCAGTATAGCAAAACGAGGATGCAGGTGCATCCCTCGTGGAGGCAGATCAGGGGCTTCAAGAGACACAGGGATACGTCGAAGCAGGCCGAAACTGCATTCTCGGATGTCGCACTGGGAGCTGGAACGCCGAGTGCCGGCAAGCTGTGGAAACCCCTCGGCTTCACTATCGCTGTGAGTTTCATACAGAAGACTAAGAATAATGCCCACAATTAACAAGATTATTTTGTCTTCGCAGTTCAGCGGAGCAACCGTAGTTGGCGCATCTATCTGGGAGTACGAGAGGATACGCAGATACACTCACTGGGCTACCAATCAGTATCATTCTGCTATTCAGCGGAGAGTAAACGTATGCATATAAATTGTACCAGTTTTATTTTATTATTTTCCTTCGATTAGCACTCAGCACTGAAGAATGGCTCAAGACGTTGTGAAATTTCCCCTCTGGCTTACAGTTAGTTACTAAAACTGTAATCCTTTTGCTGCCTCAGAGGAAGCTGCTCTCATTAAAAAAAAAAAATAAAAAAAATAATAACTGAGATTTTTGTGTCAGAGTAAAATAGTCTGAAACGTTGAGAAATATGATTTTTATCTGGTGTGTGTGTGTATGTCGAACGAACTTTTTTTTTATGTTGCCAAATCCTTTTTGGAAAAACGGAAATTCTTAGTCTGATAAACGAACGTACTAATGATATGCTAATGATTCGCATCGTCTCGAGAGATATTCGCAAGACAGATATTTGGATTATTTGAACGATTCTTTATGTTTCAGCGTTCCGGATGGCGCGGCGAGGCGGAGAAATGGTGGGCGAGTCTCAGCGACGGACAGCGAGTTTTCGCGCCGATATGTTTCATCAATGTTCTCGTTTTTCTTGGCTGGAGGATACCCGCTCTCAAGAACACGATGCTCCGATATTTTTGCGCCAGCCCTTCGTCCAGTAAGTCGATCGATCAACGTGCATTCTCGTTCGAGTCGGTTCGTTTTGGTGATCCACCTTAGACATCCCGATCATTACTTTAATTTCTTTTAATCAAGGTGCGACGTGTTGGCCAATGCTATTGTCGACGTTCTCTCATTACTCCATACTCCACTTAGCTGCGAATATGTATGTGCTACACAGCTTCAGTACAGCAGCTGTAGCGAGTCTCGGTAGAGAACAATTCGTCGCGTTCTACTTGACGAGCGGCGTTGTCTCGAGTCTGGCGAGCCACATTTACAAAACGGCTTTCAACATGCCGGGACTTTCGCTTGGAGCTGTAAATACATATTTTCAACAACAACAAAAAATCTCATATTCTCTCGACTCGTTCGATCGATGAAATAACAATTTAGACGATCTTTCACAGTCCGGTGCGATAATGGGCATCGTAAGTTTCGTGTGCACTCAATATCCGGATACGCGGCTCAGCATCGCTTTTCTACCTATGTGGACCTTCACCGCGAGTAGCGTGAGTTATTTAGTAAAAAATTGATAAATCCCGATCTTGTACTTGCGTGTCGGAGAAATAACAATGAATTAATTTATTTCACAGGCAATAAAGGGTCTCCTGGCGGTCGACACGTTGGGATGCATTTTCGGGTGGAGATTTATAGATCACGCGGCCCACTTGGGCGGTGCTCTTTACGGAATGTAAGAGAGATCCTTAGTTTCTTGTATGAAAAAAAAAGTCGCGAGATTAATCGATTAATTGCAACCTTATTTTCAGTTTTTGGCAAAGCTGGGGAAACGCCAACGTGTGGCAAAAGCGTGAGCCCATAATCAAATTTTGGCACAACATCCGAAGTCCCCCTCGATCTAATTGACGGAATATCCTTCGCTCTGCATAATCGAAATTCCTTAAGATCGCTCTGTCGGATAAAAATTCCGATCCTTTATTCGCTCTCGGGCGGAGCGGAGTGTATGATAATAAAAAAAAATAACAATTGCAAAAATACAATCTCTCTCTCTCTCTACGCGCTCTTCAAAAGAGTTTAAGTGACTCGTGGGTAAGATATTTACTCGTCAATCGATTTTTCCCGCACGATCTCAATTCCTCAGGTACTTGAGATGATGCTTTATGTGATCCTCTATGAAGGTCGCTATAAAAAAGTAGCTGTGGTCGTAGCCCTCCTGTAGTCTTAGTATTAGAGTGAGATCGGCACCTTGCGTAGCTACCAGTAAATTTTCCGGCTTCAATTGTTCCAAGTAAGTGTCCTCCTTGCCCTGCAAAATATCGCGTTACGTAGTCCGGAGCAATTTCAGTACGGTAGGCCGATTCTCCACAATAATATGCATGATTTTTCTTTTTGCTTTACAGATAAAACAAAACAAAAATTGTGGACCTTTGTGGATAAGAAATGAAATTTTTTCCACTGTGCGTCCAAAGTTACGACGAGCGAATTACCTGATCGACCAAGATCGCGAGAGGAGGCCCATTGTACTTTTCCGATATAATCGTAGCGTCCCACTCGGCCCACTGTTTCTCATCGTCGCCGAGGTATCCCGAAAAGGCTTTCTTGCCCCAAGCGCACTGCGTCGGATTGCAGATGGGCGCGAACGCCGATACCGACTTGTACAGACAAGGATTCTTCATCGCACAGATGAGAGCTCCGTGGCCTCCCATGCTGTGAATAAATACGAAACGTTCGTTTCCTGTTGGATAGCTAAAAATCGCGATTGTCGAGGGAAGACTGTGCCACGAACGAGTCTCACCTGTGCCCCATAATGGATTGCTGTCCAGGAGTCACAGGAAATTTTTCATTCACCAATTCCAGCAACTCTTTGGTAATATAACTGTACATTCTGTAATTCGTGCTCCACGGTTCCTTGCTGGCGTCGACGTAGAATCCGGCTCCGGTCCCGAAGTCCCAGCTATCCTCCTCGCCTGGGATATTCAGTCCCCTCGGACTGGTGTCTGGAGCGACGAGAATAACTCCGTGCTCCGCCGCGTATTTTTGGCCTCCAGCCTTCTGTACGAAATTAGCTTCCGTGCAGGTGAGTCCGGACAGGAAGTAGATAACGGGTACCGTGCGCTCCTCAGCTTGGGGAGGCAGGAATACACCGAAGTTCATTTTGCAATGGAGCTCTTTGCTGCAACACACAATAATTTTGTGAGATATAAATTTGCGGAGGTAGATGGCGCCTGCTTTCTGCGAACAAGCATAAACTTTTAACGATCGAGATTAAACTTATCTTGTGGAAAAAACGATAACGAGTTCTGCAGAACCCGTATCGGCAAGCAGACCGGACACACCTACGGATACAAAGATCATCGGAGAAACAACCTGGTCGACGCCAAATACCAAGTATATTTCATAGAGAGTTACACTTTGGTTACACGCGCCGTACTTATTGTGCAAACCGGCACAGCACGAGATAATGTCGCAAGAACAAAGCCCGTCATGTTCCGAGTGTGGAGTGCTAATAAACCGAAATGGCCCACCAGCAACGTTTATGTGGGAGTGTTTCCACTGCGGAAATGTCTCATGTGTTGACTGCAACAGGGATGAACACAGTCCGCCCTACCCCCGGCAATGCGCCGGGAATTGCGAAAAAGCAGGCTGAGATTTAATTGCAGCAAATGCCACGACCATATCAGAAAGAAGATTGAGCAGCTGGAAACCATGAGGAAGGCCCGGAGAGAAATGTCTAGCTTTAAAGCCAGTGGTCCAAACCCGGCGATACAGACGACACAGGACAACACTGCTGCAGGACCAAATGAAATTCAGCGAGAGCAGGTTGTAGTTAACGAAAAACTCGAGGATATCGCGGCACTAAGGGCTGAAACGACAGAGATGAAAGATCACATGCCGGGTCTGCTGAGAGCCGACGAGTTTGAAAATTGCGAGGCTGAACCATGAGGAAAGATTGACGAAATACCAGGAGCGGCAGACCACACGGAGTTGTAGCGGCAGAACGAGGCACAAATACAAGATTTACCAAGTGCCGCTGACTTTGCCAAAGTCAAGGCCACTGTGTTAGCACACTGCAACAAAACTACGAGTCACTGTCAACATTGGCAGTACAACAATGCAGAGAGGAAGATATCATTGCTGCGAGGGAAGAAGCGGAAGAAGATGTGCGTGTCATTTATCTCGGAGGTTTTCCAGAGGAAGAAGATGACGGAGATATTGTCAAACTAATAGAGATCCTGGGGTCACTGGGGATCTCACTGGACACCATGATAGCATCGCGGTGGGGACCAAAGACATTTTTCTCACCTCGGTTTCTAAAGGTAGAACTGCTGTCGTCCGAGGTAGCAAAAGCTGCACTTGCAGCATCGAAAGCGTTCCCTGAGGTGGTCAGAATGCATATGGCAAATGGTCTTCGCTTTTACGAACAGAAATCAGGAGAAACGAGCGAGTCCAGCGAAGAGTCATCGGACGAGGACTTGGCATGGATATTTGTGGATGGATATTTGTGGAAACATACACTGTCGCAGCACTGTTGGAAGTGCACGAGACGCATTTACCAGCCACAATAAGTGAATCCGAGATGATAACAAAATTTTTAAATAGACTCGAAAAACCCTTGTCTACATATAATGGAAACACGCAAGAGATACAGATATTATAAGTTATGAAATGGTGTGGTAAACAGTGATAAACCACGAGCAATGTGATTGCTTATGTTGAGGAATTGAATCAAATTATGTAATCTTACGTTAAAATTAATGGACTATTGTATCGTTTTTAAAAGGGTTATTCGCGTTGAACAAATAAATAAATAAATAAATAAACTTCCTTTCTGTAATTTCTAATAATAATAATAGTAATGAAAATTCACGAGCTGCGCCGTCCGGTACACGATCGGAATTTTCGTTTCCTCTTATCTTCCTCTATTACCTCTCGTGGGAGTAGACTTTTTGCCATCCACCGAAAATCTTGTTGCTCGAAACCTCCGTTATCTCTGACATCTGCAAATTTTCGTCGACGAGTTAGAACAAAATAACAAATATTCCGAAGGTTGAGCGAGGTTATGTCGCGGTGTCGTTACAATTTAGATAAATAAATTGTAAGTAAATACAGTGTCGTTATAACTGACGTGAAACAAGGATTAACGTGTTGAAAAATCGTACAAGACGTACCTTGAAGCGGATATAAATTGCTTCGACCGAACGAGATCTCCCCTTTTTTATGCTCACGACCTCTCGACGCGGCGAGTCGGTCTCAACTGACTCGCCGCTCTCGCAAGCGGAGCAAAGCCAATAATGTTCACATTTGTGAATGACGTACGATAAAGGTTGAGAAAAATAGGTCGAGTTCGAGTGTCCTCTGATAGGGGGGGTTCACGCAAAAGTGCAAAAATGTTTGACGTTATCGATTGTTCAGTAAAATTTATTTGTCGATTAATGCCGACTGGACGGTGGAGGGACGCTGAAAGGCCGGCATTTCTTCATTTTTTCCTGCACGACAGATTCTTGGCATTGACTCTTCGAGACTCTTGACTCCTCGCTGTCGATCGCGTCGATTGCTCGGCGGGGCTAACGTTCTTTCTCGTCGATCGAACACCCTCCGGTGAAAATCGCGCCTCGATATTGTGAATTCGGCCGATACTCTCCCGCGAAGTGGAGATAACGCTGACCCGGCTCGGAGTTCGAACGGAGATTTCGCTCGTTGTGTCGCATCTGCTCGGCGACGGTGTGGGCTTCAGATGCTGCGCGCACAGCAGAGTTATGCCTTTCGAGCTGAGTAATTTCTTCACGTACGCCTCGACCTCGACGTGACGAATCGTAAATTCCGTTATACGCTGAAGAGACGCGAGATTCTGCTCCTGCAGTTCCCGCGTAGCTATGTCTTTCTGAAATGTAACGTCGCAATTGTAAATTCATCGTTAATGTCATATTTATTATATCTCTCAGATGTTTTTTTAAGCTTAAGTATTTCGTGTGAAATATTTATTACGAGAAATTTAGATTTCCGGAGAATTGCCGAAAATATATTATTTCCGGCCTGTAAAATTCACCTTTCAACCGGAAATGACGTCATCAAGACGAAACATAGCTCCGAGTTTAAAAATCTCATTTTACGGCCGGAAGTGATATACCGAAAATACCTCACTTCCGGTTCGATAATCTCTTTTTTTCAACCGGAAGTAACGCCGTACCGGAAATACGTCACTTCCAATCGAAAAATAAGGTTTTCAAACTGGAAATGACGTATTTGTCGGAACTGAAGCTGTACTGATTTATCTGAAGCTGAACGAGTATAATAAGTTATCGGCTGTCGACAAATGCCGTTTACGAGGTACCTCTTGAAGGAGTATCATCTCGTCGCTCGTGGCCTCGCACATACGCTGAATGTCCTTGAATAACTTCCGAAGAGTCTTGTCAGCTCTGAGAATTCTCTCCTTCTGTTCGTTGATCTGTCGCTCCAGATTCGACACGTTCCACAGCTTGTTCTCTTTCTCCTCCTGCGCCATTTGCGCGTTCTTCACCGAGATAAGTAAATTATTCTCCGTCGCCTCGAGATCTTCCTTGGCACGCTCCAGTTGCTCCCGCCTGTGTCGCATTGTTTCCATGACTTTGTACATCTCCTCCTCAAGCATTTTTTTCTCCTTTTGCTCCGATCCGTCCTCCTCTACTGGCCCGAGACTCATCTTGTACTTGTCGTTACACGTGTTCACCACTCTCAGTGTATTCTCCATGCTCTCTATTTCGTGTTCGGTTCTTCGAATAGTCGCGTCCAACTTGTCACCCTGTTCTTGCAACAGGTATCTCTCTTGGGAGCTCTGGATCTTCAGATAGGCCGTCGTTATTGGAGTTTCGCCGACCGCGTTCCTACCGCTGGTATTGCCCATCGCTGCTATGCTCAAATCGTACCTGGTTTGTAAATTTTGTACACGAGACTTTCTCTCGGCGATCGCGCAGCGCACCTCCGAACACTCGTTTAGGGCTAATCGCTTCTTGAGATTAAGAGCCTCCTTGCAGACCCTTATCTCGGCTTTGCGCTCTTTCATAGCCTACGAAAAAAATGCGGCTTACCTTTAAAATAAAGAGATTCGATTTTTTTTGTCTATGTTTACTCACCGCTTCTATTTGCAATCTATACTTGTCGAGATTGTAGACTTTGTCACCAATGCTCGTGAGAAGTTTCTCGGCTTGGAAGACCCGTAGATTCAGAATGGTCTCTTCAACCTGCCACTCCTTGTTTCGAGAGAGCATGGCTTGTCTCTGCTTCTCGCCACCCTCCATCGAGAGGCAAAGATCTTGCTTCTTGTTCTTCAGACGCTCGAGCTCATCGCTGTCGCGTGCAAGAACGTTGGAGACTTTTCTCATGTCGTGCTGCATCAAAAGAATTTCCAATTGAGAATACGAGCATCCCCGACGGGTTTGCTAACCCGCTCCGCGGCAAAGAGCCATTTAGAAGGAAACGAACGAATTACTTCCAAATTGGCGATTTGTCCCTGAAGAAGCTTGCTCGTAGCGATCTTGTCGTTCAGAGATCTCTCGAGATCCTCGATCGTCTTTTGTTTCTTCTCGATCTCCGTTTTGTCCGTACCGCCGGTGCCGGTCGTCCGTTCGAGACGCGTCTTGCAGTTCTCGATTTCCATGTCGAGATTGTATATAATTTTTTTCTTCTCGCCCAGTCGCTTCTCGTCTCTCGTCTCGTACGCCCCGAGCAGCTCGGCCCTCTTCAACTCACCCTGTTTTTGAAGCTCCAGTATCTTCTTGTCGCTCTCGAGGTCGCTTATTTGCTTCGACGTCCGAAGTATCAGATCTTGAAGCTTGCTCGTTTCCTTGGCCACGATAGCCTTGCGCTTTTCCTCTTTCTGCAATTCGCAAAACGATTCGGGCTCAAGCGCAATTCCATTGGTTCCGTGAGAGGACGGCGAGCGTGATTAACGCGTGCGAGAAACTTACCTCGATCATTTCCTCCAGTTGCTTCAGTCTGTCGGCCACATTCAGGCTCTGATTTCCGATGTCCCTGAGAGTCGCTCGCACCTCCTCGATCTGTTTCTTCGTGTCCTCCGCCTTTTTACGCTTCTTCGCGATTGTCGTTCTCTTCCGCTTGGTGTCGATGCGCATCTGACGAGTTCTTCTACCGAGATCCTCGAGTATTTTCGTTCGAGTTTTGAGCTCCAGTTGATAGACTTCGATTTCACGGCATATCCCGAGACGCTCCTCCTTAGCCGAAGCGAGCTTTTTCTCGAGTTTCTTTATACTGTCCTCCAGTTGGACGTTGCCGTTTACTTGATTCTCGAGAAAATTCTCCGACTCTCGGAGCACCTCGGCCTTGTTGAGGGCGACCTCGCGCAGCGTGTCTATCTCCTGTAGAGCCCGAAAAAAAAAGTGTAAAGAGGACAAAAGGAGCATTCCCGAAATCGGAGCATTCCGGGAAAAAGTACACACCCTGATCGTTTCCTGAATTCCGTTGTCCCTCTGTTTCAAAACAAACACGCTCTGCCTCCATCGATCTATCAGCTGAGACCTTTCCCTCAGCGTCTCGTCGTACAGCTTTGTTGTTCGATCGAGAATTATATCGATCTCGCGGACTTGGTCCACAGCCTTGACAACCGCTTGCCGATGAAATTCCAATTCCTTGGACAATCTCTCTCGTTCCAATTCGTAATTCTACGAAACAGTGGCATCCTCAATTATCGAATGTACAACTGATTATCAATTTGTGTTTTTTTTTCTCAGAATTATAATGTAATAATATAAAAAAAAAAAAAGAAGTGTATACTGTGCGTATCGACAACAAACTTACTTGCCTTGAATTCTTTGGCATTGACTTTCATGTAACTGTCTATAACTTTAGAGGTCTCTTCCTTGCGATTAAGATTCTCCTCCAGTTCGACGAGTCTAATTTTATCGAATTCCAGCTCTTTCTTCGACTCTTCTATTTTCTTTGTTATCCTGATCAATTCGCTCTCCAAGAAGTAATTCCTCTCCTTGACGTCCTTCCTTTCCTTCTCCAGAGCCTGTATACTCCGATTGACTCCCGACAACGCGTTCGCTCGCACTCTGACCAAGTGATCCTCCGCCTCGAGCTGTACGGCGTGAGCGGTGATGAGCTTCTGATTGTAGTCGTGCTCGACTTCGATATTCGCCGCATGTTTCTCGATCGCATTTGTGCGTTTCTCGTTTCTCTCAAGCTCGGACACGAGCTGGGCCTTTCGCTTGCTCTTGTTCTCGATCTGTCGAAAAAAAAAACGAAATTAATCGTCGAACAATTGACCATAAATTCGTTTTGCGTTCTCACTTCGAGCTCCAGGCGTTTGTTCTCCTCGTTCGCGACGGGAATCCGAAAACCGTCCTGCCATCCCAACTCGTTGAGAACCTCGTCGACGGAGACACCCATTGTCGATCGAGTCCCGTTTTTAGCTCGAAGAATAAATATTCGACGCCCGAGACTCACGAGAGATCCGTCATCCAGGATCTGGGGCTGTCGTGACGATATCGAAAATTATACTGGGGCGTCGCGTTCCCGGTGTGATCGAATGATTGATTCGTTTCGAATCCATGGCAACATGAAACGTCAAGTGAAGTGTCAGGCCGACGTAAGGTCCGTAAAGTCCATCCCCATCGAAACTGGAACATAAACACATATTTAAGGGTGGCGGCCCATTCAAGCTACTTCCGGTTCGCAACACAGCGTCGTGGAGAACAGCAGAACTAATGCCAGTTTCTCTTCGTGAGAACCGCTCTTAATTTCCCTCGATCGGGCATCTTTCGGGCAACGAATAGGTCGCACTCCAGTTGTGATTTCAGTCATGGCGCTCCTTGACGTGTGTGGCATTAACTCAATTGTCAATTTTAACTCGCCCCAAGTCAACGATGATCTCCAAAACGAAATTGAGACTTACAGTCGCAATTTTTCTAACAATCTAAGTTTATCTGTGCAGCCCGCATTTCACGTGAGTACTCGCAATCCGCAAATCACCGCGTACCGGCAGACACTTCGACCAAATTTGCAAACTCACTCTCCGAATTGTTGTCGATCATCGGATATTTCGCAGCGTTATTGTAGTTCAATTTGTTTCATTCAATTTTATAGACTACTCCAATTTTGCAGTCTATCGAATATAACGTCAGCCATAACCTTTATGATAATTGGCCTATATAAATTTCCATAGAAAGCTGATCCGCAACATTGTGTATTTTTACCGTTTTGCCCATCATAGCGTTTTTTTTAACAGAGCTTTGACTCAGTTTTTACCTCTGCGAGGTAGAGAATCAATTGTTAAATTGCAGATTCTGGGACATGAGGTCATAAAACTGTGCGCTTCAAATTGATCTAAGAGGATTTTGGAGGTTACAAATGTTGAGCTTGCAAGTACAAGTTTATTCGTCGGTGTACAGATAAGCTCGCGATACGCTTGTTCCAGTTGCATTGGTTAGAGTTGTTTTTCGTGAAACAATATCTATTGAAAGTAACTTTGAAGTATCATGAGAGAAATTCTATCGAACTATGCATGTGCAATGTCACTTAGAAATGGAAGGCCCGCAAACTTTTATTGCAAGTGTTCGATGATTTAATAATCTAAGTCCAATGAAACCAAAATCCATTGATTTTTTAACTGCAATGATAAATCGACTGTGCTCAAATTTGATCTATTGTTAGACAATGAGAAAAACAATCGATTAGTTAGAAGGACTAACAGGATTTTGGAGTTTATAAATGTTGGGCCTCTGAGTGGTTTACTACTCTGCATAGAAATGAGCTCGCAATTTCGCTGGTTCCAGTTGCATTGTTTAGAGTTATTTTCTGAGAAACAGTATCTATCTAAAGTAACTTCGAAGTATTGTGAGAGAAATTATATTGAGCTGTGTATGTCTGATGTTGAAAACTAAGAAACCGATTGGTATATTCCATACAGGTATATTCAGTAAGAACACACAAACTTTTAGGGCAAGGGCCCAATGTCTCATATATCAAAGACCAATTGAACCAAAATTTATTAATGCTTAAACTGCAAAGATGAATCAGCCGCATTCAGATTTTATCTATCTATAGACAATGAGGAAAAAAAAATTGAATAGTTAGAAGGAAGATTAATAACTGCTAATGATGTTAATCCTATGAGATTTGTTAAGCTTTGAATTTACAAGGTCACAATATAGCAGTTCAAGAAGCTGTACTTTGAATTTCAACTTTGATGATAATTCTTTTTTGCAGACCGGAGATAATCTCATAGATGACAATGGCAGGAGTATGAAACTAAAATTCGATCATGGAACGACGACGCTTGGTTTCCGATATAAAGGTGGCGTAGTGCTAGCCGTGGATTCGCGGGCTACCGGTGGCCAGTTCATTGGTAAGAGACATCGCGAAGTGTAGTTTTGATAAACTGTGGTTAAAGAAATTCCAATTGAATTTACAGGTGTTTGATTGATAACAGTCCAGATCTGTTTAACGCAACTACTTATACTTTCAGGGTCTCAAAGTATGAAGAAAATCGTCGAAATAAACGATTACCTTCTGGGAACTCTTGCGGGAGGCGCCGCCGATTGCGTGTACTGGGATCGGGTTTTGGCCAAGCAGTGTCGTATGTACGAGCTGCGAAACAGAGAGCGTATCTCTGTAGCGGCTGCCAGCAAGCTCATGTCCAACATGGTTTACAACTACAAAGGAATGGGTTTGTCTATGGGTAAGAGAACTCGTGGCTTCGATATTTGACGAGATTTGAGACGATTGACGTTATATGTAATTCAATTGTCCGAAGGAATGATGATTGCTGGATGGGACAAGCGTGGACCAGGACTGTACTACGTCGATTCCGAAGGCACGCGCACCCCGGGAAAGGTCTTCAGCGTTGGTTCGGGATCAGTTTTCGCCTTCGGAGTTTTGGACTCTGGATATCACTGGGATCTTGAGGACGAGGAAGCTTACGAGCTTGGTCGGCGAGCAATCTATCATGCCACTCATAGGGATGCCTACTCGGGTGGTATAGTCAGAGGTACGAGTGTTTTCGGTGGGATGCGTTTGCGCATCGTTTTTAAACGGCAATGACATTAAGGGCTTACGCCACAGTAAATGGGTAAAAACGCACGCATATTTCACGATTTTTTTTTCCCCGTAAATATACGCTTTTTCGATTTAATTTTTTTAGGGTGGAAGGAGGATATATCAATGAACACTTAGGAATTTCTTCATTCAATTTTATTATTATTATGTATTTTTTTTTATCCGTCGGCGTAATCAATTGTTTTGGAAGTTTGTTTGCGGTGTTTCTGATTTTAACTTGCCATTTTATTAGAAACACATTTTTTTTTTATTGTTTCTTAACGAATGAGATATAATGCGGTCCCAAAATATTGGCAAAATGACGGCCATATAAAAAAAGTCGATTTTTATCAATTCTTCGACACTTCAATAATCTTGTATTATTATTTTTTTAAATATGAGACCGACAAGGACCAAAGAATCTGGTGAAGTATATGTCGGTACAAATTTTCATAAAAATGCGTGAAGCAATTTATGAGATATCGGGGACACCGATATTAAAAATCACTTTTTGAGAAAAACGCGTTCAAAGTTCGACCTCGCCGCTGCTCGAGAGCTCCACCACTTTTCACATAACGGTCTGTTACTTTCGTAATTTGTTGAATTTCGACATCAAAATTTAACAGAATATACTTGACATTATAAACTATTTTTTTAATCGAAATTTTACTGTGACGTAAGTGCTTAAATTTAGAATACCACACAGATTTGTCCTCCTCAAAATTCGAGCTGGCTTCCCATTGCAATGTTAAATTACCATGAATTTTATTTGATTCGCAGTGTACCATATGAAGTCAACCGGATGGGTTCACATTTCCGATGAAGATTGCAAAGACCTCCATTACGCCTATGAGGATCAAAAGCGTCAGATCGCCGGAGAGTAAAAAAAAACCACGCTCTGGAGTATTATACATTAAGATTTTCTCGGTTTGTTAAATTCCACTTCACTTAACGATGATTCTTTATCTCTTTTGTACATTCTGAGTGACCGAACTACTTGCGAAATAAATGGGCTCTGAATATAAAATGTCGATATTTAATACCTCTCAACCTTTGACATACGCCTCCGTAAACACTAGTTACCGACGCCTCTGTAAACACTAGTTACCTCGGTGCCGTTTGGAAAAAAAAAATCCTTGACCTGAATAGCTGAATGAAACAGTGTCAAATATCTTTTGGTTTTTATCGAATTTACATCTTTATTAAACAAATACAGTTGACGTCTTAATAATATTTATATGTCGCTTAGGTGATTTACTATTTATTTTCTAGCCTGTGCAAACTTTATATGCGTGTGTGTTTGTTCTACTGTTGCGTATTTATTTATTACACGATTTTCATTATTTTATTTGTTATTTTAAGTTTATTTCTTTTTTTATCGGAAAGGAACAAGGTAATTTGACATATGTGTGCGTCACGGACGAATAATTTTGAGTAACTCAGCGTGTCACAATTAAATTAGAGTTCACGGGTGATATCCCGTTTAGCCATGTTATTAATCAAAACACATTAGCATTCATTTATATCGTTATTCATTATGTTATGTTAGTTTTTTTTTTCTTAAATTTACGATTATCGATAAGTCTTATTCACTATGAAACGATTCATTTGTGACGGAATACAATATTTTTAGTTTTTTTTTTTTTTTTTTTTCATCTCCTCATAACCCGGCCGATTACATACCAAAATTGTGAATAGTTGATCATCGCTAACATGAAACTCTAAACACATCATCCAATTGTCAACAATTGACACATATACATGATAGTAAAAGTCGCCTTCGAAGAGTCATTATTATGATTTACAATTTTTTTTTTCTTCCAATGGTGTCCTTGTCCTGTTCTCATTTTCACTTAGGGTCATTCTTTTTTCAGTTTGTTTTTATCGTTTGAAAATTTGAAATGTTTACTGGAAAGCGGCTAAAGGCTGGTTATCCAGTTGATAATGAATTCATATTAACGTCAACACATGATTATAATTTTACGTTTCACAAGACTTACGATTCAAATAGATTAAGTTATACAGTTGATAATTCATCATGTAACATGTTGGTTTTTTCTTTTTTGTAAGCCAGAAAGCTCACCCGATTAATACCCCCTGTTTGAAAAAGAGATTTGCTGAGATTCCCATTGCTCCCTCTATTCGTTTCGCACAAATCAGTTAACGTGTAATCAAGGAGATTTGAGCTATGCCAGTCAGTCAAATCGGCAAGGTACATTAAAAAAATTTGTTCAACGAGTCTCCACCGTACATAAAACATTAATACAACCAAACTAATACAATTTTCAAAGCTCTCAAATGTCTGCGACATGCGAAAAAATAATAACAATTAATTTGTGAAATGTTATCTTTATATTTATACGATAAGGTGTCTTTCGTGCGCCAATAGGATATATTCGATATATCGAATCTAACGCCCTAGTCAATCGGATCGACGGAAAGATAGTAATTTCAATAGTTTCATAATACATTTATCTCTCTAAACAAACAGTAGCATTTGTAAGAATTTATAAATTGTAGTGAAACTATTTAAATTAATACTCCACGCCGCATCTAAATAACATTAATGTTTCACATATATTATTATCAGTATCAGCCGTGGTAGCGTCTCACGACAAAAACGTTCACAGACTGTAAATTAGTTTTTTCGCACATTGTACACATTATTTTTTGTAAATTAATCTTATTAATGTTGATTGCTCCATAGAAACTTCCATACAATTTTTTTTCTAATTTAACCTGCTGAATTGATAAACTTTCATTGCTCAGATCTCCTTAAGGACCTGGGTATCTACTATACGATCTCGACATAGATGGGATAGGTAATCATCGCCTCGACCAGTCGTTTATTGTTTCCAGCCCCGTAACGAATCCGCGCAAGGATAATGTATCTATGTGTGTATGTGTGGCGGGCGCAAATATGCATATGGCATTTTCACATACGCGTATGTTTGATGTACATATAGCAGCCCGAAAAATATGACATTTCGATACAAATTCATATTTATATCATTCGCAAACAGCATTATATATATATACATAGAATTGTGTATATATATGTAGTAATATATATAGTATAATCTAGACGGTTTTTTCTTTTCTATAGTCTTTTTCCATGATTACTTGCTTAAGTACAGTTGTTTCTTTTTTTTTTTTATTGGTGTAGACACCTATGTAGATTATTTTACGGCATTCTTTTTTCAACAATAATTAATCTTTCTTTAGCTTTATTTATTTTTATTTTCCATCGGGCAATCGAAACCCGTACACCGCACAAATTACAATCACATTGGGATATTAATCTTGTGGAGACCAATTAGTACTTGCGGACTGTGAATTTTTCAGCTAGGGTTTCTCTTGTTACTCAATTACGATCATGCAATTTTACAGGTATTTTTTTTTCTTTTTTTTTTTACTCGTCTCAACAACTGAGAGATTATCTAGTGCAATTAGTCGAGTTCAAAATTATACCTTGATCAATTTTCTTTTTACATTTTCAAGACTGGGAAAAAAATTAAAATAAAAGTTGAACAAAATACTTTTGGTTTAGAACATTTTGTTCGACTGCGTAAAAAGGTAAGAAATTGATAATCCGTTGTGTCGTGAAAAACTTTTTCTCACAGATTTTTTTTTTTTTCTGTAAAATATTGAAACAAGTTACAGTGCGGTAAAAAAAAAAAAAAAAGAAATAACATCGATGGAGACACGATTGCAAAGTTGATACTCTTGAAGAAACACGATAACACTACATATTTTTTTTTTATCTTAGTTAACTGTGTTAACGAAGGCAGATCGCGAGGTTGTTTTTAATGACTCTATGAAATTGTGCAAATATCCTTGCTCTATCACCTTGCATAAGTGCATACATCACTTGTCTTTCATGAAGTATTGGTATTGTTCGATTGAATGGCAATATTCTTTGGAAAAAAACCGTTCAAATATATTCAAAGAAAAGAAAAAATTGGCGGCCCAAAAATGCTACACGATTAATAAATTGGTCAATTAATTGCACGCATGGAGACGAAAAAAATAATTGCTCGCGTGATATAGCTGAATAATATTGTTTTCCTTTTTTTCGTTTCGAATGGGTAACAAAAGAAGCTCGAATAATAGATTTAAGCTATTAAAAAAAAATCTCGAGCAAAGGACTTCTGTAAAAATAAGAGATTTGCTGACGGCACATTGCATACATCCCTACAAAAAAGCTACGAATGAACCGAGAAGCATCACATTAGAAGATCATTGTTTTGTGTTATTTATAACTTCAATTAAAACTGTAGCGTGTGATTTTGTTTTTGTCTTTCATAAAAATGATATGATATGCACATTGGAAAAATAAGTTATCTCATATTTTCTATGAATATAGATATTCGTACACAAATCATTAGAACTACGTGTCCTACCGATCGTGATAGTTATAAGTACATACCGTGTATATAATTCGACCTTTCTTATATAACCGTAACCGTTCGTGAACCACGATGTTTCTACTCTCCCGATACCTTTTTTGTTCGTTACCAGTAAATACTACAAAAATTCAGACATTTTTAGTTTTTTTTTTTTTTTTTTTTTTTTTTTCGAGCAGGACGTTACGACAACTTGCTTTAGAACCTTCGATACGAGTTTAAACAATGAAATCCTTGGATCTTCGAAAAATAGAGATCAAAATTGGCGATGAAAATCGATCGAAGTAAGTGAAATTCATTTAATGGACGAATTAATAAAATTAGCTGCGCAAAACTATCAACCCTTATGTAATTGATATAAAAACGAATAAATCGATTATAAAAACCCAACGATGCGTTAAAAATGCGAGCAGGTCGTAGGCCTGAAAGTCGATAACAAAATTTAGCGACTATTATAAATATTAAAAAAAAAATTCAATTTTTACCGTTCGACTAGACACGGTACAATAATTCGAAGTTTACAATTGGTGACACGACGAGAAAAAATGAAGACAAAGTGTAGCGAATTGAATGGAAAATAACTTTTAAAAAAGATTAACCCTTTACGTAAGGAATCTGTGGAGGACCTAGAGTCTACCGCAATTTTCAAATACCTCGAAAATATACGAAATGTGATAAAAAAAAAAACTGTGAAAACAAATCAAAGAGACATTAGAGTGTCTCTGATAACACAGAGAAAAAAAAAACGGATAACAAACAACTTTATCGTTGTTGCAATAAAAAGTCAACTCGGTTAACTGTCGGTTAAAATTCTCTCTACGTCAAGGGTTAATATAATCTAATAATACATTTCCAGAAACAATACGCCGGCGGGCAGCCGGGTCAGTCGACAATAAATTATTTTCATCGTTAATCGATCTGAGTGTCGGGGGAAACACGTGAGAAACTCATTGGATATAAATATCCAGGCCATTGAGAAAGCGTTTGATTCGAGACATTAACTCTATTGGTTTTCTCAGTAAAACACGGATAGAACAAAAAAAAAAGAAGAAAAACGTTTTCATAAACATGATTCTCATTTATGATCCTTCCGGGTTCCACTGCTCATTATAATCTCCTAAACATGTAACGCATTTTGTGCTAAATCGTATTCAAAAGATCAACAATATGGAAAACGTTGGTTGTCCGTAAATTCGAACATTATAATGCCAAGCATTATTTCCCGCATTCTTTGTCGAAAAATGAGAAAAAAGAAAAAAATACAAAAAAAAAAAAAAAACTGTTAAAACCAAGAGATATAAGGATTTCATGCAATTATACTGTGCACCGCTTTGCCCGTATGGATTGGTGAGTTCCATAAACATACATAAGTACGTACACCTATTTTGTATACAGATCTGTTATAATATACCTCGTCGCAAAACATGATAATATAAAGTATGTAATATGGCTCAAATCAATTGAAGACGAGTATATATATATAATTAAGGTATATGAGTATCCTAGATTCAAGCAATCGGTACTACGATCCAGATGTTTTAGATAACAGCCGTAAAACTGTGTGTATTATTAGCTGGATTCTCGCGTATCTTTTACTTGTGTACATGTGGCAAAAGTTCGAAGCTCGTTAAAAAGATATTGTAATTTTATGCTCAGGGTCACGTAAAAAAGAAATTAAAGTAACGCGAAGAGTAGATTATTTGTTCAAACACAGTTGGAAGCTGAGTTCATTGCCGTCCAATTCTATAATCCGCTCGATCGATCCGCGCTAAGGCCCATCACGCAGGTCTTTCACCTGGCCGTCCGTTAATGCACATTAACCCCGTAGCAGTCTTTCACATAGGCGTCGGTCAGTCCATGCTGATTCCGCAGCAGAATTTCACTAGGCAGTCATTTAAGGAGATGGGATATTTCGCCCACCAGCTGATCTGCACTCAGTAGTCAATAAAAGCTGTGATTCATTTTC
The DNA here is from genome assembly GCA_963922035.1 of Amblyjoppa proteus. NCBI lineage: Eukaryota > Metazoa > Arthropoda > Insecta > Hymenoptera > Ichneumonidae > Amblyjoppa > Amblyjoppa proteus. The sequence continues at coordinate 8,253,316 of OY998228.1, read as the reverse complement.
TTCCAAGGATGCCAAACTTTCATGGAGAAGACCAAATTATCAGCGTTCGCTCAACTGTAAGATGAAGACGATAATAATTTGCGCGTAAACCACAATGTCGAAGACCCTTGACGAAAGCGCATTACAGTTTTTTTTTTTTTACAGACTGAGTCAGTTTCACATGGTCTTAAAACTCATTAGTCTCGCAACAGTCTTTCACATGGCCGTCGGTCAATGGGTGTTAAACAGTCTTTCCCTCAATCAAAAGGTTAATGTGCGTTAAATCCGCAGCGGTCTTTCGCCTACCCATCGATTAAGCCACGCTCAATTGAAGTTTGGACAAGATTTCTGCAATAACCGAGCGTCTATTGTAAACACGAAATGTGGTTGTGCACACTACGTCTTATCAGTTACAAGACCAGCCGCACCGGCTCCCAAACCCCGTATAACGAAAGCATCGGTAAGTAATTGTATGCCTATAATAAAATAATAATCCGCTGATCGTTAGATAAAAATGCGATAGTTATCATTGGTCGCCGAACTACCGCGAAGCGACGTGACGTGCGGCTCGAATGCACATCGGTATTCGACACAACTCTCGATGTCGCCGTTCCCGCGACATCGGCAGTTCAGCTTCCAATATTAATATTTGAAAAAATTGTTTCATGCGATTGACAATAAATGCGATAAGAATTATTATTTTGTTCAATTTGTTCGATTTTTTTTTTTTATAAAGTCTACATTTACCGATAATGGATACTCAGTGTTGGTAGAAATAGTTTGTTTTTATTTTCTTTAACGTAGACGCATTTTTTTTTCATCTGGTGCTCAAGCGGAGTACTAAGGACTAAACTCTATATCAGTGTGTGTGTGTGTGTGTATGTGTTAGGACTAAAGTTCCATCTATTAGGACGGATACCAGTATGACGGCGGCTAATTCCACTGACCCAATTTTTTCCTCTCTTTTATCCTTAAACAATAAACCAAAAAAAAAAAAATAGGGGCGTCGGAACTCGTCTACGAAAGACTAAATTTTTTTAAAAATCAATATTTCTAATGGTTAAATGAGTAGTCTGACGGATATGAAAAGAGATCAAGCCGATTTCATCTTTCAGCACCGTCCGAGCATTCGCGCTTCGGCGGTCCTTAATATTGCAAAGCTCCATGAGACCAAAAAAAAAAGTGATATAATGACGAATTTTTTTTTCTCTTTTTTTTCTTCTCGAGAATAATGCAATTCTCGTTCAGTATTTCTCTTAATACCAGATTAAGAAAAAAGGTTTAGTCCCCAAAGAAAATTCGAAGAAGAAGATTATTAAACATCGCGATGATCCCATTCGAGATCATGCGGCGTGTTATGACGTCCGTGATGCCGGGCGTTCGGTACCTCGCACTCGTTCTCGCAGTCCGTAGTGTCGAGGTCGTCATCTCTGAACGAGTCGTCCTCCGAATCCGAACTTCCGGAATCATCGATATCCTCCTCTCGCTGAGCCTGACGACTCGGGTCGTTTTCCGACAGTCTATCCATAGGATTGACAGTTATGGCGAGGGCCGAATCGTCCCATGCCATTTCGGTTTCGGCTGCGAGCTCGTCGCCGGCGGTGCGGCGCTGTTTCGCAGCGCCTCTAACCCGCACCGCGCCGACAACTCCCATCAGCAGGAGAAAGCCGATGCAAGCCACCGCGACGATGGTGATCGCGTGGCTTCCGCCTGCGCTGCCGATGCTTCGTCCGCCTTCTCGGAGGGCGGTCGTCGCGTACTCCTCCGGTAATTCGGCGTGATGCGGCGAAAGCTGCGCGTGTCCGGGAATCGGTTCCAGAATCTTCGCCATGGGCGGATCGTCGGACGACCATCGCGGACTGAGCGTTGGCTTCTCTTTCGGATGAATAACAGCGAGTGTCTGTATGTACTCGTTGCTGGCGAATCTTCCGCTCAGCTCCGAGCAGGTCAGCTTGAATACCCGATCGAGATAGTAAGCCGGCTTGCGATTGGTGTACATTATCAGGCGTATCAGTTGTTGATAATTGTACGGTGTGTCGGCGCCGGACAGAACGACACCGTCGCGATCAACGCGGGCGGTTATCGAAACGAATTGCCGAAGGGCGTCACCCGGCAAGCCTAAGCTCTCGTGATCGGGGTTCAAGCTCGGATAGACGCTGACAGCGCAAGCGTCCAGTCTCGCTGCTGAGCCAGCGGTCACCTTAGCGTCCGGGAAGACCCTGACGCCCAGACGGAAATCAGCGTATTCCCGAGCTACGAAACCTGTGCCATTCACAGTTATGCCGGGACGCGGAGGTGGCAAGACTGTCACGTAAGATTGCACGGAAGGAGCAGTGAGAGGTCTGGTCGAGCTGCCCTCGCAGAGTATCGTGGTGTCGAGACGGAAGTTGCGTCTGCCCGGAGTTGGGAAACGGCGAGTGTTCGAGTAGCCGATACGGCGCAGGAGGGTCTCGACATTCGTGTGATTGTCGCCGTCGATGCGCACTTCGGTCAGGTCCGAGTTGGTGAGAAGTTGAGTACCGGGCTGCAAGAGGTCCATCGGCGGCACGTGAATGCCCTCCTGGCAGCGTCGAAGGCACGTCAGGACGTCGGGCTTCTCATTACGACCGACCAGGACCGAGAGGCCGGCGAGGTAACCGCGGAAATGATGCTTCGTCTTGTTATCGGAGCCTTGCCAACACGCGCCGACGACGAGGGTCGTGTTAATGCCCTTGGCCGGGTGCAGAGGCCAGTCGTCGATAACTTCGGGATTCTTCTCGTCGGTGCGCCACTCCTCGCCGTCGATGTACAAACTCACGTGCGGGAAGTCGACTTGGAGGGCGTAGTGATGCCATTTGTCGTCGCATACCTGACTCAGCTTCCATCGCCACTCGGCCGGACGGAAGATGTTCGGATCGCCCTCGGAAAAGTCACGGCGCAGCAGGAGTATCAGTCGGCAATTTCGGATGAAGAGGGCGTAGTGGTGTCTGTTCATTTCTGTAGAAAAATTCATTATTTTCGATCACGTTGATTTGTCTTTCGCGTTATTCCTATCTTAAAAAAAGGAAAAAAATAAAATAAAATAACTTGGGCTGAAGGACTCAAGTCGATGACCCTTTGCCAAGGTGTACGATTACCATTGTCAATATAACTAGTATAAGAAGATAACTGTATATATGTTAAGCATTGGCAATGCAATTTTTTTACTACTACTAAAATAACTTACTGTGATCATCAGCAGCACACAGAATATGTTCCTTGACATGGGGATCCTGTCTGGGCCTCGGTCGATGTTTGACCCACACTCCGATGCTGAATTTCTGTGCGAGCGCCGGATCGAGTGCCTCGCTGGGGACAATGGCGGCGGAGTTTGTTCCGTCGAATTCGAAAATTTCATCGGCCTCTCTGCCCTCGTCGCGGGACAGCGACGCGGTCCAAGCGGCGGTTGGTCCAGGTGTTGGCAGCAGGTCAACGCTGTCTCGCGACGCGCCGCAGAGCTTTCGCTGACTTCGAACCCCGTAGGTGTCGCGGTCGCAGCCTTTTCCTATGTGATCCGTCGCCAGGGTCAGAGTCGTTCGAATGTTGCGCAGGACGCAGGGTGCGTCGCAGAGCTCGAGCTTCGCCGAGGGAAGAAGCGGCTGGGATCCAACGCCGGCGGCGTAGTCGACTCTTTCCGGTATACCGCGCCAGCCTGGTGAGCAAACCCTGTTTACCTTAACGGTTACCATTGCCGGAGCTGATTGTTTCATTCCGCAGTCGTAAGCGACGACGCTCAGGATGTAATTGTGGGAACGCTCGTAGTCCAATGGCTCGGTGTTTCGTATGGCGCCCTCGTTGTCGATGACGAACGGTTGGTCCGCCGTCAGTATCTCGTACTTGCAAACGTCGCCGAATTTCGGGGTACAATCCCGATCGGAAGCCTCGACTCGCACGACCTCTTCGTACAGACGTCCCTCGTCGACGGTACTGACGTAGGCCGGCTGAAGGAATTGCGGTGCATACTCGTTTACGTCGACCACTGTGATATGGACCGTGGCACTGGAAAATTTTAGAGTCTGGTTAATATAATATAATATAATATAGTATAATATAATATAATATAATATAATATAATATAATATAATAATCTGAAAGCTTGCGTTACAAAATACAAAAGATCGATGGTTCGTATTTCGAGCTCGCGCATTGGATGTGCCGGAGGAGCATTAACTTTTCAGAAGTACAGTTTCAGTTTCAATGTACGATATCAATCCGTGGAAAAGTTAGACTGGTGAAACCACAGTTTCGCAGTATTTGTGTGTACTTATTGTACGGGAAACAGAAACTAGTATTTCGCAAAGGGAATAATAAATCAGTGAACTTTGCCATTTGCGTTTGGCACTAAGATGCAAATGGTATCAAATTGCATTGTGTACAAACTTGAGGCCAATGACTTATCATCCACGGTTGTATATTTCCTTATTTAAGGAATAAGTCGGAGTCTACGAAAGTTGATGTAGTATATATAGTATAATTCGCACTCTATAATTAACGTTCTAAATATTAATATAGAGTTTATTGAATCCATATTGCAGACAGAAACGAGACGATCGATAGACTGTTTACCTCTACTGAGACTACAGAAATTAAAAGATTCGTTAGCACATTTATTTGGTGAGACGCTCCGTGGGTTTTCTATATTTCTACTTATACAAATGAATCGATAAACTCAAGTTTAACCGTACAGTGGAGACGCAGTCAATAACATTTAATGCATTGTGAGCTGAGTATTAGCTCGAAATGGATTAAATTACAGCGAAACCTCTCAATAGTCTGCGAACGCGACGGAGGGGCCTTCTCGATAGTTCAATTCCAACAGCCAATTGGGTAATGGAGAATGTTCTCCCTCCACCGATCAATTTCATAGACCAATGGAAGAAGGGAGAAAATGAGGATTGGGAAACTATTTCAATTTCAGAGTGTCAACCCTAGAAGATCACATAAGGGCACGGTGAACGCGAAGCACTTAGCTTCTGTGGCATGCAATTCCTAAATTGCTGACTACCTCAGTAAGTCACCTCAACAGACATGTTGCTGACATCTCCTCTTATCGATTTCACCACGAAGAAGATTAAAAAAATATCTATTCCCGGCAAAGTAATGACCCAATGAAGACGGGGGTGCAAAAATATGTACTGTCGAAGCTCCCATATGTTACCTTGACATACGAGCTTTACGAACGGGCTTGGTCCTTCATAGCTTAGTAGCAGGTGGCTGGGTGGCTTCGGACCTTAGCTATGGACTTTAGAAAACGGAAATTTGGATTTCCGTAGATTTACCGGAAATACATTACTTGACCCACTTTGACAATCTCCACGTCACTTACGGTTTGACAATCTCACTTTTCAAACCGGAAGTTACATCTTTTCTGTGTGGAGTTATTTCCGGTCGAAGAATGAGATTTTCAAACCGGAAGTAACGCATTTTCCGTAGAAAAAGGAGTTTTTTTTTTTTTTGTACCCGACGATAGTGCACAGCGCTGTTGCGCACCGCATCAAGGTAAACGGCACAGTTTCCGCCGCTGTCTCAGTTACCGCCATCGAAAGCAATTTATACTAATAATAAATACAGTTTTCGTTTAATACAAAAGAAATTGACGGCATGTTGAGGAGCACTTTCTACTCTCGATTAATGCCGCAATACGCATATTTTCTTATAAAATATTCCATTTAACAATTGAAGATGGCGGAAACTGGGCCGCATACCTTATTGTGCACGACTCATCGACCAATATACCACAAAATATTTTGAAATCATTTTACAAGTATTTCAAATTTTTCAAATGTTACGCAATATTTCTAAAATATATGATGATAATATTTTGAAATATTCCATCAAAATATTCCAACGAAACGTTTCTTAATCAATTCAGAAACATTCATGATCTTTCGACACATACGAAGTATTTCTGAAACATGGTGATAAAGTATTTTCAAATATTTTTAAGTTCATGTATCACCAAAATATTTCTACTAATGTTCCATGTTTATGTGAGTGTGTATATGTAATTTTTATGCGGCAGTCTTTCACTTTTCGCTGACATGTTCTAAAAACATTTCCGAAACATTTCAATGCAAGATTTATGAGCGAACAAATATTTTCAAAATGTTTTCATAACGTTTCACAAATATTTTCCATTTATCAAATAAATATTATTGAAACTTCTCCAAAAAATATTTCGGTTCTATGTGGGGAGACCCACAGAATAGTACCTGACGAGCATAATAGAGGAATAGTTATCAGGGTTTGAGAAAGGGTCCCTTGGGGGGGGGGGGGGGGGGGGGGGGGTTGAATAATCAGAACCTGGATTCTTGAAAATTGGGACAAACAAGCAAACGAACAACTTTCGAAAATATATATTAGACTTGTTAGCGCATTAAGTAAACATGGGAGTGTTTACACTGTAAAATTTTCGAGGGTGAAGTATGATTAAAGTCACTATCGGGTAACATCCTCGTCAAAATTTGTAATATGGGTCAATGGAACTTGAAGCAAACTTTGGCTAAAGTCTCGTATCGGGAAAATTCTCTTCGAAACTCGGTGCTCCAAAGCCAGCCACAGGCCAATTGTGTTTCACCGCTAAATATCGAATTTCCCGAATGTTAACAGGCTTTCGGTAACATTCTACTTACTTCTCTGACTGCACGCCCGAGCATGCTACAGCGGCGATGTCGAACTTGTAGTTGCGCCTTTTTTCGCAATTGAGAACTCTGAGCGCTCGGAGTTCGGCTGTTGCTTTGTCCTTAAGGATTATATCAAAGGGTGCTTCTCCGTGATGTCGATTCGCGATGTGAAATGAACACACTTTAGCGCCTAAGGCACGTATTTGGGGCGTAACTTCGACGAGTGTTTCATTCTCTTTGACCAGCCCGTGATATCCACTCTCGAGGCTGTCCAAATCCAGACGCAGGGCTGTAAAAAAAAAAAAAAAAACAACGACATCAGGTTTTTTTTTTTTTTAACGATTTGCCGATGAATATTTAATTATTTTTCTCTTCTTTCGCGACGACAAGGCCTCTATGAGGAAATATTCGGTGCGCGTTTCGCTCGTTCTCCTCGGCGAAACTATGCCGCGTGTGTGTAACGTGGACCCACGGATGCTGTGTTTGTCCGAGAAGCTGATTTAATTGGAGGCCAAGTCGGAATTGCCCGCCGCACGAACGCCTGCCGTCGTATAATGTGTTTATCATAATGAAGCTAAATTATTAATTTCTTGTAATTATAAAAATAAAAACGTTTGCGATTACAACAGAATATTTGTATCAGATGTGGAATCAAATGCACGTATAGGACGAAATATCTTGAAATCGTATTAGAAATATTTTCAATAATTCGATTCTTAAAATATATTTTAAATATATATATAAAAATTTACATTTTGAAATATTTTTTTTTATTTCATGTTTCACCGAAATATTTCCACTGATGTTCCGTGTTTATGCAGGTGAGTATGTCCAATTTGGATTGGTGATGCAATCTTTCATGAATTCGCTGAAATGCTCAAAACACATCTCAACGAATAATTTCTGAAACATTTCAACGTATGATTTATGAGCGAACAAATGAAAAAAAAAAAATATTTTCAAAATGTTTTTAAAACATTTCACAAATATTTTTTTAATAGTGATAAAATATTTTCAATATTTCAATGAAATATTATTGAAAACGTTCGAAAATATTTCCCTTCTATGTGGATGAAGGTAGAAATAATCTTATATAATTGCAGTTAATATAAGAATTTTTTTTTTTTACTTTGGAAAAAGATCTAAATTCGTTCCAGCTATACGTAGAATATTATTGAAAACGTTCGAAAATATTTCCCTTCTATGTGGATGAAGGTAGAAATAATCTTATATAATTGCAGTTAATATAAGAATTTTTTTTTTTTACTTTGGAAAAAGATCTAAATTCGTTCCAGCTATACGTAGAATTCTGTGTAATTTCAATTTTTTTTTTTTTTTTTTTTTTCAATTTTTACGATTATGAGATGTAAATAACTTTGTTTCATTTACGTCATTCGGCTGACGGTGAATTCAACGAATGCAACACAAAATGGTCACAAGCTGCCAGTACGATCGTCAGACACATCGCAATCAACTGTACGTCGCATATAATCTTCCTATATTATATGCACAAATGAAAAAAAAAATCCAGCTCGGTTATTGAAAGCCATTTGTTCACGAGCTCCTGCGCGTTTAATTCCACAGATCATTAACATCAATAAAAAATGGGTTACGGAGTTGATTTGTTTTTTTTTTTTTTTTTTTCGCATAACTTTAGTGAAAGGGAAAGTTTCAGTACGCGGTGATACGCTCGGGACCTCGGAGCGCAGCGTACCTCTCGACCGTCGTGTATCATCTCGCCTATCCCCTTCATATCTCAAACATCAGCACACCATCTATTATTTTTTTTTTCAAATCCTTTCATGCCTGAACCTTTTCCCTTCAGAATTGCAAAAACCGCTCGTTCATTTTTTTTTTTTTTGTACTGCACTATAGGGAGGAATGGAGTAATGGGGACCACTCAAGGGAGAATTCGAATATTTCCGTGAAAAATTTACTTCTCCCAATACGAGAAAAGCAAAGAGAAAAAAAAACAATTATAAACATCGGAGGGATCCTTGAAATGTCTTCAGCGAGATACTTGCATCCCTTCGATATTATATATATACATATACATACATACATACATATATATATACATATATATATATATGTACACACACACACACACACACACACACACACACACACACACACACACACACACACACACACGCGCGTGTGTGCGTGTGCGTGCGTGTGTGTGTGTGTGTGTGTGTGTGTGTGTGTGTGTGTGTGTGTGTGTGTGTTAACGCTATATGTTTGCATATCGTTTGTGAATGTTTCACCACCAATATTGTATATACAATTGTCAATAAAAGCAATAAATGCAAAGGCATTTATTGACAATAGTGTAGTGCGTGACAATAATAAACAGTACTAGCAGTAGTAATAGTAGTAGTGGTACTACTACTAGGACTATTTATTATTACTCTTAATCCTTCATGTCTCAGCTTTTTTTGGCTCAGAATTGCAAAAACCTCTCGTCCGATTTATCGTAATCTTGACATGTCTACTACTTATTCGTCTTATAATTGTTACGTTTAAATGAATATGTCCAATAATTTCTCACGCTACTGCGGTAATCGGATTCACATTGATTACGGTCATTAAGAAAAGAAAATTGATTCGCGTCGCCAGTAATATGAACTTTCTTTCTATTCTTAGCAGCAAAAAAAAAAAAATTAATTATTTCGTAACAATGTCATTAAACAAACCCAAGTGGCATTTAATTTTAATTTGCGAATTAAGTGTACCAACGTTGCTCCCGTTACGAAATTACCACAATTACTCCGTTATCGACGCTCCCATTACAAAATGACCAACATTGACCCGTTACATACGCAAAGCAAAAAAAGTGTTACCGTAACATATATTTCTCATCGGGCGCGAAGGGGTATTAAAAAAAAAAAAAAAAAAAACTCGCTCGTAAAGTCGTTACATTTTTCAGCACTTGAGATTGTTAGCTACCTAAGCGTTTTATAAGACAAAAACTATTGTACCGTTTTTTTTGTTTTTTTGTTTTTTTATTTTTGTCATATCGAAAAAGTAGAAAACGGGCGTGAATTGATCGCTTCATTACTTTGATTACTTTTATTACTTTGAAAATCAAAAACTTTGATCAACATCAGCGAAACCGACAAATTCATCGCAAAAACATTTGCCTACCGCTAAGACGAAACCATTAAATCCGCAAGAATTTTGTCGTACTGCTTCGTATTGTGTTGTCGTAAAGTGGCTTTTTTTTTTTTTTTTTTTTTTTTTTTTACAACACTTGACACTGTTAGCTAACTAAGCGTTTTATAGGTCAAACACGGTTTTATAGATTTTTTTGTTGTTTTGTTGTAACATCGAAAAAAAAAAAAAAAACAAAGGCAACAGTGGTACATTAATCGCTGTATTTTATTACTTTAGCTAACGTCATGAAAACCAACGAATTCATCAGCGAAACCGATAAAACATTTGCCTACTGCTAAAACGAAACCATTAAATCTGCAGGAATTTCATCGTACTGTTTCATATCGTATTGTCGCAAAGTAGTTTTTTTTTTTTTTTTTTTACAGCACTTGACACTGTTAGCTAACTAAGCGTTTTATAGGTCAAACACTGTTTTATAGATTTTTTTTTTTTGTTTGATTGTAATATCGAACAAAGAAACAAAGGCAACGGCGAAAAATGTATAGCTTTAATTTAATAACTTTGACCAACATCAGCAAGACCGACGAGTTTCGAGAAAACCAAGAATACTTGAAAATAAAAAAAAATAATAATAATAATAATAATAAAATAAAAAAATCAAGAAAACATTTGCCCACCGCTATGACGAAACCATTAAAATCCGCAGGTATTTTGTCATATTGTTTGTCTATTGGTGGAAAAACCCGAGTGAAAGGAAATGTCTCAGAGTTCAGCGAAGCATGCACCTCCCCGAGATCTCGCTGCATCGTTTGCATTTAACTTCAGTGAAATGGTATCTAATGGCTGCATTCAACGTCGTAACCTGAGACTTACTTCGGATAAGGGCCGCCTGTTTGAAATAAGCAGCCTCAACTGTGGCTCGAGTCACTCTCTCGGGGTGAGAGGGCTGTGTGTGCTCTTAGAACATTTCAAGGAAACTCGAAGTTTTGGCTACGGACCGCTTGTATCGGCATTCAAGTTAATAGTTCCGACGGTGAATGCGAATATGATGATGAAAGCACTCTCCGCAAACTCGCCCTATACCACTCGAATTCACTGCAAATTAAATTTATAAAAAAAAAAACTAGAATTTTTATTTAAAGAGATAATTAATTTACTTTGATTTAACTTTTATTCAAATTTTTATATAAATAAAAATAATAAAACTTTACTTGAGATACGTGTTTTTTTTTTTTTTTTTTTTTTTTTTTTAATATAATGTGTAGTTTCAGGAAGTTTCGGGGACGATTCCACGCGGTAAGCTTGCACATTTATATTCCTACCACTCACAAGTCTACCAAAAAAACATCTCTACCATATTATTACAACTCTACCGTATTAGAACTCTACCAAAATCTCTACCACTGACAAAAAAAAAACTCTCCTGGACTTGAAATAAAACTCTCCCGGAATTGAAATAAAACTCTCCCGGAATTGAACTAAAACTCTCCCGAAATTGAAATACAACTCCGGTAGAGTTTTATTTAAATTCCGGGAGAGTTTTATTTAAATTCCGGTAGAGTTTTATCTCAATTCCGGTAGAGTGTTATTTCAATTCCAGTAGAGTTTTATTTCAATTCCGGTAGAGTTTTATTTCAATTCCAGTAGAGTTTTATCTCAATTCCGGTAGAGTTTTATTTCAATTCCGGTAGAGTTTTATTTCTTCAGTGGTAGAGATTTTGGTAGAGTTCTAATACGGTAGAGTTGAAATATGTTAGAGATGTTTTCTGGTAGAGTTGTTATGCGGTAGAGTTGTCAGCGCTGCTTTTTTTTTGGTAGAGTTATTATCCGGTAGAGTTGTCTTCTGGTAGAGGTGTTTGGGGGGGGGGGGGGGAGATATTTTCTGGTAGACTTGTTATCCGGTAGAGCTGTAAGAGTGGTAGAGATAGAAATGTTGCCGGTAAGCTTGCACACTGGATATTATACACGCATCGACGATCGTTGCGAACATCCAGCTCTAAATTAATGAGCTTATAGAGGTCAAATCGGATTTCAAATGAAACAAGGCGGGTCAGTGGCTACCACGACGCTCCCGGAGGTCTTTCCCCCCCCCCCCCCCCCCCCCCCCCAGTGAGACGTTGCTGTGGCTTAAACACAAAAAAGGTCATGGTATCATTCCTTCGCCAACAGCATCGTAAACACACCGATACACCGCCAGTATCAACGATCTGCTAGGCCAAAAAAATAAAATTATCTATTCCCGTTATCTACAACAACAAAAAAATCAGAGATTGTAAGCTGGAAGATTTGTATCGTATCGCATTTAATAGGAAATCATTGGTCATGAGCGTTGTAGAAGCGTCGACACACCGCCACTATCAATTATGTACTTGAACGAAAAATGTCAATATCCATTCCGGTTATCTGAAATGAAAAAAAAAAAAACAACAAATCAATGATTGCAAGCCGAGCTATTTGTATCGGATCGTGTTCGGGAGAAAATGCTTGGCGAAGAAACGCATCGATACACCACCAGATCAATTATCTGCTTGAACAAAAAATTTCATTATTTATTCCCGTTACCAAAAAAAAAAAAAAAAAAAAAAAACTATCGTAAGCTGGGCTGTTTGCATTAGATCGTGTTCAACAGGAAATGCCGTGGACTCCCTATTATTAGAACACCATCTCACTATTTCGAAGAGGTGTCGCGGATGTGATTCACGTCGCTTTTTCTTGTGAGTATCGAAATACACACAAACATCGGCGATGCTTTGTAGAGCCGAAAAAAAAAAAAAAAAAATTCTGAAAACGAGACCTGAATTTATTGGGAAAAAAACAAAAATATATTACGACCTGCGTTTTAAAGCCATTGGACCTAAAATCGTCTATAATTCGTTATTGGATACATTCATTGTATTCAATGAACAAAAATTGCGAGACATTTATTTGTCCGATTTTTCTACGATAATATAAAAAATGTGTGAATTATTTCGATCGCTTCCGTAAACGAGCAAATGACATGCAAACTCTAACTAAGATAAATGAGAAAAACGCATCGAGCTGTGAACTGAATAAGCATTTTTTTTTTTTTTTTTTTTTTTTTTTTTTTTTTTTTTTTTTTTCATTTCCGCGAACAATTGTGTCCTCTTTCTGTAACTCAATCGAAAACTTTATTCTCAACTCTCATCAAAGTCTATGGCAATCAATATTAACGCTACAATGACCGAAACTGAAGTGTACGTGAAATTTATAGTCCAGCGAGAAATTTATGTTGCACGGTTTCTATTGTCTTACAATAATCACACGAGTGTTACGTGTATACTGCATTGAATTCGTATTCTCGTTCGCGGAATGCAGCCCCTCTGCAAACGACCCATAAAAAAAAAGAGCCTAAAAAAATCTGAAAACTAAATGCCTCGTAAATAGCGCAGACAACAAAATAAAAATCCATAAAAAAAAAACATAAAAAACAATTCGTGTTCAGCAGAATGTAAAACAAAAAGGGATCCCATCAAAGTCTTTATTAATTCCGCATTGTATTGATATAACTGTCATACGTATAGGTGCACGAGTGACACGCTATAGGTCAATACACGAAGGTATATATGTCGCCACTCAATCCGCCATATACGTTTTATTCCCTTTGATTTTAATGAATCATCAGTCTGGTCGGATCTTCCGGCCCCATTCAGAAATAAGCGTCGAATCGAAGTAATCGTTAAATAAACAAATTTCATTATAAACAAAAACCATTGGACACAATTATGATGAAATAAAATCGTATTACGGAACGGACGGAGCGTTAATATACAAAACGATAATTTCGTGCTTATTGTTCCGATGCATGGAATCGTGTGGCATCGCTCCAGTGTTGCCTCTATAGGCAATGAATGCGCCATAATAGGTGAGAAGAAAGGTGTACTATATAGGGGAAAAAAAAGGTATCTCACCGATTCTCCTTGTGTCTCGTGAAATCACGAGCAAGCGAAAAATATAACAGCGACTACATGAATCTCGATTTTAACGTCGACAGGTGTAAAATAAGGGAGTTCGATGTCGAGCTCTAGAGGGGAACGAGAAAGCAAATTAAATTACCTCCATGATCGTTCAACGCAGTTGGTGTCGGCTCGAGACCTAGAATGCTCGCCTTTGAGCACTGGATCGTTAGACCAAGTAACACTACACTCGCCGTCAGCAACATGTTCATCGAGCACTCTCTGATTTTCTTAACACTCGATGATACCTCTCTCGACGATATGCAACCTTCGACGATTAAAAACGACACATCTGAGAGCGAGGGATCCGTTAAAAGAGCATCGCAACGTCTAAGGTATCACGGCGTTTCGTTCGCGGCGGCACACAATCGCGGAGTCAATATTTGAGCGGAATATCGATTCGGCAAAAAAATAGTAGCAATTCTGTACTGCACGGGGCGCTGCTTGTTGGACCCGGTTCAAACTTCGTTTTACCTACGTGGAATCTTTTCGGTCGTCGAACGATTCGTTGCAGTAGAATTGACGGAGACTTCTGTGAAATTGTTGTGATTCTACATTAAAGCCTATTTTAGGTTCAAGCTGATTGAGCAAATGATGAAGGAGTCGAATATTAGTGAGTAGTTGTAAGCGCGTAGAGTCGAGTTCACATCTGTGCACCTGCCGCACTTTTACGTCAAACGCCCCCACCAATCATCGTGACGAACTCACGAAACAGCCTTTACGAGTTTGTCGTTACATAGAAATTGGAATTTACGCTTCTTGAGTTGTTGTTCGTACGGCAGGTTATGTGCAACTGTTTTTGTGTATGTGCTACAGCGCGTCACATATAACAAGCACGGCTAATTGAGTACGTCGCGAAACAGAGGAAAAAATCTTCATAGTCGAAACAGAAAGGTCGAACATTGTTGCCGCATAGGTATGGCAGAGCACATGCGCACTTGAGGTCGCACGTACTTACGGCGTTTCGAGATAAGATCGTTGATATTGCACTCATGCAATTCCATTTATGGTCGTATAAGATATCGGGAATAAAAAAAGAGTGCGTAAAAAGAAAAAAAAGTTGGTAATATCGAGAAAAAAATTTTAAACCAAATATGGCAGACAAGTCGATATCCTCGTCATCGGTGTCTTTTCATGAACGCCCGTTTCAATATTCGGAAGGGAAAAATATCATGTTTTATCAAAACATTAAAATGGTTAGATTTTTAGCTGTATGGCATTTAAAAAAAATTCATTCCTTGAGCCTCGAGATCATTTAAATAATCATTCACGTATTCACTTGCTCCCTTGCAGAATCTTCAGGATATCCAGAGACTGACGAATATGGCAGGCAAAGATATGATGGTGGTTCAAAAAAATATGAACAAAACTGTTAAAATGATTAATCTTATATCCACAAAAAATTCTCTGACAGACGTTAGCTAGTGACAACGATATCCACTGCAATGTTGTACCATGTCGACTGAAAATAATAATAATTTGCAATTTTAAATAACTTTCGTTTATTAAATTATTCTATTCAATGTCTCGTAACTCCTTTCCACGTTCATCGAAATATCAGTACATCTCTGTGCTTAAAATAACATACAAATTATCAAACGATGTATCACATTTTTTTGTATTTCAAAAATTAATAATCATATATTGAAATTAAGTAAGTGCATCCAGTGGAGTTTGATCGAAGATTGCGCAGTGCAGGGCCAGATTTACCATGGGTCGGTAATCACCAACTTCGGTAGATAAACCGAGAAGCAAATGTGGGACACGTAATGCGACATTTGCAACACCGTTGCGCATGTTTATATACGTACGTAGCTCCACGTGATTCCATACGAGATTTTCGAGGTTAATATTTTGCCAAAGGAATTTTTGATGGTAAACGAACGAGAGCTCAAATAATGAAAGTTTTTCAACAGGAGTGCAAGAATAATATAAACGTCGATACACAACGCATATTTCTTCTGTTTCGATCGGCTCTCGACACCGAACAACAAGGGTTATCGTAATAATGAAGGCTAAAAAAAAGCACGTTAGGCAAAAAAAGCCGGTGAAAAAAACGCGAAAGGAAATACGCAAAGAAAAGCGAAAGGAAAAGAAGACTAGTAGAGCAAAGTATTACGAGCAGAAGAAAAAAGTTCCTGGCAAATTTGTTTTGAATCCCGAGCGCGCCGCTCCAAAGTCCAAGAATGTCGAAGCTCCGAGTCCGCAGGTGCAAGAGGACGAGCTGCAACAAAAGCTGGACAGGCAGAAGCGGAAGGAGAAGAAATTGGCGAAAGAGATGGAAAGGCGAAGAAGGAGCCAATTGAAAGAGGCCAATCAGGAAGAGGACAGAGTTATCAAACAGTTGGAGAAACAATTGAAATTGAATAAACGTAAGAGCAAATCTACGCCTAAGTCGTTTGCTGCCGATGGACTCGACTGTATCCTTTTACTTGCAGTTTCTCGCAAACAATATACATTGTCGTTTGCCTATTATATGTCTCTCTTAATGGGTCCAGCGATCTGGTGGTTAGCATGCTTGCCTCTAGACCGAAGCATCATGAGGTCGAAGGTTCGATTCCTGGTTTTTTAGTTTTGTCAAGAATAAAAATATGGCTGAAATAAAGCTCGAGAAATATACATCGGCCACTCGCACACAGTAACTCTAAGTGCGAGTGTCGGAGGTACATACAGTAGAATATTGATTATCCGAATGTTAGCTTGAAACGTTGTACGTTGCTAACATTGTTAAGCTGATTTTTTCTTATGCAAGCATTAATCCGCTCTCAGACTGCTTTTCCCGAGCACATTCATCCACCCCAGCAGAGTCGGACAGCGTGTATCATAAACCAGTTTCAATACCAAATCGTTTGAATCGCCTTTATGGTTTTGCTGCTCAAAAGCACATAGCTAGCATTCGACAATTACAGATGGAGAACTTGATTTCACAGAACCCTTGCAATAAGATTTCAATGTTGGGATATTGCTAAAAATATTTTTTGAAGTGTAATATATCCTGCCATTTCATTTGAATATGTCTTATTTATATACGCATTTTGAGGACATAAAAAAATGTGCTTTTTGATGATCCAAACTTGACCCGGTCCCAACGGGTTTGGAACATCGTGATTCTACTATAGCTGTTTGCCATGTTTATATTCTCGGTGAAACGCGATGAACCTCCGATGCCGGGAATCGAACCTGGATCCGGCTGTATCGACATAGGTTTTCTGCAGTTTCCCTTTGCCCATGGCAGAAATGTCGCGGCAAATGTGATAGAGATGGGGAATGCAGATGCGGTTTCAAGGGGAACTGGCTACTGACCCGGGCCGAACTTGTATAGGCGGTATGCCTGAAGGCATGGAAAAACTGCAAATAAAAAAATTTAATTAATTATATGTCTGTGATATTCTTTAACTTATCTTCAATCAGATCTTTTGGATTTTTGTAACGACGAGAATAGGAAAATCGCTGTGGAAACTGAGAAGCAGCTGTTGGGAGGTGATACAGACTCGGACTTTGAAGAGGATTTCGCCGTGGCCACTGGATCGAGCGCAAAAGCTCTTCGGGATGCTGACGATAGCTTCGACGATACGCATTCCGAGGATGAGGCTTCCATGGGTTCGAACTCCGGCAGTGAGGAAGAGCCCAATCTACCACCAGCTAAAAAAATTAAGAGAGATGCTGGACCGCCGCGTCATGAAGATAGACTCGAGATCGCTTCTAGCAAGTGTGATTCACAGGACGAAAGCGATATGCATTCCAAGGACGAAGATTTCATGAGTTCGAACTCCGGTAATGAGGATGAGCCGGTTCTACGAGCAGCAAAAAAAATTAAGAAAGATGCTGTACGGCCGCGTCGCGAAGGTAAACTCAAGATTGCTACCAAGAAAAGCGATTCACCGGATGAAAGCGACATGGACGAAGATGAGTTGTCGGATGCTGCGAGCAGCGAAAACGAAGATTCCGATTTGAGTGACAGGGAAATCCCTTCCGGAGACGATGAAAAGAGCGAAGACGACAATTTGGCCGACGGCGCAAAGAATAAAAATAAATCGGTCAATGCCGACGGCACGTGGGAAGATATTTATGGTAGAAAACGAGACAAAGACGGAAACATCGTGAGCAACGAAGGAAACAAATATGTGCCACCTGGAGCGCGTCTCAAGCAACTTGAAGACGATTCCGGTTCTAACGAAAAATTATCCCGACTGAGGAAGCAGCTGAAAGGATATCTGAACAGATTGGCCGAACATAACATGCATACTATCGCCGCGCAGGTACGCAGAACGAAAACTGTAAAACAATGTACATTTATATTTAACGGCTCGGTTTTTTTTTTCTTCGTATTCTTAGATTGAAGAATTGTACATGTCGAACAGTCGAAACAACATGAACGAAGTGATATCCAAACTTATGATGGAATCTATCGTAGCTCCCGTTATTACGCCGGACAGGCTTGTAGCCGAACACATGATGCTCATAGCCGTATTGCACGCTAACGTCGGCACCGAAGTTGGTGCACACTTTTTGCTGTCCCTCGTTAAAAGGCTCGACGAAATGATGAAGACGTCGCAGGACGTTGAGAACAAAGAGCTCGACAATATCGTGCTTATGCTCTCACATTTGTACAATTTTAAGGTAAACAACAAAGACAAAAATATCCGACGATGTTATAATATAATTCGTCGAAAGTATAATTCGTCGAAATTATACACAAACAAAACATTATTTGTATTCTGTCCGAAATAGGTGTACGGATGCCAGTTGCTCTACCAAATTCTGGAAAAGCTATCGGAGCGATTTACAGAAAAAGAAATCGAACTGATCCTCCTTGTATTAAAGAGTGTGGGTTTTCTACTGAGGAAAGACGATCCGGTTGCCTTGAAAGATCTCATATTGAGATTGCAGCAGAAAGCGGCTAAGTCTGCCGATTCTAAGTCTGAAAAGTTAGTAGCTGAAATTTTCACCTACCAGTTCACGGTCGTTGTATTTCTGAATTCCATTTTTGTACGAGGACAACAGCGGTCAGCTGAAAATTTGATTGCTAAGAATAAATTTAAAAAAGTAGATGTTCAATTTTTGCAGTTCGAGAATAAAGTTCATGCTCGACGTCCTGCTGGCAATCAAAAATAACAATATGAGCAAGATACCGCAGTACGATCCCACTCACGTTGAGCATCTGAAGAAGATAGTAAAAACCTTTTTGCGTAAAGGCAATGCCGTTACGCAATTCAATATCTCTCTCGAAGATTTGTTGCAAGGTAAAACGTAAAAAAGAATGCCTCAACGAATATTATTTATTTTTAATAATTACGTTGACTTGTTTTTTTTTATAGTGAACGAAAGAGGAAAGTGGTGGGTGGTCGGATCGGCTTGGACGGGCAACATCGATCTAACGAAGCCGCTGAAATCCACCGACGGAGTTGGCAAACCGCTCTTCAGCCAAAAGATATTGGATCTCGCGCGAAAACAGCGTATGAACACGGATACTCGAAGAAACATATTCTGTATTCTGATGACTGCGGAAGACTATCTGGATGCGTTTGAAAAACTGCATCACTTGGGTCTGAAAGACCAACAAGCTAGGGAGGTGATCTACGTAATTATGGACTGTTGCCTTCAGGAAAAGAAGTTTAATCCTTATTATGCAGTGTTGGCTCAAAAGTTCTGCGACTATGATAGAAAAAATCAGGTAAGAGATTTTTTTCTTTAACTATCTGAACAATTAAAAAATTGCTTTAATTAATTTCAGATGACTCTGCAATATTCGATATGGGATAAATTGAAAGCGCTTGAAACTTACAACGATAAGCAATTGACGAATCTTGCAAAATTTTTGACGCATCTGTTTGTCGAGAAAGGTCTCCCTCTGTCGGTGTTGAAAGTAAATTTATAATTTTATGATTCAATCAAGGCAAATACCTGGTGAAAAAAGCATAAGGAAAATTGTAAAAAAATATGTTTATTTTTTTACAGGTTGTTGAATTCGGCGAGTTGGACAAACAGACGATGAGACTCGTCAGACAGATAATCCTTGGAATTTTGCTGCACGAAAACATGGAAGCGTGCGTTCAGGTGTTCGAACGTATATCAGTGTCGCCTCAATTGAAAGCGTTCCGAGAGGGATTGAGATTATTCATAAATCATTTTCTCGTTAAAAACGCCGAATCGCGTTTAACATCGACGGAGGATATTACCAAGTTGAAAACACGAGCCGAATTAGTGGACAGAATATTGCTGACTCGAGCAGGAAAAATAGTTTTTTGAAATACACATCGACGTATTTTTCAACCGGATTCAAATAAGATAAGGTAAAGTCTTTTCGAGCGTAAAACAATTATTTGCGGATAAAAATTCATATTCTTTACCTTTCCATGACGTTTTTGACGAAAAACAAAAAACCGAAAAACATTTTGCGATGTAATTGACTAAATCATTGCACATACAATCAGCTATAAATCAAATTGATAAGTAACGTAGACTTCCAATGACAGGAAACGTCATTTTACCTTTGGACGACTTTGAGACTATTTCAGCACGTTTCGTCGATATTCCAGAATGAATGTCCAAATTTGAACCAATGCATTTTTTTATTAACTTCAATCGCACACATTGTACAAATTTAGTATGTCGTGATTGTGTAAATACATATTAATCTTGTAGAAGTTATCAAACTACAAATGATTAAAAAAAAATGAAAGTTATGTCTTTGACATTGGATGCCAATCGAACATTGCTCTCGTCTTGACTAATAGATAAAAATAATCGTAGAATCAGAGTAAATGAGAAAATTACATATTTTTAATATGAAAATAATCAAACCTTCTTTCGCGAATTCGATGCACCTTAGTTTCTTAATATAGATCGTTGCACATTGGCAGTGCTATGTTTGATCGCTTCGAGTGAGATACGAAGAAAAAAAAACATATTATCGAGTGCTCAGTAGTAGTAGGTAGCCTTCATGCACCTACTGTAAACTTTGTCGGATAACGGTTGGAGCGATTGCGAGCATCCCCAAGGGCCGTAACGGTGAATGCGGACGAAGTCGTCACAGTTTATCTCACCGTTGCCGTCGCAATCCTGCAAGAATATAAAAAATCGAACGGATTCATTGAAAAATTCAATACTCCTAATTGATCCTTTTTATTTTATTTTATGCTTAATGATTAATTAATTTTCGTTGAAATTTTACCTTGGCGTATTTGTTCATGTAGCCTCGGAGAGCTTTCTTGGCGCAGACGAAGTTGTTGGCGCATTGTACGAACGCTGTGAATTGCAAACGGATGATTATAAAATACGTGTAACAGTGCTTGCGATGCAACGGAGGGAGGATAAATGATCTATTCACCATCGCCGTCGTTTTCGTGCTCATCATGGACGGTTGGTTTACCAGCGTCCGCCCAGTAGCCCCAAGTTATACGTAAAGGACCGCAAACGTCGCCATTGCATCCGGCATTGATGTCACAGCCCGAAGCTACCTCGCAGATGCAGTAGGAACACCTTTCGGATATATTAAAGTCGACACGCTTTGCTGCAAGAATCGAATATACTGTTTCAATCTCTTTACATTGCATTTGAGGACGATTTCAGTTCTGGAAAAAAAAAAGATTTTTCGTCACTCGGTGTGGAAATGGCCGCTTTTCTGCCCGCTTCGCGTGCGTAAAACCGTCATTTTCGCACCTCGTGATGAAAAATTTCGTACATGCCTCGTGCGAAACACTTTTTCGCCCTCGTGGAGTAATGTACTAACTTATGACCATTGACATTCATAGAAGATTATATAACATTTTAATCAATTATAACTGAAATTGTTCTCGAATATACACGGCCCTTATAGAATTAAATCGACAAGATAAAGTCCCGTTCGAAATTTATCGCCCCGAATCGGTGTCAGTTATTTTCTGCAGGGACGGGATTTCTTTGCGATTGAAAAATTAAGAGTCAATAAAAAAAAATACTTACCCTGTGTATAGGAAGCCAGCAAACAAGCAACGACAAAGACGAATCTAACACTGTTCAGTGCCATGTTTTCTTTTTCTTCCTTGATTGTAACGAAAGTACGATTTTCACTGAGTTCGGTCGTCAACTACTGATCACTTAACTGTCTTCCAGCCTTATATACCGATGTGCTGCAATGCCGAAACTTCAGCCTCCAAAGGGGATTCCGAGATTGCCGTCGAGCTCGATTACAGCATCGAGCTTTGCCAATTTACTCCAATTATAAAAACAGTCGAAAAAAAATCTAATCTTATCTTGTTTGATAATGGATTTTAACATGTATAAATCTATAGACATATTTTTACGGGTAAAAAATTTGATCGATATTATGACTATTTTTAGGTCAAGTACTTAAAAAAGGCTTAAAAAAATTATACAAATAAAAAAATTGTACAGTGACTTATATCGTGACCAAGCTTCAAAATTTTCCACTAATTACAGATTGAAACAAAGATAATGAGATAACTTGACAGTAATTTATTCGTTTGTAAGATGGAGATTTAATTATGAGGAAAAGATAGATGAATTTTGGCAGTTTTCGGCTTAAATATGATGTTCGAAAACATAATTAAACGAAGGGAGCATTATAGCTATAGTGAATCTAATAAGTTAGTGATACCTAAACAGATAGCAAAGAGACATCGAGTACGAAATAGTGATCTAAATGGGTTACATATATTCCTTCGGATGGAAACTATAAGCTATCCACTTCCTAAAAGTAAACTTTTTGGATGGGTCGGAACTTTCGGATACCGTCCAGACGGGCATAACATACCCATTGAGATCACTTTTTGATAATTAATGTTTTTGAGTCACTATTCCATATCTTGATTCCATCAATTTTATATCAGATTATTTGTATTTGATAAAGGAAGATACGTGACTAGCTTAGACGCATTTTATTCGACATATTCTAACGGTATCAAAGTCCAGTTGCACAAACTATTGTCATGTGGTTATCGATTGGATTAATCCACTGAGTAACCACAGGAGATGATAAATCGTGAAAAGCCATTATCTGATTCTATTTGCGCCCCCGACTTGTGTGTCGCAATGATACACCCCCTCCAGTTCTGCGTCCGAATCCGTATAGGCCACAAAAACAAAATTTCGACTGTATTATGAGTTTATGATTAAGTGGACTTTACGGTCGGGGAGAAGGCAGTGACTTGATCGATCGTACAGCAAACACGAGTATTTATTGTCACAGAAAATTTGTACGCTGAGACATTGAAACCCACATCTATATAATCCACTGCGCTATTGCACAAATATGGCACAAAAGATCTATAAAAATGTAAGCCGAATCCCTGGCTTTGGTCTTTCCTTTGGTAACTCTATATTTCAGTTACTGCAATGATAATTGCGTTTATGATTTGAAGCCATTAGGATTTTTTTGTTGCCACCTCCAAGTATCCGCGCCTGTTGGATAAAAAAAAAAGTCGTCAGCTTAAGCGATTCTACGATGGAGACGATACTATGGATTTTTTTAATGAAGTTCCGTTCTTACACATATCATCCATATTCTTCGTGGCCACCCATTCAAGTTCTTTCTTCGCCAGAGTAGCGTCCGCGTAACTGGCCGAAATGTCGCCAGGTCGACGAGCGACGATCTTGAAGGGAATCACCTTTCCGGACGCCTTCTCGAACGCGTGAATGACTTCCAGTACCGAATGACCTTTTCCCGATCCCAAGTTAATCGCATTGAAACCTTTGGCCCCTCGAGACTTCTGGTAAATGATTGCTTTCACGTGACCGAGAGCCAGATCGGTAATGTGGATGTAGTCTCGAACACCTGCGATGAACACGTTTTACCGTAAAACTCATTTCTCCAGATCACAAAAATGGTCGCTCTTGAACGCATTTTCTTTTTACCTGTTCCGTCAGGAGTGTCGTAGTCGTTGCCGTAGACCTGCAGCAACTCACGTTTTCCAACTGCAACCTGAGCTATGAAGGGCATCAAATTATTTGGTATTCCGTTGGGATCCTCGCCCATCTCTCCCGACAAATGAGCACCAACGGGATTGAAGTATCTGAGCGATATCACAGACCAACTCTAAAATAAAGAAATAAACAATCGTTTCGTTAAATTTTCAAAAGTAAAAAAAATCCTCGGTCTCCATGCGAGTCTACCTTGTCCGAGCTGCACAGATCCTTGAGAATCTCCTCCACCATGAATTTAGTTTTCCCATAAGGATTCGTACAGTTACCCGTTTTCATATCCTCCGTTATCGGTAATTTTTCCGGATCTCCGTAGACGGTCGCGCTGCTCGAATATATGAAGTTCCTCACACCGTTGTCCCTCATCGTCTCCAACAAATTCAGTGTACCCGCGACATTCGTTCTGTAATACTCGAGCGGCTTCTCGCACGATTCGCCGACCGCCTTCAGCGCCGCGAAGTGTATCACGCATTGGAATTTGTACTGGAAAACGACGACGCTCGTGCACTTATCGTTTCGCGCGAGAATGCGACTGCGTTTACCTATCGATGCCGAACAAATCGGGCAATTTTACCTTTTGAAATATCTTCGCGAGCGAGTTCTTATCGGTGATATCGCACTCCTCGAACTGCACCGATTTTTTAATCAGCTTCTCAACCTTCTTCAGGGCTTCGGGCTTGTCGCTTTCTTCGCCTGAAAAATAACGAAATTCGGATCGACGAGTTAATCCGCAGTCTCGGAATTTCCGTACAGCCGTTTCGGTCGGCTTCGGAAAATCGGCAAAAATTCACGATTTTTTTTTTTTTACCCACCTTTGTACGCATTGCCGAGATTATCTATCACCACTACCTGAAAACCTTCCTCCATGAGTTCCAACACAGTGTGAGATCCGATGTAGCCGGCACCTCCGGTCACGAGTACGTTCCACGTATTGTTCGCCATATTCTTATCCGGCTCTTTTGGCGCGCCAATTTCTCTCAACTTCTCCACAATCTGTAACTCGCCAATTCTATCGATAACGCTTAAAACTATAGAAAATTTTTCGTGCCTAAAAAACAAAAATTTGCTGAGTACGTCGAATACTTTTGTTTCTCTTCCAACAACCACAGAAATACAAGAGGCGATCGATTAATGGAGCGAGCGCAGACCGTACGTACAAGACACCGAAACCTCAGTCGAGCGCTTTATCTACACAGAGAATAATTATGTAACGCATCGCGGAAAGAATCGTTACTGACCTAATGATTGCGATGTTAGGAGGTGACGCAATCGAAATTTGGAGGAGAAAAGTCAATCGATTCTAAACAGCGACGCGCTCATAGATATTCATCTGCTCTCCAACACCCTCCGATACCTCGAAAGCAGAGTCTAAACAGTTTGAAAATAATTTAATAGCGATTGCGATAGATACGTATTTTTTTTTTTTAATTTACTTATTTATTTATGTATCTATTTTTTTACCGTTGAATTTTGTTAATTGGAGCAAGAACGTCGAAACTAACCTCTTCCGTCAGGGGATGGAAGCATACTAACGTTATCAGCAGCCAACGATAACGTATACGTCCTCTGTCGTGCCACGTCATTATGTAATATTGACAACAGGCACGTGGATCATCTCATCTCAGAAACTCGCGGAAACAATGCGTTATCCCAACACGCGAAACAGCAGCCACGTGATTAGGTCGGCAGTTCGGATCAAACGAGCTGACGGACTGTCAGATACGATTCTGACAGTCGATGTAAACAAATTGCCGAGAACGACCAAAAATCCCGTCTCGTGCTGTATATTTTTGTTATGCGGTTCCTCGTGATTTTCGACGACACGTTGCGCAGTATTTTTATATATATATTTTTTTTTTTTGGAGAGCAGTTAATTCGATCGTCAGAACTAATCGGCCAAACGCTCAAGATCCGCGACAAGGAATCACGCCCTCGCAATAATTGCATCCTCGCATCCGCGTTATAGGATCGGAGTCCGGTTGCAGGCAAGGTCGAATATTGCCGGGAGTAAGTCCTGTCAATCGCTGTTTTACCATCCGCCGGTATTAAAGAAAAAAGTATTCCGAGTCTTCGGACGCGCATAAGAAATCGTATTTCCGTCTCACTGAGACGCACGCTTTGTCCGGTCGCTGCGACGTTTACCTTATCTATGTTCTTCGCAGCCGAGCGAAGGCACAGTGAGATAGCAGCGAATTGATTACGTCGGCAGTTTGGATCGAACGAGCGGATGCACCAACAGATAGGATCCTGACGGGCGATGTAAATAAATTGCCGATGAAGACCACAAATATCCCGTCTCATACTATATATATTTTTTTTACAGTTCTGCGTGATTTTCCGCGATACGTTACTCAGCGTTTTAAAAATTTTCAACAGAGCAGTTAATTTTATTGCCAATAAAAGTACTCCAAACGCCAGAGATACGAGACAAGAAGTCACGCATGTCGCATCAAGGTCCTATATTGCCCGGATTAAATCCCGTAAATCGCTGTATTATCATTCGCCGCTATAATTGACATTGTTCGCAGCCGAGCGAGCGCACGGCTGCTGCGCTCTGGCGACAGGAATGTGTTCGAACGGGGCGTGCTCGCCCGATTGCGTCACAAGAGAAACCTCGATTTTTCCCCGACCGACTCCCTCTCTCTCTCTCTCTCTCTCTCTGTGTGCGCTCTCCACCATTTTGACTTAGCGCGTAGTAACATCGAAAAGCAGTCCCACCGCCACGGCGTTCGAAAGCCAAACGATTTAACTCGCTCTCCGTAAATTACGTCGAATCGCTGCTGCGACAAACGATCGAGTTTGAATTCATCGATAGGACTCGCGCGATCGCCGATTCTCGTCGATACTGTCACGAGGAATTAAATCCTCGACGGGACTACTTGAAAATGGCGCGGCTATGGGTAGCGGCCGTTTGCGTGTAGCGTCGAGCCGCGGATCCGGCGAACCTGTTTTGTGTTCGTAGCTGTCGGTAGAATTGGAACGCGAGTGTTTATGCCTTTAGTGCAAAGTGCCCTGCCCATTCGATGCGATAGAAAAAAAAAAAAAAAAAAATTTAAGACCGTCGGTGTTGCGTTTACGGTGTTGCTTGTAGAGAGTTTGTTTTGTTAAAACAACAAATTCGACGCTGCATACTGGACAACCTTCTCGGAGGCTATTGCGCTGGGATCTCAGAGGTGAGTCGTCTCCACAAAGATACCACACAATTTCGTTTACCTTTAGGTTGCGCGTGTCTCTGCAACAGTGAGAGCAGATACCTCGGTCTATAACGGTAATTCGTGATCGTTTGTCCGGTTATCGTCGACCGACCGACAAATTTCGTCAGTCGAGCTTCGTTTCTTTCGCTCTACGTGTGTGTGTGTGTCAAAAATTTTGCATCGTTTGTCGTGACCAGCTTTCCGCTTGTAAATAACTCATTGGAAATATCGGACAAACGTTTGGCGTGTAAAATGCCCTCCGCACTTTTTGTTCCTAACGATCGCTGAGAAAACGACGGACAATGTAAACGAGCGATTTCTCCGATCCCAACGATATCTCGCTAACTCTCTATTATTCAGGTTATCGCGGTGCCGCTGTACGGCTTTACGCCGAGTGACGTTTCGTGCGTCCCGTACTACTGCTCACTATACCGCTCGCGATAAAGATCGCGTCGCGGGAGCGTCAACAACTTTTCATTCACTTAACGATAAACCTGTTCCGCCCGATAACTGTACGGGCCAGCTACGTCGTGGTTTTTCTTTATATTGTCGGGCATTTTTCAATTAAATAACGCTCGACGCGGCGATGTGAAATACGAGCAGGCACCTATCAGCGAAATTCGATAGGGCACAGATACACGTTATTCGCGGCTGTAATTCTATAGACGCTTAAGCGTCTCTTCCGGTCAAAGCCACCGCGTACGAATCTCGTGTTTTCACTTCGTCTATTTACGTTTGCCTGTTGCACACGTGCACAGTATTATGTCCGTGTGTTATAGGCTGACACAGGTAGATATACGACTGAGAGCGTGACACTGTCAGCGTTTCCACGGGACCGCTCGAAGTCGATTAATATACAAATATGAACGTTGAAAAGAGTGCACGGCCGGCAAATGATAACTCCCGATAAACTCGAGTCTCGATGATTTCACTTCGTACGAATATAAGCATCATGAATTGTCTTCGACTGCGCGTTTTCGTGACGCATAATAATCCCTCGGGGAATCGACTCGTCGTCGAAATTATTATTATTATTATTATTATTATTATTATTATTATTATTATTATTATTATATTTCGTCAGTCGTCCTCGCGCGCATTGCGCATAGGGATAAAAGCCTGTGGGTATTTTTTAAAACTACCGCAGCTCTTTCGCTCGAACCAATCGCAATACGAACGCAATTACTCTGAATCGAGCCCGGATCCAGCGACGCCCAATTACAGTTAATTAATAGACGTCACGTTCTTTAACGAGCGACGGTGGGATTTACTCCTGGGAATCCACGACGGGGTGTGGATCGAAGAGGCGCGTGGCTTCGGTTTTGTGCACGATCTTCTCAATGAATGCCGCAAGGGAAATCGTTCGCTCTCGACGTACCCCGCCAGTGCACGCGGAGCGCGGAGGGTGGCGAGATCGATTTTTTTTTTTTGTCGTTTCTCTTTCTTCGAGCGTGTTCGCAGAAGACTGCCGTTCGGGCGCCTATGCGCCGCACACGGAAACTCGTGAAAACTTGCGATAGCCCTACTGCAAGATATATTGAGCGAGTCACGCGCCACTTCCCCCCGTACCCGTCCGCCAATGGGGATAACAACGAATCTTGCGCCGTTGGCGATTTCTTTGTTACCCGCCCGTGTACACTGGCTCGCGTTTGGCACTACGGGCGAACGGTCATTCGAGATCGGCGAAGCATTTTAACGATAATCATAATCATGGTACTTTTGCTTCGTCATGGAGGAAGTTTTGTTTTCATGAAAAAAAAAAAAATGTTTCGAGATTTTTTATGATGACGTGTTCAGAATTTTCTGAAACATCGGAAAATTATATTTAGAAAAATATGTCTGGATGTTTGTGTGTGTCTCAGAGACGAGAAAAATTGAAAGCTTATAACTCGAGTACGGCTCGAGATATCAAGCTGAAATTTCGAAGGTAGATAGAAGACTCAATCCTCGATGTTCGGTTACATCTTCAGCAAAATACTTTGGATCATAAAAATTTTAGGCTTTTTTTGAACTTTGATAAAAAGTGTGTGCATACGCAAGTTACAATTTTTTTCAGCTATCGGACTAAAAAATGTATACGCAAATGGATTATTATCGATCGATGATGACTGATTTAATTTGGTGAGGATCGATCGAAGCATTTTAGGTTTCATGATATTGTGCATTTTTTTTTTTTTTTTTATTTCACAAACAAACAAAAAAAGTATTTTCTTTCTGACACGAGTTACTGTATCGAATATTGAGCTATGAGTAAAATAAGTCACAGATTCGTAGTGAGTGGAAAAAAAAAATACATCAGACATGGACCCGAAACGACGAATAACTGCAATTTTTATAGGGAATCTTTGTAGTTAAATTGCCAAAATTTGTGATTTTTGTTGTATTTTCAAACAGTCACATTAATTAAAAAAAAAAACAAAATTATTTTCTTTTACCAGCAAAGCTTCCCCTGCGAGGAAGCCAAATAATCGCGAAAAATCATTGTTCATGGAAGCTTTCTTGTTCTACCGTCAGAAACGTTTGTATCGATCCTTTTGTCAAACTGTTTCGATGGGAGGTTTATAATACGTCGGAATGAAATATTTAATCGAAGATTTTAACGTGAACGCGATGAAACTATCTCGGCCGCGGGAATAAATAAACCATCGAAAAAAAAACACGACGATACGCGAGAGATTTGCTCGATTGGTAAATTACCGTGACTAAAGTATCCCGGCAATTATCGATAATACAGGAAATTGGGTCAATCGCTCTCGAACACGATATTCCCATGCGTACATACATACAGTACAATAGAGAACGCAGTGGGAAACGAGACCGGGGATAGGTGCGTGCTGAGAATTGCTTTCAATGAAACTATTTGAAGCGTCGCAGCGACCTTCGCATTGCAGCGGATTAGGTGTAATTCAATGCAAAAGTTGTTTTTTCCGCACAGAGCGGAATACACACACACGCGCGCGCACGCACACACACACACACACACACACACACACACACACACACACACACACACACACACACACACACACACACACACACACACACACACACACACACACACACACACACACACACACACACATACATACATACATACATACATACATATATATATATATATATATATATATATATATATATATATATATATATATATATATATATATATATATATATATATATATATATATATATATATATATATATATATATGCGTGGCGTGTGTGTGTGTGTGTGTGTGTGTGTGTGTGTGTGTGTGTGTGTGTGTGTGTGTGTGTGCGCGCGTGTGTGTGTGTGTGTGTGTGTGTGTGTGTGTGTGTGTGTGTGTGTGTAATAGTGCGCCAGGGCGTCGTCGGTTCTCTCCTTTCGCCACTCAGGCGATCAATTATGACGCATCCTCTCAGGAGCGATTGCGAAGAACGAGAAATAGAGAGGATCAAAGAAACGTGTAAGTGAAAGAATACAGGGATGTATCGCAGTCGACCTTCGAATTTTATCGATCGGCACGGTTTGCCGCAGCAGCCGTGAAAGATTTATTTTCGTTATGGACACTTAGCGTTAATATTTAAACGTCGAAAGAGAATCACGATTACTCGATAGTCAGAAGGCGTGGAAATTCCACGTGGCTTCAGAGAGATCGTTTCACAGCCTGTGAAATTCTCGCCGTGAAAACTAGACACACCCATAAAAAAAAAAAAAAAAAAAAAAGTCCGCAGAAGTACATTATTGGCCGTCAGTGCTAATGTTACAGTGGGCCGATAGCGTCGGTGGATAATGCTCGACATGCGACACCGCGGGAATAATTGTTCGGTGACCTTAATTAACATCACTTGTCCGGGATTTATAGAGTGCCGGACGGGAGAAAATTTATACACGCCCTTCGCAAATCCGATAGTATACATTTGTCGGCGCACCCACAATAGTACTGCGTGAACGTGTGCGGCGTCGTCTCTCGAGAGGACTTTCGATTATCGATTTATCGATCACCTCGCGCGTTGCGTGCGCACGCGCGAAAGTCCCTGCCCCCTCACCACTCTTCGTCATCTTCCAGCCCGACGAACGTAAATTGAGAGGACTTCTCTGGGATGCAAATTAATTCGACGATCGTTACGAATTAAAGAGCTCGATATCCGTGCTCGATGATGCGTGATCTAAGAAAAGAAAACCGGCCTCGGTTGTGCTGACGCAGAGCGACAATCGCTGAAAAAAAAAAAAAAAAAAAACTTGACTCGTTCGTCCGTCGTGGAAAAAGGTGAACGCAGCCATTCACCGTAAGCGCGCGGACGAGGAAAGAAAAGAAACAGCGTAGGGCGTGTTGCCGAGAAGCGGCGCTGCCCTGCGATACAGCTCCGTGACCGGCGTAACAATGAACTTGATGGGTGTTAACGCCTAACGGCTCCTTGCGCTCGGAACGTGTAAATACTACGTATAGCTTGCGTACAGGCATACAACACACTTACACACACACACAGACACAGTCCGACGTATAAAAGTCAAGGTTTCCTTTCCGAACCACCGGACGGTAGTTCCTTTCGATTTTCATTACCATATAAGCAACAGTAGCGGAAGCGTGCACGCACGTTGGACCAATTTTCCAACAGTGGGCTTTACACTCTCCGAGCGAGTGGCGACGAGCCCGGAGACTCGATACGCCTCTACACAATGCTATATCCTCTCTGCGGTGAATCGGGGACCGACTAGCGATGAGTCAAACAACGTCCGGTGAAATTTTTCACCTTTCACCTTTACATTGTTTTATCGAAGCAACGAACAAACCAAAAATCACCCAACAAGCGAACATTTTTCTTTTGTCTAAAAATTTATTTATTTATTTTTTTTTTCATACACAAAAGAAATTATACTCTCGGTAACGTCGCAGCTGTTTTTTTTTTTTTTTCTCTCTCCTTTCCTCTCTTCATCGTTACAGGAGAGTGCGCGGACGCGTGGGCACGCCGCACAAAATGTCAACGTGACACTCTATTCCATCCAGACGACTCTTTGACACGCGACTAAATGAAACATACACTAGCGCATCGGGCCGTTGATGGATGGGAGAGAAGGATACGGCCTTACCGGCCGTGTGCGTCGGTAGGAAAGAAAAGAAAAGAAAAAGAAAAAAAAAAAAAGGAAAGGTCTTGAAAGAAGAAGCCAAAGTGGTGTGTGCGGCGAGCGAGAGACGTTGATATAGGCGTAAGCTCGCCTGCGTTGGCGGTTCCCGTGCACAATGGATCGAGCCGGGAGTACGTTTTAATGGGGGATCCCTTCGCCGACGACACGCGCGAACACTCATCTTTTTTTTTTTTTTCTCCTCTTTTTTTCTCTATAATTCTCCCCGACTCGTCGGGGCATCCAGACGAATGAGGGGGTGTAATTTTTTTGATCGTTCACTCTCGTGATACGCCTGTACGGGAACCGAGCCACGTGCCTGACTGTATACTCTTCCTCTACCGCTTTGCTTCCTGCTCATCTTCGGGTTGGCTCTCTTGACACGCGAGTGAACTTTAAAGCATCGCGATGAAAGATCACCGAGGCGTTACTGTCGGAGGTTCGACACGTCTATGGGCTACGTCACAGAGATTTCTCGTCTGGACCGATCGGAAATTGCGTCATCGTTGAATTTTTTTTATTCGTTTTTTTTTTTTTTTTTTCTTTTCCTTTCATTCGTCTGCAAAATCGTCGATGAGCTCGCTCGAGCGCCGATCGAAATTCGATTGATCAGGAGAGGCCAGCACACGTTTGACGCTGGCTCGTACATAAAACTAACTGGCGTATCTCTGCATAGAGCGGTGATTGGCTGACTGGCTCGCGTCTCTTTGTGTCCGATCTGATCCGTTCGACTCGTCTGTGTGACGGAAAACGACAAGCGGTTTTTTTTTTTTTTTCTTTTTTTTTTTTAAATATGCGCGAGCACCTTGACTCTTGCAATGCGGATTGTGTTAGCGTGGTATACAGCAGTGGCGATGATCGCGTCATCGCTACGGTCGCTCAGTCCGCAGAGCCTCCCGCGTTACCTCATCGCTTCGGAACACTCATTCGCTCGGGCGTCGAGAGTCGACGGCTCAAAGGACGACCGGTTTTAGCGCTGACGGCATGTTACTAGATTGAAAATAATCGCGACCAAAGCCACGGCGAATTCTCGTCTCGGCAGGGATCGATTTATTTTTTTCGTCCGGGCGTCAGGGACAGCGAGTGACTGAAGATTACTTTTTTTTTTTTTTTCTTTCACCATATATATATCTTCGACTCGAGTGTACATCCACGATTCGCTCGATCGGCTAATGTAAGAAATTGCGTGCCATTGAGAATCCTAATAAACCTGGAATAAAGAAGAATACTTAAAGTCCGTAGAAAATCGTCGGATATTAATCGCCGAGGTTCGGTTACACATAGCCGCGAACAAAGGTATATGCTAAAAGCACGAAAACACTATAAATCGTTGAAAATAATCTCGACCAAAACCACAGTGAATTCTCATCTCGGTGAGGATCGATTTATTTTAGTTTTTCGTCCGTTCATCGGGGACAACGAGTGACTGAAGATTAATTTATTTTCTTACCGTTTATCTCGACTTTCATACATCCACGATTCGCTCGATCGGCTAATGTAAGAAATTGCGTGCCATTGAGAATCCTAATAAACCTGGAATAAAGAAGAATAATTAAAGTCCATAGAAAATCGTCGGATATTAATCGCCGAGGTTCGGTTACACATAGCCGCGAACAAAGGTATATGCTAAAAGCACGCAAAACACTATAAATCGTTGAAAATAATCTCGACCAAAGCCACAGTGAATTCTCATCGCGGCCTCGATTAATAAATAAAATAAATCATCGCGGCCTCGATTAATAAATAAAATAAATCATCTCGGGGATCGATTTATTTTATTTTTTCGTTCGCGCAACGTGGACAACCAGTGACTGGAGATACGTTTTTTTTGTTTTTTTTTTTTTTACCATATAATAGCGTCAACGCGCTCGTTTCGCTCGCGCTTGTTTCATTTGTTTTAGGTTAGGTGTGCCGACCTTACCACAGAACGGACGATCCCGATTGGCTACCAAAACTGGCTTCACGATTTCGATTATTTCGATAATCGAGTGTCGTGTCTCTTTTTTTTTTTTGTTTAAGAGCGAAATATCTCTCGACTCGAGCGTACATTCACGATTCGCTCGACCGGCAAGTGCAAGAAATTGCGTCCAATTGACATCAGAAGTGAATCTGCAATAAACAAGAATATTTAAAGTCGACTATGAAAATCATCGGATATTAATCGCCGAGGCTCGGTTCCACGTCGCCGTGGAACAGAGGTATACGCTAATTGACCGTAGCCGTTTTAATAAGCGACACAAACGTCTGATTAACCTCAATCTCTACCTGCGTGTCTGTTCGTGCCCATCATTCGGGCAGCGGCCATTGTCGTTCCGCAGTCGAGGCTTGCCCTTTCCTACCGTGAATATTCAACTGCAGAGATATGCCGCTCGAATGAACGTGTATATGTGCCTCGTGGTTAACGCAACGAGAATTGAGACTCTCACCCGGCAATTCGTCAACGGCAATTCCGTGACAATGCACATTGTGTACTGTAGGTTTATACCGTTAATCGAATCACCCTGTGTAACCGCGAGAGCTCGCTGTGATCGGTAGGCAACGAGGGAATCTCGACAGACCGACAGCGGTGGATGCGCTTCGTTGGTGTGCGGTGGGGAAGTATATCAGGTGGACACAGAAAAATTTTACACGAAGCCAACTGGACACAAATACTGTAAACGATGGATGTGGACACGCGAGCATATGACCACGAATAGACTGTACATCAAGTAAAATCAAAGAATATGGATAGCATAGAAGCGTACTTCCCATAGCCCACTTGAAGCCAAAAATTTGGGCTGATGTCGACGAGCTTATCACGCCCAGTGGTAAGATGTCGCTGCATTAGCGTGCGAGTGTGTATTGTACATGTGGCCACATGTACAATAGCACTCGCACGCTACTGCACACAAGATCACCAGCAACGAATCCGGGGGGGGGGGGGGGGCCACTAGCTAGTTATGCATAAACTTAACAGAATGTTAAGACTCGCTAAGTGGGCAGGGACTTCTTAACTCTCCACGTTTTTGTATTTTATGTACATGTACAGACACTAATAAAGATTATTGAAAAGCAAAAAAAAAAATAGCGGCTTCGGTGATCCCCAGAGTCAAGGTGAATCGTTCGCGGTCAGTACTTGGATGGGTGACCGGCTAGCCGTGCACTGACCGGCGCATTGGAACCGTTGAGCGGTCGGCCGAATTCTTGGGATTGGTGTTCGTACTCGACGTATCGAATACGAACATTAAGACTCGGTTGGAATATGAACGGCTTTGTCGGCGCAGGTTTTCCGCAGTTTTCCTGGGCCCTCGTGCGAATGCGATTACAGTAGGGGGGGGGGTAAAAAGCGGCTGCGGACGCGCATCTACATCGTGAATTGCAGGAATAGCAAAAAAAATTGAGGAAAGGGCGGCTTGGTGACCGAATAGATGTCAGAGCTATAAAAATAATATACGGGGGTCAAAAAAAAAAAAAAAAAAAAAAAAAAAAAAAAAAAAAAAAAAAAAAAAAAAAGAATCTCGACGTTGGTACACGGCACTACGAATCTCCGACGGCAATCGGGCGTCATTCGTTGCGTTGTGTGACGTAGTGACCCGGCTAACAATTGACGACAATTTAAGTCGCGCACGTCCCTCGGGCACCGTACATCGCTCGAAGTCACTCGGCACGCGAGTTCGAACAAACGAGTACTTCGTCAATCCTCGCGTCGTCGACGGACTAAATATAAATTTCGCTCGTTTGCTGTGAGGAAAAAAAAAAAAAAAAAAAAAAAAAAAATCGTTTATTTCCATAAGGCTCTTTCATCCTTGCGACATCCGAGAAACTGCAGCGTCAAATATTAATCGCGATGACCGAGCGGTCAGGGAAAAGTCAGGGAAAATGAACTCGGCGAGGGAATTTGAAAATTGGTCAGAGAGCAAGTAAATTGTCGCCGAACCTTCTATAAATTAATAATAAACAAAAAAAAAGTACATAAAAGGAGGCGCAAAAGGAAAATTGACTAAATTTCGTAAAAAAAAAAAATAACGATTAAACATTAGCAGAATAATTGGAGACTTTTCATTTGGTTCATTAATTTCTTCTAATAGAAGTCGTCAGAATTTTGACGAGGGAAAATTTATTATATTGGAGAGACAAGGGAAAAGTCGGGGAATTTTTTCCGGAAAAAAAAGCGGCCACCGAGTTGTTAAAAAAAAAAAAAAAAAAAAAAAAAAAAAAAAAAAAAAAAAAAAAAAAAAAAAAAAAAAAAGTCGTTATATTCGTGAGATGTTCCTCGGCGATAATCTCCTCTTTTAATCAAGTTTTAAATCTCGTTCGGTGGGTAGAACGGAGAACGTGATGTTTGTCATTGTTACAGTAGATGCAAAGTAGTCGTAGAGCCTAAAGTCTAAATATCTCGGCGTCGAGATGGTAAATTTCACTGGAATTGCACAGATGTTTTGATGAGGTAATCGACAGCGTGTTCGACAATTTTAACCGAATTCTTGGAAAGAAAAAGAAAAAATGAAAAAAAAAATAAAATAAAATAAAAGCCATTCCCTATCACTTAAACTAATGGCCGAACGAAGGCTGTGGAAACTGGAGACGGGGATATGAAGAGAGAGAGAGAGAGAGAGAGAGAGAGAGAGAGAGAGCGGTCGTAACGAGAGAAGATATAGCGGTATAAAAATGTTGTCAGACTTATATTCCATATACAGGTGTTTCGCGAGAGCCTGCCGGGTCAGCCGCAGAGGTTCATTGAACCACGAACACGCGTGAGCTGGAGGCTTGTAAAGCCAACGCACACGTCGGGCTATAGTTTCGTCTGTGATTTACGTGCAATGTGTCGTGTCCGAGTTATCCTTGATTGGGCATGGTTTAGAATGAGCTCACCGAACACCTGTTCTCAGGCTCGAATTCTTAATCGCAGCTTGTAAACCGTTCACGTTGAGTCTCCTTTTCGATTTTTTTTTTTTTTTTTTTTTTTTTTCGAAAAGAATAAACGATCTGAAGAAGATTTTGCTTTGGGAGAATTTGTTCATACAGTTCAGACAAATACTTTTTTTTTTTTAATATATCTTTACTAGCAGGTTGTTGTGGCTTCGGGCGCTTCACGACCTCACTACGAACTATGAAATTTAGAAGACGATAATTTGGATTTCCGGTGATTTACCAAATATACGTCACTTCCGGTTTCATAGTACGATTTTTCCACTGGAAGTGACGACGTACTGGAAACACGTTACTTTCGGTTTGAAAATATCATTTTTCGACCGGAAACACTTTACTTTCGAAAACACTTTACTTCATTCTTTGACCGGAAGTAACATCATACTGGAAACACGTCACTTCCGGTATGAAAATCTTGTTTCTTCGACCGGAAACACTTTACTTCCGGTTTGAGAATCTCTTTTTTCCACCGGAAGTAACATCATACTGGAACACACGTCACTTCCGGTTTGAAAATCTTATTTTTCGACCGGATACACTTTACTTCCGGAAACACTTTACTTCATTTTTTAACCGGAAGTGACATCATACTGGAAACACGTCACTTCCGGTTTGCAAATGTAATTTTTCGATCGGAAACACTTTACTTCCGGTTTGAAAATCTTATTTTTCGACCGGAAACACTTTACTTCCGGTTTGAAAATCTTATTTTTCGACCGGAAACACTTTACTTCCGGTTTGAAAATCTTATTTTTCGACCGGAAATACTTTACTTCCGGTTTGAAAATCTTATTTTTCGACCGGAAACACTTTACTTCCGGTTTGAAAATCTTATTTTTCGACCGGAAACACTTTACTTCCGGTTTGAAAATCTTATTTTTCGACCGGAAACACTTTACTTCCGGTTTGAAAATCTTATTTTTCGACCGGAAACACTTTACTTCCGGTTTGAAAATCTTATTATTCGACCGGAAACCCTTTACTTCCGGAAACACTTTACTTCATTTTTTTGACCGGAAGTAACATCATACTGGAAACACGTCACTTCCGGTTTGAAAATCTTATTTTTTCGACCTGAAGTGAGTCTCCGAGATTGTTTTGATCCCGATGACCGGTGGCTGAACATAGCGGCGACTTCGGTGTACCTAGACAGCCTCGCAGTAGAGGTC
Organism: Amblyjoppa proteus; assembly: GCA_963922035.1. Classification (NCBI taxonomy): domain Eukaryota; kingdom Metazoa; phylum Arthropoda; class Insecta; order Hymenoptera; family Ichneumonidae; genus Amblyjoppa; species Amblyjoppa proteus. Next base: position 8,215,307 of record OY998228.1, on the reverse strand, counting down.
ACAATCGCTTCGAGCGAGGAGAAGCCCAAAGAGAAAGTTAAAATAATGTTTACCGATTATTTCAACGCATGACAAAGAGTCAAGATTGCGAAACATAGTAAATTCGCTCTTGCTTGCCGGGTATAATACACCGTGCGGTATAAATGGTCACTGTAATTGAGTCATTATAACTCCGAGAGACACAGTGAACCCGATAATGAGAGGAGAGATGACGAGTGGAGGCTCCTCCGTGCGGCAGCTCCGTTATTAGAGCATCCTCGCGCGAAGCGGTCTATCTAACGAGTGCAAAGAAAAAAAAAAGAAAAAAACGATGACTCAACGGCCAGTAACACCGTAGTTCTATTCGTGATGCTTACACGAGAAATAAAGCTAAAAAATAATAAGACAGAGTAATGCCTCTTATGGACGATCGATAGTTTTTGTGTACACGTCGAAGAAGCGATAGGAGAGAGTCTGGCAAAATTGAACAGCGGGGCGAAATGGACCACCTTTGTCATTCCTTCGCGGATCGATGAGAAAGTGACGTGAAAAATTGAGACGCTGGTCCGTTTTGCCCCACCCCCCCCCCCCCCCCCCCCCCTACCACCGTCTCCGCAATCTCTCATCCGTTCGAACGAATTCTGTCGATACTTAAGTCGAGACGTTACGGTATCCGTCAAGTTTGCTAGATCGTGGGGGAAACTCTCGGTCGACACGACAAGCCCAGCGATAGCGCCGAGTCGAAACAACGACGATGTTTGCAGTGAAACGACGAGCGTGTGCTGTCTACTTCTCTTATGATTCGCAGCAGGAACCCTCACGAATATTGATTATTTCAGTGCAGGGCACCGTCTGCCCTCGGCGCTACAACGAAACCAAATGGAATTTTAACAGGTGTCTCACGCGATATTTTTTTGTTCTCGTAAACTGGCGGAAGGGAACTCGCGTTTTTTTTTTTGTTCTTTTTCTTTTTTTTTTTTTTCCCCTCACTGGATCGTTACTACTTCGCGACTCTGTTGGGTAACCCCGTAGATGGTTTCGTGGAAAATCGTTAGAATTGTAGACAATCTTTGTCATGATTGAGAAGAGGGAAGCTTCATGAAAATATTCTCTTTTTTTTTTTCTTTGCAGGCTGAGCGATGCCGGAAGAGCAGAAATCTGGAGGGCCGACGACCGATGTCATGGCAGAAAATGGTACCAGCTCGCCGAGCAAGAGTCCCATTAACAAGGGCAAAAGCACGGTCGCTAAGGTGACCCTGCTCGATGGCACCGTCAAAGATTTTTCTATCGAAGTAAGCAACTTTCTATTTTTTTTTTTTTTTAATATAACTAACAATGTTTAGGCGATGTGAAACGTTCTACGCCCAAGACGGGCTCAGTCGGTAAGAAAATCTGTAATTTTTATTATTCTGCTTTCACGTGGAGGAAGCTATGATTTTGTAAAAAAAAAAAAAAAAAAAAAAACAACCGGGGCTTTAGTGACAGAGTACTTAAAATAGTCTGAAACGCCGAGAAATGTAATTATAACCTCGGGTCTTGATGTACGTGTGTGTGACAAACTGCATCGTGTAAAACAACTATAACTCGGAAACGGTTTGCGAAATCCAGTTGAAATCTGGTACACTGTTAGAGTGGTCACGTCTCTTCCATCGAGGGTAATTCTTATGCAGATGGCGGCAAATTGGAGTTTTTACGCGATTTTGAATTTTCTGAAAGATGTTTGATATCTCCAACTTGCCTAAATTTTGAGCTATCGTCGTAAAACTGCACACGATTATAATATTCTCATCAAAGGACTTTGGTATTGAATTTGGGCGAAATATATCCAAGACGTCAGATTATATGGAATTTTGATTTTTTTGAAAAATTACTAAAAACGACTAACATTGTACAATGTTTCAATGCACAATGTTTCAACCGTTTAAATTTTATAGAATTTTTAACATTTTGAATTTATTGAAAGATTTGTTTTTAGCGTCTGGCATGATTTCCTGAATAAAATGTCAAGAGTAAAATGAGTAATAGTTTTGTAATCAGTAGTGAAGAATAGAAATGCTTCAAACCAACCAGATCCACAAATTTCAGTTTGCGATTTCCTAAAACAAATCTTGGGTACATTTTGACAGTTTTAATTGAACAAGGCGTACAAATATTTTTATGTCACAAAGAAGGTGCAAAGTGATTGGCACGTGGTTTTTCTATTTTTCTTCGAGAGTGATAATGCTTGATATTTGTGCTTTCAGAGAAAGGCAAAAGGTCAAGAGCTGCTCGACAAAATATGCCAGAGTATGAATTTACTTGAGAAAGACTACTTCGGCCTCATCTACGAAGACAAACACGATCCCAGAAACTGGCTGGATCTCGACAGGCGAATTGGGAAGTTTATCAAAAGTATGTCGATCAATTGTCCGACCTAACGTTTCTCGCTCTATATTGATTTATTTTATTCGTCATTACCGATTACACTTGTTTTCCTGCAGACGAACCCTGGAAGTTCAATTTCGAAGTGAAGTTTTATCCTCCAGACCCCGCCCAATTGCAGGAGGACATAACACGGTACCAGCTGTGCCTCCAAATAAGAAACGACATAATAACCGGACGACTGCCGTGCTCGTTTGTGACCCATGCGCTGCTCGGCTCGTATCTCGTCCAATCCGAGGTCGGCGACTACGACGCCGAGGAGCACGGTAGAACATATCTGAAAGATTTCAAATTCGCTCCGAATCAGTCGCCCGAATTGGTAGAGAAGGTCATGGACCTTCACAAAACGCATAAGTGAGTTTCGATTTTAATTTCGAGCCTCGCATGAACGACGTCGATGAGATTCGAGCTGATTTCCTTGTTAATTTCCAGAGGGCAAACTCCGTCCGAGGCGGAGCTCAACTACCTCGAGAACGCGAAGAAGCTAGCCATGTACGGCGTCGATCTACATCCGGCAAAGGATTCCGAGGGCGTCGACATTATGCTCGGCGTTTGTTCTTCCGGTCTGCTCGTCTACAGGGATCGTCTGCGAATAAATCGTTTCGCCTGGCCGAAAATCCTGAAGATCTCGTACAAGAGGCACAATTTTTACATCAAGATTCGACCCGGTGAATTCGAACAGTTCGAATCGACGATCGGCTTCAAGCTCGCCAATCACAGAGCCGCGAAGAAGTTGTGGAAGGTGTGCGTGGAGCATCATACATTCTTCAGGCTCATGAGTCCGGAGCCTGTGAAGAAAGTAGGAATATTGCCACACTTGGGATCGCGCTTCCGTTACTCCGGCAGAACTCACTACGAGACGAAAAAAACGCCGATCGAGAGGCAACCACCGCAGTTCGAGAGATCCCTGAGCGGGCGTCGTCTGACCTCGCGGAGTATGGACGGTGAGTCGACAATTTTCCTCTATAGAATGCAGTAGTATCCTCCTGTTGTTCCCCGATAATCCTCGAACGCGTGGTCTGACCATGTAGCTTTAGGTGGCCCGAGACCAGTGGAAACGTACGGCTCCGAGCCGAGCAAGAGGCACACGATGAGCTACGAGCCCGAAATGATACCGGACATGGAGCACATCGACAACAAGCCCAGCCCGATTAAGAAGCAAAAGGAAAAGGTGAGAACATATATAAAAAAAAAAAAAAAAAATTCCCGATACATCATTCGATTCGATGTATCAGGTAATAATTTCACGACACAATCGTTTTCACTCACGAACGAATAAGTACATTTTTTTTTCTTAATCCGCGAGATTAATTGGGCGATTTTCGCTGCAATTCGTACGGATATGAAACTTAACATAATATCCTTGCGGAAACACCAATTGGTACACTATATTTTCTCCAAGAGAGACCGAATGGATGCAGCAATTTTCATAGTACATAACACGATCACTGTTGCACCATTAGCTCTGATTCGTGAACCTTTTGAGGTCTCGCGTGAGGAAAGAAAAAATAATAATAATAAAGCGGTACAGGGGCATTGACTGAACGGACCTCAGAGGGTTGAACACTAACGACATCTTCTTGTACGTAGTGTGGCATGTCACTATAGGTATTATTATGCCCGATGTACTAGACCTGTATGTATGTGCAACGGACATTCTTAACGATTATTCTTACATACATACTATACCTGTAGTATATATATATATATATATACCTCACGATTTCGGAGTCAGCCGGATATCTTTTGAGACGTACGTGACACATACTGCGTTGGCTGCGTGAGCCTGCAACCATATAGATGCAAATTGCATGGAGCTACATTGACGCGACTATGTGGAATTTACGCGAGACGTTAACCGTTCACTCCTCAATTGTTTTTTTTTTCCCCTTCGTAACATACAATAGAACCTCGATTATCCGAAATGTTAAAGATTTCGCCATCATCAGTCCAATTTGCATATACGACCCCTCATTAACAGTGAAAAATGAAATAAAAAATACTTCAAAATTTGCATCATTGTGTTTCAGAAATATTTCAGATGTGTTGAAAGATTAAGTATGTTTGTGAATTACTTGAGAAACGTTTCATTGGAAAATTTTGATAGAATATTTCAAAATATTATTTAAATATAATTCAGCAATATTTCGTAAGATTTTAAAGGGTGTAAATATTTCTAAAATGTTTTGAAAATATGGCGTACTATATGGGAGGTTGCACAAAAAATTAGTTATGAAAAAGTGATCTCAATCGGTTTGATGTGTGCGTCTGGACGGTATCCGAAAGTTATCACCCATCGAAAACGTTAATTTTTTAACGAAAACGTTGTCATCGAGACGGCATTTAGATCACTTTTTCATACAAAATGCCTTTTTTTTCTGCTCAAAAGTGCGTAGCTAGCGTTTGGCAATCAAAACTCGACGTCTTGGTTTCACAAAACCCTTTAAACAAGACTTCGACATTATTTTATTTATATATGTCTCGTTTAAATACGTATTATAAAGCGGTAAAAAAAATTTGGCGTTTCGATTATCCGAATTGTTGATTATCCGAACTAGACCCGGTCCCGACGGTTTTCGATAATCGAGTTTCTACTGTACACAATCATACAAAATCGTAATTGTCAATACACACACATATACGAGACACTGTTAACAACATCACAAAATCATGAGTATCTTCGGTTCGGAGCTTCATTCATATGACTAACCCGTCACGTAACTAACACCGATAGCTCACTCGAAAAACAAGCGCTGGAACGACGTCGGCTAGCAGCACCAGTAGCCTGGAAGGGGAGTATGACGCTGATCGTGTCCAAAAGGTATAGATTAATAAAAAAAAAAAATTAAAAAATTAAAAAAACCATTCACAACAATCGTGTCATGCCCATATCTCTCTCTGTCTATCTCATAATCCACTAATATATTCGCACTAATGTGTAGATCTCTTGAGATTTTTGCGTGCCGTACCAATTTGGTGTAACTAAAGAATTTTTATTTTATTAAACAATTTTTTTTTCCTCGCTCAACGGCTTCGAGCATTGCATGAGAGCCGAAATTTTTGGTGACCTGACAAAAATTCGCAGATCGCGGTTTATTAGTCATTGTAATCGCGTGGAGCATGCACGAAGAAGCCTGTAATCGATTGATTGATTGTACGATTGAGTTCAGCTTAACGTTGCGTTTCACGTGTGTGCGTGTGTGTTATCATAAAAGCCTGCCAAGGAGTTGCGTATAATAAAATTAACGAATTTACTTTTAGAAACCCGTTGGTGGAATCGCTGTGCTTCCGACCGGTGGCCTCACGAAGAAGAGGAAGGACAAGCAGAACGAGAACGAGAAGGAGAATCACAACGATCTCAACAATTCCGACGTTGTCAATGAGAGCGCCATGGTCGGCGCCATCGACGAGAACGCCGCTAACAAAAAGCCCTCGAAGATCGACGAGTCGCCGGAGAAACGCGACAAAGAGAAGAAGGAGAAAGTCAAGGTGAGTACGACTCGTACCCGGTAAAAAAATCTTGACTCCCGGGTGGTCCGACTCGTTCGGTGGTCGTTGTTACAAATTTGATCGTAATAGTTTAGAATCGTTTTTGTAGATTGCCTAGATCGTTGTAGATCGTTGGCGAAACTCTGTAAAAAATTAGCAATAGCCGTCGTGCCGATAAATCTGGTACGACGAGTGTTTGTAAACTATTTTGTTCTTAGCATGTACCGCATGTCTTTCTTTTTCTTTGTTTTATTTACCATTCCCAAAAGATTCCCTCCGGTGGATTGTCACTGTTCCGGAAGCGCGACAAAGATCAGTCGAAGCAGAGCAAGGACAAGAAGAACAAGGAGCTGGACGAGTCCGGAGACAGGAGCGATCTCGAGTCCGGTGTGCCAGCGACGGAAAAGCCGGCTCATCGTCAAGGTGACGAGAAGCCGAAGACGGCGGGTTCGCCGGATTCGTCGAAATTGCCAGGCTACACGAAACCCTACGACTATGAGGAGACGGAGTCATCGCCGACGAGGAAGCCCTTCACCCCGCACGGTTTCTCGTACGAGGACCGGCCGGCCTCGCCGGGAGTTCAGGACCAACAGTCGCCGACGTCGGGCAGCAGAAAGGCCACGGGACTGGCTTTCAACTACGCGCCGGGCGAGGACAAGAAGGTGGCGGAGTCGGCGGAGAAACGCAAGACGAAGGAACTCGCACCGAACAAGACACCGGCAGGCTTGAGAACGCCCGGGCTGAACTACGTGGAGTCGGCGGGACTAAAGGAGCAGCAGAAGGGAGTTCCCCAGAGCGGGCTGGACGAGAAGAACGTCACGGCGGCTTTTATCGCCCACGAGCTTCAGGCCGAGGGAGCGGCTGTGCAGCCGGGCGTCATAATACCTGGCACGGTGGAGCCGAAGCCGTCGTATCGCGTCCTGCCGCTGCCCGACGGATCGAGGGTCATCGGCGGTGTGATTTACACCAAAGACGGCAAGCCCTTGGATCAGAATTCCCTCGGAACCGAGGGCAGTCTGATAATCGAGGGCAAAGTCTGCGGAAAGGACAGGAAACCGATGAAGAAAGGCGAGTTCGGACCGCAGGGAACTCACGTCGTTCAGGGGATCGTCGTCGGAAAAGACGGCAAAGGCCTCTACCAGGCTGTACTGGGAACCGATGGAAATTCCGTGAAGAACGGTATTATCTACGGACCGAACGGCGAGCCACTGAACGAACGAGGCCTCGGGCCCGACTACGCGCTCGTTCGGGACGGCAAGATCGTGGCCAGGAATGGAAAGCCAATCGCCTTCGAGAAACTGGCGATCGACGGAACTTACGTCAAGGAGGGTCTTCTCTTCGCTCACGATGGAAAGCCCCTTACCCAGGGCTCTTACGGAACCGACGGCAATCACATAGTCGGCGGCGTGGTTTGCAACAACAACGGCAAACCGATAAGCCAAATCGCCGTGCTGCCGGACACGACTTACGTGTGCGATGGTCTGATCTACGGGCGCGACGGCAAACCGCTCGCCAGCGGCGATCTCGGGCACGAGGGCAACTACATAACCGCGGGGAAGGTTTACGGCAAGGACGGCAAGCCGGTGAAGAGCGAGTCCTTCAGCTCGGACGGTTCGACGATCAAGGACGGTGTCGTTTACGGCAAGGACAACAAGCTCCTCAATCAGGGCTCCCTTCTGCCGAACGGCGCTCACATAAAGGACGGCAAGATCGTCGGCAAGGACGGCAAAGCGATAAAGCACGCATTCTACAAGACCGACGGTAGCTTCGTGAGGGACGGCGTAATTCACGGAAGGGACGGCCATCCGCTGAGCCAGATACCCCTGATAGCCGACGGAAGTTTCATAAAGGAGGGCTCGATATACGACAAGAACGGCAGGCCCTTGACGCAGAGTCTCTTCAAGCCCGACACGATAGTGATTCGCGACGGAGTGGTCTGCACCGCTCAGGGCACGCCGCTCGCCGACGGATCGCTCGGAGCGGACGGCCTGACGATCAAGGACGGCATTGTTCTCGGCAAGGACGGCAAGCCCGCGAAACAAGAGTCCTTCGGATCCAACGGGAACTACGTGAGGAAAGGCGTAATCTATGCGAAGAACGGAAAGCCCCTCAATCAAGACTCGCTGATGCCGGAAGGCGCCGCGATAAAGGACGGTCGGGTTTACAACAAAGACGGAAAGCCGATGAAGGCCGCCTTCTTCAAGCCCGACGGTAGCTACGTCAAGGACGGTCAGGTTTACGGAAGGGACGGCAAGCCCTTGGATCTGAGCTCCTCCCTGCCGGAGGACAGCTTCGTAATGAACGGTGTGATATTCGACCACGCCGGCAAGCCCCTCGACAAGGACATCTTCGGATCGGACGGATCTTACGTCGTCGCCGGTCTCCTGCACGGAAGGGACGGCGCTCTCATAGCCGAGGGTATATTTGGACCCGATGGAAACAAAATCAAGGACGGCCTGATCGTCGGAAGGGACGGCAAGCCTCTGACTCAGGACGACAAGGGACCCGACAACATCGCCGTCAAGGACGGGAAGATCGTCGACGAGAAGGGCGTCCCGAAGAATCAGGGTTCCCTCTTGCCGGACGGTTCTTACATCCAGAACGGCATCGTCTACAACAGGGACGAGCAGCCTCTGAAGCAGGGCGCCTTCAGACCGGACGGCACGTACGTAAGGGACGGCCTGATCTACGGTTGGGGCGGGCAGCTGCTGAACGCCGGAACGGAATTGCCAAGGGAATCGTACGTCGAGGGCGGAAGACTCTACGGCAAGGACGACAAACCCCTCAATCACAGTTCGTTCGGACCGGACGCAGGTTTCGTTCAGAACGGTTTCATATACGGCAAAGACCTGAAACCTCTCGCTCGCGGCACCTTCGGCGACGACGGCAGCTACATCCAGGAGGGATGCGTATTCGCGCCCGACGCCAAGCCTCTGAACAACAAGCAACGATCGACGATCACCATCACGATGGTGCGTTACGGTATGATATGCGGACCTGACGGCAAGCCACTCGAATCCGGCAATTTCGATAGCGCTGGCAGTGTCGTAAAGAACGGAAGGATATACGACTCGGCCGGAAAGCCTCTGAATCTTCAGTCGTTCGGTGACAATTACTCGGTCAAGGACGGTCTCGTTCACGCTGCGAACGCGAAACCCTTGAATCTCGGCAATCTTGGCCCTGAGACCAGTTACGTGAAGGGTGGAAGGGTTTACGCTCCAAATGGAAAATTACTCACGCAGGAGGCCTTCGGACCTGAGGGATTGAGAGTGGTCGACGGCGTGGTCGTCGATGCTATGGGACATCCGCTGAAGAAATCTCCCTTCGACGGCGAGGGCAACATCGTCAAGGAGGGCGTCGTGTGCGCCGGCAATGGACGACCTCTCGACAAGTATTACACCATTATCACGATCACCTCCGTCAGAAGGGGCCTCATTTGCGACAAATCCGGCAAACCGATATCTCAAGCGCCGTTCGGCAACGACGGAAGCTTCGTCAAGAGCGGCAAGATATACGAGAAGAACGGCAAGCTGCTTAATCAAGACATATTCGGCGACGACGATGGCTTCATAAAGGACGGTGTGATCTACGCGAAAACTGGACAGCCCATGGAACGCGACGAATTGCCGAAGGACTCGATAGGAACTCCAAAGGTCGTCGCGTCGAAGACGAAAAAGACGCCCGTGCTGGCGAACACACCGACGATAGTCAAAACCACGACGAAGCAATCGGTCGTCAAGGATCAGGAGGGTCTGACGCAAAATATCGAGGAGAAAGTCGAAGACCTCACGCCCGGTGGTACCGGACAAGTCGTCGTTTCGACGCAAGTCAATAAGGCAAGGATACATTAGTTTTCACGGGACAGAGATTGATCAGAAATCAGGGCGTTTCTTTGCTATTTCTTTATTCGCGTAAAAAAAGGATTTAAATCAAAATCTTAAGGGCACTCGGCTAAACGAAGATTCTCGATCAGTCTTTGTGCGTCGTTAAGGGTTAAAATTAATGGAGCGCACCGACACTAATAACACTAGCAGGTAACGTCTTCCGACTAACTATCCATGACCCCATCACGCTCGATTCTCCCGCATGAACATTTTATCATTCCCCCATCTGAAGTTACAGCCCAGTAATTGTTACATGCCCGATTGCAATTGTTATTATTATTATTATTTTTTTTCATATACACGATCGCTCGTAATATTTCCGTACGGTAGTCTACAATTTCATTTAATCATGACATATTAGTGACTTGGTAGTTATGTATGTACGTAGGCCGAGGCACCGGAAGACAGTAGAACCCCGTACATGACCGCTACGGCCGTAACGACCCGCACGGCGACAATGCACGAAGATCTCGAAAAGAATCAAAAGACAAGCCAGGTTTGTGTCTTTATTCCTGTGTGTACCGTATGCATGCAGTGTATATACATTTATTTGTGTTTTTTTTTTTTCGTTGCAAAGATGTGTGTCTAGGCATGTAAGAAAATTCGCTGGTTTTCCTTTTCATTGGCAGTTTTCTTTGAAAAATATAGGTCGAGGAAAAGACCGTAGCGCATACAACAGCAACTAGCGCTACGAGGCAAGAGCAACGGGTAGTTACCCAGGAAGTCAGGACCACCAGTCACGTTCTTGGCGAGCAGGTACGCGAAAAACGATCTTTCATTTTTACTCAGCCTGGTTATCATTATTACTGTTGTTATTGTTATTATTATTATTATTATGGTTATCATTATTTGATTAAGTGTGGCTACATTATTATTGTTCGTTATCCTTTGGGCACCGAATTTACGGCCAGCAGTAATCAAAGTTATTGTGATAAACGAGCTAATACGGATAGATAAGAGCATTTTTCATTATTTGTTGTTAAATTGAATCTAATGTCGCACATCATTCGGACATTCGTTACCAACGGAGCAATAGATCAGATTTTTGCAAATACTAATAATTTTCACTCATACACACGTAGAATTGGAAATTCAAATGTTTACATCGCTTGTTCGTCATCGCCTCTCAACTGTTACACGATCGAATTTCACAAACGGGAACAAACTTTAACATTCGCAATTTTCATTTATTGTTTATTCCTCATTTATTTGTAATTTATTACGGCGGCTTGGCTAACACGTTGCATGGCGTAGCTGTACACACGACGGCTCAGTACATCCAGTTCGAGCAGCGGTGATTCGGGTACACCAATTGACATCGACGACGATCAGCAGGCTTTCTACAATCAGTATTATCAGGTAACTCATTCACAAGGATCATTTAATACGTTTGTCGAATGGACATCGGGAAAACGTAAGAGAGAGAGAGTGGCTAATGACACGATTATAATATGTTACAATATTTTGCGCATGCTAATCGTTTCATATATTTATATTTTTCTATTCGTCAAATAACTGGGCAATTTATTCTGATAAAGGAGGGAGCTTTTGGAAATAAAAAAAAAAATCTAGATATATTTAAACGAAAGTTCTGTTCTGATGCATTTTTTTTTGTCAATGAATCGTGTGCAGGGAGATCCAGCTGGTATAGTTGCGACGGAAGCGCGAGTTTACAGCGGCGAGCCCGACAGCAACGTTACCGCTACGACGACGGTACCGTTGGTCGCTACCGAAACGAGAAAAGTGGAACTGGAGAACGAGGATGGCAGTTACAGTGCGACCGGTGAAATCGTCAGCTCGCAGACTATATCGAGCAAGACCAGAACCGTGGAAACTATAACCGTTAGTAAAAAATAAAAATAAATTGATCCGTCTTCGTGTTATCGTTATGGCGCGGAACGAAGTATACATTTTTTTTTCTTGTTCTTACAGTATAAGACGGAGCGGGACGGTGTAGTCGAGACAAGAGTGGAGCAAAAGATAACGATACAATCGGACGGTGACCCGATCGACCACGATCGGGCACTGGCCGAGGCTATTCAAGAAGCAACGGCAATGAATCCCGACATGACGGTGGAGAAAATCGAGATTCAACAGCAAACGGCGCAATAACGATTTCGATAGATCACAGTTGACTCGATGCTGATTAAAAACGGGCGGGTACCCTGTCTCGAATACGCGCTAAACAAATTTTTACTATCTCTTCACCATTAGAAAAAAAAAAAAACGTGTTCTACTATAAAGGCTTTCGTATCGAATTGTCGGATAAGCCAGGCAGCAAATCGGTATTAGCTGGCGAAGATCAGTGCTTTCAATGCTGCTTTTTCAATCGTAAAAAAAAAGAAAAGAAAACGAAAACAAACTGCATAGCCCGGCCTTAAGTATCGCAAACGAATTTTTTATTATTGCGTACCCGCGATTTCCGGATACATTTGAATTTTCGTCGTATTTAATATACACGCTATACGTCAAGATCTCGCGTATGCGTACGTCGCACGTACGTGTCTCTATGATTCGAAATTGCACGGATAACGCTCGTACTGCAGTACGTGCGTGATAATAAACTAGATTGAATATTTGATAGGATAAAACGAAAATGAAACAATACATTGACAGGGTACCCTGGCGATTGATTGCTGTCAAACAGTAATTAAAACGAAGTAGACGCTTGCGACGCGAGCAACACAGCTCAGCTACGCTGCCGCACAGAGATTATCGCTCTGTCTAACGATAAACACGGTAGAGAGTACGAACCTTCGTTGGTGCACCGAATAAAATTCAATGCAATCTGTGCGAAGCTGCACGCGTAATCGTTACGCAAAGCATAATACAAAAAACATGGAGCGGTCGATCGTAAATGTGCAGCGTCTGTTCGCGGGTCGTCCTACCAAATAACGATCGCCCATTTACTGTATGATTATTATTTCTTTTTTTTACGATAAGCGAAGCAAGAGAATCGAGCACCTTTTGCTCGCAACAATGATGCATTGCGTGTGCTTCGTTGCGATACCGGATGTATAGTATCACTTTAAACTTTGAATATTTTTACTTTGACAAAAAAAAAAAAAAAATATATATATATATATATATATATATATATTATTCATCGACGCAAGAAAGAGAGTCAGAGCTGTCTGAATATAAAGTATATTAATATATTATATATATGCGCCGAGCGCGAATAGTCAAAATCTGTCTCGTCGTTGCCTCGCGAAAACGCTAAATCCGATGTCCGAAGTACGAATAGGGAAGATAAGCAAACAACAACGTAGTTAAGCTGACAATTGGCGACGATGTATTGGACGAAAATCGTTTTGGGACGATACGAGTAGATTTTGTCGATTCATGCACTATATGGCAATTTTAATAATTATATTACTGATAGATTAACGCCAAGGGCAGAGATGCATTGGTCAGCGTATATGTCTAAATTTAGCCGTAGCTTGTGTAGTTCTAGAAAGTGTGCGTGCGAATGAGATATGTCGATTAGTTTATCTTTTTTTTTTAATAACTCCATTTGCGTTACGATAAAAAAAAAATTCTCTCGAGAAACTACCACACTATAGGCATTAAGCATTCAACCGGATTCGAGAGACAAGAAAGTTGCACGCGTTATGTGCACGCGCAGCTTGAACGGTGTCTTTTCCCCCCAAATAATCACTGAAACCATTCGCGAAGACTAGAGCATTTTTTTGTTTTCGTTCGTTTTTTACCTTAGCAGTTAAAATGACTTGGCGCATCGTGGCAATCGGTTCGATTATACAAACTTAAGGAATGCAAATTTTACAGTTTGACGTGAATAACACGAGAGCCATCGGATCTCGCGATGCTCCGTGAATGTGGCTATTAGCCTACTAATATGTATCTAATAATACATAGACTGATTTAGGCCTCGTCGATGGGATAACCATCGACGAGTGCATTCTATTTAAATGTAGAGTTTTTCAAGCATACACAAAAACACGAAAAAAAAATAGACTACCTATTTTGTTCGATCGTTTTAATGCGATTTTGCATTTTTCGTCTCGCCCTCCCGTTATCGATGTGAAAAAAAAAAACAGCACTTCTATAAACTATTCACCGAGAAAGTTGACGAAGCACCTTTGTATTAAATGTTTCTAACATTCCACGCGCTTACGGTAACACTAATGCATCGTGAAACACGGGTATCGTATCGACATTATTTATTGGAATTTTTGGTTTACGGTTGTTGTTACATTCATTCGCAAAGTGTACGAGAATTAAACATCGACGATTCTCGTCACGCGACAGCAGGAAGCTAGAGAGTCGGAGAAAGAAAATGAAACAAAGATCAGAGACCGCAATAGCTATATACAATAGTGTAGTAAACAAAAAAAAAGAAGAGTGAACATTAATCGTACACCGATGTGCGCGTACCTGTATCGTGGAAACATGCGATCGACTGTCGACTCCGATCTGATTAAATAATATTATTATTTTATTATGGACATGGACGAAAAATTTACTTGGTTCTTTATAAATCCTGCTGCTGTCGTCGCGTAGAGTCATTCACGCTACTTTGCTTTATAACTTATATATAAATTTATATAAGTTATATTTATATATATATATATATATATCGACGGTATGAATTTTTCGAGGCAGCGTACAAATATAGTTTCTAAGTTTGTATTATGAAAGTTGCGTGTCGATGAGCGTTGAAATAATATTGCCCTCTTGCGTATAGAAGAGTTACATGGAAAAACCAACGTACGAAACATTATTTGGATGCAAAACAAAACAATAATAAAACAAAATTATTTCCTCGGTTTTATAAAACGCCTTTCTCTAAGGACGTAGATCTATATAGAAGGAAAGACGCTCGCGTCGATGACGCCGGTAGTTTTACGCGGGCTCTCATTGCTCCTGGATGCTCCTTTCCAAAAGGGTCTCGGTGCGAGTCTGCTGTCAGATTTCGTGCCTGCTATCGCCGATGCTAAAAAAAAAAAAAATTATAATCGATAACACACATTGGCGTTTCTGCTTCAATTCGGAGACATACCAGACTTCCAGGCCGGAAATAGTTGCGGGTGCGAAACGGACGACACTGACGTCACGTTCAGAGTTAATCTTGGACCCGGATGCTGTTGAATTATTGCTCGCGAAACCGACCTCTCGAAGGCTGGAGGTAGATTCAAGGAACCTGCGAATTAAATTATATTATATATAAGTCGAACGCTTTCCGTCTTCCCTATCGACTATGAAATTCAGATTTCCGAAGATATACCGGAAATAAGTCACTTCTGTTTCGAAAAATGAGATTTTCAAACGTGAAGTGACGCATCACCGGTATGACGTCACTTCCGGGTGAAAAATTAGATTTTCTAATCGGAAGTAACTCAATTTCTGTATGAAAAGCCACTTCAGTCGAGATTTTTGAGCCGGAAATCACACTTACTGTGAGTGACTCCAACAAATGTACATTGCACGAGCTATTTATGCAGTAGTTAGAAAATTTACCCCGTAGAATGGAGTGAATTTTTGAATCGTTGAATTTTAGCTCATGCAATGGAATTATATATTATACATTACCGATCGCAATGACACTCACTCGTTATGTCATCGCTCAGAGTCATCTGAGTTTTCCTCCGCGTCTGACGAAGTTGCTTCACCTCTTTGAATTTCTTCATGAACCGACGGCAGACCTCATTGATCTTCTTTCCATCGAGGATTACTGTTTGAGGACATTTTAACGTCCATCAGTCTAATCGATCTCACGCCGATAGAATACAGTAACACCCACCTATGGAATCGCTATTAGCTATAAGATTTTCCCTGTATCTGTACGTCTGAGTGACCGGATTACCCTGAAGATACAATTCGCTCAGCATCCTCAAGTTACCGACGCACTCCGTCAGGTCTTCCACATCTTCTATCGAGTTGTCTCTCGCATCCAGTATCTCCAAGCTCGCTATCCGTCCGATAAGCCCCAGCGAAGTTAATCGGTTGCCCGCAACATTCAGCAACTTCAGGCGAGTCTGCAATCACTCCGGAAAAATCAATGAATAAACGATTTTCGACATGATCTTCAAAATATAAAAATTTTTAAATAACTTACGGACAACGCGTGCGTCGTTCTTGGCTCAAAGATCAAAGACTCTCCGGCGACGAGCCTTTGCTTCTCGATGCGAAGCTCGCAAAGTTTTTCCAAGTTCTCCAATCCCTCCATGACGCTTATACGATTGTGTCCGAGACAGAGCTTCGTTAGGTTTCTCAGAGAATCAAGATTCTCAAGTTTCCTCAGTTCGTTATGTTGCAAATAGAGATGGACGACGTTCTCAGCGAAATCGAGATTCTCTATCTTCGATATGCAGTTGTTCTGAAGATAAATAACTTTCAAGCCCCTGCAGTTTGAGAGATCGCCCTGTCAAGTGTAAAAAGATGTTACGTACATTGGCTCATAGATTATTTATTTATTTACTTATTTATTTATTTATTTATTTATTATATTTACGGGACGTACTCTTTTAGATTTCCGATTTTACAGTTCGATAGCAACCAATATACAACATAAAGCATGTGTAACATGGTTTATTATGATCCTGAAGATATCTGCGTGACATCAAATTTCATCTTAGGGAAATCCCTATCAATGCAATGCTTTAGAAAGACACAACATTTGTTGAGTTGTACAATTTCATTCTCTAAGTGAACTTCCCAGAGCTCAGTTTGTGCGATGCGAAACACAGTCGTTATAACTTTATAAGATTTGGACTCGTGCAGATATCGTCGGGATCATCGTAGATTTTATATTTACGGAGACTCACAATTGCTCGGATAAATTTGTCGTTCATGTAGAGATGAGATATCTTCTTCAGATGATTCTTCTCTATGCCCTTGGTGAGAGACTTCAGCGACTGTGTGCGCGAGCATTCCTTCTTGACGTAGGCCTCGGTCAGCAACACCATTATTATTCGTTCGACCTCGCGACAAGAGGTGACACGAAAAAATCAGACATTTCTATGCAATTTAAAACTGCCTCTTTATCGATCAAACATCGCTCAGACCCACGACACATTTTATCGAACTTCGCCCTCCTCTGTGAATCGAACGAACTACGAATAATAAAGTTACACCAAGAGCACTGGATTTTCAATTCCATTTATTAAAATCATTTACTCGTAGTACAGATATATGAATCGCGAATGAACGAATTATATCTTACATTGTCAGTGAGTCTTTTTTTTTTTTTAATGACAGTACAAATATTTTTTTTTTCTCGACGATGCGTATATCCGCCGATCGTTTAAGGCAGGGTGTATAATAAGTATGTGTAAGATCATGCCTCGAAAATTCCAGCTTATAAAAAAAATTCATACTCCACAGTGCGCCGATATTGCTTGTGTCGCGATTATTTCATCGTTTCCATTTTTTGTTTTGTTTTGTTTCCTTCGTATCTACAGTGGTCGAATGTTACGTTTACAGAAAATTTATGTTGTAACAGACGTCTCGTGACTTTGAATTCAATGCCGAGTTGTCGTTGACGACGTTTCTCAGGTCCTTGTAGGCCGACGCCGTTATTACACCGTGACTCTGGCTGTAGTTGCTCAACGATCGCGTGCCTCGCGAGGCGATCGTTGATTTCTGAATACCGTTGTGCTTCGTATGACTCTTCGCTGTCTGACCTCGCATCGGAGCACTCTTGAGACGATGATTCTCCGATATGTTGAGCGCCAGTTTCGGTCCTTGAGGATAATCCAAATTTCCCGATGCATCGATCATCGAACGATCGTTTATTCGCGACTTGATCGGTATCCGGCGATCCCGATTTTGGGCGTTCGGTATCGGCAGCGTTTGATTCAGATAATTCTGTATGACTTGACTCTGCGAGCTCATCGCAGCGTTGCGTTGCAGTCGCTGATGAAAATTCGCCGATGATCGATCATCCGGACCGCCAGTCGATACGAAGTGTTTCGTCACGCTGTTATTTGGCATTCTCGTTACGTACTTGGCTTGCACGCCCGGACTATCGGGGCTCGAACGTTTTGGCAGCGTGAACTTTGACGTCGGGTTATTAATCGTGCTCGGGTTAACGATAGATTTCGGTAACGGAAATCTGTGAAGTGGCTGAGGCTTGACGCCCCTGCGTAATTTCGGCTGGCACGTCGGTACATTTGATCGTCCGCCGCATCCGTACTGTAAACGGAAAGCATAACGGCAATGTTAATCGACAGCTTCGCCGATCATCTCGCTTGGTGATCTTCGATTTTATGTAAAAAAATTTACATACAGAGTACGAAGTTTTTTAATGCATAAAACTGATAAATTAAATTTTACGTACGGGCTTTTTTCCAGAGGTTTTACCGGGACGCGTTTTACCATCGAGAGCGATCGATCTTGCCTCTCGTACGTTAAATTTTATGCATCAATTTATTCTTTATGCATAAAACTGATAAATAAAATTTAACGTACTAGCTCTTTCCAGAGGTTTCATTTAGACATCTTTTACCATCACGAACGATCGATCTTACCTCTCTCGTACGTTAAATTCGATGTATCAGTTTATCGAATAATAACTTTATAATTTTCTTTGTACAACATTTTTTTTTAGTGTAATAATGTGTATGAAAAACTAGTGGCAAACATGCGAGCCCGAACTAAAGGGCACCGACGATTATTACAGTACCTAAATATATCCCATATGACAAGTAGCCTGTAACGAGATACAAATCTTCATTTATACCTCTGCTACGAGTAAAAAAAAAGCGTGAATCCACAGAAACATTTTACTCACAGCGTTAACTTGATCCGACTGTATCGAGCGTTGAGACTTCGACAGCGGTTGCTGGCGCTGACTGAGGTAGAGACAGCTCTTCGCTTGTCCCGGTGGTATGCTGCGAAAATTTCCGTTTATCAAATTCTGGGTGTACTGATTGTGGGCTACGGCGATGAGAGGCTGCTTCGGTGGATTGTCCTCTTTGGCGAGCTCCTTGCGAAGATCGTCGCAGGACATCTTGAAGTTTTTCTTCACCGCGGCATCACCCTGACCCGCGCCGCTCGTCTCTTTTCTTATGTGCTCCGACAGACGTCGAATTCGAGACTTGGACCTGTAGAAAAATATAGGTTTTTTTGTTATTTTTATAAAAAATAAATAAAAAATATCGTTTTATTCCGAATGTCTCACATATTCTTGTGCTTTCGGTGTTTCTCGTCCATCATCGCGTACAATTTGTTTCGGTATTCCTCAACGGACAACTGCACGTCGTCCCTCAACGGTGGAACGACGCTCGCGCCTCTCTCCGGCTCGTTTCCTTGGCTGTGAAAACTGTGCAAAGGGATGAAAAAAGAAAATGAACTAGGTAACGAAACTAATATACGTGGCTTTTATATGACAGAGGCTTTTTTTGCACTCACTCGGCAACGTAAGAATGCTCCAAAGCCTGAACAGCCGTGAGCCTATCGTTCGGATTGAAGACTATGAGGGTGTTTATTAGATTCAATGCGCTATTCGATATATTCGGTGGTAAAAGCTCCCTCAAGGTCCGACGCGGTGCCAACGGTCTCTTCTCCAACAAATTCAAACCGTAGCCGGCTCCGACCGATGCCAGATCTGGAAATAAAAATTGATAAATAATGTTTGTATGCTTAGGGCAGAGCGGGGCAAAATGGACCAGATTTTTGTTCTAACAAATTTTTCGTCGGACCTGAAATAAGTTTCATCTCAAATGGAGGTCCGTTTTGCCCCGCTCTACCTCACTGAAAGCGGAGTGGCTGCTGAAGCCATTGGTTTTTTTCTTCTCAACTCGTCGTACCTTCTGGCGTAGGCGTTGGCAGAGTTGCCATTATCTTCTCGACCTGATTGATCGTCGACGAGCCGGGAAAAAGTGGCTTTTCCAGAAGCATTTCACCGAGAATACAGCCCAGCGACCACATATCGATTCCCTTCGTGTACCTAAATAAAAAAAAAAACAAAATACATTAGAGCATTTATCTATAAATACAAATGAGCGACGGTTCGCGTGCTTACTTTCTATCATTCAGCTTCACAAAAAGCCATCAAAGTTATGTATTCGATACGATGCAGTGGGTTGAAAGTAAAAAATTACCTTCTCGAAGCTATCAATATTTCAGGAGCTCGATACCAGCGAGTAGCGACGTAATCGGTCAGCGTCGGATCGCTGCCCGCCTCGCCGTCTCCCTCGCCTATCTGCGTTACCGATCGTGCCAATCCAAAATCAGCGATTTTGCAATGACACTGAGCGTTCAACAGTATGTTCGACGGCTGTATTGGCATGGATAAAAGAAAAGGTCGAAGAAACAGAAGTTGAAGGATTATCTGTCTCGGTGGTCAAATAATTTTTAAAGAAATCATAGAAAAGTAAAAGAAGAAGACAATCTTCTGTGAAGAGACCCACCTTCAAATCTCTGTGTATCACGTTTCCCGAATGTATGTATTTCGTTGCCTTGAACAATTGGTACATTATGAATACCTTGTGGATATCCTTCAGTATATTACCCCTCTTGATAACATTATGCAAATCCGTCTCTGCAATAATTGAACAATGTAACTGACAATCGTTTCTTCGAGGTAAAAAAATGTTTATATTTAATATTTAAAACACTTATTTATATAATATTAAAACCATCATTTATATAAATATTGAAATAATGATTTATATAAATATTTATATAATGATTTATATATTATTTAAATAATTTTATAGAGGACACGCAAAGGTCACGGGTGATCTCACCCATGTGCTCAAAAACGAGATATATGTCCTGATCGTTGGTCGCCTTGTGCAAGCCAATCAGTTGTATTATGTTCTCATGATTGGCGAACGATAGCAAAAACATTATCTCCCGAAAGGTACGCTGTGCGTCCATCTGATTTCTGAATGCGTCGAAGATCTTTTTCACCGCCACCGTCTCCTTCGATCTTCTGTCCACGGCCTTCCATACTATACCATAAGCCTGTCCAGCGATACATGTCAATGGTAATGTAAACGATCGTAACAGGATTTCGAATTATTCATCGACTACACAGGATTAAAAAAAAAAAGAAAAGTTTATCGATCTCAAGCCTACGACTGTGCTTCTTATCGCTAGCGCATCGTACGTAATTCCTATGTTGTGGCGCAATCCATAAAAAGCAATGAGTCAGTGGTACGAGGTTGTTTTATCTATATCACCAAGTAAACGATAAACTCACTCGTGCACACCGGTAAAAGTTTGCGTCGCATGCATAGACGAATAATGTCGTGAATTCGATAAAAAAAAAAAAAAAAAACTTGCTTTGACGAGCGTGTATACATGTATAATGCGTTAAATAGTCGTAGTTGCCGACACGCGGTCTCTCAAGGAGCGTTGCTCCCAGCCGTGTTATTAAACCTCGGTATAATTGCGCCGACCGGTGCGACACGTGAAGTGCTAGTGTCAAATTATGATTGATCTTTTCGATGATTTATTTACCCCTTTGCCGAGTCGTCGGACGATATTGTATTTCTCGGTGACATGATTGTCGATCTCGGAGACTTTTTCGTTACCACTTTTTCCAGACATCTTCGGACAAGGCCCCTGCCTGCTGCCGTTGAGACCGATCGCCCGGCCCGACGACTCAGGGATGATGACAATTTTTTTTTGTTTTGTTTTCTTTCTTAAAAGCGCACGTCAAATTTTCCAAAGGGGCGCAACTGACGGTCAACGCTCGATCCGCTGCCTCGAATTAAACTCATTTGCCTCTCTCACTCACACAACGTCACCGGTACTCATTCGAGTTGCATTCTGTTTTCATACTGGTGTATACTCCTCGGGGGGGCAACTCTTTTGGCACGTCGATGCGGTTGTGTTTATACGGTATACATTCCACGGTCTCCTAGGAGACCGGTGAGCCGCGCGTACCGTCCTCCACCTACGCCGCGGTCGCCTTCGGTATCAATGATTTTTCTTTACCTACACGCGCAAACACGTGTCACACACTAAAATCCTTGAACAGAAAAAAAAAAAAATTCCATTACACACCATTTTTTTGTTCGCAAATCTACAAAACAAATTTATCCCAAAATGTATTTATTCGTGTCTGGTTCCGATGTACAAACAATAATATATAGTAAATGCGAATAAAAGCTACGCGCTTATTAATATCCTTTGTAGTCGTCCAGGACGATCTTTTTCCCCATAACCAGCCCCAAGTATTCGATATCCAACGCTGCCATATTCTCTATAGTGCAAAATCAAAATTGTGTAACGCTATTTCTTTTCCCTAAGTGAACTGAAATAAAAAAAAAAGAAAGAAACGCCTTGTAATGGTCCCAAAATAGCAATATAGATAATAGAAGACTGTGTTGATGAGACATTTTCGTGATATATCGTAAATCAATCTCTGTATCGTAAACGGGATTTAAGAACTATGCATAATAATATAGTGTCACACCGACATAGTTGTCGGTAGTTTCCTGGGAGATTTGTAATTTCTTATGTACATTAGAAACGTTCTCCTACGAAATCGGACGACTCCGTATCGGATTGCTCCGTATACCCGATTTATCTCGATGTTCCGCTCCCGCCTCATCTCGATCCGACATTGCAAATCTGTTGACACCTCACTTCCTTGGTTGCTGAATTACGATGGGACGAGAACAATGGGCCGGACGAGCGTCGTGGGTCGGGACTGGCTTCTCGTGGAAATGTTGCACAGCCTCGGGAGGAAAATCGGCGTTTCCTCTCGCGATAGCCCCGCTTATCATCATTGTCTTTGGTGGGCTGGGAATGGTGCAAATAGAGTCAATTAGTACTCGATGATTTTGTTACAGACCTCTCTG
This sequence comes from Amblyjoppa proteus, assembly GCA_963922035.1. Taxonomy (NCBI): domain Eukaryota; kingdom Metazoa; phylum Arthropoda; class Insecta; order Hymenoptera; family Ichneumonidae; genus Amblyjoppa; species Amblyjoppa proteus. The sequence continues at coordinate 8,192,752 of OY998228.1, read as the reverse complement.
TATAAGTCGTTTTCAATTATTACTTCAGAGTTTACCGATCACAACATAATACGAACGTAATCTAAAAATATATCTATATTGGCTTCATGCCAAGATTATTCCAAGGTTCCTGCTATTTCGTATTACAAAAAAAAATGTAATTCGTTCTATTATTACGCAAATCAATGTTAGCTATGTTCTCATACCCATGCAGCACGCAATAATTTGAAATAATTTTAGAAATATTTTCAATCTTTAAAATTTTGCTAAGTACTTCAGAATTACATTAAAATAATATTTTGAAATATTCTATCTAAATATTTCAATGAAACTTTTCTCAAATACTTCAGAAACATTCAAAATTTTTCAACACATCCAACATTTTTCAAAACATCCGAGTATAAATATTCTCAACATAGTGATCCAAAGTTCGAAATATTTTTTATTTCATGTTTCGCGGAAATGTTTCAACAATTGTTTCCATATTTATGCGCGTGTGTGTGAATGTAAATTGGACTGGTGATGCAATCTTTGGAATTTCACTGAAATGTTGGAAAAAATATATTTCGGAAACGTAAGATCCGAATCAATGTAAGATTTATGAGATTACAAGAAAATATCTCCAAAAATCATTCTAAAGCGTTTCATAAATTATTTTTTTTTAATACAGGTAAAGTGGCCAATGTTTCAAAGAAGATTTGATAACTTTCAAAAACATTGCTGCACTATGTGGGTATAAATAGAAGCTTTATCTGTGCCAAGGTCTCACCTAGAAGAGGGTTTGCTCTCCTCAGAATCCTTGCTAGGCTTTACATCCTTCTCCTCCTTTGGAAGCTTGTGCTGAGTGATCCTCATACCTCCGGCTTTGACTGTGAAAATAGACGAAAAGACATTAAAGAAAACAATGTTAACTCGAACTGACCTTATGGAATTGATAGGTCCCAGCGATTATCAATAACAAGTGCCAGATGAATTTAAACAGCCTTCGATGTAACCGATTGTTCGGCGTGCCGGGGAGAGAGAGAGAGAGAGAGAGAGAGAGAGAAAGAGACACCGACGTACACATCGATCTCTCTCGCTCTCACGTCGTCCGTTGCAGGACTTGCGTCGTACATATTGGGCGACGTGCGTCGTAACGCCGAACGTGGTCCGATCCACCATAACCACGAAGGTCGCAATAAACTCACCCGCTGGCGGATGGCCTCCCTTAAGTTCACACTCGGTAGGGCTCGACATTATTGTACTTCGATGCTCGACGTGACTGTTTATTTTTATTATCAATTATGCGTCCAATATTAAATTTTCGTGCACGAGCAATATGGTATCTATCTGTCGGAGCTCTGCTGGAGAACAGTAAACACTCGTCGACGGTTCGCAACAGATTGTGACCGCCAATGGCGTCGAAGTTCCTGGTGGCAGTTACTAACACTATTAGTGTGAGTACGCGAATCGCGTAGGTATATTCGCAATACTTTCACTTCTGGATTCTCGTGACTGTGAAGCGGCCTCCTGTCGGTGATATCACGCGGAGATAGCATGCAATATGTGTGAAAAGGAGAGTACAAACAGAATTCTCAGCTCCTCACGAGATAAGAAATGTTCCTGTTATCGAAAGAACTGTGTAAATACACCTTGAGGGAAACTTTGGAATGTAATGGATAGTGAATTTTGCTTGACAACAATGATTTTTTTGTGAACCAAGTCCACATATAACATAAGGCGAGCTATAAGGGACTCAGTCGGTAACGAAAACTGTAATTAATGGCATTCGAAGATTGTTGACATTTTGCGAAAAAGCAAATTATCGGCTGATGTAGAATTCAATACCACGTTCGCGATTATACTTCGCTTTTACCCCGAATGTCGACCAGTTTTACATTGCATTGATTCGAAAAAATGCGACTATCTCTCATGCACTCGTATGTCACGTGGTATTTCAACTCACTATTAAATCTACGTAAGCATATAGGGATCGAAGCCTTCGGAGAAAGATCGAGCTCCGTAACTTAACCCTTTCCGCATAGATGAGCTCGACGACGTGCGAGCAAAGGGTTGAATGAAAATTCACCACGTGAGGCTTTAATATTTTACCGTACATTTTCGCGCGAGCTCAATTCCATTCCAACTCGAACGCAAATTGCCGGCCGAGTTACACACTTTTCCATTCGCACGAGTTTCGATTGGCTAGCGAGGGGAATTCATTTCACCGACGACTAGCTTTTGCTCCGCCTACTTCGCAGGGACTTGAGATTCCATTCAGTTGCCTCTCCGGATTCCCGGAGCGTAGACGTCGCGAGGTGCAAACGAGTCAACGCCGAGAGCTCGAATAGTTTATAGGAAGTGAGTTCTCTCCGACTCTGAGTTGCGGGTTGCCTTTTATGGTGATCCAGAGCCAACGAAAAACCATCAACGAAGTTTTGTAATGCTGTAAAAGTTTTGACTCAACAACGAGACAGAAGAGATTAAGAAAGTAAGAGAAATTAAATGTGAATCGCCGATCGTTCGTTATTTTTTATTTTTTTTTTTTTTTGATGTACCAAAATTCGATGCCAAGTGAGATCAACGGCGTTAACGTCGCTCCTCATTATACTCGGAGTCGTTCTGATGAACCGTTGTAAATATAAGAATGACGACATCGAGAGTCGACCTCCGGATGGTCCGGGGGGGCTCGTTTAACGATGATTTCACGGTTACGCGACGACGCGACGCTCTCCGCGAATTCCGTACTTGATTAATCACACCGCGACGAGCCTTTAATGGAAATAAAAAAATAAAAATAAAAAAAAATAAATTGATGATTCGTGACAGTACGGCGCACGGTTATTCCGCGTAAGCGTCGGACGTGATGGAGAGTTGAGCAACGCGCGTTCGACGACGAAGCGTGGGAGATCTGGTTTCGACCGCACCTAAACTTCGTGCTTTTCCCCGTAAACGACTGTGCATCCGATAAATTTTTCCCGACGACCCGCATCTCGGCGCTCTCTATTTTCGTACCTGTATATATACGTCGGAAAGCACGACGGACGTAATTTCCTCACGCCGAGCTCGCCGAACCCGCAACTCTAATCTGCTCTGTATGCTCTTTGTTACAATACAAACGGGGCATTGTTGATTCTTTTCTTTCCTTTTTTTTTTTTTATTTCGTTTTCTTTTTTTTTTTTTCCATCGAACTATCAGTACGCGATCGTAATGCACATGAAAAGAGGGTTCGAGAGAAGCACGTATCAAGACGCGCAGAATCAAGCTCACCAAGAAAACTGACTCAGTGGCACAAGAATAGATATCCACGAGTTTATGAGCGCCGAATGACTAATGCGCTCATCTCGGACTATACTTTCGAGGATCTAGCCTATATTATCTATAGTAACAATCGCTCGTAGCCAGGATACTTGTTGTCGCCTGGATATTTGTTATCCGATAGTCGACTGACGCAGTTCGCTCGTTAATTTTTCAGCCGGGATGTTGGGCAGCTTAAGATGGGCCACAGTCCTGGCGATCGTACTGTGCGCCATTGGCGTCAGGTCAGATTATCCTCCGCCCGAGAGATTGACCGGAACGAATTCGTGCATCAGCAAGCAAACTTGTCACGAATGCATACAGACGCCTGGCTGCGCCTGGTGCGCAGCTCCCGTGAGTACACTCGATTATTTTACCGTTTCTCCGCAGTTCAACGTGTTCCTCTTTTTTAACAAAGACGCTTCTCTTTCAGAAATTTCCTGAGAAAAGGTGCTTCCTTCCGAACATAAACACAAAGATCTATCGCACGTGCCCGGAGCAGTACACATGGAATCCTGACAATTGGTTCAGCATGGTGCGACATGTTAATCTCACGAAAGGAGGATACTTCGCAGGCGGTGAGAGCGCCTCGGGAGGCGGCGGTTACGTCTCTTACGCCAACAGCAGCAGCAGCTCTTTCCATCAGAGCAGTTCGAGCAGCAGCAGCAGCAGCAGCAGCAGCAGTTCTTCTAGCAGAGGACACGAAGCTGTCCAGATGTGGCCTCAGGAGGTCAATCTGAAACTGAGAATAAGTCAGTCGCATTTTTTTTTTTTACTTGACGCGCTTTTTACCATAGCTTTTTGCAGTGAAAAAATACACCTGTAGTCGCTACTATCGATCCGTGAGACTCTACGGAAAAGTTTCCGGAAATAATCGGGTAAAAGTGGGGAATATGGACCGGTCCATATTTCATGCATGTACGTGTTAATCGGGGTGATCCATATTCACCACGTTTACCTTATGACCGTGTTTCGCGATATTTTTTGTTTTCAAATTATCCGTGCAACGTTTAGGCCACACGTTGGCTTTTTGCGAATTAAGTAATCTGTTCATCTTCTAAAAAATGTACGGGTTTAGAATTTTTGCATGTTCCCGCGAGTGGCAAGCTCGATTTAAGGCATTGTTCGTTAATCCAGTTGTTTGTAATATTTTCAAAAATTAATTTTGCAACACAGACGAGGCGTACAGGATGTCTTTCGCTTATTCGCAAGCCGAGGATTATCCGGTCGATCTTTACTATCTCATGGATCTCAGTAAATCGATGTTGGAGGACAAACAGAAACTCTCTGCCCTCGGCGAATTGCTTGTCGAGAGTATGAGCAAAATTACGAGCAACTTCCGACTGGGCTTTGGAAGTTTCGTTGACAAAGTTGTGATGCCCTATGTGAACACTATACCTCAAGCGTGAGTATAATATAATATCACAATATAACATAATATGATGAAAAAAAGAAAAAAATAGAGCAATCTCATTGTAAATCGCGCTCTATCGATTTTCAGTCTTCTCCAACCTTGTCCCGATTGTGCGCCGCCATACGGATACAAGCACGTAATGGCCCTTTCCACGAACACCAGCCAGTTCGCTGTAAGTTCGAGACTCCGATGAAACGAATATTTCGTCGCCGAAGAGACGATGATGTAATTATTATTTTATTTTTTGCACTCGCACAGAAACTCGTAAAGGATGCACCGGTGTCGGGAAATTTGGATGCTCCCGAGGGAGGTTTCGACGCTATAATGCAGGCGATAGTTTGCAGACACAGCATCGGTTGGCGCGATCAAGCTCGTAGGCTTCTGGTGTTCTCGACCGACGCGGGTTTTCATTACGCCGGTGACGGAAAGCTCGGTGGAATAATACGACCGAACGACGGTCTATGCCATCTCGACGATACCGGTCTCTATACGTACTCGTCGCTGCAGGACTATCCGAGTATCTCACAGATAAATTTAGCGGTTAAGAAGAACGCGATAAATATCATATGGGCGGTCACCGACGAGAATATAAGCATTTACAAGAGACTGACTTCGCACGTCGAAGGCTCCTTCGCGGGAATACTCGCCAACGACTCGAGCAACGTTGTCGAATTGATACGCGAACAGTACGACAAGATCTCCAGTTCCGTGGAGATGAAAGACACAGCGAGTAATTCTATAAAGATTCGATATCTATCGAGCTGTTTGGGGAATCTCGCGCCCGTCGAAAGATCGAAGTGCAACGGACTTAAGGTCGGCACGAAAGTTGAATTCATAGCCGAGATCGAGGTCACCAGTTGTCCAAAGAACAGATCCGAATGGAAGCAGTCCTTCGATATATATCCGGTAAGCGCACATCCGATAATAACACAAATAATAATGGACGCGGGTGGAGGGCACGCATTGCTGCGGTTGCGCCTAAGTGTGCGGATAGAGATGTGACTTATAAAGGGTTAACTCACGTTAGGGTGATGTGAAAAACTGCCGCCGGTAACAAAAACTGTATTCAATGCCGTTTTGAGACCGCAGTTCGCCGAGTGAAAAGAATCAAACACAAAAAATTTTCCACGAAAAAGTATAAAAGGTCCGCCAAGTTTAAAGACGTCCAGTCCGAATTAACCGCAAATACAATGGTTCATGGATTATGGGTATTTAAGATATTTTAAAGATACATGAACTTAGATGTATCTTTAAATAATAAAGAAGAAAGTCAGATAGTACCCAAGTAAAAAAGTCCAAAAAATTAACTGAAGACTGTGCAGAAAAAAGTGATACATAATTCGAAAATAATTCTAAAGTAAAAATACAATGTTTCATAATATTTATCAATCGAACAATCGTACACTGAGCCGGCATACAAAAACTTGGCGTGCCAGTTTCGTTTTAGAAAGCTGTCGTATATGGTTCATTAAAATAATCGAGGGAACGCAAACTTTTCAAAATATTAGATTGTGCGCCGATGCAATATGAATCCTCTCATAATGCATAATAAAAAAAAAACAATTTTCTTTTTCCTCGGCAGTCTGCGGTCTCAAAACGGCATTCAGCTTTTGTTACGAACGGCGCGCGGGGCAGGTGGACGAGCAGTTATAACACACCACTTTAATGGATTTTTATTGCAGGTCGGAGTGAGCGAGAGTCTGAGGGTCAATTTGGAGATGCTCTGCGATTGCGAATGCGAGACTGGTGGTCCTATGTACGAGGAGAGGTCTGCGGAATGTAGCGGCGCGGGTACGCTGAAGTGCGGCGTTTGCGACTGCTACGAAAATTTCTTCGGCAAACGATGCGAGTGCAGTTTGCATGACTCCATTGGTTTCGACAAGCCGGGCTCTTGTCGAGCGAGCAACGAATCCCTCGTCGATTGCTCCGGGAAGGGCATTTGCACCTGCGGTGTATGCGAGTGCGACACGAGAGATAACCCCGAGGAGGTGAGTTTTATCTCGAGATAATCTTAGACACTTGGACAAAAATGAGACGCTCTTTATTATTGATATTATTGTCGAACCGGTGCGTTGGTCTAGTGCTCGATTCCAAACGAGATCACCGGCAGGTCGACTCTTCGATTGCCGGTATCGTTGATCCGTCGAGAAATAAAAAAAGCAAGAATCTACCTCCGGCATTTTGGAGTAGATAGACTTGATAGCGTCTCGCTCAACTCGCTTAAAAATATTTTTTTAAGTACTTGGCGTCGAGACGCTGTCGCGTCTCTTGATGTAGCTCCAGGCATATACTTACGAACCAGAAGATATCTGCACGAGACTAAAATTCATCAAGTTATAACTGTTGTGCTTTGCATTGCCCAGACTTCGCTCACGGCAATTCACTCAGCGAAATAAAATTCTACAAGTGAACAATTTTTTTTTCTTCCTGCAACAGTGCATTTATAGAGACTTGCCAGAGATGAAATTTGATGTCGTGCAGATATCTTCAGGGCCATATATACTTGAGGCCACGCGTATTCGTACGTGTGTGCAACAAGAATATAGCTACGTCCGTGTTTACATTCTCGGCGAAACTCGCCGTAGTTCCGGTGCTGTGAAGCGAATCTGGGAACGACTGTATCGGCATGGGTTTGCTGCAGTTGCACTATGCCTTTAGTTGCAAGATTAAGGGCATGTGGCAAAGACTCAGTCGGTAGCAAATGGCCTTCCCTATTTTCTCCAAAACGATTCATACGACGAGCAAAAGGAAATTAGGTTTTCATACTTATATCTATTGACTACAAAAACCCTAATTTGATTTTGGTCAAAACATCAACCATCACGGAGAAAATAGGGAAAGCGATTTGTTACCATCGGAGCATCGTTATGTATGTATCACATGTCCTTAAGGCGAATGCGATGCAGGGGGAAAGTTGGCTGCAGCCACAGAAATAGGGTGACCGGCTCGGTGCGCTAGGAGAAAAAACAGAAATGGACAAAAAAAATTAAAAATAAGTGAGGACTACCAATTACACATCAACCGAGTCGGCCCGCTATAAGGAAGTAGCTTTGAGAAACGGAGGACAAAACGGATAAATAAATAAATTAATTAATTAATATTATTATTATTTCAGAAAATATCAGGGACATATTGCGAATGCGAAAACTTCGTGTGCGACAGGCACTTAGGTGAGTTATGCTCGGGTCACGGTACTTGCGAATGTGGACACTGCAACTGTGAGGACGATTGGGGAGGATCGGACTGTCGGTGCCCAACAAAAACCGACAGTTGCATCGCGTTCGGCACCACGAATGGAGTGGTGTGTTCGGGTCACGTAAGTTGCGAAAGAATCGTAGAAAAAACAACTCTTTCGAATTCCAACACCGGCTGTTTTAACTCGTTTGTCGTTAACAGGGAGAATGCGACTGTGGCGTGTGCAAGTGCGAGGAAAATTACTCCGGGACGCATTGCCAGAAATGTTCCACCTGCCCGCTCCGCTGTGACGAATTGGCGCCTTGCATCGAGTGTCAATTGTACAAAATTGGCAATTACACGGAGGAGGATTGCGCGAAGAACTGCAAGGAGTTTGTGCCGGAGGCGGTTCCGCAGGTGACGATCGACGTGGACAAGGACGAAGTAGAGTGCCGCATCGACAACCTGGACAACTGCTGGTACCGGTTCGTCTACTATTACGACGAGACGCATTGCTTGAAAGTCCGGGCTCAGGCCGAGCGAGAGTGTCAACCGCAATACTTCTTCCTCGGAATTATCCTGGGAGTCATCGCGGCAATTGTCATCACCGGTCTTCTCTTGCTTCTCGCGTGGAAGATGTTCGTCAATATTCACGACAGGAGGGAATTCGCCCGTTTCGAGAAGGAAAGAATGATGGCCAGATGGGACACGGTAAAGTTTCAACTTTCCTCTCAGCTACTTATTGATCGTTGTGAAACTTTCGTTATCGAACACTTTTTTTTTCTCCGGCTACAGGGCGAGAATCCAATCTACAAGCAAGCGACGTCGACGTTCAAGAATCCTACGTACGCCGGCAAGTAAACAATTGTTGAATATTGCACGTGAGTGAGGGCGAGCGAGGGAGGGCAAAGACATGTTGGACAACGTGTGTTTCAATTATGTAACGAGTTTTATTGTATTGTGCAGCAGCAGCAACAAACGTTAGTTCTTACTTTATCGACGAAAGTATAGCCTATTTAAATGATCTAAATAATGGAGCGAATTATAACTAATATAATGTAACCGTTAAGTCTACTCCAATGTAATACTGCCATATTACTTAGACATTAGTCGAACGTCTATGGAAAACACAATGCGGGACGGACGGACGGCTAACGAGAGCGTCCGCGTCTCCTCTCATTTTGCTACTATCATTTACCACTTTTATTATTCAAGCTACTCACTTAATTAGTACTTTTCTATTAATTAGTGTTACGGACATCGGATTAGTGCCTGTTGCATAATTTTGCCGTGATTTTTTTTTTTTTTTATTGCTAAAGTGCCTTCCACGTTAGTTCGAATATGAAACAAACTTTCGTATCGAGTCTTCGAAGAAAAAGAAAAAGAATGAAGAAAAAAACGTATCAATTTCATTGGTAAAATCGTGTCGTTAATTATTAAGTAGTAAGGTACGTGAAGCTTTACCACTCTGCATTTTTTTGTTGTTGTTGTTGTTCCCAATATTGCGACTGAATATACACCGCGTACCGGAAACTTTTCGAAAACTCTCGCGACTCGACGTTAATAGTTTAAGTTTCGTGCAATCTGAATTTATCTCACTATCGTCCCGATGAGATACTCCGAATAGGCGAGGAGACCGAATTGATTGTTTTCGTTACGCGTATTGATCTCTGACTTCGACTGCGTGAAGTTGCGGCTCGATAGATCGGAGGCTGCGAGCGTCAATGCACGTTACAATTGATCGCGTGTTATGATTTTTGACGGCAAATAACCATTGTTTCGTCAGTAGGAGGAATCTCGGATTGATTGTTAAATCTCTGTCAGAGAAGAGCGCACAACGCCCGACGCATTAATCATGAGCGTATTGGCTAATCTACGACAACCTCGACCTAGACAGTATCTTATAATAACGCGTCGACATCTGTAGTGGAATGTTCGATTGAATATTGGGTCATCAATGTTTCAAAGATCCTAAAATACATACAAGATATGTATTACGTGCGTCATTCATCGATAGCTCGGTGCAAAGAAAAAAAATCTCATTAACGATTGGCCTGCATATACATATATGTAACTTATCTACATATTATTTATTTATCGTAATACCCTCACTATGAATGTATAAAACTTTTGAAAAATTTTACAACGAGCGACGAGATTACGAGGAAGCCGTATCGAAATGTACAAACCAATGTTTTTTGCTACGCATTTTTCAGTACATTGAAGAAAAAAACAAATATATATATATCGAAAGTTTTACATTTACGAAACAATCTTGTCCTCCGAACGAATTTACACGAGCTGATTCTCATTCATTTTTATTTTTATTTTTTTTTTTTTTATACATAGCACCAAATTTGAAACGATAGGTGTGAGTGATAATTACGTACATGACTGAATGAATATTGACTTAAAAAAAAAAAAAATTATGTGTGTAAGATGATGTAAAAGTAAAAACAATTATAACAGTTACAGCGATAGTTTTGTTTATTTTTTTCGTCAGAATCAGACCGAGGATGCGTACATCGCTCGTGCGTTTCTGTCCCCGAGACCGTTAACGAGGTCAATGTAAAGTGAAAGGACACGTTTTGTAATGGCCCGATGACTAAAAGTCAATGGTGGAGTAACTTAACGGCCATTTATGGACACATCAATGGGTCAAGATACTCGATATACAGAAATCAAGTATACAAGATACGCGTCTACATACTCCCGATCTGCGTAGAGTTCTCAGTGTCGTATTCAATTAGCGCGGTATAATGCAAAGGGTCAGTAACATTGTGGTCGACGCACGAGATGTTTTGCTCGCGCGATGATATATCGAGTTACGTGGAAAGATATCTTAGCATAAAAGAAAAAAAAAAAGTGAGCAAAAAAAAAATACATGACTTTGCAGCGGCAATTTCACGTTCCAGGTGGCGCGCTTAAAGGTCGATCAGATATAGTTATATGTAGCGCGCTCCGCATGGAGAGGAATGGAATGGATCTCTCGCTCGGATCGGCGTACCTAACGGGTCGAGGCGTTATTGCAGGAAGTGATGCATTCGCTACTGGCGCATCTCGGGACGCCAAGAGAGACGAGATTCTTGCCCCCCCCCCGTCGAGCATCTTAATTTTATTTATAGACAGGATCGTGTGTTTATAGCGACGGATTGACAATGAACTTCTGTCATCATAGAATTTCGTCGGGGATGTGACAAACATCGCTATCGATGTTCGGAGCTGAATGAACGGTGTTTATTCGCGAGACGGATCCGTTTTAGCGCATGTATCTCGGGTCTCTCGGCGAAAAAGAGACGGAAAGTCATGACCAGCTGGTCGCGGTGAGTCCGACGTCGCCGCCAGGGGGATAGTGGGAGTACGACGCAGGGGAGTGGGGAGGGTTTAGAGAGGGAAACATGGCACGAAGGAACAGTAGTGTGTTACTGTCGGTGGTGGGGAATACCACATGGTTCCCAATAGCCTGGCCGCTGCTGCTGCTGCTGCCGCTGCAAAAAAAAAACATCGCAATTTTCGCAAGGAGCGTTAGAGTGAGGCATTTACGCAGTTTACGGAAGAGCTCCGGTGCAACTGGGTGCAACGCGTCGAGTGTCACGTGTCGAAAGTACGTGGAATCGCGTGAGTCCTACGTCAATCGACGAAAACCTGTAAATTAATATATAAAACGGAGATTCGAAGCGGCGAAAGAAGCATAGAAAGAGAAATAAAAAGGGTAGAACAGCGGCAGAGACAGCGACGGGAGAGTAGAACGACGAAATTAAACTGTTGTGCTAACTGCGGGCTGTGGGAACCCGAGACTCTGTCGGCTCGGTGTGTCGAGACGGAGAGAAAACACAGAGCGGGGGTGCATTGGATCTCGGCACCCGAAGGAAAATACGACGAGACAACCTTTGCCAAACCGTCGGCTTGCGGTTTCGTGGACGAAAATAATAATAAAAAAAATTAAAAAAAAAAAAACGAAATAATCGTAAAGAGCCGTTGTGTGCCGTATTATAATGCAAAGTGACAATCGTGTATAGGGTACAAACAAGGAAGAATCGGCGACAACAATGGAAAGACTGTCGAAGATAGCGTGTTATTTTCGATGGAATAGGGCCGAGCGTCATCGAAACATAGACGAGGGACCGCCGTCTGACGATGCATCTCCCGCAAAGGAATGTCGAATCGGCGATTCGGAAGGAGATCCGGAGGCATCGACGAGATTTCTCAGTGTACTAGAGAGCATACTGCTGTGGGATAATTCTGTCAACAGTATTTCCGTCGTCATTGTTTTTAATATACTGTTTTGGTGAGTAGCCTGAAACGCTTCGGCTAACTGCGCAACCCTCTTTCTTTTTGTTTTTCTCCTCCCGTAGTCGTACTCGCCGCAAGGTACACGTACTCGCGCATCTTTTTTTCCTTTGTTGCTGTTTAATTTTTTTTTTTCCTCTAATTCCCAACGGCCGGAAAAGCTTCGCGGTCGATTTGCGATAGGAGATTGCGAGATTATCTTTCTCTCCGGTGACTCATTAGATTTTTCGAAAGAAACGCCATTGCGATATTCGTTTCGCACGGGAGTGTCGATGCGCCGAATACATTAACAATCGTCGGTCTGCGAAACAGTGGGGCGCGCGAGTTGTAAGTCATTGTCCATGCGCCCTCTCCCCCCCCCTCCCCCCCTGCGACTATCAAAAAAAAAAAAAAATCCTATTGGATGCCAAATCGCCCACGGACGCTATATCAGAGTTATGGCAACCGACGTTCCACCGTGTCATCCTCGATGCTTGCTGATCGCTATAAATTCGCTACCTCGCGTATTATGATCGATTTGCGTCAACACGACAACTGCTGGTGATAACGTCGTTGCGCGTGGTGCACTGTACAGCACGTTTTCCGAACGCCGCAAACTCTCTCGACGAATCGTTCTAACGTTCGGCCCCGATCCGTCGTGTATCCGGATGCAGCGTAAAAATTTGTAAACAACCATCGCCGGTAACGGCGGAGCACGCTTATCGGCCGAGGCGGATCATATTCGCTTCGGGGGGGGGGGAACAAAAAAAAGTGGCTCGCGCTGCTTTGCCACACAACCGAAGGAAAAACTTATTCGCCGATAATGATTTGTTATCGACGCGCTCGGCGCTCGACGCGCTAGAGACTCGGGCATTGCGAAAGCTTTCAATGAACACTCTCGCAAGTGTTCCTCGTCTCTCGCGCCTTCTACAGTAGGTTCACTTCCGTTGTGTCGCAACGCCACGTAACTTTGAAGATCTGACGAAGAAAAAAAAAAAGAAAGACTTCGAGTCGCAACTCGCGCACAAAGGAAGGTCCGCAGTGAGAGAAGACGTTCGAACCTCTCGACCTTCAACGATTGTAATCCGATTAGTTATATTCATGCTCGGGCAATATTTTTTTCGAAGACGTGGGTCCGTTCACGTCTCGTTGGAGCTCCTTCACATTCCTCGCACGCTATGCGAACCTCGTTATCGTCCGTCGGGCGGATCGGCTCGTACGCGACATTCGCGAGACTAGCAAGTAATTTTTTTTTTTTCGTATTTGGTGTTTTTTTTTTGTTTTTTTTTTAACACTGAATGTTTTTTTTTTTTTACAGGGGTATCGTTGTATTCGAGGTCCGTGGCTTTGCGGCGGCCAGCAGTGCTGCGCTTGTCGTGGTTCTCTGTTACAGCAACCTTGAAGCGCAGGTCCAGAGAGAAACTAAAACGACGGATGCAACGATGTAAGCCGTGTTTCACAACAGTCTCGCGTATGGTTTTTTTTTTGCACCTTCGTTCGAACCCATCGTTTATTTATTTTTTTTTTTTTCGCGACCCGGTCATACATTAGCGAGCCTGACAAGTTTCTTTTTTTTTTCCTTCGCATTTCGTAAACACGAAACTCGTGGCATAAAATAACCATCTTTGGGCTTTTTTTTTTTTTTTTTTTTTTCCTCATCAATTCATCGGCTCACGAATTTCTGTGGATTTTACGATGCACAAAAATCGAGAGTAGCTTAGTTACATCGGTTGAGAATTAATATCGAATGTTGTATAATGTGTTTGTAGATCACCACCGAAGGTGGAACAGATCAACAAGATCGTGAACAAAGCTAAATGCACCCTTGAGACTCTGAAGCTTTTACGAAAGAATCGGCCAGGAGTGGTAACACTTTTTTTCGCTTCTGTATAGTCATAATTTTTTTTTTTTTTTTTATTATAAAATTGATTAATCCGATTATGTAGTACTACGATGACTCGGAGAAACGACTATTAAAAGATTATCGTGAGCTGTGCAAGAGTCGTCGAGACGTCTTCGAAAATTAATAATTTTATTTTTTTATTTTTATTTATAGTTCTGCATAGCTGTCTGCACTTTTTCCCTAGGCCTATGGTTAATCGGAGGTTCCATCAACGGCGTTCTGCTCACGTACACGATATGCATGACGATCCTAATTGGACCGGCTCTGCTGCTGCAGGTACCTTGCAAGATCTTCTCGCCAAAAGGTATTTCGATATCTTAACAGGTTTTTTTTTTCCTCTTTTTTTTACCGGTTCATCATAATTATCGATATATTTTTTTGCGTCCAGACCTGTGCCACGAGTACGCGGTCGAGTGGGACAGCGAGATAGAAGAATTTTTGCCAGCCGTAACGGAGGACAATCTCGAGGTACTGCAACGAGCGGGTGAAACGGGCGAACAGTCCCCCTCTCCGCACGATCCCCTAGCCGAGAACCAGATCGGTAAATTGTTCATGATCCGTTACTTTTAACATTTCATGTATTATTTATTTATTATTTATTATTTATTATTTATTATTTATTATTTATTATTTATTATTTATTATTTATTATTTATTATTTATTATTTATTATTTATTATTTATTATTTATTATTTATTATTTATTATTTATTATTTATTATTTATTATTTATTATTTATTATTTATCATTTATCATTTATTTATATTCCAATTGTATTCCTGATCGCGATAACACGCGTGCTATGCCTGCAGATCCTTTCAACGAGGACGAGCTCATCGGTTTGAACATGCCCTCGCACGAAGACGGCAGTACCGACGGTCTCGACGTATCCGAGCTCGAGCTGAGCGCGGGAGTCGACGACGTCGACGCCATAAAGATACAGAGCGAGCACTTCGAGCCAGGCTCCTCGTCGGAGGAGGAGGAGGCCGACCTCGAGCCGATATCGAGAAAATTACCGAGCGTCAGCGACGACGAGAGCGACAGTGAATTCGAGATAATCGACAGTCACGAGATCGCAAATTTGAATGATGTCTGAGGTTGTTCGTTTTTTTGTTGCTTTTTTTTTTTTTCATAGCCACGCGGGCCGACGAGCGTTTCAAGATTTTAGATATATATATATATATATATATATATACACCGTATACACAGAGTATAATCAATGTGCGATAAAAAAAAAAATACTCGCTCGACGATATCGGCATATCAATTTTCCAACGACAAAAGTTATCCGCCTGTTTGAACACTGACTCGTCTCGCACGTGGACAGACAGTATCGCGTTATCGAAACTCGATGACCCGCGCGCGAACCATGCCCAAAATGTAAATACGAATTAATGACATTATTATGAAATTCAGGCGTGAGAGCTAAGCTTCGTCGGCTTCTTAGACAACAAAGCGTTTCCGCCTCGGAGTGACACTGTTCAGTTTTACAAGCTCAGCAGCTTACACTTTCGAGGACGCTCAACGACGCGACCATTATTCTACGCTATTTTTTTTTTTAAGTTGCAATACGGTTTTGACTCCTCTTATTCGTTCACTTCGTAGTAAATTGTTTTTTTCTTTATTTCTTTTTTTTTAACTCAATTTACAGCAAGTGCGCTACCTCGACGCGCTTCCTCCGAGATTAATTTTTCTACTATCATTGACGCCTTCCCGATATTTCGCGTTGCGTACCCGGTGTTTTCGATTTGCTTTATCACAAAAAAAAAAAAAAAAACGATTATCGTGCTTGCGGAAAAAGTCTCCCGAATGCCCATTGTCAGGGGTCAACGATTATAGATATATATATGTTCAGAGATCAACGATCGCAATCGTTGATTCACTGTTAGCTGCAGTTTTATAACGGAAATATTTTAAACGAAAACAGTGAAAACAAATAATGACCATGCCCAACCACAATGACGAGATCGGCAAGTTATACGAGAAAAAAAAATTATTCAGTTTCTAGTCTTACGCTGTGTATTTGCTTCCTCGGTTGATTTATAAAATGACTAATGAACTTATCTGTGAACCACATTCGATTTTGTTTTTCTATTGAAAAAAAAAAAATGAAATAAAAAAAAATTCGGGAGTAATACGGTTAATGCAACGAGCAGCCTCATACAATGGTATTTTTACGTGTAAACAAATAGAAGCCTGTACATTAAAAGCTCCATGAATATCTACAGACTGCGAGGGGCCACGTCGATCGATTCTGTATGCGTCCCGACTCTGAGATATTGTGAGGACAATTTATTTATTGATACATAAAAACTATACTATATTTTTTCCTATATGTGTATATGCGTAAACAGAGGCATATAAAATAATACACAAGTCAGCAGTTATCGCCTGCAAATTTCTCGATATTTTCGTGTCCAACGATCTTTTAAAAAACAAAAAAGAAGTATTTGTACAACTGTGTATCGGCGAGGTCGGAGATTTTTTCAGCGGCGGTAACTGCCCGTGAAGCGAACGCGCTGGTGCGCGCCTACACACGTCAGCGTCTTCAATATGACAAAGACCATATTGTATTGAATTGTGCTGATACACCAATAAAAAAAATTATATAAATCTAAATATTTTGAAATCGTAAAAAAGAAAAAACCACCCCATCGATTTATCCTCCCTCGTCTATGCCTTCGGCGGTCTTTTCTTCACTGCCGCGATCGTCATCGTCCGAGCTCGTGCCGTCGCAGAACCCCGTGTCGTCCGAACGATCGTTCTTGCTGGGCAAAACTGGCTGGGCATTTTTTCTCTCTGGCAACACCTGCATGAATGCCTCCTGCCAAGTTTTACCCTCTGTTATCCTGAGCAATATTTCGAATACTGGAAATATCAAGATCTGAGGAAAGTGCACTTTGTGAAAACCGATCCGATAGTAATCGCATGGTGTCCAGTAAAAAAGAATCCGTACGAAATTCAAGGACATTCAAGGACAATTTCCAGGACATTTCCAGATTCTGTTGGAACATAACATTTAGTTCGATAACCGTTTACGTTTATGTTGGAATCAGTTGAAAAAAAAAAAAAAAACTGTTCACTATGCACGAACGAGTATTCCAGTGAAACTAACTTACACATTCTTTCGGATGTTTGCTAGTAATATACATTCTGAAAAGAGCCCAAATTTGCAGGAAAATAAAAAATCCAAGGACATTTGGTGAAATTCAAGGACAATTGAGGACTTCTTCCAGAATGGGCAAAATTCAAGGACAGTTCCGGGGCTGAAGGACATCAAGGACCTTAAGAACCGCTGGACACCATGTCCCGAGAGCCAAGCTTACCGTGATCCACCGTCAATACTTTTCTGGCCTTCATTTTCAAAAATTTGTCGAGCGGTAATCGTGCGTGTCCTATTCCCTCTTTTACCGCGAGTTTGTGGCAGTGTCCCTGGCAAGTGGTCAGAGATATAATGTATTCCTATTCCATCGTAAGTTTTGATAGCAATACCGGATCTGGTTTTACCTTGTGACTGTTGTGATCCACCAAGCCGCCTATAACATAGATACAGTCTGCCTCCAGACTGTCCACAATGTTCTCCGACTCGCTCGTCAGATAAACAACCTTCCTGTCTTCGTAGACACTCGTGTACGGCTCCGGATAAAATTGTACCTGCAATCGAGAATCAAAAGAAAAAAAAAAATGCTTCGTCAAGGCAGGTCATGTTTGTTACCGCGAATTTCAGTTCTTTGCACCTCGATAGAATCAACGTACATCCCAGTGCTGATATCCGTTGTGCTTTTGCATCTCCTGTTTGGATTTACCCTGAAAGCCTGTCAGGGAAAATTGCACGGGCGACACCGCCCGTCTGTTGAGCGTGTAACACCTTAAAATTTGCTTAGTCAATTTTGCGATATCCTTGTCCTGCATGAGCTCGTCGAAGGACATGTCCACGGTGATCGTAACTTTGCAGCTGCTGTCCGCCATGGTACATTTTTTCAGGGCTTTTCTGGACGGACCGAGATCTATGTTGTTCGCACGTGCGTGTGCCCGCTTTGCCTTCGCCTTCGTTCTCTCGCGTAATCTGCAATGACATGTGTTAATATCACAAGTGAATCAATGTATCGTACAAACAGTGCGTGTACCTTTTCTCGCCTTTTCGTTCGAGCCATTTCTCCTTCTTTCTGATCTTCTTCAGCTGTCTCTTACTCAGGCTGATCTCGCCGGGCGACGCGTTGTCGGACGATTTATATTCGCCGCTGTTCGGCTCAATCTTCACGGAATCCTTGCAAGGATCCTCGTCGACTCGCGGTATCATTGCTTCACTCGCACCTGTACTGTCCATAACGCTTTCATCGAGGTTTCTACAGCAACATTGTCCTCAATCTACCTTACCGACGGTTTCTTTTTACAGTGTCCTTACCATATTTTTACATCGTACGCGAACGAACGGTAGGTTATCGTTTAAGCCAGACTCATGTATATCAAAAGTTATTTCCGTCAAAAAGTAACTATGTGGCAATATAAAAAGTATGGTTGAGTTTCAATTTTAGCTGCACGAGCTCGTGACTTCCGGTTTGAAAAATACTATTTTCGAACCGGAAGCGACGTACTTCCGGTATGAGATCACTCCAGGTCGAATAATGAGATTTTCAAACCGAAAGTGACGTATTTACGGTGTAACAAAACTTCTGGCCGTAAAAATGAGATTTTCAAACCGGAAGTGACATTTTCGTGTACGACGTTACTTCCGGTCGAAAAATAAAATGTTCAAACCGTAAGTGACGTATGTCCGGTATGACGTCACTTCCAGTTGAAATACGAAAATTTCAAAAAGAAAGTTACGTATTTTCAGTGTGACGTTATTTCCGGTCGAAAAATGAGATTTTCTACACCGGAAGTGAAATTTTCCCTTACATGGTGTTTCTCCAGCTCAGTTGCTTTTTAACGAATATAAGTTTTTGATTAAATGAGCTTTGCGTAAATTTATACCCTACCGAACATCGACGAAACATCGACGACGAAAAAATAATAAATGAGACAAACTTATCAAAAGCTGATAGGTACAGATGATCACGGCCAGGAAGAAGCTCGTATCTCCCCAACAGGTTCTACTAGCATGACTTTTGTCCACGAAAAGTTATATAGATCGAGGCATTATTCTGTAGCGGAAGTAGAGAGGAGAGCAAGAGCGCTCTCTCCGTCGTCGGCGGAGAGGAGAGGAGAGGGGGGGGGGGAGAAAAGAGTGGGAGTCAAAGAAGGAGGCGTGACTCTAGATAAAGTTATCGAATCACGCCGGAGATTCCCGTCAGTGTGTACGGGAGAGAGTTGACGGCTTGTCAAATCGTACTCGTGTCAGGGAAAATAACTCCGCATTGAAATATTTTTCGTCACTTTTAATTTCAAACGATCGTCTCTGTTGTTCGTAATGGAAACGTACGAGAGCGTGCTTCTCGTTAAATCCGAGGTGTTCGTCTTTAAAATTCCTCCGAGGTCATCGAATAGGGGCCATCGGTAAGAGACCAAACCACGTTCCTTTTTACCCGATACACAATAAAATACCGTTTGCGGTTTATCGTTTTGTTATTCGTCGCTGCGTGTTTCGCGATGCGATTCTCTCGCTATGCCTCGACTTTCTCTTGTCAATTGTTTCGCTCTAACGGCTTTACCGTCTCATTCCATCCACCCCCTGAATTTCCCCTTGCTCTCACTTTTTTAAGTTCATGGCTTACTCACGAGTTCACCCATGCACGATCCTGGAAGGGGTGGATTTTTCGTAATTTTTTTTTTTTTTTTTTTCGTCAGCTTTCATTAATTTTCTTTGCTTGCAGCGCCGCAGATTGGAGTTTGCAAGAGCCCTCCTGGACGGGCCGGATGCGCCTGGTCTCCCAGGGAGACACTATAACTCTCAAGCTGGAAGACAAAATAACCGGCGAGCTCTTTGCCAAATGTCCGATAGAGACTTATCCAGGATTGGCGGTGGAGCCCGTGACCGACTCGTCCCGCTACTTCGTACTGCGAATTCAGGACGACGGCGGTAGATCGGCCTTCATCGGCGTAGGATTTTTGGACAGATCGGACAGCTTCGATCTGAACGTAGCTCTGCAGGATCACTTCAAATGGCTGAAGAATCGGGAGCAGATAGAGAAGGAGAAGGAAACGCCGAAGCAGGAGCTGGATCTCAGGTTCAAGGAGGGAGAGACTATCAAGATCAATATGAAGATAACGGTGAGTTCGTCGAACCGTTTCTTCTCGATTGCCGATTTTT
The DNA here is from genome assembly GCA_963922035.1 of Amblyjoppa proteus. NCBI lineage: Eukaryota > Metazoa > Arthropoda > Insecta > Hymenoptera > Ichneumonidae > Amblyjoppa > Amblyjoppa proteus. The sequence goes on along the minus strand of OY998228.1, from coordinate 8,172,486 downwards.
AACGTCTTTTTTTGGCCCCCCCCCCCCTTACAGAAGAAGGACGGCAGCGAAGTTTCGTCGAAGTCGAAACAGCGGGCTCAAGCGGGCATCGGACTGCCTCCTCCGCCGGGCGGTGTGAAGATCGCTCCGCCACCGCCGAAAACGCCGACCTCCTCGCCCGCCCACAAGCCCGCGCAAAATCCCCAGAGTCAGGGTCAGACAGGCTCGGAATGGGGCGAATTCGCGAGCGCCTCGCAACAACAGCAGCAGCAACAATCGGCCGCCGGAGCGACCAACGCGAGTTGGGTACAGTTCTAAATATTCTTTTTTTTTTTTTTTTTTCAAGTTAATTACGATGATATAATGCCGATTCGTTGATAACGGACTAGGTGAGAAACGCACGTATCCTCGTGCTCAATTTAGAGGTTTCACGTACTGCAGAAAAAAAAAAAAACGTACATACTCTCTAGCGTATGTACAATGTATATTGATAGGGAATGACGGCACGGTTACGCCCGATCGGATGCAGCCGAATTCGATGTGTAGGCATAAATCACGCGGTACGCAAATCGTAGCGAGACGATGATTTACGATATATAGTTTTTTTTTCTCTCTTTTTTTTTGGTCCCCTTTTCGTGAAAGCAGAGGCTCGTTGAAACCTCCGCTCTGGCATCCGTTAATGATGTTTAAACGTAATAATTATATTCATCTCATTCGTCGGTAAGAGCTTGCTTCTTTAGTAGCGAATATGTGATTTTTTTTTCGAATCCTCTATATGTTACGTTTTAAAAGAGTTCGGTGTCTCGAATTACGACAATACCAATAACGATTTTGAAAGCGGTCAAAAAAAAAAAAAAATGGAAGACAGATGGATGTTAGGAATTAAAATCGCAGACGAGTCGAATGATTTTGCCGTATCTCTACCGCTGCCCACCCCCCCCCCCCCTCTCCCCCGGTTTGACAACGTAACGCGTATTAGAGACCGAAACACGAAATCGATGTATTATTGATACGATTGTGGGACGTGAAGGAAAACTCGTTTATGAGATCGTTAGAAGAGAGCACTAGTTTGAAAAATGCAATATTAGCAGTCTGCCAGTGGCGTTTGTATATAACGAAGATCAGGATAATCCCCCCCCCCCCCTAGTTTTAAGATAAATAAAATGCCTAAAAAATTAGTCGTGATTAATCCAGTTAATACACTATGAAACTTAGCAACCCGTATTGTCAGAGTTATTCAGAGTATTCATGGAGATATTTTTTCATGTTATATCCCACACTATTTTTATTCCTTCGATGTACTTTAAACGGAAGATGAAAAAAAAAAAAAAAGTTAGAAAGAAAAAAAAATTGAAGAGATGAACGAATAATAAATATATATATCGGCCCGAGCATGCTTATTTTCGTATCACACGAGAGAGTCGACGAACTTCGATTGTAAATACGGTGACTCTCGTTATTTTTGCCTCCGACATTCGTAAATGTTATTCATTGTTGTTATAGTATTTCAGAGAATATAATATGAAAGGTACCTAATTGTCGATGAGTTCAGTTTTTCCATTTGTTTGTGAGACAAGCCAAGGCGCTCGCGCACGTTGACCGCTGAGCTGCGTTAATCCTTTGTAAGTCACACCGCACTAAACCGTACTGAAACTGGACTAACGCCCGTGTAGTGGGTGTCGTAAGAGTGGAGACGGAGCTGTGACTTATAAAGGGTTAAGCAAAAGCGGTAAATCATAAAATTCATTGTTTAGAATCGTTCGAGTCATGAATTTTCGAAAATACATTTTACATATCGCGGTATCTGTACATAAGGGTGTGATTAGTTGAATTATTTGTGGATATATAGAAAAAAAGAAAAAAAAAAAAAAATCACCGATAACTTCCCGACAACGCTTGAAGTTATGCTTACCCTGTGTGTTTCAATTTATAAAAGTTATACTCTGTATGATATAAACTGTATTTATTATCAAAACGAAACGTACAAAGCCTCGTCTAGCGTTTTAACGATAAAACGATTTAATAGTATATCGCGTGAGTTAGGAAATCGCAATTATCGTTCAAACCGTTACCCTCTCCCGGTGACGCGTATCATTCCAGGGTGTTTTTTTTGCTTTCGAATATTTGAAGAAAAAAAAAAAGATTATGGGTAAACCTGTACAAAACCGCATTGTCGATGCATGCCATAAATTTGTAAAGTTCTTAATACGCGGATGGAGAACGAAGAAGTAAAAAAAAAAAATCAATAATACGCTTCACAGCTGTTCGTCCAAGGACACAGGTTTTCCGCCGAATCGTTTATTTGCAGAAATAGATAATCAAGATAATCCGTACGTGTATTCTCTAGCTTTATCGCTCATGCCTATTGTCGATTCAACTGGTTGCTTCACGGCCTAATAAAGCACTGATCGTCGATTGGGTTCTCCATTCTCCGCGATCAAACGACGGTGGAGTCACGGAAAAAAAAAAAAAAAGCGGTCAAACCAATCACATTCCGCTAACACCACTGGCACGAAATGTATTTTTAATATACATAAAAGAGAGCTCGTAGGGAACTAGAGTTGACATAGGATAAGTTAAGAAAAACGTTGCCGACCGGTATTCTCTATTGTATCGTATATTTAGTGTTTGTCCATATAATAAAGGGCATATTTAGCACACTCAAGTGATCGTTTACATACATTATTTAACAAATCATCGATACTCAATAGGGAGTAAAACCGGCTGCTGAGAAACTTATCCTATAGCGATTGGTGGGTTGTCCGAGAGTCCTGAGACCAAGCATTAACAACGTTTATTGCGCGAGACATTGAGCCGGAGACTGCGCATGGCCATCGCCCGATTGAAGTGGCGCTGGACCGGTCGTTGCAGCTGTTCCGCGGCCAGCGTGAGATTCTCGTCGCATTCGATGCTGCTGAGAACGACTAGAAGGACGCCCAATACCTGTGCAACGGAATAAAAAAAAAAAATTCATCGTCCATTAATTGACAATTATCAGAACCGATTTTAGTTTTGTACGAAGTTTTTCTCGGCAGCCCACCGTTTTTCCACAAACCGACTCAACACGTGCTTGCCCTCCACCAATGGGAGGTCTGGAACCGAGTTTCCACCAATCAACGCAGCCTCTGCGTAGAAACGGTTTCTGGAGAAACAGTGGACTGCCGTTTTTCTCGATACCCACCAAACAAACGATGATGAGCAACGTATAGATGTGAATACTCGCAGCCGGAAGTGACTCGACCTCTTTCAACGCCTCAGCCGCGTCCGTCAGATCGGGCTTTAATTCCAAAGCGTGACGAAGATGAACGGCCGCCTCTTGAAAATGGCCGTAGGCCTTGAATATCTGTCCGAGTGTGAGGTACTGCTCCCAGGCGTTGCGATCCGGTGGCTGAAGCTCGAGGGAACGTCTCGCCAGATAAGTCGCGTCGTCCAGATACTGCAGAACCAGCAGGACCCTAGCGAGGTTCAACAGCACTTCGGCGTTGTGCGGCGAAACGGCGAGGGCTCTTCGAAAACACTCGATCGATCTCTGCGCGTTACCCTTTATGCGCCAAAAGTTACCGATCTGATTGTAGAGTTGCACGGATTTTGGTTTCTGTCGAAAGTTACAAATTCATTATTGTCGAATGACAAAGACCGTCATTTTTGTTGTTTGTCGAGACGAGGTGAAACATGTTGCATTTTTCGAATCAATGCCATGCAAAAATGGTTGACATTTGGGCTAAAAGCGAAGTGTCATTGGACGCGATATTGAATTCCACATGCGCCGATGCTTTGCTTTTTTCCGAAATATCTAGCATCTCCGAATGCCATTCATTACAGTTTTTGTTACCGACTGAGTCAATTTCACGTCGTCTCAACCTAACAGCTGACGACTAACGTGTACCTCTTTCTTAGCTTTTTTCAAACGTCTCTCGAGCAGATCTATATCGACGTCGGTGACCTTGCCGCTGTTCTTTTTGAACATAAGAGCGACGTGAGGCTCCGGCACGAGAGGATGCTTGTTTCTGTTAGCAACGCCTACTAGATTGTCGTAGTATGTGAAATTAACGGGTTTACCGCAGTCCAGAACTATGTCGTCGCACTGCTGACCGGTAGCGCAAGCAAATTGCTCCGTCGATATTTCCGATGACGGAGGATACGGCTCCGTGATGTTCGGCGCGTCCGTCAATACGTACGACGTAAACCGTCTGCCAAGGGGACCAAAGTTAGGGCTTTCTTAACGCTGAAAGAACAGCAAGCCACACACGAAAACTAACTACAGGCAAACAAAAAGAAAACTATATAATTTATACGTATCATAACAATATTGTACTCGTAGGATAATGTAGAGTTTGTAAAGAAACGATAAAAAAAAAAAAAACAAAAAACAAAATCACTTATATCTCTTGTGTAACAGACAGAAACTAAGTGAGAACAAGAAATCCATTTGAAAATGTAAAATCTTTTGAGAGAGCTAGCGAAATCAAGGCATTGGTTTGCGCTTGCGCTACTTTAAAGAGCCGCAGGAACAAGGCGACTCGGAATACAAAAACAAAAGAATGAGCCTCTCGTATATGCTCATTCTTGACTAAAAACTTAAAGGGTGCATTCTCGAATGCACATCAGCACACTATGCGTTCTTTCATTCGTGACTGTCTGCTGCAAGTTTCTTTAAATCACCAACGGTACGTCTCATCGTTAATACGGATACATTTGGTCCGTTTTGATAACAAAAGAATGCTTATCGAAGCAGATTTTTGTAGAAACTAAACCCTCAACTATATTCCAGTCTGCCTGCAGACTCGAACGTAAGAATGCATATTTCAGCTGCGTATGCATGTGGATGCGTCTCTAATATATCCGGATTTAGCAGAACAGAGCAAAACTGCGTTCAAGAGCGTCCCCAAAGTTTCACAGTCGCAGGAACCGATCGAATGAGCAGCTGAGCAAAGTACACGTTTCGAGCGAATCTCCAGCAAAGTTTTGGCTGCTCTCGGAGCGATTCACGCGTAACCTACGTCATGCAGCTTTCGTCGTGTAGTTGTCGCTTGCCCAAGGTCAAAAAGCGACAAGTGTAAAACGAACAATGTCGCCGTTCGACACTCACCGTTCGTTATCGCCAGTCCCAAAGTTATTGTACTCGTTGCAGTAAACTTGAAGCTTCTCGCGATTCTCGGACGACGCTGTTTTGCTCCAGCCCTGTCCGCCACCGAGATTAGCCGTTGTCGCGAGAATATCGAACACCGGATCATCCTCGAGGGACGAGGGAAACTGCGTCGCCTTAATGACCCTGTCGGCGCTCAGCCTCCAGGACGTCCTGGAGTTTATGAGCTTCACCTGGAACACCAGGAAGCACAGGGCGTAGCTCGCCACGCGTCCGTGAGCCCACATAACCGCGGCCGTACGGCGTCGTCGGGCTTTCGTGGGCGCGCGGCTTCCTCAGCTCGACGATCTCTCTGATGACTTTTCGGTCTCGATTTTTTTTTTTTTTTTTTCTTCACGATAATCTAATAACGAATCGGGCAACTAGAGACATCGGACGAGGACAAGAGCGCGCACAACGATACCCACGGAGGACTAGACGTCCACTGAGTCAAATCTCTCGCGAGAACATGCTCCGACGGCAAAAAAAATTACGATAGCGCGCGCAGTGCCATCTTCGCACTCGCGTTACGCGCGACTTTCGCGCGTTCGTGGGTTTAGAAAAAAAAAAAAAAAAAAAACGTCGATCCTTTGCACCGATCCCACTTGTATAATCGGATTTTCCGCTGTTCCTTAGGGAAATCGCATTGTCAACGGGTTATTCGGAAGGGATTCGCATCGTCGAGGTGGGACCAAGTTTGTGCCGGGTCTGGAAATTCACGTCTACCGAATCTCCCCCCCCCCTCGCTGCGCTACTCCGGAGGCTGCGCGCGCATCGGTGCCAATTATCGTGGCCTTGAGAAGTAGCGAAACAGTCGATGCGCCCCCTTGCACATTCCACCGCGGCGCTGACAGGTATCAGCTGTTTCAGTAAACAAAGAGACGCGTCTAGAGATGGACGTCGGTGACGGTGCGGCTTGTGAAAATGGCCAGGACGGCGTACAAAGCGCCTGCATCGAGAATTCGCCTGGCGTCTCGTCGGACAGCGACGACGAAAACGACAATTGGTATTACATGCCGGACTCTATACTGCTGCCGATTTTCAAGCTGCTCACGCCGAGGGAGCTCGTAACAGCGGGAAGCGTTTGCAAACCATGGAACCGTGTCTCTAAGGACGAATTTCTCTGGAAGGATTTGTTCTATCGAACTTACAAGATCGAGCCGAGCGTTGGAATTATGCCAGGTAATGGATTTGTGCCGTTATTTTAATCGCGTCGACTTAACGGTGAGACGACGAAACGGCCGTTCTGTCTGACTAAAATTTTGTCGTCTCCGACGCAGGAAAAAATTCTTGGCTGAGCGAATTCAAGAGATTGGCGTATCACACCCCGCTGCTGGAGACCGAAGTGCAGAAGGAACATTGTCACCAAGTGCTCCACGTGAGCTTCTCGCACAATGGCAAGATGTTCGCCACTTGCTCCAAGGACGGCTACATACTGGTACACATTTCGCCTCTACGCTCGTTAATTTATGTTCGGCGTATTCACGCCAGTATTAATCTCTACGATTCGGCCGCAGGTGTGGGACAGTCAGTATCCTGTGTCGATTAAATATCATCACGACATGAAGGCCTTCAGCTGGAAGTACACCCAATTTTCTCAATTCAATTCTTCCGACACTCTGCTCCTGGTGTCCGGCGTACACTTCGGTGCGCCTCACAGCACCTCCGGAGAAATAGCCGTCTTCAGAGTGGCGCGTGAGTTGAGAAATATCGGAGGTTTCTTTTTGTTTTTTTTTTCTTTTTTTTTTTTTTTTTTCATTGCAGAAATACCGAGACTCAGTCTCGCGGAGGTTTCGGGCGGAATTTTCGCGACCCTCATTTATCCCGAATTGTAGAAGCGCTTACGTACGAAAATTGTTGGACGCGCCGGCGTTTCGCGCCAGGGTTCGTTACGCCGCAAACTCGGGCGATTAAACTCGGGGAGCCCGCAGTGACAAATATAAGTGTCTTTGTTTGAAGCGGCAGACGGCAACGCGGTCGAGAGATGCAAAAAGGAATGGACGAAAACGTCCGCGCCATTGGCACGAGAGATCTATTAATAGAGAGAAAGGTTCATGTACTTGAATTCCGATTGTCGTGTGCCAAGAAAAATAGGACAATAGAGTGTCGGCTAAAGTCGCGATCTCGACGCTTGTTGCGCGATTTGATTTGATTCTCAATCGATAGGACGGAATCAGTCGATAGAACGCTCTAAAATTCCATTTGAGCGTATGATTGCTGTACACGTTAATATATTTTTTTTCTTTCTTGTCATCCCAATAATAACTCACAAAGGAAGCGTGCAGTTAGTTGTTGGCTTCTTGACTCTGAGAGTATCGCAAGGCTGAGATTAACGCGGCAATTATAATTAATCACTATCCGGCGCGGCATTAATCTATAGTCGGCGTTTAATTGCCATAGCATTACGAAGGACTTGTTTACGTGTAACGCCTTCGAATGTATTAACAGAAACATCCGGCACCTTGATTAAACAAAAAAACCTGTTGTTGCAATTAATCGTAGCGGGTTTCGATCTCCAATGCCGAGTCGTGAATAAGCCTTACGACATATTCGGAACGTGGTACAGCGAACGTCATCTCCTGAGCGGCGATCTGCAGTGGCTGGCGCACCTGGTCAGCGCCAGTGTTCTCTGGCTCAATAAGGCGAATCAAGAGTCGGAGAGCGAACACGTCCCTATAATGAATCAACTGTACAGGTAAATCGGACGGCGAAGAAATTTATTGAATTTTCGCCAATGCTATTTCATGGTTTCCAGGACAGTTCTCAAAGTCCTGGAACGGTCCTTGAATTTTGTCTGTCCTTGAAAAAGTCCTGGAGCTGTTCTTGAATTTTGCCTGTCCCTTAAAAAGTCCTAGAACGTCCTTGGATTTTTTTATTTCCTCACAAATTTGAGCTTATGTCGAAATGTATCTTACTAGCGATCATAAAAAAAAAAAGTGTATCTCAATTTCGCTCAGATACACTTATACATTCTTGCATAGTGAATAATTTTTTTTTTTTTTCTGAACTGATTCCAACGTAACCGAAAACGATTATTGGCCTGAATGTTATTTCGTACGTCGCGCGCGATATGGATATTTTCATTTTTTTTAAATAAATGTCCCAACGCAATCTGGAAATGTCCTGAAAATTGTCGTTGAATTTCCATGAATTTCGTACGGACTCTTTACTGGATACGATTTATTCGTTGCAAATACCGATCGATTAATTCTTGCACGTTGATCTTTGCAGATTCTACAACGGGAACGCCGCTTCCATCAGAGCAGTTATGGTCGCCAATTGTTTGTCCCCCGCACCGAGCGAGGCGGAAACTCCGGAGAGTCAGCCGTCGAGCTCGAGCGTCAAAGAGGAACGAGGAAATCCTCCGAGCCATCGAGAATTGTCGTCGGCATCGCCGAGTAACATACAGCCGCAGGAAGAACCTGAAGTATTGCATTACGCCTCGTCTAGATTACAGTACGGCTATAATCTCCCTGCTAGTTGCGCAGTTTGAACACTGCTAATGCTTCGAACAGCAAATTCTGTCGGTCGATCTTATCATTGAAACGGGGTACGTCGTTATCTTTGCAGATACAGCACGCTCGAGGGTGGATTCATGAACTGGAGGAGATTGGGCGACGGTTTCGAGTACGCGAGTCCCATCACGTACAATCAGGAGTATCGACAGGCCGAGATGGAGAAAGAGACAATGGAGAGCGACAGCGAAACGGAGGCTTATCAGTGGGACGAGGAGAGCGAGTCGGCAGGTAACGGGCGATCGACGGCACTCTGGAAGCTCAAAGGGCAAAAGAATTCGGTAGTTAGAACGGGCAATTTTTCTTTGCAGAATCATCGGCGGCGGAAGATTGCGACTCCGACGATCTGGCGGATAATCCGGAAAAGCTCCTCATATTCACGACCGGATCGAAGACATACACGCCTCATCAAGTGGGCTTCAAGAGAATAAAACCGGTGAATTTTCCGAGAAGATTGGATCCGGGACCGTCGTTGCGCGAGAGATTGGCGCAGCGCGAGAGGGAACGCGAGAGGATGAATTCGGGCTCGAGATTGGAGCCAAATTGGTTGGATTACGATTCGGTAGCTGAGAAATTCGACAAGGTGGATCATCTTATCGATCTACACGGGCATATAATAGGAATGGGACTCTCGCCCGACCACAGGTGAGATCTGGTTTAAACGATAATAAAAAAATGGTAATAGATAGAATGTACAATCGCTCTGCTAATCGTTACGATTTATCGAATATCAGATACCTCTACGTTAACACGAGGCCGTGGCCTCGGGGATACGTCATAAGAAATCCCCTGCAGCCTCCTCCGATAGCCCAAGAGATCGACATTCACGTGATCGATTTGGTGACGCTGAAGCAGGTCGGCACGATGCTGCGAGCGCACAAAGCCTACACGCCGAACAACGAGTGCTTCTTCATATTTTTGGACGTTTGCGACGAATACGTAGCGAGGTGATTATCGACGGAGAAAAATCGTACTTTGGATGGTATTTTTTTTCTTTCTTTTTAATACTATCGTTCAATTGTCCGTTTACAGTGGAGCCGAGGACAAGCACGGATATCTCTGGGACAGACACTACGGTATATGTTTGGCGAAATTTCCGCACTCCGATGTCGTGAATTCCGTGGCTTTCAATCCCCGCGATCCGGAAATGCTCGTCACGACGAGCGACGATTTTACCGTAAAAGTGTGGCGCAGCAGAGCGATGGTCAAGGCTCTCGGGCTCGACGAGGACGAATACCGACGTGGAATGGAGGTGCGTAAACGGCGCAGGTATCACAGAAGCAGTTGTAACGTGGACTGATTGAAGACCATTCAGTTTCCGATTTGAAGAGATTTCTACGGCGCTAGATCGACAGGTTTTTGCCGCGTTTGAGTGCCGAATGGTTCTGGCTTCTTAACGTCGCCGCGATAAGTTGTGTGTACAATTAACGGTCTCCCGTGGAGAAACAAAACAACACAGCCTCGGCGAGACCGATTAGATTGTGGACACTGGGGCGACGGCTCCCGGCAAAACGAAACTAGAAATCGCGACGTAGAATACAGGTCTCTCTTCTATAACGGAAACTGAATGATGAAAAATCGATTCGAACAACACTGACCTTACAGCAATATTAATATTTGCGAGTTTATCTACATAAAGTAAATGATCTAACAATGATTGCCACCGCTGTAACCGCAATGAGTGTTAATCCTTTATACGATTGTTCTTCTAAGACTATGATTATATTTTTTACATGCCGTTTTAAACAATTGTTTCTTTTTCGAAATGATATTTTGTATATATTATACATTGTAACGATGTTAAAAAAAGAAAGAAGAAAAACGAGCGAGTGCGCCGACCCGCGCACGCTAAACATTCTCGTTAACACACTCACGCATTCGGGCATACACACAACTTTCAACAATATTGTATACCTCGGCCAGAGAATTCGTATCCATCTAGCTAACATCGATACGTGTTACGTTAACAGATAGTATACGAAAAGAATGAGGGGAAAAAATCAAATCGCATATAAATAATGCTTTTTAAAAATACTATATACGTTCTTGAATGTATATTTAATGTGAGATAATTGTAATGTAGGAATCATGTGAAAACGTTGGACGGAAAATGAAAGTGAGTCTCTTACTGTGACACCGAGAAAAATTCAATAACTATATCTTACGACAATAGTGCACAATGCTTAGCGGGTGACGTGTCACCACACACAGTCTATTTATCATCTTAAGGATAAAATTGTGGTTTTAAACTCCGAATTTTAAAAACGTTACACGTTTAGATTCAATGAAGACGAATTGTTGCCGGGGTGAGAGAGAGAGAACTTTTAAAGTCTCGTCCTCGAGCTTCACTGCGACATTCTATACGCTCCATTTTGTAGATTAATCTTTTTTTTTTTTTTTTGATTATGAATAAGAGGAAGAAGAAGATAGTATATTTACAAATTAGATTGTACTCCGAAGACTGAGAAACTTACATGGTGAATAAATGTTGGTAGTCGAGGATATCCCACGTAAGCTTCATTGATATTCTCGTTAGAACAGACAATTATACAAAAGAGGAAGATTCACATCGTTGGAGGATCTGGAGATAGTTTTTTTTTTTTAAGTTGAATCCGTCACCAGTGATTCTGTAAAAATACAATAGAGCTAGTCTGTGACTCGCTCGTTCAAAAGAATCATGTGAATTCGTTACCTGGTTGGGACGATATGCTGTCGGGTGGATGCTGAGCGGTGCCGGGTAAAGCCTTCTTGTGGGAATCTTTGTGACCGTGACAGTGTTCGCACTCGTCGTCACTGTCTTCCGAGCTACTTTCGCCGAAGTCTTTCGGTTTCGTATATATGCAGCAACCTGGACAATAAAATAAAGTATTAATTGAGTAGAGAAGTGAATCTGACGTAAGTAGGTAGTCTCGTTACATTGCAAGCTAAAAGTGAGATTCAGAGAGTATTTCGAATACTTGCTAATGGGACAAAAATATGAAAAAATCAACGATTCGAAAGGTGCTAAGAAAATTGATTTTATATATGAATAATTTCAGAATGAAATTAACAAATTGGTGAAAAAAAATTGTAAAAAAAAGCCAAAACCTAGAATAGAATAGAATTGTTTATTTCGTGTTCTAGGGCCTAAGCCCCCTAAGAACACCGTGCCACACGGTACAATAAACCGTACAATAAAATGCGAAAATGCTAAAGCAGTACAGTCAAATATAAAGATAATATACAGAAATAACAAAATATATAGAAAAAAAAATAATAATAATAATATAAAGGAAGAAACATAATGCAAAGAAATAATGCAATAATAATGCATAATGCAAAGAAATAATAAGAAATAACATAAGAAATATAACATAATATATAGAATGAAACATAATGCAAAGGAATAATAAGAAATAACATACGAAATATGAAAATGAGGCAGAAAAATAGACATAAATTTTGTTGTCAAAATTGATCCGACAATTCATCCGATTCCCGATTTGTTTAGATTTTTGAAAATTTTTATAATTTTTGACAATTCCGTTCATCAAAGAATGTTTAAGCTATATTTGCAAATCTTTTTGATCAATGATCCAGAAACTTTTTGAGTGTAGTGGGTTGACTTTTTGCGAAAACATATCCGAATTTCGTGACTTTTTATCGATTTTTTAAACTAAAAAAAAAAAAAAACTCGGAAATTAGAAAATAAATCTGAAAAAATACTCTTTGAATCTCTCTTTTAGCTGAGAATATAACGACACTTCCTCCTGAACTCGTCAGTGCTCAGCACACTTACATTTTGATTTTTTCTTGTTCATGTGCTCGTTGTCCACCGTTCCCTGAGTCCATTGTACTTTTTTACTCGACCTCGGCTTGCGTAGACGCAATCTGACGGTCGGGACATCCTGAAAGATAAAAATAGTCATTTTAAAATATTGTGCTACGGCAGCTGTAACGAAAGACATTAAATTCAAAGTAACACAGAGCCTATATGGGTACGTCCCGTATATCAGTATTTATTTCGCAAAATAATACAAAACAGCACATTTATTGTACAACTTTGTCACGAATCAATGTCTCTATAGTCTCGTCCGAATAATTCAAAACGTTCTTGAGCACTTCGGAAGTATGCTGGCCTAAGGTCGGCGGTGGAAGTCTCGCGGAATTTATGGCGTAACTATATTTAACCGGTGGCCCGACGACTTTGACCGTGCCGATCGTGGAATGTGATAATTCCGTTACCAATCCCGTGTGCTTCACGTGAGGATCGTCGAATACCTAAAATCCACACAGACAGAATTTGAGTCAACGAAAATTCACCAATTTTTCATCGAAGCAATTTTCCAACAGTTTCAAGCCTTTTTACCTGCCCTATCGTATTGATAGGCCCGTAAGGAAACGGCGCTTTCTCGAATATCACAGACCACTCCTCGTTCGTTTTGCTCTTAAATTTCTTCCTCAGAATTTCCAGCAACTCGTCTCTGTTTTTAACTCTCACGGTGTTGCTAGCGAATCTATCGTCGTCCACAAGTTCGGTCAGATCCATTCTCTCCAGAAGAGCCACGAATTGTAGATCGCTCCCGGTGCCTACAGTCATGTAGCCGTCTTTCGTCGGAAACGCTTCGTACGGCACGATGCTCTCGTGCTCGGAGCCCCAACGGCTGGCCTCCTTGCCCGCGTTCAGGTAGTTTGAACCGACGTTTATCAAGCTCGCGACCTGAGTCGCGAGCAGATCGCACTGGATCCACTGACCCCGTTGGGTCTTCGTTCTCTGCAGCAACGCGGCCATTATCGCACCGTGAGCGTAGAGGCCGGTCGCGAGATCGGTCATCGCGACGCCGACCTTGCACGGACCGCCGTCCTTGGGTCCGGTGATGTGCAGAAGTCCTCCTATGGACGCCGCTATGACGTCGTAACCAGGCCTCTCGGAGTAAGGCCCTTCAGAGCCGTAGCCCGTCAGGGAACAGTAAATCAACTGCGGCGCGACCTTTCGCAGTTGTTCGTAACCGAGCCCCATTCGCGTCAACTTTCCGGGAACATAATTCTCAACCAGGACGTCTGACTTTTCAGCCAGTTCGTAGATGACGTCCCTTCCTCTCTTCAGATCGACGCAAACGCTCTTCTTGTTTCTGTTGACGCTGGTGAAGTAAGTGGATTCTCCGGTACCCTCGAAGAACGGCGGGCCCCAATTGCGACTCTCGTCTCCGGTTCCGGGTCTCTCGATTTTCAGGATCTCCGCACCGAGATCTCCGAGGATCATCGTGCAGTAGGGACCTGCGACTATCCGAGTGAGGTCCAGGATTCGTATACCGGAGAGAGGCGACTTATCCTCGAGGCTGGTGGAAGAGAATCTTCTGGGTAACTCGGAAGAGGACGGTGTGGCAAAGCAGAGGCATCTCGTTCTGAGCACACGGTTCGCAATGCAAGATTGGAGTCTTCCCATCATGGGGTTTAATCGTGTACTTGGATGAATGTTTATAATTTATTTATTTATTTATTTTATTTATTTATAAATATTTAATTATTTATAATTATATAATTATTTATAATTACTTAATTATTTAGAATTATTTAATTATTTTTATGATTTCCTTTTATATATTTATAATTATAGGAGTGTGTTGACAATTTTGATCGGATAACGAGATCGTTCTCAGGGTAGGTTTTTCCGCTCGCGTATCGCAGTGCGTTGCGTATGGTGCACGCAATTCAAATGTCTCTTATCTCAAATTTGCAATGACAATTGAGTAGTAAAAGTCGGATACGGTAATCTACAACAACACGAGATCCTACCTGCGATGCGGTGTCGGCAACATCCCCCTCCAGTATAGTCTCGGTCTGGGATTGCGAAGTCGATTGCCCGGCCATCGCGGATCTTTCCATGAGTTCGAAGTATCACCGAAGATTTGAATCCTCGGTTGGCTTTCATCGACTGTCAGTCGACGATTCTCCTTGCAAATTCAATTATTTACTCAACGACGCTCCCCCTCTTTCAACGCAGCATCAATGTGTACGTCGCCATGTCGGAAAAAGGCGCTCCTGCTCTGTGACATTTGATTTGGCTGTACATATATCAAATGAACACCGAACGAGTCGACGGTAGAGTATCGTTTACGCCGACATTCACTTCAGCTGAAACTCATTTCCGACGAAAAGTAACCATGTTGAAGAAACGCCATGCATCCTAATCTCATATACTATAGATGGCGTTGTAAGGCTGCTTAAAACGTTGAACTTTTATCGAATAGCTTAAATGGTTTAAGTCAATATGCGAATTAACATATGCCGAAAACACTTTATTTTTTTTTTTCATACGCGATTTGTTGTTTACTGCGCTAAGATCTGTGTCGGATAAAATCGAAACGTCGCGCATTCGCGCTGTACTTTGACATTTTTTTGCTTTGCTGATGTTTTTTTTTATCTCGCCAACGTTTCTAAGCTGTACGTCTTATGTTCCTAAATTTATACGCATCTCTCATCTTTCGACCGGATGTTACGTCATCAAGGGAAAACGCCACTTCCGCTTTGAAAATCTCACTTTTCGACCGGAAGTACCGACCGTTTTTCCTATTTGAGGTCACTTCCGATCGGAACACGAGAGTTTCAAACTGGATGTGGATGTTTCCTCGAGATGAGGTTACTTCCGGTCGAAAATTGAGATTTTCAGACCGGAAGCAACATTTCTCGTAGATAACGTCACTTCACGAATTCATACCCTACCGAGTCGACGTCTATCCATGTGCTGACTCCTGATGTAACCCCAGTGCAACAGCCAATCGCCTTCGTCATACACGCTCCTCGTTGACCCCTTTGGAAATCCTACCTGCAGACGTTAGGACGTCACTTTAGGTGGATAATTGATTTACCGTAGTTGCAGATGTAGCGATAGCGTTTTTCGTTGTAAATAATATATAAGTGAATTTTATGCAGTTAACTCGGTGAAAAAGAGATGTTTTACATTGTACATCGGTGCCGACCGACAAGGTTCCTACTATTCGATTAATAAACATAAAAGAGTACTCCGATAACTCTCGGCAATGGAGGTAAGTTCCGTCACTCCTCTCGATCTTCAAGCTGCAAAGGTTAGAATGTCAGAACGATTAACAATTGTTTTCCACTCGATCGCAGGCGAATCCGCATATTCCTTTGCCGCTTGAGCCCATAAAATCCAATGCTCTCGAGGATCGACGATTGTGGGTGGGTAATTTGGATCTGAGAATTAATGAGTAAGTATCTATGTGATGGCATCATTAGTCGCGATACGTTCGTCGTCGACGACAATAATGAAACACCTCTGTCGATACATCCTGGATTAATTAACTTTCTGTCTGTCAACCGGTACCAACTCCTCAAAATCGTACAAAAATACGGCACGATAGAAAAATTTGACCTGCTCTTCCACCGATCGGGTCCCCAAGCCGGGCAGCCCAGAGGATACGCTTTTGTTACCTACAAGGAAGCCTACAATGCCGAGAGAGCAAAGAATACTCTGCACAACGCAAGACTCGGAACTAAGAATATCGTAGTTAGATGGGCTCACAGCGTCAGCGAGGTAACTTTTTTGCAATATAAGATCCGAAGGATTTGCTCATATTCACCATTTCAAAAGCACAATTAACCGATCGGATCTTTGCAGAGCGAACTAGACAAGCCAAAGCCAAAGATAGAAATCCCCGCATTGGCAGGGGCTAAGAAGGACGACAAAAAGATCAGGTATAATACTTCGAAGATGGGTAACTTGTACAGTCACAAGCTACACATAAATAAAATAATAAATATATTAAGATATTAATATTTTTTATCAAATAGATAATGTAGATTTTTTTTTAATTTTAAAATGCTTTCAGTTTTTCGTATGCATTTTTCCCTAAAAAATACTGTTCAGATTCTATTAATTATTCACCGATTACTCATCCCTTTAACGGATGAGATGAAATTTCAGGATCTGCTTATGTTGTAATTCAATGATATTAACGCGTTTACCTTTCGTTTAGCCGGCAAACGGCGATCCAAGCTATAGAGGCCAAGCTGAAAATGATGAACGAGTCCGAGGACGACTTCGAACTGAACAAACCCATCGACGACGCGCCGTCGTTGATTCAACAGTACCAGAGGCCAGAAACTCACAAACCGTCCTCGTCTGCTCGTCACAATCATCATCACAATCGTCGTTATCAGAGCAGCCGACCCTACAACCGTTCCAGGCTGAGAAGATAATACCGCCCGTTTCGCAATTCAATACTCCATTATCCTTCGGATTTTAGTTATTTTTTTATATATACATATATATCCCCATAATAGCTTACGATTTACGAATCTCCGCGATACGATCGATGTCTCCCTTTCGCCGAAAGCTTACGTAGATGCTTCACGCGAACTTAAATCTCATTGTTACTCCAATCTTCAGTGTCATAACGTCGGTATTTAATATCCATTGTACCGCGAAAAAAAAATAACGAAAAAAAAACTATTTATTTGACTAATATACGTTTATAAGGACAGCGAGTTACGCGTATTTTGGTAAGTCATTGTACTAACGTTTTTTATGATATAAAGACAGAGCCCCGCTGAGGCACATATTTACGATTATCGAGTTTTTATTTACAAAAATGCGCTTGTAGACAGTAGTTGTTCATGATCCATGTGTATTACGCGTCAGTCGCGAACTTGAATTTGCCTCTCATGTGATTGGGCAAAGGAACTACTCCAGGACACGGCAGCTGTCCAGGAATATCGCACATGCAACCATGCGCGCAGCCGATTCCAAAGTTCGCCGGATTGTCCTTCGTCTCGGCTGCTGCAGCTTCCGCCGCGAGAATGTCCGCCGATTTTCCAACGACTTTTATCAGATGTTGTAGAATCTCGTCTTTGTTCCTGCTGTCGACGTCTATCAGCATCTCCTTGCCGTTAGCTGAATAAAAGCAATTGCAACACAATAAGAACACCACTGTCATATTCATACTTTGTACTTGAAGCATCAGCGACTTGTTTGGTACTTCAAGTACGTACTTGAAGTAGTCAAGTCCTTTTACGTACTTCAGATACTTTTTTTTAAGAATTCAAATACCAAGTGCAAGTACTTTTTGAGTACACGCTCGCATTACAGACACTATGAGTAGCATGACATTCTGTTTTTATTAAAATATGATTATCTATTTAACTTTTTCAATTCATATATTTTCAACAAGAATTTATTTTTTTTAATTATTTTTAAAAACCAAGAAGGGAGGAACCCCAAGAAGGGTTTCCCTTCAAGTCTTGATGTTTATTAGATTTTTACTGAAATTGTATGGATTTTTTTTTTTTAAAGTGAAGATTAACAACCATCTCAAAGTGAGGCATTACGAATGTTATGAAAAAAGATTCACAGTAATTTCCACATGACTTTCTTATTCACTACAATGTTGCTCATATATTCCTCTGTGAGAAAACAATGCCTAACATTATAATAAATAAGAAAGGCATACGCAACTGAATTTGCACATTTATTTTTAAAGATAACGCTATGAACTTAATTGCGAAAAATACTTGGAAAAAGTACGTGAGCAATAGTTCGAGTAGAAAATGTACTTGTTACTTCAACTACTTGTGATAGTTTGTACTTTATCGCTTGAAGTATTTTTTGGTACTTCGTCGAGCTCTGATAACAATGATTGGAGCATACGTACCATAGAAGCATCTTATGAACGGCGAAGGAGTCATATTAACGTATGTCATTATCTGTACATTTGGATTTTTATATTGAACCTGCGGTACGTGCCAGAAAACGAAGTCCCTGCGAGAAACGATGATATTTAGACATTAATATAATATGTGAAAATACAATGCGATATAAGTGCCATAACCTGAGACTCACTTAGCTCCTTCATGATGCACTCCCGTGGAGTTGTAATTCACCGAAAATATCTGAATATTTTCTTTCAAAACTAGCTTACCGGCTTGCAGATATTTTAGAGTTCTCCTGATCGGAGCTGTCCCTACCATGAACGGCATTCTGGCTTTATTATTTTGAAAACTTATTCCTTCGATAATCGGCGAAGCTTACAGCTGATTCGAGTAGTTTCTGGGCTTTAAATTCGGCGAACTATACGGTGTACACCGGCCGGTAGATTAGCTCAAAGGCTGGAGCACCGTCGATCGCTCGGAGTCACATCGGAGCCGTTCACGCAGAAAAACATTGCGTTCTCACGCCGCCAAAGAGCGCTCCGATTGGTTTTACCGGTCCATGTAAAAAATCAGATTAAGCTCATTTCACTGTTGCTCGACTATAGAGCAACAACGGGCAAACCGTATTGCAATACGAGCTCCAGTTTTCGTCACACCTTTCACCCGACGAGATACTTTCCGTCCTGCATTCAGTCTCGGATCGACGACGACGTCCAGCTGTTTCGCAAGATACCGCTCGAATAATTGCAGTAAACCGCGTGGTCGACTTCACGTTTTTCCACTGCTCAACGTTGCCGGCTTACGAGGCAATTCAACGTGCAATTCGGCATTTATTACATACGAATTTTCTCCGATACTCCGAGTTGGTAGTCGTGACCTCGTTTTCCATATGGCGGAGAAAGTTGCCGGAGAGAACATTTTTTTAATTCATCAATCTGTTTACTTTCAGACATACAATCACAATGCCAGAATCAATGAGCGCGAAAGAAATTCGCCAGGCTTACATAGATTTCTTCAAGAGCAAGGGTCACGAATATGTTCATTCTAGCAGTACGATACCCCACGACGATCCCACTTTGCTATTCGCCAATGCAGGAATGAACCAGGTAACTACGGAGTGATTCGCATACACTTTGGCCTGAACAAGATTTTCAAACTGTAAAAATGACTTGTAAACTTAATGTACTGGAACTTGAGATTTGCTCATATTACTTACATTGATGGAATGTTAGTATACTTTCTTGTAAAATAAAAATGCCAGATATAAAAATTACAAAACTTTTGCCTGAAACACATTTGGATACGTTTTGGTCTGAACAAGATTTCTGCACTCTACACTGCAAAAATAAATTGTAAATTTAATGTACTGGAACTTGAAATTTGCTTACATTACTTACATTACTTACATTGATTGAACCTTAATGTACGTTTTTGTAGAAGAAAAATACCAGTTATTAAAATTACAAATCATTTGCCTGAAATTTACAAAAAATTTTATTAAAAATCAAAATTTTACTGTAAAATTGCAATGCACATGCGTCTGAAATTTCAGAAAGAGTTTTTACAATGGAGATAATTGATTCTTTAATTAATACGTAATTTTTCAATTTTTTTTTTTATTACGAATATATAGTTCAAGCCAATATTCCTTGGCACTGTGGATCCCAACAGCGACATGTCCAAGTGGGTGCGAGTAGTGAACACTCAGAAGTGCATCAGAGCCGGAGGAAAGCACAATGACCTCGACGACGTGGGCAAGGACGTCTATCATCACACGTTTTTCGAGATGATGGGCAACTGGTCATTCGGGGACTATTTCAAAGTAACAAAATTTCGTACAATAACATTGCTGTATCTTGCAGCTGCTTTGCAGATGAAATAACAATTTTTTGTTATTTTTAAACAGAAAGAAATCTGTACTTGGGCCTGGGAATTTTTGACGAGCGTTCTGAGCTTACCCGCGGATCGTCTTTACGTGACCTACTTCGGCGGAGACGAGAAAGCCGGTCTGGCCCCGGACAACGAGTGCAAAGAACTCTGGCTTTCACTTGGGTAGATTTTTAAGGAAAATGTTGTCAAAATCTCACCGAGCTGATAAAAAAATTTCCGAGCGCGTAATCGTTGCAGAGTACCGCCGAGCCACGTTCTGCCGGGAAGCATGAAGGACAATTTCTGGGAAATGGGAGAGACCGGCCCTTGCGGTCCGTGCAGCGAATTGCATTACGATAGGATCGGCGGTCGCGAGGCTGCTCATCTCGTGAACGAAGACGATCCCGATGTACTGGAGATCTGGAATCTCGTATTTATACAATTCAATCGGTAGACATCGATTTCGAACGTTGCTTTTCTTTGGTTTTACGTGTAATTTCATTTTTTCCCAACTGAGCTAAAAGGCCCTATTTCATGCTTGCAACGGGAGTGGAAAGTGGCCCATTCTTGACGAGCAGGAGGGAAAGTAATTTAGCGGGAGAAAAAGTGATTTAGCGGGCGGCAAAGTGAAACTTTTAAATCACTTATCCTCCCGCTAAATTACTGTTAGTCCCGCTCATCAAGAATCGGCCACTTTTCATCACCGTTGCAGGCACAGAAATATGGGCACTTTTTCGCATAGTCGGGAAAAAAATAGCGTATGTCACTCGGGAGGAAGTGCCTTTTCACTTCGTGTGAATTTCGGCCCTCGCTCTTCGCTCGGGCATCAAACTTCACACTTGGTGAAAAGACACACTTTCCTCCCTTATAGCATAACATACTATTTGAACATTAATTTTCATCGTCGTTCCGTGTTTTCCAGAGAATCGGATGGTTCGCTCCGAAGTTTGCCGAAGAAACACATAGACTGCGGCCTCGGTTTGGAACGCCTGGTATCCGTGATTCAGAACAAGCGTGCGAACTACGATACGGATCTGTTCGTGCCGTTGTTCGAAGCTATACAAAAGGCGACCGGGGCTCCGGCTTATCAGGGACGAGTCGGCGACGCGGATGCCGACGGTATCGACATGGCTTACAGAGTTCTCGCCGATCATGCACGTACGATCACGATTGCGCTCGCCGACGGCGGAATGCCGGACAACACGGGCAGAGGGTATTTGAACTCTTCTCTGATCCGTCCATTGACCCAGTTGCGTGTATTCCATTTTTTTTCACGCTCAATCATTTTTCAGATACGTACTGAGAAGAATTCTGAGGCGAGCTGTGCGCTACGCGACGGAGAAGCTCAACGCCAAGCCCGGTTTCTTCGGCTCTCTCGTGAACGTCGTCGTCGAATTGCTCGGCGACGTTTTTCCCGAGCTGACGAAGGATCATCAGTCAATAATCGACGTGATCAACGAGGAGGAGGCGCAGTTTCTCAAGACTCTTTCGCGAGGAAGAAATCTGCTCGACCGAACTATCGCTAAATTGGACAACGCGACGGTACTGCCGGGTGAGGTCGCTTGGCGACTGTACGATACTTATGGCTTTCCTGTGGATCTCACGCAACTCATGACCGAGGAGAAAGGCCTTTCGGTTGACATGGCCGGTTACGAGGAATCGAAAAAATTGGCACAGGTAATGAGCATCGAGACTCGCGCTCGTAGATCTTGAAACAATTATCCTTGAAGAATTTAAAGAACACTCGTTAACTCTGTTCGGTTAGATTGCGTCGCAGAGCAAGGCTGGTGGCGTCGACGATCAGATAAATCTGGACGTGCACGCGATTACGGAACTGCAGAGCGAGGGAGTTCCTCCGACGGACGACTCTTTCAAATACAACTACGAGGCCGAATCTTCCGACAAAGACGCCGATTACGTTTTCAAGCCATGCGCGAGCACCGTCATAGCGATACGCAGGGCGAAGAAATTCGTCGACGTCGCGTCCTCCGGCGAGGAGGTCGGTATTCTTCTCGACGGCACGAGCTTTTACGCGGAGCAAGGTGGTCAAATATACGACGAGGGATTTCTCGTGAAAGTTACCGATGATCCAAACGACGAGAATACGGAAGTTCGCGTGACGAACGTGCAGGTGCGAGGTGGTTACGTCCTGCACATCGGAACAGTCGGAACTGGAACGCTGAAGAAAGGCGACAAAGTAAATCTGAACGTCGACACCGCCCGAAGACGTTTAGTGATGAACAATCACAGCGCAACTCACGCACTTAATTACGCGCTGCGCAATGTTCTCGGGACTGAAGCCGATCAGAAAGGCTCGCTCGTAGCGCCTGATAGATTGCGATTCGATTTCACTAACAAGGGTGCGATGACACCGGTGCAAGTGAAGAAAACCGAAGAGGTCACGAAGGTCGTCGTTAAGGACAACAGAAAAATTTACGCGAAGGAGAGCAACTTGGCCGTCGCGAAGACGATACAAGGATTGAGGGCTATGTTCGAGGAGACTTATCCCGATCCAGTGAGGATAGTCAGCATGGGTGTGCCCGTCGAAGAGCTGGAGAAGGATCCACTGGGGATCGCCGGAACTAAAACGAGCGTCGAGTTTTGCGGCGGAACGTGAGTAAATTCGAGATATAAATTTCGAATAACAATAGCACATTTTATATTGACGATAAAGCTATTTTTTATACAAATATAAGATCGTGAACATTAATATAATTTTAATATTAATTAATCAGTCAATTAGTTCATTTATGCAATTTGTTCAATTAATTAATTAATTAAAATACTCTTCAAAGAGTACTTTTCAAAATTTCAATATTAATATTTTTTTGAGATATAAGTACTAAGTTTTTAAGATATAAGTACTTGCTCAGCGAGGATCCGGCATGTGAAGGGTTAACGCTCCTCTGTATTCCAGGCACTTGCATTACACGGGTCATATCGGTGACTTCGTGATAGCGAGCGAGGAGGCGATCGCGAAAGGTATAAGGCGTATCGTAGCCCTCACGGGACCGGAAGCGAGCAAGGCCCTGAAGAAGGCGGACCTTCTGCAGAGCCATCTCGACAAAATTCAAGCCGCGGTGGAGGCCGACAAGACTGGCGCCGACTCGAAGGAACACGTTAAGAAGATCGTCGAGTTGACCGACGACGTTTCCCACGCGACGATTCCTTACTGGAAAAAGGACGAGATGAGGTCGACGTTGAAGGCGCTGAAGAAGGCTCTCGACGATAAAGAGCGCACCGCGAAAGCGGCGATCGCTACCAACGTAGCCGAAGCGGCGTCGCAGCTCGCGCAATCGAAAGTGGGAACACCGGTACTGGTGGAGGAGCTTCAAGCGTTCAGCAACACAAAAGCTCTGGATCTTGCTCTGAAAAAAGTTAAAGCCATTTCACCGGAGACCAGTGCCTTGTTCCTGAGCGTCGATACCGAGGCCAAGAAGATTTTCGCTCTCAGCGCTGTACCTAAGGTGAGTCGAGTAAAGAGACTACGATATTTTCGATTTTTAATTTACCCATTTTTAATTTATGCATTTTTAATTTATCGATTTTTTATTTAACAGAGCGCAGTAGCGAAAGGATTGAAGGCCAACGAGTGGATCCAGTCCATCGCTCCCCTGATGAACGGAAAGGGCGGCGGCAAGCCCGAATCCGCTCAAGCGTCCGGCACAAACTTCGGATGCCTGAAAGAGGCGTTGAAGATCGCTCGAGATTTTGCCGACGCGAAACTCGGTTGCGACAGTGCAGGTAAAGCAGCATGAAACGCACAGTTATAAGAAAGCTAAAAGTGCCTTAAAAAATGAATTTTATATTGCACGCCACCACGTTATCGCTGAATAAAGATCTATGATTTGGTAAATCGCTGTGCTTTCGTGCCATACGCTGTCGAACTCTAAAACCGAGAATCGGTACTCTTCGTTTGTATAGACGGTGTCGGATCTTCGAAGGGAGTTAAAGGGTCGTCGTGCGCCAAAGCCTCAGCGGATCTGGTGCTGTACGCAGTGGAGGGAAGTCCGAGGGCCATTTGTGCTCAGATAGTCGCTCGATGGAGCGGTAAAAAATTGGTAGTCAAGACGGCCGTGAAAGAAGGCGAGTCGTCGAGCGGGATCGTACTGAAGGGCAAGGAAGTCGAGCTGCAAGACGGTTGCTCGATCGCGTTCTTCCTGGCGAGCGCGGAACTGAAACACGCCAAGGACGCTTTCGCGCTGAGTCAAGTCGTTCAGTGGATGAGCTACGCGGAGAATCATGTGAAAACGTCGGTTCTCGCGTGGCTGTTGCCCTGCCTGAGCTCGGTTTCGTCGAAGATTTCGAGCACCGGCAGTAAAGCGGCCAAAGAGGAGCTCCTTCGATGCATCAAAGGCCTGAACGAGGTTCTGCTCACAAGAACCTATCTGATCGGCGAACGAGCGAGTCTCGCAGATCTGTGCGTCTTCGTCGCTCTGATGCCGATCTACGAGCACGCGTTGGACACGAAGGGCAGAGCTAAGTTCCAAAATTTGACGAGGTGGTTCGTCACGGTTCTCAATCAACCCGAAACTCTCGACGTCGTGAAAGACTTCGAACTCTGCGAGAAACCAGCCAAGGGCTCGGCTCTCTGAAATAACGTGTGATAATTTTCTTTCGGTGATGAAAACTTTATTTTTTATTTTTTATTGTTGTGTAACGAATTTGATATTATACAATAATTACAATCGAGCCGCCTATGTGTCTTTGGATTCGCCACCGGAGTCCTTCTTGAGTTCCTTGTCGTAGAGGTACCTTATTTCCTTCAACAGTTGCGCGACATTGATGCCCATCTTGGCGGATATCGGGATTATTGGAATTTCAACGCGTTCTCGAAATTCTTTCAAGTTCTCCTGAAAATTAAGCGCGATTATTGGCATTCACCGTCGAATGGAAACACCGGAGTAATAACGCTCTTATTACCTTCGCCTCGGGCAAATCTATTTTGTTGGCGATAACGAGCATAGGCCTCCGAGTGAGACTCTTGCTGAACTGCTCGATCTCGTTCTGCAGCGTTTCCAGCTGCAGCCAAGGTTCGTCCTGACTCAAGTCGATTATGAACAGAAGCGCCGCGCATCTTTCGGCGTGCTTCAGAAACGTTATACCGAGACCGCGATTCTTATGAGAGTCCGCGATAAGACCTGGCAGATCGGCAACTGTAACATCGAAACAGTGAGTGAAACTCTCGGGAACACACGAGATCGACAATCTGTTCGGCTTTCCGAAAACACGCACCCGCAATCTGTTCGTAATCGTCGTACAAGACCATTCCCAAATTTGGCTTCAAGGTCGTGAACGCGTAGGAAGCGACCTTCGGTCTCGCTCGGGTTATGGCTCTCAGCAGTGTACTCTTCCCTGCGTTCGGTAGACCGATCTTTAACAAACAAAAAATATCATGGTTTAAGGGCCGTCTTCCAGTCTGAACGAGGATTTTTTTTCGATGTTAAAAAAAATATTCATAGGTTCTTTTAACCCAGCCGGACAAGCGGCACAAAACGACGCAGTTGGTGCAATATTTGCGACATGTGCCGCACATGTCGCAAATATTGCACCACATTGGGTCCATCTCATGGACTTTGTATATCTGGGAATATTTTAACATCGGTCTTTTTTCCAGTTATTTATTGATATACTTGAAGGTGATCTACACATTTTTTTGGAGTACAATAAATGTAAATTATGAATGCTACGCGGTTTAATTGTCGAGCACTGAAAAAGTCGCAGGATCTTTTTGCGGTGCTCGAAAATAACGTCGCGTAGCACCCTTCAGGGGAAGTGAAACAGCTGTGCTTGCGAGATAGTTGCAATTTTCAAATTAACTTCAGTCATTGGTGCTAATTTAAAAATTAGTAATTGTAAAATTACCGTGCGCATCCAGCTTGAATTTACTTTTTCCTTGAGAAAAGTTCATTACAGTTTTCATTACCGACCGCTATATTTCACTTTCCCTTAATTTATTCTTATTGTACTTCAAAAAATTTGCAGAGCACCTACGAGTATCAATAAATACGTGGAAAAGCGACCGATTGTAAAATATTGAATAGAACTTGTGATTTTTTTTCTTTGCCTCGAAAATAAATCCTCGTTTAGACTACCTTAAAGCCCACCTTTAAGGCAGAAGGCAGAAGGCTTTAAGATTTTTAAGGCAGAAGACTGCCTTAAAGACCACCTCGATTTTCGCAAGAAAAATAGCGTGAAAAAAATGTATCCGCTCGTTATTTTACCAGTCCTATGTGAGCCATGCTTCGGACTTCGAGAAGATACTCGCATTCCTCGCCCACTGCGCCGTATTCGCATATGTGCGGAGACTGTTGAACGTCCGAGGCGAAGAAAGCATTACCGTGACCACCGGCACCGCCCCGTGCAGCTATGAACATCATTCCCGGCTCGTCGAGATCGGCCAGCACGTCGCCCTCGGCATTTCGCACAATCGTTCCTACCGGCACCTTCACTACCGTGTGCTTCGCATTCTTCCCGATGCAATCCTTGCCGTATCCTCTCGCTCCGTTCTCCGCTCTGAGAAGATTATTTACGTGTTTGAGGTCCCTTACGTCCGTCGATACCTGACACGAGTCGGCAACGATTTACTGCATTCCACCATCTCTCCCATAAAATCGAAACTCGTTATTTTTTCAAGGTCATAAAGGCTCACCTCGAAGACGACGTGTCCTCCGTGACCTCCGTCGCCGCCGTCCGGTCCGGCACGATCGTTCACCCACAGTCGCATGAAGTTTATCATTCCATCGCCGCCCGTGCCTCCCTTGGCTCTCACCTGCTTTATGTCGACGAAATGATGCGAGGTATCTTTACGCTGCGACTTTGACTTCAAGCTTCTCAAGGGCGCCACTGACGATTCTTCGTTTCGCCGACAAGCCGAGAATTGAAGAGTCCTGCGAATTTGGGACTCGATCGGCCTCTTCCGTTCCAGCACGACGCTGCAGTTTGGAATTTGGTTTTCCTGCTTGCGGATCACGCCGCATATCGACGAGGCTCGAAGCCGTCTCAGGCAATTCATCTGCAACACGGTAATAATTCTTATTTAATGTTGGTTTATTAACGTAACGGTACAAAAATTCTACGGCGATTATCGCGTGACAAAAACGCGCAGATTTTCCTCGAGCGATTCGGCTGTAAAATTCCCGTGTATCTCGACGATTCGATTGTCGATTGATAGCTCACTCTGTAAATCTTCGTTACGTCGTCCCTGCCCGTGAATTCGTAAGATGCGACAAGCTTTAAGTCGCGAACTATCCGATCGGCGAAATTGTACAATAACGCGTGGAGATCGCACTCTCGAAAATTCGGGCTGACGGTAAATGTTATGTCGAAAACGAAAACGGGCGGATTCGAGAACTCCCAAGCTTCTCCAACTATCGGGCAAAGTATCTCGATAATTTTCTTTCCTCTCAATTATTTTCGAATTATCGTGTTACGATGATGCTTTTGATTTAATGTTCCTTTATTAATCTAACGGTACAAAGATCTCAAATCCACTATCGCGTGACAACGACCCGAAGATTTTCCTCGAGCAATTCGGCTATAAAGTTCCTGTGTATATCGACGATTCTCTGCCTGTGCAGAGGCACATCATCGGATTGATAGCTCACTCTGTAGGTCTCCGTTACTTTGTCGCTACCCGGGAATTTGTAAGATCCGACGAGCTCTACGTCGCGAACTATTCGACCGGCGAAATTGTGCAATACCGCGTAGAGATCGCACGCTCGAAAATCCGGACTGACGGCGAATGTTATGTCGAAAACAAAAACTGGCGGACACAAAGAGTCCAAGCTTCGCCAACTATCCGGCGAGATATTTCGATATTTCTTTCTCTCAACTACTTCCGAATTGTCGCGTTTCGTCGTCGAGCCGAGAGTCCCGTAGCTGGGAGGCTGCGCTCTTCTGAAAATATGAGTCAGAGAC
This sequence comes from Amblyjoppa proteus, assembly GCA_963922035.1. Lineage (NCBI taxonomy): Eukaryota > Metazoa > Arthropoda > Insecta > Hymenoptera > Ichneumonidae > Amblyjoppa > Amblyjoppa proteus. Next base: position 8,144,430 of record OY998228.1, on the reverse strand, counting down.
CTGTGCGTATTGAATTCTTTGTCCAGACCTCTGTAGCCGGTGGACCGGTAAACCGGAAAGTTCGATATATCGAAAGACTCTACGGATGTTAGAACGAAATTCCCGTGAGCAGCCATTTCCGTGACTTTCCAGCTGTCGTCCCAGCGTCTTCGAGGTTCGTCCGCGAGGGTTCCGCCCTGCCCATTGCAAAGAGTCATCGCAATCGTGCCGTCGCGATTCAGCGATTCACCGGCTGCGACGAAGAATCGTCTCAAAAGATCGCGATTCTTGTCGAGCCGCATTTTACCGCCGACGTGCGGAAAGTTGAACAGTATCTTATCGAATTTTTCGTCGCGCAGAACGTGATGATCGCCGAGTCTCGTTCCGTCGACTCCCAACAGTACGCGAGCGCCTGAAACGTAAAAATCTACACCGGTCTTTTATCCGACCAATCGCGAGTTCTCGATTAAATCGATACTGACCGTGACTCTCCAGGACGTCTACGTTCGCTCTCGCGATCTCGCTAGTCGCGGAGGATTCGTAGCACGATGCCGTTATTGCAATGGGCAGGTTACGTTCGACCAACGACGCTGCGAACGAAAAATTGCCCTCTCCAACGAGCAGCACTCTGTCGTTCTCGCGAAAAATCGATAGTCTCATTGTTGTACCTAAAATATCATCGCACCAGGCCTCGGATAAATTCTGACGACAATGAACGGAATATAAACAGACAACAATCCGAACGAACGTACCGTGACAGCAGACGGGAAGAAGTCGCTTTATTTTTCGATCACGAATAAGATGCTCAGGATCTCGAATTCGGGAATTCGCCTTGTGATTATAGTTCCGAATGCGCGTTCGTCATCGTCGATCCTCGTGACAGTCTCGGAGGGTGGTTAATGAAATTTTCGTCCCGATATCGAGCCAACTTGTGCGACGTATATGCGTCACGTAACTTGCGCAGCAATTCGCCGTGACAATAGACGATGCCGTCTCACGATGCCCACGTGCTTCCTACAACACAACGTATCTAAGTAATGAATGAATTCAGAACGAGCAGCGATATGTATCTTTCTCATTGGCATTTATATTTTGGCACGCGAGTGACGTAATTCGTTCGCATCATTTCCGGAGTGAATGAGCAACATACCCACTTTCGTGGTGTTTTTTTTTTCTGTAACGCTATATCAGCTCTCACGATCGACCCTTTTAGCAGAGTTTACACTGGCAACCAGCCGGCCGGGATCTGCATTAGATCTATATCGGGTTGCCTATCATCAACGGGCAAATTTCTTTCATTTACTTTTTCGCCGGTGGATCGTAAAGTTGGCCATCGCGGCTCTTCGGGAGGTTGACGAAAGAGAGAGACAATATCGATCGCGTTTCTATGCACTATGAATAAGTGAAACGGTCGTTAAAGATTATAAAAATGTTGTGTAGTGTATATCGCGTGTATACATTCAGTGCTTTGCGAGCCACAGATATACACGAGAGTGGCGCGGGGTGGTAGACAACGTTCGATCGACGTAATACATATTTCATTTATGGTAGGGCCGCGAGTTCTGTCAAGTGAGCTGTAGTACTACTGGTGCGGTTAACACTCAGAGACGAACAGCGTCCTGTGCCGGCAGCAAATTTAACGGCAGTAAAATCGCATGAGTTAAACTACGAATTTATTTATTTGTCGTCGCGTCAAGCGGAGAGCTCGGTCGACGATTTTCCGGGGTGAGTACGATAGTGGTCTTATCTCTTGTCTATCGGACAATCAACTGTAATGCAATAATTGTACGAGGCGTCGTCTCTCAATCGCTGCAGAGTATCGTTTTGACCTCTGCGTACTATATATATATATATATATATATATATATATATATATATATATATATATATATATATATATATATATATATATATATATATATATATATATATATATATATATATATATATATATATAGTGAAATGGATTCGTGCGTTCTCCGCCGTCGTTGCTCGTCAACTTAAAACCGATTTAGCTCTGAAAAAAATCGTACTTTTCAGTACACTAAAGTGGGTACGCTAAAGAGCGATAATTGAGAAAGCGCTTGAACGTCGAGCGTCCCGGAGAAATTAACGTACAAGTTATAACTTCCGACAGCACATTCCACCTTCGAACTCGGACGATATTTTTTATTTTTGTTTCCTCTTTGTACAGTATAATCTCCACCATCCGAACTGCGATTTGCTTTATCCGAATTTCTATTGTCCGAACCGTGACAAAAATTTCAACGTCGTTTCATCGTCAAGCGCTACTTTGTTGCAAGTGCGGTCAAGCTTCTGTAGCGCTTAAGTATATTTACACTGCTCGCACGTCGGTTTCATGCGCAGCATTCTTTTGTTCTTGGCCACGCGCAAGAGATATTCATATGCGCGCATGTAAAAGATCATTTGTGATTGGATAATAATTTTGTAGTCGAGTGCGTTGTGGCTTCGACGAATAATACTTCAACCTCTAAGCGGAACCATAAATGTTCTTACGGTGGATAAATAATTAAAAAAAAAAAAAAGAAACGAAGCGAACCATCGTTAGCTTCGTTTTTTATTTTTTACCTAAGTATGTGATTTTTCGATTTCAAATTTTCATTATCCAAACAATCGTTGATCCGAACTAGGGGCTCGACCCCCCCCCCCAATTCATTCTGATAATCGAGTTCTACAGTACAAAATATTAAACCGGCTGTAGAACACCTCTGAGTTTTATTATCGGCTCTACAGATTCCAGTTTTGCCGTCTCATCGAACGACGAAAAAAAAAAAAAAAAAAAAAAAAAAACAACAGAAAATTCCCCCAATATTTCCAGTAAATTTTACAACACCGATTGTTATCCGACGAAAGTCTAGACTCTTACATTAAAATTTATAATTTCGTTATCGCGCTCGCCCTTTCCTACATCAGTGGGCGAGCTCGCCTGCCTCTCTCTCTCTCTCCACGTAACCGAACGCGTACCGCCTACCGACGGCGCCAGAGGTCATGGTCCAAGTTCACCCGTGACCTTTGCGCAGGTGGCTTCACGCGCGTTTTACAAGAGTCTCTCAGTTCTCCCAATCCCCCCCCCCCCCCCCCCCACACCGCCCGTGTAACTTCTTCGCCAAGAAGAATACAAAATGGATCGATATATAACATACAAACACCAACGACATTGGAACATCCACAGGATTCGACCATCAGCCTTGTATCGTGTCGATAAAGAATAACAACTATTTACACGACAAATAAATTGACTAACGAGTACATCTAGATGTGTATCTCTGTATACATATAATGTATATATCGCTTTGCATGTGTTCATGAGTTTCGTGTAACACAACTGTTATTATTGCGATATGCTAAATCGATTAGGTCCTTCGACACAGAACCGGATCATACTCCGTCAAAACGTGCTGCCGGCCTGCACGTGTATGCGATTAATCCTACACACGAAGCCTAGATCGTCGAAAGCGTAGCTGTGAGTTCGCCCTTGCGATCACGCGAGACTAACGTATCGTCGTCGTCGTGTATCTAAAAAAAAAAAAAAAAAAAAGTTAGCTGCGCTGTGCTAACGATTTTATTTTTTTTACCTCTAAAATTTACGACTTACTGAGACTTCTCTCATTCTCGACACCGACCTATTTTCCACCGCCTTCGCGTCCCTCTCGGACCGACCCATTATGTTATCCTATGAAATATTCGGTGTCGCACACAATGCGCACCTGCGCCTCTAAGTGTCCTAGAGCCTGCCGGTCGAACCCCGCTCGATAGGAGGCACACCTGTTCCCTCTGTCATGGCCAAACAAAACGAAATAACTGGTAGGGTATCATTTGCGCCATAGATTATTTCAGCCACAATTCATTTCCGAGAAAAAGCAACTTGGTCGGATAAACAACATTTATACGAATCTTATATACTTGTAGATGATGCTGTGAGGCTGCTTTGGACCGAATTTTACTTTTATCGAACAGTTTATATATCTTTTTATGTTATGTACCTTTATAAGTCAGACTCCCTCTGTCATGGCCAAACAAAACGAAATAACTGGTAGGGTATCATTTACGCCATAGATTATTTCAGCCACAACTCATTTTCGCCAAGCAGCAAGTAGGTCAGAGAAACAACATTCATACGAATCTTATATACTTGTAGATGATGCTGTAAGGCTGCTTTGGACCGAATTTTACTTTTATCGAACAGTTTATATCCCTTTATAAGTTTTGTGCCTTTATAACAGTTTATGTACCTTTATAAGTCAGACTCCCTCAGTCATGGCCAAACAAAACGAAAAACTGGTAGGGTATCATTTACGCCATAGATTATTTCAGCCACAACTCATTTCCGCCAAGCAGCAAGTAGGTCAGAGAAACAACATTTATCCGAATCTTATATATTTGTAGATGATGCTGTAAGGCTGCTTTGGACCGAATTTTACTTTTATCGAACAGTTTATATCCCTTTATAAGTTTTGTGCCTTTATAACAGTTTATGTACCTTTATAAGTCAGACTCCCTCCGTCATGGCCAAACAAAACGAAAAATTGGTAGGGTATCATTTACGCCATAGATTATTTCAGCCACAACTCATTTCCGTGAAAAAGCAACTAGGTCGGAGAAACGACATTTATACGAATCTTATATATTTGTAGATGATGCTGTAAGGCTGCTTTGGACCGAATTTAACTTTTATCGAACAGTTTATATACCTTCATAAGTTTTGTATCTTTATAACAGTTTATGTACCTTTATAATTCAGCCTTCTGTCCCCACTATTAGACGCTACCGTAGCAACGCTTGGCACTCAATCCGCATCCGTTAGACCCTATTTCGTAACGGTTTCAGACGGTGTGACTTATAAAGGTTGAAGCAAAGGTGCGAATGATCATGGGTCGAAAGCACTTCTTTTGCATAAGCGAGTTCAATCTAAACCTTGCCTCATAGCCATGTTTAACACCCTTCATTAACCTTTTATCAACACCCTTCATTAAATTAGTTCAACCCTTTATAATTAACACCTCTTTCCCCACTCTTAGGCGTGGCCGCCACTCCGCGTCCGTTACTCCCGTTTAGGTAGCTTCGGGCGGAAGTGATTTATAAAGAATTAAAGCAGACCTGCGAATGACCATAAGCCGAAAACACTGCTTTTGCATATGGGATTTGCTATTAAGTTCAACCTAAATCTCGCCTAACGCGCATACAACCACCTTCATTAAATTAGTGTAAATACCCCTGCATACAATAACGCGTATCCTCATACTTCCTCGCCCCAATCCAACTTGCATCTCCCCCAAAACTTATGATAAGCGCGGAAGCTCGCGCTCACGATGTTTATCAACTGTACGGCTATGTACTGTAGCTTTGTGGGCCTTTTTTATGCGTATCATTCTTAGTACAAGTTCTTCTACATACTGTTACGTTCTCGTGAAATCAATAACTCGCACAGTAGGTTTTGGGGCGGATATTATTAGTACAATCGCAGCTAAATATCTCGAGCAAGAACTGCCAAGCGTCCGTTCACTCTGAAAGTCCGATCAAGACTCTTATCGTCTGGTCAATCGATAATCTGTACGTTTGTCATTTATCATAACGTGCTATTTCGGTCATCTACGTAATATCGTGTGTCGTGGCCAATCTTCATCTCTATATTCGTTACAATATATTCTATTTCCCGTCGCTCTCTTTCTTTCTTCTAGCCTGTACTACATTACAATCTTGGTGCGATTTCGCATTCCTTGAACTCTACTATCAAGGATTATCATAGGCATAGTTGTACATTGCAGTTAAGTTTATTCCAACTATTCTCCGTCTCCACTTTCATTTTTTACGTTATGGGGTTTTAGTTATATTCTATCTTTTAAGGTCTACCTCATTAGCTCTTATTCGTTATTTTTACTATTGTGATTTTTCTCCACAACACGCCTTACGCAAATTGTAACTACTCCCACTTACACACTATCCTTCTGCTTTACGAACGATCATTTTTCCCGGCTCATTCTCAAACGCTCATTATTCTTAACCATTATCCTATCCTTTATACTTATGCGATTAATAGCCCTTGGGCAGGTAACCGCTTCTACTGGTCATGTAGCCAAGTTTGCGTACCTAATTTAGGTCAATCAATTTTTGTTAAATATGTTAAATGTTCCTAATCAAAAGTTTAATTCGATCAAAATTTCGGTACTTCGAGATATGCCAAAAGTCTGAAAATAAAAAAAAATAGCTGTCTCAATAATCTCAAGAACTTTTATTTTGCATAATGATAATAATACCAACAATTTATTAACAAATAATTCAGTAAATTTAATTGTTTCAAAAAAAAAAAAACAAATCATAATATTTTATTTTCTCATTCTAAATGAATGACTTAGGATTATAGAAATCATAGGATATTTTTCAGAATTTTCTGATACTTCAACGTTTTTTTTTTTTTTTTTTTTTTCGAAGATTTGAAAAATCGATGGCGAGTTTAATGAAGAAAAAAAAAACAACAAAAAATGGCATAAAGTCGGGCGCGAAGCTAAATAATTTTTTCGTGCAATGAGAATCATGGTATAGGGAAAGTACGGGCAAAACAAGCCGGAAACCCGGATCGGTTTTTTACTCGATTGAGAAAAAATTGCCACGACCACTAAACGGTACTCGTCGATTGACGCTGCTTTATCGGGCCAACCGCATATCGCATATGCATGGAAACAAGTGTTTTCGGCTTGTTGCCTACCTCCATGGACACATACTCGAATTATCGGCGCTTCTAAGTTAGAAATCGACCCTCCCCATTGCGTGCGAACCTAAACACGTGGTCCCGAATGCCTCCGTTCGCTTGCGACTAACGCTAGAACGAATTCTCGTTTTTCGCCGCAACACACGCCGACTTGTATATATACATGGAGCGCGGCAGAGTCGATAGAGTAACAATAAACATTGCGGTAAAGCCACTGGAGGTCGTCCGCCACGCAAGTGGGATCGCTTAGTTTCTCCCAAGCGCTTCGCAGTATTTTCAGTGGCGATAATGAGCGAAGCGCCTTCAAACGCCCTTCAAACGTACACAGATTCCACCGTAACACAAGTGAATCTCACACTTCATGAAATGGCACACGGCGTTCAAGCTTACACGACGAATTTATAACAAACTATTTTCCGACACATTACAAACCGTACACCGCAAATTTACAACACTTCGAAAAAGCTTTCACATTTTAAATGAACACATTCAGAATTTAACAACATTATTTTGTGACAATTGCGAAATGTAACAACTTCGAGAGCTTACAAGCGAAATTTCTAACGAACGTTGAATCTTAAAGCCGTGCAATCTTACACGAGTGAATAGGGAAGGGGATGGATCGAAAATGCCGCTGATGGGTATCACTGCTATTATGTGGGTTAAATGGACTACGCAGCAGGCAATGTTCGCACGGTAACCCTGGAAAGTCCATTTAACCCGCATAGCAACAGTGGTTCTGATCAGCGCCAGTCTCGAGCCGCCCCCTTCCCTGTCGACCCGTGTAAGATTGCACGAGTTTTAAGATTCAACGTCCGTTACAAATTTCGCCTGTAAGCTTTCGAAGTTGTTACATTTCGCGATTGTTACAAAATAATGTTGTCAAATTATGAATGTGTTCATATTAAATGTGAAAGCTTTTTGAAGTGTTGTAAATTTGCGGTGTACGGTTTGCAATGTGTCGGAAAATCGTTTGTCACAAATTCGTCGTTTAAGCTTGAACGCCGTGTGCCATATCGTGAATTGTGAGATTCAGTTGTGTTACCGGCGGAACCTGTGAACGGTTGAACGGTGTACGTTTGAAGGCACCTCCAATGAGCGACGTTAAGCAGTTTTCCCAAACGACAGAAGATTGAAAGCGGATCAAACTGGATATATGTCAATCGTGACGAATTAAAAAAAAAAAAAAAAAAAAAAAAAAATTCTCCCCAGTAGGATTGGAACAACGAGACGACAGTGCCAAGTGGCATCAGCATTGAAAGCAGACGAGACCGGACGCGTCTCTCTGTGTGTCACAACGACGACGCTTCGTCTCGGTTTGCTATAAAGTTCAACGGACTCGAAAAGCGAACGAAGCGGACAATGAATTGCTTCGAGTGAATTAGCTCGAGGCGGCAATGTTTTATAACACACCCGCCGAATATGATACGACGAAAGCGACGGCGTCAAAAACAGCACGAGTCGTTCGAGCCTCGACAATCTCGCGGATATCGATACCGCTCTTTTTGTTCCGCTAAAAAAAAAAAAAAAAAAAAAAGTACCTAGCGAGGCACTGGCAAACGGCGGACGGCACGCACGCGCCCAATAAATTTTTTACCACGAGGCGCCCCATTCTCCGAGTTACGGATCGTTGAGTCGTCGTAGTTGCCGCAAATTGCGTGTATCGCTACGAAAAATAATAGAACAGATACATATATATATATATATATATATCTCCGTTTAGTCACGAATCGATCCACGGAAATCCGTTTCCCCTTCCAAACACCCGCTATCGAAACTCTTCTCACTCCCTGAAAAAAAAAAAAAAAGAAAGAAAAGAGAGACAAAAAAACAAATGCAGGAACTCCCAAATTGCCAGTTACGTACCAGAATTCCGTGACAGCTTTTAATATCATTTAAATAGGTCGAAAGGTTCGTCGATCTCGCCGATATTCTCCATAAGCCAGATAAGCCGCTCGCTGGAGAGTGCATCCTTAGAGTTTAAACGTTTCGATCTTCTCTTCGACCGACCGCATATACCTTCGTACCACTGCGATGAAAGTGTAAAAAAAAAAAGAAAAAAAGCTTCGAGACGCTTGGCGCACTGTACGGAAGCCGGACGGAAGGTGCGATGATACCGTAAGACGGCGCTGCGAACGTCGCGACTCTGGGCGTCGTCGTCGGCGTCAAACGTTGCGGTTGTGTGCGTGCGCGCGCACGCGCGCGCGCGACAGAGTGTGCGGAGCGTCGGGCTTGCGTGCAAGATACATGGGAGAGGTGTATCAGCGGGAGGTGTATCAGCGCTTCGGCTCGTTCGTACGGAGGGGGCGAGTCGCGATAGATACACGGAGGGGAGAAACGCGCGGAGCTCCTGAGAGCGAGAGGAGAGCGTACGGACAAGACAGCGCGACGACGTCGACGACGACTCGGGACGTCGGTCAGCCGCCGGCAGTGCTTCACACATAACCGCCCGGTAAAGGCGTGTGCGTGCGTGCGCGCGCGTGTGCGCGCGTGTGTGTGCGTGTGTGTATGTGCGCGCGTGTGCCTGCCTGGTCGTCCCGAGGTGACTAGAGGAGCTTAATCGCGTGTCTAATACGTGTGTGAACTCTCTGAATGAGGCTCGAAGAAAGGGAAAGGAAAGGGCAGCATCGCTGAGACCAGGGGCCGAACAGTGCTACAGGCTAAGCTCACAACAAAACGTAAGAACGAATAAACCGAACGAATGACGGAGGCTTCGCGTTCGCGAAGGTGGCGCAAAAGAGCCTTGGACAATAAAGACACGAGCGATCGACTGGCCGAGACTTCAATTAAAATTTCGTTAATTAAAGACTAATCTTTTGTCGTCTAAAAAAAAAAAAACAAATAGAAAAATAGACAAAATCGTTGGCTTCTGATTTTTTTTTTTTTTTTTTTTCGTGAAACTGCCTCTTTCGTCGATCGGACTCTCAAGACAGAGCGGACACTAATTCTCCCGACCTCGGTTTATACCTCTTCTCTATCTTACACTCGCGATCTTTACCGAACTATATCTGACTCCTTTTATCTATCTTTATCTGTCCGTTCGTCTCTCTCTCTCTCTCTCTCTCTCTCTCTCTCTCTCTCTCTCTCTCTCTCTCTCTCTCTCTCTCTCTCTCTCCTGAGGGATCTTCTCTCACGCATTTGCCCTACCCCTCTCCTCTCTACGACGCCTCTACACCGACTCTCTGTTATATTCACGCGAAGAGATTCTTCACGCCGCGACAGTTATTCCTCGGCAGCCCTCGGTCTTTGAAACCCGATGAGAAAATTTCTTCGCTCGCGACTAAGAAAACTCCGAGCTTTATATATATATATATATATATATATATATATATATATATATATATATATATATATATATATATATATATATATATATATATATATATATATAAAGCTCGGAGTTTTCTTAGTCGCGAGCGAGGAAATGTTCTCATCGGGTTTCATATATATATATACATATATATATATATAGCACGTCGCTGTTTTGTCACTGCCCGGCGCCGGCAGCCCGGGGTTGATCGATTCCGAGCCGTTTTGTTTTCTTTTATTTTTTTGTCTTCGATAATAATATCCAACCCTCGAATCTCCGACGATTTTACGCTGTCGTAAATAATTTCATTTTTAGCATTCTACCATTTTTTTTTTTTTTTTTCATTGGCAATCTGGCACGACCAGACGTATCGACGTTCTTCGACGACGTATACTATTAAACGACCGCCGAATCTATGTATTCTCGGTACTTCGATTCTTTCGCTCGTCGGAGCGTTGCCGTGCTTCGGCGGCACGCAATACGTCGAGGCAACCGGCCACTTTTCGAAGTTGATCGAACTTCCCCGCCGTGCCCTCTCGCCGGTGTCTTTTAACACCGCGGCGGGAGGGGCTCACTCGTCCCGCATTTACCCGCGGTTGGTGGTTCACCGTGCGCGAAAATTATTGCCCGACTCTTCGAAGAACCGACCTCCCTCGTCGCGGTGTATATCTGTAGATACGGGTTTATATGCCAACCGCCGCGGCGCACGGCAATCCCGCAGTGTGTGTACGCAACACCGCCGCGAGGACCGACGGCAGACCCGATAATTCGCATGATCTCATCACGCAGATCATGTGCGACGAATGTCACTCGATATTAACGCTCGGCACGAACACTACACCGTTGATCGCGGTCGACACTTTACCACCGAATTAATTACCTCGAACGATACTTAAAATGTAAACGAAAATTCAATTACACTTAAAATCAATCGTTTCGCTTCGTGAATAATAATAATAACAATAACAACAACAACAATAATAATAATAATAATAATAATAATAATATCTCTGTAACGAGTAGATCAGATGGTCAAAAAATTGTTCAAATACTGGAGCCCTAGAAACGTTCAAATCTAAATGAATTTGCTTCGCGAATAATAATAATAATAATAATAATATGATTTTTGTAACGCATATAGATTTGATAGTAGGGCATTTTTTAAAATACCAGTCGCCGTAAAGCTGTTCAAATCTAAATGATTTTGCTACGCGAATAATAATCATAATAATATCATTTTTGTAACCAGTATAGATCTGATAGTAAGGTATTTTTAAAAATACTAGTTGCCGTAAAACTGTTCAAATCTAAATGACTTTGCTTCGCGAATAATAATAATAATAATATAATTTTTGTAACGCGTATAGATTTGATAGTAGGGCATTTTTTAAAATACCAGTCGCCGTAAAGCTGTTCAAATCTAAATGACTGCTTCGCGAATAATAATAATAATAATAATAATAATAATAATAATAATAATATGATTTTTGTAACGAGTATAGATCTGATGGTAAGAGATTTAGAAAAAAATACCAGAGCCGTAGAATCGTCCGAATCTAAATGGCTTCGCTTCGCGAATAATAATAACAAAAATATAATTTCCGTAACGAGTGTAGATTTGCTAGTGAGGGATTAAAAAAAAAAAAAAAAAAAAAAAAACAGGCTCGAGCCGAGCCATTGAAATTCACGGAACGCGACCGAACGTACTACGCTGCAGAGTATAATCGTAATAATGAGTAATCCGCCTGATGCGTTCATTGTTATCCAAGTGGGGGAACGACTCTGGTCAGATTAGATTATTAGTCGGTTTATCCACACATCCGTCGTCCGATCCTCTCGCCGATATGACTTTCACTAACGAACTGTGTATTTTTTTTTTTTTCATTGCAGTCTCGACGGTGCTAAACGAAGAGCGGAGTCCAATTTGAACCGACCGGATTTCACACGAGGGTGTCGTGGCCGCTCGCGCGCGCCGGTGCGATCGAGCAGAACAATAAAAAAAAAAAATCATCGTGCACGCCTAAATGTTCCGATGCCCGATCAATGCAGAATTCGCCGGAGGGACAGCCGGTCAGAGACGCTCATGCCGAGCATCCGCAGCATCGACGGCCTCGAGTCCAACGGCTCGCCGATATCGGCCTCGCTCGAAAGTTCTTGGATTCGCCAATGACTGCACAACAGTAGAAGAAACATCGAGGAGATCGAAATATCCTCGTCGTCGATTGCCGACGATAAATCGCTCTACCGCTCCGCATCGGTGGAATAACAAAATACTCAAAGAAGAAGAAGCACGTGACGTCACTCGGCGCACCGACCGACGGCCTCTCGAGAACCCTTCGGCCCTCGAAGAAAAAAGGGCCCACTGAATCTCGGGTTCCCGTACGCACAGAGAAGAAAAAAAAAGAAGAAGAAATTCGTGAGAGGCGGTGACTGGTTTATATGGTCAACAGTCTCGCTCGCAACTGTTTTCGGGAGAGTTACGAGCCTCGCATTTCGCTCTCGCATTCATGAAAACTCGAGTAAATCACCGATTCGACGAAGCATACGCGATAACGCGCTTATCTGCCCGGCCGGGTGGGGAGAGAAATATAACGGCAAGCCGGGACAATAACGCATGTATTACCGCTTATATTTAGAATTCGCGAATAACATAGGACCGAGCGTAGCTGCCGCTGTGCTGCAACGTTACTACACGAGCGTATTGTCACGTTCTTTAAACGTTTCAATCTCACTGTCGTCGTCGTCGTCGTGATAGCCTACGCCCGGCGACGCCAGTCATGCAGAGGACTCGGGAGCGAGCTCATTGAGGCGGAGAGATCTCGAGAGAAGCGGCGTCGAAGGGACGACGAAGTTTCGGATTCGAACGGAGGGCTATTATGGAGGGCTCGGCTGTGCCCCATCTCGAACAAGCGGCCTCGGCCGCCTGCTCGATGGCCACGAATTTTCTCGCGCCGGTTAAAACCGATCGTCAGATATACGAGAACTCGATGCTCGAGGACGATCCTAACGCGAACTCGGTGGTGCTGAGGACCGCGACGGAGGATCGGACGGTGCCGAGATGGGGACCGAGCCACAAGGGGGCTCAGGAACTCGCCAATCTCTACAGCACCGGTGAGCCATCGGACGAGTTTTCATATTTCTTAGAGCGATTCTGTTACGGCACAATGGAATGATTTTGTATTTTTTTTTTTTTTTTTTTTTTTTTTTTTTCATACGTTCGCATCCCGGAGGTATCAATTTAACGCCCACGGTCTTGTAGAGTGGGTGGAACATTAAATGTAACGGAAAGCGAATGGCATGACACTGAGGCAACGCTCGTCTTTTTTTTTTTTTTTTTGTGCGGAACAGACACGCTACGATGAACATTGTTAAATTATATAAATGAAACGACGGAGTTTCTTACATAATTCGTGGTATAGATGGCAAAAGCTCGTGACGGAAAATTGACATTCAAAGAAAAATAATTAATTATAAGTATCAATTACGGTATTGGTATAATGGAGAGTTGCGGGATAGCTTCAATAGTTTCTTAAGTTGTATAAATGAAACGACAGAGTTTATTCAATCATTTGACGTACAGACGACAAAAGTTTGTGGCGGAAAATTGAAATGAAAAAAAAAGAAATTATAAGTATCAATTACGTTATTGGAATAATAGGGATAGCTTCAATACTGTCTTAAATTATATAAATGAAACGACAGAGTTTCTCAAATAATTCGAGGTGCAGACGACAAAAGTTCGTGACGGAGAATTGGAATTAAAAAAAAGAAATTATAAATTCTAATTACGTTATCGATATAGTAGAGTTACACGATAGCTTCCATAGTGTCATAAATTATACAAATGTAACGACAGAGTTTCTTGAATAATTCGAGAAGAAGACGACAAAAGTTCGTGACGGAAAATTGAAATAAAAAAAAAAGAAATGATAAATTCCATTTACGGTATTGATATAATAGAGAGTTTCGCTATAGCTTCAATATCGTCGGGCTTAATTGACGAGATTACCATCGGGACATCGGAGTTGTTTGTGCGAACTGAAGATGGCACTGTCAAAGGCGCCTTTGACGATTATATCAAACGAATCGAATTACTTCGTCCAGCGTATCGCGTTCCAAAGCTTTGCGTCTCTCGCTTCGCTCGCGCGACACACCCCCGTCTTCGGCCCGTAGCTTCGATATTGGATAATCATTTTTCACTGTTCGCACAACAGCGCTCGATTATTTTTTATTTGCATTCCGAAGACCTGAACCGTTGACTGAATACTTCCTCGCTTCTTGGTTTCCCAACGATAAACAGGCAAGAGAACACAGGAGTGCATCTGCGTCGGTATATGCATAACGCTGATGGCAGTGAACTCGATATTCATCGTCGTGCGTCTGAGGCTGGAGAACCTAAGCTCTATCGCCGTCGCCGCTATCTGCGGCATCATAACTGCTGACTTTGGATCTGGTTTCGTTCACTGGGCCGCCGACACGTGGGGTTCGATAGAATTACCAATTCTCGGAAAGGTAAGATTAAAAAAAAAAAAATTCTTCAAGCATTCGTATCGAATTCGCGTCTAAAAATATCATTATCGATTAATCATTTGACGACTTTTTTTTTTTTTTTTTTTTCTCTCTCGCAGAATTTCTTGAGGCCGTTTCGCGAACATCACATCGATCCTACGAGCATAACGCGCCATGATTTTATCGAGACAAACGGCGACAATTTCATGGTCACAATACCGTTCCTCAGCAAAATGACGTGGGACTTTCTCACGCTTCCCGAAGCGGAGGTGCAGCGAAGGTTTCTCTGGACTTGCTACTGGTTTCAATTGGCAATTTTCGTGGCGATGACAAATCAGGTAATTTTTTCGATCATTGCGTCTGGCACGATGAACGACTGTAATTGCGCGAGTGATCGCCGGTATGATTTTTTTTTTTTTTTTCATTAACTTGTTATTCGTCTGACATCAGATTCACAAGTGGTCGCACACGTACTTCGGTCTGCCTGGATGGGTGGTGTGGCTACAGGAGCACAGGATTATTCTACCGCGAAGACACCATCGAGTTCATCACGTGGCGCCACACGAGACGTACTTTTGTATAACCACGGGTTGGTTGAACTGGCCACTCGAGAAACTCCGCTTTTGGTACGTTCTCGAGAATATTATCGAAAAGTTAACGGGCTACAAGCCTCGAGTCGACGATCTCAAGTGGGCGCAGAAGAGATCTTGAAAATTAATAATTTTGCTACTCAGACGTGCGGCGTGTTGCTAGTCGTCCTGCACAGTTTTTTCTTCTTCTTTTTATTCTTAATTTTATTACGTCGAAACAGCGTTCGCGAGGCGGGGCGCGCGCGCGCGCACAGCTGGTGCTGTTCGATTCGTTGAATTCGAGAAGGGCGGGAACCCTTCGCGCTCGAAGAAAAAAATTAACTGTAACGAGAACGTCCGGGCATCAAAGTCGCCTGGCAATTGATCGCGAGACTCTACAGACAGAGATTCGTAACGAGAAGATTGCGCAATAAATTAACAAAAAAAAAAAAAAAAAGAAGTAACGTGAAACTAAAGCAAAGGGTAACTACTATTACAGTTATATTATAGTAGGAGGCAGATTTTTTGAGATTTTTTCACCAACGTATACCGCAATGACCTTTAATGATAAAACGTGAGACACTTGAGGAATAGAAAGTGGTACAAATTAATAATTGTATATTAGTTTCGTCATTCGAGTGGTTGGCCTTAGAGAAAGAAGAGAAAAAACAAAACGAAAAAAAAAAACAGTAGTTCAAAGCGTAGCATCTTTTGCGAAATAAGAAAGGAAAAAAAAAAAGAAACATTGTAGCATATAAATTATTTTACACTGATGCACAATGCTGAAAATAAGATTTGTCCTACGTGTCGATTACGACGAGGTGGAAACGCTCGAGAAATCCCTGAACCTTTTGCACATTTTGTCTCGCACAACATGCAAACACGTAAATAATGAGAATTTGCCAGAATCTCGAGTCGTTTACCGCGACTACGCCGCTGCGCTTACTATACCGCTCTGAGCACGTGTGCTAAAGACTATTATAACAAGTTATAATAACAAAAAAAGAAGAAAAACGAAAAAAAGAAAAATCATGTACTACGCTTCGATTATGCCGAGGATGAATTAAATACGATGTACAACGACGTAGGTTCAGGGACCAAGAATGAGCCTATCGTACGGGACAGTTAACAGTCTCGTCGGGTACAGCTTGTAATAATTAATATTAAGCAAAATATTATAAGCAAAAAAAAAATAGCTATACCGGACTGGATCGTCAAACTAAGGGCTCTCAAGCCGCAAAACCGCTCGCCGATTGTTCACAACGGCGTAAAACTGTTATACGCATTTTTCTCTTGTTTTTTTGTTTTTTTTTTGTTTTTTTTTTTCTTCGTCGCATGGTTCTTTCCAAAAAGCGAGAAACGTTCAAGGAAACTCTAAAAGAAAAAAAAAAAGAAAGGAACGAGAAAAAGACTATCATCGACGCTCACGAGTTGACCTCGCGCGCACACGAGTTGTGCCCGTGTTTCAGAGTTTATAGAGCTGGAGTCACACAATACCTCGCTCGCAATATGATATACTACTTTATACACTGAAAAACTGTTTTTTCACCGATGACGCCGTCCAGTTCAAACTGTACTATTTAATAATAAATAGTGTATACAAACAATGCATCGAAGCTTACGCACATCTGCATAACGCGCACGTGTATTTCTTACGATCTTATCTTCATTGTTATAATTTACACGCGAACGCTATTTGTATATTCGGGCGCGCGTGCGACGCGCGTTCCTCGGATACGAGTCAGTCAGTAATAACGGTGTTTTGTCAAAGCCGCAAAATATTAATTGATGACCCACGGCGTTTTACGCGTAATCATCGACGGTCATCGTAAAGTATTATCGTTATCGATCGTGTTAATGTAATTGTTAAAAGAGATACCGCAAACAATTTTTAAGTGCAAGACTGCTAATGAATGAATAGAGTATCGTATGTAAAAAAAAAAACTAAAAAAAAAATTATATAAAAAAAAATTCCTAGTCACCGACGAGAATCTGGATATGTGTGAGTGGCTGTGTGTGTGTGTGTGTGTATTTAGTTAAACAATTAGCATGGACATTTTGAACGTTGTTTCAATTGCCCAAGTCTAATTATCCGAATAGAGAGTAGATGAGATCGAAGTGGTAAGATAATTACTGCAATACCTAAGACAATGTACACCGCGGTGCTTTCTTCGAAAGAGGCATGTGCTGAAATCGCGTTAAATTAGCACTGTATGACTATAAGCCTGCAAGACGCAACGCCCGAACGAATTAATAAACGCTCTATCGTGAATAAACACGATAGTGCAATTACGATTAAATGCAATCATTAATGTTTTATCGAACTGGAGTTTAAAAAAAAAACGTGGTAACGCTTATTAGTATATTGTAAAGTGAGTGAGGAGTATTATTATGCCGAAATGAAAAGCCGATTCCCGATTCCGTTGAGCGCCTTTAAAAAAAAAAAAAAAAAAAAATGTATATGAACAATACAACGTCGTCGGGGTGCAAAAAACGAAATAAAAATGCAGCTGTACGTAAAAAAAAAAAAAAAAACAAAGAATAAAATATCGATTAATAAGCTAAAAGGCCCGTTATAGTATTCTACGCGAAATGTATATTGTAACAAGAATGGTTGGACGAGA
Organism: Amblyjoppa proteus; assembly: GCA_963922035.1. NCBI lineage: Eukaryota > Metazoa > Arthropoda > Insecta > Hymenoptera > Ichneumonidae > Amblyjoppa > Amblyjoppa proteus. The sequence continues at coordinate 8,126,712 of OY998228.1, read as the reverse complement.
ACGACATTGTCTTGTGATAATGCAGATTTTATATGTCTAATTTATACAGTGATATTTTATGCGTATACTCTACAATTATATTCGATCTACATTACATATATAATATATTAATCTACACCGCGTATTTTTCCCCCTTTTAATTTTTAGCCGAGAGACAGAACAAAAAAATTTTAATATTTTTAATCGCAGGAATCGTGTTGAAGAAGTACCTATGAAGTACGAGAAGCTGTAAAGAGGAAATGTGAAACGAGAACGGAAAGTGCGAATGGTTGGCGAATAAAAAAAAAAAAAAAAAAAACCGAGTATCGAAGAAATTCGACGTCTAATTGCCTCCATTCTCGTAACCTCTCGACTCCCAAGAATTCTCCCAATCATCGTGGAGCAACAGAAATTACTCTCGACCGATGCAAAAGCCAAAGAACATCCATTTATACCGACGCGAGGCAAAGTGTTTTCCGAACTTGCGCCCACCCGACTCCGTGAATTCAGACGCACCGTTGCGACGCGCGAAACGACTGATGCAACGGTGATACACAAAGCTGCTAATGGACGGTCGGTTGTCTGAGACGACGGTGGCGCCGTGGCGCGAGCCACCGAAGTACGCTGGCAGTTGGCACTATTGCGGTGCGATAGATGGTCGTGTGCGTGGTGTATTCGGTAGAGTTTTGCAGACGGCATCCGTTTTGCGTTAGAGGAGGAACACTGTTTTGTCGTGTCGGATTGTCGTGGCGGTTTTCGGGTTATAGTTTCGCGTGTATAGTCCGGTCAAACGGCGGAGTCCAAGGGGACAGTGATCGATCGCAAAACAACGTGGACACACGACACCGGTAAAACCGGGCCGCGAAGAACCCGGGGTTTTTTTTTTTTTTTTTCGTTCGCCCGCGTGAAGAACCCGAGATATACGGAGAGAGAGAGAGAGAGAGAGAGACGATTAGCGCTGTGCTGCCGCTGTTGCTGCTGGTGAGTGTGCGAGGGACGCCCCTCCCCGGGAGCGTAACGCGCCTGGGCCGCGCCAGAACCGGCGGAGAGACGTACACAGGATTCGTAGGAGAATAAAAAGAAATAAAAAAAAATACACATAAAAAAAAGGTCTGCGATTAACCGCGAGTTCGATTGGACGAGTGAGGGGGAGAGTGTTGGTCGCGTCGGTGCTCGCCGACGCTGCAGCAGTCCGGCTTAGCTGATCAGAGAGGCCCGCCGTAACGAGGAACGGTACGTCTGCCGGAAGGAAGGAGGAGACGGCGGTTAGAGAGAGAGAGAGGGGGAGGGGGGGGGCGGCGCAAATACAGTGGGGAAGGGAATATTCTCGCGGCAATAATCGTCCGACAAAAAAAAATATATATATATATATATATATATATATCTCGCCATGAAGCTCGTCGACCACGTGGTGAAGAGCTTCAAGGTGGCAAAGATCTTCCGGGAAAATTCCGATCGTATAAACAGCATCGATTTCTCGACGAGCGGTGACACACTGATCTCGTGCTCGGAGGACGATCAGATTGTGATATACGACTGCGAGAAGGGCTCGCAGATGCGCACTGTCAACTCGAAGAAGTATGGCGTTGACCTCATACACTTCACCCACGCGAAAAACACCGCCATTCACAGCAGCACAAAGATCGACGACACGATAAGATACTTGAGTTTGCACGACAACAAGTACATAAGATACTTTCCCGGACACACGAAGAAGGTCGTCTCGCTTTGCATAAGCCCGGTCGAGGACACATTTCTATCGGGCTCGCTGGACAAAACTCTGAGACTCTGGGATCTTCGTTCGCCGAATTGTCACGGTGTTATGAACGTATCGGGACGACCGGTCGCCGCATACGATCCCGAGGGACTCATATTCGCCGCCGGTGTAAATTCCGAGTGCATAAAACTCTACGATCTTCGTAGCTTCGACAAGGGGCCGTTCGTCACGTTCAAGCTCTCGCAGGAGAAGGAGTGCGACTGGACGGGACTGAAGTTCAGCAAAGACGGCAAGACAATATTGATATCGACGAACGGCAGTATAATACGTCTGATCGACGCGTTTCACGGCACGCCCCTGCAGACCTTCGCCGGTTACATGAACAACAAGGGCATCGCCATTGAGGCGAGCTTCAGTCCCGATTCGCAATTCGTTTTCAGCGGCTCGACCGACGGCAGAGTGCACGTATGGAACGCCGACACGGGACACAAAGTGTGCCTGCTGAATGGCGATCATCCGGCTCCCGTACAGTGCATACAGTTCAATCCAAAGTACATGATGCTCGCGTCGGCGTGCACGAACATGGCGTTTTGGCTGCCGACCGTTGAGGACACGGCGTAAAATCACTGACGAGCATCATCGGAACGACGTTCGCGGTTATCGCTGTTCAATTATTCCAAACAAACAAAAGAAATTAAAAAAAAAAAAAAAAAAAATATACGATTAAATTTTTTTTTTTTTTTTTTTTTTTTTTAATTAAAGATAAAACTGGCAAGATACGCGCGCAACGACGGCTGTGCGGAATCAATGATTTTCCAAAGTGGGGAAGACGTCGAGAGGACGTCGAAAGGAAGAGGAAAAAACAAAACAAACAAAGAACTAAATATAACGAGAGAATGAGGGGGCGGCACGCGCGAACACACTCGAAGACGCCCGAGACATCCGAATCCTCGCGCGAGCTTCCCACGGATCTGTCCGAAGAGAGGAGAAATCGGAAGAAACAAAATAAATATAACATCGTCGCTCCCGTCTCTTTGTAAATTGCATTTAAAAGAAGTACGTGCGATCGAGGGTTCCGTTCGACCGGACGAGGAAAAAGGGCTTCCTATCCGCTGACCTGGCAACGCGACGACGCAATTCACCTCCGGCTCACTCGACCTGCGAGCGCGCTGTACCCACGCAATGTCAATGATCTTTACGGACGACGTCTCCGCGAAAAGTCGATGTGCGATTTCTCCCCCCCCCCCCCCCCCCCCCCCGAGATAAGATAAATACGAGCTCGAGGATGCGAGGGAACGAACGACGAAGACGACAACGGGCACGATCACGCCTCGTTTGATGTCCTTGAACTGCATTTAAAAGAACTTACACACACATCATTGCTACTTCGTTGCGATGCGAGGGTTTTTTTTTGTTTGTATTTTTCTTTTATTCCATCAGCCCCGCGAGAGGCACTCTCGCACGGACGACGGGAGCTGAATCCTGCGAGGAAAAACAACGCAAGCCGACGCGTCGGCTCGGACGGCGCATGCGCGGTAACAAAGAAAGTATACGTAACAGGCACGCTTGTGTGTCAAAGCGTTCCAGGGCGATTATAGCACAGCGTGTCGGCGACTAGATTCGTGGTGTGGTGTGTGTGTGTGTGTTTTTTTTTTTTTGTTCTTTCTTTTCTCGGCAATATCTCGGTCGTGATTGCGGGACACGGGGCGGGTACGGTGACTCGAAAATCGTTGCGAATAGCGTCTGCAAGGTCAAAACTATCGTTGGGCTCGTTCGAGCGCGAAGGAATAACTTAATGCGAAAATCGTTGGGTATCAGGCGTCGCTGAAAATTAAAGACACCTCGCTGTCTCGCCCATCGTTGTCGAACGCCGGGATCCCTCGGCACGCTTCGCCCATTTATCCTTTCAGTCAATTCGCTCGTCCCTTCCGGTCCGAACGACGTTTCCTTACCGCCACTTCGCGCGATAAATACGACGGAGAATTAAAATCGTAAAATAGCTACAACGAAAGTCGGGTCAGACGTAGAATTTCAAAGGATATTACTCTAACGTCGTGTAGAGCTCGGGTGATCAGCCTCGTCCGCGTACCTTCTTCATGGCGCGATGAACGCGACCATCTTTGTCATTATCATTTCTCTTGGGTCATGTATATACATATATACACACATGTGTGTGTGTGTGTGTGTGTGTGTGTGTGTGTGTGTGTGTGTGTGTGTGTGTGCACCTACACGAACGACAACTATCCCTCCACTGTCGCGATCTTAGCGCATCGTTACCTCTGTCACGTTGCGAGGTTTACTGAAATACCGTTAGTATTCAGATGTGTCGTATACCCCGTGTACATAATTCTCTCACTCTCTATCCTGTCGTACCTGCCTTTTAGCGTTACGGTACACCTACGATTCTATTACTACTTACGATATACGGCTGGATCTCTTGCGACTTTTCTCTTTTATATTGTTTCGTTTCGTTTTTTTTTATTTGTATTTTTATTTTTATTTTTATTTTTTTATAATTCTAATAACCGTTTCCATTATTTACCCGAACGTCCGAGATCATTCGATTGCGCTTTGTCCTTCCGATAATCCGTCGGTAGATATGGGATCGAATATTTGTGATCGACGTAGCTGTGAATATTCTCTCGCTCAGAGAGGACCCACCGAACGATAACGTAAGATCCTTGGTTTCGCTTGTTGTGATGCGCATCTTTTTTTTTTGTCGTACACAAACACACACACACACACACGCACACACACACACACACACACAGAGAGAAACAGCAGTGAATAGAGACAACGCGCGCGCCTTATACTGTGCTTCCCTCTCTGCCGCAGCACTGTGAAAACGACTATATATATATATATATATATATATACACACACACGAGTAGAGCTATATATATATATATCTGTAAGCAAACGCTCGGGCAACGCGTAATGCCACACGCTTTCTCGGATATTTCTCGGGCAGAAGTAATAGAGTATGCTTTTCGTTTATTTTTCCTTTTAGTATAATAATAATAATACCTACGCTATTCAACGATCCGCGAACGCGGTGCTCGCTGTATCCGCCCCCCCCCCCCCCCCCCTATCGTGTATGTAAATACGACACACACCATTTATTATTATTATTATTATTATTATTATTATTATTATTATTATTATTATTATTATTATTATTATTATTATTATTATTATTATTATAATATTATTATTATTATATTATTATTATTATTATCGTAACGTTTAGACAATTTTTTTTGTTTAATTATTTTCCCTCGTTTATCTTCTCTTTCGTTCTCGATCAACTAGACGTTTAACATTTAATTTACATAATAATATATGGTATGCGAGAGCGTGTGCTGTGTGCGAGGCGTGTTGTGCATGTTTGTGAGAGGACGCCCATTGTGTGCGCGTTCGCGCGTGTGTATGTTCAACGTACAATTTAGATGTCATTGCATATCTTGCTGTGAGTGGACGAAAAAAAAAAAAAAAAGGAACAAATAAAAATGTAAAAAAAAAAAATAGTTTAACGGATGCGTGAGTGCCTGCGACCGGCTGTCTCTCTCGCTCTCTGTAAAATAGTATTTTTTTATAAGAATTATAAACAAACAAAAAAAAAATGAAATAAAAAAAAAACAACAAAAAAAATAAAAAGGACAAAAGTGTGTCAACGGCGAAAAACGCGGCTCGTCGCGCGCGCGTGTGTGTGTATGTGTGTGTGTGTGCATCTTCAGTTTAAAAAAAAAAAAACTCACTGCACAATCGACGGATCGCGTACGCAAGCTCGACAAAAATTCGTCTACGCTCGAGACTCTTTAACGCAACGAGACACACACACACACACACACAGCCCCGTATACGTTGGAAATCGAGCCGAGTGTTTATTTCAAACGAGTGTAGAACATGAAAAAAAAAAAAAAAAAAAAAAAAAAAAAAAAAAAAAAAAAAAAAGAAATAAAAAGAATTGTACTATTGATAAAAAAAATTAATGAATAATCGGCTCATTTGGACTGAGCGTGTAGTGAGAACGGGAGAACGGACGAGACGTTCGTAGCCCACCGAGATCTTCCAGCACCTAATTTCTCCGCGACGTCGCTTAACCGAACGGATCTCTCTGGCTCGAGATTTATTATAAAAGATTGTCCTATAAAAGAAAGAAAAAAAAAATCGCTGTGTATATCTTGTTTTTTTTTTTTTTTTTTTTTTTTTTAATCGTTCATAAATTTCCTTGCTACACACAACCTCCCGGAAGCGTTGAGAGAGAGAGGAAACCAGTAGTAATAAATATTACGCGCCCGAGCGCGTGCGTGACCGAGTGACAAATTTCTTCGCACGTCCGCTGCATACTGCAACTGGTGAGACACACAATCCACGAGTTAACAGGATATACCGAGTGTCGTCGTCACCGTAGCACGCGCGCACGGAACGTTCGGAGCAAACGAGAGTTGAATATTGTAATGTTTATTTTTCTGTAGACCGATCGATTGACAAACGAAAAAAAAAAAAGAGAAAAAAAAAGAAACCACACCTGAGAGAAAAATTTACGTTTTCAAATAAAACACACACCGTTTTATATACAATGTAATGCAGCGTGCTTTTGAATTTATTTTCTCCGTTCCCGAACAAATAGCGATCGCCGGTTATTACATCGACGATCGAATCGGCGCGATCACAAGATAAATTGACGGATGCCCTTTGGCTGTGACATCCTCGTCGTGTCTGTCGGGCTTTTCGCTCTGCTCCGCACAGGCGAGATTAACTATATTAACAGAGAGAACGATCGATACCGTCCGCTTCGTCGCTTATCTAAACACGCGATAATATTTCACAGGCTTTGCTTTTCGCTGTCACGTCTGCACTTCCGAGGATGACGAGAGTTGCGAAACGATGCCCCGACACAGCAGTCACTGCAAATTCGTATCGACCGGATGCCTGAAACTCGTCAATGACGGTAGGACACTTCGATCTGCCTTCTCGTAATTATATTAACAATTCAATCGAGCAAAATTAATTAATCAAATGAAATCAAATTAATTCATGAATTTAATTCAATAAAGTAATGCAAATCGAATCGAACATTTGCGTCAAACTCGATCTGCGTTATTTAATTTTTAAAATTTGTTTTTTGTTGCAGTGATAGATTATCGCTTCGTTGACAAACACGGCTTGGAGTTCAAGCTCGAGGAGTGGGACGGCTCGGACAGCGGATGGGAGGCCGTGCCCTACGCAAGAACGATCGTCACCAGACGATGCGCCAACTACTACTCGCGCTACCGCGTCAGGCGGGGCTGTCACAGGGTTCCCCCATTTTTCGAAAAGACCGACAACACCCGTGGCAACGATCTCGTTTGTTATTGCGAGACTGAGCTTTGCAACGTGTCGACGAACTTTCGCGGCAACTGTGCGACACGGTATATCGCGTTGGCGATTGTTCACGCGATTTTAACGAATCCCTGATTATCGCTGATCATCGCGTACTATCGCGCAATCAACGTGACGAGAGTTTCTTCAGATAAGTTATGTGATCGTTTTCGTTACGGCCTGACCGTCGTCCTCGAGTGTTTTCAAGTGGTATAAACGTTTCTCATCGTCGGATATGGGAACCGGAGCTCCGGACATCAAATCGCGACCTTCCATGGTCTTCGGAAAAGCGATGACGCTTCTTATGCTGGGGGCGTTGCACATCAGAGAGATCAGTCGATCCAGGCCTGAAAACAGGTGGAATTCCGTTGTATCACGAGGGGTGCCGAGAGTATCGACTTTGTATCAACGATACGAATTATTAAAAGCACCGACCGAAAGCTATACCACCGTGAGGCGGAGCGCCGCTCGCCAGTGCCTCGAGCAAGTGTCTCATCTCCGAGCTGTCTATACGCAGCATGTCCAAAACTCGCTTCTGCAGATCCGAATTGTGAATTCTTATCGAGCCGCCGGCTATCTCCGAGCCGTTTAGAACGAGGTCGTAGTGCAGGCCGCGAACCTTAAACAATTTAATTTTTCATTTTTTTAAGCTTCGGGAATAAATTTCTCGGATGCTTTATCGGCGCGACGTTATTTACCTTCAAGGGATCGCTTTCGAGGTACCGAAAGTCTTCGGGATGCGGCTGCGTGAACGGATGGTGGGTAGAGGCGATTGCTCCACCATCCTCTTCGTAAAACAACGGGAAGTCGACGACCCACAGGAATTTGTAATCGTCCGATCTGACCGTATGTCCCTTGTTCTCTATTACATTCGCGAATTCAAGGCGCGCTTTGCCCAGAAGACTTCTCTGCAGATAACGAGATTAACGAGAGCGCGGTGGAATTTCGTTCTTTTTGCAATCGAGGCGCCTTACCGCGTCGTGCTTCTTTCCGCGTGTTATGAACAATACATCTCCATCCTTCAAGTTGAGCTTACGTTCCAAGCCTGCGGCTCCTTCGCTGGCAAACAATTTGCTCAACTTCGTCTTCCAAGCGTCGCCCGCGATCTTCGTCTGTACGAGATTGACGCCGGAGAAGTTCTTCGCGCGGATGTCGTTCAGTTTAGCTTTGGCGGATGTTGTGAGGTGGGCCTGAAAAAAAAAAAAAAAAAAAAAAAAAAAAACACGATGATAACTCGAGAACCCGTGGAAAGTTGTTGCAGATCAGCCGTTAAATTTCACCGACCTGCCCAGCTGGAAAAGACATCGCGTACGTCTCGTTGCCAGCGACAGCCGATTCGTCCGCGAAGAACTCCGTAACGTTGTGGATCTGCGAAGACAGACGAATAGCCCCGTACAATTGAAAAATAGTAGTCGAAGATTAATTTTGCGCACAGAATCGTACCCTGTACGGTATCCTCAGATCAGGCTGCTCGGAACCGTAAGTCTCGTAAACCTCCTCGAAGCTCATTCGCCCTATCGGCAATTTTAACGCTCCCAATTCCTCGCTCGGCCAACAATAGGCGATTAATCCCTCGACGAGGTTCATAACGCCCTCCCGATCGGTGAACGACATTTCTATGTCGAGCTGTGTGAATTCCGGTTGTCGATCGTTTCTCGCACCCTCGTCTCTGTAGCAACGAGCTATCTGGAAGTATCTGTCTATCCCTCCGACCATCAGCAATTGCTTGAATTGCTGGGGGCTCTGCACGAGGGAGTAAAACTTTCCCGGATGGTGCGTGGGCACGACGAACTCCTGAGCTCCCTGTAAAAAAAAGAAAAATGTACCATCGATCCTTAACGACGTTGCGAGTATCGTTGAGTAAGAAGACGAGAATCGGCGCTATTTTATACTATATAGAAAAGCTATAAATCTAATAAATCATTTGAGGTATGGATATTGTGCCTTAAACGCTTATTTATACAAAATACCGGACGGCAAAAATTATCAGCGCTCGCAGCTAGCACTAGTCACTATAGCGGATTTTGGGACGCAAAATCAACTCAAGGGTGCAGCTCTCGCAAATGGAATTAGCGTCTGGTATAAAACCATACAGAAGACGAAGAGCATTGGCTCACCCCAGGCGTTCGTCTGAACAGCGTCGGCGTTTCCACGTCGACGAAAGCGCAATGCTCGACGAGATATTCCCGCATTTTGCTCGTTACACGAGATCGCAGCCGCAAATTTCTCTGCAAATCGGGAAAGCGCAACGAGAGATAGCGGTATTGCATCTGCAGTGCTTCCTTCGCCATGTTATACTGTCTTATGGCAAAGGGCAGCTGAGCCATCGATTGGTTCAGGACTCTCAGAGATTCCACCTCTATCTCAATGTATCCTGTTTTCATTGCGCCGTTCTCCTGGCCCTCCGGCCTGGGTATGACTCTGCCCGTAACAGCCAGGACACTCTCGTAGCTCAGCTTGCTCACGACTTCTACGATGTCCTTCCTCTGAAAAAAATTTAAAAAACAAATATCTATGAATCCGAAATGCGAGCCGATGCTTGTGAAGCATCTTCAATCTAGGCGTTGCTGATCTACCTGCCTTGTGTGGAATGATCAACTGCGTAGAGCCGTACGCGTCTCGGAGTATGACAAATTTTCCCATTCTCTGAAACTCCATCCATCCGCACAGCTCCACCTCTTTGCCTATGCTCGACATCGTCAGTTCTCCACAGGTGTGAGTTCTCTGGACAAATTTGTTGACCGGCAGGACGGCCTTTGCCTCTTCGAGCTTGGCTCGCAAGGCATCTTGACTATAATGTTTTGAAGTGGGTTTTCGGCTTGCGGCAATCTGCGATAAAGTTGATTTTTCATTTTATTGCTACATCAAAGTATGTAAAAAGGGTTAGATTACGAAATTCTAATTGCTTACCCACGATTTTTGCCAACAAGTAGTCGAATCTTTGAATATCAACAGAGTGCATCTCGACAGCACAGAAAATGCTGCTGTTCTGCCTTTGCCGAACATTTTGCGTAACGATTGTTCACAATCGTTGCAGAGCGCGACACGTATCGAGCTTGGATCCACGAGTATCAGCCGGTCGTTCCTTAACGCCACTTACGAATATTATCGGAGCTGTGCTATATATACAGTTCTCCGAATGGATCTGATTGACGAAATATCATTTCTCCGATAGATTGTGATCTCGACTATGTCAGCCTTTGTCTGTTCGTTAATTCATCCGGTTTTGTCGCTGGCTACATTCGAAATAAATTCCAAACATATTTGAGATGTATCGCACACGCTAGTTTAACCATTTTCGTGTGTTCCTTAATTCGCACGTTTCTGCCACAAATGCAACCGGCATTCGAGATACATTTTTTTTTTTTTAAGTGGAAAATGTTCTTTGTTACATCACTTCCGGTTTAAAGTGGAAATTTTGAAACCGTACGTGATGTTTTCTCTCACAAAGTCACTGCCGATAAAAAACTGAGATTGGGAAATCAGAAGCGGCGTTTTCCCTCGCGAAGTCACTTCCGGTTGGAAACTAAAATTTTCAGACCGGATGTGAGGCTTTCCATGTGACGTCATTTTCGGTCTAAAAACGCGATTTTTAAACAGGAAGGGACGTCAGAATAAGAGTTTTTAAATTTTTCTATGTAACGTACTTTTTCTGTTTAAAAGGAAGATTTTCTTAAACGCGCGTGAGTTGAAAAATAACACAGTCTGGTCTTCTTCAGAGAGAGTCTTCGGATCTCAGCAAGCGCCCAATATTTGTAAATTACGAAATATATCGATCTCCGAATTACTCTGTAAATTACACACGGCTGTAAGTAGCTGGTCAAATAACCGCAGCACAGCTGACTGCGTATGGAAAGCGTCGTTGTGTGCGTCTCGCCAGTATTATTTTGGAGCGGAACTGCGATACTGTGCCGGTGTTTGTTGTAGCAACAAAGTGAAAATGGTAAAAGTTCGATCTTTGAACTCAATAATTGGAAAATTTGGACGATAGATTATTTGACGAGATATTAATTGTTTCAGTTGCCCCTTTCGCTCCTCAGAACGGCACAAAATCATCCCATGGTGAGTTTATAACCTGCAAACGTTCGTAAACGTCGATTGTTTTGTGCGTAAATTTTATTGAATATCATAACAACCTTGTTTCGTTTCGTTCGGTAGCTCGTCGAATTGAAGAATGGCGAGACTTACAACGGTCACTTGGTCAGCTGTGATAATTGGATGAATATAAATCTCCGAGAGGTCATCTGTACGTCGAGGGTAAGAAATTTTTTATTCCGTAAACAAAAGCAGTAGTTTTTTCCGAATAATCCCGGAGCTCTGTGTGTTTTTTTACACTTCCGTAGGATGGAGATAAATTCTGGAGGATGCCGGAATGCTACATTCGCGGCAGTACGATAAAGTATCTTCGAATACCCGATGAAGTTATCGACATGGTGAAGGAAGATGTACAAATGAAGTCTCGAGGAAGAGGTGAGATGAAGGGCAGAGGAGGCCAGAATCAGCGGGGTGGCAGAGGAGGTGGCAGAGGTGAGGATTGTTTTTTTTTTTTTTTCAAACTCACAGATATTTTGCGGGCTTCTCTAAATTCGCAGCGCTTCTACAAACAATCTTTGTCTCCTCTCAGGTACCTTTGGCGGACGAGGCGGCAGAGGACCCGCGCCATTGGGCCGCGGGGGCGGCAATCAAGGTGGAAATAAGATGCAGAATAAACCACGGCCAAAATAAATATGAATTTCACTAGGTTCTCCGTACGATAAGTCATTAAGCTAAGTCGTAAGAAGATGATGAACTATATTGTTCCATGAAATGGACCAACGTGGATATTTACTGTATTGATATGAAATACAATGATCTATTTCCATTAAAACGTGACGAGTGTTTAATTATCTTAATTACATTTGCTTTACGCACGCTTCATATTTCCACGTCTCGTGCAGTACAATTTCGTACGGTACACGTGCGAAAAACTTTTTCTGAATGCATGTTATTGCAGAACTCGCCTTCGACTCGTGCTGCGAATTCAAATTCGTCAGAAAAAATTTTTTCGCACTAGCATCGTAAATTACTATTATTTCACAGGGTGTGAAAATGGGAGTTTTACACACGCTTCGCGTGCAAAAACTCATTTTTATACCTTGTGAAATAAAACTTTGTACGAAACTCGTGCGAAAAACATTTTATGAACTCGTGTGATTGCAACACTCGCCTTCGGCTCGTGCTGCAAACTCACACTCGTCAGAAAAAGTTTTTTCGCACTAGTATCGTAATATACTATTTTGTAATGAGTGCAGGAGATTCACTACTACGTGCCTGCTCATTGTGGCGCTGTACAGCTAGTGTGTGTAAAGTACCAGAAGCGCGCGTAAAGTAAAAACGATCAGATGTGCGCATGCGCCAGATATTTATAGTACACTTGGCTGTAAAGCGCCACTTACGGAACTCTTGGCAGGCACGAAAAGTAGCGCTTTTCATGCGAGAGTTACCTAAATTACTATTTCTTAGAGGAGAGGTATGATCGAAGAGAATTGGAAGACAGACAGATATACGTACTATAAAAAATTATTTTTAATCATTCTCACTAATACATACGTCGGTGCACGCACACGCAAACACATTGTTTACTCGTTTATCGTATCTATGTTGAACATTAATACTAATCGTGGAATAAAACATAAATATCGGTGTACGCAGACTATGAGATATTTATTATTACTGTTGACTTTTTATATGCGTGATCAAGACTCGCCTCTGCTGTCTCTTGAGTCGTTGTATATATATATTTTTTATCGTATCACTGTGATCATTTTTTTCCGATGATATAATTCAAATTGATCGATGTAAGTTTAACTGGCCTCGGCCGATCCAAAGGCGAGAATCTGGAAAGAGGCACTCATTCGTCTCTTTAGTCGTCTCGTCGTCTAATCCATATTGATCGTATGGAATACAACGCGGTGCCTTCTGGGCAACTGCAAGAGTGAAGAGAACAAAAAATAGGATTTTTAAATTTTCTTCGCAATGAAAGACTCGCATTGTTTTCTCGCGGTTCACACGTTTGTTTGTTTTTTTTTATAATTAATGAAAAAAAAAATCTATACGAAAGCATAACATAATTTGTAAAGAAGCAACAGTCTACAATCTTACAATATAGTAATCGTATTTACTATTCTTATACGTCGGAGGCATCGAACAGTTCTTACTTACAAGGTAGTTTTTTTATCTGTTTATTCATAGCTGCTGAATCAAACGCAGCTTCGTCAGGGCTTTATCGGCCTTCAACTGTAATACGAGAGAGAATACGTTACATATCTCGTAATCCATAATACAGAAAATGTTGAGAAAGAGGAATGAAAACTTACTGTATGAAGCCAAGTCGATTTCGTCCGGTAATTCTGTAATGTTAACATCGAACCTCTCTTGAACGTCGTTCAATATCTTTGCATCGCTCTCGTCGCTGACCAGAGTTATGGCGAGACCCTGCAATTAGAACACACTCTTAGTCAGTAAATCGGCGACGTCGGGCAATCGGCTTGGCAATAAAATCGCAGCTTGCAATTCAGTGCTTACCTTGGTGCCGAAACGACCGGCTCGCGCGACTCTGTGAAGATACGTGTCGGAGTCTTCGGGCATATCGTAATTGAATACGATGTTGACACGCTCGATATCCATACCACGTCCGAACAAATTTGTGGCGACCAGAATACGCTGTAAAATTGCAAAAAAAAAAAAAAAAAAAAAATTAACCAAACAGCCAGTTTTCAACGTTGTTCGGAATGATTTAATCGTTCTCGTATACTCAGCAGAGAGTTCAAGAGTAAACATTCACGAAGTGATCATGGATTGTTGAAAATTTCCTCATTGTATGCGATTCGGAAATATCGTAGGGGGGCCATTCGATGCAGTTACAAACTCACCTTCTGGAAGTCCTTAAACTGTTGGTACCTCGACAGACGTTCCTCCTGCGTCATTCCCCTGTGAATACCAATGGCAGGGAAATTCTGTTCCGTCAGGAGTTGGGCGAGAGCCATACATCTTTGTACGGACTTGACGAAGATGACGACCTGAAAGGCAGAGCGATGAGCGTTACAGACACTGACTCGATTGCGTTGCTTGCCGCAAAACCAGCAGTGAATCAGCAAGCAAAGAAACAGCACGAACCTGGTTGAACTCGAGGACGTCGAGGAGCTCGAACAATTTTTTGTTCTTTTCATTTTCTTTGAGCTTGACGTAATGCTGCTGGAGTCCGTGAAGGGTCAGCTTGGCTTCGTCGTCTACGTAGATTTCCATGGGCTGCGCAAAGAATGGTTTCGTAAGACAACCTACTCTACCCTATCCCGAAGGTGACGACGCCTGAGTAATGCTCAAACGTTGATGAAACCATCGGTCTTCGTTTTTACATATTTTTCAAAAATCTTTTCCTTTGTATAGTTAACTATGTGCAAGGCTATTTCGAGAATTTATAGTCTCACAAATAAAACAAGATATCGAGAACACAGGATAAACTGAATAATCGTCGAATGAACGGTATCAAACTAAAAAAAAAAACGAAAAGAAGTTGCGATCGTATAAGAAAAACAAAAAACAAAAAAATTGTATGAAATTAAAACGAATAAAATAAAAATACGCGTCAAACAGGAATCCTGGCAGTCTACCTTGCTCTAAAATAAGAGACCTCTGACAGATTTATTCAGAGCGAAGTATATTAAACAACATTGTAACCGCTGCTATAATGCGGCGGCTTTATTTGTCGATCGTGATTAGGCATACTGATAACATACGGTCCGGCGACTTCCGCCTCTGGGTAGTGCCAACAACGAAAACGACAGCTGCCACACCAGAGTGTCAGAACTTAAGTTGTCGAGCACCCAGGATTGCTCAGCCACCTCTCTCCGTTCGCCCGATCATAGTTGCGTGCCAAACTCCTTTGATCAAATCCTCTCGATGCTCGTCGCTCTAGCGGCGACTCGCGTCCACTCATTTTTTCTTTCTTTCTTTTTTTTCTCTCTCTCTTTAACTCGCTTTTCATTTTGATTTACTCTCGTCGTTCAGAGACAATTGCAAGGGGGCAGCATTACGAGAGATCGTCTAACATCGCGAATCATCTAATTTGCCACCGCCAGCTTTCACGTTACTCAACTAACATGCTCTTTCTCTCCCGATTCAAACTGTGCTGGCAAATTCCGTAGGTTTAACAATCCACCTCGGTATCCACTGGACAGCGTGTGCATGTCTATTAAAAACTGCGATACGGATTGTCGAGCGTTGTTTGCGTTGATCGTGAAAGCACTACCTCGAGTGTCGAACGACAACGCTCTCTCTGGATCCGCGATACGAGTTTTTAAAATCAGCGAGTATATATATATATATATTTTTTTAGTTTTAATCCCCCACGAGTTTCAACGATCTAAGCAAAGTTCCCCTAACGAAACGCCGGCGTCTCCCCCACGAAACAAGAATCCTCTTGAATCTTCTTTCTTGCGTTCTTCTGTCTTCAGGCTGTCTTGATGTCTTCTTCTTTAACCCCCCCTCGTTATCTGGACCGCGTACCACCCACTCTCGCGTTTCTGTAGTTTCTCGTCCCTCCCAATACTCGAGCGATACATAAGTCGGTTAACCGCGAATATTACGAATTCTCATAATTGGGAGAGGTCGATGCGCGATTGCGGTGTGATTGTGGGAAATGGATTTTTAGCGGAGGGGTTTTTTTTTGGCAGCGAGAGACGGATTGCGTGGTTCGGATGGAGTTACGTGGAAAGGTCGTGATAAGCGCTATCGCGAGACCCGAGGAAGGGAGACGTGACTTCGGGGGCGTTTGGATTGCTCGGATGTTTCGGTGTGACGGGAAGAGAGGTGGATTTACGTGGTACACGGAGCTTAATCGACGGGCCAAAGGTCGTGGGCCGTGAGACGTGGACGAGGCTTTTCAAGGATCGTGATAGCTACGGGATTGCTTTCGAGGATCTTCGGACGTCCGTCGTCTCTATCTAGCCTAACCCGCGATTACGCCTCGATCGAACAATACAGGGTGGCCTGAGCTCTGTCCCGGGTATGGTAGTGGTAGTAGTAAACGTGGGGCCAACCGAAGTCGAAACAATCGTAGATCGAAGTGTAGAGGAAGATTGGCTAATTACGTCTTGCATAAACTTCTTCGCTACTGGCCGAATATCCTTGGACAGAGTAGCGCTGAACATCATGACTTGCTTGCCGTGAGGTGTGCTACGGAATATTTCTTGTACGTCTCGTCTCATGTCTGCAACAGAGATCGAGGATTTTTTTTGTTATTCAAAAGTAAACGGCAATAATTTTAGGCGCTCGTAAATTGTCGATTATCGATCATCGTCAGTAGTGGGTAGTGGTAAATATGAGCGTCATCATCTGAGGCTAAGATAGTTCATACATCACACGAGGATACGACGGCAAAGCCTCGATAAAAATAATATGTATTTTCGTTTTTTTTTTACCTAGCAATTCGAGCATCTTGTCGCACTCGTCCAGGACGAAATGCTTGAGGTGCTTGAGATTCAATTTCTTGCTGCGGACGAGAGCGAGAATACGGCCCGGTGTTCCAACGACGATGTGTGGACAGGTGTTCTTTAGTACTTCCTCGTCTTTCTGAATCGGCAGACCACCGAAAAACACGCCGACCTAATGAAGAAAAAAAAAAAATTACATCGAAAGTCATTTGGAAGTCATTCGTAAATACGATTCGAACTTTGTCGCCCTTCGGGTTCGATAGTTCTCATCAGTGTTGGGTAGTGGTATAATATGAGTCATCATGATTAGGCTAAGATTTGTTTTACATCATTCGAGAACTTTGACGTTAATCTAAAGTGCGATGTATATATTTTTCGTTTTCGGCATTCTTACCTTGACGGTGGGCATGTATTTGCTGAAACGCTCGTATTCCTTGCTTATCTGGAACGCGAGCTCGCGGGTGTGACACATGACGAGAACGTAGACTTGACTCTCCGTTAGCTCAAGCTGCTGCAGCGTCGCCAACACGAATACCGCCGTTTTTCCCATACCGGACTTTGCTTGACAGAGAATGTCCATGCCAAGAACCGCCTGAGGAATGCATTCGTGTTGTACTGAAAATAATGCATTCTCGTTTAGAGATACACGCATTGCGGACCTATGAAAAATGTGGATCCGTCGATACATTCAGGATAGATAGATTTCAGTCACGATTAATATGTTGTCCCTATCTATTGAAGTCATCATTCGGATACATTTTTCTTCACGGTAAAACAAAAACGAGGTTCGTACATTTTACTAATATTCATCGTTGAGAATGTTTTTTCAGTCAGTGAAAAATTAAATAATTTTCATTGACAAAGATTATTTAAAATTACGAAATAAAAAAAAAAAAAAAATTTGCTGCACATATAGAATTTTTCGTTCATTTGATAAAAAATTAAATAGCATTCATTGACAAATATAAAATTATAAAATAAAGAAAAGAAAAATATTTGTTGAATGTACAAACATTTTTTACTGTACGTGGCTCCGTTATCATTTTGCGTACGTGGCGTTAATTACCTTCGGAAGGATGCTCGAAACCACAGTCGACGATGGCCCGAAGAATCTCTGGCTTGAGGAGGAAGTCCCTGAAACCACTGCTGTGTATGGAAACGTAAGTTCCCTTTACTTCCTTCTTGGCCGGAGCATCGCCCGACCCGTCTACAACCGCCTCGGTCTGCTCCTCATCCTCGTAGTCCAAAAGATCGTCGTTGTCCGCCATTTTTTGTTTATTGCCTTACGATTCGGACGGGAGCTGTAGCGAAAAAACATTTAACAATTAAACTATCGGCCCATCGTGATATCTTCGAGCGTATCGGCAGTTCGAAGTTCGGCAGCGTTCGTTCCGATAATTCTTCCCGTGCATCGGTCGGCCATTTTGAAAGCATCGCGGCTTTTTCTTTTCTTTTCTCTTTCGCTGAAGACCCATAAAAATTTACGAGCTATGCGGACGCGTGTTAAGAAGAAATTGATCGTTTTAAATGTGCGACGAGCACAGCGTGCTAATTGCTACGAGTCAGCTGAAGCTTATCGCATGTGAAATTAATCGTTTCGATAATCGCGTACCAATGATAAATGTGCGCGTTATTACCACGTAGCAGGACCGCCATTTTAGCGATCAACACTTTTAACTCGCTAGGCACGCAGCGGAAAACATCGCCCGATAGCGTAACCTTGAATTATGAACGGATGCATTTTTCTCAAGATGAAATTGCAATGAATATCAATAGAAGAATGGATCAGCTGCGGAAATATCGCTTAATCACTTCGTACCGGAGCGGCGTTACCGCCCGGCTCGATGCCGCTCACAGCCTCACAATTAAATCTCATCAGCGCACGGGCAATTGATATTCCCGAAAAACTAATAATTCATCAATCACACTTAGATCTAACGCATTGATATTGACCAGAAATAGTCGAACGATCGCTAACGCAAATACATAATTGTAACGGATTATAACTCACCAACTTCGGAAACAGAACTGACGCCAAAGAAATGACGCCGACGATATCGCACCTTCCGGAAAGGTCGGTGCTGCACGCCGGAAGTGCGGGCGTTCCTTGAACTCGAGACCGTTGAGCATCCGGTCAAGCGACATTCTCGCATCGAGCTTTTCGAACGAAAACAACCAACTCGAAGTTTACGATTTACAACTTTACTTTATATCCCGGACAATGCCCTTGTCAATCGTTTGTGTTAACGCTGAGCGTGTTTAACAGTGTTCGGTATTTTTAATATAGTTCGTCGATGTAACACGCTCAGCCTCGCGTTCACTACCCAAGTCAATGCATTCGGCGTTAGCGGATTGAAATAATCACGTTTACAGCCACGTACTTATAGAATAGAATCGAAGTGTCGTTATTCAATAGTCCCCGACGATTACGGACACCGTAGTGTCAAGTGTTGTATTTCATACGAGTTAAATGCCGCTGTTCAACAATTTAATTGACATCGGCGGAATCGCCGATTCGAGGAACATGGCCGACCGTTGATTCGCCGGCTGCCTCCCCCCCTCTCTACAAAAACTATAACACAAAAAATATCGTAATATATGCGTATCGATGGGATCAAAACAATACCTGACTGTTTACGATGATACTTTGTAGGACTGCCATCGGGCTTAGTACTCTTCGCTACACGCTGCCCATTCAATGACTGAACGATGAAACATAAAGATGACCTTGAAAGGGACGTTCCGTGATCGGCGACGGTCAGCGAGACAATAGAAATAATTCTTTTACACTTTAACCTACTCTCGTAAGTAACGAAATACCGATAGCGTTTCCCGTATCGACGATTCTCGACTATAAATGATCAATTGTTCAACAGACTTTCTTTTATAATTCACGAACATCGGGAAGAAGTGTTCGCTGGACGAAAGTCAACTGTGATTCAAGGTCGCTTGACACAACGGTTAAGCATCCGTCATGGCTCCGAGGAAGAAGAAGACCGTAAAGTCGAAGGTCTCCTGCGAGGAAACACTTTCTGGTCGCAGAAGCTCTCTCCAAGTAAACTTGAGCTTTGTCTCAGGGCTGTCCGATTCTGGCAATGGATCGCTGCGCAGAAGTCAACCGGAGATCGCGGAGGTCAACGAACTCCCGGAGCTCCGGCGAAGTCTCTCGGATTTCGGCAAGAATGGCCTGTCCGACATCGGCGAGGACACGAGTTCCATAGCATGTGCCGAACAGGCGGCCCTGAGCGCCATCAACGAAAAAGAGCAGGCTCTGGATCACAGTTGCAGCCTCCTGAAAGCCGCTATCCTGAACAAGACACGAGAGCTCTTCGATCAAAGAGCCGAGCTCTCCGTGAAGACGGCGTCGGTACTGCAGGATCAGCGACAAGTCCTCAAGGAAATAAACGATGATTCCAAAGCATTGCGCAAGAAATGTACACGGTCGAAGACTTCGCTGATGCTCAGTTCGATATCGAAGAATCGCTCGCCGATGCGGAGTCCCGAGTCCAAGCCGAGAGCCGACTCGCCGTCCGTGCCGAAAGTCTCGAACAGAGACGAGAGCTTCATACTCGGCGGAAGCAACAAGTCGTACAGAAACGTCGCGTCGCCAAAGTTAAGTAACAAAGTCCTGAGAGTAAGACTGACTAGGATAGCGGATCCGCGATTGAGGACGTCTTTCGAATCGTCGCAAGGGAGTAGTATAGCGGACGAGATTGGAATGCCCTTGACCTGCTCGTCGTTCATAAGCGGTCGCGCGAGTCCCGTCTCTCAGCAGGCTGAGAGCGACAATCGTGAGAACGTCGAGAATCGCGATGTGGAAGGGCCGTTGCGTCGCGCCGAACCGTCGACCAGTTCGCTGACGCTGATGGAAATGACGACTGTGCAGGGAGCGATTCCTTCGACGAAAAGTTTCGCGAGCCTGCGACGCTCCGGTCGCATAACTCAGCGATCGAGGCAGTCGGTCGAGGACGTTCCTATGGAACTGACGACTGTCCAGAGTCACATTCCCTTCCGCGATTCGGCGGCCAGTAACAAAACCGTGCGTACTTCGTTGAACGTAAATACATCCGTCGACGATTTGTCGCACAGACAGGAGAGCAGAAATTCCGGAGGGTCGTCGATGGTTCCCAAAAACGACAATGCTCGCATCGATCGTACCGCTCATATCTCGCTGAGGGTAAACACGTCCCTCGGGACTGAGGAATCTCCGGCGCAAGAGACTGAAATTAATGACGATTCGAAGACTGAAAGTTCCGTGGAAAAAAGCGCGGATAAAGAAGCTGCGGATCGTAGCCGCAGGGGAGGCAGAGATTCGACGGGAAACAGTTCGCTGGTAACGAGACTGAGACAATTATTGACCGGGAGGTCGATGGAACTTGCGGATAACTCGAAGTTGGGTCGAGTCGATCGATCTTCGCTGGGTGAAGGACCGAGTTTCGTGGAAGGCACGCCGTTTACGCGACGTCGTGTCTCCGCGGGAAAAGGGACGAGTTTCGCGGAAGGTTCGCCGTTTCCACGACGTCGATCTTCTCTGGGAGAAGAACCGAGTTTCATAGAGGGTACGCCTTTTCCACCGAGTCGATCGATGCTCTGGAAAACGCAGATCAGATTGGGCACTGCGATTCGTAATAGAACGGCGAGACGGCCGCCTCCCGCTGAGGCCGATCAGGGATCGTAAGTATCACGCTAATTTTGAGACAAGCATTGAATCGCTTTCGAGATGAGGCTAATATTTTTCGATAGTTCCAGAGACTCGTCGAATAACACGGGATACTTGACGCCGCCGAACGGTACCGTAGTCCGCTGCGAATCGCCGAGCAGGCACACCTGCAACACGTCCAATCCTCAGATAATACAGGATTCTTCGGACGAGGATCAACCGGCGCAGACCGCGTGTACGAACGTTACCGTACCGAAGGAAAACGCGACTCCCAACATCCAACGATCCGGAAAAAAAAAGCTACTGTCGCTCCAGCAGAATCTCGAATTGATATCTCTCAGTCCTGCGTCGCCGGCGGTGCTGTCTCCGAAAAAACCGGTCACGTGGAAGCCAAGAAGAAAGGCCGTTCGCGCGATAGCCGCGAAACGGATCGAACAGTCGCGCGAAGAAGAGGCAGAGGACGAAACCGAGCCCTCCTTCGTCAGCCGGATTAACACGCGGAAGAAACAAACTAAAGAGAAAAAGCCGCGAAAAGTCATAAGTAAGAAGATCGTTGTTAAAAAAATCGCGGGACTGGATATATTCGAAGAATTGGAAGGTGTGGGACGCACCGCTTCGGATCATGATCCGGCCGCCGGAGAGCGAAGTTCCCTCAACGAATTCACTAAGAGGAGAAGACTCTCGGTCGCCGGTCGGAGTCTCAAGGCCGAAAAGCTCGTCATCGTCGCTACGGGATTTGCAAAGAGGTGAGCCAGTGGTCGAGATACGCTTCGCATATAGAGCATAAACTTGACACTAATTATTATCCAATTGCCGTCGCACAGAGATGTGGAACTAGTCAAGAGAGTCGCGAGGCATCTCGGCGGTGCCGAAATAAGTTCGACCGTGTCGCGCCGGACGACCCACGTCGTGAGCACGGGTGTGAGGACGATCAATCTTCTACGCGGAATAATACGAGGCTGTTGGCTCGTCAGCCTCGACTGGGTGTTGAGGTCCTCGGAGCATGAGAAGTGGCTGAGCGCCGAGCAGTACGAGATGGTTCATTTCTCGAAAGCCGTACAGGTGAGAACTTTAATTTAGTACAGTAGAACCCTCGATTATCCGAACCGATTGAGGCCGAAATCAGTTCGAATTAACGATTATTCGGATAATCGAGTTATCAATAAAAAATATAATAATAACATACGTAATGAATATGAGTTTTTTCGATATAAATTCGCATACAAACATTACATATATACACTTTGGAACATATTATTAAACGCTTACTTTAAGCATTATTTTTGATAAAGTCGTCAATTTTTGGTTGTATAAACGCGTGATACAAACTTGCATACCCCTGCAACAAAGTAACGCCCGACGATGTGTAACAACGAAATTTTGCAGCATGGTTCGAATAACAAAGATTCGGATAAAATAAATTCCTGTTCGGATAATAGAAGTTCGGATGAAATAAATTGCAGTTCGAATAATCGAAAGTTCGGATAATCGAGGTTCGGATAATCGGGGTTCTACGTTCTACTGTAGAACAAAAATTAAAAAATAAGGAACATGCTTCAGGAAAGATAATGTCGACTCGCCTTGCAGGAAAATCGTCGAGACCGGCAGCTCTTCGGAAAGGCCTACGTCCCGGAGTTGTTTACAACCTGCGGCCTTATATACATAGAGCACGGAAGCTCTCCACCGCCGGAGATCCTAAAGGAACTCGTGAAAACAGCTGGAGGATGGATAACCGAGGATCAGAGGAATGCAAAATTGACCGTCGGTCCGGGAGGTTTGAGGGAGATCTGGATATTGGATTCCATCACGACCGGCGATCTCCAGCCGATCGAGGAATACGGAAGAAAATAAACGATCAAGTTCGAAGTTTAACGAAGAAGAGAAACGATGTGTATAGACAAATATATATCATACAGTTTATGTATTTATTGGCCCTAATGCCTCGAGGAACAAATAGAATGATTTATTTTCACTATCGAATACGTGTGGATTGTGTATACTTTTCTTTCGCGCTATCTAGAGCCCGATACATTGCGCCTCGGTATAGCAACGACGAAACGAGGTATATTTCCTTGAGAGATGACTCACACAACAGCTGGCACGCACACATCCGAGGCTCGCGTGAACGTAGAGAGCCCCGAGCTTACAGGTTACTTACCACACGTCCGAGGGGCTGCTTGCTCGCGCGATGTGTCAACGCGAAGCATGTTTTCTTAACATGATTTTTTTTACCTGCCCCGTTGCACTGTGATAGCCGCTAATAAATTTCTAATCGTTATGGATTACTCTAGCAGCAAGTAAGTTTCGCGACACCTCTTATAGACCTCGACCTACGTATCGGAAAGTTCGCGAGTGCATTTTTTTTTTTTTTCGCATGCTCGAAGCATCGTAACTGTGCGTATATATATCCGCCTTTCGCTTTTAAGGTCAACAGATTTGTTATCAGAAACATCTGCCGAAATTGCCGATTCGATTAACTACCGTCATTTTTTTACGATTTACGAATTTGAGCATGACAAATCGTTTGTATCATTGGTTCAGAAAAATCTGTTTCATTGGTTGCTTGTACCAAATGACTTTCACTCTTTACAACAAAAAAAAGTTTGTCGGATAAGCTACGAATGTGTCATTGTTGATTTGAGGTGCCAAGAAAAAAGCCTTGTCGCACGTATTGTTGATAAATTTTGAGATCTTACATGACTCCATTTGTTTTATTGTTTCAGTACTAGCTTCTACAATCCTCCGAGCACAGAGACCTGTATTCCCATACCCAGGCACAACGTCACTATTATACCAGATTTTTACGCTGGTATACCAGCCAATTTGTTGTTGAATCTCATAGGCTTTGTGGTAAGTACGTCGTATCTCGGCAACCGATTACTTTAGAAGATAACATTCTTTTCATTCAATTTTTCTTTTGATTTTTCATTCAATGTTTCTTTCCAGCTACTAGTAATTTTGTTTGGCTTGCTGCGCAAGAAAGCTTGGAACTATGGAAGGCTGGCACTTCTGCACAAAACGGACAACAGATGGATGGAGCTGTTCTATGGAGACAATGACGCAGCCGAAGCTGACGTGTCGGCTATCGAGGCGTCGGTCAACTCTCAGCTTTCCCACATAGACAGGGGTTTTGTATCTTGGATAGTAACTGCCTTCAAAGTGACGTTAGTATGCATCTTTATTGCCACGGTGCAAGTACTCTTCTGCCCGGATACTCAAAAACTGGAAAAAAACTAAACTTGTATATCTTAAACAGGGACAAGGAGTTGCTGAAACGTGCTGGACCGGATGGCCTGCTGTACATATCGTTCGAGCGTTATCTGATAGTGTTAACGGGAATGATGGTGATCGTATCACTCTGCATCGCTTTGCCGATAAACTATCACGGCTCGATGCAGGGCAGTAACGCGACTTTTAGTCACACCACTCTGTCGAATTTGGATCCGAACTCCTCGTGGATCTGGATGCACACTGTTTTGATATTGTCCTATTTGCCGATCGGTGGTTTCATCATGCGAAAATTTATGAAGCAGGTACCCATGCATCCCTACGGATATTTGGGATTATTTATTGGATATTTATTGGATATTTATTGGATATTTATTGGATATTTATTGGATATTTATTGGATATTTATTGGATATTTATTGGATATTTATTGGATATTTATTGGATATTTATTGGATATTTATTGGATATTTATTCATCGATCAATATTTTTGTACGATCAGGTCCGCGACGCCAGACCAGCCGGAGAGTTGGCAGCGAGAACACTCTTGGTAACGGAAATTCCCAAGCATCAGTGCAATGCGGAGAGCCTCATGGAATATTTCAAGTAAGCGAAGCTTGAATTACAAAATCGTACGCCTGGTTTCTGAGAATTTTTATTATTAAAATCTGTTTATTGTAGGGAAGCTTTTCCTACTCTGACCGTGGAGGATGTCACGCTGGCTCACGACATCCAGAGATTATCCGCTCTGGATGCCCAAAGAGATTGCGCCGAACAAGCGCGGTTGTACTGCGAAAATTATAACAGAAGAAAGGGACCACTGAAAATGTACCCGTATCCTTGCGGCCAAGTCGTAGGCTGTTGTTGCAAAACGGTCAGTTTTTCTCTCCACAGTGACGACTCTATAAACTCAGTTAATCGCCCTAGTAATATTAAATAAGCTTGACCCGTTCTCTTCGATTCAGGTCGATGCCCAAGAGTTTTACACGGAGGAAGAGATCCGATTAACGGCCATGGTCGAAGAAGAGAGGAAGGTCGCTCTCGGAAGACCTCTGGGCGTTGCCTTCATCACGTTGGGTAAGTTAATCCGCTCTTCGCAGTTTGAATCGTCATCTAATTTCTTCCTACAATAAATCATTCTCAGGTACGCCCGGTGCCGCGAGAACAATGCGGCGGCAATTGCGTTCGGCTCCGGCTATAAGGTGGATCGTCGACTACGCTCCAGCGCCTTCCGATATATTCTGGGAAAATTTGAGCGTGGCGAGACCGTGCTGGTACCTGAACGCGACTCTGATAAACCTGGCTCTGGGAATCACCCTCTTCTTCTTGACGACTCCAGCCGTTATAGTGACGGCGCTAAACAAGCTACCCATCACCGGAGAGATCATGAATCTGAGTCCGGTGCTGTCTTCCTTTCTGCCGACCGTTCTTCTCGTTAGTGTCGCCGCGCTAATGCCGGTTCTCGTTGCGAGAAGCGAATCCCTCGTCAGGCACTGGACGAGGAGCGGCCTCAATCGGGCAGTCATGCGAAAAACTTTGTTGCTTCTTCTGTTGATGGTCCTCATACTGCCGAGTCTGGGTCTCACGAGCGCCCAGGCCTTCTTGGACTGGACGGTAAATTCCGGAAACAACACCGGAAGATGGGAGTGCGTCTTCCTCGCCGATCAGGTAATCCAATATCTGCTAAAATCATCGACAACCCAGTTACGAAAGAGAACATATAAATGAATACGATCGTTTCAGGGTGCTCTGTTTGTTAATTACGTAATAACTGCGGCCTTGCTTGGAAGCGGACTGGAACTGGTGAGATTTCCCGAGCTTGCTCTATACACGTTCAGGCTCTCAATAGCGCGCAGCCGAGCCGAGCGTGTTCATGTCCGGAAAGCCGTATTGTGGGAATTTCCGTTGGGAGCTCATTACGCGTGGTTGCTTCTAGTATTCACCATGACGACTGTGTACAGTGTCGCGTGTCCGTTGATCACGCCATTCGGACTGCTCTATCTGTTGGTGAAGCATTTGGTGAGTAGGCTTTTTGTCGCCGTATCGTTCTGCAATCGAGTCAAGCTATAATTCTACCGATCGTTGTTTCGCAGGTGGACAGGCATAACTTGTGCTTCGCGTACGGACCGAGCGTGGGCGGCGGTCAGTTAGCGGGAGCCGCGGCTGGAGCCGCTGGTGCAGCACCAGTCCTCGCCCAAGCTGCCCTCTTGGCTCTCGGTCTCGTGAGAAGGGGTTTATCGCCTTTGGCTGCACTTCAGCTCAGCGGACTCGCTGCTAGCATTCTCGGTCTCGTTACCGGAGCTACATTGCCCGCTTCGAAACCCAAGGTATAGAGTCGTTATTAGAACATGACCTTGAAGATATCTGCATCTGACGAAATTTCATCGAGTTGTAACGGCCATGTTTTGCAACTCACAAACTTCGCTCGGGAAAGTTCAGTTGGAGAATAAAATTCTATAAGCGAACGATTTTTTTTCTTCCTGAAGACGTGCATTGATAGAGGCTTGCCCATTATGAAATTTTATGTCAGATATTTGTGCAGATATTTTCATGGTCATATTGCTGGAACTCCCGTTGATCGTTCTAATTAACCGCTCGATCGTTTCTCCAGTCTTCGGCGCCGAGGAGAGATCTGACCACGAGCCAAAACTTCATAGCTCCGGTGTTACGAAAGAAACTCGGCACGGTGCCCACGGAAGAGACGATATCTCTGCACTCGAACAGCGAATCAACGACGACCACTACGATGGACGTTGCAACCAGGAGTCCCTCCGTGCAGGACAGCCCGAAGCTCTATCAGGATTACGGAAGGGAGCCTCGGGTATGATTCTTCGGTGAAGACCGAGGTATATCAATTACAAATAATAATCGTTTAAGGGCCTTGCGAATATACGCGCGCGATGATATTTAGCGCCAGTGTTCTGTCGAAAAGTGCGACAGAGAAACTAAAGATCTGTTATAAAGCTGTAATATTTTTTAAAAGTTTTTAACAACATTGTTGAACTAGGTAGCTTGGGTGATAAAATTAGCCACCCGCTGATATTAACTTTTTGTATAAAGCATTCGGTACTATGTGTAGGAGTACACTGGCACAGCGTATCTCCAACGATGAGTCCGGAGTGAGGACGAGAAACGGAACATTGTTTAATCAAGCGCGCCGAGGAGTCTCGAAGCTCGCGATTAATCTGTACAGTGCATACCGCAGATGTATTTTTGTGTAATATATATATATATATATATATAATATATTCTTTAGATGTGTACTCAAAGATTCATGGAGTGATGTTTGTATACTGTACTGATTCTGTGGGTGAAAACGTTCAGTTAATTTATTTGCACGATGTATTAATTTGAAGGTATATAACTCGGTTCAATAATACTCAGTTTAATCGAGTATGTACTTCGCGCGATTAAAAATAAACTTTGCATTTCTCTGTCGTTATGCGTAAAAGATTATTCTCGTCTGACAGTCGCTTGGAGATTGGAAAAATATTCTATCAATGTAGCATGTTTTTAGTTAAGCAAATTGGCTCGTTAACAGTCGTTAACTCTTCTTTTCGATCAAGAGATAATATATATGGGAGCCAATGGACGGTGTTGAAGAAACATGGATAGACTGTCTATCGTCCGAACATTGGTACATATATTTTTTTTTTGTATCGTAAAATTGATCTACTTGTAACAGAAACGAATAACGCTTCCTTAAAAACTATAAAAATCTGCTTACACAAATCACGATTCTTACAACGATTATGCTATAAATCTCGTTTGAGCCCGCGAACGCTCGCGATAGCCAATTCATTAGTCAGACTGGAAGGTCACAGTTACCTTCTTTTTTTTGGTCAATTAGTCTAAAAAATAAGCAAAGTTGTATCTTAATAATAAATTCAACCACGAACGTCAATCGTGTCGTGGTGTCGGATAAATAATTTGCATAACTACTATAAATATCAAAGGTTTCACAATTTTAGTCTTTTCCCCGCACACGCGTCATTGGGACGGTGGCTAAATCAATTAAATTATTCTTTTTTTTTTTTCAATTCTGAACCGTGTATCGATCCTCGTCGAACACTGTCATCAAGGCTCGCTGACAATGCTACCGCCGATGATGATCTCTAGCTGACTCGGCGTCAACGACCTCAGAGTCTTTATTCTTCCTTCCTCGCGTTTTTTTCTATTGGACACTCGTTCGGAACTCTTCTTTCTCGGTAGACGTGCCCTTTCATTCTCCTTAGACCCGTCATAACTTTCATCAAGATTCATCGAATCTTCCTTTTGCGACTCCTCGCCTTCCTCGCTGCTGAATTGTACCTGCGAGGCATATTGCCACTTAGGCGAATCCGTGCTGACACAAGGATTTACCCTCTACAGGAGACGACCGTTCGACCACAAAAACACTCATCGCATTCACGGAATATTTTCATTATCGAGTTCGTAGGACTTTCGATAAATAAAATTTCTAAGCGGATGGCCAGAACAATACCAAGCCACTAGAGACACATAAAAAGCAGAGATAATTTTAAAAAAATAGAGATAAAAATATATAAAAAGAGATAATAAAAATGTGTAAAAAAAAAACAAAGGTGCATACTCGGGCGACTTGTGCATTCCAGTCAACAATTGTCTTCTAACTACTAAATAATACCACCTATAAGATTCTACACTGTAAACTAAGGGAGTAGAAAAAATTATTGTACACCGACCATTATACCGCTAAGTACTATGAGGGATAGGGCAGCTAATTAATAATTAAAAAGAAAAGAACAACATAATAACTTCACATATTTGTTGGATCCATTTGACATTAGACAGTTACATCGATAATATGCGTATTATCTATAGCCGATTGATTAAAAAAAGAAAGAAAAACAGCGTTGTTTTGTTTGTTGGTTACATTTTTTTTTGTATCAATGTAAAAACAATTTCGGCAAAAACGTGTCGAATATTGGATAAGTAAACCGACTGTGGAACACAAATGGTGTACCCGCATGTCCGGAATCTGGTCCGGCTCGATGTGAATAAATCTATTAGCGATCAATGATTCGCGCCTCGAGTTGAACGTCGACGGTATGGGCGATTAGAAATTTCTCATGTTCCCACGCGATTTCTCTTGCTCCGAAACGATCTCGCTGATAACAGCGTCATGCTTCTCCACCACCGTTTACCTAACTAAAAATAATCAGGCGTTCGATTTGTCTGTTTCACTTTCGTTATCGATCACGCGGCCCGCCACGTCCGCGCGTTCGTCAATCTGTACAACGTCGATAAATTTTTTTTTTTTTTCTATCGCGAAGCTCCGTACGTGGCAGTATACATTCGAGTCTATTCGCCGATCTCCTGTCGACGTACAATTATCGTTGGCTACGTGTGTTTTCTTACCTCTACGATCGAGACTCTCGGCGATGATTCTCTTGGCAACAACGTCTTTTCTGTAAATACCGAACTATCCGAGCTTATCGACGACGACTCCTTGTCAGTTTCCATCTCGTTCTCCGACTCTTCTTTGTCTTCGTCCTCGGTAAGAGATTTACGCCCGTCGACGTCTTCGTGTACTTTACACACGTAACCGAGTTTGTCTTTGTACTCCACTAAATTACCGTCTAGATGAGCTGCGAAGAAAATTATACATGTGTCAATCGGGTGTCTCGACGATCCCGGTCGCAAAATTAGTCTAAATTATTAACCTTGGCAGTAAGCTGTACTGCAGCAATTGCAGTGAGCGCCGGTCCTGCGGCCGCATTCCTTACAGTGGTGCCAGGGACAGCTGAACTTGGAATCGTCCTCGTCCACCGTCACGCAACTTCTGTGGTAACTTTTCAAGCAGGTCTTCTGATCGCACTTCAAATGGTCGCCGGATTCCGTCAACGGTTTGCCGCAAGACCAGCAATTGTGTACGGTACTGGAACTGCGAAGAGCAACGGAAAACGTGAACGCAAAGTCTCGTGGAATTTTTATTCCGGTATTTATGAGCAGTGCTGCGCATCGCCTACCTTCGTTGACCCCTATTTTTCTGGACCTTCGAGCCTATAAAGCCGCTGCAATTCGGTGCTCCGCAGAGGCATCGTTTTCGCGTCTCTCCGTCGCAGGCTAAGTTGTAGTTGAACGTCAACTCCTCGCCGATCTCTATGTCGCGCAGAGCAAAGAGGCCAATCCGCGTGTCGCCGTTCACGGTCCACTTTTGGGTCTCGCAGTTCGGCTGACACGAATGGTCTGTGAACAGATGCGCGAACACGTCGAATGATTGATCAGTTGTCGGTGGCTAATTAATTGGCTATGCAAATTGGACAGAACGGAATCATCGGTCTTACTCATAAATCGGCTGAGATTTCCTTTCGGCTCGGCATCGATCATTCTGCAAGTGTCTATCGTCAGAAAATAGAAATTCTCGTTCTTCAGTTCTTTCTTGTGGTGCAATCTGCGCTTGTACTCGGCCTCGTCGATCACTTCGCCCACGTATTCGATAACGAACTGGCCCTCAGTTATCGTTTCGAGGGTTCGCAGACCCCAGCCGCGTCCCACTGTGTGAAAAGGCTCCATCGACGGATATTGCCTACGCACGAAGGCCTGGTTATTGCACTTCGGCCCGGCCGGACATATACCGGGACTGCACTCCACCGAGAGTATACGATTGAGGCAGTCGGTGTCCGGCGAGCAGGGATTGTCCCACTTGGCGTCGCAATCGCATGCCACGATGCTGTCAACCTCGGCGGGTTTCACGTTGCCCACAGGTTTGTTCACCTAGAAGTGTTACGATCAAACGGTCACTATCGATCTTGATTCTGCAGACTGTCAAGAAAAATTGGTAATTTAATACACCGGACTGAAAGTTTTTATGCAAAAACTGGTACATTCGATTTAATGTACAATTGTGATGAAAAATTCATATACTTTTTCATTGAAATTAAAACAAATTATAAAAATTAAAGTACTTTTATAATTAAATTAAAGTAAATTATTAAACATAAAGTACTTTCGATGTTTAATACATCGAACATTAATTTTTTATCAAAAATGTACATGAAATTTAATATGCCAGTTTTTGCATAAGAACCTCCAGCCCGATACATTAAATTTTCTACAATTTTTTTTACAGTGCAATTTCCGGTGTACATTGACTCTCCCGACCTTCAACACTCACTTTCAATTTGACGTAGTGCGGTGGTTTCAAAACCCGCGATTCGGACCCTTTTGCCGCGACCCTTTCGACCTTCAAGCGTTGATGAATCTCGTTTGCTTGCTCCATCGCTTTCTTGTAAGCTTCGTCGACGTTTTTCTTACCGAGGGAAACTTTGCCGTTGGCATCGCCGTCCTGGTAAAGGAACACTCGACCCCTGTGCGGATAGACGGACACAATTGAGCGAGTCAACGAGGAAGAGAAATGATCGAATCTGCGGATTCAACGAGCTCTCACCTGTGAACCCAGTAATAATTATTCGTCCCGAGGAACATGACGCAGAATTCACCGGGACGATGCGAGATCGCTTCAAGATTTCGGGGAATCTCGTAAGGGAAACATATCCTCGATGGCCACCAACGATAATTTCCGAGCTTTACCCATACGACTTCGCCGTAGAGTGGCAATCTCCCCGTTTCGCAGTCCTCGCAGATAAAGGCACCGTCCGGCGCGTCGATACCTGCACAAGTAATCAAAATAAGTCTGTAGCACAAAATTGATTTCGTCTTTAAAAAAGAAAAAAAGAAAAAGAAATATCGGTAACATTGCCTCTTACCAAGACATTCCGGATGAAAGGAGGTAGGACAAGTGTCGCAACAGATGAGACTTCCGCCGCGAGTGCACAGAAAGCACCACGTTGCATTGAGCGGTGGCCCAGGGGCTTTGTAATGCTTCGGGCATATCACTTGACTGCCGGTGAGAATTTCCGATCCAGCCGGCAAACACGAGGTCGAGGCGTGATAAGAAGATGGACATCTCACGCATCGCACCAGTTTCTCGTTCGATGACCGCGAATGACCGTTTTGGGGATTATCCGAGATGCATGTGTGACACACGTGGTAGGGACACGTGAGGCGACCACCTTGCCAGTGTGATTGCGGCCACGTTTTCAGACACAGTGAGTGATAATGCCTTCCGCAAGCTATCACGGAACATCTGACTCTGTCGTCCTCGCGGTCGTTGCAAATGAAACAAGCCGGTGCGACGCCGGACAGACAGTCTATACACTTGAAAGTTTCGTCTTCGAGAATATCGTCGTTCTTGTCTGAAAGATGAATCACATAAATACTTAGTAAAGTTGTTTGTTTGATGCGCGAAGCGCCCGAGCTACGACAACCTGCTAGTTCGTAATACATGGTGTCCAGTAAAAACGTACGAAACTCAAGGGTATTCAAGGACATTCAAAGACTAGAACATTTCCAGGACGATTCCAGTATGCATTGGGAAAATTATAAAAAATGAAAATATGAATGTCGCACGCGGTGTACGAAATAACATTTAGTTTGATAACAGTTTTCGTTTGCATTGAAATCGGTTCCGAGAAAAACTACACTCTATGCACAAATGTATACATGTATCTCACCGAAACTAAGATACACATTTTTTTGGGACGGTCACTAGTAATATACATTTTGAAAGAGACTCAAATTTGCAGGGAAATAAAAAATTCAAGGACTTTGGGTGAAATTCAAGAACATTCCAGGTCAGTTCCAGGACTTTTTCAAGGACGGTTCCAGGACTTCAAGGACTTGAAGGGCCGCTAAACACCACGTACCCAGATAGACAAGCGCCACGAAAGGTAACGGTTGACGCAATAATTGCGACATGTGCGGCACACGTCGCAATTGTTGCGTCAACTGCTACTTTTCGTGGCGCTTGTCTATCAGGGTAATATAGACGAAATTAAAGTCCTGTAATTTTTGTTTAGGAAAGGGCAAACTCACAGTCATCCTCGTTATCGACGCTTCTTCGAATCTCCTTCAAATCCTGGAAAAGAGAATCCTCCGTCGTTTCCTCATCCATACTGCACTCGGAGCTCGATTCGCCGGGCTTCACACACGAGAGATGGAAGTAGGAAAAACAAGGCCCCTTGCATCTCGTCAAGTCACCCGTTCGCTCGCATATCTGGCACACTCGCTCCTGTTTTGTACCTCGGAACAAATTGTACGGACGCGTTTTCTTGGTGGTGTCGCCGACGCGAGTCTCCGATTTCTCAGACTTATTAAACTTTAACTTCGTGTTTCGATTCGTCGAGTCCGAATCGACGGACGACTCTTCTTCGTGGTCGGTCGAGGCTTCCTTCGACTGAACGCCGTTCGTCGGTTTCACCCTCGTACGATATTTGTTAACGCGAGTCTCCTCCTTCTCAATCTTCTTGGGCTTTGGCTTCTTGCTATATTTCGAGTCGGAGTCGACCGACGACTCCTCCTCGTGATCCGTCGGTTCCTCCTTGATCGGTACGTCGTTCGCTGGCTTTATTCTCGAACGATACTTTCCGCGCAGCGTCAAACTCATGTTCTCCCAAGTTTTCTCGAGATATATTCTTATCTCAGCCTCCGTCGCGTCAGGCTGCGCGTCCTCTATCATGTCACGATTACGCTCGTAGTACAGTTCGAAATCGCCGTCAAGATCTTTCTTGCGCTTTTTGACTTTCGCCTTTTTTATAACCGACGACTCGTCGCTGGAATCTTTGTGACTGGAGGGCGGTGTCGGCGGGGTTTCCGTGTTCAAGCTAATACTTATTTTGTGCTCGACTTCGGACGCTATTTTTTGAGATTTCTTTTTCTCCGGTACGTCGTCAGCCTCCTCCGAGGTCGTGTCTTCGCGCTTTACACGCTTGGGACTCGGCCCCGCTGCGTCGCTCCAACGCTCGCGCTTTCCGTTCGTCTTTCCGCTCGTCGCCAGTTCGAGCAGTTTCTCGTATTTGGTTTTCTTATCGTTGGGCTTGAAGTGCTCGGCCCTCTCGGCGTTGGTCATCGGCAAAACTTCCGTGGCCTCGTCAACGGCGATCGACCATTTTGAATTTATCTGCGGCTTCACGAAGAAGCCGGTGTTCTTTCCGTTCTTCTTCTTAGGATCGGCGTTCGAGGCTTTCGCGAGCCTATTGAAGTCGGCGATTCCAACGAACGGAATCATCGCGGTCTCGGAAACCCAGCCGTGACGACCCTTGTCACCGAAATATTGTACGTGAACGATAATTCCCACAGATCTTCCGAATGCTGCAATTTAGAATAAAAAAAAAAAAAAATTGTTATTCAAGTATCGTTTCGCTGTAAAATCTTCGTTCGCACCGATGTTTCCTACCTCTCGATTTCGCGTGTATTTGCGTTAACGGATCCAGGGTGACGACGCACGGCCAATAGGGATAATTACCGACGAGGGCCCAGGCAAGTTGACCCACGGAAAATTGGCACTCGGGGGACTCCTTGCTTTTTGCCAAAGGCTTTTCGTCCGAGATCGAACTATTGGCCTCCTTGGGCTCGGTACTTTCGATCTTTTTTTTCTTCGTTATACCGTTGCTCTTCTCCATTACCGATGGGGATAGCTGACTCGTTTTTTTTACCTTTGGCATCTTTCCATTCTGAAAAAATATTAAAACGTTGATTAAACAGCCAACAAGTATTCAGATAGAGTCAAATGCAAGAAAAGCACAAGAAAAATAGACGAAAAATATTTTAAGAAAAATACAAGAGAAAGAGATGAAAAGAGAGATGCAGCGAAAGAGATGAAAAATAGCGGAAAAACAGAAGAAAAAAATAGTTTCCACAGAGATAAAAAAAAAAAATGAATACAATGATTTGCGAATGTGGTGTGAATTATCAAGCTGGGCAATCTTGAGAGATGCATGAAATATCGATAACTTGCAAACATTGAATTGGGGGGAGGCGGAGGGAGAATCCTTTGAAAACGTTGTCCCGCAAGCAGGCAGAAAACAGTGGTGTTACGATGAGTAGCTTAACATGCCTTTGGAGAATCAACCTCGCTGTTGGTAGGCGTCTTGGGCTTTATGGCTCTTCCGTAGCGACTAGTGGCAGGCGAGGTGTCCTTCTGGCTAGTGTAATCCTTGGAATTCGGCGACATAGCGTCGACAGTCTCCTTACCGACGTCGCTGTCTTCTCCGATTCCTGAATACCTTCTTCGGGCAGTCTCATGGCCTCTGACGCTGGGACGGCTCATAGCTCGACCATTAGAGATTCATAGTTGGCTCGGTAGAAGCGGCTTGCATGAATCCGAGCGAATATTCATTTATTTGGCCGGAGTGTTTGGCTCGAGATAGGTTGAACCTCCAACGGTCTATCGAAAATTCTAGTCCCGAAAAAAAGAAGAAATGTACACCACCGTTCAGAGAAATGAACGAGCTGGCCTATTTTATTTTACAAGGGGTTACCTTAGATATTTCGGAGTATCTCGAACTCTCCGAACGAACTCTTCACCGACGATAAACACTGAGAGCATGAAAAAAATATGTAAAAAAAAAAAGAATAATATATAATCACCGCTCGAAAGCAACGAAGGTAAGAGAGTATAAAAAAATGGATTGCTATAATTTCTATAATTCATCGGGCAGAGACAACTGCTCCGAAATCACCGACGGAACGCGTTTCCCGCGAATTCGAAGGGATTCGTCCATAACCAAAGTTATTCTCTTCGATCCCTTGTATCGCGCGGCGACGTCTCTGTTTTATAAAACATTTCGCGGGACGGGTGGCGCCGCCTGCGGGTAGTTTGCCCCAGCGAGGAATAATTTGAATTTTCGGGTGAACGGCGGTAGAAAAAAAGCATTAATTAACAATCAACAGTATTTTATTGTGCTATTAATTAATAAACCGTCCGTTCAATTATCGATGTACGGAGTCTTAGCGTATTTGTCCAGGTACTCGAGAACCCTCGCCGTCTGCTCGGTGAATTCCTCGACGGATCTTTTGTTTCTGTTGAAGAGAAGGGTCGCCGTTCCCGGGGCGGCGGTCGGTGTCGCACTGAAATTCCTGAACAGCATCTGAAAGCGCGAAACCATCGTTATTGACCGTCGATGTCGAAGCGAACGAACAGCGTTCGATGAGTACGGGAATTACCATGACCAGTTGTACGAGATACACTGCAAACGTCAAGAAGGAAATAGCCATCAAGGCTCCTTCGAGCGAGGGGAAGCCAACGTTGTCGTCATTGTCATCCCAGCCGTGATCACCGCGGGCAGCTCTGCGTTTTCGTACCGGAGCAAGCACCGGAGTCAATCTCTTCTCTGAAAAAAAAAAAATTGTTCCGATTACCACTCTGCACTCGTCTTTGACTCGAAGAATGAGAAAAAGAAGAAAAAAAAGAGGATCATAGTTGCCACAAAACAGAGGAGAAACAACATGTAACGATAATGATTTGTGAACGTGGCGTAAATTATCTAGCTGGGAAATTTGGGAGATGCATGATATATTGATAAGTGGAATATGTAATTACCATTTAAAAAGGTTTCGTCTTGTACACTCTTCACGTAAATAAATAAATAAATAAATTGGGAACTCATTGGGAAAAAGAAAATACCACCGTGACAATTGTAAACATGCGCTTACTCATGTAAACATTTTGTGCAATACAATTCTTGTACTACTACTAAATAAATAAATAAATAAACACTACTCGACTTACGTATCTCAGCGAGAAGCGACGACTGGATGTTCTTCAGAAATATAATCTTTCCCTTGAGAGTGGCCGGCTGTGCCTGGAGTGTGGCGTGAACTTTCTGGAATAATTTTATAGGTATGAAGTACAAGATACTTGGCTTCAAGTTTTCGTCTTCCATCTGCGGAGTTTCCTCTTCCAGTTGTGGAGTCTCCTGGTAGGAAGACGAGTTTGTCGCGGTGGTTTGATTTTTATCGACGGTGATAACACGATCGCCGGTGGTAATACGATCGCCGATGGTAACACGATCGTCGGGATCAATAGTCGATACGGTCACGTATTCTTCGTCCTCGTCCTCCACTATCGAGTCATCGAATTGACTATCGTCCGGCAAATTCTCGACGTTCATCGAGGTCCGAATTGTGCTCCAAGGACTCATTCCGGACAGATACACTGTTTCCTCGGTGACGGCGAAGTGCGAAGATTCCGTGACGCTCGTGCCCCCTTCCGTTGCTTTGGTAATCCACGATCCAGACAATCCGGGATGTTTGTTGGTGTGTATCCTGTCGAAGGCATGAACCACCGCAGCGGTAACATTTTGATACTCGTGAAACTCCGATGGCTTTTTGTTATTGAGCACGTGCAACTTCTGACTTCCGGCGTACTTGTTGAACGGCTCCCTGTAGACTTTTCGGACATCGGAGAACTGTGGAATCTCAACCCATTCAGCTGTCACCGGCACGCGCACCTGTGCGACAAGAAACAATAAAAATATCATTATATCTCGCTCGTACATTGTCGTAAGAATCTCCGCGACTCTAAGGTCTATACTGTTTAATCGAAATTCATCAACTGACCGTGTCACGCGGTGACTCCGGATGCGCTCGGCGAACACCTATTATTTCGAGCAGGTGTTCCTGTTAGTGTCACAGAATTTTTTTTTTTCAGAAACGGTACTGCGCCGCCTTATTTTTTTTTTTTTTTTTTTCCAGCAAAGTGCGTCAATCGGTGTTCCGTCGACACACATTGGAGGCATTCTAGATAATCGCTATTTTCTTTCTCTTTCTTTCGTTCTTTTTTTTTTTTTTTTGGATTATAAAAATAATGTATATTTCATAACATTAAAATAGGTAAATGACATCCGTATTTTGTATTTCAATGCATTTGAATAATCTCGTAAATATATGTAGATAATATAATCTTAAAACGGTACACAAACCGTGTTCGAAGAGTCATACTGTTTGTTAACTAATCATTTTTTAAAATTTAGATCTCCGATCGTTAAAACAGTAACGCTAAGCTTCATCAAAGTCGATCGCGCGGTTAAACCACGCAACGTGGAATGTCCGATTTCAAGGTCGAATGTATTCGTGAAATAAAATTGGAATGCCTCGAAGCGAGAAGAGAATCAGACACGGAAACGCATTTAAAATAACGATCTAGATATCCAGAGGCGCAAAAAAAAAAACGATAGCTTCTTCCACGAAGCAGCTTGATCTCGCAAACAACGTAACGCGTTACATAGTTAAATAGATATACATAATTTTAATAAAAGCTTAAAGCTCAGTGTCATAATTTACATGCACTATAAAACGTCTGATTCGTTCTGCGGTAACGAACGCTTAATCAATAATTGAGTATAAAAAAAAAAGAGAATCGAACAAATGTAAAAGGTAAATTCGCTAAAATTAATCAGATCCCACAACCAGGTCACAACTTGTACGTCTCGTTAATAATTATTAATCGAAGTAGACAACTAAAAAGATAATATTAGCCTACGCGATTTTTTTTTTTCGTTTTTCTTTTTCATATTTATGCGTTCATACATTCGCGGCGCCAGTCTATTCGTCATCGTCATTCATCGTGTGCAAACTAGATTAAAATATGCAGTTTTATTGCTCGCGGAATGGACCTAATCAAATTCCTCGGTTCGCCCGTATCGGAGCTGCTAAAATCTGCAATGCGTTTACCGCTAACTTGAGCTCGCTTTCTTAACGACATAATAATTCAATTAAAAAATCTGAGTGGCGAGAACTCGCTCCATATACCATTGATCCTTCTTACTTTCGTTACGGGACTTTGTCGTCGTGTATTGCTGATCGCCTATCATACCATGATAATTCGTGTCAGGATGAACTCATTAAAAAAAAAAAAAAAAAAAACACTATCAGATATCTCTCACTCGAGGCCGAACGTCTTTTCCTGCACAGAATAAAGACGACTCGAACACGCATTCCTCGACCAGCAATAAGGTACTTTCGATCCGCGAATTGGCACGAACGGTTAATCTTTCAAGCGCGGTCCTACGCTAAATTTCAACAGTTTTTCCGAGTGGCAGTACGCTATGATAACTAGTGCCGAGAGAAGGAGTTTCATTGTACAAGAGCGAAAAAAGCCGCGCACCGGCAGCGTCTTCCCCCGAAAGCCAATCTCATAATCGACTCGAACCTCATAAACTCTCGAATAAAACGACCGCACTTTCTCCCAAGTTCGTCCACGCGACAATATTATTCAATCGATTAAAATTGGAATGTCTAAAAACCCAACTAGCGGTGGAATGCATAAAGTCGTCGATAATACATGGTTAAACGACTTACGAAATATTATACTCGATACCGGAAGACTAAGGAAGCCAGATCTGATCCCGGCACCCGGAAACGGATGCCTCAGAAGTCATACAGGCCCTTGTTATCTATACTTTATCGTAAAAATCTCCGATGGGTCAAAGTTAATTATTCGTATTAATTATCCAAAGAGCGAAAAGCTTCGAAGAGTATTCATTCAAGTTCGAAAATGTGAAACGGCGCGGTGGGGTACAACAGGAGGCTTTTTCTCACCACCGTTCACCGTCTAGCTACGATATAGTATTCCTTTGTTTGTTTCTCTCAAATCTAATAAATTTGTTCTTCGCTGTTATTTTTTTTTTTGTTAATCTCTAGAAAGACATATTGAGTGAAGTGAGAACGGTAATACGAGCTGACGGGGTAGTTTGGATATAACGATTCTCACGAATCTCTCTCCCTCTCTTTCTCTCCGTATTATACTTTGTTTCAGGCACGAATGAAGCGGCGTAGTGTGGCCCGGGCGCTGCGGGCCCATCCCTTCTGTAGCGGGGGAGGAGTCGACGAGGATTCGATGTTAACGGTAGGCAAATAGTTGTGTCATGTCCGCTGGCTCGCGTAAGACATCCAGCGAGAGTCGTCGCTCTCGTGGGTGAGATAGCGGCAGCCGACTTGTACTTCAAGCTGACGAAGATCGCACCACGTTTGGTAATCCTGCAGCCACACGTGCTGGAGACTCTTGTCGACGGTATAGCGCT
The DNA here is from genome assembly GCA_963922035.1 of Amblyjoppa proteus. NCBI lineage: Eukaryota > Metazoa > Arthropoda > Insecta > Hymenoptera > Ichneumonidae > Amblyjoppa > Amblyjoppa proteus. The sequence goes on along the minus strand of OY998228.1, from coordinate 8,086,409 downwards.
TTCGCTGCTTTACCTGAAGGAGATTATTTATCAGATCTATGGCGTCCGAGGATATTTCCTTCCACGGATTCGGCGGATACATGAAACCGGCATTCTGGATCTGTTCGTTTATATCCTCGTCCTCGTTGAACGGAAAAGTTCCGCTGAGCGAGACGTAGACGATGACACCGACGCTCCACATGTCAAGCGATCTGTTGTATCCCTTGTTTCGCAATACCTCCGGAGCGAGATAAGCCGGTGTTCCGACGACGCTTCTCCGAAAGCTCTTCTCACCGATTATTCTCGCGAATCCAAAGTCGCAAAGCTTCACCTGGGTGAAGTCGCTGTTGCTGCTCAGCAGTACGTTTTCCGGCTTCAGATCGCAGTGAACGATGTTCTTGCTGTGAAGATGCTTGAGCGCAACGAGTATCTGAGTTATGAGAAACTTCGTTATCCGCTCGCTCAGCCTTCCACGCTCCGAATTCAGTATCATTTCCAGCATATCGCCCTTGAGCTTCTCCATGACTACGAATATTCTCTCGGGCGTTTCGAACATTCGCTCGAGATTGACGACTCCGCTGTGCGAGAGATTCTGCAGTATCGCCACTTCGTTCTTCAGCTGGGCCTCCTGTTTTGTCGGGAAGCGCAACTTGTCGATAACTTTTATCGCGACGGCGCGTCCAGTCTTGCGATGAGCACCGCCGTAGACGATGCCGAACTGACCGGAGCCCAGAACTTCGTCGGGGAAAATCTGATAGAGCTGCGACATATCCGTCACGTTCTCCTCCGGCTCGGTCGAATGCTCTTGGTCTGAAAGAGTAACACGCTCGATTAATCGGTTCAGATCCGGCGAGGAGTACGCTGGATATTTTAGACTCCTGAAAAAAAACTCACTGGCTAATGCGTTCGTAACGGGCATCAGAGCTTGCCGAATGCTAGTCTCCCAGGATCTCGCGAGATGCGCACCGACGCCGCTTTCGGGCGCAGGAACTTGACCGCCAACGCCTCCTCCGACTTCCTCGCCGACGTAGTAATCCACATTTGCCGTACGGAGTTCGAAACAGTGCGTAGACTCTGCAAGGTTTGAACACATATTTTACGAGGCCACATGTTTCGTAAAAAAAGAAAAAGTTTCTTCCGTTTTCGGAGTAGATTTCCTTTATCAACGATGGACGATCGATAAAGACACTCACGAGAATGGGGTGGCCTTGCGGTTTCGATTCCCAGTATCTCGGCCAGAGGTATGTCCTTGAAATACTTGGATCCGCTGTCGCTCTGGAAGAGCGTTATTGCCTTCGAATCGAGCCGCCAGTAATGCCTTCGCTTCTGTTTATTCACAATATTTTTTCCGATAAAATCACGTCTCAACGTCCGATTTTCGACTACGAGTCATTGCGAACTTACCGTGCGATCGCGATTCGAAAAATGGACCATCCATCCTTCCTTAAGAACTTTTGATCCTCGTCTCTTCGTGTGTTTTACACTCTGCACGATACGCATCAGTGGAATGTTGTTACTCGGACTTGAGCTGCAACTGAACATCGTATAGGATAAACAAGGTACTGCGAGTTGAGGCAAGGGCGAGAGCGTAGGAATCAAAAGCTGACGCTCACCTGGATGGCCGCGACTTCCGGGAATCGTCGGAGGATGCCTCGTCGCGATTTGGAACTAGATCCTGTTGAAAGATAGAGAATTGTGTCAAAGGTAAAATAAATAAAGTGCTACTTTTCGTGCCTGCCGAGAGTGACGAAAGTGACGCTTTACAGCCAAGTGTATAAATGCCCGGCGTATGCGCACGTAGATCCGATTTTACTTTACGTACCCTTAAGCGTACGTAAAATCTTTTACGCACACTTCAGCGTGCGTAAAGTACGGCGCATGCGCAGTAAGTCTTGCTGTACAGCGCTATAATCATCAAGCACGGAGTAGCCGTTTTGCTGCATTTCGTTACGAAATAGTACATTACGATACTAGTGCAACATTTTTTCTGACGATTGTGAGTTGGCAGCAGGAACCGAGGGCGAGAGCTGCAATCGCACGAGTAAAGAAAATGGTTTTGTACTAGTATCATACAAAATTTTATTTCACAGGGAGTGAAAATGGGCGGTTTAAGCGATATTTTCTCACCAAGTGATAAAAAATATTATGCGATACTAAAGTTCGCTTTGCCGCACTTGTATCGCAGTATTTTGAAACAATTAAAAAACATTAGTATTTTGAAACAATATAAACAAAAACAAAAAATCCACGGACCGTGTAATCTCCATTGAGTTTATTTTCCCCCGTTGCATAGGAAATCTGCGAGGGTCTCGGGGGTGATTCGGCATCACTGTCGGGGTCGCCCTCTTCATTTCTGCCGTCGCATCTACCCTCCGGCTCGCTGCCTACGTCGCTGTCCGGATACTCGACTCCTGTGTCAATGCAAGTATATTAATTAAGCAAATCGATCAGCCTAACAGTTTATCCGTCCGAGTGAAATTATAAATTACCAGTAGTGTCTTTAGGATTCTCTCCTGTACAATCCTTGGGTATTTTCTCGATGCATTTTTTGTGCGCGTTGTACTGACAATCTTTGCATTGCAATCCTTGCTTGAACAATCCTCGTAGAAGCTTTTTGCAGAGGCCGCATACGGTCGGTCGTGTGTACGTGTGAACGACGAATGTGTGAGGAATTTTTATTCGCGTGGCGAGTTCGCGCTCGACCCAGACGGGTCTTCCGCCCAGCGAGGGCGATCTCGACTGTTTCGGAGCAACGATGCTGGGGATTGCCTGTAAATTTTGTTACTCAAACAGTCGTTGCACTCGGCAATCGTCGGTGACATTCTACCGGATTAAAATAGGGCTCACCAGCATACTGTTGTTCTGGCTCGTATTCGGAGTAGTGCCGGAACTTTGATTATCGTCGCTCGCGCTCGTCAGGCTGCTCGTCGAGCCCTGGCTCGGCGATCGCGGAACGTTTAACAGCGTCGAGCTGCGTCTTCTCGTGCTCGCGTCTTGCAGACAGTTGTTGGGTATCTTGATTACGCATCTTTTGTGATAATTCATCCCGCATCCTTCGCACTTGAGACCTTGCCTCACAAGGCCGAAGAGCATCTCCCCGCAAAAATCGCAAAACGTCGGAGCTTTGTACGAATGAACGGTCAGGGCGTGAGGACGAATGACGACTTCCTCGCTTGGCACTTGGGCTGCAACAAAAGGTGGAAATTTTAATTCACAAGGAATTAAAAATTACTGATTAGCAGCAAATTCTTCAAAAAAGTCCCTTTTTTATTTTACTCAAACAAATAATAATATTAATGATATTTTATATTTGATTAATAATAATTGTGAGAGCCGAAGGATGGACCTCAGTCAATGGCCCATTACCCTGAGGAACAACAACAAAATTACATGTATACACGCAGTACCACCCAATCATGTTTGCTAAGGCTAATAAAGCGCATTTACTACTACAACTAATAATTTTTTTAAAACATACTATTAGAAGTGGAGCAAACCCTCTCAAAAATCCGTATTTTTATTTTTATTAAACAAACAAATAATAATATTACCAATGTTAGAATCATGGAAGAAAATGTACAAATTTTTTAATCGAAATTTAAAGAAAGAACAAGGAAAAACGTTCCTAAATCCAAAGAAAATCTTAGGCTGAAGGTTTCAGGTAGGTGACCCTTAGTCAATGTCTATAATTATCATTAGGTATAAGACTACTATAAGATGGTAACTGTATAGATGTGTAGCATTGCCTATAAATTTCTTTTAGTACTACTACTACTAATGATATTAATAATATTTGATATTTGACTGATAATAATTTTGAGGACCGAGCGACCTCGATCAATGGCCCATTGGCCTGATCAAGTTTAAAAAAAATCTATTACTCAAGACGCTACAAACAATTTTATAAGAACATACTATTAGAACTCTATAGCTCGTGGGGTATCAAGATAGAAACATATCGTTAGCCTTACCGGTCAATACTATCTCGACCAATGTCTCGTCCACGACTTCGGTGGCATTGGTGATGAGCTGCAGTATGTTTGTGGAACTGTAGTCGTGCTTGAACAGCAGCAGTCTCTCGAATAGCTGCGTCAAGCCATGATCGGGACACTTGGTGTTTATGAAATCACAGGCATAATCCTTGAGGGCTTTCAACGTTAAGGCACTCGCCTCCACGCTGACGGTGTCTCGCAGAAGACCAAATTGAAAGAGAAACGTTACTTCTGGTCCCTCCATCTTTACGCCGATCTGAGTCACTGAAAGAATCGAGAGATTCAAGGATCCAAGATCAACGAACAGTCAAGGCTGAATTAAAATTTTCAAATCGCCGACCGATCGATGTATTTTATTACGTTTCGACGATACGTTAGTTCTATGCAGTGGAAATTCGAGAGACGAGTGAGACGATACTCCAGGATTAATATTTACGTCATTCTTATCGGAACATATGCATACGTGCCGGCATGACTAACCCGCTCGGTAGCAACGAAAAAAAAAACAACAAAAAAATAAGTAAGATACCGCCAGTCGTGGGAAAATATCTTACGGAATAAAGCGAATTGGGCAAATGTCGAAACGGCGATTGCAGCAGGGAGGGTCGCGTGAAAGGATGATCGTCCGAGACTCGAGTCCTCGCTGTGACACACATTAATTCTTCGTCGTCGATGACATTTTACAGTTATCCCCCGAGCGAACGCGGAGCGCCCAGACCCACCTTGCCTCCTCCTCCGTTGTGCACGTACACTCCTGAATCGCAATTTCCGCCGCGATTTTTTTTTTTCCTTTTTACACTCTCATCCACTGGGCATTGCAGATTTTATTGGCACATCCATATCCCTGTCAGAATCGTCCAGAACCGAGTAGACACCGCGACAGGTACATCACGTACACATCGAAGTAGTCACGGTGGTTTGATAAACCGATCGGGCACGACAGGCCATACGCTTTGAGCGAGTTGGCGTATGTGTGCGTGCGCGCCGAGGCGTTTCACACGTACGCACGATTCACGAAGCCGAGCTACACATAAATTTCCCCCTCCAAATGGCAAGTGAATCCGGGTTCACAGGTACCACGCTCGTAGACCGTGATAGGTGCATCGCTTCACCTGTGCGTTTCGGCGTTACGTTTGTTCGACTTCCGGTTCTCCGGAATGTCTCGAGATATGCATTGAGGATGGAGCATAAGAAGCTCGCTTCCGCCGCCGGTAAGAATTACAAAAATCGATGTTTTCTGCGGTACATTAAAGGACGAAAAAAAAAATACGAGGTAGAGCAGATTCTTTTTTTCCTCTATTATGTTTATCGCAAAAGCTCGTGAAATTTTTCCAAAAGACCGTTCGCTTAATATTTAATACTCATATTTATGTACAGAATCGATCGATGACAGAGAGTTCCGTGCCACGTTGAAAGCAACCTGATGTAGCTATAAGAGAAAAGCGATTACAAGAGGTAGCCCTGTTTTGTTGAATTCTCAATTTTTTAAGTTTTTTGTATGTTTTTTTTTGCTTTCTAACTTTCTCATACAATACGAGGTACGTAGCGAGAGAAAGCATTGTTCGTATTTATATAATATATCGCGGTGGATTTATAAAATGCAGATCGTTGAAGACTTCGGAATCATCAGAGTCGGTTTGTCCTTGAAGCGTGGCTTGCTCCTTTCGGATACCACCGAATACGATGAGCTCCCCACGTCCGAGAACGAGAGAATACAATATCCTTTCGTCGGGACCAGTACGGTCGTCCTGCTTCAACTGAACCCACGACGCGACGCATTCGTCGCACAGAACGTTCGTTATGTCGAGAACGAATATTGCCAACGTGTTCTCCCGTTTTTTCGGCGCCTTCTGACTGTGCCGCCGGCTCTGAATTCTCTCCTCCATCCGACGAAGAGATTCCAACTGGCGCTGCCGATTCAGGGTCGGTCCCGTTCTCACAGGCTCGTCGCGAAATGCCGCCATGCTGAGAGTATTGTCGATGTAACCAGGCACGTGTCTCGTCAGCAGGGAAGAGGAACTCGAGGAGGGCGGATTAACGCTCGGTAGAACTACCGATCTTCGAAACGATCCGTGTCGTCCGTTAACGTTCTCGTCTCGGTCTATTCGAGGTTGATTTTTTGGCCTGAAACAAGAGGGCTTTCGCTATATTCTTGTAGTTCAGTGTTGATGCACGCGATAAACATTGAATCCTTGCGGACCTATCGTTCTGAGACGGAGGATTGGGTACTTGGGCAGGAACTGGTCTTTGGCAAGCCGCTTGAGCGGATATGCTCATTTCGCTCGCCCGAGTCTGCCGCTTCTTCTTGCCGAGTACGATTATGTAATTTCCCACCTGAAAATATAAAGCATTCGTAAACGATAATTCGAGATAGTTAACCCCAGAATAGTACCCTGGGCTAATGAGTTATGATATACTGATTAATGATTAATGATTTATTGTAATCATGGAAGTGCATCACATTTTTCATGAAAGAAATTATAATAAAAACGATTTTTTAAGTTTATACTATCCATTCATATTCTATCAAGCATAAAGAACATTATATACTCGATTCATAACACTTTAGAAAAGGAAAAACTACAGTTGCCTGTCCAGTCGTGTTATTTTCAATCGCGTATCTTTGGCTACTTTCATCTACTAACATAATTATACTTTTTGGAGTACAAGCATCCGTGTGTTTTTTTCTTGTTAGAATAGCATGTCCTCTTTACGGTAGCATTGGAATTTTTCGCTTTCATCGATTTGGAAAGAAATTGCGAATTTTCATTCAAGATCTTGATTTTTTACATTTTCAGGAGTTTTTATGGCTTCAAATATACTTTTAATTAATTGAAATTCCGCGTATCGAAAATAAATGTACACGAATCTCTTCCTTATTGTCTAAGGAACAGATCGGTGCATATTAGAAGTTTCTCGAGTGAATAGAAAAAAAAGGGAGACTAAAACAGTCTTGGGGTAATGAGTTACCTCAGTGTACCCTCAACGGACACGCCCAAGATGTGTCCCGTCGTATGATTAATATTCCTTCGTACCTTGCAAGCTTGATGACACCATATTATCGTCGGTGCCCAGTCCGCGTGTCGTATATTAACTTTTCTCCAGGTCCAGCTCGCACCCGCCATCGTCAGCAGCCACGCGTCGTTCATGGCATCGTTCGGACCCGCGCATCCGCCCAGTACCAGCAGATGCTTCTCGCCGAGTTCGATCTGCGACTGGCCGTATCGCGGATGTGGCATCAGGTCGGACGTGCTCTGCTTGTGCCAGCAGTAAGTTTCCAAGTTCAGGCACCAAACGTCATTGGAACTACCTCGAAGTAAATCCGAAACGGTACACCACGGCCGAGAATTAATTCGTCATCGTCGAGAGAGCGAGTGTCAAAACGGTGCGGTAAAAGAAAAACCGAGCTGGGCTACCTGTTCCTGTTGCATACACCGCCAAAAACTACCATGAGGTTGCCGTGGATCGAGGCGGAGTGAGCCGAAGTCGGGGGTGGACCTCCCAGAGTATTTATCGCCGTCCATCTGTTTGATTTAATGCAATAGATGTGAAGCTCGTCAAACAGCTTCACCTGCTGCAAAAGAACAAAATAAGGGACCAATCAAATAAACATTACAATCGAATTTTATTAATAATCGAAGAATGTGATTTTTTTATTATTAATATAATAGAGAAATCTGTCATAAATGATAAATGAAATTTAAATATAATAGAGAAATGTGATTTCTTTTTTAATTTATTTAAATCTCTGGCGTAAGATTGATAAATGTGAATTCATTGGAATTTAACAGATCGGACAACAAACCTGATGATGCGGATAAGGAGAAGGATGAGACCATCCTCCGAACAGAATGAAACTCTTGTTGTGATAGAGCATCGTTGCGCAAGCCTTGGGAGATGGATAACTACCCATAGTTATCGGTCTCACCCATTGTCTGGTATCTAAATCCAGACGCCACAGATCATTGAACGTTGTGCACGTAGCGGTGCATCCTCCGAAAACGTACATTGAATTTTCGTATATGCAAGCCGAATGGGAATGTCTTTTGCCTATGGTAGGAAGCCAGTGAACGGTCGGGCACGAATTCCAGAAGAGGGATCCGAATGCGACGGATTTCTGAAAATGAGCCTCGTTGTGCTCTATCACATCTGTGGAGAAGGATATCATCGTTTTATGTTACTAATAGCAGGTTCAAAAACGACGAGTCGACGGTCATAAGAAAAGTTACACACTTCTAGTAACTCGACACCATCGTTTACAAACGAGCATGCACTCCTGTAGATCCTTGTAAGGCGGAATGAGATTGAGGATGTACTCCAATATTTCGTCCGGCAAATCGTCGATTTTACACTGCATTTTTTTTTGGTTTTGTTTTTATTTGTAGATTTCTAACGGGCGGTGAAAGGTTCGATACGGCCGAGTGTCGGGAGCAGACCAATTTCGCTGAAAATAAATTGCCGATTGATCTTTACATTTTTATTATTATTTCTTTCGACGGGACGAAAAATTTTTCGTGGGATACACAAAAGTGTGAATCGTGCTTCGAGCTTCGACGATGTCAAGCAACTAGACAAACAGGCGTGCGAACTGAACAGGAGGGGATAAAATGCAGCTTGCAGACCGGTTCGCATTAAGAACCAGTTTTCCCCGGCTCGCCAGTCGCGAGAGACACTCCGCGCACAGTGGTTCGCTGAACGTTGAAGTTTGGCCGGCACGGATTATTCCCTGCGATCTGACTGGCTCCTTTTTACGCTCCGTGGTCATAGTCGAATCGAAGAGGAGAGGAAGCGGAAGAAGAGAGGTCCATCAAACGTCCGCGAGACCACGCTCTTGTCCCAAGCGCCTGGTGTTTTAGCAAATGCCCTCCGCAACTCTTCCCATTCTCTGTATTCCGCATTAAAAAAAAATCGTTTGGGGGGGATATTTTGCGACGCGCTTCGCACATCGCTCCGTTTTACCAGAGGTTTTACCGATATAATCGAACGACCGACGATTCAGAGCTTCCAGTCTCTTTGCCGTTGAGATAAAAAAAAAATTAAAAAAAAACTAAATCTTAAAGCAAAGAATTGTTACGTCGCATTTAGAAACGCGAGAATAAATAGTGCGTCGATGAAACAACGTAGCTCCGCGTTTCGACCCGATGCTATGTGATATCGATTTGAAAAAAAAGTGAACCTACACGACACGACGTCGTCGTTAGATATTTTGGCATCGTGCATCTTTCCACTTCGAGCTCTCGTTCACGTTAAATTATTTTCTTGTTTTTTTTTTTAACATAATTCGTCCTCGAACGATTCGAACATAAAACCGAATATGTCGGTGACGTTCGCTCAACGGGCCCGGCCACCGAATCCGGCTCAAATACAAAAGGTAACGAACACACAATTTTCGAGCGTTTCATCCGAGATTCTTTGGCTCTAGCAACGATATTATTGACAAATCCGCGATATTCGGCTTCTCGTGAATGGATAAAAAAAAACCTCTGATACGAACCTCCCTGTTAATGACTCATGGATACTGAAATAATTTGTCACACTAAACCGTCTTTGGATTGCAGATGCTGGATGAGAATAGTCATTTGATACAGACGATTCAGGAATGCCAGAACAAGGGAAAAGCGCAGGAATGCATACAGTGAGTAGCGTTCAATCATCGGATCCTCGGTTATTTCATATGCCTCGCTAAATTTTTGTCTCTCTCAGGTACCAACAGATGCTCCATCGTAACTTGGTATATCTTGCGTCCATCGCCGATGCCAATCAGAATATCCAAGCCTTGCTTCCTGTAAGACATCGATAATTTATGTAGTTTGCAATAAACAAATAAGTCTGGTGTTGAATTTTATCACATGGATTTTTGTGCAGCCTCCTCAGGGACTGCAGGGTATGGCCAATGGGCCTCAACACGGCATGATGGGACCTCAGGGACCAACCACCAATGCTGCTGTGCCTGCTGGACCCAGTGGCGATATGCCTCCCAATGCTCAACAACCATTGCCCATGTCCGGCTTTCCACAGGGCCAGCCTATGGCTCCGGGAGGATACAGGGGGCCTGGGATATCCGGTCAGGGACCCGCGATTAATCGTATGTTTCTATCTACCTTGCCCCAAGCATACATTCGAAAATATTTCAGAAATACTATGAGAATATATTTATACTTTACGCGGCTAATTTTTTTATGTTTGGATTTAGCTTCGCGTTTTTTTGAGTCTGTTGCCATAACATAGACTCTGAGTCAGTCGAACAATTTAAGAATAGGCTGGACCTATACATCTTCACGTGAAATTAGTTTCAGTTACTAAGATGGAGATTTTATAAATTTTACACTTTCTTTTATGTAAATTTTAATAATAATAATCGGAGCTGAGCAGAGGACCAAAAAATACTTCAAGCACAAAGTATAAAGTATCACAAGTACTTGAGGTATTAAGCAGTTTTTGTACTCAAAGTATTTTTCAAGTACTTTTCGCAGCTAGGTTCGTATCATTAAGCGTTATGTAGACTTAAAAACAAAGGTGCAAAGTAGTGTGCACACGGCTGCTTCATTTATTACAATTTTGCGTATAGCTTTGCCCGTAAGAAACCGAAGATCAATTTTGGCTTTCTCATAGAGGAAGCTATGTGCAAAATCGTAACATATAAGGAACCCATGTGCAAATTACTTTGCACCTTTTTTCGTAACATTAAAAAATGTTTACATATCATAAAACTCAAGTACTTGTGTACTTGAAGTACCAAACAAGTACTCGCTACTTCAAGTACTGCCCAGCTCTGATAACAATAATCATTTTTTTTTTTTTTCGTAATTCAAGGTCCTACGGGAGGTCCTGGACCTCAGCAGTACAGGGGCGGTCCCCAGGGCTATCCGCAGCAGCCGACTCAACCGGGTTATCCCTCAGCCTACAGCAACCAGAGTCCCGGAGCAAATTATCAGGGTCCTCAGGGCTCGGCTTACACACCCGGCCAGCCGAATCAGTACGGACCGCCGAACGCCTCCCAGCAGCAGGGTTACCCGACGTCGAATCAGCCGTCCGGCTACGGTCCTCCGACGACGGTCAACAGCTACGGTCCTCAGCCGGGTGGTTACATACCTCCAGGAGGAAGTCAGCCTCCGGCGGGCTACGGTCCACCCCCGCCGAGTCAGCAGGGCTACGCGCCGCCGAACGCTTCGCAACAATCGTTTCCACCCAACAGCCAGCAGCAACAGCCCGGTCAAGTTTACGGGAGTCCAAGTCCGCAGCCGAATTATCAACAGCCGCCGGCGCAAGCCCCGCCGCAGAACGCCTACAGCGGAAATCAATCGGGAACTTATCCACCGCCCTCTTCCCAGGGTTATCCGAATAACGTCCCGGCCCAGAACTATCCTCCGCCGCCGACCTCGAACTCCGCTCAAGCCGCGCCTCCCGGTCCTCAGCAGTCGAGCGGCCCGCAGCCCAATTACGGAAGTCAAGCGAGTCCCGGACCGGGACCCGCCCAGTACGGCGCGACGTCGACCTCGCCGCCTTTCAGTACAACCTCCGCGAGTGGTGCCAACACTTACGCTCAGAGCAGCCAACCGACGAGTACACCGTCGGCCTCGACCCAGACTTACCCTCCCAGCAGCGGACCTCCGCCGACTTCGCAGGGAGGAGGAAGCTACGCTCCTCCCGGACCGTCTCCAACGGGCTACCCCGTTCATCAACCGTCCCACGCTCCGCCTCATCAGTCTCCACATCAAGCGCCGCATCCGCCGCACCAGGGAGGGCCCCATCAGGCCTCTCATCAAGCCTCGCACCAGCCACCGCCTCATCAGTCGCCGCATCAAGCCGCTCAACAGTCTCAACAGCAGTCGCAAACTCCGCCACAATCGCAGCAGCAGCAATCTCCGAGTCCCGCACCGAGCGGTTTTCAACCACCCTCAGGGCCTCCCCAAGGACCCGCCGGCCCTCAGCCGGGACCTCCTCAGCCCCAGGCAGGCTACGGACCACCCCAGTCTCATCCCGCTACCACGCAAACTTACGTGCCACCGACGCCCGGAGGCCAGCCCCAGGTCTACTCTCCTCATCCTCCGCAAGGCGGTCAACACTACGGACATCCACAGTATCCTCCTCAGAACTATCCGCCGCCACCGGCCGGACAGGGTTACCCGCAGTATCCTCCGCGTCCGCCCGGTGGCCACATGCCCCCTCCTCCGGGACCGCAGGGACCCCCGCCGCCGAATCAGTACGGGGGCTACGGTGGCTATCAACCACCGCCCCAGTGAAACGACATAGCGTCCCGGCATCTCACACAAGCAGCTTCCTCCTCGAAAAAACCTCGTTATTGAGAGACGGTGTCGTCGAGTCGAGGTAAAATTCCCGACTGAATGCTGAACAAGTTACGATTATGGCACTAAAGTAAAGTAATTCATTGACTTAGAATCGATCCTCGGCTCGGATCTTCGTCGCGTCGCTGAAACCGACCTCTCGCAAGATCAGTTTCGTCGGAACATTCGATAGATTCCTTCTTCTTTTTTTTTCATTTCTATCTTTATTTTTCATAGTCTTATAAGACTGATCAATTCACCGTGAACATACTTAATATTTGTGTACAGTACGGAACATCAATGTTTCACATTCGGTTATCATTTTGTTTTTTTTTGTTTTTTTTTTTTTTTCGAGATATCTTTGTAATAGAAGGCGATGAAAGATATTCACTAAATCGATCTTGTTAACGAGCCATATTTGTAATTTTTCCTATTATCGTCTTAGCATTAAGAGTTTTAAGATTTAAACTGTAACAGATTGATGGACTTTCTGCGGTGTTAAGAAACGTATGCTACCCCATAGTTTTGCTCGTTATACGTAAATTCAGTAAGAATCCAGTTTCGTTTTGTTTCTCTTTTTGGCGTGTAAATGTAATCGGATCTCGTAGATTTTTTTTTTCTATTACTTTTTAAAAAATCGTAAACGAATTAGGCGTCTACATTCCCGTTCATCCTTCGCGTAATCGATGTTAGGCTACACTACTGTATGTATTTATTGTGCATATACCGAACATCGCGTTCGGGCGTCGAGAGGACTTTTGTACTTTTTCTAATAATTTAAAGAAACGAAAGAATGACGCTGAAACTTAATGGATTATCGGAGCACTCGGATTCTGTATAAAACACTCACGAGTAAAACGCACGATCAACGAATTTTGTCTTATCTGCGATAAATATTTACGTTTCGAACGAATTCTCGAAAGATCGTGGGGGGATGCAGATCTGAAATTATTACATCGGATTAGTGAATTATGCCAATGAACGTTACGGATCGGCATCCTTGTGAACGAAAAATGGCAAATAAATATACGTATGTATACATTTAACTTTGGTAGTCGTTCTTGTATTTATTAATGAACTAGCAGGTTGTTGCGGCTCGAGCGCTTTGCGACCTCGCTAGAAACTGAAATTTGCAAAGCAAACATTTACATTTACGCAGATTTATCGGAAATATGTCGCCTCCGGTTTGAAAATCTCAATTTTCGACCGGAAATTACGTTGAACCATGAATACGTCGCTTCCGGTTGAAAAATGAGATTTTCGAACCAGAAGTGATGTATTTCCGGTGACCCCCTAGGAGGACTTTGATGAATCAGAGCTTGGGGTGCCAACTTGGGTTATTGAAAATTGGAACAAACAACTTTCCAAAATATATAAGATAACAGCTCCAAAATGTTTTGTAAATATTGAACACCGAATATAATATTCTTCTCGTTTCTGGCACGGTTTATCGCATAAAATATTCAGTTAGGAGTACAACGAGTGACAGATTCGTAATCGGCGGGATAAAGAATGCCCTGAATATAGACGAATTTGTGCGTGTAAACGAAAACTGCCAAATAATTTTCTGAATGTAATTGACTGCATTTTTTTTATCGCTGACTACGAATCCGACGACAGTTTTGGCCTACAGTCAAGCCGAACATTGGTAACGTTTACGGCGGTCGAGAGTTTATCACGATTAATTGATTAGTCACCAGCTTCAGCTTCGCGCCAATCACAGCGCGAATGAAACGACGATACCCTTCGATATTTCCTAATGTTATTTTTTTTCTTATAATAGGATTAAAAAATAATAGGATTATCATGTCGACGTCTGATCGACAATCATTAGAGCTCATCTTTGGAAATGATGCTATCACTCTCGAGGGCTCTGTTGCAGTCGCAGGAGTGTTCGGGTTGCGGTATTTCTTCCATGCCCTTCAATACGCGGACATTGCTCTTGATGCGCCTGTTCCATTCCTGTGACAACGAGCGTATCGTCAGAACGTACACTGTGGAAGCGGAATCGTCAAGCGATTATGGGACTTACTCGCAGAAGAGAAACGTGATAGCAAAGAACGTCACGCGGAAGTGCCGTGTCCCTCATTAAATAACGTCCGGCTTTGGAAATTTTCCGAGCCTCCTCGTCGTGGTCCTTGGCCCATCGAACCTTTTCCACCAGGTCCGACAGATCGCTCTTCACTGGCATGTAATGCTCTCCGCGCAACGTGTGTCTGTAGAAATACTCGTAATACTTTGACTCTTGTTTGAAAACCAGGGAGTCACCGGCTAGCAAGTAAGGAAACCGATACGCCGCTACTGTGCCGTCGATGTTCAATTGGTATTTGTACTGCAAAAACAAAAATTGTAAAGCAATTCTTCCCCGCAAATCTGCTTTTGCACTGCAACGCGAGACTTACACGGAAGAAATCGAAAAACGATATGTGACGCGTTGCGGGTCCGTATTTCTCTATTTCGTCCTTCAAGAAGAAGAAATTCGTAATCGACGCATTAAAGAGATCGGGATGTTTCCTCGCGATGTCTATCAGATCGAGACGCTCCCTCCGAGAATCTCGCCCTCGCCAAAAGACCTTCTCTATCTTCTTCTCCCACGGAACTTTGGTGTTTCCTTGCACCGAGAGCATGTCCAACATTACCCTGCATCGAAAGCAACGTCACGTACAACAGGAAACAAAAAAAAACCTCTTCGTTTCGAAGAATTAATCGACGAACAAATATCGCACCTTCCCATGCTCTCCAGCGAGGATTCGGTGATGTCGTAAGTCGGGAGAACGATGTCGCTGCTGTCCCTCGAGCCGCACCACGAAAACATCGGATACAGTTCCCTGTGCATCG
Source organism: Amblyjoppa proteus (assembly GCA_963922035.1). Taxonomy (NCBI): domain Eukaryota; kingdom Metazoa; phylum Arthropoda; class Insecta; order Hymenoptera; family Ichneumonidae; genus Amblyjoppa; species Amblyjoppa proteus. Next base: position 8,071,315 of record OY998228.1, on the reverse strand, counting down.
GCACGAGGGGCCAATCGCCGAGATTCATGAAAAACTCGGTGTCCGGCAAAACGACTTTACGCGCGAGAGACAACAGCAGAGAGTCCATGAATATCTTGAAGCCAACGTGCTGACCGTAGCATTGTCTGTGAACCTAGCATCTATCCCTTGAATAATTCCGATATAGTAAAAACAATTTTTATCGCACGAAGGAGTTATTCTCACCTTGTTACTCTTTACAACGTAGTGACAAATACTGACACTGTTAGGTTTGTGATACTCCTTGATAATACTGTTTCTAATCTGATCGTAATCGACCGATGGAAAGAGCCTCAGGTCGTCGTCTATTTGGGCGTAACTCTCAGGGCATTCATAGTCTTTCAGCCAAGCGTCCACAGAGGGATTCGGGCAATGGCACTCCTCCTCGAACACAGGACCTGGAACATTTCTTCTCGCAGTGAAAATAGATAAAATTCATCTAAAAATTGATACGCGTGTAATTTGCGATGCCTACCTTTGAATACAGAACGCTTCAGTGGCACGAGTTCTTTCTTGACTCTGACGTCGATACGAAGATTCAAGCAAGTGTCGTAGAGCTTGTAGCGAACTATGAAACTCCCATCGTTGCAATCCAATACCTGAGTCCAGATATGACAAGATTGGCCCTGCTCCGTTTGGCCTTTTATCTCCGCGGAAACGACTTCATTCCCGGGTGATCGTGTAATGCTGAAATATACCAAAAAAAATAAATAAACAAAAAGGTAATTTATACATTATTCTGGAAATTGGGATGGGCAATTTGAGATACCGACTTTCTTCCATCAGTGTCATAGAGCTGGATGAAGAAGTATCTGGCACGCATTGTAACTCGCTCGGGATTCAATCCGGGACCCCACAAGATTGTCCTCGAAGGGTCGACGACTTCGTTGTCCTTGGCCGAGGCGTGACTACTGAAATAGTAGCTTAGAAGCAACAATACTGACAAAGATACCATGTTTCTCTGATAATTTTATCCTTGCGGTGAACCGGCTCGATCTCGGTTTCTCCGTTGCCGTTCGCTGCGTTTGTCCTTTGAGATAAACGATGTTGCAGATAAGGCTGCAGTTCTTTCGTCGGCCGTGAGTACGTGGCGAAACTTTTGTTCGTTTATCAGTAAAAACAACTGTGATTATCCCGTGGGATTAACGCAGTGTTTCATTGTTGGATTCGAACGTGACGCCATGTTTATAACACGACGAGAAAGTGCATGCGGGTTTACAATGCAATTTGAAATAATGGAGGCATTGAGAAGGGGAGATCGGAAGGATTAAGACGATGCGAAAGATTGTCCGCTCAGTCGGTAACATATTGCTTTTCTCGTAGTCTACAAAACTCTTTTAATATTTCGATCGAAAGCAGATCATATTGAAACATTACAAGTCTCGGAGAAAATAGCGAAAGTGCCGATTACCGACTATGGAATTTCCACATGTCCTTCGGGCGAAGTGAAACAGAATCAGTCAGTAACAAAAACTGTGATGAATGGCATTCGGAGATGGTAGACATTTCGCGAAAAAGCAAAGTATTAGCCGATGTAAAATTCAATACCGCGTCCGATAATACTTCGCTTTTACCGCAAATGTTTAAAATTTTTACATGTCATTTAATCGAAAAATGCAAGCATCTCTCTTGCACTCACATGTCACGTGGTACATGCTTCAACTCACCTTAAAGTTGAAAGGCAAGCGAATCGTTTCAAAAAGTTATCGAAGATGGCCGCGCGCACCGTTTCCAAAATAATACTGCGCATGCGCGTACTCCCCGTCTCGCATCTCGCTCCTTCATCCCGTTTCTTCAGTTTCAAGCAAATGGCGTCTCACGGGTGGAGGATCGTCGCGTCAAATTTCACAAATCATGAATGAATCGTGAGATTCACAATGTATTATAACTGAATCAAGGTTTAAATCGATCACGGTAAGTACCGCGAACAATTCCCGATACTTTTCGCGACTCCGTAACGTCAATGTGCTCCGATATCGAATAGATATTGTGGCGGGCTATTGGTATGTAAACAAACACTAGTACACGAAGCGCTGACAGGAAGATATTCGAACCGCCGAGTACACGTTGTTTTGATATGTTCTCGCGTACAACGTTCGTCGACCGTGTCAGTCGCGATTTTGTTCGACGAGGAAACTTCGCCGATTCACCCGGATCGCCGTTTAAACGCGACCTTTCGATGTCCCGCTGCAAAGCATTTTTTTTTTCCGCACGGTCGTTTACGCGCCTTTTATATTGTGTCGACGTTGGCGATTAATTTTTTCGTCACATTTCGACGTATCGCGCGGGATAGTCGAACGTAATGCGTGTCTTTCACGATTATAAAATAATTCGCAGATCGTCCTGAGGAGTAGCCAAATAGAGCGAGCAATGAACGAAGTCAGCGGAGGCAAGCAGGAGGCAGCTAGCACGTCTGCCTGGGAAGTGTTGGCGGGACAGCCAGCGTCCCCCCTACCCAACATGCATCATCACCATCAGCAGCTCCAGCAAGATATAAATCCGCCGGTAACCCAAGTTATCGTTTCGTCGCCGATTAAGCTTCAAGCTCCGACGATACCGCCGTCGCAGATGGTCGGCGAGCTGATCCAGGTGCAACAACCTGGAGCTCTTGTTCAGGCTACCTCCCCGATAGGATATCCGGAGGCGGAATTGTCGATGGAACTCCAGCAGCAGGGGTGGAAGAAATTTTGGAGCAAAAGAGAAAATCGACCATACTTTTGGAACAAACTCACCGGAGAATCTCTGTGGGTCATGCCTTCCCTCAAGCCGCAGGTACTTTTTTTTTTTTATTTACACCTCTCGTACACTCGGAGTACGGAGTAAAAAAAGGTTCGCACAGTTAATCAACATTTCTTCTCCGCGAAGATCCAATGTTTTTTCTTCCTTTTTACAATTGTTTTGTTTGTCCTTTAGAACATAAAAAATTGTTAAATTAGTAGGACAACAAAAAAAGTTTATTAAATGTGGGAACTCTTTTTTTTACCGTTTATCGAAGAACTTTGAATTATCGACGGGTTGTGTTGCGGCAGTTACCACAGTGCGCACTGTAAGCTTTTTTTACACAGGATAAAACAGTTTATGCAGCTAATCAACATTTCTTTTTCATTTATCAATATTCTTGTTTGTCATTTGTAACTTTAAAAATTGTTAAATTAATAAGACAAAAAAAAGTTTGTTAAATGTGCAGACACTTTTTTTTTGACCGCCGATCGAAGAATTGTGAATTATCGGTGGGTTTTTGTTGCGCAGTTTGATCCGATAACGGATCCCCTGGGAATATGCGGTGCTTCTCCGGTTCCTGGAAACGGTCCCATTCCTCCGGGAACTCCGGGAGGACCACTGAAAAGACGGGCTTCCGAAGATGGGAACGCCGTGCCGGCGGTGAAGAAGTTCATCCTGGCGTACGTAAATGCTGGTTCTCTTCGTTAATTAAGATTACGCCGTGACCATAAAAAAAAAACGTCGAACGACTAATGCTCGCGACTTGAATTACAGTGGCCCTTGGGACTTGGAGATACCGACGAACGTGATAATATACGAGAGAGCGCCGTCAAATTTACTGCACGTTCATGCGGACGCCGAGGCTCTCCGTTGCAGTCTGCTCGCCAAGCTGCGCCAGTGCTATCAAGAGCTGTGCCACACGCGCGAGGCGATCGACGCGCCGAAGGATTCGTTCAATCGTTGGCTGATGGAGCGCAAAGTCATAGACTGCGGATCGGATCCACTCCTGCCGAGTCAGTGTTTCCCCGAGATATCGATGTCGATGTATCGCGAGGTAATGAACGACATACCGATAAAGCTCGTGCGACCGAAGTACACCGGTGACGCGCGCAAGCAACTGTCGCGATACGCCGAGGCTGCGAAGAAGATGATAGAGTCGAGGGCGGCAACGTCGGAGAGCAGGAAAGTCGTGAAATGGAACGCCGAGGACACGTTTCAGTGGCTGAGGCGAACGGTCGGTGCGACCTTCGACGATTTTCAGGACAGACTGGCGCATCTCAAGCGACAGTGTCAGCCCCATCTGACGGAAACCGTTAAAGCGAGCGTCGAGGGTATTTGCCTGAAGATCTATCATCTGTCGACGGATTACGCGAAGAAGGTGAAAGACAAGAACAATCAGATATTGAAAGACAACGGACTGGGTGACGTCATACCTCTCGGCGGTCCGGCGAGTACGCAGCGAAAGGTATGGTGTTATCCCGTACAATTTTCTCTGCCCGCTCCTCGGCTACCGCAGATCGATTATCTGCCCGAACGGGAGCAAACGATGCTGCGCTTTCACGGCGACACGATGTCCATAAATAATATGCATCTGACGAAACTCGAGCATCTGTACAGATATAATTGCTTCGACGACAAGAAGTTCGAAATGTTTCTGCCGCGTGTTTGGTGCATGCTGAAACGTTATCAGACCTATCTCGGGATAAACGAGGGCCAGGCGACGCAGATGGCATTACCGGTAACGGTGTTCGAGTGTCTGCATCGCTCCTTCGGCGTGACTTTCGAGTGTTTCGCATCGCCTCTCAACTGCTACTTCCGGCAGTACTGTTCGACGTTCGCCGACACTGACTCTTACTTTGGCTCGAGAGGACCGTTCCTCGACTTCAGGCCGGTCAGCGGATCCTTTCAGGCGAATCCGCCTTACTGCGAGGAACTCATGGAAGCCATGGTCAACCACTTCGAACGATTGCTCGCCGACTCCGCCGAACCACTGTCCTTCGTTGTCTTTCTTCCCGAATGGCGAGATCCGGCGCCGAACGCTCTAATCAAACTCGAGGGCAGCCACTTCAAGCGCAAACAGGTCGTCGTGCCCGCAATGGAGCACGAGTACAGGCACGGCTTTCAGCACATCTTGCCAAAGTACGTTATCGCGGATTGTTCGATCGATCGGCTGGATCGTTCACGTCGCGACAATTCTCTCTCCTACGTATTGTTTCGGTCAATGATAGTTCAAATCAGAAATTCTCTCGTTATTTCAGAGGCGAAGTTAATATCAGAGCTGCTCACGGAACGTTGGTCGTGTGGCTCCAAAACGCAGCGGGAACTGCACGCTGGGGACCCACCGAGGAACGCGTGGAATCTCTGCTGGAAGCTTGGCGACCAGGCAGGGAGAGAGAACGCGACAGGCAAGAATTACTCTCGCCGCCGAGACAGGCCCATCAACCGATGCCGTCCACTCCTATACCCGCTCCGGTGACTCCGGTCACGAGTCCTGCACCAGCAGTTCCGCCGCCTATGTCCACCCTCGCGGCGCATCCTATGTAGTCACAAATGGGAATTGTCGGTAAGGGCTGAGAATTTTTTCGTTAATGCGAAAGTCTAGAATCGATACGATGAAATCAATTTTACACATTACTTTTGTTTGAATGTGAATAACTAATATTCGTTATATAAGAAAGGTCTAATTAGAGTACAGAGATTTAGCGTGATACAACTCGTACGTGCGGGTTCTTTTTTTTTATCTAGCGTAGCTCTCATTGCGATCAATCGAGCCTGTTAGGGATTTAGATACTTTCCTTTCACGCAAGAGACATCATAGATAGTTCGTTATATAGGAAACATTCATTACATTTCTTCGTCGCGGACGCCATAAGCGCCTCTCGTTTGGATTTAACTCGAGAGTACGGTTGCATAGCAAACAACGCGTTGGTCGTCATTGAAAAAAAAAAAAGAAAAAAATTAATATTTTACAGAGATACGCATCACCATTACGAGAAATGTATCTATTATATAGGTATAAAAAGAAGAAAATACTATTAACACGAGATCAACCGGTTTCGGAAAGTCCGATATTTTGAGCACTGTTAATTGTTGAATGACTAAATGTATCGCGACTTTCCGTGATCCATAGATCAGTAGAGAATATTAGAAGATACTTGCCGTGCAAGCTGAGAATATGGAATTAGCTTTGGGACGTTCAGCAGAATTGAATTACGGACACGATTATTCTCGTTGACATTTAAGTTTTTTTTTTTTTCCAAATGTAAATCCGCATTGGCAGAGTGAGCGGCTATTACCGACTCCGAGTACTGTGAGTACAGCGGAGGCTAGAAAAACTAAATAGCTTGACTAACTCTCTTAGCGTGCATCGCATATCTTTCATATTTATTTATTAAGAGCGTAAAAATGATGACAATGATGAAGTTCTTTCGATGCTGTGACGATAGGTAATTGTAATTATACTGAAAAACAAAAAAAAAACGAAAAGAAAAAGAAAACAAATACATATATTTTTTTAAGTCAGAGAACGTTGTTGGATGACGTGAAACTTTTAACTCACCGATTAATCACAATACTCTTATTGTACGACGCACCTACTATCGTCTACACTTTAAACGCACAGAAATTTATTTCGCGTACAGCCACGGTAGCGCTCAAACTAAAACTATACAAAAAAAAGTAAAGAATCCAATGATAAATTCACAAATTTGTAATAGTATGTAACAGTTAATGGCGTTATCTATAACTCCCACCGAATATTGCTGTTGTACGAGGCAGAGAAACTACACGGTTTCACGCAAAAAAAAAAAACGAAAGAACAAAAATGAAGAGAAAAATAAAAGCAGGCGCATATCATTGAATTTGTTACGACCAATATTGATGGCTCAGCTAAACCATTCTAGTGGATCTGACGACAGAAATATGTGTACATACTTATGTGTAACTATATCGTTCATGCCATTCAGTTGATTCATTGTACAATGAAAACATATTCTTTTCACGATTTCATATTCCAAAACGATGACGGATGCGCTTTTCTGTCGAACATAAAAAACAAAAAATTACGAAGCATCAATCGAAAAAAAAAGATTGACTCTAAAAAACAAAAAAACATATTTCACTTATAGATTTTGTACATTTTTATTAGCGGTACATTGTAAATACTACATAAATATATATTATCTATAACGATCCTCGAATCTGCAGATATTTATGCTTACTCATTTTATAGTACATAAGACAATACTACGCGAAGTCTAATGTTTGGAAAATGGTGACGTTGATTGTTTTATATGAAGGAAAGTTTCATAGAGGTATATGACAAGGGATTACAGCATATATGACACTGAGAGTCTAACAGCAGTGGCATGGTGCGTCTTACTTTTCTCGAAGCTGCGAATTCATGATATCCTGCTGCTACTATCAATAGTTTCATAGCTTATTTAGATTCTTTTTTTTATTGCCATATGTACGATTGCATCCAACAATAGTTATTCAATTAATTTGAGAGCGTAGCTACCGCAAATACCGTTCGGACGCGCGTCGAAGCTCGTCGAAGCTCTTGATTCAAAGTTTTGCCTAAACAAAAACAAAACAAAAATGTGCGATTTCTTGTTATTATCGATCGGTCTACCTAGGTGCAATTATTGGTTAACAGATCTCGGAGTGAGCCACGCCGAGCGTTGCGTGGCTGTTGTAACTGTTTATTTTTCTCGAAGTATATGAATAATCAGTTTCATAAAAATGAATGTAATGTGCAGCTTGTCGAGGCGAGGACGACAATTGACGAGGAACTAATGTGCGATAATGTCGAGTGTACGTATTGAAAAAAAAAAAAACGAAGAAAAATGTAAATTTCTAACAACGCAAAGTGAAGATTGATAGAGAATACAAATTTTAATATGATGTAAATTATAATAAAAATGTTACAAGTAGAAAGGGATGCTTAGTCCATCGCCGGCTACGAGGAGCTCAGCGCTTCGTTAATCTTGTCAATTAAAAGGCGCGATTGGTCATCGGTGAATATAATCTTCCAGATGTTTTTCTCTCTGGTATCCTCGATCATATCGTTCAGTACTGTTTTCGCCTGACCGAGGTCGAACAAGCAATGATTTTTACCGATCGTCCATCTATCGAAGCTCCGCACAGTTTCCCGATCCCGCAAAGCGTTCAATCTCCTCTCGATTACAAAGGACATTAATCTGTAAAATTGAGCGTAATCCATTCCGTGAGAAGCTTTCAACATGAGTTGGCAATGCTTCTCCCAGTCGTCCATGTCCCGACAGTCATCCACTTCCCTCATCACAGCCAGTAATTCTCTCTTCAAAGCCTGCCACACGTTCCAGACGTTGCAGCCGTTTATCCAGTTGTGATTTACCGAGACAGTGTCTTCCTGTTACACGAAATATCGAGAAAAGAAACATGGTGGTTAGCGGAACTCAACGTCTCCGATCGAATAAAGCTCACCAAGTTCCAGACTTGATGATGCCATCCCGAAGGTACGAATATGATCTCGCCCGTTTCCTGTATTATCTCGAATCTCTTCAACAGTGTCTCGTCGTAGTTAGGATATTTTTTACGATCGCGCAACTCCTCGGAGGTGGCGTCGAAGGACAATTGCCCGTGTGAGTCGCGAAGACGGTTCTCCTCTCCGGGTGGAAACAGGAGCCATCTCTTCTTCCCAACGATATTGGCAGACCAGCTGTACGATGTTAAAACATCCGCGTGGAACGGTGTCCTGCAGATCAAAGAAAGGTTGTGTACGTTCATACAAGATTTTGTCTACCGTAAACAGTGTGCGTAATACCATGTTCCTTTCGGGCCCATGTAAACAAACATGTAGTCATCGTCAAGGTCAGGGTGAGCCTTGTAAAACTCGTTGAGCCAGTCAGACGCAAGAAACTTGGGTACCTCGTACAGAGCGAGGCCGGGATGAGTTTTGACGCAGTGCCAGTCTTTGAGATACAGCAGCGGCATATCGTCCGGATAATTTCTTTCCCTGTACTCCGTCCAGTACTCGAGGTACCGCGCTATAGTCGAATCGTCTTTGAATTGAGAGTTGTAATATTTTCTCTTGCAGTCGGCGACGGGTGCCTCGCATTCGCCTGAAACAAGTTAGAGTTATAGTGTGATTTTATAGAATCAAAAAATCGGCATTTATCTTATAACTCACACCGAATTGATCCGTTAGGGTTTTGAAATTTGGCGCTCCGTCTGCCTCCCATTCGCGTCTGCACCGCCAGTCTCTCGTCGCGTCCGAACGAAAGACGCACGGTCTGTTCGCTAAGAGAAACTTTGAGAAGAATTCATTGTACTCCATCGACGAGCTGACATTACTCTCGGGAATAATTTCTACAGTCTCGTACGCGGGTGAGACGTTACGATTGTTTATCTCGATAACGTCCGCCATCGTCGTTGTGAGCTTCGTCGTGGACGAATGTGGATGATTTTAGGGAGGCGCACTGGAGTGATCGGAAGTGTTTCCATCGGTCGGACCGACTGAGCCGACCAATGGGAAGACTCGAAAATTTGCAACCACTACATATCATCTCATAACCTAGTAAACGATTTGACGTCTGCACCTCTGGCAACTCCAACTCGTATTAATATATTCATATTGTTCATATATTTTCTAAGACTATAATTATAACGCGATGGCTGTGGCTAAACAGAACGTCAAGAAGTTGAAGTGGGCCTTAGATCTTTCACACAAGTAAGTGTAATTATTGTCATTCGTCACCGCTCCATTTTCGGTGCACCGAATCCAAAGGTTCTCTACGATCGATCGCACTTTTATTATACAGGAATAAACAGGACAATTTGCCTTCCCCACCGGGCTACACACCGGCGGGTGCACTTTTTCACAATACCGAACTGTCGAGAGAGAACGATCCGAATCACCTGATAATCAAAAAATCATGGGACCTGGCGCTGGGTCCGTTGAAGCAAGTTCCCATGAACTTGTTCATAATGTTCATGGCTGGAAACTCGATCTCGATATTTCCGATAATGATGGTCGGCATGCTGATCATAAGGCCGGTCAAGGCTCTTTTCACACTCCAGCAAAGTGAGTACGCTACTGCTATTATTGTTGGAGCAAGCAAATAGATTTTTTAATAAAATTGATTTATACGCTTTTATGTGAAGAGCATTTACATAGAAGCACATGTAATAAGTTTGCACTTTTTGTAAATAATAATAATACTAAAATAATCATAATTTTAGCATTCAAGGTGATAGAGGGTACCCACGCGTTCGGCCAGAAGTTTGTCTTCTTTTTGGGACAATTGGTCAACATAGCTCTGGCTCTGTACAAGTGCCAGTCTATGGGATTGCTCCCTACTCACGCCTCTGACTGGCTAGCCTTCGTGGAACCCCAGGCGAGAATAGAGTACTCCGGCGGCGGTTTTGTCTATGTCTAGTGATTAGCAATAAATTAACCGACGTCTCCTGCACCTACCAAATTATTGTCCCACTAATCGTTTTTGCATACGACCGCTGGTCAGTTGAAGAAAACAGAATGTACAGTTTGTAGCAAGTTTATATCGAAAGAAAAATATCAACTAAAATACACAGCTGCTTCGGGTCATTATGTACAATGGCTTTTTGTAAAGTTACATTTTCACGGTACGTCGATCCCATATTTACTATAAAAACTTCTATTTCCTTTTGTGGTCGTCCGCAAATTCTTTGATCTTTTCCATTATCTTGGAAGGATCGTCGACTCTCGGTACCTGTCAAAGATATAAATAGCCGTGAGTCTGAATAGCAATAAGCAGACGCAAAGTAATGCATTGTAGCGAAACAATAATTTGTTGTTTTTTTTTTTTTTTTTTTTCATTGCGTGTGAGAATCTTACCTCGTAATTTTGGCTGATGTATATTCCAGCGTAAATGCCGATGCCAAGGGTGATCTGCAAAGAATTCGGTGTAGGTTAGCTGCGAATGGAGAATTTGAAAAATTTCTTATCCCAAAGCGTACACACCAAAAATTTGAACATCTCGTGTTTGAAGAGTAGAAGCAGTTTGCGCTGCTGGCAAGAAAATTACACAATGCGCGATTAACTGATCGAGGTATTCGAGTATCGTCGACTATCTATCAGTATCGATGACCTTTGAGTAAACAAGTGCATTGACAGATCGCTGATTGCCCAAGTCCGATTCTCATGATTCTGCAACACAGATTTTCCCTCCGGCTTCCGGTTGCATCCTCCACTCCGTGCGTCAAGGCTTCTCGCGCACCTTTCCCGCGCCGTAAACTTTGGGTCAGTTCCATTTTGTATTTTGTGCAGCATCCACGGGCTGCAACGCACGTGGCATATTTCGTACAGTTGTTGCGGTGCAAATACATCTTTTATGGTACGTAAATCGTTGAGCAACGACGCTCGTCCACCGAAAGTTTTCCCAAACGAGGCCCGAAAAATTGTGAGTGCGATTCAAATCAACGTAACGAATTTTCGTTTTAGGTTAATCCCGCCTCGCGAAGACAATGGTGCGCCACAACAATCAGCTGCCGGATAATCTTCCCCAGTTGCAGAATCTTATAAAACGCGATCCGGAGTCGTACAGGGAAGAGGTGAGCCCGATACGGAGAAGAAAAAAGAAATCGGTTTCCAGCAATTAAATTTTATAACAGTCGAAATTATTTTCCAGTTTCAACAACAGTATCGTCACTACAAATCAACATTAGAAGTTTTCCGTCTTACGCCCGACAAATTCAACAAGAGTCTCGATGAGTTGGTCATGTTCTTGGCCCAGGTGAGAGACACATAGTTCTTCGCTAGAATCCTAACATCGTCGTATACGTATCGTTATCTACGCGACTCAACAAAACCAAAACTAACTCGCCACCAGACAATATCATACGACGTCCATTTACGTTTTTCTTACAGGTATAAAAGCGTCCTTTGTCAAGTTTGGAAATCTCACGCCCGATTTTGTTTGTCCGCCGAATATTAGCCAATAATTTATTTGCGTAGAGAACCATTCATCATGGATATGTGCTTAGATATGCTGAGAAGCAAAGTATTGTGCAGGGACGGTATAATCAAGTTTTTGTATTCGCTGATCGGTCATGCCGACGAGCCGATACCGGAGAGTATATTTTTGTATGGTCACGTAGCTACAGGAAAAACGTTGATATTTAACGAGTTGCTGAACTATCTGAAGTACAATTTTAGCGCGATCAATTGTACGGAGCATCCGAACGGTAGACACATTTTCGAGTACATCCTGACGGATCTGGCTTCCTACAAGCTCTCTTCGTCGGACGCGTTCAAGGTCTACCAAAAGTGCGATAATTTTCTCAATTTCGTTCATCACCTGAGGAGCATCGCCGAGGCGGACAAACGGCCAATGTTCGTTGTTTTGGATAAGTGTGAAAGAATGCGCGACATGGACGTCAATCTGCTGCCGGCCTTCCTGAGACTCCGCGAATTGTCCGGTGTGAACGTCTGCACGATTTTCGTCAGTGACGTAATCTGGGAGAAATATTACCCGAAGATGGGAATGCCGGAGCCCATTAAGATCCACTTCTCTCAGTACACGCGAGACGAATTGGCGCATATTCTGTTCATCCACAAGCCCGACGGTTACGGTGATGGCTTTTACAAGAACTATCTTAATCTCTTCCTCTCGGTTTTCTTCAGATTCTGCCGAGATCTGAACGAGCTTAGATACATGGCAAGAATCAATTTTGCAAAGTACGTCGAGCCCATCGAGTCGGGTCGATGCGACATCAACGACGTTAACGCCCTGTGGCGAAATATCTCGGGCGTGTTCAAGACGAATCTCGAGGTGATTTATCTCAGAGTATCGACGGACGATTTCGTCGAGCGCACTCAGCTGTCCCGCGAAATCGAGTCGACGACGAAACTCGCGCTGAGCTTCGAGTTGCCGTATTACGGAAAGTATCTTCTCATCGCCGCTTATCTGGCGTCCTACAATCCACCGAAGGAGGACAAGCGTCTGTTCATGAAGAAAAGTGGCAAAACAAAAAAACGCTCGAAAGCTAGTAAAAAAGCCGTTGTACTGGCGACGCAATCGGGACCGAAGGATTTTCCCATGGACCGTATGATCGCTATATTCTGCGCTATACTCGACGAGAAAGTCGATCTGAACGCCACTTTGCTCGCTCAAATACCGACGATGTGCCAACTGGGCCTTCTCGCCCCCGTAGGCGACAACTTGAACGAGCCGAAGTTCAAGTGCTGCGTTAGCTACGATTTCGTCACGGTTATATCGAAGACCGTTGGCTTCAGCGTTAAAAATTATTTGTACGATTTTATACACGAATCTATTTAAATAAATGTCCTTTCATTGTGAACACTCTAATTCGACTGCATCAATCGCATTCCGTCCGTATATCATCCGTGACTGGCAAAGCGACGATCCATTCATTCACTATAAGCGCCGAATCTTGAGCCTTTAAATTTCTAATGCAGGTGGCCCATTGTTACTCGGACGAGCTGGTAACGTATCCCCAGGAGATCGTCGACATCCTCCAGACGCACAATACCATTCTCGACAATGAGATGCGGATGGTGAGTTCAATAAAAAATGGTACATTACAATACTAGTGTAACATTTTTTTTCTGACGAGTGTGAGTTTACAGAATGAGCCGAAAGTGAGTATTGCAATCACACGTGTTAAGAAAATGTTTCTCACTCGAGTATCATCAACATTCTTTTTTCACAAGGTGTCAAAGTGAGGATTTTACATACCCCAAGCGTGCGCAAAACCGCCATTTGTCCACCTTAAAATAAATTAATAAAATAAATTAAAAAACGAAATAAATTTTTGCCCACCGTCATCGGTCTACGATAGTCTCGGACTAATGCGTTGTTAAATATTTTACAGACTTTTTGTCGGACGCTGATTTTACTGAGAAACAAGGGACTCCTCGAGCCGACCGCTCTGCTCAGCCTGTTCTTCCAGCTTCTGAGGTGCCAGGACAAAACTCTCCGGCAGTTTCTCCAGACTCACATAATAACCGATATAAAGAATGTCAACGCCAAGCACAAGAATGCCAAGATAAACACGGCACTGCAAAACTTCATGTTCACGATGCTCAAGGACACGAACGCGAGAGCCGCGAAGATGTCCGCGGACATAATGATAGAGCTTTACAACAAAAACGTGTGGAACGACGCCAAGACCGTAAACGTGATCGGCACCGGATGCTTCTCGAAGATCACCAAAGTTATGGTGGCGAGCTTGAAGTTCTTCCTCGGCACCGATCCGGAGGAGAAGGACAGTGACGACAGCGACAGCGACGACGAGCCCAACGTCAAAGAGGTCGTCATGGCGAACAAGGTGAACAAGAAATCGAAGAAGCGCGAGAAGCAGCTCAAGAAGGTGAAGCAACTGTTCGCCAAGTCGAAGAAGAAGAAGTCGAAGGCACCGCAGTTCAATTTCTCAGCACTCCATCTTATTCACGATCCTCAAGGATTTGCCGAGAAATTGTTCAAGCAACTGGAGAAGAACAACGACAGATTCGAGATTAAACTGATGACCCTCGACGTCATATCGAGACTCGTCGGACTCCACAATTTGTTCCTGTTCAATTTCTATCCGTACGTTCAACGATTTCTTCAGCCCCATCAGAGAGAGGTGACAAAGCTCTTGCAATTCGTCGCTCAGTCGTCCCACGAATTGGTTCCACCTGACCTTCTAGAGCCGGTACTGAAGACCCTGGTAAATAATTTCGTCACCGAGAGAAACTCTGCGGATGTTATGGCCATCGGCTTGAACGCCGTGCGGGAGATTTGTTGCCGATGCCCGTTGGTGATGAACGAGGATCTCCTGAGGGATTTGGCTCAGTATAAGAACTATCGGGAACGCAGCGTTATGATGGCAGCGCGATCGTTGATCACGCTCTTCAGGCACACGATGCCTGATCTGTTGCACAAAAGGGACAGAGGAAGACCGACCGAGGCGACGGTTGCTCTGGAGCCGCTCAAGTACGGCGAGGTCGACGCGAAGGAATTCGTTCCCGGAGCCGAAGTATTGCTCGAGGCTACTCACAAAGATTCCGTTGAGATAGACAGCGAGGATAGCGAGAACGAGGACGAGTGGGTCGACGTTGATCACAGCAGCGACGAGGGAGAGGCGGACAGCGAGGTGGACGAGAGTGACCAAGAGTGCGAGAGCGAGGAGATGAGCAAGGACGACGATGAGGAATCCTCCGAGAAAGTTACTCCGAAGAAACGAAAACACACGAGTGAGGACGATGAGGAGGAATCGAGTCCGAAGAAACGAGCCAAGATCGAAGACAGTGGAAACAAGCGCGAGAAAAAAGTCAAGAGAACAAAACTCGATAGGAAGAAGGACAAACTGAGGAGGTTGGCGAAAATGAAGACAGTGAAGAAGGAAGAGATAACGGCGGAGAAGAAAGCCAAGGCTTCGCAGATATCCGTCGAGCGTCTGCTGACGGACGAGGATTTCCAGAGGATAGACACGGCACTCGTGCAGCGACAGGTCACCCACGCGAAGCGCGGTATCAAGAAACCAATACAAGAGGAAAAGTCTCGCGGTGAGCTCGTTAAACTCGGAGATATCGAGAATATATACAAGAAACGGAAGCACGATAAGCAAGCGCGCATGGACAGTGTTAAGGTGAGTGCGAGTCGAATTCACTATTAGTATGCTTCAATAACTTGATAATAGTGCACGCCAACATTGTCGGTTTTTTTTTCGCAGGAGGGGCAAAATGGAAGGGAGCGATACGGATACAAGGACGGCCGGCAGAATCCACTGTGCAGCAAGACAAACAGGGAAAAGAAGAAGACCAAAGCCTTCCAGATGGTTAAGCACAAAGTGAGATCAAAGACAAAAAGATCGTTCAAAGATAAACAGATAGCTCTGCGCAATCATCTTGTCAAGCAGAAAAGAATGAAATAATAATGTGTATAAAACAACAACTGTATACTCTGAGTTATTAAATTGTAACGGCAAACTTCGTCATTCGAATTTTCCCGCCATTTCCCGCTCATCCCGCCGATGTACTCAGTGGCGCTGCAGAGGCTTTACTATATCTGCTTCCGTAGGGAAGCAACCGTTCGACAAACACTTATTTCGTTGACGGCAATGGATGCGGTGTGTCGACGGGTGAGATAAGCTTTGCCCATTGTTATTGACGTGACTCTTTGTGTAATCTCACAGTCAATAGAGCACGATTGTTCCGGTGTCGTTAAGTTTATCGCGAGGTGTCCTACGAAGTGGACCGACAATGTTGATCAAGGAAGAGCCTCAGTGGAACGGCATCGCAGACTCCAATTTTGAGATGTTTCCAGAGCTTGAGTCACTGGGTGAGTGTGTTTGCGTGCGCAAACCGTCAATCATTCTACCACTATTATTTCCTCCGACGAACGCTCCGTTCGGTTCGGATATACGCGAAACAGCGATCCGTTATTATGAGCTTAGAGACATCGAGGATTGTCCCACGTTTTATGAATGTTGTAATATTTTCGAGATCGATAGACAATGAATAGCATCGAAAATCTACGGTCACGGGTCGTGGATTCTGACATCGGGGAAAAAGACGACAAGTGTCAGAGCCAGAGGCACGTGTTCTGCTTCGGTCCATACGGCAAAAGATTAGTTTCCGCCTCTGACATTTGTTGACGACCGCTCGCGATAGCCGGAATCAGTGGAACGAAAATCATACGCCCGTTACGTTATCACACGCCTCGTTTTTTTTTTTTTTTTTTTTTCACTCCCGCTAGATTCGTATACAGCCCGAAAACCATGTGTACAAACACTGGAATAATAATAATTCAAAGCACTTTTCGATAAGAACCCACGATCGTCGCTTAACAAGTATATCTCAATGGTTGTATGAAAATTACCGAGTGTCGCCGGAAATCCTATAACTATAATGATGTTCAAGGAGAATGAGAGACACGCATGCACAGACAGCCGGAAGCGCTGCCCTACGATAGAAGGGATTTTTTATTTTTTCCAAGGTCAATGGCCTCTGTTACGCTGTGATGTAACCCGATTGTACGCACGGAGGGTTCAGCGAACCGCGCTAAACCCGCCGTTGCAAACCCTTCCCGACCGGTGGACGCGAGCGATTTACTCGACGAAAAAAAAAAAAAAAAAAAAAAAAGAAAGAAATTGAGTTTGTCCATCGGAGTGTACTTGTGGGGCTTTCCCAATAGACGAAGCTTCGAAACGTATCGTGCATCGTTGCGCCGATAAACGAAGAGTTGACTTTTTGATACTCGTCTATCGGGCACCATCAAGGAAAGATAAGACCGTGTAACCGATTCAGGATAGACATTAATAAAACCATCGTGTGTGTGTGTGTGTGTGTGTGTGTGTGTGTGTGTGTGTGTGTGTGTGTGTGTGTGTGTGTGTGTGTGTGTGTGTGTGTGATTTCCATCATTCTTATCTATGACGCGATTTAGAAAGGCCCAGTCGACTCTGGTATAACTCCTCGCCACCCTCACAATCATCCCAGCACGATTTTCCTCGCCCCCCCTCCCCTCCCCCCCTTACCGCATCCCGGTCGCCGCGGTAAATCAGCTTCTATCGCATCCTGACCGGTCTGCCCGCAGCGGTACAGTCACTCGCAAGAGTCGCACGCGTTTCCTCCTCTACGAATGTCTACGCCTTCGCTCTAACTGCCAGGATCGCGCGTGCCGGCTGTAAGGCTATCGGCGTAACTCTCATTTTCGCCGTATAAATTTAAGTCGCAATCTGGAGATCTTCATTTATTGGGAATTCTTATCGACTCGTTTTGATCAACGTCCCCATTGATAACGTGTCGTCGCAGTTGACTGCATTGTCGTTACCTCAAGGCAAATATTATACGACTCTCTCGATGCCGTTGTGAGCTCTCGCGTGAAATATCCAATTGAAATCACAAATGCCGTATTTTGCGGATCTAATGAAAAGTCTGCGGATCGTGCCGCATCGGGTATAGGTTTATCTGATTGCATAAGGATATTTTTACTGATCGTCCACGTGCTTCGGTGGCGAGTCTCGCACGAGATCGTTATCCTCGTAGTACTATATAGACGATCGTTTACAATGTCGAACGAACGCAGGAGTCCATACGAGATGTAGTTTTTGTCTCGCCGGAGGATCTACAGTTCAAGGTGGCTAACTGCACTGTAGAACGTCGCTCTTTACGGTACCCGTCCCACTCTATCGACGGCTCTTTCTCTCCGTCCCTCGCAACGGTGGAAGTTCAAGCCGGCCGTGTCCGTGTTGCCACTCAGCCGGCATTGGGAAGAGTTCATTCTCTCGCTGGCTGCGCAGTCCGACGGGTTCGAGCGCGCGCAAGCCGGCCGGCCGGCACAGTTGAGAACCGCTGTCCTATTACCGAACTAAACGCGCGTGTAAACTACCCAACGTGTGCAATTACCATGCACTCTGGACGCAACAGTCGGAGTGGGAGGCTCGCGAGGCTCACTGTGTTCATGTGGAACTGCTCTGCATAGGCTCTAAATAAATAAATATATGTGTTATTAAAAACAAACAATTGCAATTAGCTTTTGAGGATTCTCGGTCGAGAACTTTGATAGTTACTTTCTAACTGTTCGGCAAAGATGAGATAAATCGATGTGTTTGTGTTAAGCGACGGTGCGATTATTTTTTAACGCAGAAAAAACTTTGGATCGTGTTTTCTTTTTTTTTTTTTTTTTTTTTTTTTAAATCGAAGAATCGTCCTTCACGCGCTAACGGTCGTTTGTTTTGTGATTAATTTCGGCCGAGACGAGAGCACCGAAGACACCCCGAAGGCGATAGGCGGGCTTCGAAGAGTGACCTAGGTCTTGATTCGGCGAATCGACAGATATCTTTTTTTTTTTTTTTTTTTTTTTTTTTTTTTTTTTTTTTTCGATCGCCTCTGCTCGCAATCTGTGCCGAAGAACTAAATAAAGTAAAATATAAAAGCTGCATGGATCGCGATTTTCGCGATTGTCGTGACATTCGAAAGTTAACCGAGCGCTCGTCTCCGCGCGAAGGAAGATGAAAGAGTCGGATCACTGCGTCCTAGACATGATGGACATTGGCGACTCCGGTTGGCCGTTGGGTAAAAAAAAAAAAAAAAATTTCAACGTTTCGTATTTTACAAAAACGCACGAGAGACCATTCTCGTGCATGACCAGCAGCGATAACGATTTTAACGTGAGAGATAAATATATTTTATTAGTACGAAAATAGAATTCATGGTTGTCGTAATTGTACGCGTACCGCGCGCATGGCGGATGATAATTTTTTTTTTTTTTTTTTTTTTTTTTTTTTTTTCAATATTTCGAATAACGCGTACGATAAGGTGTGACATCCCTTCAAGGAACCGCCCATTTCTATCAGATCATACCGACGAACGTTTGGACACTTAACTCTTATTCGGATAATAATACTCGCTCTCTTATCTCTTGAAACTGCTGAGTCTAACGAAACCCTGTTTTTTTTTTTTTTTTTTCGTTTTCTCGCTATAAAATATCACGTGCATTTCGAAACTGTACATATGGTTTATGTTTGAGATTGGATGACGTTCGTGTAGAGAGTAAAAAAAATAAAACAAAAAAACTCTATTGTTAAGAAATTCGGGCAAAGTTCTATTACGAAACTTAGCAAGCACAGGTGATCCAACAGAGTGTTTGAGTACACAGCCGCGCCTGCGCACTAATCCGCTTTTGCTCTTCCTCGCGCACCCACAGTCGAGACAATGTGTTCGACTATCAAAACTTTTATAAACGAAGAGTCGTCGCGAGCCCCTCCCCCCCCCCCCCCCCCCCCCCGCCCCGAGGAAATAATTCCACGTGGGTGAGAGACTGGCTCAATGGGAAGCGTGTCGACGGATCGTCCGGGTTCGAGAGACTTCGATGACCGTACAGAGACAGAGTGTGTCGTCGTTTCTTCGGCGAACGAGATTAGTCACGAGGAGAAGTCTAAAGGGCCAAATAAAAAAAAATATTCGATTTCACAAAACGCTAATACAGGCAATTGTCGATGCGTCCGCGCGCGGTGGATACGTTAGCGGCGTTAACGACCCTCGGCAATGCTAACCTAAATGAGACACAAAAGCGTTTGAATAATACAGTTAATAACCCGAGCTCAACGGCACGCTACGCTCATTGTCCGTTGACCTTGAAATCCGAGCCACGCTGATTTTTGGCTAAGCGATTTTGTCTCCCCCCCCCCGATAATATACGATTCCTATCCTTACGCAGTTTATAATTTATGCCTACACCGGCCACCGTCCTCCGAGCGATTCGCTGAGAAAGTAAACGAGAGTGGAGACGTCGCTTCGCCCTCGCTTCCTTGCTTATTGTTTGTCACACCGATTAGACGCACGCGAAATCGTACAAACGTGTACGCGGTTTAAAGCCCGGTGCGACGGCAGAGCAAACGGTCTCTTGCCCGTAGTCCACTTGTTGACTGTGTAGGGGGAGCGGGGCGCTTTTAGGGGAAGCGGGACGGAGATTGGATCGGCGCGTACCGGCCGGAGGTACCTTGGCCCGAAGCGGCGTCGTTGCCGGCCGGCTTCCACAAAGTTCATTGACTCAAAATCGTTCGGCCTTGTCCGTCGACTCTCTCACCATCGCATACGTGTGTTCGGTCCTTAAAAAGAAAAAATGTACATATATCTGCTGGTGACAACAATAAAAAAAAAAAAAAGAATTCGCCGCGTCACGTACGAGGTCAACAATAGCGTGGAGCAATCGTGTTAATTCTATATGTTTAGGGAGAATTGCGCGAGACGGTGTGTTCAACGGAACGACGATTAATGTTTCAGACGATGAATGCCCACTGCCCGCCGATGACTTTCTACAGGCTCTCAGCTCCGAGCTCGAGATACCTCTGCTGTTGGGCGGCGAGGGATCGCCGGGACACGACGAGAGTCCGGATGAGATAATGAAAGGAGCTACTCTCGAGTCTTCCTTCTTGAACTTCGAGAAGTACGGCCTGAACCTCGTTGACTTCGGCGATGTTTTCTCAAACATTTCCGATGTCGGTAAGTTACGGAGGAAAAAAAATTACATTCTGAGATTCATGCTATCTAGAAAAAAAAAAAATTAAAACATCCTTTATATCGCTCGGTGTGAAATAAAATATCAGTTTATATCACTGGGGAAGTAAAATTTTGTACGATACTCGAGCGAAAATCGTTTTCCTAATTCGTGTGATTGCAACACTCGTCACAAAAATTTTTTTCTCTCTGGTATCGTAATTTACTGTTTTTTTAATGCGTATTTAGAAATTTTATTTTGCTTTTCGGAAACTTAACGAATATACGTTTACTGCCGGTTCAAAATATTGATTTTTCAAATCGGACATGACGTATTTTCGATATGACAACACTTTCGGTTGAAAAATTTGGATTTTCAAACCGGAAGTGATGTATTTCTGGTGTGAGCGCACTTCCAGCTGAAAAATGCAATTCTCAAACTGGTTGTGACGTATTTCCGGTGTGACAACCACTTCCGGTTGAAAAATGAGTTTTCTGAATCGGACATGAAGTATTTCCGATCAAAATATGAGCTTTTGCACACGAAATACCTCATAGTAGGCGAATAGTTATCAAGGCCAGAAGGGGGTTCTGGGAGTGCTTGAAATAATCGGCAACGGGGTTGCCCTGCAACTCCAGGGTAACCCCGTGGATTCTTCGAAGCTGGGACGATTAAACAAACTTTCCAAGATATATATATATATAAGACTATGTTAATTTAATATGCAGATATGAATGTCGACGATGACATAAAGAGCGAGATAAAAACAGAGCCTGGAAGTCCACGTTCGCAGCTACCGCCATCGCCCAGTCCGAGTCATTCGGAGTCGAGTGGTTCGGAGTATCAAGCCGAGACGTACAATGCCAATGGTGCTCGCGTCAAGGTACGCTCAATAGATAAGCGTCCGCCCGAAGTAAATATATCCGCGGGATGATGGAGCTTTCCTGACCATGGTGTTTTTTGTTTCACAGTTCTCTCTTGACACGCCACCGATTTCCCCGCCGCAGAACGAGTCACCGCCGATTTCTCCGCAGCCCGCGGGCAACAACTCTCCGCCGGTACAGCAAATAAAATTGATACCGGTGAATACGCAGGATCGAACGACGACAAAGTTCGTTCTTACCAACGGAAACTCGGCGAAGCGTGTTTGCGTTCAACAGAAAGTCAGCAAAGTCACGACGACCAATGGCGGTGAGTCGAAGGTGTTGTTCGTACCGCGTCGTCGAGACAAAATTACCTTGATTGCGAAATTTACAATTTTTTTGTTTGTTTATAATTCGCAGAACAACCGAGAAAGATGATCGTACTCAGCGCACAGGACTTCGCAGCTCTGACGAAAAAAGTTAAGCAGAACAACACTACGCAGCCGTTGAAGATCCAAGCCCTGCCGAAGAGCAGACAGGTGGAGATTCAGAATTCTTTCAACCTACAAACTTCGGAAGTCGCTAAAGCACCGAACACGATACAAATTGCTCAGCCTAATCGCGTTAACATCATCAACGCCCTGCCGAACGTGCAGTTCAAGAGCGTCGAGAACGTAATGAACGCCGCAGTCGCCGAAACGGTGAACGAAACCGCGACGGTGATACCACCGCAGCAATGCGCACCCATAATAATAAAGAAAGAAAGTACAAATTGCCCACCGATCATGATAAGAAACGAGATGCCCGACTTGATAAATCTCGCGGTTCGACAAGAGTGCGAGATAAAAGCCCTCAAGAGACAACAGAGGATGATAAAGAATCGCGAATCGGCTTGCCTGTCGCGGAAGAAGAAGAAGGAGTACGTTACATCGCTCGAGGCGCAGATATCGGATCTGCAGGAGGAGAACCGACAATTGAAGATGGAGAACGCAGCGCTGAAGCAGAGGCTCTGCGCTACCGAGGAGATGACGGGAGCGAGCAACAAGTTCGGCAACTTGAATCTCGGTGTAAATAGAAAAAACACAGCTATACTTCTCGCTGTGGTATTCATGGTGTCTCTAAATGTTACGAGTTTAGGGTGAGTTTTTTTTTGTATTTTCTCGATCGGAACTTCACTTTCCTCGAGAATAATTTTGTAACGTTCGGATTAATTTTTCTTTCGCAGTGGAGTATTCTCCCACGATAGACAACAGTTAGAAAAGATAACGAGCAACATTCCAAGCGCGTCGTTGCCGAACGTCAGGCACGGCAGGTCCCTGCTCTGGACGGAGCCGGACACGCAGGACGCGGATGTTACGATAGAGAACGCAAACAAGAGTACACCGGCGCATCATCCCATGTGCCCAATGTACATCAATCAGACGGAGTCGATACGCTTGGACTACGAGCTTCGGCGCTGGATCGGCGGAGATTCCGATCACGAGAATTGGACCGATCTTGCGAAGTCCGATATGAAAATAAAGTCACTGGGTGAGCTGCTTCTGCCGGATCCGTTGATAGTGCGCAAGAATTTTACGGGGAAGATCAAGGTTCTGCCTACGAGAGAGGAAGATCCTAAGCCCGGGAAGACCGTTAACAGCGTTGCCTCGACGCACAGCAACGCGGTCGAGGTTTTCTCGCTGATACTTCGGGATCACGCGTCGCTGTTCGATGCTCTCAGACGGAGAGACGATACTTTCTACGTCGTTTGGTTCAGCGGCGAGCATCTGTTGCTTCCGGCCTCTCGGCAAAATAACACGGCGAGGCCGAGGATGTCCTTGGTTTTCCCAGCTGTGCCGGTAAACGGTGAGTTCACGAACATTGTCAATACAATGTTCTTTGAAACTATTAACAGCTATTACTCAGGACACAAAAGCAACTTTTTCGTAGGAGACTTGTCTGCGTAACAAGTAAATAAACAATACATTTATTGTATTACTTATTTATTTGTTTCCCGGACAAGTTCCCTACGAAAAAGTTGCTTTTATCTCTAGAGTAATACTAACAGTATAAAAGTATATTTCGTTTGTACAGAGTAATAAGTGTAATAATAACACGATATGGTTATCCCTCCGACTATTACCTCAGTAATCGACCTTCTCTATCCACGTTCATGCATGGAATTCAAAATCTTTAAACAACCCAAAGTTTGCCCTTTTCCGTAATGGATCGTCGAAGAGACTCAAACACCCTTTCAATGTTTTTAGAAAGCTTCTCGGCGCCCCCGAATCACGTTACGATGATGCAGATAGACTGCGAGGTCACCAACACGCAGGTTCTGCATCTTCAGGAGGCTGTTATTCCAGAGCATTTGCGAGGTAATAGAAAGACAACGTCGAATGCCGATTCGAGCAGTCGTGCGGAAACACCAACGGAGAATCCATCGAACTCGACGAAAAACTACAAGCCTTATTTCGTTAAGGACAACGAAACGGGCACTTTGTCGGCAAAGACCTACAACGGCTCTTACACCCTGAAAAACAAAGATTCTTACAGCGAGGATGGTGTGCCGTACATTATCAAAGATAAATTTGCGCCTGAGTTCGAATACGAAACGAAAAACAGCGACTACGTCAAGTCCGACGAATTCGTTCCTGACATCGACAGCAACAAGGTCGTTTATTCTCGACGAGGAAAGAAATTTCGCAGGAGGCGGGATCCCGCCACTCGATAAATTCAATTCGATCATCGGTATAGGGATAGTTTATTTTTTATTTTATTTTATTTTTTTTTTTTTTTTTTTTTTCCAACAACGACGGTGCATTCTACTGCCAAATTATAAGCTAAAGGCTGTGTGAATAATATATTCGGCGAGTGCCCCGAGTGAAATTCCTCTCGCTAATTAACGTAGACTTTGGATCGTGAGGTTGGGCCTTTGCATAATATATACATAAACGAATTGAATGAATTGACGCGTGCCTGGGCCGCGCGCGAATTCGTGAGCACGTTTTTTTTTGCCTACGGGAAATTAACGACTGACGGGAGGATTTCGTTTGTTTGCATATAGCTACTATAATTAGTGTGCGAAAAGGAATGATCGATAGTTTCTATTAGTGTGAAAAAATAGTACTAAATTGTGTAAATATTATTGAGAGTGTGTTCAAGTTAGGATAAAAAAAAGAATTTAGTTAGGCACGACGTAGTCGAGTCTCGTGCACGATTTAATCGCACGTGTCACTAAGTGAGGGTATTCTTTTTACAATATGATATAAAACGTGTTGTACAGCGTTGTGTTTTCGATTACCAATGCGAAACGGTGGTAATATCAGTATTAAGTGCCGATATGACTATGGAACCATTCGCGTATCTACACAATGATATTATTACCCTGGCGACAGTGATGCAATCTTTTGCAGTGTGGGATAATTTTTGTAGACGCCAAATGCATCATAGAAATGAAATAGAATTTTATAAGTTATTCGTCGCAATGCACATTATATACTGTGTATATATACATATACACTATATATATTTAGAGCCATTGATATTAAACGTCTTTACAATTACATGCACAAGTACAGGTTCAGTTTCCTTTTGTAGACTTTGACGAGGTGATAACACGATTGACTCGAAAATAAACCTTGGATATGCAGAATCACGATTAATTATTTTCTCCGGGTATTTGGAGACTCACGAGACGAAAACATACAATAACAGTGGATTAGAAAAAAAAACTTTTTGATTTATAACGTGTGGACGATCGATGTATAAATTCGTGACGCCAATTTATAACCGGTTTGTCTTCGATTATTTGTCCTAGATCCTCTCGCATCGTTTCGGCGACACGACAGGAGTGAATCCGAGTGTACAATCACTTGAGATCCGGGGTTGAATTTCCGAGATATGTTCGCAAGTCCGTCACCGTTGATTTGATCAGTTTCGCCTTTATTGAGTCCTTGCCGAGTCGTTGATGCGCGATGTATCGATGGCAGCCTCCGAACGAATAGTAATAATCACCGCCTGATAATTACACATAAATTTAAATCATTGTTTATCAAAATATCAATTTACATGACAATCTCTGGTAGTATCTGTTATTCACAAGCGAAAATATGAATCGCTATTGACGTCTTATGGAATGTTATTGTATCTCGACTTCGAACATTTACTTTGTTGCGAGTTGCGAGACCGGTCTGGTTGGGGAAACATCACTTCCGGCTTGGGAAACTTTTTTCCTTTGGATACTAACAAAATTACTTAAAAAAATGAAAACAAATGATAAAAAAAAAATGGCATAAATTCGGGGGAGAACTCGCTATACCTTGATGGCCGGTCATGAGCTTCAGCGCGTTTAACCGAAAAGGCCTTTTGTAAAGAAAAAAGTGTTTGCGCCTTATGTTGTCCTTCGCATTATTGCTTAAACTATTCGATAAAAGCTAAACTCGGTCCAAAGCAGCCGGCTATAATATTTAAAATATTGGTACATGGTGTCTCTTCAACCTAGTTACTTGGTAGTGAAAATGAGTTCTAGCTGAATTGAATTTAGCGTTAATGATAGCATATCAACAGTGCTTTACCTTCGCGCCCTTTGATCCACAAAATATCGACGGGTGGGACGGCGCTCACGGTCTCCGGATTGCTCAATGTTTCCATGAGGCTCGTGACTTTTTTCTCGTCGACCTCGGGTGGAAATGGCCTGATGACAACGCTCATGGGAACGTCGTGAACTTCCGCCTCTGTTCTCGAGTGTATACTGGTGAAGGATCCGTTCATCCTGAAAACTGCAATGTTTGTTGATATTATTGCATCCGTGCAGATTTTTAAGCGTTACGCAAACAGTCGCAAGCAATCGTTACGGTACGTGTATTCTACAATCTAGCGAATAGATATTATAAAATGAAGACATAACGAGAGGCAGGTCTTACCTAGCTTCGTGAAGGTTGTAGGTAGACTCCCGAGTTGTCGTAAAGTCGGACGTGGGATCATAACTAATCGATGAGTACGATGGCAGGCACGAACGAGGCTACTGTCAATGCGTAATGACCTCATCGGCCCCCACTCTAGCAATCTAATCGTGACAGGGGAAACCCGCTCGGGCGCGTGGCGGGGGAATTCGCCGTGCGTCTTCGACAGATCCAAGATTTCAAAAAGATTTATTGAAAAACTATTTACAAAAAAAATGACACGGAGGACTACAACGAACTGCGCTGAATGACGCAAGGTCCTCGTCGGAGGTACTGGATGCTGCGAGTTACTCTAGTCGGAGCTCTTTGGCTGTTTTTCCAGAAATTCAATGATGTCTCTAGCCAGCTTTTTGTAGAACTCAGCGTGGACCGATTTCGGAGCGGACAGAACGATCGGTTTTCCCTTGTCCGAGCTCTCGGTTATTTCTTCGTGCATCGGAAACCTCGTCAGCACTCTCGTCCCTGCAAAGCAACGATACGTTGCAACTCGTTCGATCTCGTGGATAATTTTCTGATCGAAGTACCGATAATTTACCGAGTTCCTCGGCGAGAGGCGTCGCACCGTCGCCGAACAAGGGGACTTCGTGACTGCATTTCGGACACGTAACGCTCGTCATGTTCTCGACTATACCGGCCAGGGGAACGTCGAGCTTCTGGAACATCTTGGCGCCGCGTCTCGCCACATCGAGGGCGGCTCGCTGCGGCGTCGTGACGATGAGCACACCGCTGATCGGAAGATTCTGCGTGAGCGAGAGCAGCGTGTCGCCCGTACCCGGCGGCGTATCGACGACGAGATAGTCCAGAGGTCCCCAGGCTACCTGGCGCAACAGTCTGTCCAGGGCGCTCATCACCATGAGCCCTCTCCAGACTACCGGCGATTTCTCGTCGATCAAGAATCCCATCGACATGCTGTGCGCGCGACAGATTTCTATGATATACAATTATTGTCGGAATAAGGATAACGGACGGTAAAACGTGCGAAAGAACTGAACAAAGTTTGTTATCTGTCCGAGCATAAAGTGCATAAAGTCTCACCACTTGACACCGTAGTTTATCAGTGGTTCCATGAGGTCATCCTCGTTCAGCATCGGAGACTGATGAAGGTTCATCATCAGTGGAACGGTGGGACCAAAGATGTCAGCATCCAAGAGGCCGATGTCCTTCGCAGGCTCTGTTATCTTCAGAGCTGTGGCTAAATTTACAGAAGTCGTGGACTTGCCGACTCCTCCCTTGCCCGACGCGACAAGCAATATCTGTTTGACTCCTTTGATGGGTTTCTGTTTGGGAAGCCCTCGGGCCATGACCTCCCTTCTTCTGGCCTCTTCATCTTGACCCTTTGAACTTGGCTCGCTCGACGAGGAATGCTAGCAGGCATTAAAAAAAAAAAAAAAACGCACAAGTAATCAATAATTTTTTTTGAAACTTTTGTTATTTGCAGTGGGAATAACGGTCGATCGTCGAGTGACGAGAAAACTCACCTCTCTGAGAGACACTCGCACGCGACTGGACGCTATGAATCTTCCAAGATGATAACGCGTTAGAGCTCGCGACATTTGGAGCACCGGTGTCGTGAACGGGCGATCGGCGAAGCGTACGGCATAACCTGAAGAAAAGTTGCGTCATTCGAGAAACAAATATATAGTCGATTACTTATCGTGAATTCAAGATGAAGTTTCCTACCGGTCTCCGTCGACGTGACAATACAGAAATACTTTTATTTCCAATGCGATCGAAGATAGTGCGACGATAAATCAGCGAGCAATTACGAGGGGGGTTTTTTCGACGTCGAGCACTCCTCTCTCTCTCTCTCTCTCTCTCTCTCTCTCGCTGGAGAGCAAAGTAACTTCGACATCCGTCGAGAGGGCGGCTCGGTTTTTCAATACCACTCCGCGAAATCCAGTCATCCGTCATTTGGTGTGTGTGTTTTATAAAGTTTCTATTCAGCACAAATATGTGACGGTAAGTCAATCGTCTTGTCGAATAATTATTTATCGCCAAAGTTTAACGCAAACGGACGAGGGTGCATCGTTGTTTTTCATTCGCACGTCGAGTTATCGGCGGAGTGTGGGCGAGAACAAAAAAATACATCAACAGCACGTCGAGACTAACCTACATCGGTATCGTGTTACGTGGGTGAATAGAAAAAAAAAAATAAGGATACTTTCGGTTTACGGTGATGAATTAACGCGTTTTTAATTACGTTCGACGATTAGCGACATCGCCGGCGGGGCGAGGGGGGGGAGGCTTCGATAGTGCGAGACATGTAGAGCAGAACAAAGTTCGTGAGATTCTAGAGCAAGGCTGTTCCAGCTATTTGTTAGTTCACCTTGTCATTTTTTTTTTTTTTTTTTTTTTTTTTAATACTCGACCGATTTTTTTTCCAGATAAGCCATATCCGGTATAATTGCGGTTTACGCAGAATATGGGCCTAAAAGCTGCTGTCCAAGCGCTGAAGTAAGCAAAAGTTGATGTATAATTGTTTTTCGATACATTGTTGTTCGATCGAGTCGCGATAATACTGTTCCCGAAAACTTTCAGGAAAGCCGAGCCGCTCAAAGACAAAGTGCAACGCTGCAAGGATCTGCTGAACGACAATGACGCCTGGATATGCCAGCAGCAGTTGCAAAAGATCTACCAGCAAGTTCTCATTCTTGATCTCGAGTATGCGCTTGACAGAAAAGTCGAGCAGGAGCTTTGGAATCTTGGATTTAAGAATTACATAGCGACTCTGCAGACCCAGGCCAAAGATCGTAAGAATCCGAAGAGAGGAGAGTCCCAGGCGATGCTCGGGTGGTGTCTGGAGGCAGCCAGCGGTTTTTACCTGACTCTGCTCCAGGAGATATGTACCGCTTTCGATTTGGATCTGCCATTTCGCAGGTCGGTATTTGTTCGGACATGTTTATTTTTCCAATTAAAAAAAAAAAAAAAATCGATTTCATAAATTATTTTCGATGCATTTTCAGGAAGAATTACATCTACGGTTGTTCGACGCCTTGGAAAGCCGTTGAAAAATTGTCTGCCCCACACAAATCTTCTTGCTTCTACGCTTGTCAGTACTGCCTCGTGCACTTGGGCGATATAGCGCGTTACCGAAATCAGAACAAGCAGGCAGAGTTGTTCTATCGGCACGCCGTATCACTGTCGCCGTCGAGCGGTCAGCCATACAACCAGCTGGCTCTACTTGAGGCCTCGCGCGGCGACAAGCTCGGCACGGTATTTCATTACGCTCGTTCGGTGGCGGTTAAACATCCGTTTCCCGTTGCCACCGCTAATCTCGCCAAGACACTGTCCTCGGCATTGAACGACAATTCATTCGGCATCGAAGGAAAAACTAAACTCACCTCACAGGAATATATAACGGTGTTTCTGAAGCTTCACGGGATTCTTCACAATCTCGGTGACACGAGGGTGGCCGCTAGTCACGTTAAATTGTTGACCGAAACTCTGACCGCTCTCGTCGCCACGGAGAGTTTCAGCTCGTGGAGGCTTATACAGATGTTGGTGATTAATTTGTATGCTCTGCACCACACGGCCGGACAGAGCGCCGATTGCGCCGAGTTGCTCAAAAGCGAACAGCTCAGTTCCGATGAGACGATCGCCAGAGACTGCATTTTGGATCTTATAGCGGGAAGCTTGTCAGCTCTTCTACTACCGGTTTACACGATTAAAAGCGCTATCATTGATTATTTTGCTTTGCCAACAAGTGAGTAATGCCAAATGGACAAAGACACATTTTCAATGAAGAGCGTATTAATGTAACGTGTTGATCTCCCTCGTGTTTCAGTAAAACTGTGCCTTGATTGGATGCGTCTGCAACCGACAGTACTCGAAGAACCAGCATTCGTATCGAGACTCCAGATCTGGCCGAGTCTATGCGTTCTGTTGAACGGCTTGCAGTCTTGCGTTGTCGATTTTGAACACGATCAGTGTAAGTATCTCGAATCCATTCTCGATTCGATAAAACTACAACTGACAAAATTACAACTGACCAAACTAGAACTGACAAAACTAGAAACGACAGTATTGGAAAATCAAATCCTCGATCGTGTTTCCTCAAGGAATGCACCAATGCTCCGAGCCGTGATAGTGGTGGAAGGGTGTTGGAAAGCAAGGGACGGAAAAGAAACGTTGTTTATTCCAAGCACAAGGCACGCAATAGTTTATAGAAAAGGTACTCTGTTTATTTAAAGAACTAATAGGAACTGTTTAAATTGCTCGTGAATGACAGAAAATTCGTAGCGAAGTACGTAGCGCGGATCTGCTCTCTTCCGTGTCGCTGAGCGAACTCTGCCGCGTGCCTCGGTCGTCTCGACTAGCCCGACGCCAAGGCTTCTTCATGCGACGGGTTGTCGCGCTTCTCGAACCTTCCATCTTGACACCTGCCTCTGATTGGACAAGCCCCGCTAGCTCGAGACTCGCCCGAGTAAAGCCTATAGAGACAGACTTGCGACGAACCATTATATCCAATAGACAGGACGACAAACGACAAAACTACAACCGACAAAACAACAACTGCAATTAACACTGGAACTTTATCCTCGACAGACACCAAAGTACCACTGCCGGAAGATCGTGATCTCCAAGGATTTCTGCCGCTCGAGAAGAGTTTCGAGGCATTGCGCTTCGCCAACACTGATCTCGAGGGTAACCCAGCCGGTTTGAACAAACTACGTGCCGTAAGAATCCTGAGCGTCGGTCAATATCTCGCACAGTACCAGATCGCCGGTGCGACCTTCATAAACGTCGTGATCGACGATAAGAACGAACGAAAATTCGCATGCATGGCGGAAGGATCGGGTCCAAGCAACGAGCTGATGAAAGAATTGGAGGAACTGAGCCTGAACAAGGAGCGTCAACCGGCCGTGGCTAATAGTCCGGTGCCTTCAGAATCGGCTAGCAGCAAAGCATCCTCTGAGACTGACATTCCCGATCATTCGTGTGAGTATTTTATTCGCGTATCTCGCGACTATAAACTATATGTTTCGTCCGGTGGTTTTTAAAACGGTAACTGAAAACAACGTTTTCCGTTACGAGTAAAAAAAAATTAGTTCCTATAAATTAAGAAAAGTTGTTTATTTAGGTACATAAATTTTGGCAAATTGGTGTAAATAATAAAGCAATGGATTATTTTCAGTGGAGAAGCGAGTCGGTATACTAAAGCCGCAAGGTTCCCTGGAGCGTAATCGTGACTCCAATGCTAGTACCGACACAAGTAACATGGAATTGAATTCCCTATCGTCGACGCGCAAGCCACGACAGAACATAGCGATGCAGGCGATAATGAGACGCGCCGAGACGGAACAGAAGCAAGTGACCTTCAAGAACGGGTCGCCGATGATAATAGAGGAGCTGGACACGAGCAGAAACGAGGCAACTTCCATGTCGCCGATAAAGACGGTCGGAACTAAGAATCTTCAGAATCATACCCAAGTGCCCGGCCAGAACGGCTTACCCAGTCAAAGTTCCGGTAACGAACAGAAGCGCATGCTCCCGAGCACTCTAGCGTCCATCCAAATTCAGCCGACGGCACCTCTGGTTTCAGCACCGGCAGCGCCGCCAAGTCAGATAACACTGCTAAAGCTCCAGCTTAACATACCTCAAGCCCCTCCGACTCATCAATTCTTGCCGGCCGATCCACAAACACCGCCAAGATCGCAGTTCGGCCTTCAGGCGCAACAAGGCCTCGCAGCCTCTTGCCCTTATCCGAATCAATCTTTCAACGTGCAGAATCCCCAATTCAGCAAGAACTTCGTAACGAGCCACGTGTCGAACGTCCCTCCGCAGTACCAAATCCAGGGACAATACAACGGAAGTAGCGTTACTTTGCCACAGTGCGCCGGTATTCAGCAGAACGTTCATCAGCCCAGAACCACGGATTATCAGAGGCTCGCTCAGGCTCTGATGATGCAACAAACCGGCATAGCCGGACCGCCGCAGAGCGGTATAGCGGTCAATCTGTCCCAGACACTCGGCTTGCAGCAGCAGCAACAGCAACAGCAGCAACAGCAACAACAACAGCAGCAGCAACAGCAGCCACAGCCGCAGCACCGGCAGCAAAACTTGCAAAACTTGACGAGTTTGACGACGGCATTGCAACAGAATATCGGTATGCATCAGCAGCAGGGCAACGGTATAGGAATGCATCGACAGAATGTCATGCCGAACAACATGATAACGAACCAGATGAATATGCAGAATCAGATGAACGTCGCTGGTCCGAGTATGGTGAACAATGTACCGGGAATGCCCGTTATGCCGGGTTACCAGAAGAATCTTCAACAGGGCCCCGGACTGCAGAACGTGACGAATCCTCCGATGAGCCCGACCGGCCTCTCGAGTCTCCCAATGAACTTCAATCCGAATTTCGGGCAGAACATCTATAATCAGATAAATCAGAAGCAGATGTCGCCCTCGGCGTACGGAAAGAACACGAATCAGTTCGTATTTCCAAATCCGGCTGTTATGAACAAGCCTCAGCATTCGGTGAACAATTACCCGGTGTTCCATAACTACGAAACGACCGATTTCAATTTGTGGAAAGACACCCAGCCGCCGCAGCCTCCCGTACCCTGGTGGGGCTCGTCCGGAGGCGCACCGCCCATACAGCCGAAGGAAACATCGGCCAGCGATGCCTTTCAGAACTGGGCCAATTCGCCCGGAGCTGGTAACAGCATGATCGGTAGAACACCGCTTACTCCGGGCAACAATTATCATCAGAATCCTCTTCTCGGAAAACATTACAGCGCCAGGAACAGTTACGACGAGGCCAGACAATTCGAAGTTAGTGCTTTCTTTTTTTGTCAACCTCGAAGCGACGATTCGAGGTTTTTCTTAACGTGAACTTTTCTTTATGATAGACTTCCAAGGAATGTGGTTCGATATTTGTTATGTAAATGACAATCGTGTTTTTTTTTCAGATGGAACAGAAGCAAGCGCAATCGACAAACACGGGTAACACATACTCGTTGTTCAGTGGCAATACTTGGGGATCCGGCGCACCGATCGCCAATTTATCGAATCAGGACCAGCCGAAAGCTCGACTGAGTCGGCAGTCGTTGTGGTCCGGGCCAGGCCCGTCACCTCTCGAGCGTCTTCTCGAACAGCAAAAATCGCTTCGCGAAGGAGGTACCTGAACGGAATTAACCCGGATGTTGACGAGACACTGGGAATATTGATTCTATTACTAAACACGCGTGGCCACACGACTCTAGACACGAGGCCCCCCCCCGACACCCCCCAAGCGAAGTAACTCTACGGAGACTTTATTACTATAATGAAAAACAAAATCTACTCTAAATAACTCGCGTTAAAAATTCTTTGAAGGGGAGAAAAAAAAATGCAGACACATACACACACACATATATAAATATATAAAAGTTTGTAGCGAGTGAGTCGCCAAGACAGATCGAAAAGTCAGCGAGTACGAAAGTTTTTCAATGAGTTTAACATTTGGATGAAAGTTCGTCCTCGTTTACGATTAGGTGATAATAACGTTAAAAAAAAAAAAACAAAGAACGAGAGTTTGAAAACTCGAGTGACGGACATCGCTTTTTCGTGATCCTTCACATAATAACAAAAAAATAATAAAAAATAATTGATTAAGAGAAGCGGAGACCCATAGAAACTCCGTCGTTGATGACGCGATCGAATAGCCGCGTCGTAGGCGTTAATAGAACTATCCTGGCGTTAGAAGTGCCGGTGCATTTCTTTTTGATCGTATATACGCGGACGAGTTAATCCGGAGATGTAGAGACGAGTTTTAATTATAAGCGGCTCTCAGAGCGAGATTATAGGGAATGCTGTGCGGATGGAGAGCTCCGTCTTCGTGAAATGAAACTCGTCTCGGGCAATATACCACGAGTCCCGAATAAACGAAAAAATTACACGGTAGAAGATATCGGAGCATGTCGCGTAGATACAACGTAGATGGAGGATTTGTAGTGCGTCTAACCGTCCTGGGAGTTATCGAGCCCGGATATTGCGTACCACTAAGTGCTATGATTAATAATGAACAAAAAAAACGTAAACTTAAAAAAAAAACACACCGGGTCAACGTCTCTGGAGACATTATTGATTCCCTCGGTATCATCGTACCATTAATTACACGAGATAGAAAAGAAAAAAAAAGTTAAACGTACGTCACACACCTCTATTTCGCTTCGGAGTACACTCTTACCGGGAAGTCTAACGATGAGCCAAAATTACTCCCAACTTTTAATAACGATCCAATGTACACGAGAAATGCGACACCAATCCCGCCCTCGCCCTCGCCCTCTCAAGTATGTAGCTAGATTTTATAACATATAACAAAGCATGATGCGGCTGGAGACTGACCCTACATAGTAAAAGAAATAATGAAGTTTTTTTTTCTTTTTTTTTTGCCCGATCACGAGAAAAACATACTGTCCGCAAGCAGTCGGATATCAGTTGATACGATAATTGCGTAGCGATTATAACGATTATGTTTATCGTAGTGAAGTCGATAGATATATTAAATTACTTGGAAATAAATTACGTTCAAGATGTCAATTTAAAGCTGTTGTGAACACCTTACATCTTTATTTAACAATTTATAAAATCTATGATAATGAAAACTCTATGAATGGCATGAAAAATCACAATATGCGCGAGCGGCATTTTTCTCGAACTGTAACATTACAAAAGGATTAATGTAAGGAAAGGATACGATGTGCGTTACGTACGCGTTGAAAATAACTCAGAAGTCACGAAGATCCGGATAGAGGGCTGGGAGGCTGGAGATGCTAGACGCTCCGTTGAGGGGTGGACGATTCGTGGAACGATTGCGGAGTGGAACATTCATGGAGCGATCGCGAGGAGGCAATCCTCTGAACAGCGGCGGCGGCGGCGGTCCGTTCGGAGCGATCTGCGGTCGGGGCTGTCTGTTATTCATCTGACGAGGAACGCGAGGTCCCATCGATTGACCTCCGGATTGCGGATGTCCGCGATCTCTTCCCCTTTCCGCGTCGTTGTTTCGATTTCTCGGGTTCCTATTTCTCTGTTGCTGATTGTTCGGCTGCTCGGCTTCGTCCGTTGGAGGTTTTTTGCCGAGAAGTACGGTGCACTTCAACTGCTTCTCGTGATTGACCATTCGGTACATGTCCGTGCGCGAAACTTTCAGACTTTTTTCTTTCAGCACAGCGGCGGGAGTTCGGCAGGAACAGACCTGAGGAGAAACATGTTTTAGTGACGGTCGTCTGGAGCAAAGCACGTGTCGCTTCTCACTTCGCCCGTATAGGCTGCGCAGGCGTGTTCCTGGCAGCAGCTGACTTCGAGCTGATAGGTAAAGCGCTTGGAAATGAAACCATTGTGCAGCATCAAGACGAAGCCGGTGAAATTTCCGAAAACGTCAGAGGACAATTTCAAGAAGAAGTTTCCCATGCTGGGAACGTGAAAGGCGCAGTCCAAGGTCATCTGCTCCTTGTAGTCGACGGGCCAAGAGTGTTGGAACACCGAGGAATCTCCCATTTCAAGCTGAAATTGGTCGTCCACAAATTCATTGAAAACTCAACTGATTATTTATTATTTATCATCCGTAGAGTTAAAAGTTTACCTCAAGATATTGAGTAGAATGATCCGTTTGGATATGCTTCAGCAGCGGCGTGAAAAACAAAGACACGCCGCATGCACCTACACGACAGGGATAAGGTCCCGCGTGTTCGTCAGGTGCTTTTTTGGAAGGTGGACCGGCAGCAGCACCAGCAAGACTCGCATCAGTTTGAGATCCGACTGATACTTTGTTCGGTATGGCGAGCCTGTTTATTTCGCCATTCGGATCGATCAGGGATAACTGGAGTTACATGGAGCGATAATAATTTAATTTTTTTAATTAAGTTGAAATTTAGTTCATTTAATAAGATGCATGGACTGACAGACTTGGGTCCATAGCTCGTTGGCAATAGCATCAGAAATATGTAACGTAAATAGTATTTTTAAACGTATCAGCGCTGAAATACATGTACTACTACTACTAAGATGCAGATTTTGTAAGTATTACAATTCTGTTCTGTATATTGTAATAATAATGACAATGATAATAACAACAACAATGAGCTGCGGTGCAAAAGAGTTGAGAGACTTTACCTTGATATCATCGAGTTTGGTGCACAGATTTTCGGCCAAACGATTTCTCGACGAAGACCATCGTTGGCTGCACGTCGGACAAATCGAGAGTTGACTTTTGCAGTCCGCGCAAATGTGATGACCTTGAACGCACTGGTGTATCCACGCTCTTGGACGTATCATGCATATCGGACATTGCAGCATGTCCTCCAAATCATCGCACCACTGAAACGCGTTTGACACGCAAATACGTGAACGATCGCGACGTTATCATGTTAAAGATTGTCGATTCAACGTACCTTGTTTCGTATTATGTCGACCATTATTGCCTCGTTCGCGCGGCGTGTAAGTACGACAGAATTTCACAAAGTCCGCCGAACGCCGGCTTATCGTTATCGTGAACAGTGGCGGCTCGAGTACGATAAAGCGAGTGTGATAAAGGCCCTGAAGATATCTATACTCGATCAGATTACATCTGACGATACCTTGATTCGATTACGATGATTTCAATGACCGTTCGCTGCACAGTTATGCAAACATCCGATGAATGCTTCGGCTATTCGTATACGCAGTGCTCGGGACGGCACGTTGGGATTCCCTTTGTTACGAGTTGGCTTTCCGCTTCTAGGCTCCGCCTCGAATGTATGTGGCGAAGAGGAGTGGGGGGTGTTTTCTCCGAACGACCATACAGTGTATCGTCTTCCCCGTTAGGTTCCACTGAAATGGACGAATGTTGCTATTCCTAAAGGCGTACCGAAGGAAAACGGAATGTTATCATTCCAGTACTTTGTGCTACATTCCTTCAGTCCATTACTAAGTAACGTTGAGTATGTAAACGAAAGATTATTGCTTAATTATTTATTCAATGAAGTATAAAGATTTTACAATGTTCAAAACATGTTTTATATGTGGTAATAGATGGCATGGATAAATCAGAAAATGCTTGATCGGCACCGTTGTTACAGACTGAAACGACGAACGGTTCGATACGCGTTAAGTATATACAGACAAAAATCGTCTATCGCCACGAAATCAAATCTTCCGTGAATAGACAGACTGGTCAGCGATTGAGCATGCTATTTTCATTCAATAGCGATACCGATCGTGCGTACCTAACATTAGTCGGGATATGGCCGTCCGAAGGTCCAGACGTCGATGCGCTCTGACCATTTGCCGTTGGTCCGCGCTGATCATTTGCCGTCGGTGGTCTTGCCGCGTTATTATTTTTATTCTTCGAGCGATTTTTCTTCTGAACTTGTTGCGGTCGGTTCGGTGTCTCAGTCTGACTTCTCTTTGACAGAATAAGAATGCACTTCAGTTGTTTCTTGTGAT
Source organism: Amblyjoppa proteus (assembly GCA_963922035.1). Taxonomy (NCBI): domain Eukaryota; kingdom Metazoa; phylum Arthropoda; class Insecta; order Hymenoptera; family Ichneumonidae; genus Amblyjoppa; species Amblyjoppa proteus. Next base: position 8,033,392 of record OY998228.1, on the reverse strand, counting down.
CGTTCAGTTTTTGCAATTCGGAGCGTTTTATTTGCAAGCATTTTTCCGGAACACTTCCGACGGGCGCTCGGCACGTCCGCACCTGAGCCAAAGGATTTTTTTTGTTTTTAAATATAAAGTATCGATAAAAAATATTTGTAGAAAGAGTTCGAAGTCCGTTCGAACGATTACTTACCCTGCCGTAATAGATCGGGGTCGTGTGTAGCATGCAGCAGCTCACTTGCAGTCGATAGGAATATTTTGTTGAAATGGCAGCGTTTTGCACCATCAATACAAAACCCGTCAAATTACCGAACAAATCAGTAGATAATTTCAGGAAGAAAGTTCCCATGTCGGTAATCTGAACGGCCCAATCGAAAGTCATATTGTCTGTGACCTCAAAGGTCCATGTGTGTTTAAACACATTGCCTGCTTGTGGAAGCTACAACAATAAATTTTTGTATTATCAATTACAGCAATATGTTGAAATAAAGACATCAATAACCCACCTGGAGAAAGTGATCAGGATGATCAGTCCTGAGATGATTCACCAGTGGTTCAAAGAGTCGAAACATGTTGCATGAACCTATGCGACAAGGATAAGATCCTTGAGGACTTTCGTTCACTGTCTTAGCAATCTTGACAGCGATGCTTTCATCGGTCTGGCATGCAGTGGAAACGGAATCTGGGATCAAGAGCTTGTTTATCTCCGCGTCCGGATCGACAAGTGATAGCTGTCGAATAGAAAACAACTTTGCAACAATTATTGTTACAATCTTACAGCCGCAGTAGTAAGAAGGAATGCTTACCTTCATATCATCCAATTTTAAGCACAAATCTTCGGCCAGACGGTTTCTCGCGGAAGACCATCCTGAAGTGCACGTCGGGCAAACAGCATGCTGACCATGGCAGGCCTTGCAGACATGATGTCCTTTGACACATTGACGAATGTCTGATTGTGGAATGACCATACAATAGGGACACTGTAGAAGTTCCTCCAAGTCCTCGCACCACTGCAACATTTGTCAGTCCTATATCTGATTTTGATACGTTATTATATTTACAAAGAGCTTGCATTTATGTACCTTACTGCGTATCATGTCGACCATTATGTCCTCTTTGTTGTGGGTCGGGTTTCGACTTGACTTCGAGAACAATGGAAATAGCGCTCGAGCTGCCTGCGAATCGTCAAAACAATAACAGTAACAAGAGACGATCGGTAACGGTAGACAATCAGCAACGAGATATGATAACAGTAAGCGACGCACCGGACAGATTATTTACAGTGCTCCAGTATTTACGATTTAAAATCTTTACCTTAATCTGCTCCTGGACTCTGTCCTCAATGACTTTGTGTCCGCAGTTATGATATGAAACACCCGGCGAAAATTGCCGGCGTTTATGCGCGTGCGAACGTGCGTCTCCAGTCGGGAATCCCGCGGATACTTCTTCTTCTTCGGGGTAGGGGGTGCTTCGGGTTGACGCAAGCGCCATTTCCCATTTGGCCATCACAGTAATCCCGCGGATACAACTGGGGAACTGGGTTTCCCGCTCCAAGCTCGGGCGCGAATAAGGCCGGAACTACAGTCGCAAGGAGCGACACAACGTCGACATCAGCGACATTGCGGCCGACGAAAAAATAACGAATTCGATGTTGATGTTACCTCTCTTGGTGTTATGTACTTGTCACGACGTTTCGTGATGCTCAAGACAAAAGGGTTAAACGCAAATGAAACATGGCTGGATACGGGAGAATTCTTCTTACCGCCGGTTCCGCTGCGAATTCATGGAGTCTTTTGTGCAGCAGGTAACAATAATTTATTGACATCCATGATCATTAATTGCACGGGTATTGTGCTGATAGATGAGTGAATTGTCAGCTTCCAAGTGTCGTTTCAAAGTCGAATTGCGACGTTGGCATTTCAACACACGTTGCCTTGTTCGACGAATGGCAGTAGGAACGTTAGCGTTCACGTGTTGTTTATCTGTATACGATAGACGGACTGTATAGATAACTGCCCACGATTTCGAGTCACGCGTGCACGTTGCTTCACTAATCTGCGGCCAGCAGCGGTGGAATTAATTAATGTCTTTTGAAAATCATTTTTAGGAGCGGTCTAAAAAATTTGCCGCGATACGCGTCGTTAAAGACCAAAACAATGGAAAAATTGGGCATTCCGCCGAGACCCAAAAAGCCGTTATCACCTTATATCAAGTTCATGGAGAGTCGGCGAAAGCAACTTGACGCAGAGGAACCAAATTTGAAACACAGCGAAAAAATGAAGAAACTGGCACAAAAATGGGTTAATGCTGATGCGAGCGAGAAGGAAGCGCTACGGAAGACGTACGATTTGGAAATGGTAGCCTATTCTAAACAATTGGTGATATACGAAGAAACAATCACTCCTGAACAAAAGATGTTGCTGCAGCAAGAGTTGGATAAGGAGAAGTTCAAATTGGAAAAAATGCAACTGAAAAAGGTATAATGTCCCATAGAGAAATATTCTTAGTTTTTATACATGGCTTGTCTTTGCTCCAATCCCGAATTTTCCAAATATTTATATTTGTTTAAAAAAAAAAAAAAACTCAGTTTGTTTTTCAAACTACCATTTTTATAAAAAAAAATGTGACTTCTGGTTTGAAAATCTTGTTTTTTGCCCGGAAGTAACGTACTTCCGGTATGACGACAATTTGCGACGAAAAATAGTTTTCTAGACCAGCAAATGATGCATTTCCGGTATGACGTCACTTCGTGTCGTAAATTGAGTTTTCTGAACCGGAAGTGACGTATTTCCGGTCGAGAAATGAATGTTTTTGCATACAACGAAAGTTCACAGCTCACCAAAAAGACAGAATAGTATAATAGGGCAAAAGTTATCAAGGCCTGGGATGGAGGTCCCTAGAGGACCTTCGTATAATCAGGGCCTTGAGTACTCTCTGGATTCTTGAAAATTGAAACCAAGCATGCAAACAACTTCCCAAAAACTATATAACATATTATATAAATGTAATAAATTTCACAAATTTATTGTAATATAATTATAACATTACACAATGAATTTATTTAAATTAATTTAATTTATCTACACAGAAATGTGGTGACCTTGGAAAACCGAGGAGACCACCTACAGGATTCTTGCAATACTTGCAGGAGAACAAATACTCCAAATCCAAAGATGGAAAAACGACAGTGAGTATCCTAATAAGCCGTATCGTAATTGACGTTAACTCGCAGTATAAATATGATCGTATGCTTTGTGATTTCGTATGAGGACTGGGTAAGGAATCTCGCGGAAAAATGGCGAGAAATGTCGGAGGAGGAGAAATCAAAGTACAAACTGGAAAGTCAGAGGCTCATGGTACAGTATAAGTCGGACATGAGAACTTGGGAAGAGACCATGGTCAGGCACGGCCACATCGATGTCGTGAGAAATCGCGGATTGATTGACATGAAATACAATTCGATGAATGCGGAATAGAGATTTTCGTGCCCCGTCCGACTCCTCGAGGTCGGTGGTATTTGTTCATCGGAGCGCGAAAGGCTTCCCTCGGATATCGTTAACCCGGGTCGAGGTACAGGTGAAGCGAAGCCTTCCTCTGCCGATGAGGATGTCAATGAATCACGGAAAATTCCAACAACCATCGCATCGATGAAACAGCATGATGAGAATAGAACTATAGACGAGACAGTTAAGTCTTGTTCTCTTGTGCCTGAAAAACTATGTTTCAGCCATAGCTATACAGCCCAGCCGTATTTCCATTTGTACCATCGACATATCTGAGCTTTGCTATTCGATCCTACGGTCATCGGGCCCTGTTTTACGTTTTATTTAGTGAACCTACCATTTGATTGTAACATGATCTTTTCTTTTTTTTCGGTTTATAGAACCTTGATACCCACCGCTGTATTATATGCGCCATTTATTTTCTTTTACTAAGGTACTTTTTCCAAGTAGCTCTCACGTGTGTGTAGATACCTTTTTTTTTGTTCGTTTCGTCGTGTAATCACCCACGCCGATTCTTATTTTCGTCCCAATGACCAGAGATCGTGTACACTTAAAGATTTTCTTTTCAAAATGAAGCGTAACTTTTTGGTAACAAAAGTAAGAGGAGGTCTCGCCAGCATGTATTAATAATGAATTTGGAATACACGATATACAAATAAATATGTCGAATTGATCAATCCTCGAAGTGATTTTGTCCCGAATAAATACAAACCCTGCGGATAGATTATGTGAAAAGGCATGTAGCTCGTTTATTATTACGTTGATTACACTCAGAAGGCAATACACAGCGTCTGGTAATATCAGGCTTGGAGGAGTGTTTGAGGTCTCAGCAGTCTGCGCGATTTAATTATTTCGACGATACTAGCGGGACATATTTACAAGTGCAAAAAGGAGTGTCCGCCCTCGTTCCCCGTTAATCAGAGAGAAAGCAACGGTTACAGCCGATTATAATATAATTCATTAATATCACGTGAATTCATTCGGCATTTACATCGAAGCGTTATCGTTAGGGATTACTTTCGGTCCGTTCGAGAACGACGAATCATCGCTGAGTTCGTTCCAGTACCGATAAATTATCGTGTAAATAATTACGAATGTAAATATGTAAACGGCGAAGTCTTGAAACACTTTGCCGAATAACGACAATGATCCCTTCAGTCTGATAATAACTTTGACGATATCGGGCCTGACGTTGCAGAGTATCAGAGCGCCGACCAGCATATTGCTGCTCCGCGATTCGTCGTGATTCATCCCAACGCACAGGCGTCCGAAAATGACGACGAAAAAGGGAACGACGATGCTCTGAAAAACATTCAACACGATTAGTTACAAATCCAAGTGCAAACCAACAAACTACGGTACAATCGGTCTCTCACCGTTCCGAATAAATGCTCTATGTTCAGAATCACCATAATATTTACAAGAACGGCAAGTAGAACATAGATCAGACGGCTGGACAAAAGAGTGTTCAAGATTGATGGCTCGGTATTCGTGTTTGAGATTGAATCGTCTCTGTCTGCATTGTCCAACTGCGAGCCAGGCAAGGCATCTTCTCTCTCCACATTAAATCCAATGTTATTCGAGCTATTGAGTTTTACTGTTCCCAGCCCTGCCCTGTTCCCATTTTCACCGGAGACGCTTGTTCGACCTGCAACTCTTCTGTGCGGCACATTCGGTGTTGATAGTAGAGTAAAAATATCGTGCTCCGCCGTGTAGGGAGAATCGACTTCGTCAATCGCTATGTCAGCATTGAGTTCTGAAGAATTCCATCCAATAGTGTTTATTTTGTATACGCATTGTACGCCGATGTTACTTATTTGTATGGCAAGGGTGTAGAAAGGGAGTTCTGGATGACTGTAAAATGCTGTAAGAGCCAAAGTCCAGTGCGGCATTCACAAAAGTCAGGATTCTCTTTCCTGCACCCATGCCATTCTCATAATTTTTCTTAACAAATTCACAAAAATCATGCTTTTTGTTTGTAGGAAGCGTGTTTAGAGAGGCACTTTATCGCACAAGTGTGAGAAAAAAGACCATATCATCTTTATACGTTACACAGTGTTTTCCTCACACGCGATATGAAGAATTGCCTTTCTGCACTCACTTCACAGGAGCATAAAGCAGGATTTGTATGGAACTTGGCCAGCCGGCATAAATCCAAGAAATAAGGAAGAGGAAGAACAAAGCAGGATTTTATGTGTCCGTTAGGGAAAGTCTTATGAGACGAGTGGAGTTACCATTGATCAAGGAATCGACAGATTCGTGTCCGATGAGGGCTTCGCTAGCCAAGATGCCATTGGCTTTGCAGCTGGACGTTGTAGGTTGAATCTCGGGCCCGACGACTTTCTTGCATCGTTCCTCTGTGAAAATAAAATGCACGACGATTATCGTTGACAGGTTAAGCGTGTTTGTAAACACGCAAGTGACGTGCGGCTGGTCACTCGGAAAAGAATGCGCGATTTACCCGGAGGTTCGATGCAATTAGCCTGCCCCGTGATTCTTTTCAGTCGATATTCAGAATTTTCGAGGATCCTTCGTCTTCTCGCTTCCCTCTTTGCGGCGACATCAGCCATGACTCTAGACTATTCGTTCCGAAAGAATATATTATATCACGCTGGCACATCGGTCGAATTATGTATTAATAACAAACGCCGACGGCGGGAACCGTCCAGTCATGACACGCTAATTTTCCACACGTGGTGGTGTGCGCTTTGACAATGTACCCGATGCACACTCGATCCCTTGACGAACGCTTTAAAAACATACGTCAATTGCTCGACGTGCGATAATTCATTAGCGTTCCTTCGGTCCTGGTAGCAATCTTCCTAAAGTCTCCGGACATACGAATAATAACTTTATAATTTGTATTATAGTTTATCGATTTATAATTCTAATATGAAAAATTGTTAAACAATTTTTTTTTCAAAACGATACAGAGACTTCCTGTCAATTGTCAATTGACCGGAAACGGATGACGAGGGCCAATCGGCGCGAAGATCGAGGAGCAAGATGGTGGGCTCCTCGATCTTCGCTCCCCCCCCCCCGCCGCTCTCCCCACTATTCTCTCGTATTTCATATCGCCGCCGGTTTGCCTGCCGCGGTTACCGGGTTCTCTCTTGTTACGGCCCGTGTGTCTTTTTGGCGGGCAGTCTTCTTTTGGCGGTAGCTCAACAACACATTAGTCGAGCCGAGAGCTATCAACGTTATTCACAAATGGGGGACAAAGACGGTGGTAAGAATCCAACGATATCGTATATTTCCGTGTAACACGCGCCTCGTACAAATTTAGCTCGCACTCAAACCGTTCGTTCGAACGATGCATCGGCTGAAGAGCAGTAAACAACGTCACTTGTAATACATTCGCGTTCGATGCACGAGCCGAGCTGTACCGATGTTCGTCCTGTCTCAGCTGTGGCTCGTCTTATCGCTGAGCGCAAAATATCGCACGACGAAAAGCCGCTTACGATGCGAACGCGAGGAACGTGCATGTTGTCGATTTCTCACCGGGACATGTAACTCTTTAACCCCGACGTACGACGTCCCTTGCGAAGGTCAATTAATCGACACTTGTGCAGTGATAACAGTTTTATCGAATTAATAGATCGTATTCGTGTCGCTGTATATCATAGAAATAACTCGATCGCGAATTACTCTCCATTGTTTACTGCAACGCAATCATAATAACGATAATGATAACGTTTATAGGAGTCATTTACAACTCCAAGGTAATTCAGCTGCGATACCCGACGTCGGTAATCTTTCATTCTCGATTAATTAATGCATTGTTTATTTTTTATTTTTTGTTTCCAAAGAAACCTTCGACGACGCGGTCGAGGAGCGTGTCATTAACGAGGAGTATAAAATATGGAAGAAGAACACTCCCTTTCTGTACGACCTGGTTATGACGCACGCTCTGGAATGGCCATCGCTTACCGCGCAATGGCTACCGGACGTAACGAGACCGGAGGGCAAGGATTATTCCGTTCATCGTTTGATACTGGGTACCCACACATCCGACGAACAGAATCACCTTCTCATCGCCAGCGTTCAATTGCCCAACGAAGATGCGCAATTTGACGCGTCTCACTACGACAACGAGAAGGGAGAATTTGGGGGCTTCGGTTCGGTGAGCGGTAAGATCGAGATAGAAATAAAAATCAATCACGAAGGAGAGGTCAACAGGGCTCGATACATGCCTCAGAATCCATGCGTCATCGCTACAAAGACACCGTCGAGCGACGTGCTCGTCTTTGATTATACAAAACATCCGAGCAAGCCCGATCCCAATGGAGAGTGTCATCCCGATCTCAGGTACTTTATCTTGATAATTATTATTAAATTATGACTACTATCATTTTTATTTTCATTTATTTATTATTATTATTATTATTATTTGGAGAAAGGAAGTTTGCAGTTTTAAAATCTCATTCTATGTAAATGCTCTTTGCATAAAAAAGTATAAAGCAATTTTATCTTTAAACATATTTATTGACTCTGCTTCAATTATGATCTTGAGGCAATCTGCACAAGACTGAATTTCATCAAGTTATAACAGCTGTATTTTGTATCGTGCAAATTTCACTTGGGGAAGTTCACTTAGAGAATAATATTCTACAGGTGAACAATTTTTTTTTCGTTTTAAAGAAGTGCATTTACAGAAAATTGCCAAGGATGAATTTTAATGTCATATCTTCACGGTCATCTTCGATCGCGTCCGTCGGAAACGCAATTTCGTCGCTCGTCGTTGCACTATTTCTATCGTCGCGATATCCTCCGTGAAATGAGGCGAAATTACATTTGCATACTCCAGTATCGGTTGACATGGTGTCCAGACGGCCTTGAAGTCCTGGAAATGTCCTTGAATTTTGCCTGAGCTTGAATTTGTTATATCCCCGTAAATTTGAGTTTCTTTCAAAATTTATATAATTAGTGACAATTCTAAAAAAGTGTGTATCTCAGTTTCGTTGAGATACATATATACGTTCGTACATAGTGAGTAGTTTTGTTTTCAGAACCGATTTCAATATAAACGAAAACGGTTAGTGAACTAAATGTTATTTCGTATATCGGCGCAATATGCATATTTTCATTTTTTATAAATATATCAACACAACCTGGAAATATCGTGAAAATTATCTGTCCTTAAATTTCGTTCGGACTTTTTACTAGACACCATGGTCGAACGTACGTTTTCTATATCTTCATGAACAATGATGTGATTTTCCTAAAGGTTTTCGGAACGATCTATAAAGTATTATACCTTGTCCGTAGAAACGAACACTGTGATGTTCGCTTTTTGACTATTCCGCAGATATACTGTGTAAAAGTAGGAAATTTTCGTACCCAATTATACTGTAAATTTGCTGTAAATTTGTCCGTATTGTTTTACAGGCTGCGCGGCCACCAGAAGGAAGGCTACGGCCTCTCTTGGAATCCAAATCTGAACGGTTATTTGCTCAGCGCTTCCGACGACCACACGATCTGTCTGTGGGACATAAACGCGACTCCGAAGGAGAATCGTGTGATCGACGCGAAAACAATATTCACAGGTCACACGGCGGTCGTCGAGGACGTCGCCTGGCATCTTCTGCACGAATCACTTTTCGGCTCTGTAGCCGATGATCAGAAGTTGATGATATGGGACACCAGGTTTGTGTCGCGTAGTCGTATCCTCAGCGCCGTGGCACCGATCGACACATTCGCGAAACCGTCCGACAAACCTTGACGACTCTATCGATAATTTTTCCAGATGCAACAACACGAGCAAACCCAGCCACACCGTCGACGCCCACACCGCCGAAGTAAATTGTCTCAGCTTCAATCCTTACTCCGAATTCATACTCGCCACCGGCAGTGCCGACAAGACCGTCGCGCTGTGGGACTTGAGGAATTTGAAGCTCAAACTGCACTCCTTCGAGTCGCACAAGGACGAGATTTTTCAGGTTCAGTGGTCACCGCACAATGAGACGATACTCGCGAGCAGCGGTACTGACAGACGTTTGCACGTGTGGGACCTCAGCAAGATCGGCGAGGAACAATCTCCCGAGGACGCCGAAGACGGACCACCCGAACTACTGGTATTTACATTTTTGCTCGATTACCCTCGGATGTAACTTGCTCGACCCTGCGCTAACAATATCCGTGTATTGCAATTTAATTTTTTTGTGGTTTCAGTTCATTCACGGCGGTCACACAGCCAAGATCAGCGATTTCTCGTGGAATCCAAACGAGCCTTGGGTTATCTGCTCGGTCTCCGAGGACAATATCATGCAGGTGTGGCAAATGGCCGAGAACATCTACAACGACGAGGAGCCGGACACACCAGCGAGCGAGCTCGAAGCCGGTGCATCATAAAGAATAACAAGTAATTTATTAAACACACATTTTTTCGGCTGTAAAGGCGATCACATCGGCATCGACGTTCAGGTCATTCGGCGTTAAAAAAACAACAACAACAACAACAACAACAAACAATCAAACAAAAGCGAAAGGGTCATTTCATTGAGCCAATAATCACATCACCTACGGAGCAAACAGTAATTTGCCGTTTAAAATCCATTCACACAATCTGCAAGGCACGTTGTTCTCTCGTGCATATCAGTCGAATTAATAGTTTCAAAATTGTTACGAATATAACTCGTGAGTCTATTCCGATCAACGATGCAATTTCGTTTCGTTGCGAGACAATTGTCACTGTTAAACAATTGCGTAGCCAACTGAAAGACCGGTCGGTTGACCGCACAGCACACGGGGCAACGGCGGGCTTTCAGTTGATTCCCTGTTGATGTGAATGTTCAATTGTGGCTACTGATGTTACGAGTATTTTTTCTACTTAGTTTTAAGTCTGGATAAGATGATCGGCTGAATCGGATATTCCAATTACAATAGGATTTCATCGGGCTGGCATCCTCAACTACATATATGAAGTATCTGTACTTGTAAATTTGTCTCAGCAATGCCGTAAAAATTAACGTGGTCATCGAGAATAAAACATTTGCATAAACTGAAGCGAAATCGTTGTCTGGGGAGGATGAGAGGGTAGAGTTATCGGCCGTTAAAGAAAATGCCGTAGTACTAAAAAAACAAAAACAAAAAAAATGAAGAAAAAAATTACTTGGACAGTTGGATTATTTTATTATGGAAAAACGTGAAAGATTAGCGCGCATTATATTATGCAAGCGATGATTGTAGTCTGCGTAGAAATGTTCTACCGGCTATATAGCTTCTTTTGTTTTTTGTTCCGTAAATATTCATTGAATCCGACTCGCGATTCCCTCTTATATATTGGCACTTAGTAAAGAGAGGTACGAATTAAATCTAATTGTCACTGGAAGAAAAATTGATCCCACGTTTCAGACGGTTGTATTTGAAAGCTCGTTGTAGATCTGATCTAGAAGCGAATCCTCCTCGGTGATCTCGACTTCGGCGCTCTTCAAAGACACCGCGTCCTCTCCATCTGTACTCGACATTCTGCGCACAGGAAGTTCATTTTCGTTAACCATAATCATTATGATTGTTAAAATACGAAACTTCCAAACTTCATCAAATTCATTACCAATATCTGCGGGTCAATAAAACATTGCTCGTAGCATTTGGCCTTGTTCTGCTATGCATGCAAAAATCAATGTTGACGTGCAGTTAAGTACAGAAATATTTTCGTGATTAAAAAAAAAAAATTGCTGTGCGATAATACAAGTGAGTAGGAGCTTCCATTTAGGTCAGCAGCTTCCATTTAGCATACCTCTTTCCGCTGTTGTGTCTCCTGATCCCATCTAGCAGATTAAGAATGGATGGTGTCAGAGTTGGACGAAATATCTGTGACGACAGGAACAATGTAAACGTCGCCGCGATTAATTCTACAACGCTCTCGGGCAGTATACATATATATATATTTTTTATTCTCACAGTAACGGGTGCACTTCGCATCTCTCGTAGATCGATATTCCTGAATATGTCATGAACCATCAGCTCCTCGACGCTGGGGTAACGACCGTTTGTCTTGCTAAAGATAACGTCCATGAGGTTGGCGACCTAGGCAACAAAAATTTCGCGTCTATATTCGTTCGCCGCGTCTGTTTCTAATTATAACAGTTTAATCGATAGGTTTACCTGAGGATACATTCTGAGATCGGCGAGATGCATCGAAGCGGGTTTGAACGAGCACAGCTCGTAGCCGGCGCACATCTCGAAGAGCATGTGGCCTGAAGAAACATCGATAGATAGTTGGAAGAGATTTTTAACGTAGCATCCCAGAGTTTGCAAATGTAGATTCGACTCACCAAAGCATATACTGTCGATGGACGTGCCGTGAGGCGATCGAGAAGTCACGACCGGATGTATGCGACTCGTGAAGCCTAGCAGAGAGTTTTCGAGCCCCGCCAGACGAGCGACGCCGTTCTGGACGACGACGTTCCCCGAGTGCAGATGCGTCACGGTCGGAAAACCGCGCTCTTTGAGGAAGACAAGGGCCTCGAGTATCTGCCGTCCCATTTGTTGTATCTGACGGAGAGGGAGACCTTTTCCCCGCGCGGCATACTTCTGGCCCCAGTCTTCATTCCAGCAGTTTCTCTCGATCTGTTGGGACGGGGACGATTATCATTTAAGGGAATACGTCACACAGCGATTTTTCTACTTTTGGAACCAAAAATCACAAGTGTTACAAAGCAATAAATGGGGCATTTTTTAAAGAGAATTTGCAATCATTTTTCTCCACATGAATCACTGCTAGCATGCGCTCCCACCATTAAGAAACGGCTACCATGTGACGTATTCCCTTAGCTGGGCGGAGAACGAAATTCGCCGAGTTTGAACTCACCCCGTAGATGAGATCTTTCAAGCTCCCCTGGTTTATCGGCTGAACGAGAATGACATAGTTCTGTCCCTCGTACTCGACGAATTCGAGATCCAGCACCGGACATATGTACGGATGCTGCAACGCTAGGAAAAGATTGTTGAGAGTATCCTTGGTGGACGGGCAAATGCTCAACGAGCAGTTTCTGTTCAGCGGGACCAGAGTCAAAAGTCTGTCGGTCTTCAGCATAGTGTCCCTCACCGCGAACCAGTACTTGTCGACGCGAGAGCCTGCAAAGGTCGAGCGTTAAGTTTTTCTCTGTTCGCCCAATCGCCGAGACTCTTGCCTTCAATTTTTCCAAATTTTAATTTTAATTACTACATACAATTTTTTTTTTCGCTTACCCACATTGTTCAGCTGTTTAATGAGACTGTAACGCGCGGTTTCCTGAATGTAGTCCTGACAAATCGACAAGGCGCGATCCCTCGTTCTTTTTTCCATCTCCATGTACTCGCCGACGTCTTCGCTAGCGGGCGGCCCACTGCCCAGTGCTGTGTACTGGTGTCCCCTGTTTCTGCATGACACACGTCAAACCCTGCTTAACCCCGTTCTTTTTATCTAATATATAATGCAGATCGAAGAGACCGTGCGCGGCACGCGATACATTATTAACCAACTCGATGAGTGAATTGCTGCGCTCGTCAATTCGAAACGGCACGATTAATAATCGGAGCTAATCGAGATTGTCAGGTACGGCAATCGAAGCTCAGCCGTCCGATCGCAATCGACGATTTTTTAATTACCTGTTGTCATTTTCATCTGTATCCGGCGACTGTTCGCTCTTTTCGAAATCATCCAATTCATTAGAGTTATTTCTTAAGCGGCACCCGAAGCATATTATGCCTGTTAGGCAAAGATAATACGGGGGACGCGCGTTACCATTCCACGTTGCCCGGCTACTGCAAAGGTTTCATCCAATAAGAAACAGTCACAACAATATTATTGCCATTTCCAACTTAGCCGTACGACTTTGCTTGTATATTTATATTATCCCGTTAGCGCCGCTCGGTCATCGACGGAACGTAATTGACTCAAAAGATGAATTGATTTTTTTTTACTTTTCTTATTTTTTTTTGTTTTCTACCTGCGTTCTCTAATGGGTGCAGCTCGAAGATACTTCTGTGATTGGAATTCTTTTTCTTGGGTATACGTTCTGTGCAAATCACCGATAACGCTTTGCGAGTTCATTTTCTCCGAAGAGGGTTGCGACTACTGAATGTAAATCCGTGAAGCCTGATTGCTCAGACACACGGCTCGGAATATCGAGGTAGAAAAAAAAAATAACAGTAGCTATAACTTAATCGTTAAGTACAAAGTTTTGGTAAGCCGCCGGGCAACGAGGAAATTATACATGTACAAAGCAATCGATAGAGACTTTTCATTCTCTACGTGCTTCGCGCGCGCGCGCGCGCGTGTGTGTGTGTGTGTGTCTTTATACACATTTCTTGTGTTCCGGAGAGCTTAGCACAGCAACTCTACTCTCGAGTGGTAGATAAAGCAACGCGAAACAATGAGGTGTTCCTTGGCGGGAGAGCGAGGGAGGAGGCCGCTGTGCCTGGCCCTCGACAACGACGAGTGGTGACGCTTGTTACCGGAGTTACGCTATCAAGATGAAAAGGTCAGCTCCACTCTCGCTTCCCTTTCAACTCTCCTCCGACGTATTCAAGAATGCATGAACAATTAAACCACAATTTTCGTCGTCAATGCAGGTTCTTTTTTTGTTCATTTTTTTTTTATGAGAAAAAGAAGCATTTTTTAATTTTTAAAGATAAAAAGCATGTTTTAATTTTTAAAGAGAAAAGAGCATGTTTTAATTTTTAAAGACAAAAAAAACATTTTTTCTTTTTTTTTAAGAGAAGAAAATATACCCGTGGGGCGATTAATTATTGCTTTTCGTTGTACCTAGTTTCGTTCTCCCGGCAGGCCCTCGCCGCGGAGACTCGATTGAAGAGGATCTTAGCGAGGCTGTCGATCTTGCTCGTCAATTGGTAGCCCTTCTCCTCGTCGCTGTCCTCCTCCTCGATACTCGCGCTTCGTCCCCGTCGGAGGACAGCCCGCGCGGTCGTCATCGCCTCGGAATCGAGCTCGATCGCGCTCTGCGTCCTGCGTCCGACGGGCCGCCTTTTCTTTCGGGACTTCGACCTGGACTGGCAAAATCTGTCGTGCCCGGTAACGTCCGAGCCCCGTCGGCTCTCGCCTTCGTCTCGCTTGTTCATGTTCTGATAGAGATTGAACATCGTGTGTACCTTAGGCACGAACGACTGTACTAACTTGGTCCCAAATTTTCTGAAACCCGGCGCAGATTCTCTTTGTACATTCGCGTTAATCCTTCCTCTAGTTCCGTCGAACTGGTCACTGTCCGCTCCGAAAACCAAGCTCATCCTTTTGCGTGAAAGAACATATTCGGACTCTCAATATCAGCGATTCCGTCGCGCGACAATAGAACATGCCATTACCTCGGCTCTCTCTCTACGAACTAAGAGACTATGCGGAAAACTATGGATCTCTGCCGAACAAGGGTAGAAAAAAAAAACATATTATTTCAATCGAGTCTAATCTGTTGAATTGTGCGATGAGCTTATTGTCGGAGAACTGTGAAATGTTTAGTCGCTAAATCTCGCCGGAGACTACGGAGAACGGCGGGACAAATAAAATTACCTTAACGATTAATAGAATCACAGATGATCAAGTCGAACGGTCGATTGACGATCGTCGAGCAGCTTCGGCCTCCCTTGGATTCATCGGCGATACGCGGCCCCTCGCGACGAATCCCATTTATCGAATGGACGGTCACGCTCCAACCACCGTACGAGTGGATGCACTGCGGGATAATGAAGCTGAAAGCCGCGGTGGCGAGTGCAGTCTGTCGAGAGGGTGGATGAGAACTGAGCGGAGCGCGCGAGCTTCCGACCCCCGGTACCCGGCCTGACACAGATTCGCGCGAGGGGCAGGTAGTGTATTTGGTGGCTGCGCCGTGACCGGGTCCAACTGCGTTTTGTCGAACGAGCGAGCGAGCGAGCCGCGATGCGACGCGCAGGATCGACGAATAGAGTTATAAATGCAGTTTCCATTGTACGCTCCGGTTCTCTCTGTTCAAGACGAACGAGAATCCAACGAGGATGCGCAATCGAGCGGGAAGCATTATTAACGCACTTGCGGCGCCGTTTCGTCGCTCGGAATCTTCATCCCCGATCGCTGACACGTTCGATCTGCCGCACACTCGAGATTTAATGGGACAAATGGTTCGTCCGTCCAGGGCGCTTCTTCCATGCAGCGGAGCTTCTGTGAATTGCTGGGAAGTACCTGTGGAATAGATTGATAGAAATAATGAACAGACGAGCAAAGTTCCCACTCGGGTTGGAGGCGCTCGGTCGCTTGATCGATTGATCGAACAGAGTAGTATAGTTGACACAATAAGAGGGGCGCGGATCACGCGAATCCAATTATAATTGAGGCGATTTCACGAAATAGGGACGAGGCGATGTATCTCGATAAGCCTTACACGACACCAGGCTCAGCCGAATTGGAACAACACAGAGCGGTGTGCGGGGTGTACACCCTCGGATATCCTTGACCCCGGGATTGAACTCGGAGACCACACGCGTACCTAATCTCACGGGGGGCATTCTTATGGCTGCGTTCAGGCGTCGCCGACGAAAACTCCGGAGGAGATTAGAAAAAAATAATAATTGTTTGAAGGTGAGAATCGATGGTAATTCTCTCGGTAACAGCGATATATTTTCATACCTTAATTCACACGGTCGAGCCGAATGATTTGGCACGTTTCGCAAATTTCCGAAGCGATTTTTTTCAATGAAAATAAATATACGATATCGAACGATATTGCTTAAAAAACGACTTATTATGTAGTTCAGGTAACTTTCCGTTGCGACTTTTAAGAGTGTCGCAAACAACTGCACGAAGGCACTGTACTCTCGTTAAACCGACGCGTTCAAGTCTTCGCGAGTCTGCATGATCTTGAACTGCTCCGGCCAGGTGTTCAACGGCCGACCTCCGAAGATCTGTAACAGCCCGAGGACGCGAAGTTTTGAATATTGTCGGCCAAAACGTCGGGCTATTCTGCGGAGGGGAAGACATGGGGTGTACGGGTACCTTCGACATGAACTCCAGGACTTGACGCGGCGTAAGTTCGTTCTCCGCGCGAGGTCCCCACTGGTAGTGCTTTATGGGCGGATCCGACTTGTCGACGACCACCAACTCCAGATAGCCTTGCTTAACGAATTTCTGACAACAAAGATACAAAGCAACTTTCAAACTCTGTGGGCTGAACAAATACAACTTGATATTCACGAAGCCCCCTTACATCAGTTAACAGTTGCTTCACATTGCCAAAGTAATCGTTAATGAAATTGTCCTCCTCTATGATTTCCAGGGTCACGAACAGCTTGAACAACTCCTCTGGAAGCGTGTTAATAGTTTTTGAATGCGTCGAAAAACGGGTTTAGTTATTAACAAGAAGGATAGTTTAAAAATGATTTTCACCCTCGCTGCAGCCATATTCGCCACACATGAAAATGTGAGAGAGCGCTATGAAGCAGAGTACCATTTCCATTTTCTCATTCTTAGAGAAGTTCAGGTGAGGGACATTGTTCTCTAGGTTGTTGGTGAGAATGTACTTGCTGCCTTCCAATTCCACCAGATTGAACCCGAATATCTGTAGCAGAAAAATGCATTCCATTTTTTTTTTTTCATGGTTCATTACAATTTATTGATCAGCTTTATTTAAAGCTCACATCTCTAAGAGTCGTTGAAACCTGAGGCATTATAGTTCTGTAGTATTTGGAATGATTGGGCAGAGCGTGCATGACAATGTTCCTCCGCTGTATCACCGTCTTGGAATGATCCGCGACCAGCAGATATCTTATGACAGTGGCGACCAAGTGGTTTTCCTCCTCGGGCGGAAGTTTATTAGCATTGGCTTTCTGTGAGCCTTGAGACATCGCATAAGGATCGAATGTGTCGTCTTGGTGGCTCGGACCTGCCTGAGACGCTCTGGCGCTGACTTTCGCTTTCCTCCGAGCCATAGCAGTGTAAGACGGGGCAGGCATTTCCTCGTCGCTGTCATTACGATTCCTCGTGTAACGATTGCTTCTCGATGACCTTTGAGACATCGCGAAGATCTGCGAAGGAACAAATACAATTAATGCCCGACGCAAACTTTGGAACGGACGAACTTTACAGAGACGCCAGATAATCGCACGTACTCGAGCGGATGCAGCAGGTTAAGTTCGCAAGAGACGAAATACGCGACTATCTGCAGCAACGAAATTCATTCGCTCGCACACGATAGCTTAGCGATAAATATTGGGTTGGATAAAGACAATAAAAACTTGGATCGACAGTTTTTCTAAACCCAACGGTCACGTTAGTTTTTCTTTCCGAAATTCGAACGCGCTGAACTATCGCGCAGTGCGCGTGACGATCGAGAGGGCGCTGTGAGCGTCTTTCGCAACTAGCGACATTGCCGGTGGTTCTAAATTGTCAACCGTCGGTAGCAGTGGATGACGCAAGGGTGAGCGTCAGTTGGAAATTTGAACGATGAGGAACATTATCGGTTGCAGACTCGACGGGAATGGACCGGTGTAAACTTCGCCCTCGCGTCGTCTTCGAGGTAAGGTATACTTATACATTCGTTTAATTTACCCCGAACAAGTCACGATACGCAAAATACAATCGAACTTTCGCTAACACAACAATCGCAAATTAGCCGCTAATTGATCTTTATCTCTACAATCGGAGATCACGCATCGAAGTTGCGGTTATGCAGTAGTTGGGGGGCAAAAGAAACAAAAAGAAAGCAAAGTTTCCCTCGTAGTAAAAATGATGCCTGAATGGATAATTCGCCTCGACGAGACAGCAGAGTTTCTCAAGTCGATAAATCTAGGGTCAAATCTCGTTGTTGCCGAGCGAAGAGGTGCATTATTTTTAACGTACAAACGGCTGAAGCGTCGTCGTTGTACACAAAGAGAGAGAGGCAGCGCCTCTTCCGGAAGTAGATTTTTCATATTCGCTCTCGTTCTCTGGCCGGTCTTCAGATCACGAATGACGACGGCTGCGCCCGGCTCAATTCGCATATACCAATGCAAAGAGACAAATAACATTTATTTGACTATAGTCAAACGAAATTTGGGTCGTCGCATTTTTTCAAGTTCAACGGTCAAAATTCAAACGCGCCGAACTACTGCGCAGCTCGCAGGATGATCGAGATGGCGCTTCAGCGACATCTGCAACTGTTCTAAATTATCAACCGTTGGAATCTACGGCTGACTCGATGGGTTAGCGTCAGTTGAAGATTCGAACGGCGAGTGACGTTATCAGTTGCAGGCTCGACGCGAATTAACCAGTATACACTTTGCCTCCGAAACTTGCGGTGTCCGAAGCTTTTCCCCGTGAGATATATTAATGCACGAATTCGTCTATTGCAAATTGAAGAGAGTGGGACAAATCTCTACAGAAACAAGCCGAGCAAAGGCAAAAAAAAAAATCGATTCCAAATAAGTCATTAAAGCAGAGTACAATTGAATCTTCGATAGCATAGCAGTCACAAATTAGCCTCAAATTGATGGTCCATTTCTTGTATCGGAGATCGTTCATCGAAATCGCAGTTGTGCACAAATTTGAGAGAAAACAACAAAGTAATGATTTTTGGTGACAAAAAAAAAAAGAAAAAAAAAAGTGAGGCCCGAGTCGATCGTCCGCATCGACGAGACAGTAGAATCTCTCTCGGGTCGACGAATATAGCGTCGGGAACTCGGCGTTGCCGAGAGCGAGGAGGCGCATTTTCATCGTACGAACAAACGATCGAGGTGCGATCGTCGCGGTACGTATATACAAGAGGAGAGGCTGGGCTATCTCGCTTCGCCATTCGATTTCTCATCTTCGCTCTCGGTCTCTGGCCGGTCTCGGGATCTCGAATGACGACGGCTGCACCTGTCTGGCGGTCTGCCTGCAGTCCTCGCGGCGCCAACGCCGTCCCCACTCCCCCCCCCCCCCCCCTTTCGTTCCCGTCTCATTCCAACACCCCGTGAAGCTAATTCCATTCGGACGCTCGGGCGACAATAGAGCCACCTTCGTCGAGGTTCCCCGATCGAGCCCGACGGCTCTCCCTACTCGATTATGTTTTTGCCTTTTATTTTATTTTAATCCGATTTTTTTTGTTTAATTTTTTTTTTTTTTTTTTTTTTTCTTTCTTCTCTCACATGTCCAATCCATTGTCGACGAGGCGAAAATCCTCGTCACATCGCCCGATTGATTTACCACGAGGTTATGCTCGCTCTGAGACTTAAATTTGCTTCGCAGGATAATTCACGATCGGGGGCCCGGATATCTCGGTGGGACCTCCGGGAGTTTACTGGACATGGCGCATTCCCCGACGACGACGACGACGACGACGTCGAGCCGCTGGTGCGAGGAGTGGGGGGAGCATCGGTCCGGCCGGGACATCGCGGAATATCGTCCGAGGCACGGACACCGCTCCGGTAAACAATGGGCCGTTAGCCTTATCTCGTTTGCCCATTGTTGTTCATCGGCAGAGGGCAAGAACTATCGGCCTCGACGCAATACGAACGCGAGACGGAGAGTTCGCAAGAGAGACGGAGGAATCTACGCTACCGCGAAATAAAGGGCGTGTGCGTACAGAAACGAGGGACCAATTTGCCCTCCACACGTGACGTCGTCGAACCCGCGTCGGAATCGAGGGGAGAAACACTCCCCCCCTCATCCTTCTCCTCCTCCTCTCTCACTCTCGTGTGATTCTCTCGGGTCCCGGCGAGATAAACGACAGGTAAACGAGAGTGGAATACCGCGCGCGGCGATCTCGCTCTCGGTATAATAAATAATTGCCTAATTACAGGTTAGTCGAGATCAGTTCGAATAAAGGGGGCCTCACCGAATATCGCGGGGAGGGGAAAGACGATCCGGCGATCCTCGCTCGAGATGCTGCTTTCCGAAGTCGCGAGGGCTTTTATTTCATCATCATCGGCCGGAATTTCTCGACGTAAGTGAGAAATCTCGATGATGTTTTACTGTAATATTTTAAGCGTTTTGCTATAATCGTACGAGTTTAGTGAGGTATAAGTTGCAATGCTCGGACGGTTAAATGGCGATTGGGCTAAAACGCGTTTTTCCTCGATCGCTACAAAACTTTGATAGCTTGCGGGCAAATACACACTGAATCGTTTGCAATTTGTTTCGGATTTGTTGACCATGTAGGTTTTTTTTAGTAACGCGTGTTTTTTTTTTTTTAGTAAAGCTACATAAGGTACCGTGTAGACGTTTCGGAAATCCGACGGTAACGACATAACATAGCGGTTTTCTCCGCTGATTTCTGTTAGACTCGTATAAAAACTTAACACAGCGAAGAGCATACTGTCAGATAGATTAGCTTCGAATTTGAGGAAAATTCACGGTTTTGTTTCCGAGATAAATTCAGCAAACGGAAGACTATTCTGTCAAGTCGCTTGCTTTGTCTGACTAACGCGGTAAGCGGAGCTCCTTTCCCGTTTCCCTCCTGCGATTACGGTTCAAAGGTCCTTAAGAGCATTCCCAGATTCCATCAGTTATTAATCGGGAAAGAATAAATTCTTTGTGACAATAACTGAAATCAATGTTAAACTTGTAGCTTCCAGTTTTCAAAACACATCGATTAAATACAAAAAGAAACATTTTTTTAATTATGGAAGAATAGAACAAGAGAGTCCAAATGTAAGAGTCTACGAATGCCGTTTTTCGGCACGTCCCTACATTTCGACAGTATATGTTCTAGATTCGGAGAATCACAGATTTTGAGAATTTTAATGTACGCACTCAACCAGATCATATTAACTAAAAAAAATTCTTTGCCATTTATTAATTAAATCAATGAAAAAAATTATACTTACGCCAAACAATACTAAAAATACGCTAAGTAGAAAGCTGGTTACGGTAACTTCTTCGAACTTTCCTATTATTGGGTCACGTATCTGGTAACACATGTATTAATTTCCGAACACTATATCTGTCTGTCTTTTAACAAAATCCAATAACAGAAACTAATTTAGATTTAAACCTTATACAAATTTTTTCTGTTGATCAAATCATTTTGCAGATACGTTTCGTAGTGTCAAATTGGATTCCTAATACTTAAATTCGGAATAATTGAAATCCGCATAGGAGTGTCTGACGACTGGGACGTATCCGAGCATTGGTACTGTTACCTTATATGCATTTCGGGCAGGGCTTAATATCTCGCAGCGAAAATCTGCGCACGAGCTCCACTCCTCTGAAGCGTTTTTGCCCAAGTGTGTAATATAGTTACGATTTGTTATATATATATATATACTTCCCCTCCTCGAATTCCTGAGCATAATCGACTCGCTTCGTTGATTTCAAACGAACGCCGTCCCTCATGTACACACGTACACATATGCATGCAATAAGAATAATTCAGCAAAATGTACGAGTGTGTTTCAGCGCACACATTGTATGGCGAATCGGAAGTATGTATGGGGAATCGGCGAGGGACAGATAAACTACCCGAGTGTCGATACACCTGTTGCGGGAGCATATTATCACGTTCTACTAACCGACTCCACGTAATGACAAGCTGCGCGCACGCAGTGCCCCGCAGGATGAGAAATACTCGCGGGCTCTCCTCTTCGCATACCTTCTCACGAACCTATATAGCATATCTCTACCTGCAGGGTGGATATAGCTATATATTATCCCCGAGACATATGTATATGTATATTTGTATATATATATATATCTATATATATATATATATATATAACTCTTGCTCGGGATATTCTGCGCTCTCCTCCGTCTTTTTTCCTTCTTCGTATAGTAAACCCTACTATCATTGCTCAAGCTTTTGTTTGCCTCGCGCTTCCATCGACATTCTCAGTTCCGCATTACATATCGAGAGCAGGATCGCGAGAACACACGTTCGCCGTCAGCGAGCATTTTCGTACCTGCTCTCCGTCGTTTGCCCTCCCGCCTTTTCTTTCCACGACGGAATACTCTATACGTGTCCGGTTGTCGTTGATCGGCGATCTCCCCGGGCGTCTCTCTTTCGCTCGCACGCGTGTTACACTTGCGCCGGAACCTCGATGAATTATACAGCGAGCCCCACCGTATAAGGATTCGATGCCAAGCGGACGACGGGAACACCACCACGTGGTGCTCCCTGGACCGGTAACACGAAAACCCGAGGAGATGAGACTCGGGGCTTTGCTCTTTCGTTTTTTTTTTTTCTCTCTCGATCCGGTGGCGCAGTTGTTTTCGAGCAGTTTCTATCGTTTTCGTAAATGTTCGATCTTCAATGCCTGCATGGTAGATGTACCTTTTTTGGTCAGCGTGCTCGATAGGATAACAATTTTATACAATCGAATCCAGAAATATATCGAGTAGATAATAATAATAATAATAATAATAATAATAATAATAATAATAATAATAATAATAATAATAATAATAATAATAATAATAATAATAATAATAATAATAATAATAATAATAATAATAATAATAATAATAATAATAATAATAATAATAATAATAATAATAATAATAATAATAATAATAATAATAATAATAATAATAATAATAATAATAATAATAATAAATGTACCATTTTTAGTCAGTGGGTTCGACGCGATAAAAATGTTGATACAAACGAATCCAAAAATACATCGAGTAGATAATTCGCTAAATTCACACGAATGCATCCGAAATAAAGTAAATTCAGACTAAAAAGAAAACGACAATAATAATGAATTGTTAACAACGGTGCATCTACCGAAACGCAAGACACTGGTTCGAAAACAAAAACAAAACAATAGGCTACTGGGGGGAAGTAATGAGAGAAAAAAAAAAAAAACACGGGAGGTCGTGTATCCCCTCCGTAAAGGATCCTGTCCTCCGGATCCTCATCGTCGAATCCTGACGAGAGATACTCGATGTCCCTCGGTGAGGCAGAAGGAGAACTGACGGACTCGCCGATCTGGCGCCGCACTGTCGCATCCTATATACATACACGCACACTCCGTACCGCGTGTTATGTATGTATGTATATATATATATATATATATATATATATATATATATATATATATATATATATATACATACATACATACACACACACAAACACTCACACACATTTATATCCTATACCAGAGTCACATTATAGTGGGTAGAGCGGAGAGAGAGAAGATCGAGAGTCAAGCGACTCGCGAGGGCCGCCGGCTCTCACGCCAGATCCTCGCCATCCCGTTTCACAGCAGCATTGCCCCGATGTCCCGGCTCTCTGTTGCCGCTCCCGCTATCGCCGCCGCTGCTGTTGCTGCTGGCTGCTGGTGCATTAATTAAGCGCAGATGCCGATGCCTTGTCACCCGCCATTTGCCATTCGCGTGCGCGTTTGCGTTTGGCGAGGAAGGACCAGGAACCGGTGTACTGTGCCTGGGCGGCACCTAATTCATCCTCGTTCGTCCGAACCGTTTCTGTCCGCCTGTCCGTGTTATTCCTCGCCCTCCCTCGTCACCCGAGCGTCGCCTCTCGCGTGCATGCCAGCGAGCTTTCCTGTATCGCTGCGAATGGCAACATCGTCAAGTGCATCGCCCGATCGTCCGCTCGATTGTAAAGCACATCAGGCGACAGAGGAAAGAGTCGTTTAGGGGCCAGATTTTTATGATTATTATTGACCTCCGGATTCTCGATCTCGTACAGCAATCGTGGAATGAGGAAAAAACATGTAGTGGAGTTAACGAAGCTTTTTCACAGTCTTCAATGAGAAAAAAAAAAAAAATTGATTGACTCAACAAAATGAGCGCTTACGGGTGACGAAACAGATTTTTTTGTTGATCGAACGAAATAATTGTCGTGATAAGTCGAGAACTATTCGATTCAACGGCCTGTTAGGCTAATGAACGAGGTGTTCCTTTCGAGCAACCAAACATTGATTTCGCCACCCGTAAGCGCACATTTTGTTGAATCGATTGATTTTTTTTTCTCTGTGTCCTTATCATATTTCTTTGGTGCGAGGATGCGATATCGCGAAATAAAATTGCGGCTCGTTTGTTCGAGAGTGTTACATTCGATCTAATAATTTTCAAGTTTGCTTCCTCTAAAGTAGTTTAGTATTGCAAGACGATACGTTTACAAGGAAATCTGTAACACCAGTGGGAAAACTCCAGCATCAAACTTGAAAAAAACTACGCTTTGAACCCCCACAAATACCTTCAAATTCTTCCCGTCACATGTAATGAAATAAATTGTCCACATTGAACACTCGTCGCTAACAACCTTGGTAGTCGATGCGACATTAAATGAAATAATTAATTTTTAGTTTGTTTCACCAAACTATTATTTCATTTAATTTATTATTAATCGTTTAAGTACAAAAATATTTACACCCATTCGTTATGTCCGGAGAAGCTCTTAAGCTCGTTTTGGGATGTCACACATATGTTTTTTTTTTTTATATTTCACAAATCTTTGGTATAAGTATAGCACGATCGATGGCCTGACATGCATATAAAGATCTTAAGATGAAGTGAAAGTCACGTGACTGAGCCAGGAGTCTGCGAGAGATAAGGCTATTGGTCTTATAGTGTAACGAGATAGAGAGAGCAACAAAGAACATGTTTCACTTGACCTTAAGGAGTAACGTTCCAAATAACAATCCAGTCCTCGTGCCGAATAAATATTTAATGACGAATATTAAAAAAAAAAAAAATAAAATAAAATAAAATAAAAATTTAAGTAATTTCGGTACATTTTTTTTATTCGCGTTTTACATATAGGTACCAGTAAATTTGGTGTTATTATCATTACGGGTATCAAAGCACTCGAGCTCTATAAGTAGATATAAGTGGTCCAGGCGCAGTTTGTTTTTTTTCTCTTCGCGAGAAGACTGTATCTTCGAGCACCTGCTCGTCGATCGTCGGAGATGAGGACGATGCCGTGCCGTTCGCCAAGCTATATACACTTTTTGCTCCATATATATATATATATATACATATATATATATATATATATATATAAACATATATTTTTCTTTTTGTTGCGAAAACGCTCGATGACACGTCTCCGGGCGACGTTGCCTGGCTGTACGAAGGTGTCGCGCGGGCAAGGTCTCGCCTTTATAGCGCGGGATCTCGCCAAATAACCCGCGGTGAAGTTGAGAGACCGCAGACACGTATAATCAAGCCAAACGGTATAATGGATGCGGCATTCCTGTAACCGCTCGGAGAGAATATCGGGGGACGAACAAGAAGAGGACAAAAACGAAGAATGAGAAGAAAAAAGAAACCGAGAGACGCGAGATGAGACTTCCGTGGACACACCTGTTCGAACGACTGGGACGACGACGACGACGAAACGCAATGATTGCCTACCAGCGACGATCGTCGTGGGATCTCCTTTGAGCTCGAGAATTCGGCCTTGGCTCGTATAAAGAGACTAGTCAGTTTCACTCTGGTTCATTCCTTATCATCGTAGCGTGTATGACCCAAGGCCTGAGAAGATGGACAGGAGCGCGATTGACTAGTCTCTGAGAGCTGATGCAAACTATTCGGAAGATCTCGATCGAGGATTCCCTCATCAGTTCTGCCCTAATATCTTTGATTCGCTTCTTCGATTTATAGACGAAGAAAAAAAAATAATGCCGACCTACTCATCGATCGTTCTTTTTCGGTATTCCTCAGCCGGATGATTACCTCGGTCAGGCACAGATTAGAAAGTGCGTGAGGATATCGTGTTATTATCCCTTATCTCGATTTACACTTCACGCCTCCGATACATCCTTGAAGCTAGGGTTCAAAAAAAAAAAAAAAAAAAAACAAAACATGCTGAGCAGTCGAGGAAGCAGGTCGTGTGTTTCTCCACACCTGAAGCTCGCCGGGCGCCGGTGCTAATGTTTCGTCTCGGGCCTATAAACCCCCCACCAACCGTATGTCGGTGTAGTTTATGCGTTAACCCTGCGAGGTTCCCCGCTCGGTTGGACCGTTTTGATGCGGGTGCGAGAAGGCATTCGTTGTTTTCACGAGACCCATGGGGTCTCGCCCTCGACACATAGATCTCTACCTTTTCAACCGAGCCGCGATTCGTAGGAGCGCCCCGACGAGAAGGATCATCGGGGGGGGGGGGGGGGGGGGGCTCTCGTGGGTGTGAGAGGAGGAATAACACGGCACAAGAAAGAAGGACCGTTCTCGGTGAGCTGCTGGCGCCAACGGGTCGTGCCCATCTCGGGCGCTAGACTGGCCAGCCAGTTCTAGCTTAACATACGTATAGACGTTAACTCCGGCTCGCCGCTATTCTCGTTTCTCGATCCCTTCTTTCCCCTCCTCCTCGCGCTGGACCCAAAGTGCATTTCGCCTCATTAATCTTGCTTTATGACGCGCCGCTACACACCTCGGTTTCTATCGTATGTTTCTCCGGTTTCGCTTCGTCCGCTCCCGCCTCCTCCCCCCTCACTATCACCGTCCTCTCGACTCGACGTTGTTCGAATTATTATTTTATTCTATCGTGAATACTGTTACAACAGCGGTGATTAAAATTAAATTTATTGGGCGGGAGAAGTGTCATTGAAAATCGTATTTACGAACGATATTCTCAGATTAACGAAAACGGAGGAAAAGGGACTCGCGACCTTCTTTTTAGCGAACATTTGTCCGGTTTGCCGCGAGGTTCCGTTTTGCGCCTCTCCCTTTATTTTCTGCAAAATCCCGTAAAATCTCGTTCCACGGTCCTGCCGGTCCTTACTTGCTGGTGGGACGACGGTGAAAGAGCCGCAGGACAATGGTGGCAAACGAAGACGCATACACCGAGGGGCGCCGAATGAACATTCATCCCTCGTCGGGCACTCGACTGCCCTCGCGTTTCAATTGCGAACGCTTCGCTGCGGTCCCTCGTCACCTCGGAAGTGTCCGGGGATTCGAACCGCCGGTGCATTATGTCGTCGGTCCTCCGTGAAAAAAAATAAAATAAAATAAAATAAACTGTGCGATTATTGAAAATGGTCCCTTGGTGATTAGCGTAGAAATTTCGACCAATGGCACATCCGAGAAGTGGAGAGTACCGCAACATGGAACAAAGCTCGTCGGTCAATCGAAAAATTATAGCAACGTTGGGGCTGCTGAAAGAAACGTGGGGAACTACAAAACATCATGAGGAGAAGAGCTCAATAGAATGGTATCGTTGAGGAGTCGAGTGAAATTTCCATGGTAATCATTGATCCCTCGATGATTACCATGGAAATATTTACCAACGGAGTATGCAAGAAGTGAAGATGACTATGCAATTGAAGAAAACTCGTCGGTCCATCCGAGAATGATATCGACGTTGGGGCTGCTGAAAGAAATGTGGGATCCTACAAAAGATCTCGATGAGAAGAGCTCAATCGACTGGTATCGTGGAGGAGTCGAGGAAAAGACCTTGAATGACGAGGAACTAATAGAAAATGGCTGAAGAACCAAGATCGATGGCTCGTTCGCAATTATTCTTAACACGCCTGTATGTAATCACCAAAACGTCTGTTACGTACTTGAAAGATCCACCAATGTAACCAATATAACATGTTGTTAATAACTACCCATCACGTATACTAATTGAAAATGGTCCCTCGTTGATTAGCGTGGAAATTTCGACCAATGGAATATCCAAGAAGCAGAGATGACTGTAAAATGAAAGACAGCTCGTCGCTCCATCCGAGAATGATAACGACGTTGAGGCTGCCGAAAGAAACGTGTGAGAGACTATAAAACATCCCAACGAGAAGAGCTCAATCCACGGTCGTCGTGCAGAAGTCGAGGAAAAGACGCAAAGTCACGATTAAAAGGCGCACAGTGTGGTTATTGAAAGAAGCGTGCAAAACTATGAAACATCACGACGAGAAGAGTTCAATCGACTGGGTATCGTGCAGGAGTCGAGCAAAGTACGCAAAGTGACGAAAATCTAATTGAAAATCGCACCCATACGATTAGCGTAGAAATTTCCACCAACGGATTATCCAAGAAGAAGAGACGACTCGACTCTGTGACAAAGGTCGACGGGTCCATCCGAGAATGATAACGACGTTGCGGCCGCTGAAAGAAACGTGGGAAACTATAAAACATCCCGTCGAGAAGAGCTCAATAGGCTGGCATCGGTGCAGTAGTCCGAGGAAAAGACGCAAAGTGACGAGAAACTCCGATACGGAAAAGGAAGAAGCGCCAATGTCGTTAGCCGTCGAAGCAGCTGTATCGTCGGGCGCAACACGAACTCGTTCGTGTGTATGCTTTTTAGTTCTCGCCGGCAATGGATCATCGACGAGTGAGCGGCGTATCTTCTGTATCGCGAGAGGAGAGCCGTGAGATGTACCGGCAAAGGAACGCGGGCGTAGATCGAGCTGCTCGAGGATAGTTGCAACGGTCCCTGGAATCGCTCCGGGTGAGCCGGAGAAATAAAGATCCGCGAGCCGCGGTCCGAAAGGCCGTTTGGTTTCTGCCGTTCGAGAGAAGATTTCGCAAACGATTGTTATGCAAATCGTGCTTTTTCTCTCTCTCTCTCTCTCTCTCTCTCTCTCTCTCTCTCTCAAAAAATCCGTGGAAGAAACTTAACGACGCGCGGTGGGAATTCCCCGAGGGACGAATCGCTGCGGAAAGAGCGTTTTTTGATCGCGCACACGTCGTGTAGGAAAGCTCTCGCCGACTCCGTGACAGAAGAATAATGAGAACTCGTTTCGTCCGATGGCAAATGTTCTCTCTCGACGTGATGGATCCGACCCTTTGAGCGATATCGAGGGGTCGCCCGGCGGTTGCCTCCTGGCCGACGGCGTCCCACGAGCCGAAACGCTTTACGACGCAGAAGGCAACCGACGAGACGGGGCAATGAGCGGAGGGTGAGCTCATTCAGCGACGGAGAAAAATGGAGATGCGACGAGGGTGAAGAGACCATCGGCCGTGAAGAAGGTCGTGCGCCAGCCGGAAATGACTGCAGAACCGGAAACCCGGATCCCCCGTTGCCGGAGCGGCGCGTGCAGGGGTCGCGTAGCGCTCGCACGCGCGAGCAACGATTCAGGGTGATTTTCTGCCGTGGCACTGGCGGCTCTCCGGTCGCGGATCTCCATTGGTCCACGCGGTGAAAGAAAGAGCCGCCGCGAGCGTAACCACGCACAGTCCGACGACGCTCTTTGTGCACATACAAATGTGATATCTGACTCAGCCGTTCGGTATTCGCAATGAAATCGACCGGTCGACAGGACAGCTCCGGAGAGCGCTCTTCCCGCGACTGATTCACCCGGTCGATATCTCATCGCTCAAGGGTGCTCGCTGCAGCCGGGAAACATATGTGAGAATCCAAGAATTCCGCCGATCGAGGATAACGCTGAGAGATATTTCAACGCATCCAGGAAATATCTTGGAACTCCATCAATCGTCCCCGATATCCGGAAGCGACGGAGCTCGTTTAATCGATCCTGAGCGGCGGGCAGTCGTCGTTGAGGAATGTTACGGACTCGATACTCAAGGCACAAGGATTATCGCAAAACAACGATCATCACGACAAATCTCGAAATTTACGAAAAAAAAAAAGTAAAAAAAATAATTGATGATCATCTTTTAAATTTTCATCTGGTCAACTCACGCCCCTAAATAAATGACCGTGACGGCGCGTCTCCGGGGCTGTGCAAGCGAAGCCTATATGCACGGGAGATGGTCGGGGTTTTGTCGGAGATGCCGAGAAGCAATTTGTTTGCATGTAAATTAACGCAACGTTGTTATATTCATGAATTAGCATATTGTGCTCACGGTTCGGGTAGCGATGCAGGCCCGGTATCACCACTGTCGGTACTGCAGCGCGGCTGGACCGTTGTACTGATTCGTGCGAGTAGGGCGCGGGGATGAGAACATGTGTCGGCGCCCGGCATCACCGGAGAATAGAGAGGAGAGCCAGTTCGAATGGCTTCGAGCACGATGCGGCTATTCGACCTGTGAGAGACGAACCCACGGAAGCCTGTAACGAGCTTTCAGCTCGGTTGAACCCTCTGGATCATCATCATCGCGCGCTGTAGCGCCGGGAGAACCCCCCCCCCCCCTCCCTTCCGTCCCCACCCTGACGGGTGTCTCACTGATATAGTCCTCTCTCCTTCACGTTCGCTCTCGAGCCCGCGTTCTCATCATTGAGCCACTGACACGCCATCGCGAACGTCATTACGCGGGCGCAGAGTGTGCACGTTCACATCTGCATCTGCATGCACACAGCTGTGGGAGCATATTATTCCACGGTCAGTGATGTTCCTGTGATAATAGCCAGGACGATCGAATATACTCCGAAGGTATACGATGTACAGAGAAGGAAATTCGATAGGGGGACAATTGGAGGAACTTACGTGACGTTTGCGTCACAAGGTTCGTTTTTGGCATCAAAGTTGATTTGGAGCACAAGCAAATTCGTTTGATTTATTGGCAAGTGTTATTGCGTGGGTGGAGATTATGCAGGTCCAGCTCTGCCTGCGGACAGCTGCAGGAGAATATTATTCCACGGTCTGATGTTCCTGTGACAACAGTCGGGACACAATCGAACATAAAAATCGTATGAAATTTAATGCACTGCCATTGGAAATTTAATATACAAATTTTATGCATAAAACTGGTATATTGAATTTCATGTACATAATTGTGATGAAAAAAGAGATATTTTTCTGTCAATAATTCAGTCCAATTTTACTACAAAAGTGATTTAAATTCAATAATTTACTTTGATTTTACTGTAAAAGTCCATTGTCTTTTCATCGCAATTCTACATTAAATTTAATGCACTAGTCTCTGGCATAAAATATTTCAATCTGGTGCATTAAATCTGCTATTTTTTAACAGTCTACACGATGTACATAGAATGAAATTCGTTGGGGGTTCAATTGGACCAGTTTACGTATTATTTTCGTCGCAAGTTTCGTTTTCGCCTCTACGTGAATTTAATGTACAAGCAAATTCGTTTTATTTATTTATGCGCGAACGTCATTACGCAGGTACAGAGCATGAAGGTCCCCATCTCTATCTGTACACAGCCGTAGGAGAATATTATTGCGCGGTCTGATGTTCCTGTGATAATAATCGGGGCGATCGAATATGCTCTATATGAATGGTGTACAGAGAAGGAAATTCGTTAGGGATTCAATTGGGCCAATTTACGTAACGTTTTCGCCGCAAGTTTTGTTTTTGCCTCTGGGAGGATTTAAAGTACAAGCAAATTAGTTTTATTTATTTATGCTCGAAAGTCATTACGCGGGTACAGAGCATGCAGGTCCACCTCTACCTGTACACAGCCGTAGGAGAATATTATTCTACGGCCCGATGTTCCTGCGATAATAATCGGGGCGATTGAATATGCTTTGCATGAATATACATATGGTGTGTTACAGAGAAGGAAATTCGTTAAGGATTCAGTTTGGCCAATTTACGTGTCGTTTTCGCCATAAAGTGCGTTTTGCCTCTGCGAGGATTTAGAGCAATAAATGGATTCGTTTTATTTATTTATTCGCCAACGTCATTGTGCGGGTATAGAATATTCAGGTCCACCGCTGCCAACAGCTGTAGGAGAATGTTATTCCACGGTGTCGTCATCGTGTGATAATAGACCGAGGGAAGGACGAGATACAAATGACCATTGATCCGGTAAAAAACCGACAGAACTCCCAGATATATGGGAAGCAGAGCGATATCCTGGAAACATTCGTATTAAACGTAACATATTCTACTACAAAATATGACAAGTTTCGCTGTCGCAGATATCACTAGAATATTCCGCAATTTTTGCAAGCATATTACACAAAAATTTTTATTACTGGAAAATACAGACATCAGTGCCTTCGCCGTCGCGAACCGTTTGATCTTTGAGGCCTGATTGTCGAAAAAGAAAAAAAAAAACGTAAGTATCAATTAATTATTTAATATTATGCGATAAAAATATAGATATTGATTTAAAAAATAAAATTCAGTATGGAAATTTCAGTGGTCGGTCGTAAAACCTGTTGTTGGTTACACCGACATATTATATCAATGAAATTTTGTTTATTGTGTATTGATTTTTTTACTGTATAATTAATTGAATGAATTTTGTTTTAGCTGCGTTGAAATTTAATAGCTCAGTTTGTACAAGCAGCCAAGACGCGAAAAATATTGTCAACCGGCCTACTGGAAAAATTATCCCTGATAGACAAGCGATACGAAACGGACATAGTTGGCGGAATATTTGCAACATGCGCTGCACATGTCTCGAAAATTCCTCCAAAAGGCTTCCGTTTCGTGGCGCCTGCCTGTCTGTGAAAATATGCGTTGAGTCAAAAATTGCTTTGGCCCATGCAAAAATTTCACATATCGCCAGTGGTGAGACTCGTGTTCCATGTTTCCCGATCGAAATTTACCATATTACTCGGTAGTTTGTTCGAGATCCTTCTCTTAATTCACGGTAAAAAATAATCTCGTAAAATAGACATTACGAAGTTTCGTAAAAATTATTTTGCTAAAAAGTGACAAACTTGTTTGTTCAGGTTCGAGTATGACACAAACCTGCACTTTTATTTCCGATTTCATTGACAATTTCAGTTTGCACTTTTGTTTGCAAAACGAGAGCCGTATGGTGCGATCGGTAAATTAACAAATAAAAAATTGTGGACTTTGGTGGAAGATAAGTTGCTATAAAAAGTACGCACTTCTTTTGCTGTCCATAGTCGGGACGATCGAATATCCTCTATCTGAACATATGTGATGTACACAGAAGGAAATTCGTTAGAAGTTCGGTTGAACAAATTTACGTGTCGTTTTCGCCACAAGGTTTCTTTTAGTCACCCGATGGATTCAGAGCACAAACACATTGGTTTTATGTATGTACTTTATTTCTTGTATTGAATTTATCAATTGCGAGTATATTTAATTTATTAATTGCGAGTGCATTATTATCTAGCAAAGAAACCTGTGGTTTGAAAAGCGAAAGTCTGATTTTAAGGTTCTTCGTTTAAAAAAATTCGTCCCAACGAATTAATTGATCGGCAGCCAACTTGCCAAACCGGCAGTAGATAATTATTTTTCATCGCGTACGCAATTTCGACAATACCGTCCCGCTTCTCTTCGCTGAAATCAAATTTATATGCATAAGTTTAGACGAAGCGGAATGTATAGAATGTAATTGGAGCTCGTATGGTCATCCGGAGCCGCGTTACCCATGAAATTCTGCTTTCGTTCCATTGAATTATAATTTCAATGTGCGAGGAGAGGGTAGCGTGGAATTGGCGGAGAACCCGGTGCGTGCGTTAAATCTCGATCGTTTCTGCGACTCGAGTCTGCGCGTTGCGCGTGTGTGTTTCAGCGCCGGCTGTGCAATTTGCCATTGCGAGTCGGAACTGCTCGCGAAACCCACGAAACCGCGGGCGGCGCTCATGCCCCGTACCTAATGATGGATTCGACGCGGAGCTAATGACACATTCGATTCGGGATTCGGTAATAAAGGGAGGGTGAAGAAAGAATAAGAATAAAAAGAAAAGAAAAAAAAAAAAAAAAAAACCATCCGAAGAAATAAAAGCGAGCGCGCATAGAGCAGTCGGGAGATTTTTTTGCCACCCAAATATGATTTATAGAGGCGGGAAGGCGGCGATGTTCTCCGGTGCTACGATCTCCGCTGGCAAAATTATCCCGGGCTCGAAGACTCGACTGAGGCGGGCTCATCGAGTCGCAAACTCGAACACCGCGCCGACCGCAGAGAGACACGCACGAGAAACAGGTGTCGGCGCATCCTGTATGGTGTGCCTCTCGATTTTCGTTTTTCACCGTTCGTCACCGCGCCGCACCAAAAAAATTACCGGAGTACTGCTCGGTAGCGAGCCAATTCGGAGCCAACGAAAGAGCGCATCGGGCATTAAAGGCCCGCTCATCGACTTTGAACTTTTTGCCGAGGTAGTTTCTTTGAATTTTTTTTTTCTTTTTTTTTTTTTTTGTTTTCTTGCCGCTCTACCCTCACGAAAGATTGAGAATATTAGTATGAAAGACGATGAGGTGGTTGCCTCTCCGCGAATTGTTATTCAGACGATGTAACCGCCAAAAATTAAGTAATGCTTGTGGAAGGTACGCAGCGCACCTGCGTTCGCGTCCGTGCAGCTCAGCAGGTGATGCGCCCTTTAGCCATCCGACGTATAATACACGTACGACGCTGCGACGTTGAGGGACGAAAACGCATGGCGGGAGAGAGGAACGACGATACGGGGGATGAGCGTGCTGCCGAATGCACTTTCTGAGCTCGCTGCTGCCTCTCGAGAGAGGGGGAGAGCGAGAGAAAGAGCATACAATGGAAAACTCAGACATGCAAGCGCGGTCCCCGGTCATCTCACTTTGCGTGTCCCTTCGGCGTAAAGCCGTAACGAGCTCGTGCCTCGTACGCACACGAGGAACCTTTCTCCTCCTCCTCCTCCTCCTCCTCTTCTTCGCCACATGTAGCGCGCGCTCGGTTGCACGCGCCTCCGCGGACACACGCGAAAGGGTGAGTGTATTTCATCCCCGCGCCTTTTTAGCTTCACGGGATAGGGAAATAAAAGTTGAGAATTACGTACAGGAAGAACTAACTTAACCTTAATTCAAAGGGAATAAAGGGAAACCTCAAACTATTTTTTAAAATAATATTGCTGTCTCAATAATAATAATAATAATAATTATTATTATAATAAAAATTATATATAATAAATTAATTGATTATCGCAGCCCCTATATTTTTTTTTGCATTTTCGAGTACCGTCCGACTGGGGATCAACGAATATAAGTTGCCAAATGTGCGAATCCGTAAATATTTGCTCTGAAAGTTGAAAAAAATATTGTTTTTTCGCCCTTCTATTTCGCTATCCATTTATGCACACGTGAGCACTCTATCGTATGCATTTTTTCCCTCATGTGCCCCAAAAAAGTAACATCGTCGGTACAAAACGTACACATTCGCTTTGGACCACCAGACGATTCCGACTGCGCGGATAATTTATTCACATTAAATTTAAAAAAGTAACGCAGCGTCGAGTAGTGCCTGATCGTTATTATTATTATTAATAATAATAATAATAATAATAATAATAATAATAATAATAATAATAATAATAATAATAATAATAATAATAATAATAATAATAAATATGTCTGTCACCAATTTATTTACGCCCTGTGCATCAGCCAATCGTGGCTCAAAAAAAGCGATGAAAACCACCTTTCGATTTTTTTTTCGATAACATTTTCGTTTTTCTTTTATTCGTATGAATTTCACCTAGGCAGGATTTTAAGCAGCTCTCGCCTACTTTATCGTCCAGATTTCGTGAGAGCCGAGAGTCCGCCGTAGGATAAGAGAGCGGGTTTCGCGAACGAGCCTCGCTACAGCGGCGCCGTTCGCTTAATTAGTCGAATCGATCGGATCGGTAGCAACTGTTGCCGATAACCGCCGAGCGGAGTGTCTCCCGTTCTTCCTCGCGGCGATGCCTTGCGGAATCTCCTCTCGCGTTTTCTCTCTCCCGAGACCGAGAGATCGTCTCGGATGCGCGCACACACACTGTGGCGCTCTCTTACATTGAGCGGTACGAACGGTGGCAGGCCGGGGCGAGCTTAACACAAGTGCGCGCACGGCCTTATCTCGTTAGGGTGTTGGTGCGAACCGGCTCACTCTCCGCTTCGGGAACCGGTAGCCGTTTCTGTCGCTCCACGCCGGGACGCACATGCTCTCCTCCTCCGTGGACCGCTCTCGGCGATCTCACCGGCGAACGACGGTAGCCGCGCTCGCGGTTTTCTCGCGGACGCTCCTCGGTACCCGAGAGGTGCCCCTGCGGCACGGATTATACATACAGTCCGGGGTAGCGGCGGGGGGGGGGGGGGGGGGAAGCGATAAAAACGGGGGACACGCGATACGGCCGAAGAGCTCTGCTGCCCCTCTCAATGATATTGCACGAGTTATCGAGAGAGCCGAGAGATAAAGATTTCCCCCCCCCACTGGCGATTATACGCACGAGTGT
This sequence comes from Amblyjoppa proteus, assembly GCA_963922035.1. Taxonomy (NCBI): domain Eukaryota; kingdom Metazoa; phylum Arthropoda; class Insecta; order Hymenoptera; family Ichneumonidae; genus Amblyjoppa; species Amblyjoppa proteus. The sequence goes on along the minus strand of OY998228.1, from coordinate 7,997,051 downwards.
CTCAGCGATGAAAAATAATTACATGTTCATCTGCCTATTTATACCGCGTCGGCTCGTATAAATAATATCGTATGATTCATACACTGTAGGACCAATAATCGGGACAAAATGCGAGGGTCTCGGTTACGGGGCTCGACCGTCCATTCGCGCCGATCTTGATTCTCCTGACATTGCGGCTAACGACACCGAAGTCTCGTCGTGCGCGCATGCACGTGTGCAGACACACTCGCGCTCCTCGGGCGAGCTAACCACCTTAGGTGGAAAAAAAAAAAAAAATAAAAATAAGAGTCGGGACGGGTTAGCCGAAACAATCAACGGAGACTCTGGAATCTTCCTGCGGGTTTTTCGTTGCGATGCGACCAGCTGCTCGAGGGCTTATCAGCAGAGTCGAAACGGGAGGTGCTCCGTGTCACGTTGGTCATTATAAATTTTCCATCGAAAACCGAGACATACGAAGTCTCGCGTGCAAGCGAGCCAAGGTGCTCGCAAGAAATAATGTATGGGCCGATGCGGGCAAAACGGACCATTTTCACCAATTCTTGGTCGGGACTTACAAAAAAAAAAAAAAAAAAATTGCGGCGAATGTGCAGAACCATTTTGTCCCCCCCTCTCCGCTTCATTATCTGCAAAATATAAAACATGTGCGATACAAAGTAATAACGCGAAGTTAGTCGAGGCAGTGAGATCTTCATAATTACTTTTTTTTTTTTTTTTTTTTTAAATATGAAGTTCGTAGCTGGCAATTACGGCGCGCGCACACTGCAAGTGAAAATAACGAGACACTGGTATGTTTGCATGTCGATGGTGTGGGTATAAATTCCTGGGGTAATTAAGTTTCACGCGTGTCACTTGCTTGTCGGCTTGTTCACGCTGATGCGCGCTTCCCGAGATCGGCAATCGAGCCGTGAGCGAACGGGTGTAGAGAAGGCGTGTTTGCGATCGTTGCTCATTGATAGCCGCACCCGTCGCAGGTGCGCGCTCGATCAAAAAGCCTCGACTCGCGTACGCGTAGGATCTCGCTGCGTACGCACGTACTCCGAAAAAGTGGCGAGGAGGATACGCAGGAGTGGTTAAATTTGACTCGACGCAGAAGTATGCACGGGCGCGTGTCGATACCAGAAGTACTTCGCCGGTCCTGATGGGAATCGGGTCGATCTCTCGCGAATTATAATCATTTAAAAAAAAAAAAAAAAAAAAAAAAAAAAACGGCTCAGACAGCCGTCGATGTACTGTGCAGGCAGTAGCTGTTTTGGGAAGATCGTCCGCAGAATTCGCAGTGAAAGTCTCAGGGGGGGGGGGGGGGGGGGCTACACTCGATTCGGCAAGAAGGAATTTTTTATATCGTGAGATCGGCGTGGTGCATCGGACTGCACCCGCTGAGCGGTACCGTATGGCTCTGCCGAGACCACTGCGCGATCGGAGCCTCCAGCCGTGTTCTCTTCCGCAAACCCGTTTAATCGTCGCGAATTCTTACGATTCTCGAGAGTTTCGCAGCGAGTTTCGTTCGAATTTATCATTATTGAACATGTATCTTGGGTATTGAAGTTCTTAATTCTTTTTTTATCTTATTTTCATTTTTTTGACTAAAGTGCCAATATCGAAGTCGCTGCGACAATTTACAGATTCATTGGAAGATTATAGCGGTAGAATTTTATATGCATGTAGTATACGTTATGATAGGTACGATCGCGAAAATATTGCCCATTGGTCAGGCCTGTGTTACGAAAAAGTTCGAGATGCAGTGCTCAAGTCGATCGAGATATCGGGGTGAAATGGGGCACCGAAACAAAATTCTAAAATATTAACTTTCACGAGGTAAAAATTATCAGCGTGTTACCTCTTTCGCAAACACGTTTAATCGTCGCGAATTTTTGCAATTCTCGATAGTTTCGCAGCCGTTCGAATTTCTCATTATTGAACATGTATCTTGGGTATTGAAGTTCTTAATTCTTTTTTTATCTTATTTTTATTTTTTTGACTAAAGTGCCAATATCGAAGTCGCTGCGACAATTTACAGATTCATTGGAAGATTATAGCGGTAGAATTTTATATGCATGTAGTATACGTTATGATAGGTACGATCGCGAAAATATCGCCCATTGGTCAGGCCTGTGTTACGAAAAAGTTCGAGATGCAGTGCTCAAGTCGATCGAGATATCGGGGTGAAATGGGGCACCGAAACAAAATTCTAAAATATTAACTTTCACGAGGTAAAAATTATCAGCGTGTTACTCTTTCGTAAACACGTTTAATCGTTCCAAATTCGAAGTCGCTGCGGCAATTTACAGATTCATTGGAAGATTATAGCGGTCGAATTTTGATGTATGCAGTATACGTTATGATAAGTGCGATCGCGAACATTTTGCCCAGTCTCACGGAGAAGTTCGAGATGCAGTGCTCAAGTCGATCGAGAGATTGGGGTAAAACGGGGCACCGAAACAAAATTCTAAAATATTAACTTTCACCCGATAAAAATTACCAGCGTGTTACCTCTTTCGCAAACACGTTTAATCGTCGCGAATTCTTGCAATTCTCGAGAGTTTCGCAGCCGTTCGAATTTCTCATTATTGAACGTGTATCTTGGGTATTGAATTTCTTAATTCTTTTTTACTTTTTTTTTTTTTTTTTTTTTTACTAAAGTGCCAATATCGAAGTCGCTGCGGCAATTTACAGCTTCATTGGAAGTTTATAGCGGTAGAATTTTTATGTATGCAGTATACGTTATGATAATTGCGACCACGACCATCTTGCCCGCTTGACAAGCTTGTCTCACGGAAACTTCGAGATACAGTGCTCAAGTCGATCGAGAGATCGGGGTAAAATGGCGCACCGAAACAAAATTCTAAAATATTAACTTTCACCCGGTCCTTCCCACCATCTAAATGGAGGGCAATTAAAAATTACCAGTCGTGTTACTTCCGTAAACCCGTTTGATCGTCGCGAAATCTTACAATTCTCCAGACTTTCCAGCCGTTTTACTTTCTCATTATCGGACACGAATCGAGGGTACTAAATTTCGTAATTTTTATTTATTTATTTTTTTTTTACTAAAGTAAGAAAATTGAAGTTCCCGCGACAATTTATAGCTTCATTGGAGGATTATACGAGTATGATTTTTTTGTATGTCGCATACGTTACGATAAGTGCGATCGCGAACATCTCGCTCACCGGACGGGCGTGTCCCATAGAGAACTTCGAGATACTAGCGCTCAAGTCGATCGAGAGATCGGGTTAAATGAGGCAAAAAAAGACAAAAAAAAAAAATTCCAAGAAAATTAATTTTCATCCGTTCCTTCTGACTCTCTAAATCGAAGTTAACTAAAAAAAATGTCGATTCTCCGTGATACGCAGAGATAGCTCGTTTAGCCCCCGATCCACATTTTTCTCGGATAAATTTTAAACGAATTTAATTTCCGATTAGTGAGCGTTCGATCCGCAACTCCGTTCCTCATCCCAGCGGCCTTTATTTACCGGCTTCTCCATTTTGCCCCTATTTTGCCCCATCCTTATATGGAGCCATCGGGAGACCGATCATATCCTCGCCGACAAGTTTTTTTTGTTCCCCTCCAATCAGCGCTCTTTCTCTATCGGGAAGCGTGTACGCCGGACCGATCCGTTTCAAGCGCGATTTTTAATTGCACGCCGAGCGTAATAAATCAATCGACGCAGCGGAGGACTGGTAATACCACTCGTATTACCCGCCGTTCGAGCTGGCGTATCGGTCCTCGTCAAAATAATCGGAAAAGTAAATCGGGCGAGCGCGCGGGTGCGCATGCGCCCTTCGCTGCCGGCACGCCCGTTATACACCGTCGTGAGTGTCCATCGGGCACTGAAGATAACTTGCCGACGTGGGCCAGCGGGACATTTAAGGCCCGGCGGAGAGGATAATCGTTCACCGGACACGCCGTTAATTGGGTCACGTTCGCTCGGTTCGCGTGTTCGTTGCCGCGGCTTTGATACACATTACGCAGCCGCGCTCCGTGAGAAACTCGTCGCGCGCTCTTCTCTCCTCGTTACAGCGATTCGACGATTTTGTTTTCACGATTTTTTTTTTCCTCTCCCCTCCCCCCCCCCCCCCCCCCCGCCTGGTACGGCCAATGCGGGCGGGAGAAGAGATTTCGCGGGATCTCGGCGACAAGTCGCTTTCCTGTGTGTGTGTGTGTGTGTGTGTGTGTGTGTGTGTGTGTGTGTGTGTGTGTGTGTGTGTGTGTGTGTGTGTGTGTGTGTGTGTGTGTGTGTGTGTGTGTGTGTGTGTGTGTGTGTGTGTGTGTGTGTGTGTGCCCTGCCTACTTGCGCAATATAGAATTCAGCTCGCGTACTTTCGGCTCGGCGGTCATATTCCGAAAAAAGGCAGAAATAAAGTGCGTATGCAATGCAGACATTCCGGAGGGATGCCTCTTCTCTCTTCCACGATGGAATCCCTCGCCGATACCGCGGTTCCCGAAGACGAAATAACGCGAGAAGGACGCGGGAGAGGATTCGATCGATAAATCCCTGAGAATGTTTTTTTTTTTTTTATTTTTTTTTTTAACTATCGAGAGGCATTTCGATGCTCAAGGGGGCAAAACGACTTTAAGCGCGGTTTCTAAGTCTCTCATTCGCTGGGCGGAGTTGCGCGGCTGCGTCGAAATTTCGGGATGCGCGTACTTAAACGTGACGGTTTTATTTGTAGGGCTATGTATGAGTCAATGAACTGACAATCAAAAGATCGTGATTCCTATGTTAGAGTACACGAGTTACGCCCCTTTGGTTCTTGGAGCATCGATATGCGCGTAGAATTACAACGTCGTATGGCCGAGTTGCCGAACTTGCAACTTGAAAATATCGATACCAATCTCCGGTAAAGTCCTTGTTTGCGAACGCGTACCAACCAACACATTTCGTTGGTAAAAATAACGCAATGAGAGGGCAGATCCATGCGCGAATTTTTTGTTCGTTGGACCGCGAACACGTCGCGCGTGCTTCCCGATCCACTTCTTCTCAACCGCCGACGTGTCTCCTGATGTTTTGCCCGATCGTTCTCGTCTCGTCGCCGTCGCGGCGCCTGCTCCCAGGATTCCCGAGATCAGCGTCGGCTGTGCGAGAGATCGAACGAAAATCGAACGGTCGCTACACACGGTCGAACGGAGAATTTACGTTACCTCAGCGATTGATAGATTTTTAATCGTCTTAAGTTAAGGGCATTTGAGTCGACGCTGTCGATGGTCACATCTGTTAACGCTTCACTGAGACATGGGTCACGGAAAAAATACCAAGTCACAGGGGAAATTTCGAGATCGCAACATCGTACACGTGCGCCACTAGCGATATGTGACATTTTCATAGGAGCCATAGCAATTTCTACTCAAACCATATATGTAATTTTTTCCAGAAAACAGATTGACAAAATTTTGCGCATCTGACCAAGGATTTTGTGAATGAAATCAAGAATTTCGTGAATGAAATCAAGAATTTCATGAATAAAATCAAGAATTTCGTGGATAAAATTAAGAATCTCGTGGATAAAATTGAGAATTCAGTGGATTAAAATTGAAAATTCCATGGATTAAAACCGTGAATTCCATGGATATAAATCCGAGAATTTCGTCGATCAAATATTTTTGAACATGTATACATAAAGAAAATTTGATCGACATCCCAGACAGACAAGCGCCGCGAAACATTGCTACTTTTCATGAGGCTTATTTATCTGGGATATGCCGGTTTAACCTACAAACCTAAAGCAAAAGGTCCGCCATCGCGACGTCACCGATTGCCATGTTTTCTAGCAAAAAGAACGTTTATATTTTAGCAAAAATTCGGGACGTTCGGATAATATCTGCGCTTGTGAAAATCGCCGTGTTTTCTAGCGGAATGTCTCAAGTTTCAATACAAAACATTTGCCAGGATATCGCTGTAGTTTCCGTATACCTGAAAGTTCTGAAGTTACCAGATTTATGCTAATTTATATCGGATACTTAACTCGGTGTACGGTCTTTTCTCAGTGTACACAGTAAAAAAGTATAATTTCGTAAAATCTTAATGGGAAATTTCGTAAAAATTTTTTTTGCCAAACAAGTGACAGACTCGTTTGTCACTCATTTGAATATACGAACCTGTGCTTTTGTTTCCTGTATTGTTGACAATTTTAGTTTGTACTCTTGTTTGCAAAACATGAAAGTCAACAACTAAAAAATTGTGGACGTTTGTGAACAATGATTTGTCGTAAAGAGTACACATTTTTTTTTTTTTTTTTTTTTTTTTTTTACTGTGTATAATCGATAAATGTTGCGTAAACCCCCTGTTCCCTCAGATCCGAGAGTTTCAGCAACGCCGCAAAGTGAATAAATTAAAAAAAAAAAAAAAAAAAAAATCGCGTTAGATTTTTCGTTACCGATTCGTTTCGCTTTCCGGCAAGCGAGAGTCCGCGCGCGACACTGCCACGGGAGACGCATCCGATCAGTGGGTATCTCGGCTCCGATTAAAGATATCTTTCTTATGAACGGCGCTCATGAACTTCGCGAAGCAAAGATAATCGGAGGCAGGGTGGTGCACGTGGTTGAAGCGCGATGAGAGAGGCTCCCGATTCCCGGGCCGATCCCAATCTCTCGGGTCTTGCCAATTTTTTGTACCGGCTCCCCCGTCCGCGCGCACCGCCGCGCGCACCATTCACCGCCGCGAAATTAGCGTTGTTAATTGGACCGCGAGAGCGTGGCGCATGCACGCATGCACATGGTGCAACGAGCCGAAGTGGAGAGGAGAGATAAGAAAAGGAAATAAAAATAAAATAAATTAACAAACAAAAAAGAAGCCCGCCGAAATGAGAGGAGAGCGCGCGGAGCGAGTAGTGAGAGAGAGAGAGAGAGAGAGAGAGAGCGAGCGCAGGTGTGCTGCGCTTCGCTGATCGTTCTCGTGAGAGTTCCTCGCGCATCTTCCTCGACTCTCGTCTTTTCGACCACACACCTTCGGGACGCGTTACATCGCCTCGCCTCTTTCTCTCCTGGCTCAAAAATTTCCCTCGCGAACATTTCGCCACAACATATTACGCGCAGGAGCACTTCTGTAGCGTCGTCGAAAATTTTTATCCCTTGCCGATCGCGAAAACTCAACGTCTCCGACGGTCATCCGAAGCCATCGTGAGAGTCGCGAATACGGGCTTCAATCTCCCGACGAGAAAGCGCAGGGCGCAAAGGCGATAGCGGCACAAGAAGAAATAGCTTCGTGAGAAATTTCACCGAGAGTTAACACACGGACTTCGCGAATCCTTTATTATTTTATTCCCGATCGCGTCGTGCGCGGCCTCTCGGATGGTCCCCGTGCCGGCAGAACGGAGAGCGAGAGCATTTATATTCGAAGCGCACGATCGGCACGTTGGCTACTTCTCATAGTCTTGCAAAAAGCCGACGTCACCAAAAGCACGAGGCCTGAGAAACGGGCGCTTACGTCAGGTGCTCGACGTCGTGCACGCTCGTGAGTATTCTTCTTCATGTTTGTTTGTTGATCGACCTGGTGAAAATCAAAAGGGCACAAGTCTCGAGTCAAAGTCACACGATTTACGGCCCTTTTGATTTTCGGCGATTAATGCGTACTTAAAATAAATACGCATGCTCGAACGACGACCGAGGGCAAGAAACCACCGTGCGCCGTGTCGTTGCGTATATCGTAGTGCCGAACGATGGGAACCGGCGAGCGTTTATCGTGCGAAAGACGATTCGGAGTGATTCGTTCCTTCGGATTTCATGGAAGCTATCGCGAGGGAATTCTCATCGGGATCGAGGCTGCATACTTAGCCATTTTTCGTGCGCGCCAATTCACTACCATTCAGACTTTTTCGAATGACTTTAATCCGCTGGAACTTCACATAGTTTCCTTGGTCACAGATTTGTTCAAGACACTTGTGTAGTTAAAAAAAAAAAAAAAAATGCTAACTCTATTGGTCACGAATTCGGTAGTTTTCTTTAGCAGCTCACTTTGATTACATATTATTTCTTTTCGATGCTTAACTCGCAATAATTGGCACTTTTCATTTTTTTTCTTTTTTTTTTATCAATGAACTCGTCGATAAAACATTAAATGGGTAATAAACAGTCGATACATTTTTTTTTTGAAATTAGGGGCGTAAAGATTGTCGGAATTAATGCCCCTCACATCAGAATGCAATAATTTTAGCGAATCGATCAATTGACGACAAAAATAACTGGTCATAAACCCACCGCTCATCTCTCTACTCGGGAATGATCATGATTTTTTATTCCAGTCATAAATTTGTTCACGACACCTATGTAGTTAAAAAAAAAATAAAATAAAAATAATGGTAATTATTATTTTTTAACTATACAGTAACGAACTCATTAGTCACGAATTCGGTAATTTTCATTAGCAGCTCACCTTGATTCCATATTAATTCTTTTCGATACTTAACTCTCAATAACTTGAACTCTTTCGTTTCTTATCAATGAACTCATCGATAAAACATTGAATGGCTAATATAAAGGGCCGATACATTTTTTGAAATCATGGGCGCGGAGATTGTCGGAATTGATGGCCTTCGCGCATTGGAATGCAATAATTTTAGCGAACCGGTCAATTGGCGACAAAAATAACCGGTAACAAATTCACCGCTCGTCCCTCTACTACGGTACGCTCATGAAGACCGCGGTGGAAACTCCGAGTCGAATTAACCAAAGTTGCACTGCAAAACTGCAGCAGGCTCCCTTTGCTAATTGGAAGAGTCAGTTTTATCGACGCGAATGCGCGCTCGGCGGCCGAGAGAGCGGAGAAGGGAGGACAGGACGGTATGCAAAAGGGAGGAGTGCTCTCGCGAGAAGAGAGTAAAGAAGAAACGAGGAAAAATAATAAAACAAAAAAAAATAAAAATAAAAATAAATGTATATAAGAGAAGAAATTAAAAGGGAGGTCGAAGGGATGACTGGCTGGAATGCCGGAGCTTCTTCTTCTTCCTCTTTCCTCGTTCGTTCGTTGCATCGATAATTCAACGTTAATTAATACCGATAAGTATTCTCACAACTCGTGCCGGTTCATTGCAACCGCCGACATAGTAGCCGAGAGGGACTTCGTACAGTCGGAACCGGGCAAACTTATGATCGGAGGACGTTTCGAGCTCCGACGATCTCGCTCTACTGTGCCATAGACGAAAGCTGGCGCTTTGAGAAACAACAAACGAAAAAAAAAAAAAAAAAAAAAAAAACAGGTATTACGAACCGAAAGAGTTCTCGGTTGACTGGTCGCTCCTCGCAGCCTCGTTAATATTTCTGAAAATGGTTAAGCGTTCGATTTAAGGACTTGGCTCATTAAGGGGGCAGGCGGACCGTCGTGGCCGCTTGGCTCTCCTTTCCCCCCCCCCCCCCCCGTCGGTTTCTCTCTTTCTCGCGCGCATCTGATAACGGCCGGCTCGTCTGTTTGGCGAACGGCGAACTCCGAGCCTCACGAAGCGAACTCGGCGGTCCCGAAAGTTAACCACGAAGTTATATCGCGATCGATAAAAAAAAAAAAAATAAAAAAATAAAAAAATAAAGAAAAATAAATTAAAATAAATACAAAAAAGTTAAAATAAATGAAAACAAAAAAAACCACAATAAAAATAATGAACCCTCACTCGGTGAGAAGGAGCTTGAGAGGGAGAGAGAAAGAGTGCAGCGACGTCCCCCACTCGCCGATAAAAAACGCGAACGCGCGAAGGGGGAGGTTGGACTGAGAACTGCAATCGAGTTAGTTGTTATCGGCCGGCGAGCATCTGCGAGCGTTTGTCATTTTCTCTCGGTACATCTGTCTAATTGACGACACGACGACCGGTAGTATAGGTGGTACCCGTTTATGCTCTCGCGAAACTGAGCCCCGCCACTCGCTCTCCACGTTCCTCTCCCGACGTCGCGAGAATAATCGCAGCGAGCAACCCGAGCACGATTCTGCTCTCTTCCCTTCGGGACACGTTTCTCTCGATTCGCGGCTCCTGCGCCGGAAAGCCTCCGTCATCCTGGCATCTCTCTCTCTCTCTCTCTCTCTCTCTCTCTCTCTCTCTCTCTCTCTCCCACTCTCTCTCGCTCTTTCTGCCGGTCGCTGCGAAGAGCAATTGCGGAACTCCGCGCCCGCGGGCAAGGGCGAGAGCGACGAGACAGTAACCGAGAGAAGCGTGCCCGCGCGCGAGAGCAGATGTTCATTACTCGCGCTTCTGTCACTGTCTCCTTTCCGGCGTCTCGCTATTATTTCAACGTATGCACGACGAGAGACAGCCTCACCGCCGCCTGTAGTGGCTCCTCACGTGTTACGCACTCGAGAGAGTTGCGCATTAAAAATAAATACAAAAAACAAAAAAAGGCTTTGTACCTTTGAGAATTTTCTTGTCGACGAAGTTTCAACGTTTCGTTTCCGGCTAATCTCACCACTTTTTTTTCCCCCTTCAAGCGATATTTTTAACGTGAAAAGTCGGCAAATTAAGCATTTTTCCTATGCAGGGAAGAGTCGGGCGAAACGCCATATTCCAATAATTTTTGGATGGTACAATAGGGCGAAATGGGACATCCAAAAAGTGATTGGGAACTTTCGATTTGTTCGCTGCTCCGTTTCGCCCCAACTGCCCCATTTTGCCCCGCTCTACCCTGTCGCATCTGCAAAGTCGATGAGAAAGCAATTTTTTTAAAGCATATTCTTCAATTTTTATAAAAAAAAATGCATGGATAGATTTGACGAGTTTTAATAGCGTACGGAAAGTTTCACTAGAATGTTAGCTTTTTTTTTTTTAATTAATAGGTATAAAGATTTTAGAATTAAATTTTTCAAAGATTTTGATTTCTAAAAGTGTCGAGCATTTGCGATTAAATTTCTCTGGCATTAAATACATTTCGGCCTCAGAGGTCTGCCCAGAAAAAAAAAAAAAAAAAAGAACGTTCGCGATCAACAGAATATAGTTAAATTTCCAAAACGCTTATCGTCCTGCAGAGTTCTCCGGTCGAAGTCCCGCGCGCCGATATCCTTCTCGCTTCGCACAGATGGCCTCCGTCCGAAATTTTGTTAGCGCCCTCGCGGTTGTTAAATTAACGATTGTGAAATTATGCAGATAACAGCGATCGCGGTTTCGCCCCGAACGTTTTGTCCTGCGTACGAACGAATGTAAACGCGTTATATGCACACACACACACACACACACACATATCGGCGTAGCGTCATTGCCACCTGCCGCGCGCTCGCCGAGTCCCCCCCCCCGGAATAAGGACGAAGGCGAGAGTGAGGAGAGAAAAAGAAGCCCAAGGGAATTCAGCGAAGAAGAGGGCAGAGTCATTATATTTTAGGCAATTTGCCTTTATGCTAAGCAGCTGCCGAGGCTGCTCTCTGGTGTTTTTTTTTTTCTTGTCCCTTGCTTCTCAGTGGCCGGACAGGCGCAGCGATTCAATAATAATCGATGGACGTTTGGTCGGAGGAGCTGGCGCTGCAGCAGTCACGGTGATAACGTGGAATTTATGCTGTCACCTTTTTTTTTTACAACCCTCTCACCCCCGTCCTTCTACCTCCGAGAGACACACACACACACACACACCCCTTCCTGCGGTCATCCTCCAAAATATATTCCGCGCCAGTTACACACACCGGAATAAACCCCCTCTATATAGTAATACACATTGAGCGAATATATCTCATCCCCCCCCCCCCCCCCCCCCCCCCCTTAGCGCGAGAAGAATCGTCTGCTTCTCGTGTTCACCGAGGAATATAATCGTCCGAGCAGCAGTGGCAGCAGCAAAAGCTGAGTGTCCGAGGCGTGACGATGATTTAGTTCCAGTAAAGGTGTTTATAGTGGTGGTAGTAGCAGCCGAGAGCACAGGTTCTCCAATGGCTATGCGAGCGGCCTTTTCCGCGCGAGCTGAACGGAGATGAAAATAGGACATGTATAGATAGAGTCAGCGGTACTACGGAGTTGGGATTTATGCGCCATACCAACCCCCGTTACGATGCACGTAGCACTACTCGGGGCGCGAGTTTGCGTGCGAAAAGCCACAGCAGCCGGCCAGCTGAGGGAACACTCCGGGGGATCGTATGGCTCCTCTCTGCGCTTGTCTCTTCCTATCTGCATACAACCGAGCGGAGGTTCTCCACTCTCGTTTCTGGTGTATCTGCATATCCGACGTTTATATAGCCGGTGCGAGAGCTTGCAGCTTCCACCAGCTGGATACCGCGAGTGTTGTTCTTCCGTAACCCCGCAGACCGGAAGTTCTGCCTATCCACCACCGCCGCCGCCGCCACCACCACTGTGCATTCCCGCCGCCGCTGCCGGTGCAGTTTCCTCCTGGAACAATAAAAATACACAACTCGCCCAGATGGCCCGCCCGCCACCGACAAATGCCCGACGCTTTCGCGACCGTTACTTTCAGAGACTCGACGCGCGCGCGCGCGCCAATTGAATCTCGAGGATCATCGAGGTTACCAGATATTCGACGATGTAATTGCTGTTCATTCGCGGCCGCGTCCTCGGCCGGTGGGTTATTAAATGACCGTGTACGATTCGACGAGGCTCGTCACCGGCGAATTACGACGATCGCCGACTTGTCCGGTGGGTTCGACGATTATCGTCCTCTTGATGCACGCGCATTCCGGCTGAGGGACTGTTAATTGGTGGATCCGGGGGGGGGGGGGGAATTTTTTTATCATCGCAAAGGCAACAGCTGGTTGCGATATGCGCGAATGGGCTGTGGTGACGTATTGAGCAAGGTAGGATTTTATTCACTCCGGATTGCTACTAATATCATAGAGGTTGGAATTCTTCTATTACTACTTTGGAGTGAACTTTAAGCCTCGAAGATTTTCTTTTTTTTTTTGGTTTTTTGGTTTTTTTTCTTTTCCTTTTCTTTCTTTATCTGTGTAATTGTTGTGCGTATTCCGGGGAGTCGGTGTGGCTTGCTTATCGTTATATGTTTAATTAATGAATTAATGAGACGATTATGGGGTCCGTAGTGGCGGAGGCTGCGAGCCGGTAACGCGATATACCAGGCGATTCAGAGATATATACTGGCGCCGGTATCTTTTGCAACTGTTGGCTCCATGCCGTTGGTGTGCACGCTCGTGGGCGGTCTCCGCGGGATTGCTGGCGACGATGAACCGAGAGGAAGGCGAGAGCGTTCGCGGCAGATGATGGGGCAAGATGAAACGCGAAACGCTGTACGATCGAGCGGTCGCGAATTTTCGTTTGGTTTTTATCTTCCTCAAGAGATATCAAGAGATATTGAATTTGGGACTAAAGTAAGTGATCGATTTGCGATCGGCGGGGAAGAATCGATCGTGCATAGGCTCTGAAACGATGATGTATAAAATTATTCTTTTCTTAGCTCTTTTGCGAAATGCAACCTTTTTATTTTTTTGCTTTTTTTTTTTTCTTTCAAATCATATTCAAATGCTCTATTTAATTATCGAGCTCACAGTCGCCTCTATCACAAGACCATAAATCATTCGCTTTTATATTCGTGTAACAATTTGTAGGTAAAAAATATATATATATATATTTGCATAATGTTTTGCAATCGACTGTTCCATATTGTCCCACCCGAGTCGAACGCGAATACCACACGAGCAGTCGACGCCAGTCGGCGTGAATCACTTTCGTAAATTCCGAATGACACTCGCGTGTAAACTTCCAATTAGATCGATGTCTACGAGGGCCATTAGCCGAACGAGCGCGTTGACGATAACCGTGTGCTATTAAAATCATTCCTAGATTAAATTTTACAATGCCGTTACGGAGGCACTCGCGCTGGGAGGTCCGAGCCAAAGCTCTACGTTCCTTCGTTCATATTCCGATTTTTGTTTGTTTCCTATTTCGTCCGCGGTATTCGCAAGTGACGAGAACATTGGCCAGCCAATGTCCCTTCGGTTATCGCGCGGTCACGACCGCGTCGCGGGAATGCCCTATCGGCGGTAAATTGCGAAATTACGATAATGTTAAGTGGTTTACTAATTGCAGATATCTACACTGCTATAATCGTTTGTGTCTCGTTGATTATTTAAATGTTGTCTGCCGAGTGGATAGGTCTTGCAGGACGAGACGGTAGGAAGGCGCGATTATTCGATAGCTCGCCGCCACGCGAGGACTCCGAGTCGGGCCTCGAGTCTACCCGACTGCTATTAATCTCGCTCCTTTTATTCCTCGACGATTCCCGCGAGTTTAGTCCTCGGATCGACCTCGCGGACGTAATAACGAAGGCCTCTGGAAATTTCCTTTCCATCCATCGAAGGACTAACGCGCGGGATTCCGTGCAACGCACTCGTGTTCACAGTTTGAGAATCGCATTAGCGAATATAAATGTCTTTGTGGGTTTATCGAAAATTCTTAATGCTCTAAATCACGGTATCAATATTTGAGTCTCTTAAACACTTCTTTGACGACCGACATCGAAGGACGTTCGTAAGTTTACCATACTGTTACTGATGAAAAAAAAAACCACCTGCAAAGGTCCACAATCCTTTTTTTCTTGTTAATCTTTATAAATTTTGCTTCCTCATAGAGGGAATTATGTTTTCGTAAAAAAAAAAAAAAAAAATCATTTGGAGATTTTCGTGTCAGAGTACTTAAAATAGTCTGAAAAGTCGAGAAATGTAATTTTTATACTGGTGTCCGGATGTGTGTGTGTGTGTGTGTGGGAATGTATGTGACGGCTTGCATCGTTTAAAACGACTATTACTTGGGAACTGTTTGAGATAGCCAGTTGAAAATTGGCATACTAATAGAGCGGTTACGTCTCTTCGTTCAGTGCAATTTTTATGCAAATTGAGGCCGAATTGGAGGTTTTACGCAATTATGATTTTTTTTTTTTTATGTTTATGGTATATCTAACTTGCATAAATATTGCGCTATTGTTCTAAACCTGCACGCAAATATATCATTTCGATCGAAGACCTTTGGTATCGAATTTGGTCGAAATCTGTACAAGCGGTCTGATTTTATGGGATTTTGATTTCTTTGAAAAATGACTAAAAACGGTCTAATTCGAGTAATCGTGAAGGTACCGGTATATTTGGCAAAATTTGGCAAAAATTGATACAACCGTTGAAATTTTATGGGTTTTTGGGAAGGTTGATTTTTTAATTTTTTAATTTTTTTACGCCTGACACGAGTTTCTGAATCAAATATCACGCACATAGTAAAATGAGTTATAGTTATGTATTTTGCAGTTAAGAATAATTAACAATTGCCTTAAAACGACGAAAACCGCAAATTTCAGTTTGCGATTTCCTACAATAAATTCTGGTTTACATTTTGATGCTTTTAATTTTATGAGATGTAGACATTTTTTTTTTTTTTTACGAAAAAAGGTGCACAGTAATTTGCACATTGTTCTTCTAGACTAAACTCAAAAACACAATTTACAAAAGTTGAAAATTGAAATGTTCATACTGCCTTCTCATATTTTATATTACGAAAGCAGAATATTTGAAAAAAAAAAAAATTGTATTTACACTGAGAAAAAAAAGTACTGCAATCAATTAAATATTTCGTTCAATAGACGCGCATAACACGTTTGTCTGATATGAGGCTACAATTTGGTGAAATAAAATTGAACACTTTCGCTTCAAAGGAAATTCGCCCTATCCGATAAATAAATTTGCATTCGAATAAGTAATATCAATACCCCGAAGAAACATTATTCGGCGACTTGACCCTTAAACCTTTCCCCTGACTTTAGTAATGCTTTTCTCAGTATAAGAAAAAAAATTTCCAAAATTAACAAAAAAAAAAATTAACAAACCCTCTTAAAAGAAAAAAATCCTTTTAATATATCAGCATTATTTTCACTCAGGCGGTGTTGACGATGCATCGGGCCTTCCCATCCAACGATGACGATATCAGTAAGAACAATAAGCAGCCTTTCTGCCGCGACTTCCATCTTTAATAAATATTTATTGCCGCGTTGAGTGGGTCGAGGCTGGTTGAGAAGCGCGAGACTCGCTATAATTCTTGACGCACGTGATCGAGCAACGGATAATTATTTATCCGCTAAGACTCCAACGCAGGGGTTCTTCATCGAGCTTCGATGTATATCACAATTTTATTACCCCATAGCGAGGCTGTTCTCGCTCACGTCCGCCTTTTCGTCCCGGCGCAGAATCCACCGTAATACCGTGGACCGAATATTTGACCGAAAGTATACAACCCTGCCATGAACGCGATAACAGCAGTTGCCGAGATAACCCACGGCGCTTCGTTCCCGGACATTTTCGTCGTGTACCCGTCCGCTCTTCTCCGCTGCTCCTCCCGGCTGAATTTCGCGAGGTGCATAGGAATTCGTCGACGAGAACACCGGCGATTCTGTCCCGCGGTCGTTAAGTCGCCCCCGAAACGGGAACGGCAATCCGGGGATTACGATCGAGGGACACGCACGCGCGCCTTTTCTCGCGATCTTCTCCTCTCTCGTATTTGACTCGGTCGTCCCCCCTCGCGTCCTCGTGAGAAAGCCCACCGATCTCGGCTCGCGAGAATCGAAAGAATTCCCAACTCTTTTATTATTTATTTTTGTATATTCGTTGGAAGATCGAACGGCGATCGGGAGCGGGACTGTTCGATAGCTATTAAGCCACTGCACAATCGTCGATTTAAATTATTTTTCGAATTACATTAAGATACTCGTCACGCCATGGAATCTCGTTAAAGGATAACCGAAAGAATTTATCGATCGTGTTTCGGGTAGTCTCTCTTCATTGACGTTTTTTTTTTTTTTTTTTTTTTTTTTTACGACGCAGTGATGATTTAATTTTGAGTTTAGTGGATTTTGTTTCAAGCCCGCGGATATATATATATATATATATATATATATATATATGAGACCTGCGATGTGGCATTGTTCTTCCGATTATTCATGTATGATAAGTTTCCATGGATTTGGCGCGTTGAGTCAGATCACCTGTAAAAATTGCGATGCTATCGATGATCAAACAGTCTTCCTCTATTTATATAGAGTTAGACGATAGCGTCCCTTCATTGTTTATAGTATGACGTCTTCTTTTCCACTTGAATAAACACGCACATGTACTTAGGTGTACGATTGAAAAAAAAAAAAAAATATAAATAAAGAAAAACCTTGACGAAAGTGTACGCGATAAGGCCCAAAGGCCATTTTTTTTTACGACTCTATCGTCGGATCGGAGCAAATAATGAGCAGTAGTTCGTGGATGGAATTTCAGGCACGTGAGGTTTTTTGTTTTTTTTTTTTTTTTATCGGATGGGGTGACGTGCGGTAGAAGAAGAGGAACAAACTCGTTGATGTTTAATCTGTATCACTTTAACGTTTATTTGAACTTGAACAAATTCAAAGAGAGAAAAAAAAAAAAAAAAAAGAATTGAACTCGCGCGAGGTATCCTTAAATCGTAAAAAGGTACATACAGGACCGGAGACCGAGACGACATCGATCTCGTTCTCCCTTCATATAATATTATATATAATCTATATTTATATCTGTTCGACATTCATCGATATTATCCTTAGAACTACTATTATTATTTTCATAATTATTATTACAATTATAGTTGTTACAATCGTTCGGAAATTCATTCGATGACACGCAATCAGACACGCACGCACACTCTACCGCCGTATCTTACGAGCTAGATAGTATTTTCTATTTACAAAGGCTGCGAGGCACGATCGTAGAAGCATCAGCAGCGCGTCGGATCGATCTTTTGTACTTGGCATTCAGTCGGCCAATGGCTGTGGAAGCATAACGATTAATGGGGGAGCGCTTTTGTTACAGGGAACATTCAATTGGCGATTATTTATTGTCATCGGTATCTTTATTTTATTAATTTCCAATTTTTTTTTTTTTTTTTTTTTTTTTTTTTCTTATACTTCTGCTACTCGATAATTCTCCCGGCTTTCAGGCCACGATTTATCAAAAGATTCTAGAAAAGAAAGAGCAAGAAAAAATAAAAATAAAAATCCTCATTGTATTGTCACAGTAACGCATCGGCGCGTATCTCGCCTCATCGAGACTCCCTCGACACAGTCCTACTACAATAAATCTAGAGAGATCTACGGCTTATAAAAAATCTACATTCGCGAGCACACAGGATTGAGCATCGAACGTGAACAAGTGTCTATAGTAAAGTGTGACTCGTAGCGCGGTATGCGAGCTATTATCAACCTCCTTTAACGTTGCACGGCGCTTCGTCTTTCCGTCCCTATCGGAGTGCGTATCACTTCCGGACACCGGGTCCGTGTTTAGTCGATCAAATTTTATTAATTCCCCCCCCCCCCCCCTCCTCCAATGATCTCCATCGCCTCGATCTTCATCGGGGACACCAGTTCCCCTCCGTCGACCGCTGGCCTCTTCCCAAAGAGCCACCCTCATAAAAAATCACCGGGACTTCCCGAACCATCGTAAAAATTCAATGTTCTCATTCGTCCTTCTTCTTCCTGAGTTTTCCCTCCGTCTGAATCGTCCTGGAGACGAGATCGACGCATGCGCCGAGTGATGCGCTGGTCGTCGGTTCTCCCTCCGGGGTATTGGCTATGTTGCTCAGCGTCATTATGTAACTGCAAGCGATCCTCAGAACGGAGAGCTTGGAGAGTTTCTGATTGTGGGAGTAAGCCGGTATCGCTCGTCTCAGTGTATCGAATGCCGCGCTGATTGTGTGTACTCTCGTGCGTTCTCTCGCGTTCGCCTCTATTCTTCTTTCGCGGGTCATGTTCTTGTAGTTTCTCTGCTGTTGCTGCTGTTGCTGCTGCTGTTGTTGCTCCTCGTGTCCCTGATCGGTCTCGCGATGCCTCGGATGATCGTTTGCGGAAGTCCTGTGAATCTCCTCGTTCCGATGATGAGACGAGGAGTGAAGAGCGTGATCGACCTCCCTGTATGACGCTGAAAGCGGCGGTCTTTCGTATCCGTTTACGGCCGGATGAGCCGGAACTCTCGGGCTCTCGCCCCGAAGAACGAGGGAGAGCGGTTCCTCCTGCAGCCTCGGATGAGGCAGGCTCGGCCCGACGCTCGTCGGGGGCGGAGGTGGCGGCTCGAATCTCTGCTGCTGCCTGCTGAGCCGCCTCTGGCTCGACGAGTGAACCGAACGAACCGACGAAGAGCTCGATGACGAGGCGATCAACAATTGCGGCGACAAGGGCGACATCGGTCTCTGGTAATGACGATTGTCGGACTCTTGAAGCCTCGTCAGCACCTCCTCCTGTATCCTTGCCTCGTACCTCCTCCGGCTCTCCTCGTTGAGCCTCTTGTTCTCCTCCTCGATCCATCGGCTCTCGTCGTGTCTTCTCGGGCTCTTCTCCTGTCTCTTCTCGCCGGTCGCGACTCCCTCCTGGGAGTCGTTTTCCTCCTGAGTGACGATCACCCTTCCGGACGAATCCTTGATCTCGTTGTTGTTGTTGTTGGCGATGTTGCCGTGACTCTTGGCCGGCGCTGGACTGCTCCAAGGTCTGAACGGACTCGGAGATGGCGATCCAGCCGGCCTCGATTCCTCGTCCTGGACGACGCTGTCCATTCCCGTCGTCGTTTTGGCGGTGGTCGTCCTCTCCAACTGCTCGAATCTTCTCTTCTTCAGGGGCGCCGTGCTCGGCTCTTGAATCTTCCTCGGCTCGGCGAGCTTTCTCTTGTTCCTCAGCGATATCGGCGTAACCTGGACCTCGACGCTGTCCTCGGAGGCGCTCGGCGAGTGGAGGCCCGACATGTTGTCGTCCTCGTCGCCTCCGCTGCAGAAACCTGCGTCCCTCTCGGAACCCGCTGCCATCACACCGCCTGCAACACGAGAATGAGAAGGTAAGAGATGAGTACCGTGCGCCGCTACGCGCATCGACGTCAGTCAAACTCGGACCGCGCTATGTAATTACACGTTTAATAGGTAATAACCGTAAAAGCCCCGCTGGAAGGTCAAGTCGGGAGGGGAAGATTGAGAATATAGCCAAAGCACCGAGCGCCAAGTAGCGGCCGAGATGGTGGAGAAAAATGAAGAAGAAGTTTAAGAATAAGCGGTGCAAGAAAACGAAACGGCGGGGAAGCGGCGGATGGAGGTATGGAGAGGCCGATAGCAGTGGAAGGTGAGGGAGAAACGAGGAGAACGGATGTTAAAGAGCTACCGGTTTTTATCGCGTGAAATGCCCACCGATGGGCCCACCCGGGGGATGGGCGAATCCTGCCGCTTCTGTGTTATATAGCTCGTGCACACAAAAGCAAAGCGGCTCTTGGATCTTCGCTCGCTCGCTCCTGGTGTGTTTTTTTTTTTTTTTTTTTTTTTTTTAAACTCTTTCGTCTGGACTGGGGAGAGTTCGCGCACCGTCGCACCCACCGGCGCGGCTTCTTCTCTTTCTTCGCGGCTACCGGCGTAGTCCCGGCCACTCGATCAACGAGTTCGGCGCGTACGGAATCGCCCCCTCGTGAATTCTTTCGGGGCGTTCGCTCGATATCCTTTTCTCTCGCAGCAGCCCAATTATACCTACACCTATGGCTTACCCGCTCGCGACGACGGCCCGTGGTGTTATTAAACCACCCTCCTCCCCTCCATCCGATAACATATTTTTACTCTCCCGAGCATAGCTCGTGCGCCTGTTCGTCACGTACTTCGCTCGGAAAAAAAAGGTATACGCGCCATGTAATATTTTTAAAAATTCTATCTGATATATGAAATATATTTTCACTGAAAATATTCAATATTTTAGATATTTTTTTTGTATATATATATAGAAGACATCTATTGTAGTTATACTGATTTGAAAAAAAAAAAAAAACGAACCATTTAATATATTCGGTACATGTTATCTTGGCATTATATTACAATATTTTATTTTCGCGTGCGAGTGAGTCGAGTAGTTTCGTATATCGTGTTTCAAGGAGGATCGAGTTCAGGAGCTTCACGTGGCATATAATATTTAAAAAAATATATCCGATATATGAAATATATTTTCACTGAAAATATTTAATATTTTAGATATATTTTTGTATATAATACATCTATTGTAGTTATATGAATTTCAAAGAAACGAACGATTTAATATATTCGGTAGCTTCGTATATCGTGTTCGAAGGACGATCGAGTTCAGGAGCTCACGCCGCATATAATATTAAAAAAAAAAAAAAAAAAAAAAAAAAAACCTGATGTATGAAACATATTTTCGCTGAAAATATTTAATACTTTAGATATACATTTGTATACATGTAGAAGACATCTATTGTAGTTACATCGATTTCTAAAAAAAAAAAACCCGAACGATTTAATATATTCGGTAAACATTATCTCGGCATTATATTACGATATTTTATATTCGCGTGGGAGTGAGTCGAGTAGCTTCGTATATCGTGTTCCAAGGAGGATCGAGTTCAGGAGCTCGCGCGCTATTGCCGCCACCGCCTGGGCGCCCAGGTTGGCGACTCCTGGCCGTGCGGACGATAAATAATTGGCCGGCTCGTAGGATCGGTGGTCTCCTCCGATCGATCGTCGAGACAATAATTTATCGCGTCGCTCTACCTGCCGGCTCACAGTCCTACCCCCCCCTCCCCCCCCCTCTTCGACCGCTCCGAAACGTATATGGCGTTGTTCATGCTTCAGGTTTCGCTCGATTACAGATTGCCCCGTACATACACACTCCTCTCTCAGCATCCGCGCTACGGAGGATCTCCCTCGAGCGATTCGTTCTGCCTCTCTCTCCTCGCTCATTTCCACTCGCGTCTCTCCGTCCTCCTTGCGTTCGTCCATTAATTCCGCGACATTCTTTTTTCGCGCCGCTCCTTCTTTCGTCCGTTTCCACGGTAGGGGAGAGGAGATCTACCGGGAGCAGCATTCGCGGCCCGGAGGACAGAATAAAAAGCAGAAGTGGATAGGAGTGAGAGGAGTCCGTAGAGCAGCTAAGAGGATCGCCGGGTCGAGCCACATGGCACTGGCGCCAGCCTCCTCGTCGTCTCCGCGCGTCGCTCCTTTTATTGCTCATCCCCGCGAGAGCGTAGGGGGCGGCTCGCCGCGCGCTCCCGATCTCCGTCGAGCGCTATCCAAAGAGGACGAGCGAGTTATGCACGGTTTTGCGAGCATCGGCGCGATCGAACGAACTCCCAAAAGAGACCCACTCCCAAATACCGAATCGCGAAAATACCGCGGGCGCACTTTTGCCAGCCACTTCGTCGCGATTGCATAACGAAACAAAAAAAAGAGTGCACAACGGCTCCGGATATTTTCACCGACGATCGGTTTCTCTTATCGAGCGTCGGCCGGCGCCCGCCGATAAGGCGGCACTAAACTCGATCGCGCACGCCGCCGTTTCCGCGTAAGCGGTCTCGACTCGTGTGGAATGACTACAATGGACCAGAGGCCGATGCTCGGAGCGGTGACGCTCTCGCCGCGGAGGATTTCGCGCACGGGCATGGATTGTGCCGTTACCGACGAGAGAAACAACGAATCGTCGGCGTCGCGACGCACGGTTATCGGCCCGATCGTCGCGCACGCTGCGAACTCCCACACGATCGCGGAGCACCGGCGATCTGCCCGCTGCATACCGCCGACCGCGCGGTGCATCGCCGCTCTGTAAGATGAGATTCAACGGTGCTCGTTGTGCAACTCGAGTTCCCGGCGACCGATCCGGCGGCTCGGACCGCGTAGACCGAATCACGTTGCCGTATGGACGCGTGTACGATATACCGAGAAGACGATATCCTTGCTCGCTCCGCTTACTCAGCCCTTTCGCCCCCCCCCCCTCCCCCCCCTCCGTTGGGTCATCGATACTCGAAGCGATAACCGAGCGCATTCGCGCGTCGTCGCTTTACAAGGGCTCTCATTTATTTTCACGTTAATCATTTATTTTTTGCTGTTTTAGTGGTCGTTCGGTACGCGTGGCTTGAAATTTTCTTTCGTTTATCAAGCTCTCGAGACGATCGAGAAAGAGGACCAATGCGGCGGCTCGAGCCGCATAGACCGAAACACATTGACGTGTGCACGCGTGTACGATATACCGAGAAAACGATATCCTCACCCAGAAAAATCATTTATTTGACGGCCACCGTTTATTTAGATTAAGTAAAATAGTTGCTTAAATCAAATGAATATTTATTTCAATCAAATGAATATTTATTTTAATCAAATGAATATTTTACTTAATCTAAATAAACGATGGCCGTCAAATAAATGATTTTTCTGGGTGCTTGTTCGCTCCGCTTACTCAGCCCTTCCCACCCGATCATCGATACTCGAAGCGATAACCGTGCGCATTCGCGCGTCGTCGCTTCACGAGCGCTCTCATTTGTTTTCACCTTAATCTTCAATTTTTGCCGTTTCACTGGTCATTCGTTGCGCGTAGCTTGAAATTTTCATTCGCTCATCGAAGAGACGGATCAATGGATCCTCGACGAGGATAGAGCGTCGCGGGAGTGTCGATTCACGCTGCGCGACGGCGCGAGATCAGAACTCCGGTGAGCATTGCGTTCGCACGTTAATCACGCGTGTTAAATCAGATACGAAATCGCGGAGAGACCGCGTGCTCTATCGAGAGATCGAGGGCGCCTGCAGGCTTCGCGGTAGGAAGAGGGAGGGTGAGAGAAGCGGCGAACATAAATACCAACACGCGTTCCGTGGCTCTTATCGGCTCGTAAATATTGATAAATTATAATCGGGCTCGCGCTCGCGAATCCGCTGCAAACAGTGCCGCAGCCGGTGCTCGCGCCCGCGCGAGTACGAAAACGATCGCGCGATCGTAATAAAGGCTCCAACTATTTCGCAATACCGCAGTCTTTGTATATACGTTATGTGGCACGTAACGCTTTGCTTTGCGGAATAACGAGTGTCCGTCGTTGATTTATGCTCGGCCGCGTGCCAGCCTCGAGATGAAAAACGTTTTTATAATGAAAGGCTGATAAAAATAAAAAATTTGAAAAAAAAAAAACAAAAAAAACAAATAAAATAAAATAAGAGATAAATATAATCGTGGACAATGAGAGTTTCCCCGCACGATTGAGCTCCGGTCGGTGTAGAGGGTGGCCTCGCTCGCGTGATAAGAAGAGCCGGGGGACACACCTGGCCTCCGTCAGAGCGCGGTCGTCGAACCGGAGAGTTTCAGGAATCGAATCTCGGCCCTCGAACGAATCGGCGATTTTTCCACGGCGAAGCCGGAGCGCGGCGCGAGGAAACGGAAGATAACCGGAGTGGAACACCTGGCGCGCGGCAGTGCGCCCTGGCCGATCGGTCCCGAGAGCCCGGAGATACTTACTTTTCCGCTCCGAGCGTTATCAGGTTTCTCGAGAGGGAACGCGATAAACGGACCGCGACGGCAACGCCGAGGATAAATCCATCGTACAAACGCACTATCAGCCATCTGCTGAACTCGTCGGTTTCTCTCCTACGCTCCCCTCCTCCCTCTTCACCCTCACCCCCCCCCCCCCCCCCCGTCGATAATCTATGTGTAACTACACACACAGTCGCTAAGCGCTAGCTTCGGGTGAAAAGCTTCTCACGACCCTTGCCACTACTTTGAGTCCTCATCTTCTCCCCTCCGGACCTTTCTGATCGGCGAATGTTTTACGAGGTGTTGCTCTCGAAAGTCTCGCTCTCGAAAGAGCGAGACTCTCTTTTCTTCCCACATCGTAAACGAATAGATCGGTGAACTTGAATTGAAAGTTTATCGAGATATCGGCAAAAGATCGTTATCTTATCGACGGTTCTTTTTTTTTTGTTTTTGTTTTTAATTACCAACTGTCTTAAGGACTATTCGACAGTTACTCGGAAAAAAAAATTATTCTCTTCTGTTGTTTCTTTTGAAAAAGGAACGATGACTTGAGGAATTGAAAGTTCATTGAGATATCGGAGCGTCGGTGGGGCTTTCTCGACAGTGACAAACACGAGTCCGAGCGGGACGGAGAGGTTGAAAGAGACTCTTGAACTAAGCAGAAAAGGGTATTCGCGGGAGCGCTCGGAGATAAATGCAACGCGATCGGCAGCGCGTATGCGCCGCTGCACTCTCGGTGAGGTCCGCGAGGTCAGCGACAGGCGCCACCGAGTCAGAGACGCGAGATCGATCTCGTCGGCTCGTGTAACACAGCGGCATCGGCGTCGCAAAGCGGCCGACGCGTTTGTAAACAGCGAGTTGTGTCGCGAACGGACGGCAAAATGGAGAGAGAGAGAGAGGAGCGAAATAAGTACGGGGTATCGCGAATCGGTATTGGCAACTCGTCGGAGTCTTCGTAATAACGGCGGCGAACGACTTTAAAAAAAAAAAAAAAAAAGAAAAAAAAAACGAGATGAATGACACTCGGTGAATGGTTCGTGTATGAATCTTGCGTTAATTAAGAGAAATAAAAAGAAATCTCAGGGTTATCTGTCGGGCGCCTTCATTGAGAAACTCGAGTCAGGCAGTTAACGGTGAATCGTACACGCCGCAGTTCGAGGCACGTTTTACAATGGCAGACGGTTGTCTTAAACGAGAAGTTATTATCGAGGACAAACCGAGTGCATCGTAGATTGTAATGCGATGTACTTCTTCTTCTTTTTTTGTTTGTTTGTTTGTTTGTTTGTTCGTTTGTTTTCTTTTTCCCCATTGAGACTTGGCGCGATATCGGGAGAGATAGGCGGCTCGTCACGCCGCAACATGAATCTGCGATCAAATCGGCACGCGGCTGATGGAGATTAGAATATTTCCGATGCGTAGTTGGTGCCGATCAACAGTGGCCACCCGCGCGATTGTGTTTGGCGTATGTTGGATAAGTGCCTTGGGTTTTTAATTTTCTCGCGGACTTTTGATCCCTGTTTGGCAATTCGCATTCCGTCGCGAAGCTCCGAGGAATCTTTGAGACGCGATGCGCACGCGGTGAGGAGCGCATTTGTTGCGTTTAAAAAACGTCGCTCCCTCGCGAAAGGCGCCAATTATTTTCACCCGATAATTTTGCCGTATCACCGTGTGTCTCCACGAAAAACACGATGTGACTCTATCGAACCGGTGTGTATCGTCGATTATAGGAATCTCGATCGTGTTGTTGAATTAACAACGGCGAGAGAGCGTCGAACACTCCCGAGCGAGAGATGTCGTGTTTAGATGTTGAGAAAGCGATAAGCCGAACATGGCTATCGAAACAAGAAGAAGCGCGCGCGACAATGAGCGGCGACACGCGCCGAGCACGTTCGCCGACACACGACTTCGATCTAATTTTCCGCGCTTTCGCCAGTTGTTCAAACGGGCCGAGACGAGACGCTGAACACTTCGCGGATGCAAGTGCGAGCTGGCGCGGAGCGCGGGGGCTTCGAAAATAGCATCGAACATCTGTGCAAACGTGTGCATTCTTCGTCCTCCTCGGCTCGGGCCACCTCTCGTGAGGATCGAGAAGAGGAGCTCGACGCGCTCTCCGTTCTCATCCCGACAGTGGCGCATTCGAACTGTCGCTCTCCGACATCGGGAATTCACGAGATATACACTCCTGTGATTGGCGAGAACGACGACTGAGATTCATCGCGCTACCATTGCGTATTCTCGATATTAAGACTGTCAGGACGACTCCCCTCGTCTCCTCACCGCCCCCCTCGGGCGTCCCGCTCCCTTTGCCAGATGGTCCATTCTAGGTACGTCGACGATTCGCGAAAATATATCGGCAACTCGTGCGCGTCGCGGCGGAGCGGGACGAGAGCTGAGTATCCTCGGGATTCCGCGCGGGATGATTCGAGAGAGAGTGGCCGGCTTAAGCGTGCAAGTCGAAGCCGTTCGCCGTTACGACTTAATGCACGCCGGTGTATGTACGACGACGCTTGCCAAGTCTCGAGAGCACTGTAAATATAAGTGCGGCTTGTCTCGCGTCCGCACGGTGCACCTCCGATCCGCGCGTCGCCCGACGACACCGCCGGGACGACGAGATGCGCAGCGACGAACGCTCCGAGATCTCCGAGATCTCATCGTGTATCACGGTGACGCATTAATACATACGGGCGGAACGGCCTCGATGCAATTTCTCCAAAAGATTATCCCCACGTCGGTACGTCGGCCGGTCATGCCAGCTCGAGGAATTCGTGATTCACGTGCGCTCCTCCGACGACGTTAACTAAATTCTCACAAGCTCAGACGTGATTGAGCGTCGTGCTCGATTCCGCGAGGCCAAACCCTCCGCCGAAGATCCAAATCGCTGATCGTCCTCGCGGTGGGGAAAATCGTTGGTTATAAGCAAACTCGTACGATAAACTGGGAACTCCCGCGAGGACGAAATACTTCTGATGGAATAATCGCCGCGTTCCGACGAGGACACGAGCAAGCGAATTAATTGTGGTTCGGTGGTCGAACTTCGGCGTCTCGGACTGGCATAAAGAAAAGCCTGGCTTTACGGACTCGCGAACGTCGTTACGAGCCGATTGAACATCCGAACACTCTTAACTTCGCTCGTTTCAGCTCTGTAATAATTAACGGACGGTGAATACCGACGTCTTTCTACAGACAAAGTTGTATCGTAAACTACGCATTACCATAAAATATCGGAAATACCGGCTTCCACACATACGCATAAGTTGTCGTAAATTTTGGCGAGGCAGCATAGGCTGAGAGACGCGAATATGGACCACCTAACACTAGCGGCCGAATCAACGATACACTGAGAGAAAAACAAAAAATTTGTTGGATTAACCAAAAGTCGCGGTGGACATACGTTCGAAGCTTTTATTTGTTTGATACAAATAAAATGTTCTTATGTCGAACGATTATTTGCTTAAATCTATTGAAAATTTGTCGATTGAAAGAAACATTTTTGTTCTACCAAAAAAATATACCTTCGAACGTATGTCACTGCGCGTGTGCTCAATTCAACCATTTCTTTTTCTCAGTGTACGCCATTCTTAAAATACAGGGTGAAGGTGGGAATATAGTCCGTGCATATGTGCATAATTTGTTTACGCACTAATCAAGTGACGAGCGATGCGCATAACTTTCACCCTATAGAATACTATCAGCATGTAGGGAAGAGCGGGGCAATGTGGCACAGCTGGGCAAAACGGGATAATGAGACAAAACGCAAATTTCCAAGAACTTTTGGCTGTGGCGATGGTAAGTGGGGTAAGATGGGTTTGAAAATCCGGTTGTATCGTTTGGAAAAAATGGCGCATCCAAGAACGATAATGTAAGATTGAGTTTCGCCCTCGCTGTCCCGTCTTGCCCCGCCGTGACATTTTCGTCCGAAGACCACCCGAAGACTTTTGCGAAGTCTCCAGACCGGATGTAGGAAGTAAGTTTCCCATAGACATAAAAAAATGACGATTAAAGAGGAAGTACTGAGCACCTCTGCCATTCGCATGCCGTACGCAGACACGGAGTATACTGTCTGCGGTATACTCGAAGGAGCACAATCGCCATGGTGCCCTGAGCCTGTGTTGGATAACACGCCAGCAAACTCGGATAATATTCGCAGCACGGGCTCCGGCCATCTGGATAGCGCCATCCCGAGGTCCGCCGCCTTCTCCCCGCTCGCTCGGACCATCGTGTACATACGACAAGGAACGATAGGGGAAAGACGCGATTTACCCAGCCGCACTAACGCGAACGAGAGAGAAAGATTAATGCGCTTTGATATTTTCTCGTGTGTGAGTGTGTCGCCCGATACCGTCTCGAGCGCGTGCTGGCGTATGAGCACAAGTACTGTGGCAGCAGCAGCGGCAGCAGCAGCATCAACAGAAGGAGCACCAGTAGCTGAGTGAAATAAGGCTGTGTGAGTGAGTTTGGCGAATGGGCGAGAGTGGGCGAGAGAGGCGACGGTCACCAGCTGTGCCGCGCCGCGGTGGCGACGGAGCTCCTCGTAGCTCGGCCCTCACGATCTACCGCCGACGCCGCACTGTCGCGACTCCTACGTGTATCGCGACTCTTTCTCTCGCTCAGTCTCGTTCGGCCGATCTCTTTCTCTCTGGCCCGTGAGAGAGGGAGAGAGAGAGAGAGAGAGAGAGAGTGAGAGAGAGAGAGATCGGTGGTACTGTATGTACGCTCGCGTATGTACTACGTGGCGTCACGACGCCGGCTTTTTCCCTCCGTATCCCTCGACGTGCCACACTCGAGGAACTGCCTCGTGATATACAGCTATTTGCCGGTTGTCTGTAATGTAAGGTAACGATCGGTATTGAGAAAATATATCGAATGATCTATGGCTCAGCTGTGACCATTGTCGCTCGGATTATCTCTCCGGCGAATAAATAGTTCGCGCATGGATGGTTAATGAGATCCATGGATCATGGATCTACGTGCGCGGCGCGCCTGCCCGGTCCGCTAGGCCGATCGGGATAGGGATCTGGGAATGGGATCTTACTCATTGAACGATCGGAACCACCTCGTGGAGAGTCCGAACGGGGCTCTCCTGCGAATGAGTTATTCGCGCGGGTGGTTAATGAGATCTATGGATCATGGATCTATGCGCGCGAGGGGGGTCGGATGAGAGATCTACGAATGGGATCTTACTCATTGAAGGATCGGAACACTCCGTGGAGAGTTCCAACGAGTCTCTCCTGCGAATAAGTAATTCGCGCTAATGGATAGTGAGATCTATGGATCATGGATCTATGCGCGCGAGGGGGCTCGGAAGAGAGATCTACGAATGGGATTTTACTCATTGAAGGATTCGAACACTCCGTGGAGAATCCCATCGAGTCTCTCCTGCAAATGAGTAATTTGCGCGGATGGTTAATGAGATCTATAGATCATGGATCTATGTGCGAGGGCGGTCGGAAGTGAGATCTACGAATGGGATTTAATTCATTGATGGATCGGAATACTCCGCGCAGAGTTTCAACGAGTCTCTCCTGCGAATGAGTTATTCGCGCGGATGGTTATTGAGATCCATGGAGCCATGGATCATGGATCTACGTCGGCGGCGCGCATGACGGCTCCGCGGCCGATCGGCTCAGAGATCTCCGAATAGTATCTGACTCATCGAACGATCGGAACACTCAGCGGTGAGTCCCACCGGGCGAAATCCGTATCCGGACTGGCACGTGTTTCACGCCTCGAGGGGTTTTGCATTTCGCTGCTCAGACTCCAACGTGGGCGTTTGCGTTTCTCTGCCGATAAGTACCCTTGTTCGCCGCGACCAACTTGGAGCATTCGCTCTCTCGATTTTGCATGACTCAAAAGTGTTCCCGCTGTCTCCACTCCATGCACTCGCGATACTTTCTCGGGCTAATAGGACTGTCGCTCTGCCTTGCATCGTAACACCACAGTACGTTTAACTTCACCCCTAGCGAGCTCGTGGATGAATTCGGTGGTTCGTGAATCTGATTAAAAAAAAAAAAATGTCAAAAAAATTGTTTCTTTTGCTTTTTCAACTGTATGATAATTTTCGGAGATATCGGAATTATCAACTTTGCCCCTGACGCTCTATAGAAAGTAGCCTGTCGACAAAGCTCGCACCGCGATATTACGGACGGGCGACTCTTGGCACGTGGCACATCCGAGGGTCTTTCATCCATCGACTATTAATCTATCGGGTCGCCACGTGACCCACGACCGTCGAAGTTTCTTCGAGCTATATTAGAGCCTCGGTTCGGCCAATCGAACGATTTCGCAAGTTTCCGGCTTGCATTGGCATCGTTTTGGCCTTCGCGAGGCGCAACGCTCGTAGCCGTGTTTCGACCTCCGAGAATCAGAGAGGCGCGGCCCACGCGCCGATTTTCATGGCTCTCACGGCCTTTTCCTTCCGAACCGTCGATATGTGCGCGATCGTCGGCTCTCTCTCGCTCACTCGAACGTGCAACAACTCGAAGTGCTCATCACACCGGTTACATTAACGCGGCAAAGCGTTGTTAAGCGTTGGCAATTAGACGATATACGAGGCGGGCGTTCGTTCGCGTGGCACAATCGAGCTTAACTGCACGACGACCGCCTCAATTAATCGCAACGACATGCGCTTTTGCCGGTAAAGCGCGCATGACGAACGAAGCTTCGCACATTTAACGAACATTTCTCGCACGCTGAAGTGCATTTTTTTAATAACATAGAAATAAAAAAAAAAAAAAAAAAAAAAAACCGAGATACCGTCGACTTTTGTGGACGAGGCATGTTCGTCGGACGTGAAAATCTGGTTTACCGTTCACCGAAGTAAAGTCTACGTCTAAAATTGACCGAATACTGACAGACGTTATTTAGCGGAGCTAAAAACAGGAGAATGTCCAGCTAATCGTGCAATACGATGCGAAAATAGAATCGCCGAAAGCGTCGACTCAATGGAACGAAAAAAAAAAAACATTGATTCCCGTTCGCGATAACACCATCGTGAGGAAGTTTATATTTGTAAGCGTCAATATCGCGATTACGGCGAGCTTGTTAAGTGTCCTCCGCTGCCGGGCGAAAAATAATCCTACCGTTGACACCGCAAAGCCTCTATTCGCTTCCCGTCGTCGGCTCAATGACTCGGAAATCACGTTATTTTCGTTCCGTTTTTGTCATGCGATAATTCAATTAGCGGCCGCTTTACGACGCAATATTAAACGATCCAAAAAAAAAAAAAACATTTCGGAGACCCTATATATAGTTCGACACGACCATCCGCTCGAAAAAAAAAAAAACCGTTTATACTTAGATACGCGATTTTAACATCGCATCGGCAGTTCTGCACCGACGAGAAGTCGATGACGAGCGAAAACGCTTATCGGAGTTCGGCGATCCGAATGCAAAACAAATTGCTCAATTGCACGAAAATTTATGAATCATACGCAACACTCTTTTTTCTTGCCGGTGATTCTCTGCGTCCATAAAAATTTTTAGTATCGCGCTATATGCGTGTAATAATAATAATAATCGTGATAGCGATCTCGCGCTCCGGTGTATTTATACGTTCAGAACGACTGCGGAGATGAGCGTGGGCGCCGCCGTGGCACGTGTCTCAGCATCCCGAAAAATTTGCGATCGGATATGAAAAAAAAAAAAAAAAAAAAAAACCAAAAAAAAAAAATAGAAAAAACGTCTGCGATACACGGAAACACCGAGGGCCCAGGAGAGATTATCAGCGGCTTAAAGTCTAAGCCCGTGCACATGTGCGTTCGAGGCACAGGTGCGCTCTTATCTGTCTCACCGTTACCGATCAGGCATCCGTCGTCGCCCGTGAGCGTAATTCCCGTGGCCGTGAACGATTGCGGAAACACACCGTGAACCGACGCCCCTAACCGGAGGGTGAAAGTCCCAGGTAGCTTTTAAACTCTTACGCGTACGACGTCCCCCCCCCCCCCCCCTCCGACCGTAACGCAGGGACACGCGTGCTCGAGCACGGCTGCGCTTCTCCCTCGACGTTTTCGTTTTAATTTCATTATTATAAATGTATAAATGTATATTGTATGTATGTACCTAAATTATCCGACGCCCCAATCCCGACCGAGCGTCCCCTTCCGCGTGGCTCAAGCGCGGGCAATTATTATTTCGTAACGCCGTAACCGGGCGGCCGGTACTGAAGCCCGAGCTCGTGTAATCGGGGTGTTGATATGCGGGCCAGATATCGGAGGCAGTCGGCCATCCGCCCCAGCCGATCCGGAAATGGCTCGGCAATAAAAGTCAAACCGATGGTTAGCTTGTTCCGCCGCGGCGCGGCCTGCATTCGATCCGTGTGTTACAAAGACACACTCACATATTCTCGTGTAAAGTTATTTATCAGGTGCACTCAATTTTTTTGCACGCTTCGTTCAGCTTTGCCCGTCCGGATTCTCGTTGAGATCCTCGTTTACATTGCGAACTTGGGAAGTTTTTTCCTTCGATGCGTTGATCAATTTTTCCGAATTTTTTCATTGTTATTTTTGGACGTTGCCGAAGGACTTCGCTCGATAGCCAATTGGCGGCATAGGGGAGAGCGGGCAAAATGGGACAGCGGGAGCAATAATAAATAATAAAAAAAAAATAGTGATTTTCCAATAATTTTTGGAAGCCCCGTTTTGTCCCAACGATACGTCCGGGATTTTCAACACCTTTTTGCCCGACTTAACATCACCGTCACCAACTTGAAGTTATTCGAAAATTGCATTTTGTCCCATTTATCCCGTTTTACCCCACTGTCCCATTTTCCCACCGCTCTCCTCTATATGTAATCTAAGTCTCTTATTGTATCAAAAAAAAAAACTGTTCGTTATTCACTGTCAATAAATTCACTACGCAGTAACGAACAGTTCAAAAGTACACAGTAAAAAAGATTTGCACATTTAGCAACGTTTCTTCACGAATCTCCCCAATTCGTTTCGTGTTAATTCTGCAAAAAGAACTTGCACATTTAAAAAAAAAAAAAAAAAATGTCTGTCAATTTTACGAGTATATTTTTGTAAAATGGACAATCAAATAATTGTCGACGTTTGTGGAAAAAACAAACTTTGTTAAATCTACAAACCATTTTCACTGTGCATTTTTGAGCTCTTCGTTAGAGAGCGACTCTGGAGGAGTAAAGGGGAGGGCGATAGGCGAATAGCGGGCCGGCAGGTAGCAGGTGCGCCAGGGTCACAGGTGCATCGCTGGATGCTCCGGGGGTTGCGATATTGCGGCGAAGCGCGGGATGGCCCGACCTGACCGCGCATTGGAATCCGTCCTTTCTTCTCCTCCGCCTCCATCGCGGCCTCTACCTGTCTTCCTGACCGAAAAACTTATGGAGGACACAGAAACCCTCGGCAAGATCGGGCATCAGGGTGAGGTATCGCTTACACCGGAATTCCACCGACTCCGCCGTTGCTCAGCCGGCCAAGGCTGCAATGGACAATGCCAGCGGTCCAAATATATATATATATATATATATATATATATATATATATATATATATATATATATGTCCAGATAAACAGATAAATATATATGTCGCGCAGCGGCATTTTTGCCACTGAGTCATCGTCGAGCTTGTGTCAGCTTCGGGACGACTTTGAACCATGCGGTGCGGACACTTTGGGTTTGCCTCTTATCGCGAGCTCGCTCGACTAATCGCTCTTCCTCTCCGCGCAAGCGGGTTATTTTCGGTTCTCGAGGAAAAGATCCGTCGGTGGCGGATGATGATGTTTACCGTTGCGATGCACGTCGGTCGCGCGACGTCGGGCCGCCAATATCGCCGCAGGTTTATCCGGCGAAAAGGAAGAGCGGGCTGGGAAACGCGAAGACACGGACCGGATTCGCGAGCAGCGTTCTCGCGTCGACGCGATCGTGGTCGAGTCAGCGAATTCTCCAAATACCTGACACCGCATCGTTCCGACTCGGTTTCTGCTTCCGGTTGCCTCGCGGCAGTGCGATTGAAGTACGTGAGTTTCAGCGCCCGGACATTTGTATACCGTGAAAAGGAAATTTTCCAGTCTGTCGCGCCGCGCAATTCTTGCCTCGGTCGAGTCGTCTCGGGGAAAATCGGCGCGATGGTTTTTATTTCGATCGACGTGAGGTCGAAGCTGCTTCACCGACGCTTCGACGCCGTAACTGACCTAGTCTCCGTAACGCTCGCTCGTTTAATTTTTTTTCTCCTCCCGACTGCTCGACGACTCGCGTGTGCAGTCGCGAGCGGAAGAACGAGCGGTTTTTCTCACGACGTATGACTTTTTTTTTTTTTGTGGTTTAAACAATTGCATTTAATCGAAGACGAGAATAACGATGGAAATTAAGTGCTGCGTGGCAATTGATCGAGGCTGCCAGCTTACCCGGTACTCAGACACGAGTATCTCGCGCGAAGCCCGAGGAAGGAAAAGCGGAAGCTTATCGATGCCATGAAAAAACAAAAAAAAAAAAACCCCGACGATTACGACGGGACGATGCAAGAGAGACCCGGAGACTCGCACGGCGGAAAACTGACCCAGTCACTCCGACGTCGATTATTCCCAAGGTCGATAAACTAGTCGTCCCGTTGGAGAACAATTTTCCGACGGCAATGCGCGCCTCCGATCAACGTCGCGGTAATCTCTCATCTCCCAAACAGTCCTCTACGAGATAGATAAATAAGTCATAAACAAAGGATAAAAATTGAAAAATAAAAAGAAAAAAAAAAAAAAAAAAACCCTCGTCATTCTCCTTCGGAGTATCAAAACCGTCCCCACTCGGAGAGAATGAAAAACCGCGTCGTGCGCGAGATTCGATCGTCGAAACTATCTCTCCGGCTGCGGTGAAAGAAGGCGAGGAATATCTCGTGTACGAGATATTCCTCGTCTTCATTCTCGACTGCGCTACAGGAGGGATTCCTCATTCTCTCCGTTCGGAGAGCGGAGCGAGAGATTCGAAGTGCGGTCAAGGGGTCGTCTGTTGGAGTTAACGCGAGCTATCCCGCGGCACTCTCTCGTTCCGTCCGGCGGGCGGTCGGGCGTCTGTGCGGCGACCCACGCTGGCGCCGACCGACGCCGCGCCCCTGTCTGTCTCTTTCTCGGCCACGGTCCATTACTACTTCGAGCTCCCGCTCGACGCCGCTCGACGGAGTTTCAGCAAGTGGCGCGGTACAATTCCGTGCGGTTCGCTCGAACCGTGCGATCGCATTCCTTCTCGCTCTATGTCGTCCGAACTCGACAAGCCGGGTCATTTATAAAAGCCGATCGGCACTTGTTACCTTAGCGCGAACACATGCGCGCCCGGCTCTGTCGCCAACCGGCCACCGATTTCCTCTTTCTCCTTCGCGCGCGCGCGCTCTCTCTCCCGTTTCTCGATCGCCCGACTGGCGCCTCTCGTAACAATAATTATCATTCCCCCGGCGGTTTGCACACTGTAAATCGGTTATCCCGTCAATCCCTCCGAAACGTTTCTCGCCGCGGCGGCTATCAATCGCCCGACCGGCGGCCGGTGTCGGACGCGCGATCCCGCCGCCTTCACCATATTAGAACCATTTTGAGCTCCGGGCGATCGCCCGAGGGAACCGCGGCTCGAAACTCCTCGCAGGCTCACGATCGTACGAAATATTTACTCGTCATTTGCGTCGTGGTATTTTCTTTTTTTATTTATTTTTTATTATATTACTAGAGATAGTTGAAGGGCTTGGCTGGTGCCAGAAAAACGTTTTCGGAGTGCTCGAGTCCACGTGGTTTTTATGTTTTTTTTTTTTTTGCTCTAAAAGCTTATTTTTTTTTTTTTTTTTAGAGAAGGTGTTGGGAATGTAGTCAGTTCGGAGAGAGAATGCATTCGTGCTGTAGTCAGATTTGCAGAGAAATGCAATTATTTTGAAAAAAAAAATATATATATATATATATTATAATTTTTACCTTTCATGAAGGCAGACAGCTCGCAGGTAGTTTCCACCACGTGGGCGCTCATCGTCCTCGCATCGGCGAGCATATATATATCGTGTATAAATATATATATATATATATATATATATATATATATATATTTATATTTATATTTATTTATATATACGAGTGTATAATAGAATTCGGAGCACCTCGTGCACGCACAGAAAACAGCCCGGCACTCGGAGTATATATCACAGCTCGTTCCTCTCTCGCTCGCGAACGAAACAAATATAATCGAGAGTAACGTCGTAAGATAATAACAAAAATTACGCAGCAAAGTATCGTTTGCTCTCGAGACACAGTTTCTTTTGTTTTTTTTTCCGTTTGTTTGTTTGTTTGTTTTATAATCCAGTCAGTCGGCGATTTCGTCCCTCGCCAAGTGTTTCGATATTCGAAATGGCAATTGCACACACTTCGTTGAAAAGCAACAGCAGGAAAAATGCAAAAAAAAAAAAAAAAAAAACAACAACGGAAAACAACCGATAAAACTCGCAATAAATACTGTCGATATTGCCAAATCTTCGATGTATATGAGTGTATATGAGATTTAACGACTATAAGATGATATTTATATTCGAGCGAGACTACGCGGGCAAAGGCGTGTGTGTCTCTCGCGTTGAAATTCCTTGACGGAGCGGCGACGTACGTGGGAGTGTTCCTCCTTCGCTTGCGCTCGGCAACGGACTGACTGGCCGCGTGCAGCAACGCGCGGTTGCTTTTCGTCGTCGTTCAGCGCGCTGTGCGTGCACCGAGGGAGCGAGAGAGAGAGAGAGAGAGAGGGAGAGAGAGAGAGACGGAGAGGGAGAGAGAGAGAGAGAAAGAGAGGGACGGTGACGGTGTATTGGCTCAGCTTCTATACCGACCGGGTCTCTAACTCCCACTCCTCCGCAAGATCCCCGAGCCTCTTTCACGTCCCTCTTTCTTCCTCTTCCTTTTTTTTTTTTTTTTTTTTTTCTCGCTCTCGCTCCCTCGTATATCCCTGACGGATATACGAGACCACTGTGCCGTGGCCTGGCCACTAGAGGCACACTTGGAGTGCAGCCTTTCGACCGTGTGTGTGCTCGTTCGTGTGCCCTCCCCCGTACGTCCGTCTCGGGCTCATTGCGTCTGGACTCTCCGTCCGGCCAGCCCAAAGCAAAGCCAAGCAGGACGAGAGGAAGACATGGCCTCTCGCTACTACCCGCACACACCAAAGTCCACCACCGAACGACGGTACATTATCGGTGTAGGCTGCGTTTCGATAGGACGAGCGGTTGCGCGAGCTGCGGACAGCTCCGTTGTGCCAGAAATTAATCCTCTAAGTTCCATGCACCGACTGAAAGTTAGATTTTTTTTTTTTTTTTTTCAAATAAGATATTGTTGTTAAAATAGTATCGTTTACATTTTTTTTTTTTGTTTTTAACTGGAATAACCGAGTCTAGTCGTATCGGATACGCAATTGGGAACAGTTGGGAAATTTGCTATACGGTAAAAGAACGTTTCGTATATTTGAGAAACATTTTTTTTTTTTTTTTTTTTTTTTTACAAATTTTCTTATCATTGGTTCATGTATTATTTAACGTGTCCATGTGTTGTTTGTCATGTTAGTCAACGCAATGTTTATCGTATCTCTCTATATTGCAATAGAAATACGGCGCTGCCGCGGCCGCCTTGTTAAAAAATCGAGAAGCCCGGGGTAAAATAGAACACACTTTGACTGGCGTCAAATGAAACGGGCGGTGAAATGTTCCAAGTCCTCTTAGAGAGGAAGATCTGGGAGGAGCGGCTTGGATCGAGAGTGGACCGATGCGTCACTTCATCTTCGTTTATCAATTGGTTTACCTGAAATTCGAAGTCCCTATTCCAAGTAAGTTTTGGAGTCATTAAATGGGCGCGGCTGCGCACCCAGAAAATTAATTTATTTGAGAGTCACCGTTTATTTGGTTTAAGCAACATATTTATTTGATTCAAATAAATAATAATTTAAATTGAGTAAATAGTTACTTAAATGAAATAAATATTTATTTAAATGAAATATTTAAATAGATATTTTACTTAAACCAAATAAACGGTGGCCGTCAAATAAATTATTTTTCCGGGTGCGCGACCGACCAGAAGTCCTGGTTTAAAAACAAAATAACTGCAAAATCCGGTCGCCAAAAAAAAAAAAGGTCGTTTGTCATATCCAAACTTGTCCCACTGACAAATCCCTTATCGTTCCTGTTTTCGATATGCACAACAAACAACACAGTGAAACTTTGCGGGCAACAAATTTTTTTGCGACCTCAAGGATCTTCTGATTTTTTGACCCTTCGGGCCTATTTTGCATAGGTCGTGCCTACGGACCGGGAGGAGTAATCTCGGACGTTCTCGCGGGCCGCGTTGGCGGGGATGGTCCACGCATTGTTGGCGAAACGCGCGAGGGACGGAGATCTCCGAGAGTGTGGGGTGGCGTCGGTGGCCGACAGAACGGCGCCAGCCGTTCGAGAGTTTGGCCCTCGTCCGGCTTCCCTCCGCTGCCGCTCACGCTCTCTCGCCTGCGCAGCATCCGCGCCGCATGCATACGTCCTCGGCCGTCCTACGCGTCTCGGCTCCTCTGGCCCTCCCGCTTTTTACTCATACTCGCGCGCACCGGTGGATTATTACACTCTCGAGTCCCCGTTCCACGTCGTATCGTTCTCTTCCCTCGCCCACCCACCGGAGCTCGCGTTACGAGGCTCTCCGAAGAGCGTTCGAGCCGCTGCGCTGGACCACTCCGGCACGGAACAACAGCGAGCACGCATGGGGTTCGGCCTGTGCGACTCGCTTGACGTCTCCGAGCCTCCTCGATGGGCCAGCACGTGGTCGAGAAGGTGCCTCGGCTTCTAGGAGCCGGAGAGGAGGAGAGAAAGCCCTCCAAAAAGAAAAAAAAAAAAAAAAATAAAGAAATTGGGAGAGAAAAAAAAAGGAACGGTGAATTTACGGTTGCAGCCCTCACGGACGAACGACGCCTCGAAGTCCTGTTCCTGCGATGCCCATTTACCCGGATCGTTGCGGTACGGGCCTCTCCCTCCTCTCGCCCCCGAGATCTCTCAAGGATCTCGAGGAACTCGCTCGCCCTCGAAATTCTTTATCCCTTCTCCTTAGCTCTCACTCTCCGGTTCGGAGCATCTTCGACTTAGCCTCTTCTTTTTTTTTCCCCAGCCTTCTGTTTCTCCTCCGGTATCGTCCGACTTTGTGCGGGGACTCTGTTGCTTCCCCCTTGACTCTTCTCTCC
The DNA here is from genome assembly GCA_963922035.1 of Amblyjoppa proteus. Taxonomy (NCBI): domain Eukaryota; kingdom Metazoa; phylum Arthropoda; class Insecta; order Hymenoptera; family Ichneumonidae; genus Amblyjoppa; species Amblyjoppa proteus. The sequence goes on along the minus strand of OY998228.1, from coordinate 7,957,719 downwards.
GTTCCTCGTTCGCGTTCTCCTTCGGTGTACCGCGTGTTGTTCTTTCCTCTCGGGATGTCGCGGGTGAGACGCGTTCATACCGGCGAGTGCACTCGAGGCTCCGCGGTGGGTCGGCCGAGGGTGGGATCGTCGTGCGGGTGTTCGATTTTTCCGCACTCCGGCGAGAATGATTCGGGGCACTCGAGGAGCGAGACTCCCCGATAATCAATTTCTATTCGTATCTATTAAATCCTCGAGTATTGTTCTTGCTGGAGGAGAAACCGCTTGGAGCACCGGCCGAGTGCGCAGAGAAAACAATGCGTTTTCTCCTCGATCTCCGCTCGCGATACGTTCCTTTCGGACCACGTGTTAAAGCCACGTGTGGATGTTTTTCATGAGAAAAAAAAAAAAAAAAAAAAATTAACTCGCCGAGTGTCCTCCGCAACGTTCAGCTTGCCGACGCATTGTCTCTCGTTTATGGCCAGAAAAACCAAAGTGGCCGCCCGGTATGCACTCCGAAGCGGCGGTGTCCTCGCAAAGAGGGCATGTCTCGAAGTCGCTTGTTCGAAACGTGTCCACCGTCGGCCTGCGCAACGGCGAAGAGAGTGCTCGAACATCGAGGCACACAGCCAATTTACACGATCTATACCGAGGCATAAACGACAGACGGCATGGTAACCATCTGGTGTTAAGGAGTGCCTAAGAAATTTCCGGATTCCATCGTGTAAATCCGTGTGACCAAAACATGGGAAATACTGTCGATGGGGTGGGGGGGAGGGAAGGGGAGAGGCTATCGAGTACAATGTCGAGTGCTTGGTGAACACATGCCTGGCTCGCTGGCCAGGAGTTTCGGCTATACGGGACCAACGGGGCAAAACGGAGCAGCTAAGGAACAAAGGCCTATCGAGAATTATGAAATTCGTTTCAACACATTTGGGGTTTCTAGAAAAGTCTCAACGTCTCACCGCGGTGAGAAGAAATAGTATATTTTAAGTCACTGTGATTCAGACGGCAGCCCATTTGGCCCAGAATGCCTATTAAGTTCAGAGTCTCACCTTAGCTCAGTCTCTTCTGCCAATGATTTTTTTTCTAGTGTTTTTGCGGTATGCCATTTTGGCACAATACACTGAGAAAAAGTATAGTGTTTCCTACTACAACGAAAAGTTGCCAGGGGAAACGCCTATATAGACAGGTTTGGACATTATATATTCGATTGGTTAAACTATAATTATGGCTGTAACCGTGATTTTTTTTTGTCATTAATATTACTATTTCTATGGTACAGAGTCAATGAGGTTGCTTTTACTGTGTAATTTTTTTCTCAGTGCAATCGTCTTTGTAATTCTAAGTTTTTTTTTTTTTTTTTTGTATGCCAGCTTTTACTATTGAGGTATTTTACAATTGGGAGTGCGTAATACAAATGTTTCATATACTATAAATGAACAGCAAGTATCGAAATATTAAGCATATAAAGATTGCTAAAATCTCATTATCAGTTCTATTTGCAATATCGCAATGAATGTAGAGATGAGGATTGACCGAGACACACGATATTACATAAATGACCCGAATAGCTCGGTATGAGAAATGACAGACGTACATGTTATCGACCGACCGCGGATGACTAGGGTCTTGATTACACTTTCGGAGAGAACAGACGTTTGACAGTTTGTGCTCGAGACATTTAGCTCCAACTGTACTGTCAATATCCGTCCCAAAATCAAATACGCTAATTATTTATTACGCGAAAACGTAACGATACAAAGATTGCTGAAATTTCGCTACCTGTTTTTCTACGTGCAGTACAGAAGGCAAAATTGGTTGCATCAAGCAGCCCGAAGTGTTCATTTTGCCCCGGTCTGCCCCGAGTGCCATTAGAGGTGCTCCGATTCGCCTCTCGCTCTCCAGAAAATTTACCTGATCCGCATTGCGCCCGTTGAGGAAACGATTCGAATCGCACATAGCATTTCCAACGCCCGGTACCGTCAATCAGAATCGCCGATAGAGTTCGAAGATCGTCGAATCCTTTGAAACGTCGGAGAATTGACCGAATTCCGAATGAATCAAACAGCGCTGATGCTCCTGCAGAGTTAAGCGAAGCGGAATGTCCTGTGGCTCGATCGTCCACGATTGATCGGAACTTCTCGATTCTCGACGGAATCTGTATTCGTGTACAACGAGATCGTCTCATCGAGGACGAACGTCGAGGACGCTTGTTGCCGTCGGTTCGATCGATTTTCCCTTGATCTACATCGATTCGCTGATCTCCCCACTCCGTTCGGCCTCCCGCCGAGCTACAAGTTTCGCTGGTATCTCAGCTCCGAGTGATGATCGCTATCGGCGAGGATTCTTCGGCTCATTTCGATAATTGACACGCGTATTGTAAAACGAAGAAAAAAACAAAAATATATGTATGCCAGAAGGTTGAACATGCTCTCGTGCGTGTAACCGCGTACATTGCCGTTCAATCAAGTTTTGTTCGTGTCGCGATCTCAGAGAGATCGCTGTTCAACTCTGAAACTTATAAATACACGGTAGAAAAAGTGTGTACATTTAACAAACCTTTTTTTTTTTTTATCGACGATCTGTCACAATTGCTACTTCATAGAAGAAGCTATGTTTTCGTGTGACGGGCTTGCATCGTTTGCTATCTTCCTAAAAGTGCATACGAATACAATATTTTTATCAAAGCCCTTTGGTATTGAATTTTGCGGAAATCTACAACAGGAGTCAGATTCTATAGAATTTTGATTTTTTTTTTTTTTGAAAATTACTAAAAATCGGTCTAATTTGAGTAAACATGGAGTTATCGAGCTTAAATTTGGCACGGGAATGGACCAACACTGTACAGTTCATATTAAATTTTGGCAAAAATTGATCCAACCGTTTAAATTTTATGGGATTTTGAAAATGTTGAATATTTTCCAGTTTGCGATTTTCTGTGATAAATTGTGGTGAAAATATTGACGGTTTTATTTTTCTGAGATGTTGATATTTTTTATGCCACGAAAAACGGTGCAAAGTAATTTGCAAACGATTTTCCTATACTTCACTCACAAATACAATTAAAAAGAGTTGAAAATTGAAATTTTTATGTCGCTTCCTTACAGTGGACCTTTATTTTTTATTTTTTGTAAAAATTGTATTTCTCCACGAGGAAACCAAAATCGAACAATCAAAATTTATCACAGTGAAAGTTACGCGCAAAAGCGTAGAACATGAGAAAGTAATTGCTCAAATCACTTTGCACGCTTTCTTTCTTTTTGTTTGTTCACCAGATAGTTCAATAATTTCGGAGCATCACTTCGTAATCATTTGAGATTGCACATCCGGTCCACGGAATTAGTCTCATAAATTAAAGATTCCCACCGGCGGCCTTGAGAGTAAAAATAACTATGCATAGAGTCACAGTAACGAAGGAATGCCCGGGGGGGGGGGGGGGATGATGAGAGTGAAACCGTACGCGAAGGATAGATAATTTTCCGGGTCGGAGCCGAGCGGCGCGTGACGTATCTGACTCTGTGGTCTCGTAGCGGCGCGTAGGGAGCCTCGCTTATTCAGGTACCTGCGGCTATTCCGGGTAAACAGGTAGCCGAGAGAGAGGACGAGTGTGGAAGTCGAGAGTGGAATATAGCCGAGAGGAGATCTCGAAGTTGTAGGCGAGAGAGCGAGGAGGAGCAAGCCGGGCGCATATAGCTCGTGGTGTTGTGTCTGAGAGCCCCGAGAGAGCTTCCTCGCCGACGCCACCCTCGAGATCGAGATTGGAATAATTGAGAGATCTAGATACGGAGCAGAGGGCTCCGACGTTCGTTAACGGGGAGAGAGAGTAGGCAGAGGTAAACGAGAGGAAAAGGAGGCTGATCCTGGCACCGTACACACGGCCTTTTGCCTCTCCGACGTGGAGGTGCACGACTCCTTTTTCGGTACCTCCGGGCACGACTACCGACTCTCCGCAGCATCTCTCCGGTGCTATTCAACCGTGGAGAAAACAAGCTCGCTGAATATTATTCCTCGGATGCCTTGTTCTTCTCTTTAAATGTTTTTTTTTTTTTTACGCTTTTGACCGCTTTACCTGAACCAAAAACGTGCCGGGCGAACTCCGTCGTTTCACCTCCGTGCCTCATACGAAAAATCCATGAAAATCGTTGGGCCTTCCGAGACTAACGAGAGAACGAAGCGTGATGGAGGGTGGAAGAGGAATATACGAGGATTAAAGTATAAAAAACAGCGAAAAAGAAAACAATCTACCATGAGGTAGATCGGGCGAATAATGGGACAGCGGACAATTGTTATTTATATCTTTTTTTGTCCCGAGCGAGCCACCAGCTTCTCGGCGAAATCCCGCGAAAAGATCCCGTTCGGATATACTATGACGAGATAAGATACGGACTCGGCTCTCGACACTTTTTACGCAGAAGCGCAAGAGGAGACCGGGAGATTAAATTCCATCGTGTAAACTCGCGTTATCGGCCACTCGGAGTCCCCTCGAAGCCTCCAAGGGAATAATCCAGCCACTTTTCCCCGGAGAGTGCGCGAGCAGTGCAAATCCTCTCCGTCTCGATGCTCGATCGCCGATCCGCCTCGAGTGGGCAATCTTCGGGGAAAAATCTCGGCGACTCTGTTGGGAGACTCGAGAAAATAAGAGCTCACTCGCGATCCTCCTCGCAGACGCTAATTGCTGGTCTAGACACCTAATCGAAAGGTTTCGGGGTGGTCCACGACGTGTTCCACAAGCTCGGCCCGGACTCATCGACCCGCACCTGCTCCCGGATCGGCCACACATTTTTCTCTGCACTCAAGAGTCCATGATCTTCTTTGCCCCGAGTCAGGTCTCAAGTCTTTCCGCTCCATTCCTCCCGTTTCACAAAGTGCGGAGCTTCGACACTGAGAAAAATTAATCGTTGGATTAAGCAAATGCGCGTTGAGACATACCTTCAAAGGTGTATTTTCTTGATACAACGAAAAATGTCTCTTTCAATCGACAAATTTCGAATAAACTTAAGGAAATAATCGTTTAACATAACATTGCTTTATTTTCACCAAACAAATAACAGCATTGAACGTATGTCACTGCGACTTTTGGTTGATCCGACCAATGTTTTTCTCAGCGGAGCGTTTCGATTCCTCGACTATCTCGAGCACCGAAGAGCCGCACTTGCTTCGTACTTCTCGTCTGTCCGATTAGAGATGAGCAACAGGTTCTCTTGTTTTTCCCTCCGCTACTTCCGACTCGCGGTGTCTCGCAGTGTCCAGGACGCGTTCGGTGGAAGAGCGTCGCGCACGGGAGAGGATTCGGACGGAGGCGAACGAAAGAAAGGAACAAAGTGTGACGGAGGAAGGAGGAAGAAGACGATGATGAAGAAGAAACGCTTTTGCCCGCGGTCGCGTGCTGCCTATTAACGTAAATCACGTTGCGAGGGGGTTTGCCAGTAGCATCAGTTGCAGCGGCGTATAACGGTGTATAAACTGCATCGGTGGAAGACAGAGGCTCCTCGGCTCCGTTCGCCGCTCGTTGTGTTGCAGCGCGAGCTGCGCCCGGAGTATCAGCTGTCGGACGACTTCCGTTTTCGAGGAAGAGAGCTGCACTTTATTATTAGAATCGTGTACGCGATGCGAACCATCGCGGCGAGTGCTTCCTCGTGTGTTGTTCCTTTCTTTCAATGAAAAGATAGAAAGAAAGAATGCTGAGAAAAAACAAAAAAAAAAAAAAAGTTATAATAGTCCGATCGACCTCGTTGACTCAGCGACCCTGAAGACGCACGCGCCATCGGCTTGCAATCTGTTCTCCGGCGCTATGATCGATGGATCGGACCTCAGAGGTGGGAGAGGAATTCCCAACTTCTTACAATTCGCTATCTTCGATTTAAGCATTAAATCTTGCGCAGACGATATTTTTGTTGTTGTTGTTGTCTTTTTTTTTTGTCTAATTTAGCCGTCCTTTTATCGGCTATTCATTTGAAACTCCTCAATCAGCAAACACCCGATAAATATCTACATCCGCTTATCCGAGTGTGTGTCGTATAGATCAGCCGCATTGCAGCGATAGTTCGCGACTGTTTTACGAAATACTCGTTCAACTGCGAGCTATACTTCGGTGTTTCGCTGACCGATGCTGTTTCGAGCTATAATTTCGTTCGATCGCCGATGTGCTCGACCGGTCCGAATTGGTTAAATTCGCATTAGTACAGTAACCGGTTCGACGAAATACGGCACACAGAGATCGAACGAATTGCATATTCGACGCATCCTCCTCCATCCGCCGTTATTCGAATCACGTATCGATGCAGCGCTTCCTTTATTTATTTGCTTTTTCTTTATTTTTTTTTTATTTTTATTTTTTTTTTGTTCCTACGCTGATTGCCAAATCGTAATTTCCACTGCACGCAATTATTTGAATAACGAGGGCGGTCGAGGCTGCAGCGCGGCTGCAGCCGGCAACACACGTTCGCCGACCGGGAACGAGCGAAATGAATTAGCAAAGAGCTTTCGTGGATCGTTTGCATGCGTATCGCTATGCAAAAAAAAAAAAAAAAAGCTTTCAATTTAAATGACGGTATTCCGGACTCGTGCGATATCCCGCTGACGCACGCATTACATTACAGCGCCGGGGGAAAATCGGGCGAATCGGGCTTTGGCGATGATTCGAAACGCCCGGTGCTCGCGTACTCGGACCCAACCGAGTGCAAATCAGTCGATAAGCGATCGACTATCGTATCGCCCTTCGGGATCTATTAATCGCGCTTGTAATCCACTCTTATCGCTTGGGAATTCACAAGATGCATGCCCGCCGCACTTTGCCGCGGCTCCCCGGGCTAATACCGACCGTCGGCGGATTACTCGGTGCGATTGCACTGTTTGTTTTCTTTACGTTTTTTTTTTTTTTTTTTTTTTTTTTTTTTTTTTTGTCGTCTTCCTCACCCTCCGGATCACGCGAGCTTTTGCTCAAATAGTGTCATCAGCCAAACGAAACAATATTTGACAAAAAAAAAATCGCCGTAAAACGAAACGAAGAGATATCTTTTTTTTTTCGCCACCGACACGGATTTCCGTATAGAGCGCTTAAGATGGGAGAATAATTGCGATGATAATAAATTGCGGTTTCGTGGTCGGTGGAAGACAATACACCGGAGAAAGCCTCAGAACGACGAGTGATGGACGATTTTCTTTCCATCGATTTTTGGGGATTTTTCTGCTGCTCAATGGAATGTCAGAGAAATCCAAGTTATCGTATTCTGGGTGCAAAATTAGACGATGTTGGATATTTTTCGTTTCGGGCGTTCAATGTTGATCTCGTGCGCAATTTTCTTATTGTGATAATGAATTGTTTTTGAGAAAGGCATATTTTTTTTTTTTTTTTTTTTTAAATCCTACATATACGTGTAGACTCGGAGCAAAAAAATAATCGATTCAACGTAGCGGGAAAGCAAGTTGAGAGGATTCGTCGAAAAAAAAAAAAAAAAAAAAAAAAAAAAATTGAGGTTGACGCATGGGACGACGTGTTCGGCGTATGGTCTGGGTCAACATCGGGAGCGCGAGCGAGCGAAGAGTAATCGCTCGGTGGGACAGCTGAAACAATAGCGCGAGCCGGCGAACGAGCCGTTCGTTCGTCTCTTTTTCTTCGCTCGTGAAAATGCTACTCATCGCAAACCGAATCTTTCTCTTGTGGCGAGAGTTTCTCGGTATAACAGATAAATGAGGTCAAGATAGTGAGTCGAAGAGATTCGAGTTAGTTTCCATCGTCTTATCGTCTTCAAGGCCTGGAGCTTCGATGACGTATCAATAATTCACGAGAGCCGAAAAAGAATTATCTCAGCTGTTGAAACAGCCGAGAACCGCGACTTCAAACTCACCTCGCTCACTCATTGTTGCTGCAACGATCATCGCCTCGTATATCGCGCGCAGCCGCTCGAAACTTTAAACGGGTTAATGAACCGCGAGATTACTCTTCCGCGTCCGATCGACGCAAATATCAACGGGACGTGTGTAATTTTTTTTTTTTTTTTTGGAGGCCACCGAATGCGAAGATCGATGAGTTAGCTCTCGGGTTTCGGGCCAACACAGCTGTGACAATATTACACGAATTCGAAGAAGCAATACCGCCGATGACGTGAGCCGATAAATCTGTTGCCTTAATGAGTTGAGCAACACATCCGGACTAACTTGTCGCGTTAAAGGTTGCCAAATTCTTAATCGTATTTGACCCGTCGAGTGAACTTTTGTAGCCGATCTTCAAGTGCACCTAGGGTCGAATTGATCGTTTAGCCCTAAGCGTTTAGCCATGCACTTTTCGTTAAAAAAAAAACATATTGGCATTTTTTTCGAGGTATTTTACCTGTACGATAACGAGATCAAAATGAACCTCTGTGCACTCTAAGGGCTGCAGATCTTTTGACTTCCGCATTTAACCCTTCGAGTGAACTTCCGTAGCCGACCTTAACGTGCACCTAGTGTCGAATTGACGCTACACCCTGAAAAAAAAATTTATTCAAACCAAATAAAATGTATTTAGAGCAAATAAAATTGCTTATTTAAATATGAGCTTAATAGAGTTTTATTGAAATCTAATAAATTTCATTAGAGTTAAATATCGCATGTACTCGAATCAAGTGAAAATATCCTTGAGTCAAATAAAAATTTAATTAATTCGAATAAAAATATTCTAATGTCCGATTTTATTGACGATTAATAAACTTTTTTTTTCTGGGTGTAAGCGGTTTAAGCATGCACTTTTTGAAAAAAAAAAAATGTTGGATTTTTCTTTGGCTATTTTACTGTCCGATAACGACTTCAAAATGAACCCTGTGCGCACTCTAAGGGCTGCGGATCTATTGTCTTTCCTGGTATTATTTTCCTCTCCGCTGGAGAGCCTCCTCGTAAAGTGGGACCAGCAGCCGATGTGATGAAAGGAGTCTCTGTTGAGCGATCGGCGCAGCATCGGTAGCGTAGCCAAGGATCCGGCGCTGCGGAGAGAAGTATAGAGTTGCACTCCAAATATCTCGGCGCCTTGCGTTTTCTCGGCGGCTCTCTATTCTCACTCCCCCACCGCGACTTCCCGGGAATTCCGCCACTGAGATTTCCCATCTGTCACGACTGGAGAGAAACGGGGGCTGGCTCGCATCCCCCGGACGGAACAGGAAAACCCTTTGTTCCCTCCGATTCACTCCGACTTCGTCGCCCTCCTCGCTTTTTTCCGCATCCCTCTCGCGAGTAAGCAAAAAAAAAAAAAAAAGGTGGAGGAAAATCCCAAGTGACTTCTGAGTTTATTGATCCGTTGTTCCGTTGCCGTTGCAGTAACGATTGGGCGATAGGTTCGACGACTCGTATTGCTCGTTAAATAATGGATCGACTCGCGTAAATCCCGTCGATGTGTACTGTGTCGTAAAAGGCTGTTGAAAATACTGAAAAGGGCAAACGGCCTATCGACCTCCTGTTAGCGGTACGTTTTCCTCGTTCCCGGTCCTCGTGTGTTCTGGCTTCGCTGCGGGTGGTTTTCCGCCTGTCGACCATCTGGTCGAGCGTCGATCGAGCTAGGAGCAGTCCTTGGCCAGTCAAGCTCGCCGCGGCAAGGCTTCCGACTAATTGGGAAAGTTTTCGGCGACGAGAACCGCCGAGCGAGAGAGAGAGAGAGAGAGAGAGAGAGAGAGAGAGAGAGAGACCGGCGCGCCGTAGAAAGGACCGATTGTTCTGGTCGCTCACCCACGAACACACACGCAGCTCGCCAGATAAACGTCGGCAATTATCACGCCGTTGTACCTACGATGTTTACCCGCGATGTACATGCCTCCGCGCAACGACGTGTCTACCCACGTCTCGCCGCCAATTGCACCGTACGAGGCATCGGATCGAAAAGTTCCATCCATCCACGAGGTCGTACACCAATGTGTATGGTATAATAATGCCGCTGCTGCGCCGCTCTTTGGCTTCGGGGCGGCTTGCTGACCGGCATGAGTAACAACTCCAACACCTCTCCCACTGTGTGTAATTAAGCATACTGATTGCATTGTTGGAAACTATAATGAAATATTTGTTGTTTGCTGGGGTACAATGATTTATTACCGAAATTAAACACAACGCCATGGAACGCGAGCTGTGACAAATTTTCCATTCAAAATCTGTTGTGACAGACCGCATGGAAAATAGAAAAATATACGCAATAATATGTCTATCATATATTGCATATATTTTCCTTTTATATATCTATCGTATCTCTATCATATATTATTATTATTATTATTATTATTATTATTTGGTTTGCCAGTTGAGAGAAGCACGGGGGGACGCAAATAATGTTGAACTCTGGGCAAATTTTTCGAGTCGGCTCTGGCTGAGCAAAAGGGAAGTGATCTTGGCTGTGGTCAGATCTCGTTTTAAAGCAGAGGACTTAGAAAAATGTAATGCTGCAACTACAATGTAATTCCAGCTACACAGAACGATCCCCGATGACTCCCTCTCTTTCTATCCAGTCAGATCTCCTATTGTATACGTCAGGACAAAGGCACAAATAAGACTTGCATGAAGGCACGTAGACTTATAATAAACAGGGCGTTGCATCAGATTAACCCGTCTCAGATCTGCATGATTTGTAACCGCAATGAAAATAAGAGCTTCCAACATATCTTGTTGAATTGTACAATGTTTAATGCGTGTAGTAGCCACTATCTCCAGCCAAAGTCTCTTCCTGAGTTAAGGGAGGAGGAAGATATTATGCGCATTTTAAACGCGAATGATTTGCAAAGCCTTACAGTATTATTTTTGTACCTGCCTAAGTGTTTTATGTTAAGAGCGGAAATGCTAAACCGCTTAAACGACAACCGGTCGTAACTGTTGTGTCTTTGAATTGTAAATTACTTCGTCACCGAATAATGGGTATGAAAGCATTAGTTTATAAGCTGTCCTCCATGTTAATTTTGTCAATTTTGTTAATTTTCGAATTCCTTGCATCTTGAATCTCTGTATTCGCCTAAGTGCATTAAATACTTATCTATCTATTATAATAATTATAATAATTATAATTATAATTATAATTATAATTATAATTATAATTATAATTATAATTATAATTATAATTATAATTATAATTATAATGGATATTGGGTGTAATTAAATTTCGCGCGAAGCAATGGTCGTTATAGTTACTGGGACTTATCAAGTCCCGCGATATGTCCCGAGAGTCGTAACACTGAACATGTGTTTCGCCGCGATACACAGTACACTGTGCCGAGGCACTGATTTTCAGCAACAAAAAAAGCCACGAGAGTCATGAACGAGTGCTGCATTACGTCGTGAAGTGCCCTCGGTTCATCTCGAGTGTTCGAGAGTCTTTCTCCCCATCTTTCTCCCAGACATGGACAGGCACTTTGCTATAATTTTTATTCTCTTTTTTCCGTTGCAGGAGCAGCAGCTTGGCCGCCTCGCCGCGAGCCACCCACGGTTTTTCTTTTTCATCGACACTTTCTCACAAGAACTTAAAGACATCGCGAGACCAGATCCAGCAACAGCAGCAGCCGCGGCGGCGTCAACGCGGGTGAGAAACGTTAAGGTACGCGGCTCTCTCGCATGCTCCTTTCACTTTTTTGCTTCGATTTGTGTGTGTGTGTGTGTGTGTGTGTGTGTGTGTGTGCGCGCGCGTGTGTGTGTGTGTGTGTGTGGATTTTTTTGTTTTTCTTCTTGAACACTCGGAGAATTCCACGAGCATCGCGCAGGCATTACACGAATAGACGATCGTTAATGCGTCGTCGAGAGAATTAAGCTCAAGAAAGTAGGAACGAAAGGGAGGTGGTTTATCCGGGAGACCGGAAAATTGAGTAATTCCGGCAGACGCATTCATCGCTGACGGGAGCCTGCGCTCGGCGGGCCTTATGGTATCATGTGTGTTGAACGTTCCGCAAGCGCAACGCGGGATGACGTTCTATATTTACGTAGTTCAACCGTGCGGGTTCCCTCTCTGGATGTAACACACGGGGGCGTTACGGCCGAGTCGTTCACCCCGTGTCCGAGACACGTGGGCCGACTTATTTTGCCACGGAACGCCGAAACGACCCCCTGCGCTATTTGACTCCGGCGAGTTTCGGTACGCTCGCTCAACCTCCCTATCTCACTACTTTCCGGGACGAATTTTCTTTTTTTTTTTTTTTCCCTTTTTTCGGTAACGATCACTCGCCTTCTTGCCACACGTGGCTTCGTTACACGTCAGCCCTCATGCCTGTCGCTCTACGATTTGACAACCCCATCTAAACGCCTAAATTCACTTTCGACTGTTGGAGAGACAAAGAAATAAATAAATGAAAAAAAAATAAAAAATAAAAATTCGAGAAATTGAAAGTTGGAAGTGAGCTTTCAGGCTCGAGTAATGCGATTAGGGACACTGTGTCGTGCGGCAGGCACGCTCGGGAAGAATCGGCAGGAACGAAGGCTGGCGCTGCTGGACATCTGTTCGATCAATTACTCCCCCTTATCACTCCTATTCTGCTGCAGTATACATACACCGCACAGTGGCGAACGAAGCCCCCTCTTTGCTGTCCACTGGGCAGCCCTTTATATTAGCGATGCCCGGACTGCTCATTTGGTAATTGCGTCTCCGATATCGAAGAGCAATTGACGATACGCAGTCGACACTTTTTTACATTCATCACATTTAAGTCTGACAAAGATTTGTCATCAACAAAGACACTTTAGCAATTTCTTGTCCGCGTTAGTTAATAATAAACATTGCTAAGTTTACGATAATGATTATTAATTTGACAATTAACAAAAATTATTGTTAATATAACAATCAACTAAAATGATTGCTAATTTAACAATTGACAAGAAAAAACGATTATGCTGGATCAAATCTTTAATCTTTTTTTACCGTGTCGAGCACTTGGGGTCAACTATGAGGTTCCAGAATAGTTCTTATAGTCCCATTAGTTTTTGCAGTAGTAAGGAAAGTCCGTGCGACCGGGAAGATACCGCAATAGCCGCAAAAGGGCCCTGCGAGCCGTCGCCCATTTGGCGCTCGCAATATAATGCGGGGAAGCCCGCAATCGTCTACCTCGGGGAACCCCCGGCGACGCTCCTCTCTTTTATTTTCGCCTCTCTCTCTCTCTCTCTCTCTCTCTCTGTCCCGTGTCTCTCGCGAGTATCTGCGAAGCATATGCGTCGATAGGGGTGCGACAGCTCGTGGACATCCGCACCCGGGGGTTCAACCTCGTCCTCGTCGTCGTCGTCTGGCTTGCATGTAGCATCGGTAAAAGTTTTTCGAGTGCGCGCCAGATGTCCGAAAAACCTATCGAACGTCACACAGTCTCGTACCTAACCGAGGAAATTCCCAGTGGCGCACCGTATGGTCCCAAACGGCTTAACCCTCCCAATATTTGACGGGGTCGAGACGACGAAGTAAAAACAAAAAAAAAACTAATATTACAATACGAATTCAAATCACAGTGACATATCAAAGTGAAAAGTCGAGTACAGTCGTCCACACATTAATCCTATTTTGCGATACAAAATTTCAACAGAGTAATTTTTCTCTTATTTAAAATTAACGAACTAATAATAATTATTATTATTAACTCACTGTCCATCAATCATTAGCTGTTACTCAAACACAAGACAAATCAATAACAATAACAAAAAAATAACGCTCCCAATATTTGACGGGGTCGAGAAGACGATAAAAAAAAACTGTTATTAAAATACGAATTCAAATCACAGTGACATATCAAATTGAAAGCTTGAGTACAACCGTCCACATGTTATTCGTATTTTCGGATACAAAATTTCAACATTGAGTCATTTTCTTTTAATTTAAAATTATCGATGTAATTATCATCAACTCACTGTCAATTAATTATCAGTTGTTGCCGAAATGCAACAAAAAATAAAAATAGTTTTCACGAAATATCCAGTTTCCGATTTATTGATTCCGTGCTACGGAGCCGAGCATGTGCACACCTCGTTATTTTGTCGTGACGAGCTCTCCCCGTATGGTCCCTAGCCGGTTCTATCAGCCTCAAAGCATGTAGCGCGAAGATTCTCGTTCCCGTTGCCCGAGGGACCTCGAGCCGGTGGATCACGCCCTTATCATTTCTCCGTTTCCGCGCGTGAAGAGGTGAAAGTCGTGGACGGCGGCGAGAGAAATACAGAAACGAACACACTGTGCGGGGCTCCCTTCGAAGCCAGAAAGGTACCCGCGAGACTAATAATCTCGATTGCCGTCCGACTGCCCGTGCGGATTTCCAAAGGATCTCCTCCGCGGTTCTCTTCGGACCTCGTTCGGACGATGATTTTCCAAGCAATTCTTTTTTTGTTTTTTTTTTTTCTCCAAAAGGGACCTTCGAAATAATGGTTTATAGTAAAATCCTGAAAATTGTATTATTTCATTGGTTTTCGGAGTTCCGAGGGAGAATTCCTTCGGTTCTCCGCACCGCGTACGCGTCCTCCTTTCCCGTGTAAATCTCGAGATGGGCTCGTCCTTGCAGGACGACGACCACGGGGGAGCAATAAGTCCGATTGCGTCAGCTGTCCCGGTCGTTCGAGTTGAACGTCGAGACGCGACACGCGTGTTTATCCCGTGCTCCCGACAGTTCGAGCAGCAGCAGAGGCAGCATCAGCAGTGGACCAAGAGCCTGATGTAGTCGGTGGCAATGGCTTTCGAAGGATACGCCGCCGGTGCGTCGCCGATGTTGGTCTAATCCGCCGCGTATTTCGCCGAGGGGCTCTCTCGCGCAGCATCTCTCTCAATCTCTATCCTCGCTCCTCCCGCGTATCTCGTCGAGCATAGCAGGACACGAACGGTCCTAGCAGCAGATGGCCTCGTCGACGCCAATCAGCTAATCCTCCCGTTACTCCTGCGCTTGACATCCGTACCACACACGCACACTCTTGTACTCCCTCGATCTCGTTCCTCCCCCTCGAGCACACCAGATACGTCTCTCCATCGAGGTGACACGTCAAAACGCCTCGAAGTGCAAAGATATAAGTTAACGAAAAAAAAAAAAAAACAAAAAAATACCGCGTAAAGTCATTTCATTTGTTCAACTTTATTGGGAAAATCTTACTATCTGAGGACCGTATCGTTTAGCTATAAGCTTTGCAATGTCGAAGAACTTTGCAGCGATTGTTAGGGTTTCACGATACAAAATTATAACAAAAAAATTGACCATTATTCATAGTTGCAAAAGAAGTTGATTTTACCGTTTACCACCTACGCATTTTTTAATACTTAATAAAAATAATAAATATCTATACAACGCGCTAGAAACTCTTGTAGACCAGACACTGATAAAAAATAAATACGGTTTAATCAACTAAAGATTCCCGCAGGGATGTTCAAATAAATGTTTCGTTGGTTGCAGCTAAAAAAAATTCGTGAGTTCAACAATTTTTTGGGTGATATCACCAAAATATTTTGTTGAGCCATTAAAATATTTATTTGAACGTCCCTGCCCGAACCTTTAGTTGATTCAACCGTACTTTTTTATCAGTGAATAAAACGATGAAATCAGAGTCAACGATTTCGTCATAAGATACTTAACGGGATGAGTCAAAACTAATATTGACATCGTAGCTCGATTCTTTGAAATCACCCTGACCGCTATTAAAATGAACTCAACCCATTTTATGTCTCCTCGATGCAGACGAGAAAAGACACATTCTGCCGTCTTGTTTGATCAGCAAAAAAGAAAAAAAAAAAAAAAACCCAAGAATTCCTGTTCAGTCCCATTAATATTCCGCGCTCCGATTCCCGATTGTCATTCTCTTGGCAAGCGCATTAGAGCCGCCCTATGAGACGTTTCGCCGCCGATCTTGATTCCTCTTTTGGCAGGCGTCACATGCACCTGCTGCAGGTTGGGACTGCTGTTATACCGGCGGCTTTCCCTTTATACTCTCGCACGTAGAAGTGTCTCCTCTTTATAGCGAACGAGATTCGAAGAAGTGAAATAAGAGTTCTCTCTAATACGATTCGGCCGAGGGTTAAAGGAGAAGGAGAAAGGTGGAGGAGATGCGAGGTGGAACGAGGAGACACTGCGTTCCGAGGTGTCACGATTTGTCAGAGCGCTCGGAGCTCTTTAAGAAATCGAGCGCACCTGCCGCCGGTTCTCGGTGGGCCGCGAATTCTTGCCCATCTCCCCCCCCCCCTCCCCCCATTCGTCCTCTCAATTCGGCGTCCATCCTCTCGCCGGGGCTCTCGCCCGGCATCCTCTCTCCCTCGAACTAATAAATTTCATTAGCCGCCAAATTGCCGTACTTGGCGACGCGCCCGCGATCTCTTAAACGCTCGGCGAGGAGTTACCACCGTCCTCGACTCGAGCCGCGATCTCCCATTCTCTCCGCGAGTAATTGCGATCGTTCCTTCCGCGAGCGTGTCTCACGGTGTGTATGTGCGTCGGTGGATGCTCACGACGCCGATCTCGACGTACACCTTAAAATTACAGGGATGCGCCCGAGCATGCCTGCTTACCGACACACTCCGCACCCCTCATCGATACACCCAACCCTCTCCCATCCAACTTCCAGGCTCTTCCAAGCCGTATCTTTCAATCCCCTCTTTCGTCCGTCTTATTTTCATTCCGCACGTTCGTTGTGCAGAACCGCGCGCACGCTGCGCTCGCCGATTTGCCGAAGGATCGCCGTCGGCGAAGCGCGTACAGTGTAGAGCGATCGATCGACAAGGGCCGCGAAGGTATCGCGAGGTAAGAGGGCTTGAAATGAATCGTCTAATGCCGCGCTCGAGGTGCGCTTCCGTATAATTTGCGATCGGGCGCGTGAGTAACCGACAGATATAATCCGATACGCCGACGGCGAGATCGACCGGCATCGTTCGATTTATGGAATATGTTGCGGCTCGATTTTCGGCGAGTTTGACTATCGACCTCACGACATCCGATGACGGAACGATGCTCACCATTCTCCTTCATTTTTATTTATTTTTTAATTTTTTTTTTTTTTTTCATTTATTACCGGAAACTACTCGTATATTTAAAAAAATCGTCGATCCCATTGCCGGTTTACGTGCGTAGTATAAGTGGCTCTAGAGTTGCTTTTAGCGTCGAGCCGGCGAGCGCATGCAAACTCGGTTAGTCCGCTCCGTCGCTGCATCGGAAGGTGCGCGAGCTGGAGGGAATCCGAACCAGCGGGTTTGACGCGTCCACTATCGAGCCTAGTTTATAATCTCTAAATATTTGATGGGGCGGACCGCGCGACCGAAAGCCACATCGGCGCGGCGGAGCGCATCTGCGCGTCGGTGTCGGCCTTAATTATTAAAGCGCCATATGTTCCGTCAGCGCGAGGTATCAGTCTCGTCGACGAGGCGCCTCGCAGCACGTATATGGACACGCGCCCGATACACGTACGCTAAAATCAGAAAGCCGTATTTCATGTTTATAAAACATACGAGATACACCTCGGTCGTTATAGTCGCGCGATAGAACTCACGGTCGTAAAGCGTAATTAAGTGATAAAGGTTAATCCAACAAATATACACCGAATTTTCAACCATCAGACAGATAGTAATGTAAACGAAATTGTAAATTTTTTTTTTGTTGTTTTCTGCCCGAAGTCACTCGAAAGGGATTCTAAAAGAAGAAACCCAGCGGATGTTGGCACAAGTGTCGTCACTGTTTTTTTTTTTTATTATCAGTTGCTTATCCGTTACAATATTCTAACGATTTAACGAAGAAGCTTAATGAAGTGATAAAGGTTAATCCAACAAATATATAACGAATTTTCAACCATTAGAATGATAGTAATGTCAACGAATTTGCAATTTTTTTTTTTTTTTTTTTTTTTTTTTTCTGCCCAAGGTCACTAGAAAGGGATTCTAAAAGAAGAAACCCAGCGAATGTTGGCACAAGTGTCGTCACTGTGCTTTTTTGTTTGTTTAATTATCAGTTGCTTACCCGTTACAATATTCTAACGATTTAACGAAGAAACCTATTGACACTATCCTCGTCGCTTATCTTCGGTCGACTACCCGGTTAGCTTGCACAATGATAACTCCGAGAAGCTAGAGCGAGGTCTTTTGCGGGGACGCGCGGATTAACTCGTAGCCTCGTGCGGGTGCCCCCACGTGTCTCTTCGTTCCGATGTATTTAGGGATGTGTCGGTGAAACTTTGAGTAAATTGCGACGACCCGAATGTACACGGAGAAAGCTGATGGCTAAATAGGGGCGGCCAAATGGCACTCTCTCGCTATCTCTCGCCCTCTCTTTCTCTCTCTCTCTCTCTCTCTCTCTCTCTCATTCACTCGATACATTGTACAAACTCGGTGAAATGCCCCATTCGTCCCGGCGGGCCCGCAACGCGTGCGGAACGGCTGTTACACCGAAGCCCCGACTTATTAAACGAGATTGCCCTTGTAAAACAGTTGGCCAATCCTACTCGTGGATTCTCGTTTATGCCCTTCCGTGGCCCCCGAGGACGGCAGATGGGAGTGTCCGGGCTGATTATTCCAAAAAATCATCCCGTCGGTCCGATATCCCCGTACAAGATGATTATCACACTTCGATAGATTCGTAAAAAATAAAGGAAAAAAAATGTACTCTTGACCGAATCCGTTGAGCGGTCATGACTAAATAAGTATTCTTAATAATTAAGATGCAGTGTGCAAGTGTACACATTGTGATTCTACTAAGTTTTATTATTATTATTATTATTATTATTATTATTATTATTATTATTTCATTTTGGAGAAAATAAGTTTACAACTTATAACACCTGCATCTAGACAAACAAACTTGCACTTTGTCCTCATGTGAACAGGTGTGCATCTACAGTGTTTTTCAGCTGATTTATCGATACGGTGTTGATTATCACAGCTGATAGTGGGATCGATGCGTCAACAACTTTGATTGACAGTGTGCGCTTCCACGGGTTTCTTCGAAACTGCGTATTCGGCAACTTTGCCCAGTTAAAAAGAAAATTAATGAGGTAATTAAAAAATAAAAAAATAGTCATCAGTCCAACCGAAGGGCAGATATAACGATTAATTATTTTATGTAAAATACAATATCAATTACATATGACATGATATTATAATAGAATATCCGACGATATCATATTACATTAAATTTATTCGGAATTGCCAGACTGGTTTGAAGTTTCTATTTACAGGCACGTCCCGAGCAACCCGGCAGCTCCGAGAGCGCGTTTACCCCGAAATCACGTTCCCGTAATAATCGCGGCTGGTGTGCATATTCGCATATGGACGATCTGACGTTTGGCCGTCCGCCCTCACCCGCAAACACACCTATAGGCATGCGGTATAGTTGCAATCGGGACTAGAACGAGAGAACGCGGTTGACTAGCACGTACACACTATTAAATCTGTGAAACGTGATATTTCCGACAGAGTAGATCCAGGCAACGCGCGCGGGCGCCGCTTTGTGTACACCGATGTTCGAGTCGAAACGAGCGAATGCATGAAATTATTATGATAATGAAGCGTGAATGCGCACGGCGAAGCTCCGCAGTCACTGCGCGCACCAGTTCTTCCTTCCGGTTTAACGGGAAACCAAAGCTCGTCGGCGGATGTCGAGAGAGCCCGCACATCGGGACAGGTGCGCAGATATAAACTACAAACACCTGCTGCTCACATAGTTTAACACCGCGACTTATAGTTTTCTCTTCACTTTATTATCACTGTTATTATCATTATTATTGTTTCGCCAATGAATCTACGGAGTTAGTGGAGTGGTTTACGCATGGTCGTCCATTGTGAAGAAGCCGGGACGTCGAAGCGTGAAAGCGTGGATCGTCTGCATCTTCGCTTCCGGTATCAAGAGGGGAAAAACCGATATATCGACAGTGCCCGCGAGGCATGTGCGCGAGAGCTCGACAACCTCTCCGCGAAAGGCAACGTCGACGTTCCCAGTAGAAATTTCGTATTCCCGTTGAGAGGACCCTTTCAGAGCTACCAAAACCCTGAATCCGTGTACAAAGTCAACCCTCACTCTGCTCGTGACGTTTCTGATAACGCAATGGCGCCATTAGTTCGCCCCCCGTTGCCGGATGACACGTGCTGTTTCAATTACGGCGCCATAAGGGCCCCACCGTCGCCGCCGCCGCTGCTCCGGCCACGCTCTGGGATTCCCCTTTTCTCCCTGGAATAACGATATCACCGACTGTACTAACCCCGATTCCATTGTCTGGCTCACTCGCCTCCCCTGGATGCGTTGCGCCTCCACCAAAGACTCCCGATCCTCGTCGATCTTTGAAGCAATCCTTGAACTTGCTCGATACAGAAATCTCTGACAGCGAAAAATGTCGATTTTTCAACGAAACATCGCCGATCGGTATCATCATCGATGGCGTACAGGTTCAATAATTCTGGAAATCGATAATCCCGATGCAAAGTCAGGACACTCTTCGGTTTGGTGTCAGAATAAACGCTCTTTTCTTCTACGGTACTTATCGTCGCGAAGTGATTTTTTGTTTTTCTCATGGTTCGGTATAATTTAACGGTGGTGCCTCCGAAAGTCCTAGCGAGAGGAGCAAGGAGGTACCTTTCCACGAAAAAAACAAAACATAAAGAAAACATGAAGGTACATGTGCTCTTGGCCCGGCGCCAGACGGGAGCAAGTGGCTGTCGGCTCTCGGCAAAGACTTTCTCAGACTCTCTTAGGGCCGTTTCTCACAGGATCATCGGGGAGCAGCTCGGTGGATCAGGATCTAGCGCCGGTCAGGGGTTCACGGTAACGCCTCCCTCGACTTTGCGAATTTCATGGAACCCCGTGGCTAATATGACTCGACTGTGAAACACATGCTTCATTCCCCGGAACAGATGAATTCTCACGAGTCCGAGCCTCTAATATATTATCGAGTGGTAAAGTTTTTTTTTTTTTTTTTCGTAATTGGTATTTAATGAGCGAAGAGTGGACGATGTGCCACGAACAGCATCCCTCGGGAACACATGCTTCCCCGTGTGTGTGTGTGTGCATGTGTTGCATTGGAGAGCATGGATGAGAGCTCTCGAGTGTCGCGCGGCTATTACGAGGAAGAAGGATCCTTCACTGATCCTGGTCCCGAAGCATCCACGCCCACCCACATGTTAAGTTCTTCCATTTTTTTTTTTTTTGTTGTATACCATAGCTATAGCATAATACGAGCGACGAATGACTCGGCCATTCGCAGCTTTCCACCGGTTTAGCTGTAGCCCTCAGTCGTTTCACTCCTGATTACCGTCACCACGCCCAACTTCCGTTTACGCTCCAGAACATAAGGCACGGTATGTATATGTATATAATTTGACACATCGGCGACAGGCGAGAGGTTGTGACGCCTTTAAAAAAAAGCTCTACCGGATATGCCGCCCCGCTAAAGGTCCCTTGTTTCTTTAATTCATGATTCGCTCGTCCTCCCGCTGCCGAGGGGATTCCCTGAAAGTGGATAGAATTACTAACCGCGATATATATATATATAAAAAAAAAAGGGGACGACAAAGGGACTTGTGCCGACACGCTCGATTCCTCGATCCTATCGACGAGCAGTCGCGAATTTTTCAACCTGGCAAATTGGCGAGGCTTTATAACTCATGCTCGCCTCTTTCTTGCGTTCCGCGAGAGCTCCTCGCGCGCCACTCTCGACGTTTTCTCCTTTATCGTTCGATTCTCACGTCGGGCTCTCGAGAGAGCCAAAAGGATCGCGGCCGAGATCGGGGTGAGGTGTCTCTCGCACCTGTCCTCCTACCGTCGAACGTGTCACTGTCAACCGCGATTCTCTCTTCCCTCCTTACCGTTCTCTCCTTCACGGGGCTCTTATCTCGTCGCCGCGATCGAAACGGATCCTCCCGACGACGCCGGTCGGACGAACCTCGCGTGAATGAAGTCGCTCTCTACACACGAATTACGGCCGCCGCCTTCGCGGGCATCACGCTCACTCGAAATTGCTTCACTTTCGTTAGGACTGTGTGTTAAAGCCTCGTTTATTTCCGTCACCTCGCGTCATGCGAGACACAAACGTCGATTTCTTACGCCACTCTTCGTGTCTTCGTACGCACGGGTGTATGTTTGCGCTACAATTATCGTTACGACGGCACAAAGTTTGTCTGACTTCTGATAATCGATGGAAAGTTGGCCCTTCAACGCTCACTAGGAAAAATTACTTAAAAAAAATAGAAATGCTGTATTCGGCTAGAACGACGAATTACGCGATGTGGGCGCGAAGACGAAAGCGCTAGCAGACTACAATTATCGTTACGAGGCACAAAATTTGTCTGACTTCTGATAATCGATGGAAAGTTTAATCATTCAACGATCACTAGGAAAAATTATCCGTTTTTTAAAAACATAAATGTTGTATTTTATTTGGCTAGAGGGACCAATTGCGCTATGTTAGTGTCGGCATTAAAGCATTAGGAGACACTTCGTTGTTTACGTTTCGGTCCTATGTGTCTAAAATATGGTTATTCCGGTTGAACAGTTTTCCTTATACTACTGTCAGTGACGGGAAACCTCTGTGACGAGACGTAGTCCGTGGTGATGCTCGTCGACATGTGATTTGCGATTTGAATTCCACCTTCAATGAGACATACATCGATTTGGTCGTGTGGCTGTCTAATATTTTTTGGTGTGCATTTATCGAGTCTGCGCCAAAATTAAAAATTAAAATTGTCTGCAGTTACAGTTCAGTGGAAAATTATATTCCCACGGAGCGGTAAATGTTTAACGTGTGTATGAAAATTGTACGAAAACAATATGTTGTACGCCGTTAAATATATCCGCAAAATTGGTATACAAAATGCATGAACTCTTCACGCATGAGACGGTATATTAGATTCGGTGTGCAATATCGAGGTGAAATTAATTGAACGTTGTATTGACTGCATTCCAATATGTCGGTTTAATATACCGAGCATTAATTTTACCTCGTGCTTGTATATTGATTAAAATTTGTCAGTTTATGTGCGAAAACAGTTTACGTGTGTTTTTCGCTTAACGAAAGGTTTTAATAGATCCCAAACGAATACCTCTGCGAAAGCAATTCGGGCAGAAATATGTTCGCGCACGGTCAGCGATCCGGCTCGAAGGCACAAAAGAGAACGATACCTCGCTCGGAAAAGAAGCCCTCCCGAGAGAGGGAATTCCTCTCGCTGCAGGTGTAACTTTTTCCCAGCAGCATCGGTCGTTGAGTGCCTGCCCGGATCTGCGGCGAGAACGCCGAGTTAATTGAAAAGCAAAGGTCCACGAGAGCGGCGCGGTCGCGCCGAATCGTATTTTCCCGTCTAATTAGCGAGCCAGTACGACTTACCAGTTCGCTACCGCTCTGCGGCTCGTTCACGTTCCTCATCCATGCACCGCGTCCCGAAAACTTCGTGGCTGTGCGGTCGCAGCAGCAGCAGCAGCAGCAGCTGCGAACCTTCGACGGTCCCTCTCACTCTCTTCCGATAACGTTCCTCCATAGTCGCCCGTTTCTCTTCTAGACCGTTCTCCGCCCACACCAGCGATCTCCATAAACAGCTGAAGAAAAGAAGAAAAAAAACATCCCCGAAGTATCTTCCAGTTTCGTCGTCCTCTCCCCGATGCCCGATCCAAGATTCTAGACGAGCCAGTAAAAAAAAAAAGAACACGGTCGGTAAAACAGCCTCGTCGACTAGGAAACGTTTTCGAAATTCCGGGATAAAGAAACGTCTCTCTTCGCCTGTGGCGTTTCGCCTCGGAGAACAGGCAGTTACACCTGTGAGTAGACGAGCGATCTGGTACGAGGGTACGGGAGGATAATGAGCTCGGAGAGTAGATCTCGTCGTAGAGCACTCCGAAAGGAAAAAAAATTCTAGATACAGCTACCGATCGGTGAGCTAAAATGGTTTCGTGCAAATATTTGTATCCCTATGCGCGGCCGTCGAGTTCTTCTTCGAATCTCGTTCCTCTTAATTTCATTCTCTCTCATTCTCCCCCCCCCCCCCCGCGCTCTTCCGCAACGCGGGAAAGAGGACGGAGACGCACGTGCGTGCACCAGCCGCCACTTCGGCGGCAGGACCGCGAGCCGGTATTAAAAGTTTATTGTAGTAATTTGTAAGCGCTTCGGGGAGGATGAGGTTCCAGCGGCAGCGGAACAAGCACAGCAGCCTCCGAGAGTAAAATATCGGCTCCCACGCCCGGTTCCTCTCTCTTCGCTCTCTCTCTCTCTCTCTCTCTCTCTTTCACCTCCGATCTACCGTTCGCTATGCGATAATGGATCCAGAGAAACGCGCCGGCTCTTCGCGACCGCGTTCCCTCCTCCTGTGGAGGATGGAACGCGGCCTCTCCTGCTCTCTTTCTCATCCCTTTCGACGGAAAAATCGAACAGTTATTGGCACTTCGGTGAACCGTAAAATATGAGCTATCGGCACGGTCCCCGCGGGTCTCCGCTTCGCGCACCATTCGGCATCCTCAGCCAATCGGTGCACAACGTAACGGTGACGATTTCAAGACTCCGCTACCAACTCCTTCGCTTCCCTCGCTCCGATCGTTTGACTCCTCGAATTTTACGGCTCCGCGCGCCGGCTTTCGTGGCCCGCGTTAAATTGCTTTCGAAAATTACCTTCGCCGTCTCAAAATACGTTACTATTCACGATTCGTAGAATTTTTTTTTTTACTCCCGGTGTTTTTGACCCCACGGCAATAAAAAGAATCCTTTCTACTCCCACGAGGGTTTTTTTTTCTTCTTAGTTCTCTCTCTCTCTCCCTCTCTCTCATCGGCACTCCCCTCGATCCGGAGGTTCGAGGGCACTGCCGGTGCAAAATTGCCCGATGGGCATAACGAGAGTTGGCGATTAATTTAACAAACATGAGAAAAATCGGCGATCTCTCGAGGAGTGAATGGAGAGGGGAAGTTTGAAATGTTCGCCGGCGTACGTGGGTGAACCGTGGGAAAGGTACACTTGTACCAGCTTCGCGGAGTACGCTCTCCTGGGTATCACTCGCATGAGCATTAGAGGCAGTCATTTGTTTACATATACGAATATCTCGTGTACTCGGTGGCACGAGGGTACTTGTACCACCTCGTCGTCGCGGAGACTCCGCCGTCGTCGAGACGAGACGAGCTGCCCAAAGGGCCGAGGAAAGATATCTAACGATCGAATGAGCTACCGCGGGGCTCTTTGCTGCAACATCGCCGTAGTTCACGAGGGCTAAGTGGCACTTCAGCTCCACGACTTTTAACTTCTAACGTCGTCGATATTTACACCCAGGTACATTATGGAGATTTCTTTTCCCAGGCGTTCATTTTTTTTTTTTTTTTTTTTTTTTTCTCTTCGCGAGCCACCGCTCACCGGAGATTCCCGGCGTATCGGTTACGTGCACTCCTCGCCTGGCCGTTATCTCGAACTCGCGACACTTGACTCAAAATTCTTGACGAACAGCCTTGGGAACGTAATTCAAGGAAAATATTACTCGTGGAGCGCCGGCTAGCTTTTACCCATCGACACACTCGCGACGTGGAAAAATGTGCCAACTCTTACGGTTTCCTCTGGCGCTATTAAGACATTTATTTTATTCTTATGATTAATTATGAAGAATTTATGTCTCTCGTGAAAACTGTGTGTTCGTTGAAAAAAAATATCAATGACTCATGGAAAATTTGTTTATTTCAATTCTACTTTCAATTCTTACAGTTTCATACGCGATTGAAACGATAACATGGAATCTTGACAGCTTTGCGGTCGTTGTTGCATTATCATATGCATTTGTTAGGATTGAAGGTAGAATTGAAATTAAAAAAACAAATGCTTGCGCAGCCCGCAAGTAGTGAAGTTATTCTCAGTGTTCTCTTGCTTCGTCATAGAGGAAGCTATGTTTCCGTAAAAGAAATGTCGAGATTTTAGTGTCGGAGTATTTAAATAGTCTGAAACCTTGAGAAATGTGACTTTTACCTGCCGTCCCGATGAATGTGTGTGCGTGTGTGTGTGAGTAAACAGCCTTGCATCGTTTAACAGACAATGACTCGGAAACGATTGAGATAGCGAGTTGAAATTTGTTAAACTACTAGAGTGGTCACGTTCTCTTCATTCAGTGCAATTGTTATGAAAATTGAGGCCGAATTCAAGATTTTACGCGATTTTAAAACATCGAGGTATCGAGCTCAAATTTCGGAGATTCATAGATTAACACTGTACAATATTTGATATTCATTTGCAAAATAAGTAATTAATCGTTGTCATTTTAGGAAATTTTGAGAAAGTTATGCACAAAATTGTAATAAATCGGGAAGCCATGTGCAAATTACTTTTTTGTTTTGCGTTTTCACAAAGTTGTTGTTTTCTTTAAAATTAAACTGTGACATTTATTCGCAATATTTTGACACATTAGAAAAATGATTTTAAAAAATGTAAGTTTTAAAGTAAACCTTTGAGGACCTCATAAATATTTCAACCTCACAAGTTTGCCTATGCAGTCAAATGCAGAAAAATAATATTCCCCTTCACCGATCGTCGTCTCAGCGTTATAATAATTTAATGAAGTGCCATCCAAGATTCCACCGTGACGCTCGAGTTAAAGTGTTTCAGGGTAGGCCCAATGAAAATTCGAGAGACCATGAAGAAGGACGATTGTCCCGAGTGACGAACTCACCTGCCCGCCCACGGTATTCGCACCCCGGGCATTCAGGTGCACACTTCCCTCGTTTACGACGGCGGTAAGCAAAACGTTTTCAACCTGTCGCGTAGCGCACGGCGCGGCGGCAACATCGGAATAGCCAGGTCAGAGCGAAAGGGCGGTTCGGGAATCGTAGTACGGGAATAGCGAAAGAGCCCCGGGGCGAAATGGAAGCGCGTGGCCGACGCATAATATCCCGTAAATTATTCGCAGGCATGATGTGCCTGCGAGTTCGAGAGATCGTTCCCATAGACTTGCCGAACGTCTCATTCCTCATACCTCTTCTCCAGCTATCTCCAACATTCCGGCTACTTCGCAACTCGGCTAGCTGACCATTATCCTTCGCCGTCGATGGTCACGCGACTATCCGTGCCGCATAATCGCGAGCCTAGGATTAACCTCGGAATTCGGAAGGAAA
This sequence comes from Amblyjoppa proteus, assembly GCA_963922035.1. Taxonomy (NCBI): domain Eukaryota; kingdom Metazoa; phylum Arthropoda; class Insecta; order Hymenoptera; family Ichneumonidae; genus Amblyjoppa; species Amblyjoppa proteus. The sequence goes on along the minus strand of OY998228.1, from coordinate 7,930,770 downwards.
CTTTTGTAGCCGTATCGAGGGGGCTTCGGACGGGAGTCTCACAGTGAACGATCTTTCACCGTCGTGGGAAGCCGATTCCGCGGTAGCGGCGAATTCGGTATTTCTTCGGAAGGCCTCTCGACTTTCCTTCGCTGCTCGCAATTTTTTGTCGTTATTTTTTTTTTTTTTTTGTTTTCTTCATTCTCTTTTTCTATCCCACTCATCATAATTACGACCGTGGAGAGTAGCCTCGATTCGAGTTTCTGCCGTGTAATAAACGCGCGAGAGCAAGGAATAAAGCCGATACGACCCACACGTGAATTTTATGCCGGTCCGGGTGGATTGTTCGAGACGGGCTCTCGATGGCGACGTGGAATCTCACAGCCAATGCCAGTCACTGCCGACTCCGTCGGGGTCTAAGGTCTAAGGTCCCGCGGATCCTTCTCTTCCTCTTGCCTTCGCCGTTTTTCTTTTTTGTCTCTCCTCTCCGGAGCGCCAAGGTCCCGAGTGCGGAGGCGTGGGTACAGGAGAGATCAAAAAATAAATAATAAAATAAGGCACAAGGCGAGATATTCGGCTGCCCGCTGAGTCCTGGCGCCTCCTCCGAGTCCTCGGGCACACCTGTGTGTTCTTATCCCCGCGTGGAATCGAGACGAACAGAAGAAAAAAAAAAAAAAAAAAAAAAAAAAAACAGGGTCTGCCCTCTCACACTTCGCCTCCGGACAGGCGGGTGGTATTGCCTAACTCACGAAATTATAATACACCGTTATCCTGTAACGCTCCGAGCCGGAGAAACGAGGATTCAAGGAAAGAGAATCATCCCGGGGGCTGAGATAAATGCGCGCGGGGCCATGGGAATACGTGACCCGAATTGCATTTCGACTTTTACCTGTTACCTCTGCACCGCCTATCGTGGTCCGCCGGAGAAATCTTGGGAATCCCTGCGGACACGCCGGTGGAAGCGACAGCGGCAACAACTCGGTCCGCTTGTCTTTCACGCCCTCGAGTCCGTCAATACCAGTCGAAGGCCCGCATCTCCGCGTGCACGTTTCAAAAATCGACGAGACGGTGGTGACACGCACACCTGGTCGCACCGCGACGGGAGAAAGAGCGGCTCGTTGAGAAAACGTACGTGGCCGGTGGCCAGTGCCAATTTACACGGGCACGGCGCTCCGTACGTGATCGGGTCACCGTTCGCGGGCTTAAGCGATCTATTCCGTCAGGTGTTCTTTCATGTCGCTGGACGGGGGTTTATTTATCTTGGTTCGCGACTCACCTTCTGTGGGAAAAGCCCCGGCCTCGGCGTCTTGGCTTGCGTAGAAAAGCGCACGTCGGGGGATTCGGAGGAATAGGAACTTGGCGCGGACTGGCGGAGAACAAATAAAGCTGGAAAATGGCATTAATTTGTTATGTGCAGATAATCCGAGAAAGGAAAATTTTTTTGTTGAAGGAAACCAGGAAGATAAACCGTCCGAATGCGCGAAAATTAAACTTAGAGATATAATCGCATGGACCAAACAACTGGGTGGTTGTATTGTAACCACATCGTTGACCCACTTTAGACATTAGTGGGTTATATTAATTTAATTTAATTAATTTTATAATTCGACAAATTTATTTACAGTTTAATTCATTACAATTTAGGCCAACAAAAATTTGTTGCTTGCCAAATTAATCGCCAGGAATCTGTTTAACCGCGTATAGGCAAATACCGCTGCAAGGTTTGATCGCAGACCTATCAAAGTCCTGATTTAAGCAAAACGCGAATAAGTGAGATAAATAAAGTATACTGCAACTTCCAGTAATTCCCTTGCGATCCCGTATCTATATCGTTGGCTCAATTATACAACTCCCTTTCTCTCCTTCTCGAGAAAAGTAAAAAAAAAAAACAATGCATCCCCAAACTTTGTTCCTCGGTCGAGAAGGTAGAATTTAAAAAATCGCGTTACAAGTGCGTTTTCTGGGAGTTCAAATAAATGAAGACTTGGCGAGGGCTGACGAACAAATCATGCTGGAAAATGGCATTAATTTCTGATAAATAAATAATCCAGAAAGGGAACATTTTTTGTGGGACGAAAACCAGGAAGATAAGCAGTGCGAACGTTCGAAAATTGAACTCAGAAATATAATCAGCTGGACCAACCAACTGCGTTGAATTGTAACCACGTTCTCTTGGCCCACTTTACCAATTCGTGTGTTATCTTAATTTAATATAAATTAATTTTATATTTCAATATATTTCTTTACAATCTCACAATCTCATTAATTACAGTTTAGGCTAACAAAATGTTTTACTTCCCTAATTAATCCTCTGCAGGCTATTTCACGGTGTATACCAAAGTACCTCTGCAGGGTTTGATCGCCTATCAACGAGCCAGATTTGATCAAGATGCAAATGATAAGTGAGACAAGTAGAGCAAACTACAGCCTCCGGAACTCCCCTACCGATCCCGTATCTATATCGTTGACTCAATTACCCGCCTTCCCTTCTCCCCTTCTCGAGAAAAGTAAAAAATGCACCCCCAAACTTAGTTCCCCGGTCGAGAAGGTAGGATTAAAAAAAGCGCGTTACAGGTGCGTTCCCGGAGCCTGGGATATCCCGAAGAGTCGTTAAAGGCAGAACGACGAAGCGCACCTGCCCGACCGGGCGGACCTTCCCGGCTCTCTCGCATCATTCATCGCCGCTCCGGTCGTATCTCTCGTCGCTGCTCCTCTTGCATCCGAGAGTCGGGATGCCCCGCGCGAGGATCCTCCGGTCCCCATCATCGCGTTGTTCGGATCCCTCCCCCCCCCGCACGTTCATTACCATAGCTCGGCTATCGCCGAGCCTCGAGACGGTGCAACCAGGCCAGGCCGAAAGGGCCTCGAAAGACGTAATGAATCTTTGACGGCGCGATCAAAAATGATTTGGGAATGAAAAATGCTTTAAACCTCCGCAAAGGCCAATTACAATTTGATAGCGTCGTGAGCGAGCCTCGCGAAAAACTACACGTCCGAGGCTGATGAACATCAGGGTTCGGCGGAAGAGGAACGAGAGCCGCAGAAACTGGACACCTCGCGGCGGCTCCCGCTGCGGCGAATTTCTCCACGGCCGTTTTTACATGCATACCCAAGTGTAACGCCCGGTTCGTGGTAGTAGTGGCGGCTGTCCGACCGTGTCCATCCTCTCGTCGTCGTCGTCCTCTCAACGGGTGCCCGGGTGCATAAAGGTTTTACAACCCGTGTATATATACGTATATACATACCCGAGGTATCGATTTCAAAGCCTCCCAGCCGACGGGGACAATCACGCCGCGGGGCGCAAGGGAATATCATCTTGTCACGCCACTTTGTCCGCAAGGGAAAATTTACGAATGCCTTTTGCCCAACCTGTATACCCGCCGGCGGCCCACGGATTCCGCTAGTTCCCAAACTCTCGTCTCTCCCTTTTGGACTCACAACCGGATCTCTCACAAAGACAGAAATCCTAAGGCTGCGAACTCCAAAAAGCGCCTAATTTCTCTTCTTTTTTGTTTTTTTTTTTACGCTTCACTGGCTTGTTTAGGCAGACGAGACGGTGACTCTCGCGGGCGCTCGCTTCTTTTTATGCTCTTTAATCCCGGGCTTATTTGGCAGTCTCTCATTTCGCTGGCTCGTTAGTCAAGTAAGGCCGAAGGTATGTAACACGCGAGTGCAGTACGCGCTGGTCAGTGGTCAGTGGTACAAGGCGCTCCGTTGGACGCGTGGGGGCCTCGTTAAATTCTCATTTATCTCGGAGAAGAGGATACCTCGTCTCGTCCGGTAGACACTACTTTCACTCTCGGACGGCACGATGAGGCAGCAGCAGCAGCAGCCCTTATTAATTTTTTCGCAGCTCTTGCGGGCTCTCGGTATAAATTCGGATGTAGTGACGGTGGGAGTGAAGCGAGGGAAACGATTTTCGGCTGGAAGGGTCTCGGCCCAGCGTGGCAGGGCAGTGACGGAGGGTCAGGCAAAAGTGCAGTCGAATTCGGACTCACGAATCGGCTCGGGAGGAGTGCAGGTGCAAGCCGGCAGGAACCTACCGAAGGTTTTGGGTATCGCTTACAAACCCTGCCGAGGATTACGACGGATATTACGACGGGAGGGACGGAATGGAAAGAGGAAACTTGACCGAGCGAGAGCGAGAGAAGAATTACGAAGGAAACTAAAAGGCTCGAGAGTGGAACTGCTCAACATCGCCAGGTGCTCGCTCCGACAAATGATTGCATTTGCATATTAACCTACGCCATGTATATATGTATATGTATATATATATATATATATATATATATATATATATATATATATATACACAAATATATGCGAAATGAATCTATAGGTTTATACACGGCATAAATATACGACTTCTAAATCGAGCCTCGCTGCTCGCTCTCGCTTACCGGAGAAGGCGATAACATCTGAGACACGTTAGAGAAGAGCGTGTTAATTATTATATGGCCTCGAATTCCATGTGGAAGCAAGAATCTCCTCTGCCCCACCAGTCCTCTATCGTAAATACATCGATAGCTCACCTCTCTCTGAGATCACCCATGCGAGATTTTTCCATCCTACTTGATATCAATAAATCTATACCAATCGCACTCGCAACGGTGGGTTGCATAATTAAGATTTATCATTATTCTTGATGGCTATGTTTATAATCAAGCAGCAGTATCGCGTGGTTCAAGAACGTTGTGACGGTGATAATGCCCAAAAATATATGTTAGGTTCTACAGCGATTTATGCTCGATTAACTTTGAATATTTGAACAGCGATATCTTAGCTTATCGGTCGAATTACGGAAATATCCATTGAAAAATGTCAAGTTATTTTTAGCGCTGAGAACGAATACGATAGCAATTTTGGCCCAAAGCAAATACACCTTAAGCATAGAATTTTTTCTATTTCTCTATTTTCGTCGTCGCTGAAATTTTTCATGACCTTCCGGCATCGCGTAACGATCAGTTATAGGATTAATAAAAGCGAGAAAAGTATCGTTATTGATCGTCCGTTATACCTTTTGGAACTCCTCTCTGTTCCGCTGGATCCTCTCTCGCTCCTTCCACGAGTCGAGCCAGCACTGCGTGGCGTCTCGGTGTCACTTTACTGCACAACAGGTGTATTCAGGAATTCGGGTAGGTATCAGTTACAAAGAGCTGTAAAACTATACAATCCCGTGGAGGCTCCTGCCGCATACTTTCCATCCGCGTGGCACTCCTCGCAGCCTATGAAATATACTCATCCTCGAAGGAAGCCCTCTCGCAGCGCGGTGCCCTCGGAGAGGCGTCGCATTGTTCTCCGAACAAGATTTACGAATACCGTACGAATTCGGGGCGTGGGCTCGTCATCGGAGGGGTTCTGCCCATCAACCAAGGTGTAACTTACACTCCCGTCCTCGTCCTCTTCTTTTCATTTGCCCGTACAATAAGGTACCGTACAATACCTTCCCTTCCATTCTTCGTGCAATAAACTCCAGAAAAACTATCGGCTCCATCCCTTCGTCTTTGGTCAACTGTTAGAGTCTCTTGTCGAACAACGAAGAGCCTCCCATCGACGTTGGTAAGCCGGATACAAGAGTACGCGTCAAAGGAAAAACAACGCGGTAGAGAAAAAAAAGAAAAAAACAAAAAATAGTTCTGGCCTCGCCGAGGACCACCTTGAAACAATGCCGCGCCGTGTCACGCTCGCGGGGTGCGAAGATCCGTGTCTCCTCTTGAGGGATCGCCGTCCGGATCTTGGGCGTAGCCATATGCCTCGGTGAGCGAGCATGAGCGCATTGGGCGAGCATGCGTGAGATACATTCGTGAGACGAGCAGTAAGCGTGCTTCTGGCTATGGATTAGTTCCGCTTCGAGTGGCCGAACAACAGGTGCATGCAAAAAGTCTCTCGGGGTGTCGGTTACAAAGCGCGGTTCAACAGCCAAAGCAAAGGGATGAGACTCACGGAGTCAGAGACTCTTTGAGAAGGTCCTTTGAATTCCGGATCGAGTACATTGGGAAGAAGACTTGGGATTTAGCTCTTTCGCGTGGGCGGTCAACAGGTGTATATGGAGAGGACGGTGAACCTGTGTAATATAACTATAATACAAACACCGTCTATGGCTGTCGGTGCGGGGAATGGAACAACGGTCTGGAATTATCAGTTACCAAGCGCAGCGAGAACCGTCCCAGTGGAGAAGCTCCCCCCCCCCCCCATCAAGTCGTCCATTGTTGTTGATGGAAAATTTACGAACGCGTCCTGTGGGCTCGACCGTGTTCCGTTTCGGAGTTGGTCATTTTCCGCGGGCTATACCTGATTTATGCAGAGGCCGGAGGGAGCCTTGGGAGCCCGCGGAGGATCACCTGCCTCTGGTAGTGCGCTGGCCCGACGCGCTGTGCAACCTCTTCGTCCTTTTGGAAGAAGCGGGAATCAACTGACCGCCGGACTCTTCGGCTTTTACAGCGGAAACAATTTTCATCCTCTTGTTCGCGTTCGGTTTAGACAAGGCTTGCTCGATGAGCTGGGGGAATGAAAGGCAGCGTACCCTCTGGTCCCTGAAGACACGAGTGTCTCTTTTTTCTTCTTCTTCTTGTTATTCTTCTTCCGTACTCGGGCGACGAGCTTCTTACGCGGACGACCGCGCTCCTAGCAGCGGGTGACTCATCCTTTGCCCATGACGAACATTCGAACGCGGAAAGACAACGAGGACGAAGTCGCTACATTCTCAGGAAATGGAACTTTTTTTTTTTAAGTAACAGGATAGGACCCGAAAAACAAGGAAAGTGAGGGTTTCTATGAAAAAATTTACGGGATTCGCTGGTGGAATTGGCCATGGTATTGAACCGTTTAGACTGTTAAACTTGCAATTTTCTTGACGTTGCAAACTGGGCAGGACCCAAAAAAACAAGGAAATTTAGGATTTCGATGAAAAAGATTAGGGAATTCGTGGGTAAAATTGGGAATGGTATTGAACCGTTTAGACTCTTGAAGTTGCAATTCTCTGGAAATAGATTTTTCTAAGTAACTGGATAGAAACCGAAAAGCAAGGAAAATGAGGATTTCTATGAAATAATTTGGGGAATTCGCTGGTGAAATAGGGAATGGTATTGAACCGTTTAGAGTTTTGCAACTTCGCCAGTTGAACGAGAAACCGTCGAGGGATTCCGTGAAGAATAGCATTAGGGAGGTTGGGTTCGATACACTGGCTGTCTTGAGTAAAGGGGCACAGGTGTGTAACCGGGGGTCCACTCGAGATCGCAGCGAGGAGGCAGGAACGCTATAACGGCGGAGAGCTGGAGAAAGAGCCGAGGGGACGGTCCAGGTGGTAGGGCCATTGTCCTCCGTGTCACCGATACCCCAAATATACCTTGGGTCCGGCATTGTTCCCTTGTAACCGATACCTATCCTCCCGGGTTCCCAGAAAGCGAGGATTCTCCGTCGTTGCCCACCTCGCTCGTATACCTGACGGAATGTTATTGCAGCCAGTGCGATCGAAAAAAAAAGGAAAAGAAGGAAAGAAGGGAAGAGACTTCTTGATCCTGCGCATTGTCTAATTACTCGGATCCCAAAGGGATCCACTCTCGAGTGAGTGGATCCCTTTGGAATCCACGACGAAGACTTTGGTCCTATTTTCGTGCTCAATGTCTAGGAAAAATTATGTTTACTAGAGCTGGGGCAAAATGGACCATTTTTACTCATCACTCGCTCGACGTAACGAAAAGTCTTGTCTGAAGCAAAGCTGGGCAAAGTACCGAAAAGTACTTAAAGTACAAAGTAATTTCCGTACTTAAAGTACTTTTATAAAATACAAAGTACAAAGTACTCGTTCTTCTTTATCGGAAGAGACAGAGTTCCACGAGTACCGATGAATTTGGAGAAGAATTTTAAAATCAAACTGCCCTGTTGAGTGCCAACGATTTTTTCAAAACGTCCAAGCTCTTCGTTTCCAATACTTGATAACAGATCAATCGACTGGACTACGAAGACTGAACCTTGGGGTAGTGAGTGGAGGTCGACTGGATGTATAACAACTAAATCTGGGATGTATGGATTCAGTACAATGGCCGAAAGTGAAAAAGGTCTCTATTTTATGCATCAGAAATCGGATTTTTAGGATTTAAATGGAAAATATTGGACTGGGAGTAAAATAATTGTTATGTTCGTATTCAGCGAGAAAAAATACGATGAATATAGCCTTGAAACAGGAAGAAAAATCGAGTGAACAAGGGTTTTTCAATTTTTAGTCACTTTTGAAAAAACGTCGATTTTCGTGATTTTCGAAGGTCGATATCTCGGCTCCCAATGGAGCTCGGGAAAATCCGAGGTGCTCGTCGTGTTCTACGGGAAAAAAATACACTAGATAAGGTCTTGTCCCAAGTTCTAGAAGCATTGTATCGGGCAGTTTCAGAACGTTGGAAAACGTGAAAAATTGACTCGAAAGGTAGCATTGCAATTTTTTAACGAAATTTTTTTTCTTTTTTAAAAAAGGAACTGCCTCGTATTTCGACGTATTTTCTCCCCGCTGAACACGAATCCGCTGGCCTTTTTGGGGCTAAAGTGCAGGGAGACGTTGAAAGTGTCGATTTTATGCACGAAAAATCGTATTTTTGGGATTCAAATGAAAAATATTGGGCTGGGGGTAAAATAATTTTATGAGACAGACACTTTTTTACGTAACGAAATCGCTGTATGGGTAATTTGCACACGGTTTTCCTCATTTATTACAATTTCGAGCATAGCTTCCTCAAGAGGCAAGGACCTCCCCGCAGTGCACAAATCCACCAAAGCGCGATAAAAGCGTTCGCTCGCTTCGTCTTCCCGGCAAGAATTTCGAATGAAGCCGCCCTCCCCACAGCTGGGTCACTCTGCATACAAAGTGCCGCTCGTTGCGCAGTCTCATCGTCCGTCTCCACGAGCGAGAGCGAGCCACGAAGACTGATGTCCGCGAGAGTCGCAACAAATCATACACGTGGTGGCCCTTGTGCCGGAGCCCTCCGGTGTCACGGACGTTCGCGTAGGACGCCGAGAGATATCAAGCGGGAGGGCCATCAGCGGAGCAAAGCGCTTTTCAGAGAAGCGGTAAAAGGCGCGCGGACGGAGTGGAGAAGAGAAGAACGGAGCAGCCGGAGAACGCGAAAGACTCACCGATACGGCGACTCTTCGCCACGGGGTACCTTGCCTCCCTTCTTGAACTCGCATCTCTCCGACCGTAACGGAGCAACGCGTGCGGTTCTTCTTTCATCTTCGCTACACTCGAGCTCGCGCATACACATTTCTATCTCTCTATATAAATGCCCTCTCACACGTCGCGGTTCTATCTTTCCCGAGAGCCCTCTTTAGCGCCTCATTCGCTAGCTTTCTGGCTTTCGTCACTCGCGCCTCCCGTCCCGGTCTCGTCACCGGAGATCCGTCTGGCGTCTCGTATCTCGATCCGAGATACGAGACGCTACGGTATCTACGGTATCTCCCCCCCCCGTCGTACTCTCTTTCGACTATTTTCCCCAAGGTGCATTGTGCCTCGCTCCGTGTGGGAACGACGATTACCAAACATACCGTAGCTTCGTTTTTCGGCTTTCGGTTTCAGCACCGGTTCGCTCTATCAGCGCCGTTATCCTTCCACGTAATCGCGCCTCCATCCGGAGTCGTTGATACTCATTCATAACCGTTCGGCGACAATCACCGCCCATCGAGAGTCCTCGCCAACGAGTTCGACAACGAGCAAAGTAGCGACCAGCCCCTCCACCCAGGTGACTCACTCTCGGTGCCGCGAAAGAGTTATCTCGCGTGGGCGTACAAAGCGGAAGCAAACCGCGGAGGCGTTTATCGTCGCGATGCCCTTCGTCCTCTCGCGGCTCCATCCGCAAACTGCCGCAACGATTCCGAGAGCATCTGCTCTCCTGCCACTGTCGTGTGCAATATCGCGTCAGGGATGCAACTTAAAAATATATGTTCCATTGTTTCCGTCGGTCTCTTTTTTTCTTTACTTCACGCAAAGTCTCGCGGCATTGTGTCTCCCGTCTCGGTGAGTCGGACAGCTGCTCCTCGGATCGGCAACGTCGAACGAGCGTTCTGCGAGGCATCGAACGGGTAGTCGCATTATTGTTAAACGAAAAGAAAAAGAAGAAAAAAAAACGAGCGAGGGTTTAGTCGTTTCTCGCGTGTCTGCGGCTCCCCGCAGACACGCGAGAAACGACTAAATCGGAACGACGATTCTCCAATCGTCGTTCCGATCCTCGAGTCTCTTTCGCTCGCGAAGCATCGGGCGATGCAACTCGGATGCTGCGGAGGACTCGCTGCATGGAGCGGAGTAAATAGCGAGTAAACGAATCACTGGAACTCGATTCGATGTGCAGATATCGATCGGAGTCCCTCGCGCTCGTCCCCATCGATTCGACTCGATCTTACGGTGTCTCCGATCTACGGCGATCGAGGAGCCCCCCCGAGCCACGCGGTATTCGAGTCGCGTGACGAGCGAGGATAAAGATACGCCCTCGGAAAGTTAACTCTCCCTATCTCACTCTCCGTCTCTCGCGGACGATACGGGGATCCTTTTTTCGCTCAACTGATATAAATCTCATTGGAGTCGTCGTTTGCTGATTATAAGAATCCTGTTCCCGGCCCGTAATAAATCTCGTTCTATCTCGCTCCTCTCTCGCCCGCTTCCCGACGCAGCGAGACTCCTCGCTGCCTCACCGACACCGGTATAAACTTTTGCCACGTCTCGTTACACGCTCATTTGCGATAAGAAATATTCCTGTTTCACCGATGATTAAGGATTAATTTATATTCCCATCTCGAATATTCCCACAGAATATGTTCTGTAATTACATGCGATACGATATATATATATATATGAACATATACGTATATATATATAAGTAAATGTATATACATATGTGTGTCTGTGTGTGTGTTTTGCAGAGAAATTATTTAACAAAGTGTCTCAGTCGTTGGATACCGTAAGCCCAACCTTGAGTTTACACGGGCGTGAGAGCCTTCGATTCGATTCGAATTTTATTACTACCGGGTCTACTACTTGTTTCGCGAATCTTAAAAAAAAAAAAAAAAAAAAAAAAATGTTCTCGTTCTCGTAAAATCGGTATTAATGCGTCGGGGCTGTACGGCAAAAAACACGATTGGCATCTGTTATTGCTCCGTTCGGCGGGGCGATAGTGAGTACCGGTCGGCCGCGAAGTCGCGACCGCGAGTGATTACGGTGAAGATAACGAGGCGCGACGCATCTGGCGCTACCCCCGCGCGCAGAAACGAAACTCCCACGCGACACCATCGCGAGACCGTGATTTTTCGTATCACCCGATTCTTCTCATCGGGTAATATTCAGAAGAAAATATTACGTCTAAGATAAACCCGCTCGAATAATTTACATCCCACTCCCGAGACACCTGCGCGCGTTCGTCTACGGTGAAGAAAAGTTAAAAAAAAAAAAAAAAAAAAAAAAAAAAAAAAAACAATGACGGATTCCGCGTCGCAAAATAAGCCAACGCCGATACGGAGCCACAGCGCCGCGGAACGTCGTCTCCGACAAAACAAGGACCCGCGGATTGCACGACGCCGCGGCGCCGACGTCCAGCTGGCGTTTCTGTCACCCCCTCCGTGTACCTTCGTCGTGCGAGATTTTCGACCCCACACACGGCCGTCTTAACATCCACGTGGTACCCCGCTTCGCTTAGGCCGAGCGGACTTCGCGAAAAACACCCCACACAATTATCCGCGATAAACGATCACCAGCAAATAAAGAAAAAAACAAAAAAACTTTAATTTACTTCCTCCCAAAGAATCGTGCGAGAATAATAAATACCACGGGCAAGAAAGGGAGCTTCGGTGGACGTTTGAAGAGACTCAAGGTGACGGCTGACTACGTTCCTGAAGACGCGCGCGAGTCGTCGCGACGCACCGTGGAGCAGCGAGGGCGCGAATCGCACCCGAGTGCGTTTCGAAATAGACACGTGTGTCTAGACAGCATCGAGGCAGAGACCAAAAAGCGTCGAAGGTCCGACGAGCGGTCGCAGCTATGCGCGAAGAGAAGAAGTCTCGGATGCAACATCGAGTGGGCAGGGTGCTTGCGAGGTGTAGAGGCTGCGCATCGACATGCAACGCGTTGCGTACCGCTGGAATGGAGTAGCGGTGGAAGGCCCAAGGAACACGGGAGGATGCACGGCGGGTTGGGAATAAGATTCCCGTGGCATACCGATCGTGCCAACGGAAGCCCTCCGTGCGCCGCCTCGAGGGCGCGAATTAATACGTTCGGAATAGTGGGCAATTACTGAAATCCGCGTGCTCTCCATCCTTCTCGGCTCTCCTCTGCTACTCCATTATCCGTCAGGGGAGGCGGAGGAGAGGACGAAGGGCGAACGGCGCGGTGGCTACCGCGCTACACGACGAGTCACGATTCCCGCTGGGTCGGAAGACCGAGCGAAAGAGTTCCCTCCGAGATGCGAGAAAATAAGGAAGAGAAAAAAAAAAAAAAATGCAAGAGATAGGCTAAGACGGCTAACAAACGAGATTTGAATAAAGGCCTCCCGCTCTACCATTCGTGCTCGATCGCCGAAGGGCCGAGAGGCGGAATGGTTACCGGAGCCGAGCCGATCTCATCTCCCTCTGCCTCTCTTCGTGGCCGCGAGTCGGCATCGACAAATCATCATTACAATATCCGGGTGACAAGTTTTTCGCGCCTCGGCTCTCGGGCCGCCGCACCTCGGGATGAGGAAACGATGCCGCGAGGTCGATATTATTACCCATTAAACGGTAATTTAGTACGCGTGGCAGAGGATGACGACGATGATGAGAGAGAGAGAGGAGCGTGGAGCAGCCGGCTCGACGGGTATTTTCGTGAAGCGTTCTAATTCCGTGGGCGCGACACGTGGGACCGTACGCCGCGGAGAAGAGCCAGCGGCGCGTGTAGAGAAAAGCGACGCGACGGTGGAAACAGATGTGCCGCGGGCTGCGCTCTATCGCGGTATAAATATAACGCGTGTGCGCGAGCTGTGTACATATAGGAGACGCGGGGGGCTGCGGAGAGAACACCGGGGGTTGCTCGTTCGGTCTTAACGGTGCACACGCGGACTTCTTCTTCATCATCTCGATTCTGTGTATATATCCCGCCTTGCCGCACTCCGTCGCTTGTGCTCCTTCGGGCCGGGCACGGTACGCGCTCGGAGTGTAAAAGCGCGCTCCGCTCCGTCGCTGGATCTACGAGCGGGAGGCCCGCGTATGTGTGAAACACGTCGCGGTGGCGACGGCCGCGAGCTCTCTCGCTCGGCGAAGATCGTCGGTGTGTACCGGCACCGCGGCGTGGCTCTCGATATAAAGTTACCCGCAGTCGGGAGACTCTGGCGCCATACTGCCCCGGACATTCGAGCTATTTGGATCGCGACACGACGACGAAGAGGCTGCGAGAGCCTCCGCGTAGAAAACCACCTATGTGTGTACGCTGCATCGACTGTTGTCCGGCGCAGTGATATACGACACGCTTGCTCGATCCGCGCGTTGCAGCATTTTTATTGCAACGAGACGGTACACAATAAGTGTATCGGATGATAAATCATTGGGAATGAACAGCCACGGAAGATATCTCCTCGCGAGCTTCCGACTCTGTATCTTTGATACGCGCCGAGGATCCTCGTTATTGCGGGTTGTTTGTATTAATAGGGCATATCGAGGACAATGGGGAAACGTATCTATGGGCGGTGGGTCGAACTGTAAGTAGGGTAGAGCGGGGCAAAATGGCCTGTTTTTTTTTAATCATTTTCTTTTTCGCGAGAGATAAAACAACGAAATGTGTTATCTCGAATGGAGTTTCGTTTTGCCCCGATCAATCGTCCATTCGGCGATAAATCATCGGGGATGGAAAGACGATGGAGGATCTTGCAACGTCAGCTTCCCACTCTGTTTCGATGTTTGATCCGCGCTGAGGATCCTCGTTATTGCGTGTTATTTGTATTAACAGGGCATATTGAGGACAATGGGGAAACATGTCTATGGGCGGTGATTCGAACCGCACCTTGCAACGTAAGCTTGCCACTCCGTTTATATTTTTGATCCTCACCAAAGATTCTCGTTACTCGTACCGATACAGATATCGAGTAAAACACGTAACGCTTGTATAAAGTTCGAGCATCCGTGGTGTTAATTCCCCGACGTCTACCGTTCCACGAGGAGTTTAACTCCCGGCATAGTGCCGGTGGAATGCGGCTTACCGAGCCAACAAACGGATTGCCGCCCGAGCGCACGGGAACGCGATGCACCGAGGGGTCAGCGAGGCTGCGGCTACCGTGCGGGGAGTCCCGGCTGCGCATGCATGCAGATGAACGACCAGAGGGACGCGGAGTTCTTTATCGTCCGGTCCGCCAACGCTAAACGCGGGTCTTCGAAACACGCGTGCGTCCCTCTCTACCGTGCACTTCATCCTCGCAGGTTCTCCTTTATCCTTCCAAGATCGTACCAGAATGTACGGAGAGTACAGCCGCCTCGACGTACCGTGCGCGCCTCCTCGTAGACTACCGCTGCATATTTTTTTCTCCCTTTTTTTTTTTAATCATATTACCCGACGATAGAAAAGAAATGCTTCCTCGTATACGCGTAGCCAGAAAAGGCAAGGGTCGGAGCCGCTTCGTACACAGCGACTCGACGTTTAATTAACGCGTGTAACGAAAACGCTGCAGAAAAAAAAAACGATAAAAAAAAAGAACCTATACTGGCAGTCTAGGCACGGCAGAGAAGGATCCAGTGCGTATAAACGCAAGTAACATACGCTAGTGGCGAGAAACCGGGTGAGTTCGCACGGTTTCGATTCTCTCTCTCTCTCTCGCGCTCGTTCTCCCCCCGCGGCCGCGGAGTAAAGCGAACCGAGCTGGTGTCGGAGTTGCAATTAGATGTGTGCACCCACGCGCTCGTAAAAACCGTGTGACAACGGTTAATCAGAGATTTCGCACGGCGCCACGCATTAAGATCGCGGCGTTTTGAATCTATCGTCGATCTCCTTCATCGTTGGCGAGCCTTTCTCGTGCATATTCGCCTCCGTTCGCCGGAGGATGGCTCGTTACCCTCGGGACGGCCCGTCATTGGGACGACCTGAACTACCGGAGGCGATCTCGGCCGCTGCGCTCCTCGCGGAGAGATCCATCGCATTCTTCGCGCTCGCACCGCGAACGAGCGTTTCCATCGACGCGGAAGTAAAACGCCCGAGCGGCCAGCTCGTTGATTCTCCCTTTGACAAGGAGCGATAGATCGAGATTGGTACCTGTCGAGCGGCTGGCGCCTCGTCGGCCGCCCCCGCGTTCTCTGAAAATCGCCCCCCCCCCCCCCCCCCCCGACCCGACGGAACCTCCCCGAGCACCGGTGCGAAAGCGCGCAGCCCCTCGCAAGAGCAACACCGCATGACAGCGTCTAATTACTATATTCCACCGTGACATCATTAACGGGCGGCCGATTATGAATGAACACCCCGCGGGACAGCGAGTCGTTGCGAACCATTATAGCCTCGTCGTCGGCGACGACGACGCCGGCGGCGCGCGCCGTGTCGACCCCGATTCCAGGGTGCATGGGAAAAGTTCGGAGTGTGCGAGCCTCGAGCGATATTCCTGACTTGAGAGCCGGTGAACGAGAGTTTTCTGCGTTGATGCGGAGATCTTCCCCCTCCTTCCGCCCCACCGACCGCTCCTTCCACGACCCCACATCGTCCTCTTCCTCGGAATTTCCTTCTCGCTCGCTTCTCGAGATGCACCGGAGATACGGGGAGAGACGGAGAGCCGTACGCGTACGTGTAACGTACGTGAACACGCGCGAACACCATTATGCATATGGGTGCAGCAGCCAGTGCACGACGAGCGCCTTTAGGAGCAACAGCGGTGCAGTAAACCCGCCTTTACCGTGTATAGCACTGTAACTGTGCGTCCGTATGTGTTACACGTATGGACGCAGCGAACATACAAGCGGAGTATCCGCTTGTCTGAGTACAGTTTTCCTTATCCGAAAGGAGCCCGAGATGCGCCTACGTATATGGCTCGACGCGCAACTCCTGGCGCCAGTGTAACTACAGCCCCGTGATTCATGCGACTACGCGACTCCCTGGGATCCCCTTTTCTCCGCTCTTTCCTCCTTTGTACCCTACGCTTATGTCTTTCTTTTATTTTTATTATTATTATTTTTGTTGTTTTTTTTTTTTTTTTTTTATTTTGCTGCAAGTCGTGTAACGCTTTTCTCCGCGTCGCCGCGGAGGATCTTCCTCAATCTCTCGGCCGTTGAGGAGACTCGCGACGGGGACTTTGTATATCATGGAGTATGTCGCGATGAATTTGTTACGCGATCGTCGATCCGCCCGGAGGGCCGTTACAGTGCGTAAAATGTAAATTGACGCAGGCGGAGTGTTTCGTTACGGCGCCAGTTGCCGGCGGGTCGATGGACAAGGCGTTGGGCCAGCCGAGAGTTCGATATCCCGCATAAGGCAGCCATGTGGCGCGCTCATTGAGCATTGTACCGACATTTGGCGATCGCACCGGGCGGACCGATCGACCCGACGGTAAACGTGTAATTTTATTTGGCCTTGCGGATGAGACGTTTCTTCATCTGTCGTTCGCCGAGGCCCCTTTTACCCTCCCCCCGATTCGTATGACGCAACGCGCGACGAGCGCATTAGCGCGAGGTCTGCGCTCTGTACGAAATTTGGGGAATCCCCAGAGGAATCGCGAGTGGCAAGTTTTGGATGGGGACGGGCGTTCGCTGCACTCTGCGAGTCCGCAGGTCGTGTGTTTGCACGACAGATTTCTATATAAGCGAATCACCGTGGGTTACTTTGCGACCCGATTGTGATACATATTTTAAGAGGGTCTCCATCGAATATAAGACAAAAAATAACTTATTTAAAAGAGGATGTAAAAACAAAATGCAGCGACTCGAATATAGTGAATTTTAGGATTTCAATTTTTTTTTTGTCTCACAATATTTTCCAATTTGATATTGATGTTTATTGATAGATAGAACATGTCAATGATTATACGACCTACTTTGCTATCACATGTGTTCTCTTCTGGCTTCCAAATAAATACAAAATTAAAATTAGATAAAATGATGATACCAGTTGCAACCGTGTAAAATTTGGAAAAAAAATTACAATTGTTCATAAATGTTTTTAATATTCGCAACTGGGGATTTTTTTTTTTTTTTCATATGACCGGAGCGTTGATCCGAATGATCAATTTTTGGGGATCCTCGACCCAATATTTTATTGCCGAGGAGAAGAAGTAAAACACTTTTGTTTTACAGCCGATAGACCTTCCTCCTAATCTTCGAGTTGTAATATTTCTCAATTCACCGAGACAATTAACATCTCTATCTGTTAAATCTACGTGGAAGGGGCGGCTCGCGCCAGCCCTCGACACGTCAGGTGCAACTCTCGCTCGGTCGGGTGATCCCTTCGTATAGCTTTATTGCTTCTTTTATTTTTGTTCTCCTTTCTCAATTCTCACCGGGCGCGAAGGAGGAAACGAAGGGCGAGCAGAATGCGCGGCAAATGGAGCATCGAAAATACACGGTGCGCGTGTACGCGCGCGTGCTCGGGGAGTCTCTCGTGTGTGTTGGTGAGCGAGCACGCGCCGGAACCGGAAGTTCGGGTCGAGCACGCGAGGAGCATGCACCGCCGTCGACTTCGCCGCCGCGCAGCACCGGCGATGAGGAAAATTGGGCCAGGGATAAACACCACGCGAGAGAGCTTTGTTCGGTCAAAGCTTAAATTCTGCGGTTTTGCCCGAAACTCGCGGTGCTCCACGACGGAGTTTATACAATACACGCTCGCGAATGCGAGAAAGGACCGCAGGAGCCGGGGGCGCCGGTTTAAGATAAATTTGCATGAACGAGCCCTCGGGCGAAATTCTCCCGAACGCTCGGCGAGTAGTCCGGTGGCCCCTCCGGAGAGAGAGCGCGTGTTGCCCTTGCCTATAATAGCGCGACTGCTGATACACACTCGGGGAAGGCTGTCCAGATCGGCTGAGATACACACACACACACACACACGATCACGATATATATCACATCAGATTCCTTATCCGCGCACACTGCTCCGGGCGCTAACAATTTATTTTTCATAATCGCCGACGCTTAGAAATCCGTGCCTCGTCTATCCTATAATTACCCGGGGACCCAGATTTAAAAACAGTTTGAGGGCGTACGAGGAAAGATTGCGTGTGGGAGTGTAGCGAAGAAGGAGATGGACTGCGGAAACTGACATCTGGACATTACTCACCCAAAAATCGTCTATTGCTCGAACGATCTTCGCGTCCCGATGTCCGATGTTCTACCTCCGATTAAGATGGTTAACATTTTATCCGCATAGAGGAAGCTTTGTTGCCGTAAAAAAGTTTTTCTGGATTTTAGCATCGGAGTACTTAAAATAGTCCAAAACGTCAAGAAATGCGATTTTTAGCCGGCGTCCGGACATAAGTGCATGGGTGTTTGTATGTGTGTGACAGATATGCGTCGTTTAAAATGACTACAACTCAGAAACGGTTCGAGATGGCCGGTTGAAATTTGGCACACTAGCAGAGTGATCATGTCTCTTCGTACAGTGCAATTTTTATAAAGATCGAGGCCTTATCGAAGATTTTACGCGATTTTGAAATTTTTTTTAAAAAAGGTCATGGTAGCTCTAACTTTGGTAAATTTTGAACGATCGTTCTAAAATTGCGTATCGAGTGTCGACCTAGTAGTAAAATAATTTGGAGATTCGTCATCGTTGAGAGAAAAATACATCAGGCAAGTAGGTGCACAGATCCAACAAAGTCATCGGTGTATTTTTTCGCGTTGACCCTGAATCGGCCAATCGTTTTACATAAAAGTCAAGCATGATGTTGACTTAAAAAAAAGTTGAACATTGAAATTTTCATATGGATTTCTCATAATGTTCCTTTATTCATGAAACTTTCTCGACGAAGAAGCCAACAATACAGAAAATGCTTTCATATAGAAGAAGCTTTGCGAATAAAGGAACATTATGAGAAAGTCATATGAAAATCCCAATTTGCACCTTTTATGAGAAAGTCACATGAAAATTTCAATCAGCAACTGCTATGATGAAGCCATATGAAAATTTCAATTTACAACGTTCTTTGTTCACCAACACAGTCGTGAGATATTCCGAGAAAGATTACAGCCGCGGCGGCCGATAGTCGCGCAGACTCCGAGGTGCGAATAAGCGATCGAAAATGAGGGAGTATCGAGAACAAGGGAAAGGCATCGCGATCGCGATAGAGCGATAACGTTCGGCGTCGATAAACACCTGTACGGTTAATAATCGTCCATTTGGTCTTTACCGTCGGTTTCCGTGTGCTCATTACAGGGCGAAAGGGTGACTTTTATACACCGCAGAAGCTGCTGCCAATCGAAACGTTACAGGCTTTACAGGTGCCCGCTCTCCGGCACGCTTTTAATTTCGGTAGACACTTTGCCGGTTGCTGGCCCCGTGTGTAAAGCCGGGTATCATGTTCGCTTCGCTACGCCGCCAGCGAGGCTCCGGCCTCATGTATGTGCAGCACAAAGTACCGTGCCGGCGGGCTAACACCTTACAGCACCGCGCGGTATAGTTATAGCCTCCTACGAGACTTTCACGTCGATCTTCCGTGCTCGGGACGTTTCCATTATTGAAGCCCCGAGGCGTATTATAAGCTGTCGTTACGCGGCGCAATTCTCGCTCAGTTTGAGGCACAACAGGTACTTTTATTAACATTTTAAAAATTCATCGATGTAGGAACAACTTCGAAGTTGTTGCATCGTTGACGGGTCGGATTGACGAGTTGACTGAGATTAAATAGTTATCTGTAAGTCGCCGCACAAGGTACGCGAGACCTGGCAATTAATTTCTCCCTTGGGTCGCCGGCCTTCGCCCACTTTTCCCTGATAGGCAACATTTGAATGCTCGAAGAAAGATGGAATCTCGCCGATGATCGTTGATCGCTGCCCTCCGATAGCCGCCCGACGTCTCTACGACTCTGCAGGCATGAAAGACTCGAGAAAAGATCATCGAGAGATGAACTAATGTGACGTGAGCTCGTCCTCCCGGTTCTCATTCTCGGCAGCGATAGAGCTAAGTGGGCGTCCCAGAAAGAATTAACAGCGAGTACCTATAATTCTCGGTCGGCTACGCTCCGGTTCACCGGTAGCGAGGATAGCCGATCGTGACGCTGGATAAGCTTTCGAAACGAAGACGCATGAGTCGTGTTCAAAGGGTTGTTGGCTTGTCCGAGAGCCGGCTACCGTTCCAGCGAGGTGAAAAGATCCACGAACGCCCTTAACTCTACGCTCCTCGTGCTCGTCCTCCTCTCCGGGCATCGGCGATCGGGCAATGTAGATAAATAAATTGCGACACTATCGGTACCGAACAATCTCCAGTAAATCTCGAGCGTAGACTCATTTCGAGGAGGGAGTGCGTATAACATTCAGCGGACGCGAACGAGGTGGTAAGAGCATCGTTATCGGTTGACCGGTAGCGCAAGCCTCATGAGCTTTTGGATTTATGCCTTGAAAAACGATCATCGGGGATTCTTAAGCGCGTCCATTGAACATCGGCCGCATGTGGGTCAGATGTCGGCCGCTCGACCCCTATAACGCTTCGGGGTCTCGTACGTTCCCGTCACTTGCTTCGGGGAGCGACAGGATCGGAGCTCAAACGGTCCGGATGGCAAACGCACGGGGCGCGTTTGACGCGTGTGCCTTGCGGTTCAGCGGGTGCGTCCGTTCGTGTCTTTGCGCGTGGCCCGAGTGTCCGCAGGTGAATCCATCCACCTGGCACTGACCGCCAACTGCCTAATTAATAACAATCGTCCGGGAAAGGTAGACGGAGCGAGCGAGCATCGAGCGAGCACAAAGTGACCGCGCACCATGGCTTATCGCTCGTCGGTCTCGATTCCTCGCCGTGGGGCGAGCAAACGTTTGCCGTGGTGACCGGGCGACCGGGGGAATTTCCAATTTTCATTTCTCTCATCCTTCGGTCCACAGTGGAAGAGTCGTCTCGTTACCGGGACGCTGGTCATCGATCCCCGTCGATCCGCTCGATCAATCGCGGGTGAGCTCTTCGTGGGAGGTTTCGCCTCTTACCTTGGAATCGTCACGACTCGGGCCATCGGCCGTCCGTCGTTATCACCGAGAGCCCGTACGGACGACTCGGTCCGGAGGGTCAAGTCCTCCGCCGTTACCGTCGGTGGAACGCGAGATCGGTCACGAAGAGCTGTGCTCGACGATCCCCTTCGAATTAGACTAATTGCGACCGGTTACGGTCTCCAAACTCCGCGAAAGGTGAGCCCGAAATGAGCCACGAGCTAGCTCGTTCCCGTTTTCACAGTACACACGAAGGATGATCATTCGATTTGGACGGCGATGCGTGACCCCCGGAACGTGACGCATAAGAGACGTTTAATTCCTCATGATCCTCGACCACTATACGGTCCCTGGCAAATGATAGGGAGCCGCTGATGCCGCTGATGCTGGCACGCTGCTGAAACACGGAATGATCTGTGCGCTCCGTATTTTGCCTCGGTATTCTCGTAAGCAACGGCGAGAGGGAGGGCAGAGAGGAAGAAAGCAGAACCCGAGAGATGAGAGAGGAATCTGCGCATTTACCATTCGGGAGCATTTACGCCGCCGGGCAAGGATGAACTTGTAACGTTCGAGGGAGCGTGGGACCGGGACGCGCGAGACAGGAGATATTGCTACACACACACACACACACACACATCGATAGACAACCGAGCTGGGTGTACGGCGAGCGCACACAGGACGATCGGGGAATTCAGGGTGAAACTGTGAGAGGGCGGTCTTGGTGTGTGTGTGTGTGTGTGTGTGTCGGTGCTCGAGCGGGACACGAACGCGACTTTTCTGGTGCCCTCGACGTCTCACGTGGAGCATGGAAACGTCGGGAGAGAGAGAGAGAGTTCTATCCGGCTGTAATTACGCACGACGGAACGAGGCCTCGAAGCTTTCCCGCACGAGAACTTTGTAACGGGCTTCGATTCGGGGAACCTTGGAAAGCCGACTTTTAAACGCCTCCCGTTACGGGAGGCAACGTGGACGCGCTTATCGGCGATAGCGCACGATGCATAATAGCGCGAAGCGTTCCATTGTATTCGCCAGTGATTTATCGCCACCGCCACTCCGCTCCGGCCTCGTGCGGTATGTTTCTTCCGCTCGGCGGGTTATTCCTCTTTTTCTTCTTGTTTATCGTTCCTCCTCATAATCTTCTTCGCGCACCGCGGCGGCACGGCTCGCGTGATGCCGGCGTGTGCCCGCGGGGGCGTTCGAGAGACCACGCCACCAAACAATATTGCTAGGGAGCTCCGCGCGTAGCAGAAGAGAGAGAGAGAGAGAGAGAGAGAGAGAGAGAGAGAGAGAGACCAAGAGCGAGGGGGTTCGGGGATGGAAAGAAATAAAGAAATACGAGATGCATCGCGTGTGCTCGCCTCGTCAGCTTTGCTCTCTTGCAGGTGGAGGAATCCTCGGCGACCTCGCGAGTTCGCCGGTCCTGGAATCGCGAGGTTCGCCACGGACTTTATATACAGACACACAGTCAGAGCGCACGACGTGCCGGAGAGAGGAATCATCGTGCAGAGCGCGGTATACGCGTATCGCTTTGGGGTACGATGATGGGCCAGAGTGGTGTTTTGCGCCACGCGGTGTGCACCTTAAACGTGGGCGGAACATCGGCCCGCCTGCGGGTCTTTCTCACCCGCATACCTCGCATACGCTCTTCTCATCATCTTCCATTCTTATATTTTTTGTTAATTCTTCCGTAGCACAACAACACGTGTCCCACTGTTTTCTACCGCACGCGAGATCTACGCCTCGATGATTTATTAGCGGCAGTACGAGAAAAATACTCGACTCCGATTAGCGGATCGCGCAGGTTCCGTATAGGGGAGAGTCGGCGTTTACCGGCCACCCAGGCGAAAACCTTGATGTCTCGGCAGCGAGGTGAAGTTTCGATGAAACAATCGCGAATACCTGCAAACTTTGCATCCCGACGCAACTGCTCGATTCTTTGAAAAATCGGACTGGCTCCTTTTAGCCCACTGGACGATATTCGCTCACTCTCCATCGTGCGCCGTGGATTTCTTTGAAACGCAGTGGCGACCCGCGCAATCGATGCTTTCTCTGCTCACGGGAGAGCGATGATGAACAGAGGGAAGGAGCGAGTCTCGGACGCGCCGGCATAGCCCCGAGGAAGTTCCCATGAGTCGGGGGCGGCCACCAGTGGTTTGCCGCGGCTTCTCCGCGAGGTATTCCGCAACGGGGTTCCAGTTGCCCCGGGCCGTCTCTACTCCCCTGTCTTCTCTATACACTCTTCTCTCGCCTATACCATCATATACCACCGGGGCCACACAACACCGGCTACGAGCCGCTTTTATCCCCGGGGCTGAGAGCTGCTTCTGCTGCGTGCAGCTTCTCTTCCACCGGATCTCTCTCGCTCTCCCCTACCAGACGCGTTATTACGAGAAACCCCTTAATAACCGTCAGCTTCTTCCCCCCGCCGCGCATACGGCAAGAAACGAAGAGGACCGCGATTCGATTAGCTCCTCGTCGGTCTTCTTCTCTTTCTTTTTTAGAAATAATGCTCACCGTCAGCGAATTTTTCAACCCGTAACACTCTACACCCGGTATGAACTACGCAACTTCGGCCTGCCACGGCGTGAACCTCGTTCTGTGAGGACTGAGAAAAAAAAAAAAAAAGAAGCAATACGCCCTCGTTTTTACTCCACACCCAGCTTGGCCATTTCTACGTCTTTGATCCTCTTTCTCCTTTAGCGCCGTTCAGGAGAGCTTTCGACCCTCTCGAATTCCTCAGCGGGTTCTCACAGTTTAGACGGATACTTCGTTCGGAACTACGAAAAGGGGAACTACTCGTAGAAGAACGACTCCTCCGCTAATCACGGACATGGTCTTCCGTTTACACGAGTCTGCTGAACAGTCAATGGTTTTCGGGCTGTTCCGGTGTTCCGCTAGATCATCCTTCCCTCGGGTTATCTTCGACTTCTCGCCTCTTTTCTCCCCTCTATTCATCGTCGGGCCTTCATTATCCTCGAGGTTCGACATTCTGAGCGTTCCATTCCCACACCGCTTAGCCAAGTAGTCCTGAGACGCCGAAGACTCCGAATTCGCCAAGTACCTTCGCCCATCCCCGAATTCGCGGAATGGATTGCGCGACGCAAGCAACATCCGCGCAGAGTCGAAGGGAACGAATGGACATGAAAAAAAAACACGCTCGAGAATATAACAATCGCAACGCTTCGTCCCTCTTCTTGGTCGCTCTCACGAACATTGCGCGAAGAACTTGCGAACGCGGATATCAGGGCGCGATGTCAACGAGGAGCAGGAGGGATCCAGCTTCATCCGACCGCTTGCCACACTCTCGCGTACCGGGTGAATTTCGCCTTCCCGGTGAGAATGTGGTGTCATGAACGAGGGTTGCGCGTGCGGTTTTTTTATTCATCCACCGTGCCGTCGTCGTCAATCCCATCGGAAAAGCTGAATTGGCCATTTTTCTTCCTCTTCAACCGACGAGAGCATAATCCACCCGCGGTCAACGTGAGAAAATCACAACGATGGAAAGTCCATGGACACTCAGTGTCGGCGTCAAAAATTTTTCATTGATGTACACATTGTTGATTCGCACTCGTCGGCTCGGAGAGGAGAATCAGCGCTCGTGTCGCCAATGCGTCTAGCATTCTGTGAATTTTGGTATCAGGGCAGCAAGTAGCAGTCGGGATGGAATTTCTCTCTCCCCCCCCCCCCCCCCCCCCCACCTCTCTCTCTCGCTCTCTCTCTCTCTCTCTGCAAGACGCGAGAATCGGCTCTCTGCGCGTGACCGTGAGTCAACGAGGAATCGTCCCGCCCACGCCAATCCGCTCGTCCGGAGGATACGTATTTGCCGAGACGCCGTCGGGTTGGGCTTCCAACCGCGCGTCCCGGCGTCTGGTGAGGAAGAGAAGCTTCGATAAAGTAGAGAGCACCGTCTGGCGTCGTCCGGTTCTGCGCTCGGACGCCGCCGCACGCGGTATCGTCCGGGCACGGTTGGCCTCGCGAGCTCTTTCTCGCGGCTCAACGGCGAGTCTCTAATCTTCCCCGGTGGCAGGGGAAACAGAGCAGAGGCGGAGGCAAACCCGCCGAGTAATCGTTTTCGAAGACCCCGAGGGGCATCGGCGCCGCGCGTCAGTCCGCGGCACCCGGAAAGATAGCCCCGGATTATCATGCACGTGCATGTTGACAAAAGAAGTTTAGCTTGTAAAGCTGATTAAACCTTAGTTAATCACAACCGAACGGGAGATTATGAAGGGAACGGAGGTTCGCCGACGGTGACGAGCGGTGCGAGGCTCCTCGGACGCTTTCTGGACTCCTGTTCGATTGCCGTTCGAGCGGGCGGTCCCGCGCGGCAAACACCATCGCCCGATACCTCCTCGTACGTCATGATCTTCCGTTACTCTCGACATAGCAACTGAATTCAGTGCTGCAGTCCGTGAATTCCTAAGATTCTACCGTCATACCTAACGGCAGCACGATGAGTTTCTCGCTGTCCGTCTAATGTTCCTAGTGTCGACGCTCAGATGGCACCGGCAAACGAGCGCCGGTTGAACGCTCGGTACTTGGTCGGCCGGTGGTTGCGAGGCAGCAACGACGCAACTTTACCGGCGCGACGGCCCGAGCGAGGAGCTCGCATCGACGCGAGGACGTTCGAGCCGATGGTGGGAGATTCCGAAACCATTACTTTTCCGTGACTCTCCTAGAACCGAAGGTTTCCTGTTCCACTCGCATAGGTAGAGCTGCCTCGCCGCTTTTGCGCGACGTCTTTCGATGCGTATCGCGGAATTATCTCGCACGTAAATAAACAATTATGGCACCTATTTAAATATGCAAAATGTCGCGAATGCCCGCCGATGTGAGACTGCGCAAAATAATTCGCCGACCGAGTTTATCGGCACGCGTAACTCAGATATAATTGAAACCGAGAGTACGGCCGGAGATAAAACCTCTGCCGTGAGACGAAACAACTTACGGTAGTCGACGCAACCGTAATGCGCTCGGGTAACGATCTCCGGAGCGATGTAAATCGCATCGGGAATGTAATTAAACGTTTATTTATCGCGACGTCGATGAACGGGAGCGCGTAGACCAGAGTCCGATATCATCGGTTCGATAATTAAATGACCGGACGCGAGCGAGTGTATTCTAACGTTGTTGCACGTCGCGCATGCATTCCTGTTTCATAAATACTTTTGCTTTTTCTTCAAAAAATGCAAATTCGATGGTCGACAGTCTGACAATCATGCGTTAAACTTGCCTCGATGAGTTAAATTTGCGAGCAGTTACAAAACATATTCATACATTTAACAAGCGTCTCTTGTCCACAAAATTGCGCTTTTTTTTTTTTTTTGTTTCGACGAATCGTATTCTTTAATGAAAATTATAAAATTGAGAAGAAAAATATTGTTGACGCGGACAAGAAATTTTTGTTGAATGTACAAATCTTGTTTTTTTTTTTTTTAACCGTGTAAATAATTCATGAGGTGTTCGATGTTGCCTATGATGCGCTGTCCTGGCGTTCCGCGCGCCAACTGACGGTACAAAACGCCGGATAATCGTGATTCTGTCGGTCTATGTCATCTCCTCGGCATCCTGCGTTCCTGGGACGTTGGTAGAGCGCCGCAGCGCCACGCGTCACGGCGAGCAGCACCGCAACGCCCGGCGCCTAGACGCTCGCGACCGCCACCGCGACGCATCGATAGCCGCTCGAGGCGACGTCGGCCGATACATTGGCACCATAATTTGAAAAGCGCAAGTGCACCAGAATTGGCTTTGCCGATTATGCGGGCTTTGCCGGGTTTCATTAAGCATCCAAAATCGCGAACCGTTCGAACTTCATCTACTTCAGATACCTGCGAACAGTCGGGCGATACGCGATGCAATGCTCGTCGTAGAACAAACCGAACAGTTGGATGTGTCAAAGAAAACTGGTCACTATAGCTATTCGAGGTGTCGCGGCTCCGTCTTTAACCCTTCGTGGTCACGCATATTTCATTGATGATCACACTGGGTTGATTCTACCCGGTTCATTTTTGAACCAATATTGTGACCAAACAGTCGGTTGGAAAAATCGCGAAAAATTACAAAACATCCTTCAAACATTCCGATTAATGTACGAACATTTTTATATGTGAAATCAAATGGCAACATATTTTTATAAAAAAATCATAAATAAAAAACAGGGTGACCACGAAGGGTAAAAAAAATGTATGGAATATACGCAATACGCTACACACAGTAAACAATAATTTCGTAAAATCGCAATACGAACTTTCGCAAAAGTAATTTTGTTAAATAAGTGACAAAATCGTTTGTTCGGGATTGAACATACAAACCTGTCTTCTTATTTTCCGTGTCATTAACAATTTTAGTTTGTACTTTTGTTTGTAGAACTAGAGTCAGTTGGTGCTATCGGGAAATTAGGAAATAAAAAATTGTTGATGTTTGTGGACAACAAGTTGTAAAGAGTACACAAGTTTTTTTTACTGTGTACGCTATTTGCGTCGAAACTGAACGTTTTTGGGTCGCCATCTCTCAGCAGGATGTTCAGATGACGAGCCAGTGGTGTAGTTACAATCAGTATGTGCCTTTTCCGGCAGAATGGCAGATGCGGCTACAAAATTGGCAGTCTGACCTCGAGTACCAATCATCGTTACTGCAGGGTGCCTGCAGCACCGCGGGGAAGAAGAGTTCCTGGATTACCGGTCGCCCGCAGCCGTCCTGCAGTTCCCTGACATTATCCCGACGGATATCAAAGTCCCTCGTACAAAAACTGTGCACTTTATTTACATATACTTTGGTTACATAGGAATAGTGATTGCTTATAGCGAGACCCGAAAGAAAGCGGAAAGCTGTTCATCTTCATCCCCGTCACGCCGTCGTTTTCTTCAGAGGTTTCGCCTCCTCGGGATAACTCGTCGTTTCGGCGGCTTGCCTCGTGTACTCGGTCTCGGGATTGTTCCATGGCTGCGTTTCGCCGGTGCCGAAAATCGCGAACGTCAGAGCCCCGGTGCAATAAGTGGCGGCCAGAATCCAGAAGATTATACTCCATCCGGCGTAGGTCTGATTCTGATAGGTGATCGAGCCGACCATCAGAGCGCTGAGGTAGCCACCCAGCGAGCTCAGCGTGTTGGCCAAGCCGAATATCGTTCCCGAAAAATTTGGCGCTATATCCAGACCATTGCCGAGATAACCGGCGGTAACGCCGCCGTTTATCGTGAGGGCCGCCGTGAATATGACGACGGAGGTCACACGATCGCAGCCCCAGTTCGCCAGAACGACCATCAATAGACTCGGACATAGAACAGCTGGAAATTCGTGCGAATAGCGAGTCAACAGCCCTGCCCCACTTTAAGAAATCCAACCGATCAGCGTTCCCGATAGATCGTTTGTTTATCGAACACGGGACACTGAACGTTCTATCTATCCGATTTATGTATTTATCACTAATATTTGGAGAACTGGAGTAACTCACCGAATGTTGTGAATATCTTACGAATCATGGTAACTCCGAGCTTTCCGGTACGTCGGAGATGATCAGCCAGGGTCGAGGTCGCCACTGCGAATACGTACTTGCCTAAGTACGGCAGGGAAGACAGGAGACCGTTCTGAAATGCGTACGAGACTTTGTCATTACCTGCCGAGTGCATTGAACGAAATTTTTTATCGATATCAAGAGTGAGCACTTGTTATCGAATAAAAAATTCGCTTCATCTGATGATACAATTGCAAGTTCGAAAAGGTGTAACTACTACGTTAAGGTATGCGGCTCGTTCCTTTTTGACTCTCAGCCATCGATTATGGCATAAAAAGGCGTACCTCTTTGATGTTGAAGTTTAGTATGTACTTCATGTAAGTGGGCAGTTGATTAACGACTGTAAAATATCCGTAAACGCTGCATCCGTGAGTTATGATGATCGCCCAGACCGGTGCGGATGTGAAGATTGCTCTCCACGGTACGGCGAGATGCTGCGAAGGGTTTATCATAAGCGTGTAATCATGTGCGTATTACCATCTGATTTCCGCGTACCTTCGTCGTCGATGTTGTGCCGATAGCTTCCTCGATGTATAATCGCTCCTCCTCAGAGATTCTCGGGTGCTGAGCGGGAGAATCGAATACCAGAACGAACCACATGAGGCTCCACACCAAACCGATCCCTCCGGTGACGTAGAACACGGATTCCCATCCAACAGCGGATATCAGGAACCCGCAGAGCGGCATGGTTATCGCCGCACCGAGCGAAGAGGCTGGGAACCATTGAAAAAAGAGGATCAAATCATGCCGATCAAACGATAATTTATCAACGCAACGGGGGTCAACGTACCCATCATATTAGCCACGAATTTGCTCCGTTCCATAGGTGGTATCCAGTGGGAGGTCAGCGGTTGGATCGCAGGCCACGTTGCCCCCTGAAACGGACAACAGCGATTATCGCCACCAACCGATTATAGTTTCACACCAGTTTCCGTACCAGCATGAATCCAAGAATGACTCTCAGACCGGCGATCATCGAGTAGCCAAAGGTCGCCGCGAGAGGCGTCAGGAGAGTGACGAAGCTGGAAACGAGCATGCTGTAGCCGAAGACCCTTCTGGCGCCGACGACCTCGGCCAGTCTGCCGCCCGGAAGTTCCGTGCAGATGTAACCCCAGAAGAAGCTTCCCAGTATAAAGTTCACTTGGTACTCGTCCCAGGCGTATCTGGTCTGATTGAATTCGTTCTCTACCTGAAACCCATCGTATGCTCAAACGACAAAATCCTCATAGACCGTTGACTCGCTCTCGACTCTCACGACTGGCTTTTACCATTCGGACGAGTGATCAGACGATTGCACGGTACAGAGTGTATAAAGTGAGTATAGTAATTTGCATTCGAGACATACACGGTGAGGAGGGAAGTTGGGAAGTGTGGAGCCGTTGTTCGTCGTGTTAATGTTACCCAGGCTGCTCTCATAATGGTCGGTCTGTCCTGTGTTCCCCATTGTTTTCCCTTCGACAGCTGTCGTTCCGTTGATCGAACGATCATCCGACAGATAAACGTCTATCGACTCCGTATAAGGAGCCGCACCGCACTGGCCAGTGCCTTCCAGACTCGCGTTGCTCGTATGGGCACTCTCGCCAGGTATCACCATCGCGACTATCGCTATCGTCAAGTTCACTCGCAACATGTAGTTCAGCATGAATCCGAGGATCACCATTATGTTCAGTACCCGACGGCATGACAAGCGATCTAGAAAGACATCAAATTTTAGCGATTAATCAAAGCGGCCTGTCCGAATCCAACTCAGCGCCAATACATCGCCCGTTAGTCAATCAACGCGTTAAGCACTTGCACTTCTGGCACCAGTCGCCCCGATATAGTATTCACGAGTATTATTAGTTCATTCAGGCGCAGTATGAGGTACATCAAAGTTACGCTGGCCTCGCCCCAAGAACGTAACGGTAAAAGCTGCTCGATGAAGCTTCGGAAGTTCCAGAAGTTAACCTCCTGACCTAACCGCCAGTTGGACCAATGTCACAGACGCGAAAGTGTGACAAGCTGTTCGTGCACAAAAGCGCTTTTCGATATATCATTTTCCGGGAACGCCCGCGGCGGAAGTTGGCTCGCGAGTGCACCGCTCGACGTGCTTTTTCTCGTGGATCGTTGCCAATGCCGCTCGTGAGAAAACCTTCGCTCCTCAATGAGCGCACGTTTCTCGCGTTTTTACACTCGGGATGTTTTGCCGGACGCCCGGAAAATGGGCAGCGCGAAGAGCCAACGAGGCGTTATGGATATCGGAGCGGAGGAGGATATTCCGAGTAGCCTCGTCGCCTGGAGAAATATATTTTCGTGGATAAAGCAGGCGATCGAGTGTCGCGCGATCTCCCGCATTCGTCCGACGAGAACAACGTCACGAGAGCCGCGCCATAAATACACATCGACTCGCTTGTCTAGCCTATTTTTAGAGTGAACCTCTAACGCTATTCCGCGCACCCGTGCGGGAAAGGGGTATAAGTGAGTAACGCCAAATCTCCGAGAGAGCAGCCTTGCATCCAGTTGTTTTTATTTCTATTTTTTTATTTTTTTATTTTTTTAAAGGCCGAGGCCAAGATTTACTTGTGCGATCGACTGGAATACTTAATCGGTTTACGGTACGGATGAGAGACCAGGAAGTCGCGCGTAACTCTGCTCTCGTACGTTATGATCGCTTCTGCTCGATTATGCAGTCGGACGTTTGACGGTGTTCTTTAAAGATAAAAAAAAAAGAAAAAAAAAAAAACCCGCGTCCCTGGCCGCCGCGATAAAAGTCATAATGCAGAACAGAGCCCGGTAAAGTAATGTGTCGCTCGTGTGGAACCGAAAGAGAGAGAAAGAGAGAGAGAGAGGCGCAACGTCAATCACGTATGAGGGACTGTTACGGTCGTTGCGATCACGTTTTACTCTGAAATCTGCATACAAAAACTGGAAATACGGTGAGTGTGTTACGAGACGCTTGCCAGAATTAATAACCGATGAAACTGCAATTGAAGTCCCGCGCAAACACACACGGTAAGGATTTTAGAAATGGAAATCTTGGAATTACCGCAATAAAGTGACAACCGTGAGTCACCTAGTGTTGGCACTCGTAAATTTGCAAATCAAACGATTACTTTAAAATTGTCGTCTGACGGTCGTAACGAGCGTTGCTCAAGGATGAAAACAAATTTGTCGTAATATTGATTTTTTTTTTCTTCTGAATACGAACAACCGGAAATTAAGCAGTCCCATCAATAGACACGCAAGCGGAAATGACTACGGCTGGGATGGTTAATTGTGCGCTATCGGAC
Source organism: Amblyjoppa proteus (assembly GCA_963922035.1). Classification (NCBI taxonomy): domain Eukaryota; kingdom Metazoa; phylum Arthropoda; class Insecta; order Hymenoptera; family Ichneumonidae; genus Amblyjoppa; species Amblyjoppa proteus. The sequence continues at coordinate 7,898,934 of OY998228.1, read as the reverse complement.
CATTGACTACCGGTTATTTCGAGATGTAAGCAGCAGTCGGAAAACATTTCGGCATTTGACAAAGATTTTATTATCCCAGATATCGACAATTCGTTTTTATTGTTAATTCTATAATTTTCAACGAACAAACATAAATTCAGTTCATTTGGCGTCAAGAAACTTGTCAAGTGTACAGACCTTTTATTAACTTGTATCGATTCAATATTGAGAAAATATTTTACGAACAAAATTAATAAAATAATGATAAAAGTTATTATTAAAATTCAATGAACAATGATAAATAAACCAACGGACTGTGCCGTCGCGGCTCTGTCTTGTGGCGTCTTTGCCCCGTTAATTGCCGTTCTCCGTGCAGTAAATGAATTACATCTCCAGCTGGACGCAGTGAACTACAAAAGCGAGCGTGGAACATGATCTCTATTGAGACAAGTAGGTCGTTGAACGCACATCACTTCTCCGAAGGCTTTTAAACGCGGATCATACTCCATCACTCGTAGAGTCAAAGCCATGAGATTTTTTTCGAGGGAAGCGAACGGTTGTCCTCTATTTCGGCCAAGTGATCTTCCCATTCGTGCCATCGGATAATTAGATCATTGGATAAGTGCAGGAAGGACCGATAGACCCTGGCCTCCATATTAATTTTCAAAAGTCTCAATGCCCGCCCGGTGAGAAATGGGAGTAACGAGCCCGTGTCGCGTAACTCAACGCCCGTCAGAGAACATTTACAAAGATAAATGCAATCGGAACCCCAACATTATAATATCGTCGCGAATAAGGCTACCTCGTGACCAATCGTCGCACGTGAACTTGAGCGGCAACACAAAACGCAACAGTCTCGTCGCTCATCGATTATTAATTGTCTTCGAAAGAAAACCCCTCCATTCGTTATTCATTTATTCGCAGAACCGCGATTACCATAGTGTCGATACAAAGAAATTTGCTTACCTGCTATGTACCTGTACGAGGCCATGGTTTAACCCAATCTTATCGCAGTTCGTGCCCGACAATGAAAGACCAACGAAATCCAGGAATCACCACACTCGCGAAGAAAAAAGTACTAAAAAGAAGATACAAAGCGGAATTAAAAATGCAACAGGTGTTCGACCAAGCGCGCGGATCACCGTTTAATTTCCGACGACTTTGAACTATCGCGAAATGTTTCAAACGCGCAACTCTTACACCTATCTAATCGGTCTTTTTTTTTTTCAAAGACTTTTTTCTCGCGTCCGCAAGTATGACACATTCAGCCTTCGCGAGGTTTCAGAAGAAGCAACAGCGAGCCGGTCATGTTTATCCGTGACGACGACGACGAGAGCTGCGAGAGAGGCAAACGCGAGCCGCACCAGCACGTGCCAACTTTTGCGCAAGCTGCAGCACACACGACGAGGCAATGCTGGCGTTCGGCTGGTGGACTTGAAACTGAACGGGCGTCGAACGAACGTCGAGAGTCAGGCAGCCCTAGGAATCAACTTTGTATAGCTATATGCTGTGTACTCTTGGCTGTGGAGAATCCACACGGCTATACGTTCAGCCCGTGTTGTAATTAACAGCAGGCGTGTTCGCGTCTGCACGTATAGAGCCGAGAAGAACACACACGGACACAGCAACATAGGAAGGCCGAGGGCTGAGGTATTTCATTGGAGGGGCAACGCAGCGGCGTCTCCGGGAATTGTCGTTGCTAAGATTTCTCTCGGTTTTTCCCCCCCCTGGACCTTTTTACGCTATTCTTTCGAGAGCAGAGCGCAGAGAGCCGGCAGAACGTCCCTTGGAGCGACGACAGATGTTTCAACAGAGGATCGGAGACCCGGGGTGGGTTTTCCCTTCTCTCCTCGGTGGCTCCGATGGTAGATTCGAGCACCAACCGACGTTAACACCTCCGTGCGAAACGTCCCGGAGGCCAATGAATTAACGATAGATCGCAACTTAAACAAGTTTACTGATAAACTTTATGTACAATCTCCGCACCTACATGCGTAATCCGTGTTACAAACGTCAACGTACAACTAGGCTTTAATCGTTAAGTACTACAAAATCTCTTCCTCCGCCGGTCCTCCGACCCGCGCACGGATTCTTCCTCGTGATAGCGTGCACGATATCTCGCACGCTATCACGAATTAAATGCTGCGATACAAATACAAATAAATCATCTTCATACGCGTCATCGCAGCGTTATCCAATAGGGATTAATACACGATGAAACGTAACCATCGTGTAAACTCGAAAGCACGCGACGATGTTTACCGATATTCTATATATATATATATATATATATATATAAATATATATATATATATATATATATATATATATATGTATATATACATATAAATGTGATTTCGCGAATTATTAATTCCCCTGAAGGTATGTAAAAAAAAAAGAAAAAAAAAACGAAATTATCCAAAGTATAATATAGGCATAGGATAAAGCTATTGGCGAGTCCGAACGATCCACGAACGGATTCGTCGGATCGATTGTGTATCTCGCAACGTCTTCTCTCCGTCACGCAGTTAAAACCTCACGCGATCCAGGTACACGCATTCCCACCGGCAAATTACAACGTGGCATCAATCGATAATGTTTAGTTTGCTGTTGGTCTTTCTCAATTGAGCTCTCCACGGTATTATCGGCGCGTCATCCTCGTCGTCGTTGTCGCTCTTCTTCCCCTCGTTGTCAATTTTCTCGAGCTCAGGGACTTTTCCTACCCTCGATACAGCCGCGGGCGACGAGTCCCTCACCGCGATCGGCGCTATCTCGATTTTTACTGCAGGAGGTACGATCACTGCCGGAGGTGGTGGAGTCGGGCAAGGTCTGCGAAACACACAAGTGGTTTGTTATTCTCGTCGTTATATTGCAAGATGAATAACGATTCAGGATGCGCATACTTCTTCTCGTCGCAATCCTTCTTGGCGAGCAATTGCCGTTTCCACGGCGGAATAGCCTGCTGTCGCTTCTCCTCGTTCTCCTTCGCAATCTGCTCCTCCAATTCCTTCTTGGCACGTTCGGCTGCTTTGCGCGCGAGCATCTGTCTCTTCCATATCGGTATCACGTTGCCCGAGCTGTCTTTCTCTGGAATCTGAAAATCGATAGCAGGATATTATCATCGGTGCGGTCCATTGAGGATGCTGCTAGGCAAAAACTGACAACAAATACGCTTGAATCAACGAAAGATTCGGGCGAGGACGTTGAAATCAAGATTTTGGTGGTACGACGAGAAGATTGATTGGTTCAACAATTCTTTTAGATGATGTCACCAAAATATTTTTGAGTCATTAAAATAGTTTGTTCGACCAACTAAGTAACTATATGAATCGCATTTTTTAATCTGTGAAGGCACCATGTCGAAATGACACGATATAACAATAACACTGTGCAATCTGCATGTATTTGTTATTTTTCCGCGTGTTATTTTCACGTATTTTGTTCATGTTATTTTGACGCCAAAGTCAAAACCAACCTGGTCCACAAAGTTCGTGACGCTGAAAGCCTTGCTTATCTCCGTTATCATGTTCTGCTCCTGGGTCTTCTCGACTTTGGCCCTCTCGACCTTGAGCTTCTTTATTCCCGGTATATCCCTGGTTTTCTTGAGTTCGGCAATCAGATCGGTTTTCTGAACGAAGAACGGCTCGGAAACTGCAACATAGACATCGTATTTTTGATCACGAATCGTGACGATTGTCCGTCGAGATTGTCTTCATCTTTTGTTCCCGACACACTACCATTGGTCATGGAGACGCTTCGAGGTGGAGGAGCCGAGAAGGTTTTCGTGGCGTGCATTTTGATGTTGGTCCTGCGCAACTGAACGCTCGTGAGATCCTGGATGCTGATAGTCGCGAGTGGTTGAGGAATTTTTGGTGATTCCGGCTCCTGAGGGGTCACCGGACTGGCGGGCACGTCCCTCGCCGTCGGCATGGGCGGCAAGGGTGGCGGAGGAGGACCCGACGACGTGGTCTTCACCTCCTCGCTAATTCGCACCTGTTGCACGACCTCCTCCTCCTCCTCCTCCTCCTCCTCCTCCTCCGTTCTGCTCTGAATGTCCAAATTGTCGACCGATCTACGAAACACCACAAAAAAAAACACAATTGTGATCACCCAAACGACATATCCTTAAAAAAAAAAAAAAGAATCACGCGCACTGTCGAATCGTCACTGGATCGTTGCACACGAGACTGAAATGGAAGTACCGGAACCGAAGAGATACACGAGATCGCGGGGGGTTGACTGACCTTGCCTTGGAGAGGCTCTTCTTCGTCGAGGACTTGCAGATGCTCTTGAGATATTCCGACGGCTTCAGTAGCGTGTTCGAATCGGCGGCGTTCGTAAATTTGGGCGGTATGAACGGTAGCACCATATGCCTGTTGACCAGGTGGGAGACCTGGCTCGCCTTGCCGTCTTCAGTATCCGAGGACGTACTGGACGCTTGGACTTCCGGCTGTTGCTCGCAGGATACGTCGGACTTGATGGCCGCTGTTCCGCGACAGAGAAAACAAAAAAAAAAAGAGCGCCCGATAGTTAGTGTCGGAGGAGGAGGAGGAGGAGGAGGAGGAGGTGGAGGATGAGGATGAGATCGGGAGAATCGTTCAGAGTGCCGAGAGACAGCAGTGTGTTGGCATTGAATGAGATTTTTTTTTTTTTTTTTAAACTAGGAGAGGGGGGTCTCGACATACGAGAGGCGCAACAGCAGCATGAACGCACTCGTTATTATTATAAGTGGAATATATACTATGCACACGGGGAGGCGCGATGTATGCCTCGCGAGCAAGTGAAATCTAGGTAAGTATATTATATGCCCGGTGAGCGCCATGGTCTAGTAATAACCGCATCCATAATCGCTAACGGGCCAATTAAGAGACCGTACAGCGAATAAACTCGAGAATCCCCAAACCCGCGTTTAATTGGTATGTCTTCTCAAATTAGAACGCGTTACCACGGAACTCGAAAAAAAAAAAAAAAAAATAATACTAATATATATGCATCGTATACATGCAAAGACATCAGCGATGCGTCGCGAGAGACGGATCAACGATCGTTATTCAAACTCGGCGTTAATGCCGTTTGCGCGCTTTATCAACACCGCTGAACTAGATTAAGCATGCTTTACGAGCTACCTTCGTTTCAGCACCTTGAGAACGCTATACATATATTGTCAATAATCCGACGATAATTGTACCGGATACGAGCGATCGCTCGCTCACCCCCCCCAATAATCGAGAGCCTTTCACGAGCTCGATCGCTCGTATGCAGAACGTTCAAGCATGATGTGTAGATGATATGATAGAAGGGGTATTTATTGGAGGAGGAAAAACAAGAAATTCGACTCACCCGAGGAGGCTGTGCTGCTCGTCTCGCTCTTGGCGTCCTTGTCTCTTTTCTCCTCCCGGCCGTTGGAATCGATGATCTTCAGGCCGAACGGGACATCATCGATGCCGTCCGGCGGCGGAGGGGGCGGCGGAGGGGGAGGAGGCTTCACGATGCTGCTGGGAAAATAAATTCGATCTCACCGTGTTGACGATTATTTTAATCGGATCGTGATGATAGGCGGGCATTCTCGGGGACGGTCGAGATTGAAAGGGAAGAGTTACGGAAATCGTGGAAAAGTAGGTCGACGATAGCTCGATCAGGTTGGATCGATTTTTAAACGGTTTATGGGCAAGCGATCGGGACGATTTCGATTGGGCAAGAAAGTGAGGACCGGTCTTCCAGCGGAAGTCGGGCTGGAATCCACTAATCGGTCTAATCCGGGCAAGTAATTTGAGCTGGAGAGAGTGTTCCAGGTCCGGGTAAAAGACAATGATTATATCGTCTTTGCGATGATAAATAACCGATAATCGACGGCCCGTCGAGCGACAGAGGCGGGATCGGCCTACTGACCTGGGTCCGGTTATCGAAGTTTTCGTCTCTTTTTCGATGTCCACCGCTGCGACGATCGTCGTCGAGCTTTTCCTCTCCGTCGCGGGAGGTTCCGTCGGGGGTTTCGGGATTTTTCCAACGCGCTCGTTACTGCTGTTCCTCGAGAGGGAAGGCGTCGACGTTGTCGAGGAGTAGCAGTGCAGTTCGCTGCTTATGTTCGAGGACTCGCTGACACTGCTCGATCTGCTGAAGCGCCTCGCCACCGTTCTGGAACGTCTGTCCATGAAAATATCGTACTATTAATTTGTGGAATAGATTTCTAAATTTCGATCTAACATTTTTGTGAAATATTTTACGAATAGGAGTTTCCGAATATTTTCACTCAGAAAAGCATCGTGCAGCTGAGAAAAATAATTATTTTTTTTAAACGTGAAACTGTTTTCAGTCTTGAAGATTTGATATAAATCTGATATAAAATTTGATATAAAATTTGATATAAAATTTGATATAAAATTTGATATAAAATTTGATATAAAATTTGATATAAAATTTGATATAAAATTTGATATTAAATTTGATATTAAATTTGATATTAAATTTGATATAAAATTTGATATAAAATTTGATATAAAATTTGATATAAAATTTGATATAAAATTTGATATAAAATTTGATATAAAATTTGATATTAAATTTGATATAAAATATGATATAAAATTTGATATAAAATTTGATATAAAATTTGATATAAAATTTGATATAAAATTTGATATAAAATTTGAGAGCTCACCCGCTCTCGGAGGAGGCATCGTTGAGCTTCTTCTGCGAGGCCGAATGAACGCTGTCGTTCTCTTCCGGTCTGAGGCAAATTTGCTCGTAAGCGTGCTCGGTGCCGCTGCCGCTGTCCTTTATTGAGTCCGATCTTATCGAGTTTCCATTACCGACCGGCTTGTAGTTACCGTTATTTATGTGCACGTCCACTTTCACTGTAAAACGAAACAAAATTACGCTACCCGTCGGGATGTCTTTAATCATTCGATCCGCTCTCTATTATAATGTTACATACAGAGGACTCGAAGAAGAATAACGATGTGTCTAATTGAGCCAAGCTACATTTTGCCATATAATTTGAATGTTCGGGAAGGCTCTCGGGAATGCCGCAATTATATACAGAAAACGGTGCGAGATGCATTACAACAAATTCGTTGCATTTCCGCTCTCGTTACGCGCTTCTGAATAATGTACGCCGTTTCATCATCCACTCGCGAGCTCGAACGAATAGCGGCACTTCCTCAAATTTAATAACTAGAACGAACTACTGTTGGTAATACTTCGTTAACGGTGTATAAATAATAATAATAATAATAATAATAATAATACGCGCGCACACACACACACACACACACACACACACACACACACACACACACACACACACATATATATATATATATATATATATATATATATATATATATATATATATATAGGGTAAAAGTGGTGAAATGGGGAGAGCGGGGCAAAACGGGATAACGAGACAAAACACAATTTTCCAATAACTTTTGAATGGTGGCGATGGTGGTACGTGGGGCAAAATGGGTTTAAAAAACCGAACGTATCATTGGGACAAAATGGTGTATCAAAAAAATATTGTACGATTGAGTTTTGCCCTCAGTGTTCCGTTTTGCCCTGCAGTGCCATTTTGCCCCGGTCTCCCCTGTGGCTCGGTCGAAATTTCATTGACTGACATGCTAATTGGAGTGGGCCATATTCGCCACTTTTTACCCCATAAACTGATCGACACGTGATAAATAACAATAATAATGAGCAATAATGTAATTGCTCGGACGAAAAGTTTCGTGAGGGTTGCGAATCGCATCGGACCGATAAGCTATCAGCTGCGGAATAATCCGAAGTGCAAAGTAATTTTGTTTTTTTTTTTTTTTTTTTTTTTTTTCCTCGAACAATTCACGAAGCACGAGTCAGCTGAACGTGCGAGCGTATCCTACTTTTGCGACGATCACTGTTGATCGACCGACGAGCGAAACAAATGTTCACTTCTTTTCCCCGAGAAGACTTGTCGCTAAGGAGAGAACATTGGATGCTCACATCGGCGGCCGAGAGAACTATAGAAGCGGCATCGTTATTTCTTTCGCGCTCACTCGATGCGCCATAACGGCTTAACGGGTTTACGGAAGATCGCCCGTAAGACTCTTTAACCCGGTTTTCCACGAGCGCATCGCGTTTATCATTGACCGCGTATGTGCCAGCTAGCTTCGGGATATCGCGCTAGCCCGGAACGTTAAACGCCGACACGCTCGACGACAGGAGTACGGCGGTTCTGGGTGCATTCATACATACAATCACGACGATCGTAAAACACAATCTTTGTTCATTTTGCAGCTAACATCGACGCGCGGCTGTAGAAACGAGCGGGGCAAAATGGACCAGGCTTACCAATCGTTAATCGAAAGAAAAACAGAGAAACAAAGTTTTATCTCAAAAAGGACCATTTTGCAAAAATTGACTCACTGGTCAATTTTGCACCTTCGCGCACCCAGACGACACCGTAGACGTACCGCGCTGCTGTTGATTCATTGATGCAACACTGTATCCGCTGTATCCGACAATCGATGAGTCAGCCTCATGTGAAAATCGATCGAGCGCCCGAGTCACGAGCCGGAAATAATTGGTTATGAAAATTCTATGTTTCAGACCGACCTCAAGATCGAGAGGTTCGATCGAGTACCGTCGATACGAGAAGCCGGAAAGAGACTGACAATGAAAAATGGGGTCGTCACGGGTGAGATGGCAACGACGACGGTGTGAGCATCTGGTAATCTGAACGATTAGATACAAACGGGTGGATACGTGAACTCGCGTCCGCGAGGGCTCTCGGCGAATCGAAGCTGAGCACGTACAACGGTCCGTATTTCGACGAAAAAACGCGATTAATCGTCGGTGGAGTCGATGGTAAACACATATACGAGGAGATAAAAACAACGCCGATCATCACCGGTGAGTACGATACGAACATATCTGTATATACTCCCGACAATCGTCGAGGCGATTTTACGTTCGAAGTTCTCTCGGATATATTCCACCCAAGCAGAGACTTTGGAGCGTTAAATCGGCCCCTGGTATGATCCCGAAAAGGCCTGCTCAGGGCCCGATCCAACCCTCTAAGGGTCGAATTTTAAAACTTTAGTTTGAATTTAAGATCGCGCTTGAGATCGAACTTAAGATCCAAGTTCGGCTCAAATTTCATCGCGTCCTTAAGATCTATCTGAAGTTCGAACTTAAGCCTGAACGGAAATTCTATGTTAGTTCTAGTTCGATCATAAGATCGAACTTAAGATCGAGCTTCAGCATGACATCGAGTTCGAACTGAAGGTAGATCTTAAACACACAATGACGTTCGGGCCAAACTTCGGTTTTAAGTTCGATCTCAAAAGCGATCTTAAGTTCGAGCTAATGTCTTAAAATTCGGCCCTAAAACTTCTACCGGGGCAGGCGCAGTCGGGACGGGGGTAAAACGGATCACGAAAGTGATAGCCATTCGAGCCTGAAGAGACTTCCGCGCTCGATCGAGTATCGACAATGTCTCTCTCCGGCAAGCGATAAGGCTCCGAGGAAGGACGCGACGATTCGTGATGACGGTATCGAGGTCGTCCTGGGTGGATAGACTCCGCGTAGCGTCACGAAAGTACGTCAGAGCGCCGGAGCGGTCTCTCGATCGGCGGCAGAAGAAGCGGCGGCAAAGCGTTAACCCAACGTACCGATATCTGGGACGTGCCACTTACCCGTTAAAGTCTCGTCCTTCCTCTCGATGCCGACTCTTTCGCTGCCGTTTCTTGGTTTATCGGTGTCGCAGAACAAATGAGTTATCCTAGTGTAGACGAGATCGTGGGGACTGTGAAGATAGAACGACTCCCCGTTGTCCCTGGGTTTTTGCGCCGTCTCGGCGATGAACGCGCTCATGGGATTTATGTAGATACCGTCGCGAGGCCTCGTGCCAGGTGGGTGAAGGAAGAACGGCTCGTGAAACATACCGCAACTCCTCAGCGAACACTGCAAAAAAAAAAATAGGAGAGCAACGATTTATTAATATCTTCGCCGCGAACTACCGAGAATCTTCGTGCATTTTTTACACGCGTGCGTGAGTCACGAAAAAAAAAATAAAAAATAAAAAAAAATAGAAGCCAACGCCAGGTGTTTTCTAAAGTTTAATCAATCTTTTTTTTTTTCCGCGTATCCGACGATGAAACACTGTGTTACGACTTTGTTCGGCGAACCGAGTCGATAATTCATTTTCATCGTCGGATTCATCGAGATCGTTATCGTCGTGAGCGAACGAACTCTCGCAATTTCGCTCCGAGGAAAGCCGCGGGATCGCGAGAAGCGATAGTCGGATCGATGTTCAACGATTAGCACGTGCGAACTTGAAACGATCGCAGTTTTAAAGGGCTTCGACTGTTTCATTCCACAAATAACGTAATATTTTTTTTTGTCGAAAAAAAAAAACTAATGAAACAACTGTTTCTGCCGGAAATCGTCGAATACCGCCTACGTAAACCCGTTATTATATATATATATATATATGTATGATGAATACTCGCCTTGTCGATGGAATTCGTGGTGCAGCTGCAAGTGGTCGCGTCGCTCATATTCTCCGAATAATCAGAGCCTAGCCGATCCCTGGCCATTTCATTCGAGACATCAGTGCAGCAATGCTCGTCCACGTCGCCTGTCGAACAACAGAAACAATGTCCCGGGAGGTAAAGCCAAACGAATCGTTAAACAAAATTATATATTCACGTTACGAAATCGTGACAGCAGAATTTCGCGCTGTTCCATCGAATAATCGGGGTGAGCACCGATTCGCGGAAGCGATTGTGCGGCTAGTTAGTTTGTTGCAACGATAACAACACACGTGCGCCGATGTCGGAGTGCGCTCCGAGAAATTACCTTAGTTGGGCCATTACACACCTATAAGTGTTCGTTGAATAAATTCGCGCGCGCGCGCGCGCGCGTGCGGATTGCTGGACGAACGCCTGGTTCGATGCACTATTGCCAAACCTTCTCGGGCCAATTTAAGGTGCGATTAACTTACTCAACGTTCCATTACAATCAGGCGCTCGATAAAACGCTGACACGATGAAGAAATACCACGCAAAAGGCAAACGATCGCTCTGCCGATGTTTTATTTTTCATTTTCGCCGTAAAATTCAACGGTGTAATCTCATCGATGACTTCTCGTGGGAACAGATGTGTGACGTTCGAACATGTCCGAGGTGAAAGGGAACGCGGTTCGTGAATAATCGTTTGAGCGGTGGAAAAATCGTGGGCTTTTTTTTTTTTTTTTTGCAGGAAGCCGCTAATTCTTGTTCCCGCTCGGCTAAATTAACCATGCTTGTCCCGCAGCGGATTGAAAGATAATTTCCATCTATCGCTCTCGCGGATAATTTCGACGGCGAGCTGCCCGTTGTGACCACGCACGAAGCCGATAAATTAATTTTCGTTACGACTACGGTCATTAAAAAAAAAAAAAAAAAAAAAATTAACTATCGCCAATTGGCGCTTCGATCGCTTTTCCTTCACCTCTTCGATCCGCGTTTTACGAGCGTCGGTACCTTTCGCCTAATTGCCCCACCGACGCCGCAACTCGTTGTCCGTGTAACTAAATGAAACTGTCACCTCGACGATGAAATTATTATTATGCCCTCGACGCGAACGTCGTTACTCCCCGCGCTCTTTGCGTCACTCCGAATGCCTAATTTATCGAGCCGATTTATCGAACAGATCGATCGGGTCGGAAGTGCGATGACAAAAAAAAAAAAAATCCCGCATCTCGTCTGACGTCGCAGCTCCGTAAACTTTTTCCCTCCGACGCCGAACAACGTTAAACAGAAGTTAAGAAAATAATAACAGCCGACGATATGAGAGAAATAAATAAACGAAAAAAACAAAAAAAAAAAGGAACTAAAGCCGAGTGACTCGAGGTTGAACGTTCGCGAAAGTAGATTTTACTGCATCGTAAATTCAATTTTCTTCGAGCGGACGTAGTACAAAGTCGTTCGTACTCAAGGTATGGAGGAGAAATTCTCAGCTTGTGTGTGTGTGTGTGTGTGTGCGCGCGCGTGTGCAGATATACGAGAGAATTGTGCGAAGCTGGGACGGGCGAGAGCTCTTCTCTCTCGACTTTTACGTCCACTTGCCTTTTAGAGACGAATCACCCAGTGCGTCCGGAGTAATTATATTCCCGTGAGCTTCCTCCTCGGTACAGAGCTCAAGGTCGCTGAAGACACTGCCCATCCTTCGCGACGACGGTAACTACTGGCAAGGCTCGCGGCAGAGCAATCCAGAACGCGCTTTAATTCGAGCGATCTTTCGGTCAGCGGATTCGCGCGCTGTCTGGCCTACCGCAATGAGAACTGTGCACTCGCCGCTCGCTAAACGCGATCAAAATCATCTCGGGCCTTTTCGTGCGGTAAAATAATTGAAGAAAAAAAAAAAAAAAAAATAGAGAGAAAAAACTCGCTGATAATCGCGAAGTACGCTCGCTATCTCTCGCGATATCGCGGCCGAACGCTTGGCGCGAAGAGCTCAACGTTCGGAAAGATTGTTCGAGGCATATGTATGTAAAAAAAAAAGGTATTCAAGCCTTTCTCCGGCGGTCGTTCCGGTGGAAGCCACGAGTTGCGATCGCTCCGAGGCTGCGATTGCTGCCGTTGCCTCCGTGCACGCTTCAATTCCTCAATTTAACACGTGCCGAAGTGAGAAACTGAACGCCGGGGCGCGCCTGCGCGAGAGTCGGAGAAATGCGCGGAGTGAGTCGTCAGCAAAGTGCCGAGCAAAGCGAGCGCACTTCAATTGGTGAAAATGAAACATTTTTATGGACAATTGCGGACGATATGCGGGCGGGGGGGGGGGGGTGGGGTGGGGGGAGAAAAAAACGTGTGCAAGGTACGAAGCCGGAGTGGTACGTCGCGCCCGGAGGGTGACGGTAGTTGCGAGGGCTATTACGCTCCCGCTGATCATCGTAGCACAACAAGCCCGCAGAGACATCATTATTCCAAGTACCCGCGATCCTTTCTCCCGGCAACACACGGGCCTCTGTACTCTCGCATATCCTGTTACGTGGCCGCTCCGGGGCTCCGGCTGCGGATATGCTTTTTGCTCAACTGGGTGAAGGACGATTCGCAAATTTATTCGCCCCGACCGAGCCACGCTTTCGTCGGCTACTCCGATTTACATTCTATGACTCTTGCATCGTGAACTTGATTAAAAAAAAAAAAAATTATTCGTATGTTAATATCGAAATCTTTTGCGAGAGCTTCGCGGCTCAAGAGCTCTCGAGCAGGCTTCGACAGCCCGTGAAACATCACGCGACAATCGTCGCCTACGCGGCTTGCCCCTTATTATAAGGCAACGTCCACTATCTCGCCCAGAGTTCCTCCAGGTGTGACGGGAGCGTCACGGCATTTTTGTGTTTTTCGCAAATTGCAAAAAATAAAAATAACACGGTTTCTCGATAAGCTCGTGAGAATTGCACGATGAATTCGAAAGAGGGAAGTTCGCCGTGCCGAAGACACGGAAAGGTACTTTTGATGTATCCGGTTGTTTTTTTTTTTTTCATGGCGGCGAAGGACGTTGATTATATTTTCTCGTCGCGGCACAATCGGAAGTCGGACGCTTGTCGGGTTCGTCGAGCATCGGGGAACCCGCACTTGTTCGATGCTTCCCTCGTGAGTTTTCACTCTTCGAATAACGAATATGTACCGCTTCGCACAACTCGGCTATTAATCCCTTTGGTCCTGCGTGAGATCGGTCGAGCGGCACTTTCTTCACGCGGGTGAGTCACTCACATGCACGTGCGTGACGTTTATTCGACATTCAAAATTACTCCGAAAGAAATTGATAGTAAAATTTTGTCAAGCCAATATTGTTAAAATTTCGATAGTATCTTCTTATATGTAAATATCCGTAGGGAAGAGCTGGTCAAAACGGGACAGTGGGACAAAACGGAGCAGAAAATCCACATTGTATCGATGGGACAAAATGGAGCACCCAAAAATTATTGGAACATTGCGTTTTGATCCACTGTTCCGTTTTGCCCCACTGTCGCATTTTTACGCCGGTCTTCTCTACACTTACTGTACCGACGATTTCCGGTAAAAATTAATATTTACCATTGAAATAATTATTGCCGTCCGTGCACGAAGAATTCGAGTAACGTTTAACTGAAGTCAATCGACTTCCTTCGGTGCGCAGTGGCGTTAAATTCTAACCGCGAATTCGGGCCAATCGCGATAGCGTCCAGTCGCGAGTTTCGCAAAAATTCAAGAAACAGTTGAAGTAGGTGACTCTCATCTTAGGCTCGAGAGAAAAAAGTAAAACAAACACAAAAACAACCGAAGACTTCTTCGTGCAATCGACGAATGCCGTTTCGTTCCAAATATGTCGCTGTTGCGTGACGGCCGCGAGTTAATTACCCATACCCGCGAGTGTTCGCTATGTTCTGATAGCAGCGAACTCTCGTAGGAGTGCTCCTGCATATCTACGGCAAATATCGACCGCATGAAAGATCGCGCCTGTTAAAAGTATAGGCCAATGCTCCTGTAATAACATTGTATAGTTTTCATGGCGAGAAACATGTAATAATCAGAAAGGCACGAGTCGCCCCGTCGATTCGACGATTTTACCAGAGAAAGTCGTTTCCACCGCCAATTGTGGCGTTTTCAAGTCTGAACGAGCCTGTAGTTAATATTTCACTGCAATTGTCATTTGTCCCAGTTCCATTGCCACATAAGCGCCCCACCCATTGATCAATATTGCGACCTTCTTCATTCTCGCCAGACGCATCGAAAACATAGATAAAGGTAAGCACCCAGAAAAAACATTTATTCAAACCAAATAAATTTTATTTAGAGCAAATAAAATAGCTTATTTTAATATGGGCTTAATAGAGTTTTATTGAGATCTAATGAACTTTATTAGAGTTAAATGTCGCATATACGTGAATCAAGTAAAAATATCCTTGAGTCAAATAAAAATATTCAAATATCCGATTTTATTGACGATTAGTATATTTTTTTCTGGGTGCGGCAGAACGGGTCAAGACGGACCATTTTTTACCCGGATTTCTATCCGAATGACACAGGTCCATCTTGCCCCATTCTGTTCCATCTTACGCGGATGTAAAAAAAAAAAAAAAAAAAATAGCAATAACGCAACAGTAGCCGAAGCTGCCGGAGGTTTTCTCGCTGGCGGCTTCTCCGCGTGCGGGAGCTGGGAGGTCTCGCGAGAGGAAGTAACTTCCTGGGCGTTATACTTTCTCACGGTTATGCTAATACAGAATTCAACATAAAGATAGTTCTCGAAGTTCAGCCAACAATTTTTGTTCTTTCCCTTTACTGTAAAGACGCTTGCGCACCGTGTTATCGTACCGAAGAATTTGTTTATTCTTTCCCCCTCCGAATCGCGCGAATCCAATGAATAAGAATAGATGCGAAGGAAGCGGACCGTCACGGATTCTTGGGCGCGTTTCGAAACAGATTCCGGGGCTCCACGGTATCGAAACGATCCACGTCCGAGCCTCGGCTCTCCGAACTTTGAAACTTGAAAATCTAAGGGCACGTGCGCGGACCATCGTTAAAAGCGTAATGTTATTCTCATATTGCTCCCCTTTCTCCGGAGTCGCGGAGCAGCCACTTAGCGAGGATTCATTAACGGTGCCCGTGCTACCGAACGTCGAGCGTTCAGCGAGCTTCCTCCTCCGGAAAACGGGAGAGGGCAAGGGGAATAATGCGGCGCAGCACGAGAGTCGGGGCTCGAACTCTCTAGGCAGGTGTATTATACACGGCAGAGGCGTGCAAGGCGTCTCGGGAGATCGAGGAACGGGCCTAGAAACGCGTGCGCGAGCTCGTGTACGTGGAATGATCCTCGGCTGCGATGGTGCCGGGCTGAAACGCGCGACGAGCCAGCGGCAACCTACTTCGCGGGACCCCAAGATCACGCGGAATAAGAGCCAAGATGATTTTGCGCCAGAGCCGAGCCTCTCCTTCCTCGTCGCGGCGTTTCGTCTCAGCTGACTGGGCAAATAACGCGAGTGCCCCTTGAATACGGCCCACGATCGATCTGTATCTTCCACGCTTCGATCAGCATCCCTCCTTCCGCCGATTCGCGCATGATCTCCTCCCCGTCCCAACGGTCTCGTGACCGTCCCAACGGTTTCTCGTAACCCATACTCATCTCCGCGCGTGCTCCCGATACATCCGCTCGTAATCATCCCCCGTGGAATTAACGTGTTATTACCTGGAGAGAAGATAATCGCTGGCCGGACCGACGACTCGAAGGACGAAACGGGATCTCGAAGATCAAATCGCTTAAAAAAAAAAAATCCAATGAGCTCGTCAAACCAGGCGCGCACGATCGATGGATCCTCCGGATCGATTGTCAATTGTTTCGTACCCGAAAGTCGTCGAGACTCAACGTTTCGTCGCCATCCGAGTGAAGTTGAGTCGCGGAGAGTTGGATAAAAAAAACAAAAACTATAATAATAAAAATCACCGCCCGTAATAACAGTATGAGAGCCTTGGCGGGTTTCACATTCGAGGGAGTCGCGCGGCACGAGTCCCGAACCGGATTTACACGCGAGTTGGCGCACTCCCGGAGCCACGAATCTGGGCCGCTAATTAATTACATCTGACAGTCTTTAATTTCTCTCTCTTTCTCTCTATGTCACGAATTTCCCCTCGCTCGACGCCGATTCTCTCGGGATCCTCCCGGTTTATTTCGAAGAGCGGCACTGCTTTCGCTGGAGTCCTCGCGCACAACTCTGTCGTCCGTTCTGAGGTATCGGCGCGATATCGGTCTCGCACGATTCGCATACGTGACGAATTGGGCGCGACAAAAACAGAAAAAAAAAAAATAAAACAATAAAACAATGAAACAATAAAGAAAAGTAAACAACGGATTTCAAACGTTATCCCGCGATACACAAAACGGATCACGGTACAGTCGGACAACGAACTCGCGCAACCGGCAACTAGGTGCGGAAAGCGGCAGACCGGGACTCGGAGCGAAGTACCGAGTCAGGTGGATATACAGTGAAAAGTAGTGGCTCCGGCATCGCGTGAACCGTTTCTCTCTGTGTTCTCTTCTCTTCACCAGTAGTCCACCTGGCTCGATGCGAGCCAACTGGCGCGAGTTGCCAGTGAATTCAACCTCACGCCGCCGGAGCCCCGGTGTGCGCCGATGGTGAGGATCTCCCTCTTCTTCCTCCACCACCTCCCGAGTCTCTTTTTTTTTCTTTCTTTTTTTTTTTTTTTTTTTTTTACTGTATATAAAATAGACACGGGTGTACGTACGGGTATAATTCGTACCGTGCGGTGCACCAACACAAGCGATTCTAGGCGAAGCTGCGGCAACCCCGCTCCTCGGCATTTCCGCGAGGTTGGTGTTAATGCCGTGCCGTTGGCTTCGCGTATCATAGCGCATTATTATATAGCGCCAAGACTCGCAGTCCTGCGGGCTTTCGAGGCACGGATATCCGAGCAGGCATCACGCACTTATGTGTATATATATATATATATATATATATATATATATATATATATATATATATATATATATATATAAATAAAGAAAAAAGAAAACGGGTGATCAACATAGCCGACTATGATTTTACTGTGCGTATCACGCGTGGAACTCCGCGCTAACTGAATATCCCTGATAAGGCGACGGGACGATCGCCGCTCCGCGGTCGGCGGAAGGATCCGTTAATCTCTTTCCGCAGATCCCTCGCCGGGTGAACTCATGCGGTACCGTAATTCAACGCGCATCGTAACTCAGTCTGCGCAAGCTTCATGCCGGTTACATATCTACCGGAGCATATCCGCCGTCGAGAAACAACTCGCCTTCTCGTATTATCATTAATTTCAATATTAATCGCCGAGGCGGGTCGCCGGCTCGAGGAGCGTACAACTCTCTTCCGCTTTTCATCCTCGAGATCTGGGTCAAGATGGCCACGGAGATTTTTCTCGACTCGTCACAGTTCTCGCTCGGCGTGCACATACTAAAATATCATTGACCTGTTGTGTGTCCTCCTCCTCCTCCCCGGTGAAGAATCTTCTCGGTCGCTCTCGCCGACGCCGCCCGGAATTTTGGAAACCCGCTTCGAGCCGGATTGCGCGAGGTCTTCAATATCGCCGGTACGCCGGACGAGAGTTCGGCCACATGTGGTCCATCGCGGGTGATTGAATGTCGCCGATTTCGATAAATCGTTTTGTCGTGGGAACGCATGTAGAAAAGCCGAAGAGCGCTCTTCGCGCACTTCGTTATTTCACGGATCCGAGACCACGACGATTCGGAGCCCCGCTCTCCTCCTTCCAGCTGCTGCGACGAAACTTTCTCGCTGCTGCTGCTGGGATTCTCATCTCGCTTCCTCTTCCTTCTCCTCCACTCGCTTCTGGCGCAATCTCATCTAACTGTAAAGCAGGTCCTCTTCACCCCCCCCCCCCCCCCCCCCGCTCGAACCACCACGGCTTTCTTACGCTCAATCGCGTCGCTGCTGCGTAACGGTGGAAGGGATCTAACTCTGATGCAATTAATTATACGACCCGATCGCGGCAAGCCGTTCTACCTCACCGGTGAGAAAGGGTTTCTACAGACGACAAACATTTCTCGCTTGCGAAGAAATGTCCACCATTGCTTTCTTTTTCACTTTGCAACGTTTTTTTTTCTATAAACAAAAAAATGGTAAAACGGAAAAAATAAATAGTAAAATTAACGGAAAAATATGATAGCGGAAAGGTTCGTTGAGTGCAACCGGAAAAATCATTTATTTGACGGCCACCGTTTATTTGGAGTAAATAAAATAGTTATTTGATTTAAATAAACATTTATTTCATTTAAGTGACTATTTACTTAATTCAAACAAATGTCCATTTAAATGAAATAAATATATTGATTAATTTAAGTAAACGGTGTATGCGAGATTTTTTTGTCGTGTGGACAAGTGGTGTTTTCTGCACGATTGACTTTTTGAAAATTCAATGCGGTTTTTCCGGGTATTCCGGTATATCTTAATCTTCACAGGTGATTTGCTCCTTTCACTCTGGAATTATTACCCATGCTAAACGCAAGTGTGCATTTTTTTTTTTCGAACCGCATAACTGCAACCCTCGAGGAGAAAGGTGGCGAGAGAATTGGCGGCGTTTCGAGGACTCGTTTGATAACGTGGCCATTCAACAGGTCGCGCAGCAGGCTGCGTATCTCGCTGTCGAGCCGTCGTCATTGGCACGTCGTTCGCGTCCGACGTCACTGTTCGTTAATATTCAGCTGCATCGAAGTCTCCGCTCTCCGTGACTCAGACAGGCTGTTTTTCGCCGATTTATGAACAATATTCGTTGAATCCATTGAGGCATCGGTTTATCAGCGATCGATGAGTTATCGCGAGCGTCGAAATCGCTCGAGTATTCACGCGATAGGTCAGCGAAAGCAGGACGGATTCTTAACACTTGTTCGGCATTTATCTCGTCAAGATTCAGGTGATTTATACAAAAAAAAAAAAAAAAAAGTGAAAGCCCGCCGCGAGACGACGGAGCTTATTGAATTATACCGCCTGCAATCGCGCAACTGATGCACGTTGACTTGCAGATTGAGTTTTATATTTATTCGAAGCAAAATCAAATACAAAGTTTATTGTATCAATCGTTTAACCTTTCTCAGCCCGATTATTACAGGCAAATTTCTAAATGCCGTATTTCGAAAGAAAAAAAAATTGAAATGAAAAAAAAAAAAACAAAAAAACATTAAATAAAGATTCTATGGGATCCTCGCGTCATGCTTGGGCTGTCGCGGAAGAGCCGTTTATCTTCTCGATGGAAAACCAGTTTCACGACGAGATCCCGCACGTACGCTGTTAAAGTTTCGATAGTGACTTTGAGGTCAACTGGGACCGCGAAAGTTTTGACGATTCTTCAGAGAGTATAATCGTCGAAATTTTCGTCGCTTATTTTCTGTCCGACCGATTAGGCGGAAAAATTGTCAATTGGGTGGCACTGCGAGAATGCGAGGCACCAAAATCCTTTCGTTAAATTTAATTCGATCAAGCGGAAACAAGTTGTTTGTGTCGATGCGCGACGTCGTAAGATTGAACATAACGGGTAGACTTTGCGAACCCTTTCAACTGCCGAGCGATAAGAGAACGAGACCGTGGCGACTCGGAAAACCGGACAGAAAGAGTCCGGCCGAGCAGGGACCACCTATCACATTTGCATAAGGAATTATCATTGCGTGCGCCGCTCGATCGCTGTACTGCACTCTCTCCGATAGCTGCAAATTTTTATTTAATTTTTTTTTTTTTTCCAACAAAACGCAAGCATTCGATCGATCATGTTTATTTTGTAATTGACGCGAAGCAGTTTGCAGTTAACTTTGATCGGGAGTATCCAGACGTTCCGATATTTCTGCGGCGACGTTCTCGGCTTATTTATTTAAGCGGAAAAAAAAATTCACCGTTCCATATATATTTTTTTTTTTTTGTTTTCTCATACACATTTAAAAGAGCACGAGACGTTCTGGATTTAAATATAGAGAGTCTTCTCGAAGCTCTGAACTACGAAGCGCGCAGAGTTTCACTGCAATCACCGTGCAGTGTTTATAAGTGGAGAGAAAATGCGTCGTGTCAAGTCCAGATTATTGTGGCAGAAACTATTAACTCTGTACGATACCGGCGTAAAAGGTATGCACATTTAGTCGATAGTTTGTTGTCCAGAAAGTAACTTTTTTCTTTCTTGAATATCCAATTTTTTTGTTTTTTTTTTTTTTGCTAATTTTTCTTAAATACATTATTTTTGAGATCTATAGATCGTAGACACGTGAATCATTGAGGAGGCTCGTCGCCTGCAAGATCGACGTCATGCCGATAAATCAATCGGGACTCTCACACGTGGCGGATGAAAACAACAGCGACTATCAGTAACCGGTATCGTAGCAGCTGAACAGGGTCGTGCCTTCGTCTCGGATGCATTCCATTGACCATCGAGGATCTGCCGATCGCGGTAAACATGTTTTGAATGAATTCAATCTTGTTGACAAGCTTTCGGGAGGCTCTAAGGCCGACTGGTGTCTACCTATAAAACGACGGGACACGAAACATTCCTCAGTATTTTGTATTGGGACGAGAGAGAGAAGAGGCAAATTCAATCTTATTGAGAAGCTTTCGGGAGACTCTGAGGCCGACTGGTGTCTACCTATAAAACGTCGAGACACGAAATATTCAGCGGTATTTTGTATTGAGAAATAAGAGAAGAGACAACACTACGCCCGGTCATGGTGGACAATCTTAAGGTGCGCAGTAAACTTATTTAAGAAACAAAAAAATATCCAGCGAATATTACATGTGTATATATATATATATATATATATATATATATGTATATATCGCTTGCTCATCCAGGTGGCTTTGATTTCATGACATTTTTTTTTTTCGAGGTTTTCATGTAAATATGTTCAGACTGTTCCAAAATTTCGAAAAATCATATTTAGAAAAAATGTTTGAATGTGTGTGTACGTGTCGGGCCTTTACAATTCAATCGTCTGTAACTTAAGAATGGCTTTATCAATCGAGTTGAAATTTAGCACGCAAGTAGAGCGGTTACATAAAGCGCAGTACATCTGTCACATTTTACGGATTAATTGAAACATTTGTTCAGTCTTTAGCAGATTTTGAATTTTTTTTTGTTTGAGAAAAGTGTCTTCGCGCTCAAGCTTTCGCAAATTATCGAGTTATCGAGCTGAAACTTTCTACAGAGTTAGACCAATATCAAACAATTTTCGCTATTGAATTTCGTAGGAATCGGACCAGGGTCTGAGTTTTGTCACATCTTCAATTTTTCGAAAAGTATATTGTTACACTCGCGCTCTTACAATTTTTTAAGGACTTTTGACTACAAAATCCAACATAAATAAACTATTATGGATCCATGTTCAAACTTTGTCCACCGGTTACAATTTTATAAAGTTTTGGATTTTTTTTTTTTTTTTTTTATTCGCATTACGCAACACATGCAAAACAGTCGCAACAGATGCAGAAATCAACGTAAAATATCGTGAGACACGGAGATATTCTTCGGGTTCTTAAAAGCCATATATGTAATCGAACTGGAGCCAGATCCGCGAGGTACGGTTTCACTTCAGAATTGAAGCTTTAACGAATACGAGGGGCGATAAAGAGCCGCCGTTTATGGAGTACGATAACCAGTGTTTGAACTAGATAACGTAAAAATAGAGCAAGACATAGTGGTAGAGCAGTTCTGTTTGGTATAGTGAGCAAGCATGTCGTCCAATCCAGAGGTACCGCAGTGTATTATTCGTCTAGAAGAGTCTCGTCCACGATTTCATAAATTTTATCATTGATTTGTCCCTCAGTACCTGTCAGGCTTTGGCGGAGAATTCGCCAGCGAGGACCCGCGATGTCCGGGAGCTCTTCCAGCAGTACAGAACACACCGCAGAAGTGTCCCTACGGTCTCTACGCCGAGCAACTGTCCGGCACCGCTTTTACCGGCAAGTAAATTATTACCAACAAACACTTTTTGGTTCACCAACGTATATACTCTTTTTTTTTTAATTTTACACGTTTTTGATAACATTATTGTTCACTCGACACGAAATAGAAATGGTAAAAAGAAGAGAGAAAAAAGAAAAATGTTGTTCCTTTGCGAACAAAAAATATTTTTAAATGAACCCTTTTCAGTTTGTGTTGTGCAGTGACTATAATTTGATGCATTGCACGGTTTCAGCGCCTCGTGGGGAGAACAAGAGAACATGGTTCTACAGAATAAAGCCGTCGGTCTGTCACGGAGCCTACGAGCACGATCCGAAATCAGCGTCTCGATTGACTCACGAATGGGACAAGACCCTGCCGAATCCTAATCCGGTGAGTGTTACGCTCCGAGGAGAATCAATGAGGAGCAAGATAAGTGCCCCGAGGTAAATAGGAGGACCGGTGCTGCTCGTAGATAGCCCGAATTGAGAATTAGACGAGGCTTTAGAGGAGAAACGTTTCGGAGCATGTGAAAGTACATCCTCGAGAGTGCATCTTCCAGCGGTAACAACAGTGCCAGAAGCCCAACGACTCGAGTGGGTTCATTCGAACTCGTTAAACTGTCGCGCGAGCCGTTCGAGACAGCCGGCGAGGCACTGGACGATTAACGAGATGCAACTGTAGCGAATCCAATTTAATTGCAGCTTCGCTGGAGAGCATTCGAATTGCCGACTCACGGCCGAGAGTCCGTAGACTTCGTGGACGGTCTTCACACGATATGCGGAACCGGCGACTCGAGTCTTCGCAGCGGAGTCGCCATACACGTTTATCTGTGCAACGTTTCGATGACCGATAAAGCCTTCTACAATGCCGATGGTGACTTTCTTATCGGTAAGCTCAGCGATGGCGCTACAATTATTCCTCTAGATTAATCGGCTAGTCCTCCTGGTTTCGCTGAAGTTCATCTCTTTGCCTGCGGGCTTGTTGCAGTGCCCCAGCTCGGCGAACTCGACGTCACCACGGAGTTCGGAAAGATCCACTGCAAGCCGAACGAGATCTGCGTCATTCAGCAGGGTATGAAATTCTCGGTGGGAGTTTCGGGTCCTACCAGAGGCTACATCCTCGAAGTCTTTGACAATCACTTCCAACTACCGAGTCTCGGACCTATAGGTAATCGTGCGACTTTTCTTACCGTTCAGGCTTTCACAGATAAGGGACGAACCATTATCTTTCCTCATAGAGGAAGCTACGTTTTCATTTTAAAAAAACGAGATGTTAGTGTCAGAGTATTTAAAATGGTTGAAAACATGCAGAATCGCGATTTTTAGCTGGCGTTCGGATGTATGTGTGTAGAAATTAAAAATTGCCTTAAAACGATGAAATCTGCAAATATCGGATTGCGATTTCTTAAAATAAATTTTGTGGTAAAGTTTTTTTATCTTACGAATTAGGGTGCAAAGTAATTTTCACACGGGTTCTTCATTTATTACAATTTTGCGCATAGTTTCCTCTATGAGGAAGCCAAAATCGATTAAGAAACTTTCTCATAGAAGAAGCTATGTGTAAAATTGTAATAAATGAGGTAGCCGTGAGTAAATCACTTTGCATCATATTCCACCAATTTTTCGAAGGGCATAAATGAGAAGTCTTTTTATGCTTATTAGATTTTTTGTTATCCCCACACTGTGCCTCTATCAATGTGTATTATTTTAAGGGTCTAACGGTCTGGCGCAACCCCGAGACTTTCTGACTCCCGTTGCATGGTACGAGGATCGAGAAGTTGAGTACAAAGTCGGTTGTAAGTATCAGGGAAAGTACTTCGAGGCCCAGCAGGAGCACAGCCCGTTCGACGTCGTCGCCTGGCACGGAAATTACGTACCGTACAAATACGACCTCGCTCGTTTCATGGTCATCAACTCCGTATCCTTCGATCATTGCGTGAGTCTCGTCCCCCAGTTTCCGATCGAATATACGAAATAAGCGTATTTACCAAGTTTGACGCAACTTTTTTTTTTTAGGACCCCTCGATCTTCACCGTCCTCACCTGCCCGTCGTTAAAGCCGGGCACAGCCATCGCTGACTTTGTTATTTTTCCACCGAGATGGTCGGTTCAGGAAAACACCTTCCGGCCACCGTACTATCATCGTAAGTACAGAGCAGCCAAAACAGTGTGTAATCTTGGTGCACGGAAAACACCCATTCGCATAATCTATAGGCAATCCTATCGGATGAAAAGAGGCAAGTTTATGCGAATAACCGTCACGCTCGTGCAGCAACGACATATCTTTACTGATAATAGAAATCTTCTTCTTTTAATAATACTTCTTTCTGGCATGCTTTACGCGCAGCCTGCATGTATGCAAATCGTACTTAATGCCACAGAAAACTCGAACGCTGAAAAAGAATCGATCGTTAGTAATTGCGCGAAGGAAAAGGATGTTTTTTTCTTTATTTCTTTTTCTTCGATCAGTCAGACAAGCGCTCGAGAGTCTGGTGCTCAGCACTTACGTGGCTCGGTCAAGCGGTTTCGAGCGTGCCTTCGTTACGGTAGAACGCCGCCGACGAGAGAACCCGCGAGCGACCGCTGCCACTCGCTGCGGTTGCCACCGCGGCCTTTTGAATCAAGGAGAAAACGCGGAATCCAACGTCGCATCCCTGATTCCGGGGAATGTCAATCATTCCCCGTGTCCGATGTGTACCGTCTCTCGTTCTATCAACAAACCGCGGCTCCACCTTTCGTGGATTTCCCTGCTCTCCCAATGTCATGGCAGCGTGACGATTGCGATCGCGGAATGAGTTTCGTTTTTCTTCAGACTCCACCTCGGGCGTTTTCTACCGTACCTATCGATTTTTATCAACGTTTTTGCTTTCTTCTTTTCACAGGAAACTGCATGAGCGAATTTATGGGATTGATAAAAGGTCGTTACGAGGCGAAGGAGGAAGGTTTCCAGGCCGGAGGAGCCTCTCTTCACACGATGATGACCCCCCACGGACCGGACGCGCAGTGTTTCGAGGGCGCATCCAAGTGCAAGCTCCAGCCCGAGCGCGTTGCCGACGGAACTATGGCTTTCATGTTCGAGACCTCGTTGTGCATGCGTCTTACGGAATGGGCAACGGATACGAAGAGTCTCGACAGAGATTACCATCTCTGCTGGCAGGGTCTCCGGAAACACTTTAATCCGAACGATAGACCCAACGGTGTGCTCGAATTAAATTGACCCAGAATTCTATAATTATACATATCTGTAATTGTTATGTTATAATAAGATATATGTGTAAACGTTAATACAACGTTTCACAAGCGTGAAACAATGTCTGATTGTTACACCAACGAACGATCGGTATATTGCTTTTAGTGCCGTCTTTTTAATTACCTCTTCCTGTAATAAAAATGATCTATAGAAAGCCTCTGAAAATGGGGGGGGGGGGCGGGCGAGTTAATGAGATAGCGAATCCGATAACGGATTCGGAGATGATTAAATGATTTTGTTTTGTCATCATCTACCGTTTAATGGATTCCCTATCTTTTTTCTATGACTTGTAGTTTCCCTAACAAGCGAATGCGTTTTATGCGCATTTTATATGCATATGCACATATTTATAAAGTTATATATAGTTTATTATATATTTTTATATATAGTGTTGCTATCGTTCGTGCGCGTCGAGTACTTCCGTTCGCGGCCGGTAGTGTCGCGGCGGTCGCGTGACCCACACGAAGAAACCACTGACGCACGGAACGACTACAGCTGATGCATCGCAATAGAACAATAATAATGTGGTTCTTGGAAAAAAATATTGATATTCCTCGCGAGAATATGTGACAATCGAACATATCGTATTCGACGGGTAACGCACGATGCCACGAGGATGGTGACAATAAGAGATCGTAGAATCTTTAAACTCTGACGAACGATAGATTGTTTATAACCTCAACGATGTTCGGGATAATGAATTTTACGTTGATACTGGCGTTGTGTTTTACGTCGAGGGCTTTTGCCTCCCATTGCTACTCGGATTTCTGTCACAATAACGTACGTATCGTGCAGGCTCATCGATTTCCCGTCTGTCGAGAACGACTGCAATGATTATTTTGAGGTTCTCTTATTTTCAATTTTTCCTCAACTTTGTCGTTTTTTCTTGCCTGCAGACCGCGGTATTGAAGAATTCCGGGCCGGAATGTCTCCTCAGATCCATCCAGCGTGGCAAAGGTAAAAATAATGTATATATCATCATTTTTGCAGCATGTTTACGTAACAAAGTTTGTTGCAGATTGCGTCAACCTCAGATTCGAAAATTTGGGACACACATCGCCCCACGGAGAATCCCTAGGAAAATTTAGATTGTCCGCTTACATCAAAGATTTTGGGGCGTTCCAGGGTAAAACAACTGCGTTCAATCTGTCCATAAGCGACGCCAAGTTTTATAGTAAGTTTGAGACGACGCAGGGAGAAGCTTGCCTTTTAAGTCGAATTCTGGAGTGGATGATTCATACGATTGTTTATCAGGGCTGATTACACGATACCAGGAATCTGGGGACGACAGACAAGCTGCTTGCCGGGAGATAGAGATACACAGGAGGGACAGGGATGTATCGTTTCCCGAGTTATTTGTTTCTTGTCCGTTCGCCGACGAAACTTTTGAGGCTGTTCCCTACCGGCTGGAATACCTGGCTGTGGGAAACAGCTATGAGTACAGCAGAAAATTGGTGTTTGTCGTACCGAGACACATATCCATTGGTGAGTTTTTCCCATGAGGCTGTAAAATATTTTTTTATGACACTTTATATATAAAAACATTTTTGTACATAGAGTGATAGTTCAATTTTAATACGCAAGAATTAATTAAAATTAACGTGCAGTGTATTAAATCAAGGTTCTCAAACATGGTTAATATACCTAACAATAATTGCATCGTAATAGTTTATAACAAAGATTTATGACATATAACAAACATACATGTGTTGTGAATGGGTGGAAATATTTTCGTACTTAATCAGTTAATAATATGTGAAAATGAAATAAAATAAAATAAACTTTACCTCAAATCTATACACACAAATTTTGTATACCGTTGTACGCTTAAAAACTTTGCCGTTTTCTGCAAAGTTTCTGCAAAATAATTTTAATAAATGCTGTATTTAATTCTCGAAAAATTTTAACAGTTGACAGTATTGAAACGATTTTTCCTCTCCAAATAATTAGTACGTTAATCGCTGTTGTTGCAGACGAAGAAAGGAACGACGTCAAAACGTACGTGCCATTCGTGTACGTTGACGTATCAAACACGGCAACGCTTTCGTTGAACGTTCAGCCGCTTCCGGAAAAATTCAATGTAACCCGATACAGAGTATGGCTGATAAACAACGACACGAACAGCGTGATAAAGGTGGAAGTGGATTTGAACGAGGAGCGAGAGATTCAGTACAATTTCTCGGTCGCCGAGGGCGTGCACTATTTCAAGGTCGCAGCGATTCATCCAGCCTGCGGAGATCACGGCTGCGCGAACGGAACCTCGCCTCTGATAAGTACAAGTAAAGATCACGAAAACCCATCTAACCATCCGTTCGAATAATCCTCCGTTAGGACAACTAGTCGATCGATAAATATTTCAGAGCAACCAACGCGTCGCCTGCTGATAATGATAATCAGCGTTGTATGGATACCACCCGCGATCGCGTACGCGATGTACTACGCTTACAAGATGTACATGAAAAACGTGCTGGCCAAGCGAGGACACAGTCGAATGAACTGCCTATTGGTTTATTCGCCGACGCACGTGGCGCACGTCGACGTTATGGAGAAATTAGCTTTGTACATGAGAAGCTGCAACATCAATGCGATGATCGATATGCTCGATATACCCGAGACAGTAAACAAGGTACAGCTAGAAAACTTCGACGAAGTTTTGAACAAGCGCCGGTGATAAGAATCTAATAAGAATGTACGAAATTTAGGATCCGGGTCTGTGGTGCAATTCGGCGTTTCAGAGCGCTGACGTAATAATAATCGCGACGTCGCCGCCACCGAGCGACGAGGTCGTTCCCGTGATTTATCGCAATATGGACAATCACGCTCTGCGACTGCTCAAGGAAAATTACTCACGGAGAAACAAGCGATACTTTGTCGTGCAGTTTCCTTATTGCGATCGTGACGATTTGCCCGAAGAGGCGAGGCTATTCAGGCGCTTCGATATGCCTCAAGAGTTGGATAAGCTCGTTAGGAACATTTACGGTGTAGATCGGGTTCGCTTTTTTGGCGCAGCTAACAAAGACTTCCTTGAGAGCGTAAAACAGGCTATGACGGAGATACCGCAAGGGTCATGCCCGAAGATCTGCGACGAAACTGGTGAGTTAAATCGTCGTTTTCTAACGGATAACAAAAAATCTCGACTCCCGACGCTAATGAGAAATTGGAATATTCTTGCAGGCCACAAGATAGATCCTTACTTCTCACACGAGTTATTGCCGTCCTTGACAAAGCACGACGAGGTCAAGCTGGAAGAGGAGAAAAGTTGCCAAGTAAAAGCCACGCCCGATGATCCGGAGTGTCGTCAGTATTTTAGTACAGACATAGGGGAGCTAAATCTACTCGGGGACAACGGCGAAGGTGAGACTTTCTTATTCACTCCGCCAACGAGTAATACAGAATTTTGCATCGATCGATTGAACTTGTAAGTACCCTTCGATGAGTCGAACAATATTCTAGTATAACACGCGTTTTATATTGCCGTATTTTTATACTTCATATTGACCACTGGACTGATACAAATATTAGATGGTCTTTTTTTGAGTCTTGTGCAGTATTTTAGACGTTATCTTACGTCTGAGTATTTTGCATTGTTGAAGAGTATTTGCATTATTGAACAGTACTGAGGCGTATTTCGTCGTCAAAAAGTTAGCACTTTATTAATTATGATACAGTTATGTTTAAAAGCGAATGGTGGGTGGTACTTTATCGGCCCAAGTGCATTAAAATTATGCGACGAAATAATCATCTCTTTTAATAGTAAATTTATACACGTCGAATATAGAATCTTTATCTATAGTATAATAAATAGCTGGGAGTAATGGAATGTTTACAGTATACATCTAAAATACAAAAAACTTACAGCACTTATCGATAAGGTAGGGAAACGCAGTCTTTCACTTTCGATATGGTTGCTCGAAAAAAAAAAAATAAATAAAAAAAACAGCTCAACATATCTTTAAAATATCACACGTATTTACGAGTGAGGTTTCTTTTCACGAATATAATACACGTCTAACAAAATACATTTAATAGGAAGCATAAACCCAGCGGTTACTCGAACCGCGAACTGAATTAAAAAAAAAAAAAAAACAAAAAAAAACATGGTTTCTTCAAATTCAACGAGGAATATAACTATTTTTGTCTGACGATCGACAACTACTACAGTAATTTAATTATCTTTAATTTAAGTACAATAACGGTAGTAAATAGATAAAAATAGGTCAAGATTATTTTTCTGTTGCATCATTTTGGTATCAATATAAGTCGAACTTTCGGGCAAGCCTTTCTTGGTCCTAGAGAGTCTCGTGCAAAGTCTCACTACTGACGTCCGCAATACGTGCGCATACTCGCGTTCGCATGCCTCGTCAATCGGTTTGCGTAACGACCGAATACAAAATAATCCACGACGCTTCCAAAGGTTCGCCGCCTTCTCGCGAAATTTACTTCTTCTATCTCCACCAAACACACTCGCGCAATTATACTTCCGGTCAAAGCTGCTCCTCCAACAGCGTCGACCATCTTAATCGTTCTTCGGATCTAAGGACTAGTCTCGTTGGAAATAAAAACTAACTATTCTACAATCAGGTAAATCTGTTCTCTCTTTTCATCTCACTTGCGGTCGATTCTTCAGCCATTTGCTTTTGGGCGATCTTCGCCGACGTTGTAAGAAAAGCTACGACGACCCGGCTTCGTTTCTTCCCCCGAGTATCGTGTAGCTCACATAGTGATACCGTTAGGCATTCGCTCGTCATGATTCACTCGATCGACATTATTGAAAAGTAGAAGGTCATCCTGGCCACTCGGTTTCTTCCCTGCCATGTCTATGTACGACTGCGGCCTCTCGGTCGTCGGTGTTTTCAGATCGTTCTCGCTGTTACTCGTGACACTCGCGTGTCTCAACTTTATTGGGCTCTCGTAGTGATTAATGTTGAAGGTCACCGGTCGATCGTTGACGTAAGCTGCAGCCCCGGCTTTCAGCGGCTCCTCGGGAAAGGAAGCTATGGTATCCTGCCAAAGAGCTTGCATCTTGTCGACATTGTCGCACTTTCTCACCGGCTCCGAGGACGGCTTGCTCAGATAGTTGAACGCCTCGCTTCGGGTTATGTTGAAGTTTCCACTCACGACACCCTCGTTGCTCAAACCTGAAGTAGAAAATGATATTATTCTTTTTTTTTTTTATATACCGGGAAAATAGAGAATAATGACGAGTGTCAAACTCACTGGTAGGGCTGTCCAGTGCATGAAGGGACGCGAAGTAAGCCTGATTGTGAACCGTTCTTGGATTGAGGTCGAGATACTCGACTCCGTCCTCCAGCATGCGTTCCCAGTGACAAGTGAGCTCCTTAAAGGACGGCCTCATACCGGCTTCCTCGTGCCAGCACGAGACCATCAATTTGTATCTAAACATACGAAAATATACCATTTATACTGTTCACGTTCGGCGCTCGGAGTTTTTCCGCGTTCATACGAGCTCTCGTGTCATCAATCTCTGTCCGGCGAAGACGTGCCAGAGGCTCGAGGGATATCTTTCGAGGGGGGTGCCGAGCGGATAACAATACCATTGCGCCGACCATCGATCGTCGACCGATGGTCCCCTCCTCGAAGATTCAGCTAGCCGACGCTCGGGAATAGTAAGGGCGGTTTGGCAGTAAATAATAATTTCCTTACAATTGAGTGGAGCAATTTGCCGGCCTCTCCATTCGATAGCCAGCCTTCAGTAGGTTGTAGAGATTGTGAACGTCCACACCGGGATAGGGCGATGCTCCGAGGGTCACCAATTCCCACAGCAAAACCCCGAAACTCCAGACATCCGACTTGCTCGTGTAAACGTGGTCCGCCAGAGATTCCGGGGCCATCCACTTTACGGGAACTAAATATTTTTCATTAGTGTTCCATTCGATCCTCGTGAGTCTTACAGTATCCGGCAAAAAATATTTGCACATGTGACAAACATTTTTTATCCACAAACGTCAGCAATTTTCGTTCCGTTAATATTGCAATTGAAGAGAAAATTCCCGTTCGATGACAAAAAAATAAAAAAAAAGGTAAAAATAGCAAGAAAAAAAAAATTGTGAACCTTTCGGGACAAGAAATGTTTGGTGAATGTTGTTAGTTTATTCTTTGATGTACGAACCTCTACCCTTGCTGCGCTTCAAGTACGCGTCGTCCTCGTAAACGTCTCGGGTCAGACCGAAGTCGGAGATCTTGCAGACTTTGCCCGTTGCGAGAAGAACGTTTCTCGCAGCTAGATCGCGATGAACCAACTGCAAATTTGACAAATTTGTGAGCAATGATGATCGATCGCTGCTTCGATCAATAATAATAAGTCGACGAGAGGACGCGGCGAGTTTTGTAATTCATCATCGTTATTAATAGATGCTGACTGATGGATATGTTTATACTCATATAAAAGCATAATTACCTTGATGTCAGCAAGATAGGTCATTCCTTTGCTTATTTGCCAAGCGAATGAAAGAATGTCTCGCGGAGTTATCGCGTAATTCGCTGAAGCGTCGTTCGTCTGCAACTCCTCTCGAGCATTGCCCGGAGATGCGGACAGCAGAGAAGTCGAACATGGTGCTCGTCCCTCGGACTCCAAGTGCCGACTTCTTCTCAGATAATTTCTAGCATGAAAAACAAAACCAAAAATGTCAAGTGACGATGTGCATTCAATCACGGTCGCCGCATCGGTCAGGAAAAACCTGGAAATCCTGGAAAACTGGTGTAGTCGAGGAATTTTTTAATTCGTCAGGAAAAATGACTGGCGATACAGAATGAAACATACGAACGATGAATGAACATTTGTTAAAATGATTTCTTGTTTTTGCAATATTGACATTATTAGTTTGTATTGGGATGCATTGGGTTAAAATTATTATTTCATGAGTGAAAGTCGGCGAGAAGCCCATCATTGTTTACACTTTTACAACAGAGCTGGGCGGTACTTCAAATATATGGTATTTGGTTGTACATGGTACCTGCTTGATACCTGAAGTACGGCATTGCAAGTACATATGTATTTAGAATATGGGGAGTACTTACAGTACTTTAAGTACCATGCACCTTAAGTACCATATGCTGTACGTACTATGGACTTAAAGTACGTCGTACTTGAAGTATAATTTTCTTGAAGTGAAATAGTACTTGAAGTTGTTTTCGTTTGGCAAACTACAAATACTTTCGCAACATTCGATATCAAACATTGTTTGATCTATTCACGTAGGAAATTTCAGCCCAATCGATTCCAATTTAACCGAGTAAAACTGTTAGTATAACGATATTTCCGGCTCTCTCTCTCTCTTTCTCTCTGATGCCTCCCCACATTCCTTGTAAAATATAATTGATATTCACCTTAAAGAGCCAAATTCCGCGAATTCGATGATTAGATAAACCGGAGCTCCCGGCGAGGTGCAGGCACCCAGAAGCCGTATCACGTTCGGATGCTGAGCCTCTTTGAGTAGTTGATACTCCGACAGGAGATCAGCAAGCTCGGCGGCGCTGGCATCCTCCTTCAGTGTCTTCACAGCCACGGTTGTTGGTCCTGGCCATCCCCCGATATCGACAGCTTTCGCTCTCAGTACCCGGCCGAATTCACCCTCGCCAAGCACCTGCTCGATCGTCAATCTCGAGCGTGGGAATTCCCACTTTGGATCGGGCTGTTTGTGCAAGGCAAACCGTCAGTGTCATTTAATATTCGTCAATGCGCCGGTATAACTCAATAGTATTGACGGTACAAAAAAAAATACATAAGGTGAAAGGTCATCAGATAATTTTACATTAACGTTGACGCTACTGGAGGACTTTTATATGCAACGACCTTGTGAAAGA
The DNA here is from genome assembly GCA_963922035.1 of Amblyjoppa proteus. Classification (NCBI taxonomy): domain Eukaryota; kingdom Metazoa; phylum Arthropoda; class Insecta; order Hymenoptera; family Ichneumonidae; genus Amblyjoppa; species Amblyjoppa proteus. The sequence continues at coordinate 7,865,459 of OY998228.1, read as the reverse complement.
AAATCGATAACGTTATCTTTCTCTGTTTGCTTCAGCGAATAATTTAACTCCGGTACACTGAACAATCGATTTCGCCGCTTCACGACCACGTCCGTTCACCCTGAAGTCCAAAGCCCTTTTCGCTCACGAGTAAGCGCAGGCAGAAAAGTGTACAAGCTAGGGCGAAAGGCAAGAGTCTATGTCATAATCGTAGTCTCTGGACGATTAATCCCGGGAGTGTTAAATGTACTGATCTTCGGGAAACATTTTGGGGGGCCAGCAGAATCGATCGTGGTCCTCATTAGCATAATGCACTCTTCACGCTACACAGTATATTTCGCCGCGTGGAGCAAGCAACCCCTCGGACTCGAGACAATTTCCGGAAGTCTCCGTCTCTCCGTGCGGCCCGTAACGGCCTGAGTTATGCGGGGGGGGGATCGTTATCGGGCCAGACAATCCCCGGAATAATCGGGTTAAATTATCGTTTCGCTCGGTATAGTTCGAAGAGATGCGCGCGACGTCTCAAGGGGATGAACTTACCGGTGAGACTTTGGGCAGCAGTAGGCTCCTGTTCAGGCCAGTGAAGGAGTCCAGGCCGATAAGATGACCGTCGCCGCGGTCGAGGTAGTCTGAAGGCAATATTCCCAAGCCGTTCGTTTCATCTCCCGTTCTGTGCTTGCATTCTCGTCGGGAAGCCTTCGATGTAGTTCTATGGAAAATAAATGAAAAAAAAAAATTTCACAATCGAACCGATATCACCGAATCACTCGGCAATACATTCGCTGACCCAACACATAAATTCTTTGGCACAAGCAATTATTTGTTGGGCGTCACGATTGTATTTCACCACGAAGTTTGACGTTGTAAGCTATTAATTATTTTTCTCATCGTAGGAGAGAGTTCTCGCGAGCTATTGAGAGGGTGGCGTCAACTTTTCAAAGAGTCGAAGGTCGTGTCCGGCGTATATGCCATGTGTCGGCCGCCGTTGCCGCCCTCGCAAGCTCGATCGTTGGTCGTTGCATGTCAGCCGATAAAGATCTCGTCTCCCTTGACGAGTGGACTGCTGCGTGTCCCGGAGTGTGTTTTATGTCCACGGGCACTATCGATCCTGCAGGCCGTGAAATCGGTTGCCGCAGTCTCCCGGTCGAAAAGTTTTCATCGAATTTGTGCGCCGAGAAAGCTGAAGCGATGCCTTGGCACGCGCGACGAAGCGGTGGATGACTTTGAAGGGAACACGATCCCGCGAGCAAAGGGTTTCCTTTCGCTTCGCCGATGGCGTGTACGGAAGCTTGAAACATCGAGTTACGTTTGATATTATGCTGTACTGTATTATCAACGGAATTTCTCAAAGTTGGGTCGTTGCATAAATAGTAAGAGAAAAACTCCAGCTGGGCCTGAGAAGCTCGTGTGCAATTTCGGTTCACCCATAATATTTTAGTGCGGAGTGTCCGCACGATGAAGTTGTGATGAGTGAGTTTAGCGCCAAACTACAATGCAGTACTTTTGCGAAAATCGTGAATGAATCAACGGGATGTTGGGAAAAACCGCAGGTGTCCATTCTCGCGCGTACAATTCTTGGGTTATATAAAATGTATCGTAAACGCCGAAGAAAATTGCCACTGATAACGGAGGAGTCGAAAACCGGAAGGCTTAAAGGTGAAGTGGAAGTCACGTGACGGAGCCAGGAGTGTGAGAGAGATAGCATTGGTCTCACGTTGGGGCGAGAGAGAGAGAGAGAGAGAGAGAGAGAGAGAGAGAGAGAGAGCGATAGAGTACGTGTTTCACTTCACCTTCAACGTCGAATAATCGTGTTTCATTATCGAATCTATAATGTAGACGATACGGAGATTCGCGAGACTCCGAGGGTTCCAATGGAGCCCAGCAGTCTCGACACGATTTTAGAGAAAGGGAAGTACGATGGCGAGAATCGCGGAAGCCCGACACAGGGAAATACTTGACGCTTGCGTTACGACACTGAGGTAAAACTAAAATAAGGAAGCAAAGTATCCGCACAGTTTCGTACGCTCGGGAATATATTTCACCGGTTGGCACACAGATGTTTCGGATTTTGGTCTCCGCATCCCGATTCCTCGTCGATCTTCAAATTATGTTATAAAATTTACAACAAACTCGCCCTCGGTCTGATCTGCGCATTCGCCGGGACCCTCCTCGCCGATCTTTGCCTGAGCTACAGAAACTTGACGATAGTCACTGACGACGGTTGCTTCCTCGCCGGAATAACCGTTGTTATTTTCAAGCTGTTTGTCTTTCAGACACGCCGTGAGAAGATCGAAAGATTGATCAAAGCGATTCACGATCCTGTCGAGATACTGCAATGCTCTTCAGGTGAGGATAAGATCCTTTCTTTCTGCTAAGTCTCGTTCGCTTATGAAAATCGTTTTCTCCTCAGATCGATCGGTGGTCATGCTCGTAGAATCGTTTGTTCTCTACGAGAAAGTGACGGTTTATTGTCTATCGGGTGTCGCGGGCATTCTCATAGTCGCTCTAATCGTCTTCGTACCAACGGAAAACGGATCGTTGCCGATCAGAGCGAAGTATCCTTTCGACACGACGGTTCAACCTATGCACACAGTCGCCTTTGCCATTCAAGCGTCCGCGGTGACGGCCGGCATCGTGGCTATTCTCATGATGGACTCGATAGTCATTGGATTCTGCAGGTTCACTCTGTTGCAGCTTCAAGTTCTCAGCTCGAACTTTGAGAATTGCCGAAGTTCAACGAGCACTTGCGATCCTTCCGCAAGAGATCTCAACGCGTCGTTTTTCAAACGTGAGAACTTCGACATCCGAAGCTTTGTTCCGTTCGATCCGAACGAGGTCAAGGAAGTGAGCGATTGCTTCCTGAAGCGTTTGAAAACTTGCATCAAGCATCATCAGCGTCTTATCCAGATAGTTGACGACATCAACGAGCTCTTCAGCTCGAGCATGCTGGTCCAGCTGTGCGCGAGTACCTCGATGATCTGTCTCACGGGATTCCAGGCTGCCCTGGTGAGTCTTGATGCGATTCTCATGTTCCGCAAGATAGTTGTTTCTCCGCAGCGCATTTGTCAAATTCCAGGGTGCGAAGGAGAGCGCGAACTTGACGAAATTCTCGCTCTATCTTGGCGCGGCTTTCTCCCAGCTGTTGTGCTGGTCCTGGTATGGAAACACGTTGATGTACCAGGTCAGTCGCGATTTCGAGGCAGTTGGTTAGTCGACACTAATTCACGCCTACTTGCAACACATCAGAGTGAGGCCCTGACCGCGGGTCAGTGGTTTTCCGGATGGGAACGCGAGAAAGACTTATCAGCCGCTACTGTCCTCATAATCGTATCGCTGATTCGTACTCGAAGTCACATGGGATTGATGGCAGGAAAATTCTACACGATGTCCATGACGACTTTTATCACGGTGAGACGATTCAATGTATCTCCAATTCATCATCCTTAATTTGCAACAAGAAAACCTGTATTGCCTCTGTTCAGATATTGCGCTCCTCTTACTCCTTCTTCACTCTTCTAACGGCAGTGAATGACGAGGGATGACGTTGGCATTGTTTTGCAGTATCATTCATAGTGCGTCATAGTGAGTAGATAATGCCTTAATCTTAATGCTCTAAAGTCGAATACATATTATCAATTAATAACTTCCATGAGTCATCTTACCTGTATCTCCACATTATGAAAGCACCGACGATTACGATGAGAACGAAGAAACTGGCACCGACCGTCCCGATCATGCACGTTGGACCACATCCGCCGGTCGATGCTGCTGAAACACAGAGCAACAAAGTTTTTGGTACTTCAAGGGTGTGCTCGGAGATGCTCTCCGGGCTTTAACAAATCGTCGCATCATCGTTTCCATCCTCCCGCCCGCAGGGCTTGCGTCTTCTTTAACGACCTTTCATTCCTCCTGGTAATTACCATCGTTACTCCCAACAAAAACTGAGCGAAGGATCTAACGACTGTTCGACGTGAAAAATCGTGGATCCATGATAGTCGCATTCGATTCAACTACGTATCCCCATCAAGTATTTCCCCGGAGGGTGAATCTACCCTCGTACGGGAATATCCGGTTTATTTACAACCCTCAACCAACCTTTACGGGCGTCCGAAACGACTGCCTCCTTCTCCCGTTCCCTGTTAGACTTGCTTCTGTCCCTGCCGTCTTTACTGCCACCGCCCCCGTAACCATTGACTCCGTTAGCGTTGCCGCCGGCCTTGCGAAAGGATACCGGCCCGCAGGTGCATTGCATCATGTCGTTGCACGAACACGTACCGAGTCCGCTCCGTATGCCCCGTCCACCCGTATTCATTTCGCCGAAGTGCACTTCCGCTGTAATGGAATTTCACAGGGTCCTTTGATAATACACAATTTCGGTCTTCCGTAATAGTTTCGAATTCAATGCAATCCGAGGATAAACTCGAGCTCGTCTGTAGCGATTTTGGGATGATAAAAGATAAATCTAGATCCACCAATTACATTCGATCGTGCAGTCTTGGGGGCATATCCGGTGATCCAGATGCTCCAGGTCGTCGCACACGTTGTCGGGACAGTACGAGAGATCCGGAGTGCACGTCTCGTATCGAGAGGTCATTTTTGCCGCGTTGTTTCCATTGTTACCGCGCCAGACGCACTCACCCGACCATGTGGTTCCGCTGAGAAGAGAGCGCAATTGTTGTATTAAATTCAATTGACTTCAACGGCTGCGAGGAGAAAAATGTTTTGCACTCAACGAAATTAATCGCCTTGAGACTGTTTAATCGCGCAGTTCGTTGGGGCAAACTAATTATTTCTCCCCGTGTCGTGCCACGCGATTCGGCGCTGCTTCGCCCATTACTCACTTGAGCGAACCACTGCCGATTCCACAATGGGACTCGCACTCCTTTCGCGTCACGGCATTGGCGCAAGAGTGTGTGACCGTTGACTGATTATTGGCGCACGCGCTGCTCTGGGGTGCCGAAACATTGACGAGATTCACCGTCAACGATGCGGATGATCGTTGTTCCGGCGATCGCCACTGTATCGTCAAGCTACGAATAGTCCGGTATAAGTAGAGACAGAACCAATCGATCGATTCATCGTTCGTTCAATGGTAATCTGCTTACGGGATTTTTGCTGGCGCAGACCGCAAGAGGGTGGCGTTGGCCACGTAAACGATTCCTCCCTTGCGAGTCACGTTGAAGATCTTCGAGTCCAATATGCTGAATGTTATTCTCGGATTCGGCTTGAATGAGGGTTGGACCAGACGAGAATATCTCGCGGATACTCTCGCAATCGAAACAGTCGTCGGAAAGGAAATTGGCTTCTTCAAGGGAACGGATGCAGTTGTCGATGTCGTGTGATGTTGTGGTCCAACGAATGATAAGGTGATGTTGACCTGAAGATCGAAATACCGTATTTAGTCTACCGTCGAAATTTCAATCGCACCGGAAAGGATTTTTTTTTACTTTCCATTTTGCCTACAAAATTGCAAGGTAATCCTCTTATCATGCTTTTTTGGGGTTTCATCGTCCTGTCCTTTTCTATGCTACATCCGGGGTATCTTTTCTCTCCGATCACGAATCCGCGACTTATTCAACTCGAAGTTGAAAGAACATTGTTTTTGGCAGTTGCCAGTGCGCTGATGCCGCGGTCTTTCATTAAGGAGCATAAGAAGAGCCGAGCAGAGAAGCCACTGCATATCTTTCTCATCAGACGAATAATTTACCAAGGAGCTCGGAAAGCGGATGAACTAATTATTCCACAATTGCCGGGATACCCGCGGACGAGTCCTTCCTGGCTTGGTCGACCCCCCACGAGCTCAATCCGTAATTCATGCAGCGTCTCGGTTATTAAATGTTCAGACAACGCGCCAAGTTTCGTAATTTCTTGGGCGCGGCATTGATTTCACTGCCCCCTTCCTCCCATTCCACAAAAGCTAATCGCTAATTAATAACAGTTTTGTGCCGATGCCCACGTTCCGGCGTGGGCGTCGTCGCGGTCGCATCCGGTGCTCTGCCACATCGCGCGGAAAATATATTTTGCACCTTGTATCGATTCCAAATGCCGCAGTGGCATCAATTATTACACATCGTAATTCTGTTTTATCGCCCCTACCGATTTTTCTCCGTGACCCGGCAGCAGACTCTCATCCATCACCTGCAGAATAACGGTGTACGGAGACTTCGGGAGTAGGGTCGTTCTCGAATATATTCCTATAAAATTCAAGTAATTATTAAAATATTAAAATTAATTGTATAATGTGTTTATTAAAATATTGTCGGTTAAGATAATGTGAAATCTTTCCGGCCCTTGATCTTGGGTCTGGTCGGTAACGCAAACTATCCATTTATTTTCAAAAAGGATCACCGTCCTTGATATAAATGAATCGCAGGTTTTTGTTACCAACCGTGGTATTTCACATCACCATCAAAAGACTCGCTGATCAATCAGTTCTTTTTTATGGGGTTTTTTTTTTTTTTTACTAACTCGTAAAAATAGCCGTAGACGCCGGATTTTCCGGTCGCTGGGGATGCTCGATCGGTAGCGCGTTGTAAGTGATGTTGAGAGCGTTGTGTGTGTCCCCGAGAATCCTTACGCTGTAACGATTGCTCGAAGTCGAATCGGCGTCTTTAACCATGAGATCGTTGTCGTCGAGTCTGTCACCCTGCCAACCGAAAAACATCTTTCTCATGCTTCACGACTCCAAACGATAATCGCCATTGGATGAGGGGAGAATTTTTTTATTCGAGCAAAAGCTCGGAGTCGAGAGGCTCGCGAGACGTGGGGATAATCTCGGTCGTTCGTCACTTCGGAGTGTTTCAGGAAAAGGTGACGAGTGGAAGAATAAAAGGCGAACGAGAGCGGAAAATGCTTTAATCAGGATAAGCTACACGAGTGTTCCTTCGTCTCCTGAAGCTTTTCTGTCCATCTCGCCTGCTTTACGTTTTCACTTATCTACGCGTTCCCGTACCGAGAAAAAGCATTTGTTGGACGTTAAAATGTTTATGGTCGGTAGAACAAAATTTTTGATCGCTTCAAACACATTCTGGTCAGCCGAATAAACAATCCTTGAAAGAAACTATTTTTTTTTTTTATAGTGCCAATTGAAAATTCATTTTTTTTTCTCACTGATTGTATGTAAATATCTGGCCCGTATTCTCACCACAGTGAAGTCTTGCAAATTTATTTGCACGCTGCTGTTAGTTTGAGCTACCGGCGGATTGTCGTCCTCGTCGAGGACGTCGATCACCAGGTTCGATTCTATTGCGTGCTGATTGCCAGTCTTTTCCTCCCACACGACGCAACGCACACGAATCTGAATGTACGGTCCAGGACCTCCCGGGAACTCCAGACTGTCGCGGTCCAGCGAAGCGTTGGAAAATATCTCGTCGTCGATGATGTGAAAGTAATTCGTACCTTGGCACAATACAAAAAGATACCATTTTTCATATTCCCCTCTTCACGGTCACAGGGACGATTATAAAAAAAATATGATTTTTTTTTTTACCATTCAAGAGCTCGTATCGGGTGATATGAAAATTCGGACACAGTTCGCGATAAGCCTTAGGCCCAATTTTTCCTAGCATCGTTGCAGGTTGATTTTCGTAAATCCTGTATTTCGAAACGTTCCAGAAGCACATGTCCTGTCGAACAATGAGAATTACAAAGAACGTGGTTACACTTCGAAAGAGAACAATATTATTGGGAAACGACAGTGAAGGGGAAAATTGTTTGAGCCCTCCAGCGTTTGCCGCACGCTCGAGCAGTTCGGTTAAATTTTAATTGGATAAACGTTATTGGATTGTCGGCGTTGGCTGTTGTTACCTGCACGTAGTCGCCGCAGTTTACCCCATCACCCTTCGTGTCAATGGGTTGTACGCTAATCTCGATAATCGCCTCGTCGCTACCGCGTTCTTTCGCCTGAACGATTATAGCCTTCGATCCACCTAATTGCAAAGTTGTTATTTAATCTTCCGACTGTTTCCTCTCGAATATTTCAAAACCATCGATCGATGCGCACTCACCTCCCTTCGGCAAATAATTCAAGACGATATTGCCAGTTTCCGGCTTCAGTGACGCAAAATTTTCGCTCGGCGAGACTATCTGGTATCTCGCTTCCTTCGGTAACGTAGAATCGTTCATCAGAGTTCTCAGATTGAGCAGTGTCAGCTCCTTGTCCAATACACCCTCACTTTTCGTCAAATATGGTAACCGCACCGTCAAATCCGACTGCGGAAAGTACAGAGCTGAAAGGAAAAAAAAAAAAACAGAAACGACATTCACTTGATGCACTTCTTTGAATAATGGGTGGGTTGTTTTTAATCGCGTTAGTGAATTTTAGACAACATTTTAGGTTTTTTTTTACAATTTTTCATCAATTTCGCATAACACATTTTTTATTGCGCGCAAGATAAACAAAAGAATTAATTAATTAATACAAAATTCTATACCAAAACTATATTTTTAATGTAGAGAACACTGAGCAAATTTCGGTGCGATTCAAAGTCTGTTCGAAGAATTGTTGTTTTTTCGAACAAGACAGACGGACAAAAATGGGAAAATTCTTTTTTGTATTCCAGAATATGTATATCGTGTTTCTAGCCTGCAAGTTAATAGTCAACTTATTTTCATTGCGATACTTTAACCCCGTACAAACTTTGTACGTGCTGTGAAAGTAAAAATTGTCCACCGGGTGTAGCGATTTTTCAATTTTCGCCGCCACCCGGGAGAGCGACGGTAAAAAAAAAATCATATCTCGTAAGAAACGTGTACGTGGCATTTTCAACGTGGATAAAAGCTGGGAGCAAGGGGGTAGCGTGAGCCCGGCGCGACTCGCAGCTGCTGGGCAAACAGCCCCGCGGTTCCACAACCGCAGTAGATTAAGCATAAATCAAGGACTCACGCCTCCGCACGGCACGAACCCCACCAGACACGGCGTTATTCGCACGGTCAAGTTTGCACAACGCCCTCGCGCGTCCAAACTTGATCACTCGAGATCGTCTTTTACCGGTAATAGAAAATAATAATAATAATAATAATAATAATAATAATAATAATAATAATAATAATCATAATAATTGCCTTAATCGTATATTCATCACTTACGTTGAAACTTGATATTGATCACTTACCAATGACATGAATATTTCGCATCATAATTTTGCATATATTGTCGAACCGGTTATCATTTTTCCAGACATTAAACGGGTCTATCGGTATTGATCTTTTGAATAATCCGTTCGTGCGCGTATTTCCCCGTATCGGTGGAAAACAATACTGGACCGCGGCTATTGCGAATCGGGGGTAAGCCGGAAAATATCGCATAAATCGCCGGAAACGCGAACAAGGGGGGCACTCTGGAATATTCGCGAGCGCAGCTCCTCCCTAAAGCTGCTGTTAAAGCATAGCTGATGTGGTGTAAAACCAACGTTTACGCGGGGCTGCCTTCTAAAATGAACGGTCCGTGTCGTGTGCCTCGTTGAATTAACGATTCGAGGCAGAAACGCGTTCCGTGTGCTCTTCGTCCGATAGAGGAATATCGATGCTTCGCGGAAAAGCAGAAGCGACGAAAAGCTTTGCTGTTTGGTGAGAGCTTGCCGTGAGTCGTTCATGAGAAGAGGCTTTACATTTTTGTCAGGTATCCTCGTGAGCTCGGCGGTCTTTCACGCTCACCGTCCTGCTCAAGATTGCGAAGTGAATATAAATATTTATTCTCGCGGTAAGCCATCCTCTTGCTGCTCCGAAAAAAAAAAAAAACCTCCCGCTCCTCCTGCGACAGAGGAAGTTTTGGAATGGTTTTACGACACCTCTTTATTTCACTTTGTAAATGTATATTCCATTTGAATTTTTACCGGCCTCACTCTCATATATCATTAGTAAAGCAATTAGCGTGGAGGTTAAAAGTAGGCGCGTTAGAGTTTTTACTTTCTTCCCGTAACCGTATACGTTCTCAGCAGGAATTCGGCGGAGTTGATCGCAGTTCCATGGTTATTTAATCTTGGGGAATTACCAAACTTCCTTGAGTCTCGAGGTTTCTCCAAAGTATCTATAATTTTGAGGTAGTCGCAGGTGAGGCGCAAGTCGCTGAGATATCCAGAGCCGAGAAGGTCCTGTCACGTGTTCGCAATAACGCTAGATCGATAGTTCGCGCAGGTATCGAATCCTGAAATGGGGACATATAATCAGTAGAGACTCGTGACTACGTGCGGAGAGTGCTATTACGTAAAATTGATACGGGATAGAGAGAATCGACGAGGCTCTCTCGTCGGGCGAATTAGTCGAGCGTGAAGTCACTATTGCCTGATATTGTCGACGTGCACCATGCGCTTGAAAAAGTTGCCCGTATCGAGATTATTGCGGAGGCTGTACACAGTGTCGGGAAAGCCGTTTGGGGAATAGCGGGGCAAAACGGACCAGCGCACTTCTTTTGAGATGAGTTTTTTTTTAGTCCCGGGAAAAATTGGTAAAAGCCAATCCGTTTTACCCCGCTCCCTTTTATACCCAATGCATATCGTTTTAGATGGAATATCGAGAGCGTTCTCGTGTATCCCGGGCAGGCAGTAAACGCCCGAAGCGTGGGTGGTGGTTACGCGACTGAATTATACCGAGACATAGCTCACTGTCGGGCCATCGACAGTCTCGATACGGTCCTAAAAGCCAGGAGAGAACGTGATGCGGCAAACAGTCGTGAAATGCGTGTACAGTGCCGGTGTCCCCGACGTCAGTCAAGGTGAGCACGCGTGATCGATATTTCCAAGGCAGTTAATTGTTATTAGGGTTCGCGTGTTGGCTGGTCGTTAAAGAGTTTACTTAACTTTCCTCACTCGTTCGTCCACCCTCGCTCTCTCTCTCTCTCTCTTACCCTCTAATATTTTCCTTCCGTCCGGCGCGCCGTTCTGCACCTCTGTGCAGACGAAGGAGAGATTAAAATAATGAGAAAACAAAGGCATACCGATTCGGCTTTGTATTTCAGAATGTTAAGTTTACAGCGATCCCCGACACCGCACGTATCATCGTGAAAGTCACTTTGCCAGCTGATCGTAAATTTTTCTGACTTTTTAATAAAGTAAGTAGCTGCAACATTGGAGAGCCGGCCTCGAAAGGAACCCCCCCTCTGATAAACACCAGATAAATCCATCCAGAGTGCAGATAGAGCTCGTAATGCGAGGCCAAAGTTTCCCAACCACCGCGCAAAGGAACGATGGGTGTGTATTATATATATATATGTATATATATTCATTATTTTTTCTTCTTTTTTTCACCGCACACCACGGGGTAGCCGAGATGGGTCACGCAAAAGTCAAGTTAAGTCCGCCGGAGGGTTGTGAACTGCGTGACCATCTCTCGCTTTAACGGAGCGCATAAGCGTCGGTGGCCTCACGGTCGAGGAATACACGTGTGAGAACAATAACTGTGTGGCATACATGTATTTACCGTTGAACACACGTACAAAGAAACACAGTGCACACGGTGACTTGCATATGTTCGGAGACTACTGCATAGTTGCTGTTGCCCGATGCCTCTGAATACATCTATACCGAGCTCCCGTAACCGAGGAGCCTTTGCGTGTCGTGAAACAACTCCCGACAGCGGAAGGTATTTGCATATTATTCAAGAGCGACAGCCGCGTGAGCTACAACGAAAACTTAGTGAAAGCTGATACCTCCTGACACAAAGATTTTCTCGTCACCTTTCGCCCCCGCCCAGGCGGTGGCTGCGATTAAAAAAAGCCATGACGGTAATTCAAGTTTTCGGTGCAGGGATTAGTCGGAAGATGAATGCGTTTTTAGGGGATTCCCCGATAACCCGTCTAGGCGCTTTTCCCAACGAGTTCAATCCTTTTCGAAAAAGCTGGTCCTTCCCCCGGCTATATTAGCGACGCTAATTGTCCCAATAACTCCCGACAGCTATGCGAGGGTAATTTGAAACTCCCTCGACAACCGAGGATTTTCAGAATTCTCGTAGATCTTCGTTTCTCCGTTTCCGCATAAAAAATAAAGAGCAGCGGTGACCCCCGAGCTTCTCTTCCGTTCTTCGCGCGTATAAATGGGAGGATGCTGCGCGATGGTATATCGGTCGTCAGTTCGCTCCGCGACGCCGTAACCCTTTTCTAACCCCAGTTTATAGTGGCGATAAAACGTTAATCCCCGCGCCGTCGGCCCGCGACGTACTGTCCGCCTTCCGGTAACAGCTCTTTCCCAGCTGAATTCGTAGAAACGTTCCCGCGACGTTGGCTCGTGTGAGCCCGACGGGATAAGCAACCATGTCGTATGAGAACGCTACCCTCGGATGGATTCCTCGTTTCTGGGACTACTTTCTCGAGCCTCGAGTGATCCACTCTCGTCAGTCCTTCGTTTGAAACTCCATAAAAGCACCTCGAAGGTGAACACGGCTTGTTGAAATTTCTTCCAACTTTTTCGAGTGCCTTCGAGGCACGAGAGGAATCCAGTCACGTCCCAGGCTTCGGAGACATACCGATATTAGCGCGATCCTGGAGGGTGGAATTTCTGGGCTCGATTGAACGTAAACTATTCCGGAAGTTCGATACAATTGTAACTACTCGCGGCGACTGAGAATGTATCGTACTCCGGTCACGAAGGTCTGCACGCGACGATTGCCACTAACAGATACTCGCTTAACTCGTTATATATGTGGAATATATTTTGGAAATAGTAGTAGTAATAGTGGATTTATTGACAATATGCCAGATGGCACAGTTTTTTGAACATAGCCTGGCATAACGTAGACTGACTTGAGGACACATATATATATATATTCACAGTGAACAAAAATCAATTGGATAAGCACACATTTTAATGTCTGCTTACAGGTGGCGAAATCAATGTTTGGTTGATCGAAAAGAATATGTTTCTTTACGTAGTACGACAATTATTTCGTTCGATCAACCAAAAATTTCTTTCGCCACCCGTAAGCGCTCATTTTCTTGAGTCAATCAATTTGTTTTCTCAGTGTTGCCAATTGACGATCGACCTAAGTGCTTCAGCCACGTCTTGGTTCAGAAACATATTTCTGCAAGTCACGAAAAAATGGATTTTGATAGAGAAAAGTGCTGAGCAGATCGGGAAAGATGGTTCGGTCTTGAGGGATTAATCAATTAATCATACAAAAAAAAAAAAAACGCCGAACTCAATATATCGGGAATATATATCTCATGACCATCTTTGATTTCCGTGGAGCGTCTACGCTTTGAGTAGGCTGCACCCGTTGATAAAAGCGCCGAGTTCGCGGGGGGGATGGAAAGAATTCCCTGTCTTCTCTCCCGTTTCCCATGGGTCGTCCGTTGAAACCCTATCGAACATCAAGTTACAATTCTCGAAAACAAGAGACCAAGAGTGAATATGATACGGAGAGGAGGGCAGCCGTACAACTGTCTCCCCGTTGCGACGAAAAACCTTGCATTTCGCCCCCTTTTCGCACTGTACTACGAACGGAGAGTGAATTTCGCGTACCCTTACCCTTTATTTTTTCTTCTTTTTTCTTTTCTCTCGCGACGGGACTCGGGTGTCCCTCCACGGCATTCGCATACGGGAACCGGAGTGACCGTCTCGTGAGAGGCAACACACATTCGATTGTCGAGGAACTGATGCACTCAGGATGCATTCTCTTGTATCGTTATCTCGAGTTCCCGTGTCTGCTGCTCGAGTGGAGAGGGATAGCGAAAGACGAACAAGACGGGAGCGAGCACTATCCGTTACATCCCTAAATATAAACGGCACGCGCTCCTCCGCTATTTCCGTACCCTCCTTCTTCTTCATTCAGAAGTCGAGGCGCGAGGAAGTTTTACAATGCCTTAATGACGGAACATATAGTGTAGCGAATGGAGGGAATAACAACGAAGGGGATCTTTAAGAAAACTGTAGAAAAACAGCCGTCGGTGATGATAGCGGACGCGCCGGAGTGGCGGAAAGAAAAACACGCTTCCCGTTTCTCGGCTTTCTCCGACGGTAGTTTTTATTGTATTTTTTTGAATGTTGTTATTCACGAGTGAGACGCGTCCACGCAGGTGTCCAGACCAGTGATCTATGTCCTCGTTCACCTGCGGGCTATGCGTTCGTATGAACGTCTGACTGATTTACACAGCAGGGAGAACGAGAAATGAAAATGAAAAGGAGAGAAAATAGAGGAGGCGAGAGTAAGCGACAGCAGAAAGGGGGGGGGGGGGTGGAGAGGGGTGGAGAAATAGCGGCAACAGCAGCGGTTCACTGCTCGCTTTTCGTTATTTCATCGCGTCAAAGGACAGCGGCTTAGATCGTGGGTGTGCTGCTAAACACTGCATCGCTCCGAGGTGATCGCGCATGCAAGAGTGCCTACCGTTTTGTAGGCATGTATATATGCATCGATATACACGTGTGTCGAGCTCGGAAGAGTGAGAACGAGAGTGATGGACGGACGGGTGCCACGTTCGAGCTCGCCTTTTCGTTCGTACAAATATTTGTACACGTGTACAATTACGATCGCGCTTCGGGATATTTCTTCGCTACTGACGATGGCCACTGTGCTCCGCGCCTTCCATTGTAGTCCTTCCCGCATGTCGGGCGCCACAGGAAGCGCGGACGGCTTTGCTCCGGTGTTAGTAGGAAACGTGGGGGCAAAACGGAACCACGGCGCAAAACCGACTGGTTCAGTCAACTTTTCCGCAGGACATTAATAAACAGTCTTATCCGAAGTGGAGGACAACGGTCCGTTTTGCCCCGCGTTCCCCGGTATTCCACCTCGCGGAACAATTACATTTTACTTTTGACGCCCTGATCAACGGATTGTTCATCGTACGCTTTCTTTTTTTCCAGCCGTTTTAAAAGCGTTGGAAAGCGCTATCAAAGGGTATTGCCGTGTTGGAAGGATACTCGAGGCGGTAACTCTTTCGCAGGGGGCTGCGCGGGACACCGAGAGAGCGGGTCGAGCTCGTGTTCGTACGATTTATACGCGACGTAATCACCTCGACGTAAAAAAGTTTAATACCCCCGCGCTCTCGAAGTCGCGCTTTTTTTTTCCTTCGCACCGACGATCGATAACAAGATACTGCAGGGGAGATGACTCAACGTCTAAACTCTCGCTCCGAGCCACTCTGCAGCCTCACTTATCCTCGATACTCGTATCGTACGCGGATTTTCTGTCTGCTAAAAATTGCGCTCATCTAATTTACCGACGTTCCCTTTCATCAATTATGAACTTTTCTGCGTGACAATTTTTTTTTAAGACAGTTCTCACAGCAACACGTTCTGTCTCCGAAGTTCGCGGGGATGTGAACCATTCGCATCCCCAGTACACGTGGGCAACTGCAATGCCGCATTTCGCCGTTCTGGTTCACGATTCCCCTAGTAGCTGTATATGTACCAAAGTGCAATACGGGTGCAGCCCCTCGGGAGTCCCAAGAAGAGGTGCTTCTCTACCCGATTCAATTAAATGGCTCGAAGCTGGGACCAATTTATTTCGCACAGGAGGGCTTCTGCTACATACTCCAAAATGTTTACTCCCGTTCTGTTGAGATTCTCTTATTTCCAACCCAAGCCACGATGTATCGACTTTCGAGAGCGGATATTGCTTCGGTTCCGCCATTTCTTATGCACGTGGAATGAAAAAGCACCCCGGGACGGAGGTAGTTTCCTTCCCGAATTTATTTATTTCTCCATCGCAGTGGGAGCCAAAAAACGCAACAAAATCGTATGTGACGGGATTTTCTGGTGCACGGAATGCCAAGTGTTGATAAAAACTCTTCCACTCTGCGTTTTGATGAATTTGTTTCCTCTTCGCTCGTCCATCGCAATTTCGTCCTGGATGATTTTCTACAAAGCTTTACGGGGCAATAATTGCCATGCAGCTAATCAAAGACTGAGTAAACACGGCCCCGTTTTCGTGGCCTTCTCGGCACCGTCGCTTTTTGTCATGGGCTAGCTACTTGCCTCCAGACTTAATTCCGTCTCTGTTCAGGCACCTTGCAGTTGAAATTTTTATACCGCTCCCGGGTCACTGAAAAATGCAGGCGTTTCTGATGCAACTTTTATGTATTCGACGTTCTCTCTTTAACCTAATACAAAAAAAAATATTTTTCATATTTGGGACTTTTGGTAGACAGATTGACGGGCTGCATTATAGATTGATGGCGTAGCTCATATTGACGGACGACCAGTGGAAGTTAACTCTGTCCGGCCCTCCCCCCTTCAGCAGGGGGAGAGTTCACACCCTCGTCTACCTCAAACCCCCCACTCGTTGTTTGCTGAATGTATATATAACACGGTCGACCGCGACGTTACTTTGCCGATGCGAGATGAAAATGACAGTGTCAACAGTGCGAAAGCCCGGCCGAGTCCGCGTATGTATGCTCTCGTAATAAGAAACCCCTCCAGCCCTCTCTCCGCGTGTGCGAGAGCATCAATTAAAACAGAATATTGTCGCTCGCGCAACCCTTTCAATTTCCTTTTCGTCGGGCGGAGAATTGTTCTCTGAGCAATTTCGTCTTTTTTTTTTCTTGCACGATAGTCAGCATTTTCTCTGTTTGCGAATCCACCGTTTCGAAAGAAGAGTGTACAGAGAAAACAAAATTTCACGAGCCGGCTTTGGAACAGCGTGTGTTTGGACAGAGGAAATTAATTTTCTTTCATTTATTTCTCGTGCTACGTACACTCGCTCTTCTGTCAAAATTCCCGACGCCACTCGTTCGTCTCCTGGCGATACGTGAGATTTATTCCGCTCGAGGGAGAAAGAAAAAAAACTTAGCGACGAGGCGCTCCAGTAATACAAATCACGAACCGTCTGACTCGAAAATCTCATCACGTGAGGAGGGAGGCGACCGGGGCGAAATGACATTTGTTAAGAGATAAACAAGAACCGACAGAGTCGCCATTTCACCCGTCTCCCTGAGAGCTCCAAAAAAAAATTTCTGAACATTTTACGTCGTTTTGCCACGCTGTTTTAGTACATTTTCCATTTTGATCCAGTTCCCCCATATATTTCGAAACTCGCCAAACTACACGAAGATATTTCGCAGCAGAGCTTATCCATACATTTTCGTGGAATCAGGTATGCGCGTCCTATAGGCGTATACGATTAGTAATATCTTACATGAGAATGTAACTTCTCGGGAGGAGGGCACGATAATAATAGCTCTGTGAGTATAATCGGTACAGGTTGTTCCAAGAATCGAAATATTTCCTCTTCACCTTCTATACTGAGAGAATGATCTCGGAAAAACTACCAACCCAACCCAATATGATAATTTTTTCTACGAATTTTGTCGATAAAATTTTTTTTATGTACACTGAGACAAGGATCTGGTAAAAACTACCTATCATTCAAAAAAAATTACCATAGCAGATAGTAGTAGGTCACTAGGGCGCCACCTATGGCAGGAACTGTTAGATTTTCTAAGAATTTTTACCATAATATCTACGAAAAATTCTTACAAATCCGATAGTTCGTACCATATGTGACGCCCTAGTTACCTATTACTGTGTGCTACGGTAATATCTTTCAAGCGATATAGTCATATTTACTAGATCCCTCTCTCAGTGTGTGTTTATACATACAAAAATTGATATATACCGGTGTAACATATAATCGGTTCGCGATCGCAGCGTCATCGATTACTATATTTTCTAGTAAGAATAACTTATATTTCTAGCAAAAATTACGGTGTATTCGAGTAATAACTGCAACAGTGAAAATTACCATATTTTCTAGCAGACTGTGTTAGGTTTAGTACGAATTTTTGTCAGAATGTCGCTGACGTTCCAATTTACATGACAGTTCTCTCGGTTTTTACCATATCTATGGTAATTTCTATCAGATTCTTCTCTCAGTGTATATTCTAATGAAACAAGATATTTAACCTTCTTTTAACTATTCTGATCGTGTAAAATTTGAAACACGAACGACCTGACAGGAGTCATCAAAATATTATGCATGCTTCACGCAAATGACATTGTATGCGAAACCAAACCCAATTGCCTTGATCGTGAATGGCTCACTATACAAATAGGATGGAACTCCCGTATACAAGTTGGGAACTCCTAATGGCAACGTATTTTCGTCGAGGGCATCGGAGCACGTAAATACGATGTAATTCGCGGCAGACAATTCTCTCGTTTGCATACAAATTTCATGAACACTGTACTCAAACTCCGTTGCTTAATTCTCCATCTTAACAGCTAAGGTGCTTAGATCTTTGGTACAACTTTGGCTCGTTCCTCGCAAGCCAATGTACGTGATCGTTATGTATAAAATAACATTGCACCAGTTGAGACAAACGGGATTATTATTTCCTCGTACGAGAAAGCTTTCCCAAAGTGCGGTAGGATATCTCGCTATGTGACAGTCTTGATTTCCTGGTAGAAATTGGTAGTTGGGATTGCCGAATGAAAAATTTATCACCCGAAGATATGTGATCCCGTACTATTTGTATGTAACACATGCAACATTTGTATGTGGTATATAAGTGAAACGTGACGCATGGTACAAGTCGCCGCAGTCTGCTCGGAGCAAGTGTTCGGGATGATAACTGATGATTTCCGTTGGGAGACTGATGCTCTCGGATCTCGATGGAAACCAGGACGAAGCGTTGCGATGGAAGTAGTTGCAAGGATACAATGTCGAATGTAACGTTCTTTCGGAGAAAAACGCGCGTAATGCAAGCCGCTTTATCAACTTAAGCCGGGCTTACACGAGCTCTTTTGCTTCGTTTTGTCGTATCATGATAGCAGTAACATTAAAGGCATGGTAATATATATTCCAAGGGTCACGCTGAGTGAAGCAGATTTAAGTGAATTCGAAATGGGAGTAGTACTAATTATTCAGCTACAGATGTATGTAATCCTTTTTGCCACTCGTTCATTAAAATTCATGGAATTTTAATTGAAACTTCCAAACCCGTGACATTTTACCGGTTGATCCGTCCGGCCGATAGTGAACGCGGCACAGGACGACGCGATTAATATAAAATGCCAGTCGACATCACCGGCACACACGTTCCAGTGTCCGTCATTTATTTGTGTCCGCCTTCAGAATTAGAATACACGATAGAGCGTAACAGTCTTTCGGCAAGTGAAATAAGGTCAGAGTCGCACTTATTTTAGACCGATAGACATTCAAAGATGTCGATCAAGGTTTCGTGTCTTTCAGCAGCTCGTCTTGTACAGACGAAAATTGCGGGAAAATTTGCAAATGCCCTTGCCTTCACGTTTTGTTTGGACAGCTATCGATAAACCATCGTCGGCAAGAACAATACGGAACGGCTTGCACTATTATTTCGAGCGCAAAATGGATTACCACAGGGAATACGCGACCTTTCTCAATTCATTACGAAAAACTGCGGTCGCACTTTGCTCCGCTATTCAATTAGCTCTGCTCTGGAGAGTATCGTGGGGGCGAGTGTCGTTTCTCCGCCGCTTATACCCTCGTCATTGGTGTAAAAATATATTCCGTCAGACGTAACGCGGATGGTTTATTGTTTGCTATATCGGGTTGGTATAACACGATGCTCTTAGTATTTGGGTTATTAGGCGTGGCGAAGCACCCGAGAGACCATTATGCTTTTCACCTACACATTGATGTACCCTACGACCTTCTGCCCTATTGTGCATACACAATTTATTATCTTTATAATTTCATTCTGTGATATTAAAAGTCCGACTAATTACTGGGATTCTGCGACTTTTCGTTGACTTGCTGATTAAGCGTAGATATTACTATCGGACACGCGCACATAGAACCAAACATCGAAATGATTACAAACTTTAGATCCGTTGGTAAACTTAATTGAAAGTCTTCACCTTTAATCTAGCCGCACTGCGCTGTTTTGTATATTTTCTCATATTAGCCATCTCCTCCCTCTCCGACGTATAATAAATATAAACCGGACAGTTCAGCGAAGTGTTCCGAATGGCTACTGATATTTCGCGACAAACGAAAATCGTTTGATGGAGTAGATTCACGTAACGCATGTTCACGGGATTATTGATGGACAGCAGCCAATATACGGTACAAGCGTAAACTCATCAAGCTACCGTATGACAGAGTGCATTTTTCTATAATCTATACGAGATTTTGTATGGGACTCGGGCACCGATATATCGTTTCGTCGCTGATCATGCTTTCAAAGCTCCAGTCGGCGAACGGTAGAGTTCTACGAATATTCGCCAGTACAAATTCAATCGTGACATCCAACACGGTTGGTAAATTCCGAGCACGTATCTCAATGCGGTGAAGCACGCGTATCGCTCGAGGGTAGTTTACATAATTATCACGATCGGATAGTGGGCACAGAGCGACGACAGAAGGAGATGAGCTCGAGGGCATTCCCACCCATCCCCCCCCCCGGGTCAATTATTTATAAATTTAATACGATCACATTTTAAACAGTGTTCATCGTAACCCTCGGTGGCTCGAAGCGTAATATCAATATCGAGCGCCGGCGCCCGGGATCTTCGCAATATATAGCATGAACCGGAGCACAGTCAGATATTTCGGTACTACGTGATTCTAGAAAATAAACAGAGCATCTGCTCGCACACACATTAGACAAGGCCGAGTGACTCTGGGACTTCCTTCATGATCATGAAAGTAGCAGTGGTCGAACCGAAAGTGAAGTTTCCAAAGGTCAACAACGAATTTACCACTCGCTTACCGTTGGAATGGAGCTCACTGTTTCATCTACCCAGTTATCGGTTGAATCCAATTAATGTCGACGGCATTAAACCACCAGAAATTATGTTCCTCGAGCGCAAACGAGAATGTCATCGGAGAATGTCATCGTAGCGGCCGTTGCGCGAACGAGGCAGGTGGTGCAAGCTAACGCAATTTACAGCTTTTGCGCAGCTTTTATGAGCGGCAATTCGATAACCGGGAGGAAAACACGGGTGAGGACGAACTAAACACCCTTCACCCTTGGTGCTCTGGCGTTGAATCGGTCAACCTTTGAGCTTGCGGCTGTTCCGAAGACCGCAACATTTAGCCGTCGCCTACCACCGTTTCGTGTTGCAAATCAAAGCCTTGCATGAAAGTAATATACAACGCGAATATATATTGAAATGGGAGGTCGGTTTCATATTGAGCCTTTGACATTCGATGTCAAACCTATTCCGTGTTAAAAAAAAAGTCTAGCATACGATACACTCGTCGTACACGGAGAAAAATAGTTCTGTTTCTCTAACAAAATGTAGTTCGTTAATAATTTCTTGTTGTGGCAGCAAAAATATTTGACTGTCACAGCAAAATATTTGCTGCCACAGCAAAATATTTGCTGCCACAGCAAAATATTTGTTGACACAGAAAAAAATTTTTTTGTCCCTATGTTAATCAGGTAAATCAGCTATGGTAACAAAATTCTTATTGTCCCAACGATGTTTTTATCTCCGTGTAGATTTGGTACGCGCGTCGTCATACCTATACCCGATCCAACGCTAGTCGATGGTAGACAATATTTTTTTTTTTTACATGGAATGCATGGAACTTTCATATCGGGAAAAAGAATGTATCGCTGAAAGGTATATGTCGCGTGACTATGGCACGCCGCAATATCCGCGAGTAGTGCATATCGTCCGACCATTTTCTTTTTTCGATCGGATATAACGATGGGTATGAACAAAAATAGACGTAAATACAAAGATTGCGGATAGTAGAATAACCGAGACCGGAAAAGCGAACCCGTGTTAACTTCACTGTCCGAGGTTAAGGCCAGCAGAACTCGCATGCCAGCGAGCAATGATTGGTTCAATCGAGATTACGTAGTACTATCCGCCCGGTATTCCGGCGGCGGTAAACACGAGTCCCGAATCGATCGATATGATGTGTCCTATATGCACCGCACGAGCTTGACTCCATCACGAAAGTCACGACTATCCGACAAACGTCATGAAGTTCGCGCTACCGCACCGCGTGTGTATAACTTCGGCTGAGATGCATTTTACGAGGGTGCATAACGAGCCCGGTGTAACGATCCCTCCTTTCTTTCCCCCAAAAATCGATCCACGTGTATCGTCATCGCGAGCGTTTACTCCGAGCGGCCTCGGGCTCGTTTTAAACACGAACTTCGTGGAAACTGTCCGAACGATATTCAAAATACTACGCACACGACTCGTTTGAGGTCTTTGAGAATTCAACGCCGAGATTGCCCGATCCTGAGCCTTGTGCCAGAGAGCGAAAGAGCCGGGAGATCCAAAAGCCGGGATCGCACGGGAAATAATTTATTTCAACAACATACTGCGTACTGTTCGTTCGGTTGAACGTCCGCACTGCACGAGAAACGCAACGATTGCAAAGGGGAGCAGTAAGGATATATAAAGGTACACGAGACCGCCCGAGACCATTCGTTAAGGGAACCATCGCGCAGAGGGACTCGAAAAGCGAGCCGTTCGCTCTCTCCCTCGACGGGTGGAGTTTGCTTAATTGCTCTGGCATTAAGATTATAACGGTGAAAAAAATACAAGGCGCTAAAGATCGTGAGATGCCGCTAACTACCAGTCGACTCTTTACACACACCGCACATATTTATTATGCACGGTTCGCAGTAAACATGAACGTTGCATACATGAGCGCGCGCCTGCGCTCATTGCACTCGTAATAAATCGGCGAAATCGTTAATTTTTTTTATCGCGACTTCTCGTCCGTGCACAATTAATGTTCAACAGTGAATGTTTCCACTATTTTAACTTTCGAACGTATTCATTATTCCCGAAGCTTTACGTTCAATTATTTCGTTGTCCGATAATGTCTATTTGTCCCGAGTGATAACATTAATTTGTGTAACTCGTGCATGAAAAGCGCTACTTTCCGTGCCTGCCGAGAGTGGCGTAAGCGACGCTTTGCAGTCATGAGTTTTATGAATTCCCGGCGCATGCGCAGATGCGTCGCCTCCTTTGCGTGCGAATTTTTTTTTGCGTCTGTTTTCTGGAAATTATTGCACTCTGCTCGTACTTTATTGTACGACGCCACAATCAGCAGGCACGGAGTAGCACCTCTGCATTCGTTACATGAAATATCATGCGATACTACTGCGGTGTAGCGAACATCACACGCGAACTGTGTAGTAAGTCGCACTTCACAGTGTGCGCATAAAGTTCGCTTTACCACACTTGTATCGCAAAGTACCCTTGTAATCCAATGAACCAACCTGCAGCGCTTCTGTAACGTTGACTCTATTACCGTACATCGTGAATCCGGGCGCTTTGGGAAAATAAGTTTCAATACTCCACACACCACCGAAAGGTACAATCGACCGAACAGATTATTTTTTCACTTTCTTTTCCTTCAGCATCCCGAGTTTCGACAAAAGCCGTTTACGGCTCGTCGCGCATATTTACACAGGGGTTCGCCGTCGCGATTCCCTGTTTCCGCAGCCGGCCGGCATACGCGTAATATCCCTATCTCCGATAAGCAAGCTGCAGCGACCAAAAGCCCGGCGACTTGAACGGGTTGTTTTTCTAACAGACCAGACCATTCAGCGGTATACATATTTTTCGTCGAGGGCCGCATCGGGTATACAATCCAATCGATATCTTCCTCGGGCAGCCGTTCGACCTTTTCCTCCTCGTGCTGTCTGGTCGTCCGGTATCGCGTGAGCCCTTACCGTGCAGAATCCTCCGGTGGTATGATCGCGAGTTACACGCCGTGTACTCCAAAATAGAAGGTCCATTATATCCGACGTACCTACGAACATCTGGCCCCTCACAATCGGTTACTGACCCTTCGCGTTCGCGATTGCTATCACCTGGAAACTAGACGAATCGATGCAAGGAGCCTTGTTCGCGACGCGTTGTAAATTTTCATGGGATTTTATGGATATCCATGGGGCGTGCGCCAATAAAATACCGTGTCTCGTGTACTTATCGCGTCATCGACTCGATGTGGGGAGGGCAGAGAGCGCCAGATTAGTTTTCGGCTGTTGTCATCGATGCCGCACGATATACCGCTGACCCTCTTGGCATCCTAAATCAATGTCTCCATTCACGCGATAACTTATCGCCGGCGGACTCTCCGGCCATCCCCGAGGACAATATTGCTCTCCGCAGCCTATGACTCTCGGCGCGACCTTGTGCTTTTTCGATTGTACCCCGGGTACGATCGACCGGAACTCGCGAACATCCCACGCTCGCTCGCGGCTATTCCGTAACCAACGGCTGATATCTTGACAATGACGCTGGTCGAAGTTCTCGGGCGGCGATTACCGGGCACGGGGGACAACGGGGGTCAGGGGTTTATTGATATCGCGCATAAAGTTCGATATCTCGATGACACCGATTCGTTTGCAATGGAACATTGCAGGATCGTTCGTACATTGTTGAGAGGAGATCATTTTGGAAAGTACGGATCCAACGCCTTGTCCGTCTTTCCATAGAGCCGTTCAGCGTCAGTTTTCACCCCTTTTGGAATCCACTTTTTTTTCCCACGACTGAATCCACAGTTGTACCTTTTTTACACTCGATACGAGGAAACGAAAAGCTTTTTTTAGACCATTCCGAATGTCGTCGCACGAACGTTACGGAGAGTCGCGTGACGTGTCGCAGTTAGGCTCGATATCATTTCGCTGCCGATCGATGATGATAGTAACGCAACTTTGTTATAGCCAGCGGCCGGCCTGTGGTCCTCCCGATAAAAAGTGCGAGAGCCACGGGTTATGGAAAAAAACGTTGAAACCCGGCGATAAATTAGTTACCTGCATTAGCGAGCTCGCCGCTTTTTCCATCGATCTTTCGTATCATTGAGCGTATGAAAAATTTGACGTCGTTAAATATGCATAAGCTTTCGACGCGTGCAGGTTGGAGGGGGGTGGTTTCGTAGGCCGCGGTCGTCATGGGTTGGCCGGGGGTGAAAGATCGCGGCTGGCCGATGGCGTGACGACAGCAATAAGAAGCTCAACCCTGGAGGCCGAAGCAGAGTCGCCGGTGAGGGTGAAAAGCATCGGTTCGAGTTACCGCAGCCGAACAAAGGGTGCGAGCGAGAGAAGAGGCGTGCGACGAAGACACACGTGACGTGAGAGAGCGAAAGCGAACGGTCGAAGAAAGGAGTTACTGGCCGGTCAGCGTACCCACGTGCGCGCTGAGCGATAATCGTCGCGGGCTCGTTGCGCCCGATGATTTGAGAATATCGATTGCCGACAGGAGTAAGTAAAAACAAAGAAAGGGGCATGGAAGGGCCACTGACAGCAGCTGCACATGTCGCTCGCACCGTCTGCGAAACGAGGCACTGAACTCGCGCTGTTGTTACGCGAGAGGAGCGAAAGACAACGCCAACGATGCGACCGCATATCGATCTTAAATAAAGAGACCTTTTTTTTTATTACGAGGACGAGAGTCGGCCCGCGGAGTCTGCAACGGTAATGCAGCCTAGCTCTGCACGCGGGACATCACAGTCACCGGCATTGTCACCGGGTATGTGCGTAAACGAGAAAACTTCAACGTCACGTACGCCCGTTAACGACCCGAAGTCCCGCGTGAGCTTTCGCGAGGGGGAGGAAGTGGCGGAGCCCCGTGAAAAGTGCCGAAGGCACCGGGAGCGGCGGGAATAAAAAAAAGCTCACGCCTATGCCGACGTACGAAACAATGCAGTCTTTTCGATTCGGGAAAATCGGGGACGACGCGCCTGATGAGTAGTCGTACGATTGTGAGCACAAAGGGGACCAACCCTATGTTTTTTTTTTTTTTTTCTGCCCCGGCAGCTCGCTCTTGTACTCCGGTCGGGGATAATTTACTCGAAGATGATGGAAGGATGGAATGATGTATAATTTGCCAAGCGGCAGAAGAATGGACACCCCCTAAGATGGGTCCATTGTCAGTGGGTGTGTCGGAGCGTTAACGGCGAACGGGACGATTATTTTTCTTGCGCGCTAAGGCGCCGTGCCATTTGCCAATGTAACTTTCCTTTAGTTTTATCGGAGAAACTTGCGAGTTTCTCCGTTACCTTTAACGTCTGTCCGTTCGCAAATGTTAATTATCATCTTTCCTCCGCCGTCGCGTTATTCGCCGGGTAGGAACGAATGCCGTGGAAATAACGTAATGACACCCTGTTGGAGCACGTGGTGCAGCTGTGCCGTCGGTGGTCTGCGAGCGTCGTTGGGAATTAAACCGTAAGTAAGCGACGAACGGAGTGTTACAGGACTCGGGGACGATAAGCCCATCGAACGACACACGGCGAGAGGCTGCTATTAAGCCGGCGGAACGTTCTGTCGTCCAATTACCGATGTGCCGTGTATCGCTCTACGTTCTCGATACAATAAGGTATTCCTACCGGGAGAGTGTGGCACGTGAAATCGAACTAACGAGGATTACGTCATATTTACGGGTGAATTCATTGTCAATTGTGTGTTAACGAGCTTTAGATAATTTCACCGTTTGTCAATTTGACAGCGCCAAATGCCTCCTACTCGTATTTCATCGCAGTATATAGACGAGCCTACCTGTATAGGTGTTCACGCAAATTTTTTTTCGCGATCAATTTTACGCACGTTCATCTATCATGAGGCTGTGACCGGCAGTCAGTCGTCGATAGCACCGGTCGCGTTTAATCTCGCACGAACGGGGGTGTACTCGAAGTACGATAAAGAAAAAAAAAAAAAAAAACAAAAAAAATACCGAGCCAACACCTGCGCAATAACGTTCTCTCTTTTCAACATTATCTGCAAACTTTGCACAGCGATAACCTGTTGCGTACATTATGGGCCGTGCACTATTGGAACTTTAACGGATATAATAAAAAGAAATTTATATGTAACTCGGTCGGATTGTTCTCATAATGAAACCGTTGTCGCCGCTGCTCTCAGTCCGATGTGCTCGGAACAATACCCGATTTATCAGATTTCATTAATACACAACACGCGACGACGACTGCTCCAGTACGCGAGCGCGCGCGCGCGCGCGCGTGCGACCGAGGGGTTAATTAATTACCGGGAGCTGCACTCCCGGTGCCATATGCGTGTCTCTCTGGTCCGACATTCTGCGTGCACCATTGCGAGTCAATTACACCCTCGCAACTAATATACCGTACTCGGGGACTCGTGAAAGATCGATGTCGGAGGGTGTACTTTTACCGTATTATAATTTGTATAGAGCGATGATTGCGAGGATTAGAGAATATTCCGACGTTGCGGCATACATATTTTTGCATACAGTATTTCTTCGGTTGCTCGATCGTCGGCTGTCTCTCTCCGCCGCATAAATTTAACTCTATCGCAGTTCGCCCCGGTGGACGAACGTTTGCGTAGAAATAAAGAAGAGGGGGCGGCGAATGTGTCGCACCTGTACACACCACACTACAGTGGTTGCGACTGTGACGTTGGCCTGCGCTCCTCTCCACCGGGTTCTCCTGCACCAACGCGCATAAACGAACCGTGCATGATCTACGAGCCGGTAGTGACGGTCTGCCGTTCGACCCGGTGACGGTTTTTTTTTTTTTTTTCTCTTTTTTTTTTAAAGAGCTCGTGCGACACTATAATACGAGCCTCTTAGCCGTCGACTATATTATGTATTCAAGAATAACAATAGCATATTCAGGCACCGCGCCGGCCACTCGACCGAAGTGTGATCCATGTTTTAAATATCTCTCACCTGATGTAAATGCTGCCGAGAGATGAAGCAGCAGAGCCAATCCCAACGAAGCGGAAGCTCCGGGAGCAACGGAGTTTCCCATTGCGGAAGGTCAGCCCGCAGCGCAGCGCGATATGATTACGAAGACTTTTCGCGCGCTTTTCCCTCCTCGCGATTCTCCGTCGAGAAATCCACCGACAAGTCGAGGCAGGGACCAGAGCCCGCGCGGAGTCACTGAACTCGACGCCGGTGCTCGGCCATCGAATGCAAATCTCGTAAGCCCGACGCGTTTTGCTGTTTTGCGTTTCTTGTTTTTTTTTTTTTTTTTTTTTTTTTTTTTTTTTTTTTTTTTCGTCTTCTTTTCCGTTATTGTTCAGACCGATTCGCGTGGCCCGTGCGTGCCACTTTTGCTCTCTTCGCTCGGTGACATCCTTCACCTCCCCTCCGATCGTATCCACGCAATGACCAAATGAATATCCAAACGCTAACGATAATTGCCTATTCTCGTTTCCTTTCGCGGAATAAGAATCGTCACTCGTGTCACAAAAGTTTTTGATAACCACCGAGAGATCGTAACAGCTCGCCAGACTCTTCAATTAAATTCAATTGGCGTGTACAACGATAATGACAAGTTTAACAAAATAAATTTAACAAAATCGAAACCGAGAGAACAAAAAATGTATTTCTTGTTAATCGGCTTCACAATGAACGATTTTCACTACTTCGGCGCACATTCTGTACACAACTTCGACGCGTTAATTAACAGGATAGACGATTAAATTTTTAAAAAAATCACCGTTATTATTCGGTCATGAATTTTATTAATTATATTTTTTGTGGCAAACGATTCGAGACTTTGCATCAGTTTCAATTGTGACTGTGATTTCAGCCCGCGTGTCGAACGTCTGTCAACCGCGCACAGACGAGGACCCAAGTTCGGCGTCGCGACGCCACGGTGTTACGGCCGGCACTAAAACATCGTCGGGACGCCCGCAAGCGTTATCAGAAAATTTTCCGCGCTTGCGCACGCGCCGGAAGGGGGCCGAACGAGCCGAGTGGATTCTCACCGAGCTCCCATGGGAGTTAGTCCACCTATGGACGCCATGGGCGCTCGGGGGACTTATCGGCGCAGTCCGTCCACCACTCACCGCTGCGCCGGATAATTATATCCTAATTGGGATTTTTATGGATCGCCCCCTCCGTCGTCCCTCCTCAGATCCTCGACGATACCGGAAAGGACAGTACGATGCCGCACTCCGAATAATACCGACAATCGTATGCCCGTCGATCCGGTCGTTCGCCGTACATCATTGCAATTATTTATCGTCAAAGAAACCTTGGCGAAGTTACAGGGAAGGTCTCTGCGCGCCGAGCTGTCGAGCTCACCGAAGGTGGTTTCGAGGCGTCGATTTCGTTTTCTCACCTTTGGCCCGCGCTGGCTCGATGCTCCATCCCCGCGCGGGTATTGGCTTTCAGTCAATAGCATGCGGCAACAACCAACACCGTTGCCACCCTCTATTCTAATTCAATTAGAATATCGATCCATGACTACATCTCCGACGTGGAAGGCTCTTGGATCGCGGATACGAGGGTCGACTCTTCCCGCTGCCAGAGCCTGAGAGCCACCGCCGTTGAAAGAGCCGTACTTCTTGCGCCATTTTTTTTTTAAATTCAAACGGGACGAGAAAGTCTCTCGATTCGCGAAGTTTTTCGCAGAGTGCGATTAAACGACCTCGGCCTTTTGCCCGATAATTTCCCTTTCTCGCACCGTTGTTTATTCCAAAGAAAAAAGCTTTTTGTTGAACGATTCTCGAAGCTCTGAAGAAACCGCTGAAGCATTCGTGGGATCGACGACCAGCGGAGCATTATTATAATTAGCAGTTGGAAGACTCGATTGAATATTGGCACAGCGAACGTTGGGCGGATATCGCTCGCGACAGTGACGAAATAACGGAGCGACGGATTAAGGGGATTCCCCAATTGGTATAATCCTCTTACACCACAAGCCCCTCGTCGCCCTTCCCGCTCTCTGTTTCTCTATATCCACGTGTCCTCGATCGTGTCTAATGCGTATTTATTTCTGTTCCGGCGAGGCTCTGCCGCCCGGACGTTACGACGTGGCCCATGATGAATGCAACCACGAGAAAACGAGGTTTCCCGTTCACGTCAGTCCGGTGAGACTAAAATCGGTAATGGCTCTTCCCTGTTAACGAAGCGAATTTCATTGCATCGCAATCGACCGTCATCGATATGCATCGGCACAATCAATTATCCGGGAAAACCGATGCATTTCAATTCACGAAATTGTTCAACTTCCGCCGACCGCGACACTGTCTTCTCAATTCTTCCCTCAGCGCGCTCGGCAGCCGTCCAAGTCTCACTCTTATTCACGGAGAAACGATGAATGAGCGGGAGAATCGGCAAACAAAAGCTCCCGGTGCTTCCGGTATTGTGACTTATACGAACGGACCTTTTAGCGAAATCATACCGATCTGCGTACTTGTCTTCGGAGTTCATGAATTTTTAAATATTTCAAAAGTGATTACAATAATTAATTCGACACTTGACATTAAAACCGTGAACTACGCGTGTATGGAAATTTCGACCGATGATAAGGCGTAGTTGCTTTGATTTTCAAATTTTCACGTACTGTTTTTATGTATTTTTTTTTTTTTTTTTAATTTTTTAATTGTGTTATTGTGTATATAGTTGGCGTGCTGGATTGTCATTGAGTGCGCAGGTAGTTTGCGGGGGGAGAGAAAAATAACCGCTCTTGAGCCTCGACGCTTCGCGATTCCGCACAACGCCCGCTCGTTTATCGCTCCTTTACGATAGAGTGTAATCTTTCCCCGTGAGGAAATTCTCTCCAGGTGGTGAGTGTAGAAACCCATAGAGTACAATACGTTAGAGCAAGGCAAGGTGGTTCGGAGCCTCGCTCCACCCATCTTGGATCATTGCACATAATGATAGGCCACACGCAACCCCTCCGCGCTATCGTTGCAGCGTCACACAGAGTTAGCGTACGCAGGAAGCTCAAGTTAACATTCTCCGCGGTTAGTTTAAGGTGATGTGAAAACAACTCAGTCCATACACTGAGAGAAGGATCTCGGAAAAACTGCCAAGTCATGCGATATATTTCGACAAGTTAACATCGTACACTAGCGCTACTACTAGCGATATCTGAACTTTTCGCAGAAGCCATGTTAATTTTTAACTCAACCCATATGGTAATTTTTTTTCCAGAAGGTTGATTCGCAAAAATTTGCGTATCTGACTACGTGTAGAAATTTAACTATTAAATTTTAACATGGTTAAAACGAAATTCAATTAATATACTCGGAATTGCATGGATAAAAACTGAGAATTTCGTCCATCAAATTTATTTATATATGTATACTTAACTTTTTTTTTTTACATATGTCGGTGTAACATACAAACGGTTCGCGATCGCAGCGCCACCAATTACCAAATTTTCTAGTAAAAAGAACTTATATTCCAGCAAAAATTTTGGAATATTCACGTACTATTCGCGATATTGAAAATTACCATATTCTCTAGCAGAATGTCTTAAGTTTAATACGCATGTTTGCCAGCATGTCGCCGTGGTTCCCACGTACCAGAAAGTTCTCTCGATTTTTACCAGATTTATGGTCACATCGATCAGATCCTTCTCTCAGTGCAATAGAGACTTTGATAAATTTTTCTCAATGGTACACCCAGAAATATAGTTTATTTGACGGCCACCGTTTATTTAGACGAAATAAAATATTTATTCGATGTTAATAAATATTTATTTCATTTAAGTAACAATTTACTTAATTTAAATAAATATTTTACTTAAATAAAATAAACAGTGGTCGTCAAACGAATTATTTTTCTGGATGTATTCAACGTTTTGAGAAAATTATTGACGTTTGCGATCAAAGATTTTTTTTGCTCCTGTTATCGATTGAGCGGAGTCGGAGGTTTCACATCGCCTTGATGAGTATCGGCGAAACGCGAGATATACCGGAAGGGCATATATACATCTCTCAATTTCTTCCACGCCGCTGAGCTAATCCATTCGTATGCACGCGGGGCTTTTCGTTCCGACAACAAAAGCCCTCCCGTATTACTCACCGAAATAAAGGGCCACGAAAATGCCGATGCGTCAATAGATCGAAAGATCCCATTCGGGATTGCCTCGCGGCTCGGACGCCCTCGGATACGCCGTAATACAATGTGAAACTATCTGAGCGGAAGCTGTGCAAGAGTAACCCGCGAAAAGTAATCGTCTCTCCATCGTGGCGCAAGCCAAGAGTCATCCATTGTTTTACACTTTTCTTCTCGCGCTCGCGAGGAACCTCTTCTTCGTTACTCCGGGATTTCGAGTTGCCACGGATAGCCTCCGCTATAATTCGTTGTCCCGGACT
This sequence comes from Amblyjoppa proteus, assembly GCA_963922035.1. Lineage (NCBI taxonomy): Eukaryota > Metazoa > Arthropoda > Insecta > Hymenoptera > Ichneumonidae > Amblyjoppa > Amblyjoppa proteus. The sequence continues at coordinate 7,833,556 of OY998228.1, read as the reverse complement.
TTCCCCGAAGAGATTAGGGGATGGTTCCAGCGAGAGAACAATGATAAAGAATTCTCCGAACTCCGCTGCTCTCCTCTGCTCATCCGATCTTCTGTAATTGATGTTAAAAGTATCTTTAACTCTAGCTAAGGCGAAAAGTGAATTACCATGAGGCTACATTTTTTTGATCATCTCATTTCAGTGTCCATGATCTATGTTTTCCCTCCGATCACGAAACTGCAACTTATTTTACTCCTTTCTCAATGCACCCTCAAAATCAACGCCGGAAACGACGAAAAATATTTCCTAATAAAATTCTGCATAATCGCGTAGTCCTAATAAAAGTTTGCGTACTCGCGCTTACGCTGCTGCCGCTGAGAAATGAACTGTTTAAATTGCTCCGACTTATCTCGCGGTCCGATGTGTTCCTTAATATACATCAGAGTCCCAATCTCACGGACGGTTAGCCGCTGTACAGCAAGTGTACCGTGTGCTCTCACGAAGGGGGCTCGACTTCGCGAGGATATAATCGCCAGTGCACATTGCATCCCTCGGCGAGAGAGCATAGAGAGGGTCGGACTTCTCGGGTCGAGCCTTCGCGATCGTTATTCCCGGTAATCTCGGTATGTAGCGCGGCGTGGGCGGCTCTACTCGTACAATCCCGCCGCCGGTTATTGGGCCAAACCATTAATTAACCAGATAAAGTGAATTTACGTTTGAAATCGCTTTGCTCCCAACCGCGTGCCCGGCACACCGTTCCCAAGCGGTTTCCCCATTCGTTAAATCTTAAACGACGACTGAAAGAACAAGCTTCTATTCTCATCTCTTTAGTTTTTCTAGTTTCCTCCCGCGAGCGCGGAGCTGTCCGGAGTGGAGAAGATACACTCAATGCTTTTATCACTCTCGGTAGTCGAAGAAGAGACGCGCGCGCACGTTTTTCAGTCGGGCACGAGTGAAGTGGAAAACGGCGAGATTGCCCGGCGAGGTCGACGACGCGTGTCCTCTCCCACGTAATTTATCGCTCGTTCGAATATATAGTACAGGCATAATAGTTGTAGCAGCGAGAATCCGGTGGATGGCTGGTGACATCGGGGTATTTCTTCGTTCAACTTTCCGGCGTCTCGCGCTCCATCATCTCGTTCCTCTTCTTGCGCCGTCGCCGTCGCCGCCGCCGCTGCTGTGCGTGCGGGGAAACCCGGTGAGTCAGAGACAGCGAGGACCGGAATCGTACGCCTGATGTAACGTAGTAGCGGAATAGAAACTGGCGTCCCAGCGTCTTCCGCGGGATTCCGATAACACCCCATGCCAAAAGATCGACTGAAAGAAGACGCAGACAGCGTTGGAAATGAGTTTCATTCTCGAAAAATGGGAACTCCGATCTCTTGGTAGAATCAAGGATGGTGAATGAACTAATAAAATAAAATAAAACGACCATCGTAACATTAGCGCTGAATGTTCCATTAACCGCTGTTCATTCGACGATTCTTTCTTGTTTTTTTTTTTTTTTTTTTTTTCGTTTCGATCCGACGGGGACACGATATTGTGCCCGACACGAGGTATTTTACCAGGAATGCGAATGGTAACGAGCATTGTGGTAGAAAACAAAAAAAAATGTAATTTTAGCAACTCAATCTTACTCCGCACATCCCCGTAGAATCTCGTGCGAGGGAGACATGACGGTTATACAGACGCTGGAGGGTTGCCCAGTATGACGTGAACGGGCTTTCAGCTGTGAACGCTGCGTGGCTCGACGTCTTTCACACACGAGCCGTATGAATATGTTAATTTACGAAATACACGAAGAGCGCAATGGTCTATGTGCTCGCTTATAGTTATATATTTTTTGAGCGAACCCCGACGATGTCCGACCCGTAATATTTCGGATGTCCCGAGTCCCACGCACCCCCACGGCCAGCATGAATTATTCAAGTCATCCTTACGAGAGTCACTTCGTTTTGAACTTTAACGAAACTTGCTCTTCGTCGCATAGGAAACTTATAATTTCTTCGTTGTACGAGCGAGTCTGTACAGTCCTGCAGCGGGGCGGTCACATTCCAAGCGCGCCTCTCTCAATAACAGTCTGCGAAAACAAGACCGAGTAGTTTGTTTCTTTTTTCATATATATATATATATATTTTTTTTTTTCACTTAATTATAAATTTAATTAGAGCCAACTGGGTGTAACTGCGAGGCTCACATGAATGAGGCCAGACCTCCGGGTGGACATCAGTGGTCAGCTCCCGTGGCTTACCCCAGTGCCGTTTAAAAAATTGTTTTATAAAGATATCTCTCGCATAATATAGTATTGCGGGGTGCGAGCGTTCCTTCCGGGATCGAGAGCGTGCCTCCGCACCTCCGACGGAATGTTTTAACGAAAATTAAAATTTCCCCGACGTGGCGAATATGCGCGTTTCTAGCGCCAACCTCACCGGCACATCGACGACCGCACGACGTTCGCACTATTTTCCTCCACGCTTATCCTCCTCCCTGTCCAGACACCGGAAATTCTCGTCTGTTCCCTCGCAGGAATCAACTTCCTGGCTGGCCACGCGTTACGATGTGATTAATGCAGTTTACGTCTCGGTCTCTTCGGCTCTCCGTCTAGACCTTCGCTGAAACTCATTAGCGAACGGACACCAATGAACTCGGCGTTCTCAATCCGCTGTGCGGTGCTCTTTTTTTTTTTTTGTTTTGCCTGGACACTCGCGAATTCGAGCTATTCGGCAGACGGTATATGACGTGACGTGGTGGATTCTCGCGAATATTAAATTCCACGCTGTTAATGCGTTTCGATGCGTGGGCATGAAGGAAAGGGAGTGTCTGTCCGCGATGTGTCCCCGTGTATTCAGGTTAATTACGATCTATTACCGCCGCCGACGTTGTACATCCGCCCAGGTGGGATTCTGCCGTAGCTAACAAAAAAAACGGCACACCGCTGGCTCCACACTGGCTGCGGTAGCTGGAAAAACGGCACATCGCTGGCTCCACACTGGCTGCCGTACGCCGATACGTCATATCGGTCCTTCTCCGACCAGCGCCGGTAGCCAGAGCGAAGCCGATGATTTTCCGGGCACTGATAAACAATGGGCAATGCTACTATACACTTCCGCTTGGCAAAGAGAGAGTTTTACAGAGAAGTTTGTCAGAGAATACACGTCCCATTGAGAAGTGAGATTTTCAAACTGAAAGTTTCGAAATCTCAGTTTCGGTTCCCCGAATCTCATCTGGGCTCGGTCATTGATGCATTCATTCACACACGCACCCCCCCCCCCCCCTTAATTGACCCTTCCATCGGAAGGATTTTCAACGTTTTCGTTCAATTCCGAGAGATCGCCGGCCGACGCTATTTCCCCGACAAAGACAACAAAGCGTTTGCACGATCGATCTTCATCAGCGAGGGAATAGTCGACAATAATCACGGTGGCCATTTCGCTCAGTCAAACTCAAACGTAAAGGTCGCTTTTGCAAATAACGTGTGGATCAAGATTTCACCGGTTTGGGTCAGCACATATTACCTGGAACTTCCAGCAGTAAAGTGTGATAAAGCGTGGTAGACTGTAAAATCTCGGATTATAGGAAACGACGTTCATAAGCTCTTGCAGATCAGCCACCGGATAAAGGGGGTGTTACGGTACTTGCTGCGTTCACTGAGCGAACTCTGCAGAGGGATGTTATTTCTGGGCATGTATAGACGATTAATCAGATAAGAGCGATGGCATCACGTGCCAACAAAGTCAATTCCGAGACATCGACCATGTACGTTACTGTTAGAAAAATATGAATTCCTACTGTACCGACTGCTGGAATGGTAGGTTTTTAGTCACCACACGAACTTTCAAGAGACCGGCTCTATCATAGATAGGATAAAGTCGGAGCGTTGGTATCTTACCAGTTCCAACGTTGCGGTCGAAGCGCTCGAGAGGGATGAATCAAGCATTCGATAAAGTAGATTTCTGCACGCGTGTCAACTCGACAGATCTAACCGCACTCTAACAGTTGGAGAGTCGGCGTTCCTCGCCTTTATCGTTATGTCTCATCGGCGACCGTTTTTACCACTGTGAGCTCAGAGTAGCGAACGATCTCGCTGTCTTACGACTTTCGCCGTCGAGCCTCAGCGCTCAACAGGAATTGAAAGATCCCCACTACACAGTACAAAAATCATATCCGGATAAATAAAAATAAATCTCTACCCTCGAGGCTTCGAGGAAGAATGATGCAACTCGACGGTGCAATATCTCTATTGTAACGATGAATCAAATATTTAGCCTCCAGAACGGGGCTCGAGAAGATTGCGATCGTAGCTTTCGTGCTTGAATCTACATCACATAGAGATTTTTGATTATTATAGAAAATCTATAAAGCCCCAGGTACAAGTGAGAAAGTGGAGCTGATTATTTTATCCTCCGTGAAAGTCGGTCAACAATACAGGATATTGGAGTGGTGTGTAACGTTACTAAACAGGGCTCGGCTAATATTTTACAAGTAGCGAGAAGATGATAATACCGTGAGGATAAAGAAAGGAGGGGTCACGATGAATATGTCACGTCGGTGCGATAAAACGTTCCGAAGATTGTCGAGTCGTGGCCTTCACCGGTACACCGTACACCTTCATTTCGGAGCATGGCTCGTGGCGAGCTCACGTAAATAGGACATTACCAGTGACTTTAATATCGTACCGTGTCCCCTCGCCGACTTTACGTCCGTTTTATTTGCATTTCCGCGCGCACACTCCATAAACGAATTCCCCTCATGGGATGATTATTATACGCCTTGCGGTCTCACCGTCGCCGCGGCCAACACCGCACCCCGTCGGATCCTTTAATATACAATTGCATAACTTTGCATACTGCAAAGCGAGAGATAGCCAGTGCACGAGGCTACCTCAAACGCTGTTTTGACCATTGGCGAACAGAGACCAAAGTCTCGTTGTCGGTGGCTCGAGAAAATTCAATGTCGACTTAAGCATTCCATCCTACCATGGGCGAAATAAAAAAGCAGGCAAATCTGTGACAAAGTTCAACAACTTGAACCGCTGCCCTCCCTGATGAATCCTCAAATTTTCACGATAAATTGTAAACCCGTGCCGAGAGGTTTCTTTAATCCGATATGCCAGTTGGGAAAATTTACCGTGCAAATATGTGCACGGTGTGCTTCTCCACGGGTTCGGGTTTCATTGTACAACGAGAACAGGCCGGCAGGTAGTCCTCACCCCCGCACCAGCATCGGCAGCGGCAACCATCGCTGTTCTACAGCTCGCTCGCGCGGTCGTTACGATACGGAAGCTGCGCACAGTAATTTGCCGGTGAACTTCCGATGTTTATGTACCGGGTCGAAGTGTGTGCCTCGACGTTGCACTTGGCCCTCGGTTGCTTGCAGAGAGTAGCCGTACATAGTCCGCCCCCCCCCCTCCATCGGCCGCTGCTTACGAGGCTAGTGAACGACGACGAATGAACGAACGAAGTAAGCGGCGATGCTCTATGTACAGGGTACAGAGAGTCGAGTATTAGTCGGAGGGGGCGGGGGGAGGGGGGGGGGGTCTAGCCTTGTCGTAAAGGCCGCGTGTAACCGAACTGTGCAGCGATATGCAACTCTCTCCCGCACAGCACGGGTCCACGGGCAGGAGCAGCGTCGCCGAACTTGCCGAGGGTAAACAGCCGGATGCCTTCACCTCCGAGCTAATTAACTACCGTTGTAAACAACCTGTAATATCCCAATCTCCCTTGCGTCCTCGTGAAATTAGATCGTGGGCCACGATATCGTGTGCTTCTGGTGTTTGAAAGCCCCAACCGAGTCCCCGACTGGCTTCGGCTCTGTACACTGGCCTCTCAGCGTGTGCCAACGTTATCGCTTAATTTTCCGAATGAAATCGTGCCAAGGAACCATAACCATCGTGCCAAGGAAAACACACGCCGGTGAAACGGAATCCTCCGATGAACCCGATCGATTAATTGCGACAGTCGTTTGATACAAAAAATAAAATGCATACGTTTATTCGTTACGCTTGTACAATGATCGATTGGTTATTAACTTCGTTATGGTATTTATTTACAATTTTTGTCACGATTGTACCTCCACGCCCTGGAGAAATTGTCACACTCCGTCTACTCCTCGATAATTGAGTTCGACGAACTCCGTCGTCGAGTCGACGATTTGTGAAGCTGCGAGTTACCTCGGAATCGTGCGGAGATTCGAGAGATAGATGATCTATATTGTGCAGTTGTACGGGGCGGGAGGGGGGAGGGGGGAGGGGGGGGGGCGAGCACAGTACATCCGAATTCCGATAGCGAATGAAACTTGCACTTCGCCAACTCTGACGATAGTGAGTACTTGGGTAATACGTAGTCCCTGAAACTTAATCTCCAATCGTGTCCCCTTCGCTCGACTCTCAAAGACGTCGCTATAATCGGTAAGTACCAAGTTTCCTCGCAGATCTGGAGAATCCTCCGTGGGGATTAATTTTAGTACAGTGGAAACGCTGTTAACGCGGCTTTTCAGTAGCTACACAGACGGAGTTGGGCCATAACGCAAGAGCCTCTCTACGACCCATCTGGGTGGGCTCTACCACGCTAAGGAACCGGACCCAGACATAAAATGTATCATTTATGCATCGTATGTGATACTTTTTCCTGGTATGAGGAAACACCGGAGTGCACCAACGGAGTTTCCACTATACTTATCATTTTCCAGTACCAGCTATGTCCGACGTTGATCTAATCCGAGGGATGGGACTTCCGGGAGTCCGTTTCAACGGATGATCCTTTGTAAGAATCATTAGTATAAACAAGTACGTAGACCGGTCGACTTATCCCAAAGATTTTGATTTCATCAAAATCTGGTGACCATCTTCGGCTCTTCCAATGGTTCCGGGTCTGCTGGCTTCGGCGGTGGCCTCAGAGCGAAGAACGACACAATGATGCACACTGAGGGCATTAAATGGAGGGACAAAAATGTTAAGCAACAATTTATAGTAATTTACACGACCCCTCATGACTTAGGCTACATTTACATTTGAACTTACGCATCAGGGAAGCTCCGAGCCACATGAAGGCTGCGAGACAGCAGGTCCCGAGGAGGGTTGAAAAAACGAGATTACCGAAAACGGTGCCGAGACTTCCCACCATCGTAACGACACTCGTTGCCGTTGCCCTGCGGACATTACAAGACATTACACATTAAACAAGAAAAACAGTCGTAAACCACGATTTGTTTGCACTTTCGTCGAACAATGTCGGTCAAATCTCGGGGATATAATAAACACTCTTGGCGATGAACGAGAGAATAACGAAGAGGACGGGGAGCCGTGTCCTGTTATAAAGTTATAAAGGGCTAAAACACTTGCCGCACGTGGATAGTACAGGCTATCCAGTTTTATACAATAATAGCAGTATTACGTAATATCAGTGTTCGACGTGTATTACCTCAGGGGAAGTGGAATGACGTTGGCGTTAACACCGATAACAATGTTACCGGTTATTCTCGAGGTAACAGCGACGGCCGCGCATAAAGTCAGCATGATGGGCACTAGTTGCATCCAGTTTGTTCCTAAAGCGCTCAGTGTCCCCAGCGCGAAGCTCGAAACTGCAAAGCGTTACGCCAAATGTTCATTACATGACGGTTATAATTAACTTTCGAAAGTGTGGAAAAACAAAAAAACACAATGTATGCAAAGTTCACTAACGCAAAATGACTTTCTTCTTTATCCTGGTGTCGAGATGCATGACGATAAAGAAGGAGAAGCTCACCGCTGATGCAGCTATGATTGTCGAGTTAATGTAAATCGCGGGATTGACAGTCCACTGGAAAAGTTTAATTTTGTTTCAACGGATCCGCCGAGACTGTAATGAGAATAGTTGAGGCAGGTGGGGCATACGTTCGATAACGAGGTTGAGTATGCTGCCGTGGGAAAAGGCAAAGGACAGACGATGGAGAATGCGAACTGCGCCGGCGAGTTTAACTGTTTCAACGTTTATTTTACCCGAATGCAGTTGCCGGTGATATTTGCATAGACGTTGGGATCGTCCAATCCTGGCGGCACTACACCCGGTATCAACAATTCGCACATGGTTGGATTACCGCGCGACGATTCCCAAAGCGTGTAATCAAAGTTGTTCAGTATTATGAACATATGTGGCACCCACAGTCTCATAGTGTTGAATCTACAGAGGAAAGAAAAAAAAATTATCTCAGACTCACGTGAGAGAAAAACATCGTAGGAGGCAGGAAATTCAAATTGCACGGCAGAAAAATATACGTACGTACCCGAGCAAACTGCCGAATTGAAGGAAATTAATGACAAAAAATTGGCCCAGATAAGGAGGCCGGATGAGGATCTTCAATGAATCCCAGCTATCTCGTATCTTATCGACATTCGTCTTGTTTTTCTGATCCGGCGATTTCGATTCCTCGATCAAGACTCCGATCTGTATGACAGAGCGAATGCAGACGCTCATTTATCAGTATAGATAGTAGTGTACAGATTGCAACTTTCATGCTGCGATAAGAAAGTCCCGATTACACGCTTCTTTATTATCTTGATTAATATCTTTACCGGAAACGTGTCTGCTGGATTGCTCGTATTGATAGAATACATCCGTTTCATAAGATTCAGAGCCATGGTGGACTTTCCATTGGCCATGAGACGCTTCGGGCTTTCGGGTATGAAGCTCATCGTGATAAGGCCCAGTACCGATGGGACAGAGCAGGCAAGAATGTAAATTCGCCACGAATCGAAGACTCGATCGAAGACGGTGAATTGCAATGGCAGCGGTAGAATCGTGAAGGCAAGAACTGAACGGAAACAAAAAAAAATCTCGTTAACCTGAGCCACAAAGCAGAAAAGCCAAACGAAAGAATATCAATTACAACAAACCTGTTTCCGGCGAGACAACAATCACATCATGTCACGAATAATTTATGAACAATCAAACGACAAATGTTAATGTAGCGTGCCTCGTCGAAGTGAAATGTCATCTACGATAATAGTTACAATCGTTATACTGAAAAGTGCACTTCGTTCAAAATGCTATTTCAAACACATTGCTAATAAGAAGAGCCGACACGCTCTTCTGTCCTGAGCGCGTGAGTCTCTTATTGACCAAGGATTTTGCACGATTTTTCTAGACGGCTTTGACACACACGTACGGTACGTGCCCGATAGGTATTATTCGTATTTATATTATACTGACGAGTCCGACATTCAAACGTTCGCGTCTGTCCGATTTATGATTTACACCGAAGCAGCCAGGCAGAAGCACGGGAAGAGGAGGAGAGGCAAAAAATATGATGCAATTTGCATAGAGATATATTCCATTTTGTTATGGGCGTACCAGTTCACCTCATATGCGAATATTCAAATACGCGCTCACTCGTCCGACCGCCGCATACAATAATAATGAATTAAACTTATATTTTCTGTATTTATAACGCTCCGTTGCTGCTTATCAATTTCAATAACTAGAGCAAAGCATTGCATTATCCAGCGAGCCGTATTATGAAATTGTAATAAACTTACTGGCAGGTATTACGTTTCCGATGCTGAATATGAATCCCGTCCAAGATACGAACTGCGCTCGACGGTCAGTCGGTTGAAATTCCGCGAGATACGGCACCACGAGAGCGAATGGTCCGCTGATACTGCGAAAAATAGAGATCGTCACCGTAGTTCACGAAGTCGGTGAAAACAGTTTAAATCAAATTGCTTCTTCGATAATAATGATATACCGATAAAGTTCACTGCCACTGTTAACGTGGCCCTGAATCTTCGAGTAGTTTCCTCGAACTTCAATACAAGAACGCCATGTTACTCACATCGTGCCGGTTATAAATTTGATCAGCAAGAAAACGTGATAAGAGTCTACAACGCTGCTGAGAATGTTGCAACAAGCATCCGCCAGCAAGCCAAGAATAAATAGCGGTTTTCGACTGGTGTTATCTACGATGAAGCCCCAGAAAAAGGAACTAACGATCATACCTGCAAAACAAAAGAAATTAAGGAGAGCTCATCCCTATTGAGACCTCATTTGCTTTAATTATAGATCGAACTCCGTACCGATGTAGACAAATGCGACCAGTGCACCCTTTCGAATAAACGTGAGTTCAAGGTCGCATTCGGCGGATGCCAGAATAAATGCCGCGGTCGTCATGTCGAAAGCGCTGGCCCAGCCTATCGGTATCGCCGCCAGGAGGAGAACGATATTGTACCTTCCAAAACCTGTCAGCATAACGATCACGCGCTATTGTAAGTCTACCGGTAAATTGACAGTTAAACAGGCGACGATATTCAATGAATGGAAGTTTTTTTTTTTTTTTTTTTATGAATGCGCTCTCACGGAAAATGTCCATTCATCGGTCGTTTTACCCTCTCTGCCCGTCCGGAACGACGCATCGACGAGCTTGACAGTTTTCCCGCGCAAAATACTCACCGGTGGCTGAAATTGCTCTCTCAAAATCCGCCGGTGCATCGCTATTTCCATTCTCTGCAATGCAAAAATAGACCCACAGGCACGTCACTTTATAGTTATACGGGAGCTTTGCGGACTTGGCGATTTATTGAGACCTGAAAGATGCGCGTCTCACCGGGGCGAGCTGGGGTGATCGGATTATTTCTGGTTTCATTGAGAACCCCGTTTGCCACCATTCTCCGACCCTCTGTTCAATGGCGAATGTACCGCACGTGTGGACGCACGCGAACCACGAAGAAGTCGGCTGCACGAGAGAAAGACATGAGAAACCGGTCGAGAATAAAACCGACCCAGGAATGCCGTTCCCAGTGGCTAATGCCTAATACATCGTACCTTACTTAAGCTCCGCTACGTTATTACGGCTTTACCGTTGCCGAATGACTAACCAGTTCACCTTGTGGAAATTTTGTTTTCTGCCTACACTTGATCGCTCACTTTTGGCATACGCATTCGGCGTGCTCGAACTTCTGCCGCTCTTCCGTGGACAAATCCCGAGATTTGTCCCTCAGACACACATAGCTCCACACTTTTCTCGTCGTCTCCGAGCTAGACGTATATTTACATTCCTCCCGACGCTCATCGCTCGCGCTGAGAAATGCCTCGTGAACGGTAAGCTACCCAACACGCTATCGAGAACTCACGACACTTATCCCGCTCCGTCAAACTCGCTCGTCCGACAGCGATCCCACAATAAGAACAATCTCAACGTGGAAGTCAAACTCTCTCGGCAACGACTGCGCACGCGACAGAGAGTCTCCGACACAACTTCTCGTATCTGGCTCGATTCCCGCTCGTGAGCTTGAGCTTGTGAGAATCCACGTCACACAGTGCTGCTGCTGCTGCTGCTGCTGCTGCTGCTGCTGCTAGCTCATGTGGCCAATAAAAACGGGTCAAACGATTTAATTTCTCGCGCGTGACAACCCGCGAGCACGTGAGCTCCAGACACTGTGTTAGCTCGTCGCCAGCAATCAGAATGAAACGAACAGGGAGACGATTGTATCCGCGAAAGATCGAAGGAATTGACGATCGATTGGAGATTAACTCGTCGGGAATCACAATTATCGAATCAATTGCGGTCTCAATTTTGATGTCAGCCGATATATTATATAACTGACGAATTTTTTTTTTTTTTTTTTTTTTTTTTTTTTAAATCTATTCGAACAATTGAACGCCTGACAACTCGTGACATCTGTTCGATTGGTGTATAAAAAAATAATAATAATAATAATAATTTACGTGGAACTCTTATCGGTTCCTGCGGCGTTTCGAGTCGCGCTCTTTCAATAACTCTAATATTGGCCGAGCATCATTCACCTCGTGATTGGATTTACAATTTTTATTTATTTTTCAGCATGTGATTTCCCCGCAAAGAATGTGCGTCATACTGCGTACACCTCGTACTGATGTTACGAAGGCGTTCGCTATCGCTAGCCAACACCCGGTCTATAATTAATTTGGCGTTTCGCGCAGGGTCGCGTACGTTGCGTTCTGAAGAGTTTGGCGGCCAGATTTTTCGGACGGCGGATCAAATGCCGGCCGGCTTTTTAATTGCACGACCGCCCTTTGTCGCACTGCGGTACGATCTAACACGTCTATCACGAAAACGCGCGTTGCTCCGAGACAGAGACACACATTTTTGGCCAATGGTCGGATACGCTTTTTCACGTATCGTCGATTATGGATTAATGGACTAGAAATAGGGAGAACTGCAACCGGCCCACATCGGACGATGAACCACGAACGCGCGCGCACACACACAGTCAATGCAGCTTCGTACATAGCTACCCTGTAATGCAGAACTGAAACGAGCGTGGATCTACAGAGACGACAAACGAAGCGAGAGGGAGGACGAAAGTGGCGAGTTCGAGCAATTGGACACGTGTGTACCGAAGCCCGCTGTCGGGTTAATTAAGTAATTAAACTGCTCTGTGGCGTGTCGCATTGCGCACAGCCGATGCCGGCTATCGGTTGATCGACTTCAGCGTCAGTTTTGGCAGCCAAAACGTTCTGTAACGCAACACCTCGCCACCGATTTTCGTCCGTGTTAGCTTCGTCCTCCAGAAATCCATAACATTTTTCCTGATATCAACCCAACCGGAATTTTATCATCTAGTTGTGGCCGACAATTTTTTTGGCCCTTACGATATAGGGAAAAGTCGTGAATATGGTTCACTGACATTAGCACCTTGATCAATGATACACGGATAATATTCACCACATTTACCCTACACTGCCGCATGTATCTCCTATATGTGTATCCATGGAAACTTCCCAGCACCGAAGTGCCGAAGAGTAATTATACCGCTGACCCAGTCGACAGGGGTGGGTAGGGGGGGGGGGGAGCTCACGAAAGTGCCATTCGGTATGTATTACGAGAGTTCCGATCCAGGAGAAGCAAATTCACAGGGAGATTAGTTTATTCACTGTATCCAGTGCTCGTTCGTATTTGATTTTCATTGAGCTGGCAATTCGGCCGAAGCTGTTATGTCAGCGCGGAAGCTCCGATATGTTTTGTGAGAGCGGAGAAACTTTGAAAAGCCCACGACAGCGGCGTTCGAGGGCTGAAACGTCGACGCGTTCGTCGGGCTTGTCCGCGCCATGCGCTACCTTTGAATCGGCGAAGCTGCATTCTTCTCCCTCCAACCGCTGTATTACGCTATGGCCGGAGGCGCAATGATACCTTTTCAAACTCCGACACATGCAACGGGAGCGAGATATGTATGCTTTGTTTCAACTAAATAGTTCATGACGTACGAAATGGAGATGCTCTGTGCTTGAAGTGTTTAACCGTGAATTTTGCATCGGGGTTAATGTCATGGATGCTATCCCAAGGTCGACGATGCAGTGCCCAATCGCTATCTAATTAACGGTTCGACGTCTGCAGACAGTCGTTCCAGTATTATTGTCAGCGAGCATGAGATCCGGTGACGATCACGATCGATATTTCGTATCAGAGATACGTGAGGTTAAATTCGATCTTGATAAATTCACTTATCTCGCGTGATTATAGTTGTGTTTATCAGAACAAGGACAGTGTCGGGGAATTCCCGTTTATGTCTCAAGTGTGAAGCGCTATCGAATTGTAACGAGCGAGAGAGTTTAATAGTCGGCATCACGAGCGCTCTTCTCGACGCTCTGTGACTGTGTGACTGTCGAGAAAAATAAAAAATGAAATAGGTCAAATCATTCAATTGATAGCACGAGACTACGGATGCCGTCGGAAAGCGGCGTGATTTGTCAACCGCGTCGATTTTCGTGTTCAATGCCTTTTGAATTCCAATTGACATCCCATATCATTTATCCACACTAAATAAGATTCATTCGGCGCACGAGGATGCAATTTGGTTGCGCCACGAGGATTCAATTTGCGACGGATGTCAATTCACTTGCTGCGAAAGGATATCACTGCGTCAGATGGATTTCATTTACAGCGTCGAATTATGGGTCACAGGTAGTCACAGGTATCGTTCGCTCTGCACAATCATCAAAGCATACGTGCACATTCCCTCGGGAATTCTTTGGCGCGTTCTACAACCAACCAATTACGGAACACAACCAAACTGACTCTAATTTTTCTCCACCGTCGAGATACGGATTTCCATTGTCTCTCCGTGTTGCCAGGAGAAATACGAAAGTTCTAAGAGTATTTGCGCGACGAGAGAACGCACATTAGACTTTCATGAAGATGAGAGATAGTACGGGCGCGCGTAGCGAGCGTTGCACCAGAAACTATATGCATTTCGGAAACGCTGTGACAACAGACGCTATAGGGAGTCTCTCGTGGATATGGGGGAAGGTGGTTCCTCTCTTCCTGTCTCCCGTGACGATGAGTACGAGATGCAGAGAGCTTCGAGCTTCTCGCGTACGAGCAAGCTTTCTCACCGTCGTTGCCTGCTAATGCGCTTAGAGGATGTCGGAGGGGTCGCGACGCGCGTTTCAGAGCCGGCGGGTACCGTCATCCACTTCGAGGCAAGAGTCGAAAGCGAGACCGCGCACGGTACATACACACATGTCGTATTCGTTGCTGGGCGCGCATAACTCAAGAATAGTGCATTGAGGTGGTTGTATCCACTGTACGAGGGGGCAACCCATATACCGCGTATACAGTTTTGCCTTGGGAGGCAAAGGTAATACGGAAACGTGACAACGAGTTAGCGAAAAGGATCTACTCCCGGGTCACTGAATAACTCATCGTGTCCGCGGAACGGAGAATTCACACGGAGAGGCACGGTTATGCCTCCGTTTCACTTGCGTCATCCTCGCAACCATTATCTAGTCGGTGACGAGAGAGTTATCCGCGTGTTGGGTATCGAATTTCCTTGACTCACAGAGGCGACACAAGAGGCAATGAAGTACGACAGTTAGAACTGTACGTACAGTAGGTGCTACTTGCGATACAGACGTTGAGGCCGATGACGCCCATCGGCAAAGTTCGTCAAGACTATACACACTACCGAGTGTATTTCTCTAGTTTAACACTGCAACTGCGGGAGTCTGGTTGCTTGCTCGTAAGCAGACGCAACAACAGGGAGCATCGGGGAAAATCGAAATACAGGTAGGGAGATGTGCCGAGTGGCTCTACTCCTATTGCAGCGAGGACGTCGACGAGTCGTCGACAGTCATGGGATAACTCGTAAATGAGTTTCTCGGGTATTCGATGCGGAATGCGGGCTCTATTCAAACTTGTGCCGTCTCTCTCTCTCTCTCTCTCTCTCTCAGTTTCTTTCTCTCTATCGGCCCTGCTGCCGTGTCGTTGTATTCTCCGACTGTGTTCGCCAGTTCAGTCCCTCGCTCCTGAAGCCATCTAGCGTTTCACTGCTATCAGGCGTTTCGCGACGGTCTCTCTTTCCCTCGCCCGATAGAAACCCGGTAAATCCGCGGAAAGAGCTGCCGGGTCTCTTTATATCATGTTTAATAGACCCGGCAGGATGTTGTGGCCCGGAACGAAATAACTTTTTTCATTTCTCCACAACGAATTCCGTAGGAAACTTGGATCCCAGCTACTAGCTGATTCCCCTGTCGCCTCTTCTCGACGCCTCCGCTCGTTGCATTTCCCTCGCCGGGTCGGATGCAGAGAAAGAAT
Organism: Amblyjoppa proteus; assembly: GCA_963922035.1. Lineage (NCBI taxonomy): Eukaryota > Metazoa > Arthropoda > Insecta > Hymenoptera > Ichneumonidae > Amblyjoppa > Amblyjoppa proteus. Next base: position 7,818,034 of record OY998228.1, on the reverse strand, counting down.
ATCCCAAGAGGTAACGATAGGCGCGGTACTGTACGCTATATTTTATAGCGTGCACTGTATCCTACATTAATTTCAGAGTAAGCATATAGACAGACGGATCAATATTTAATCGGCAGCCTCGTTATTATTCCTCGAATCACCGCAACGTCGGGAGCAACGAGCAATTAAAAGATGGATGGAGTCGCCATGTTTTTTTTTTTTTTTTTTTGGGTCTATTTCGGTATCTCTCTCCGCGGTTCGCAACGGATCGTTAATCAAAACGATTCCCATTCATTCAGAACTAATATCCTTCCTGCTTAATTTCCGTGCTGCCGCGGCAGCGATGTCGGGCTTGCAGCCCACCCTTTTAATATTCGGGACTATCGAACGGTCCGCGCCGCCCAGCATCCCTTTACTCCTCCGCCATCACCGAGAGTCGGGTCGCTGATCGAAATCGAAAGTATCTAATGGGCAACGTGCAACTCGCAACTTCGGTGACGTTTTGAATTTTTGCCTGAAACTGATTATTCAAACGTATGCACCCTCGGAGACCCGGGGATTTACGGGAGCATAGCGGCGACCCTTTAATTTCGTCGACGGTTTAATCCATCAAATGCCGAAGCAAGCACACGCTGTGCCGGACTTCGTCACTCTTCTCGTCACACCCTTCCTTGGCCCTCCCTCGATGCGTTCGCCCTGCCTGAGAGAACCGAGAAAGCCCGACGACAGCATGTTTTGCCGTTGCCCGCGTATATGCTCGAACGAAGTATCGTGCGTTATTGGGGCTGGAGGCTACCAACATCGAGACGACGGGGTTGAACCACCGACGAGTTAATGGATCTTTCGGACCGTGGAGCTCTCGTCAACTTCGCCATCTGCTGCTGTTCCTAATTTCCATATAGCCGGACGCACTCCTCCTTCGGCACTGGAAACCCATGGCCTTCTTCCTTTCCGTCCTCCGTCTCGTGTGTTTTATCGACGTTCAACGAAAACACAGGGATGTCCGTGCTTTCTCCCCAGCGATTCAGCTTGCATGAATGGATCCAGGACTCCGTATGGTCCAAAAGTAAAAGCCCACGCACAGGAGAGTGAGAGCAGTCACCGGGCTTAATAAGCCGCCCCAGCTGCCTCCGCTCTCCCATGCGGAGTTCGCTGATATCGACTATACGTTGGTACACTGGGGATATAAATCCGTTACCAGGGCTTTTTCACTCTCCGCATATCTGTCAAACCGGTTATTAAAGCTTCGAGCCCTTTCTTGTTGATTCCTCCGACGCATTGACCACGACATACTCTCTATTAAAAGTTCCTTTCATAATAATTAAATTGGACGAAAGGGGTTGATTAAAATTTGCGGCGACTCTGGGAGATCGAGGAATAATGGAGCTTCATGAGGAGTTGCGAATTGAGTCTATCGTTACCCAGGTGAGATTTAACCATCGACATGGCTACGAGACCGCACGAGCTCTGTCACTGGTTGCATTTGAGATATATACAAGCAAAGAATTTTTTTCGCTAATCTTCAAATATTTCGTTTCAAACATCCGCTCGAAAAATTCGATTTTTAAACCGGAAGTGACGTCTGTTACATTTTTGGTAACCTACCGCTTAGAAGAAAAACTTACTTTAATATACATATCATATACATATACATATCCTTTTACCACGAGTCCCTGCACTGCATAGAGTTGGACACGCTCAGCACAGCAACATTAAAATTAACTCTCCATATGTAGCACAGGAGAGATTTAGTATAAAAGGCACAACGGATTACGCCCAAATCATTTATTCCTACCGACGGCACCGAGCTGCTACATAATCTACGAGACGTCGAAGAGCGAGCAAAGCTCTTTACGCCGAAACTCCGTGTAAGCCGAGCCCAGCGCGGCTAAGACTTTGGAAATCGGCACAGTCTGGTCGATTATATGACGAGAACCTGTGCATCATCTGGCTACGAGAAATAAAATATTATTTCCGTGAGTACCAAAGTCAATCATCGAGTCTACATTTGTTCTGCGTTCTCTACCGCGTGCGAGAGGCTACGAAGTCTCACGTACCCTCTCCACGCATCGCTCATATCTAATGCAATGTTAGACGAGGTCTCCGTCCTTGATGTAAAGGGCCAACGCCTTGACTCGAAAGCGAGACTGCCGTTACGTTTCATTCAGCGTGAACTCATTGAAATCTCGTCGGAACGTAGCACGTCACAACGAAGATTTCAAAATCGTATGCGTGATGTGATTTTCGGTTTAAAAGTGAAATTTTTAAAGCAGAAGTCACGTGACAGTTGCGCAGTGGCATCATCCAGAGCTTATTCGTGCTCGGAAGACGTCGGTTTCACTCCGGTTACATACGCCGGCTGAAGAAGAACCGATATGACGTTTTAACGTACGGCAGTCAGTGTGAAACCAGCGATGTGCCGGTTTTTCAGTCACCGCAGAATTCGACCTGTGTAAATTCTTCCCCTTTTTCTTCGTGCTTCACGCAAGGTCTTTTTAAGGAGGGCTTATCAACCAAACTCGCTATACGTGGAAGCACTCCGAGTTTCTTTCGTTAATCGTAAAGTTAACTTTGGGTGGGGGTGGCTGCGTGGGCGAGGGCTTGGAATCGAGTATGGAAGAGTATAGGGTACAGTGACGAAAACTTTTGCTTTACTCTCTCCGCAAGCGCGCTCGCACGGTCCCGAAGTGCGAGCGAAAGGAGCGATAGAGTTGCCTGCAGATACAAACTGGACGCCGATCTCGCTGTTTGCCGCTAGCCAATTATTCGGCTTATAGTACTTCGAATATCCGTTACTCTGGGGTGATATATATATATATATATATATATATAACTACAGTTCGCATCCTTCGGCTCTTTTATATCCCCGAGTCCGTCAAACCGTGGAAAATTCAATTTGTCTTCACGCGGGATGAGAGCTCGCCGGCGATGATGCTGCAGAGCGAGGGCGGAAAATTCTTGGCCGATACTATCCGGCTTTCGCGGAGCTGTATACAAAGTTAACGAATCAATGGACGGGAACTGGTGTATATAGGAAATTCAGGACAAAAAGACGAAGATGGCTCAAAGTAATCGCAGAGACAGAAAATCTCTTTTGGGAGATAAACTGCAGAGAGACAAGCGACGATACGAATGTTACTCGTACGCTATCGAAACGAAAAAATCCATAGGATATATCGTTCACGGTCTATTCATTCGTTCGACGATTAGCTTTCACAAGAGGCTGACGCTCAAAGTTTTTGATGCGGAAATTTAACTGCGCCGGAAATGCAGAGAAAATGGGTTTTGGCCTTTTTATGCGAAAACACCACGACCACATAGCCGAGACAGTTTTTTCCATCAAACTTCTTTCAATTGCCTCGAGTGCTAATCGAATGTGTGCGATGCTGAGGGAAAGAATGCCAACGGAGATGACTATAGAATCCTATAATGTGACGAAGCGATGCTGATAGTCCGCGTTCACACGGAAAGCCGAGGGACTCGCGAAAAAGCAATCAGCTAAAATTCCATATCTAGTTTCGTCGCTCTCGAGTCGTTCTGCCGTCTCGAAACCCCCCCCCCCCACCCCGTCTCTTTTCTCACTGTCCTCTCATTCTCTCCCTCGCTCGGTGTGTGTCTCTCGCTATTTTGCTGAACCCGCGCGCCGTATTCGACACTGCCGCCAGGGGAACCGAGATAATTGGCAAGGATGCGAGCCCGTTAGTTTCCACGTATCCGCGGACGTACGTGTAACGATTGTGTTAGGCGGGGATTATTGTTTGAAGGGGGGAGAGAGAGAGAGAGTGTACTAGTTCCCAGCACCCAGGGCCCAGTTGCATGGGACGAGAGGAGTAAGAGCGCGAGGATACAGATCCTCGAGCGGGGCCGTTGCCACGGGGGTTCCCCCGTTGTAATAAAAGGACGCCTAGTTCCGGAGCAGCGACGCCCGTTTCGACGCTCGTTTCGCCATGCTTTCCGTGTATATATATCTCTCCCTGTATCCACCGCTCGTTCGTACGAGTGCACAGTAGGCCCCGATATAGAGTACACACAACGCGGATAGTACTCGCGGTGCAGCTTCATCGTTTCGGCTGTAATGCCCAGACCGTCTCTCTCTCTCTCTCTCTCTCTCTCTCGACTCGGGTTATTAGAACGTTATATGGAGCTCTATTCCACAAACTCCGTCCCAATTGTTATCTCTCTCACTTTCTCTTAACAGTACTGCCGTACTATACTGCACCTACATGGCCCCGCATACAACGGATGCATTGCGCTCAAAACTATTCGCCGTCAGTGGAATTTTTATCTTCGGACCGCAGCTGGTTCCAAGTTCCTGCTAACATATTAAAAAAAATGAAAAAAAAAAAATATATATATTATACAAGCCATACACATACACGTCCGTTGAACCAATCGGGAACCGAACGCTTCGATGGACGCTTCTCTCTCGCTAACTCCAGTGTACGCTTCGATCCCGTGGCTTACACGCCAGCTCTCGTTATTCGGGTGCGCCGGGTCCGGCGACGTGCGAAACGCTGTTCCGAGTCCCTCGGAGTGGGGTATATACGCTCACTTCATCAATGTATGCAAATAGAGAGAGGAGGTAGAGGTAGCCAGCCAGAGGAAGGTTCGCTGCGAGGCTTTGGGCTCCCGTCAAAAGCTAATGATACAAAGATAATCCTGTTTCCCCTGTGTGGCGATGAGAGGGGACCGGAAAGGAGAGGGCGAGAGGGCGGAAAACCGTGAGGTGAACGAGAGCTGCCACGGTATCCCCCGCTAAAGCACCGATACGCGGGCGCGTCGGGCTACACGCTCATTTGCAACAGACGCGCAGGCCGCAAGCGTCATCCGGCGCTGGAAGTATACACCACGACGTCACGGTTATACTCCATACCGACAACCGTCTCAACCCTATCGTCCGTATATGCCACCCAGGCTGGCTTGCCCAGACCCGACGGTTCGCCTTGCCTTTGCAAACGTTCGCCCGGTACGCTCTCGCACATTCGCCGGTTCCCTACCGACAAACGAGATGGCCCAGACTCCAGCGGAAGCTGACTCTGTGCGATGCTCTCCGTGCTCCAGCGTTCCTCCCAGCAAGCTTGTAATTCCCAGGACTTCTCGACGCCTGTTTGAACTACGCTCCCTGGCTTTATGCATGCCCGCTTCTCCGTTTACGAGCCGAGCTCCTATCCTCTTGCTCGAAGCAATTCTTGCTGATTTCCTCGATCGAAGAGCTCGAAGCTGTAGACGAATGAGCTGCATGTGATAGATCCGTCGTCAGTCAAGGGTAGGCCGGATTTTTCTTTTTTTTTTTTTTTGATCACCGGGGAAAATGGCAATGAGAGCGCGGACTCATCGAGACCACCCACCCATATAGAGTTTAATTGCGCATCGATTTACAGCTATCAAATTCACAGGACATGGAATTATTTTCGGCCGCGTTGCGTCGTTGGAGCGGAGGCGAATTCATTCGTTTGCCGGAGCGAGAGCGCGACCTATCAACATGCCGGTGCGGATTGCTCTCGCGTTTTTGGGATATCCTCATCGATGGTTATCGCGCCCATTTGTTACTATTTTCGAAAGTAACGGTCCGCAAAATGACCAATTTGTCAATTAGCTTTTATAGATACCCGCGGTATGCGTTCCGATAAATTCCGTTCCGACGATGCGCAACAGCGAAATCGAATGCGCACATCGACGAGCGGCTCGCGTACACTAAAAATAGCTTCGCAGAGGATTGACGTCGGGAGGATTCGTCGGGATCGATGGACGAAGGTGTGAGAGAGCTACGCTCCGTTCTCTGCGAAACGATCGGGAATTAATCGTCGATCCGCCACCGTCTCGATAGGATAGGCGTCTGGAACTAATTAAACGATAGACTATCGTTACCGCTCGTTAGTGAAGTAATTGCGCCGAGTCCTTCTCTTCGGCCGTGGAGCTCCGACAACGGCGGCAGCTGCTTCGACCGCCGCTGGTTAGGTACGTGTCTTGATTTTCGTTATTTCGCGATCGCGAAAAGATAGTCCGGAGTAAAAAAAAAAAAAAAAAAAAACAAAATTCCTCGGGACTAGACGGAACGAACATGTCGCTCCGTCGAATCAAACATAATTCACTTTCGGACGATTCCGATTGGTTATTTTATTTTATTTTTTATTTTTATTTTTTCGTAAACTTGATATCGGCGACGGGGCGAAGAGGAATTGGATAGAAAATAAGGGAAAAGAGGGAAGAGTTTGCTGACGAGGATCGCGGACGGGGGCGAGAAAATCCGAGTGACGAGCGAGAGCTCGCTCGGTGTCGTTCCGTCTGACGAAAAGTTTTCGACGCCCGCAGGTGTCCTTGCTAACCCACTTAACGCAGTGTCTCCCTTCCTCGCTGGCGTACTTTTCGCGCTGCTGGCGGCGTGGAGCGAGAGCGAGAGTCTTCATCCCCCAAAGCTTTTTATTTATTTCGACGAGAAACGAGAGACGTACGATCTGCCTGCTACGGTATATCGTGTACGTATGGCCCGGAGGCAGACGTGCGTTTCCGCAATAACCACCCGGGAGACGCTGCATATATATTGTCGTAACGCTAAGGGTGCACGGGAAGTCGAGCGGGAAATATTCAGTGTAGCCAATTTACTTTCACTGTGTGATTTTTCAAAGAGCCGCGAGCTCGTCGACGACGAGAACAGCGGTCTTCTCTCTTATTGTTGTTGCTGTTGTTGTTGGCGTTGGTTTCGATGCGCCTCACCGAGGATTTAATTTAACGACGATTTGTCATTATAATAAAGCCGCACGAAATTGGGACGAAGGGAGCCACGACATCGGGGCTCTTCTAGGATATACTCTCGTCCTTATGCCAATTCCCGGTGAGCATAATAGTTTGAGCACAGGATCTTGGAAAGCTATAAGTCCATGTCGCTGGGAGTAATTGTCCACGAATGAATGCGAGTCTAATGAATTAATAGTCGAGTCTCGTGGGAGATGGCTTTCAGCGCCCTCGAGGATAGCTGACGTATCCACGGTGGCGCCACTATGAGAGCACTCCAGCGAGCTTCACTAATTTCGCAGCCGAGGCCTTGTACACCCATATTCATAATCGATGTATTTGTCTCCCACGGCCTCGCAATTGAATGTCTCCCAAAGCTGTCCGATTAGCACGAAGGTACCGACCTACGAGGCAAGCTAGTCGAAAAGTCGTCGCGGTTGAACCGTGTACTTGTCAGTGTCAATGGTTGATATCGCGGTGAAAGGAACGGCTTGATTGTGAATCAGCGTCTACTGGACGAGATGGTCGCAAAGTAATACAAACGGGATCGATCTCAGTAGCGGCAAAACGGCCAGACGCGAAGCCTTCTCATCGGCAATGGGGCGAGAGAAACGCGTGGAAACACTTCTCAGAGTGCAATTTGTCTTGGAGAGCTCGGGCGCAACGGTCCCCGGTGGTTTAGGTGATGAATGAGGCCGGGAACGATCGTGAACTCAGCCTCTGTGCCGCGCGTGTATCTGCGTCTAAATGGTCCAAAAACTATCGGAATTTCGGCAACACCGACAGAGTGGCGACTCATGGAAACGCATTGCTGAGGAGTACGCAAATAATCTTGCCAGTTCGTAGCTCGACATCAGTTTCTGACTGTATGAAAGATCGCTGAAGCGCTTTCATGTGGCTTCAGTCTTATCCGGTTTTCACTGATTCGACTGGGGAATCTGCTGGATTGCCCTTAAAAGGCTCACAGTGATCGATGGTAAAAATTCTTCTACCATACTCGCATCGCGAGCTTGAGGCTCGCGGAAAGAAGACTGCACATTTCAAGGCAGTGCTCAACTTCGTGGCAGGTGACTCGCTTTTGGCGCGTATCGTCCACTCTTCAATTCCCAGCTCGGCTGTGGTGGCGTGTCTCGGTACCCTTGTTAAGCCCCACGGGAGAATCCACCGCAGCCGGCGCGTCCTTCTCGCTCATAGCCGTCGGAAAACGTAAGAGGCAGGGAAAGGACGCTCGGCGGCGAGAGTTTCCAGAGGTGTGAAATCCACTCGGTTTACTTTTTCTTCTCTTTCCGCTGACTCTCCGGTCTCGAGTCATGTGCAAGTCAACCGTTTCCTCTTCAACTCTCATCTTCCACAGCCCTCGCTCTCGCTCTCTCCGTTTCTCGCCCGACTCATCTTCCGGGGCCACCGAGACCTGTCGCGGTCTCTTCTCACCGGAAAAATCCATGAGAGAGGTGAGTGGCAAGAACACGAAGCGAAGTGAGACTGCAAGGTGGGTCCCATCACCGCGCTACCCAACTCCCAGTGGCTTTTGTCTTGGCGGACGTGCCACTGCTTCTCGAGTTGATTAACTCGCTTCAACACCATCACCTCGGAGCTCCTGCACCGCTGAATTCGCTGGTACCGTGAGCTCGGAGATCGGACGCAGTATATAAGGTGAGCTTCGCGTTCTGAGAAATGACAAAGGATAATGGCACTGGCGGATAAGAGAGAAAACAAAAAAGGAGAAAGGCATTTTCGCCTCCCGCCTTAATGTCCGCACTTGATAAACCTCAAGATCAAAAGTATACAGCATTTATACCGCCCCAACGTGCCACGACGAACGTTCAACGCCTCGTTACGACGCAAGGAAACGCGTACGTTATTACACGCCTCGACGATCCCTTTTTCGCCCTCCGCTTTCCGTCATCGTCGTGATAACGCTACCGTGGAACCGAGATAATTCACCGGAATGCAAGAACCGGCAACTGTTCGCATAAGCCTTTACGGTTTTCCTTCCCTCTTCGACGCACCGTGCCGTCCTCCTTCTCCGCTATTCCCCCGGGGCCGTCGTCGACTAATCCCAACAAATCGCGCTATCGAGCGTAATCGCCGTACCTTAACAGACCCTTTTTTTTTTCCTGCGTTCCTTACTCTTCCCCATTGTCCGCTCCACGCTCTACGCCGGAACGTTCCAGACCTTCTTCTCGTTACCCATCCAAAATCCACGAATCCGCTTCTCTTACACGTTCGCTCTTTCTCTATGTCCATGTACACAAATACCCACGCATCTGAGCCCCATGAGGGAAAGTGGGAAGCGAGAGAACGACGTCTTTACGCGGTAATTATCGTAACTCTCTTTATCTCGTTCCTTTCTCCTCGCATAACAGCATCCCTTTGTTTCTCTCTCGGTCCCGTACACTAAATCTTCGGCTCGGAGCTCTTCTTTCTCCCTTTCGTCTGTTGGGAACCCCAAGTCGTGGGAGGCGTTTTATTCCCGGCGGGCAGAGGGACACGCGAAAAGCACAACTCCCACGGGAATGACGTTCACAGCCTTTCCAAAGTTCCGACGATCGCGAAGCTCACGAGGGCGTCTGCAAACGCGCTTTTTTTTTTTTTTTTCTGTCGCCGACGAGGATCGACTCTGCGCTGCAGCAGGACCTTCCAGTGATCAATCAACTCTACGAGCCATTATAAGGGGAAAAAAAAAGAACGATAGCAAGACGCAGCGATACAGTCAATGCATCTGCTTCCCCATAATATTCGAACGGGAACGAAGTGATCTCGAGCGTTAAGCTTCCGTCTTGGAATAGCCAATTACGCCCGAGGAATAAGGGACTCGTGACCCACTCTCGCTCGCCTCCAGTTTCTGCCGATACGTACCTCTTTCATATTCCTCCCACCCGATTCTCCACCTATACAACTGTCTTCGACTTACATCTTAAGGCGAGCGAGGAAGACGAGCCAAGAAATTTCACGAAACGCTACGAGACGAACGTCTGTCGCTTTAATAATATCGACGATAATATTCAGCTATATCAGGGGTCATCGAGTCGATGAATTTTATGAATGGCCGGGGAGCGAGGGGCTCGATTTCGACACGAGGATCGCCTTCTCCTCATTTAAAATACGATCGTAGATGGGATAAGGTACAATGAGAGAGAGAGAGAGAGAGAGAGAGACGAGAGACGTTTTCACTCAGGCTCACTGACTGAGCAGTACTCGTATATCTACTTACTCGGCACTGGCATTCTGCACAGGAGGCGACTCGAGAAACGGTCCTGAATTATGCATTGGCTTGGCGAATAGTCGAGCCCGCTGGAAGGATATATATATATATATATATATATATATATATATATATATATATATATATATATATATATATATATACATGTACACATACATACATATATATCTTCGCTTTACTACAAGTACCCGAGCAACGGGTGTGACAAAAAAAATCGTTTATATATTACTGTAAAGTAGCTTTCGTGAGTATAATATTCGAGCGCTGAGAGACAGAAGGGCCTATCTCGCGCCATTTGACACGCTGATCGATGTGACATACGCCCTTCTGTTATGCGCTCAGGCGATCCACCCTAAAGACTTGAGTTTGGGGTGAATCGCGAGATCTGACTAATAATTTATGAATTTCTAGATTCGTTCGTTGAGCCGATATCAATGAAGGCAGCCACGCAGTTGTGGCGCAGTTTCGAAGAATAGAAGAATGGAAAAGGAGACGAACGGAGGTTTTAATGATAACGGCGTCGGGAGGTGGAGCGCGCCGATGCGCGAAGGCACACGCAACCGTTTCCACTAGACAGGAAATACGTTTAAACCGCGGAAGAAACTACCGTGAAATTGAAAAGCTCGTGGCGTTGCTGTGCCAAGTTGTCGGGACCTTCTACCGATCTCATCGTTCGCCAGAGCGAGGGAATGTGAAATACGAGAAAAAAAAATCAGCCTCGACTCGCGTGCTCATTCGAGAGTGGGACTCGAACCGAGAGGAGACGGCGTTGTGCGAGCAGCGGTGCTGTTCGTCGGGCTCGAAGCGATTCTCGAGACGAGAGAGAGAGAGAGAGGAGGAGAAACGAAATTCGATTCGAGTTTACGCGCACATCGAGTTCTTCCGTTCCTGAGGCGGTGCGACTGGGTGAGCCTGTACGGACAGAGTCTCGACAGCACCCGCGCGACCCACGCGGAATTACATGGCGGATTAGTTTTCCCTGTTGGCATGCGTTCGAGAAGTGAATTTTTTTTTGTTTTTTCCATTCATCCGAACCAGCAGCAAGGATTTTTTCCGCGAAGTCGAGTGTGTATGGAAATGTAAATTTTGTTTCCCATGAAACGAAGATAGAAGCGCGAGTACATAATTTTTATAAAATCAGAATTGTCACGCGCACGTCTGACGCTCGTTCACTCGGCACGGTCAGCGATTCTCGTTAGTAAAACGCAGGTACATATGGGGCAAAAGCGACGAGGGCGTTGGGAGATCGGGGATGAATGGTTTTGGAGGGTGAGGAGAGATGGTCCCGAATCGCAGCACTCGACAAACTCAATTGCACGTGCTTTTTTTTTTTTTTTTTTTTTTTTTTTTTTTTTTTTTTTTTTTTTTTTTTTTTTTTTTTTTTTTTTTTTTTTTTTACTCGACCGTCGAGAGAGGATCCAGAGAGCGTTTCCGAATTCGACGACCCGCGCTAGCATTCCCACTCGACAAATATTGTACACATGGTAGCGCGAAAAAGAAAAAAAAAAAAAAAATATTCGTCTGTAGGTATTTCTCACGCCTCACAGAATTTTCAACGTGCGTGTTTTGTGCTTTTTCCCGCTTACTATTTCCCCTCTTTTGGCCGGTCGCTTCTGTACCGCTTCTGTTTCATTCGAGTTTAGCCACCGTCCGCCGGATGAGAGACAAGTGACGTCCGTACGGTGGTGAAGAAAAAAAAAAAATTGCGGCTCGTTTGACAATACGCTTGCTGCGACACCGCGGCGACACTGTGCGCGCCGAAACAGGTGGGGGGGGGGGGGGGGACGAGAGTTACGCTCCAAAGCTCACAGAGTTTCCTTTGAAGCTTCGAAACTGGCGCTCTCTCGAGTACACTTTGCTTCGCGAAAAGCGCGAATGATAACTGTCGTAAGTGCTCTCGAGCACATTTTTTAACTTGATCTTTAATTGATACACGATAGAGCTACATAACCAGCGGAGCTAATTTTTTTTTTTTTTAATCTTTTATATAAAAATCATTTGAATGGAAACGAAGAGCATCGAATAAGGGTAGAAGAACGGCTGGAGCGCCTTTACCCGGGATCACTCTCATTTACCTGCATTAAATCGAGAAACGAGGAGAGATATCTGCGGAAACCATAAAATATTCGAGGAAGCTGAGCGGGGAACGACAAAACTCGTTTCCCCTTGTATCTCTAGCCAGGCTCACACGGATGTGAAGTAATGGCCCCGACGGGTTTATTGTCCCTCGGAGACCGCAACAGAATCCCGGTTCGTAGATACCAACTACGTGTAGAACCGCCGGGTGCCACGCATAGAGGAGGAGCTGCTCGGTCGACCGAGGCGTTCAAGTCCGAGTGGCAAATTCGATTACGAAGCTAGAATGGGAGCTGGAGAGAAACCAGGCAGTTCCGCTTTAGCGGAACAGCGAAGCAGAATCAGGCTTAATGATAAACGTCACGTTCAGACGTATTTTCTAGTGTACCCATCAAGTCCGCCCAGACAGGAAACATTCGTTGCACCCCGCCTGAAAAATTCGCTCGAACGGCCAAGAAAGAACGCATGAAAAATAAAAAAAAATAAAAAAACACAATAAAAACACGAAAAAGTCCCAAGCTTGACATGAGCGACGATGAATTATTCTCATTTCTATCAAAACGTCGGACTATTTGCCGGGCCACGCCGGAGGGTTGGAGCCGCAATGGCCGGACGTTTGAAAATTGTAACTTGTTCCCTCGTATACGTAACTGTACATACACAATGCCACTTTCTCAGTCTTTTTATCGTTTTTTCCAACCCCTCGTGAAGAGAGAATGACGTAATTGCCTCTCTTTATTTCCCGGCGTGCTGCGGTGGGAGTGAGGTGAACTCGCGAGACTCTCGGCTAGGAGAATCCACATGTAGGACTGTACGGCCCGAGAATAAGAGCGGGGTGTCGCGCCGAAGCTTCGCTTTAGTGGCGCCAGAAGTTTCTACCATGGAGTGGAGAGACACCCGCACCGCGCGCGTTCCTCTCGCCGGTATGTCTTTTTCCCTTCGTCTTCCTTACCCTCGCGTTCTCCGCCGGTAGTTCTCGGCATGAACGCCCCCGACTCTGTATATACTTTATTTCTCCCTGCTTAACGTCGAGAGCGCTTCCTCATTTTGGTCTCCTCTCGGAGAAAAGCATGTAGAAAGCCGGGAATTAATGTCATATCCTAGTTCTTGAGGATTTTTTTTTTTTTCATTTTTTTGCAATTCTCCGTAGGTGATGGAAAAATTGCTACTGCTGTCTATCTGGCTTATCAAATTGCTACTGCTGTCCATCCCGCTTATTAACCGATACAATTGGTGGTTAGATCCTCTTTTTTTTTCATCACGTACAGAACAAGGAAGACTTGCCGTTCATCGATGAGGCAGTATACGAAATAAAGAAGATGACGTGTGTCGGTCGATGAGTTATTGCACGCAAAAAGAATACCGAGTCGATATTCGCGATTTTTTTTTATTCCCCTCGATAGTACGTGTAGTATACCAGACTTCGGTACAACACGTGCTTGCTCATTCTCTATAGTGACACTCGCGGTGGCTCTCGCGGAGCGAAACGAATCGAGCCCGCAGCCTTTGCTCGTTCCAGGGTTGCGCCAATGTTTCCCCTCTTCACCGTATAAATACACGTACTGGGCGAACTCGCTTAAGCAATTCAGTGCACGATCGTCTGAGCGAGGAGACTTTAGTGCCACGGGAACGGATACATTTTTCTTTTTGCTTCCTCATGGAGGTAGGACCATTTTTGAGATTTTAGTGTCAATGTACTTAAAGTCCTCTGAAACTGTTTAGGAATCCACTGTGAAATTTTTTTGGCATACGCTAAGAAGAAGAAGAATGGTTCGGTACGATGGAATATCTCCTTGAGGGCATAAGAAGATGTCTCAATGGTGAGTGGAATAAAGAGTAATTTTCCAGAGAACTCTTCGGCTCTTCGCGTCGCAGAAAGCTGTTGGTCCTCAGGAAATAAAAGTGGTTCCTTCGAGAGTGGGAGTAGAGAAAAAGACGGTAGTTCGAACTGGGTCGATGAGTTATTGCGACGAGGGCGAGAATCGGAGTTACCCCCCCCCCCCCATAACGGTCACCCCCTTCGGTGGTTGGACGCGAATACGGTCTGATTTGCAAGAAGAAGCAATCGAGACGAAGGTCGGCTCCGCGAATTCGAGCCGAACTCTCCCGAACAGACAAGAGTGATATTGGCCAAGTATAGTAGAAGGAGAGATTGGAGATACCCAGTGCTGCGGTGCTGAACAAGTGGAAAACTGCCCGCGAAGTTGTAGAGCGGACGGAGGAAAAATATTGCGATTCTCTTAGGCTACGACTATTTATGCTATCTTAGCGACCCTCCCTTTTGAATTTCTTTTTTTGTAAAAAAAGGTTCCTCACTCTTTACTTTTCATTAAAAAAATATTTAATGTTATGGCGCAGTAAAGTGATTTGATCAGTGAAGAGCTACTGCTATGTCGTACGTACTTCCTCCCACGAATTCTTTACTTCTATTCCACAAGCAATTTCTTAATTCAAATGTGAACCCTGACAACACTGGCAACGCAGCGATGCACTGCCGCCGAGAGTCCCCTGCATCTCCTACACCGACGCACACGCGTATGGCCCCGCTCCCTCGCGCGAGCCACGCCGAGATTTATGGCCTTTTCCCCCAATTTTCCAAACACGCTCTGCTCTTTAAATTCCCTTCGTTTTAAATACTAGAGCCCTTCCACTTCTTCCGATTCCCCGAAAAAGATCTATTTTTAAACTTGTTTACTCTCTACGATCTATTTTTTAACTACTGATACCAACACTAAATAGGGTAAAATTCAGTATAAATAGGCGACCACATTAGGATTAAAATCAGTTATTCTACGACCACCGAAGCATCAACACCTCCAGAATCGCCGAAGAGCGCGCAAAGCTCTGCATCGAAAGACTCTAGCCCTGCGTGGCAGAGCACTGCGACAATAATTGGAGCTCTCTGACAATTGTCGGAGCTTGCCGCCAAGTTATCTAAGTAGAAGAAATAGTCTCAACACACACGACCAATTGTACTTCAAAACCATCATATTGTTTATAATACATTGTGAGTACTTCAATTTAAAACCACATCATATTATTTGCATGCACTGCCGGGCCTACTGATAGTTTCCCAGAGGCTCATTACCTCCACCCGTCAACGATCCTTCATAAATCCGCAGCAGTTCGGCGAGGTCTCCGTCCCTGGGTAAAGGGCTAACGCCTTGACCCGAAAGAGAGACTACTCATTTTATGATCGTCATCGAGCAAACTCACTATTTGCTCGTCCAGACGTAACACTACTCGTAGAATTAAACATTCGCAAAAGCCGGAAAGACCTTGTACGGTGATACTCTCTCCAATCATTGAGACACCTATCACCTATATCGCCTATATATCAAAGTTGCTCAACTTCCCATCGAATCAGATAAAAGCCTCGATAACAATAAGTATACTGTTCCCATTCCAGCCCGGTGTTTGATACAAAAACAAAGACAAAAAAAATCTTCGTTCCCCCAGCACGTTCTCGCTCGGAGGTCGTGTTAGATCTTTTACGAATTAATACCTCGGGATAAATAAGTTTCCCGCAGGCGTGGACATGCGGCATGTGTGCCTTCCAGTTTGGGATACTTTGCCCGTCGATTCTTCGAGTCGCACAATCAATCACTGGTCCATTAGAAAAGCTTCTGCTATACGTCTGGGATGTTGTTAGGGTAGCTTTTGGCAACCATGAAACTTCGAGCACAGGGTGAACAAGTTGTGATCAGTGATGTGCAGTTGCAAAAGCAATGGCTGACTGGAGTTTACCTATACTACTAACGTGACTGTTCATCAAGGTTCGGTAAAAGATCGTACTTTAGCGAGTGATTGTTTTTTTTTTTGCAAGTCATCGCAGCTCCGTCGATGCAACAACAAGTTGTGGAATAATCTATAGATGAGTAGGTGAGGTCGACGATACTCGTATGTCGTGTGCATGCATGTATACACCGCCGAACACGCGGGATACGCGCACGCTCGAGCGGTCAGTCAATGTAGCCGAGCAATCCATCACGAAGCCGAACTAGCAAACACGCCACTCCCAACGACGTGGCGCAGAGTTTACGTACGCGAGACTATTCCCATGGGGTTTATCCCTAAAGCGTGAACATCGTGCTAGATTATTGAGGATTCTAGGTGAAACGATCGAATACACTCTGTCATGCTGAAACCGATGCAATGCGATCGATCAGCTTCGGAAGGGTCTCCATCAACTATACATAATAAATTTTACAATTAAACATTTATTTAGAGAATAAGGTTTTGGTATAATGGAGGTATAATGGTTTTATACAGTGTCGAAGACACTGTGACGGCGACAAGTGTCCCCGTTTCCCCTAGATGAGTACACCTCCGGTCCTCGCGAGTTCACCTCTGAACCTAATCTAGGGGAAACGGGGACACTTGTCCCCGTTTCCCCTAGATGAGTACACCTCCGGTCCTCGCGAGTTCACCTCTGAACTGAATCTACGGGAAACGGGGACACTTGTCCCCGTTTCCCCTAGATGAGTACACCTTCGGTTTTCAGAGGTACACCTCTAATCTTCACGAGTTCACCTCTGAACTGAATCTAGGGGAAACGGGAACACTTGTCCCCGTTTCCCCTAGATGAGTACACCTCCGGTCCTCGCGAGTTCACCTCTGAACCTAATCTAGGGGAAGCGGGGACACTTGTCTCCGTTTCCCCTAGATGAGTACACGTCCGGTCCTTGCGAGTTCACCTCTGAACTGAATCTAGGGGCAATGGGGACACTTGTCCCCGTTTCCCCTAGATGAGTACACCTTCGGTTCTCAGAGGTACACTTCTAATCTTCACGAGTTCACCTCTGAACTGAATCTAGGGGAAACGGGGACACTTGTCCCCGTTTCCCCTAGATGAGTACACCTCCGGTCGTCGCGAGTTCCCCTCTGAACTGAATCTAGGGGAAACGAGGACACTTGTCCCCGTTTCCCCTAAATGAGTACACCTTCGATTTCCAGAGGTACACCTCTAATCTTCACGAGTTCACCTCTGAACCTAATCTAGGGGAAACGGGAACAGGTGTCCCCGTTTCCCCCAGATGAGTACACCTTCGATTTTCAGAGGTACACCTCTAATCTTCACGAGTTCACCTCTGAACTCAATCTAGGGGAAACGGGAACACTTGTTCCCGATTCCCCTAGATGAGTACACCTCCGGTCCTCGCGAGTTCACCTCTGAACCGAATCTAGGGGAAACGGGGACACTTGTCCCCGTTTCCCCTGGATGAGTACACCTTCGATTCTCAGAGGTACATCTCTAATCTTCACGAGTTCACCTCTGAACTGAATCTAGGGGAAACGGGGACACTTGTCCCTGTTTCCCCTAGATGGGTACACCTTCGATTTTCAGAGGTACACCTCTGAACTGAATCTAGGGGAAACGGGAACACTTGTCCCCGTTTCCCCTAGATGAGTACACCTCCGGTCCTCGCGAGTTCACCTCTGAACCTAATCTAGGGGAAACGGGGACACTTGTCCCCGTTTCCCCTAGATGAGTACACCTCCGGTCCTCGCGAGTTCACCTCTGAACTGAATCTAGGGGAAACGGGGACACTTGGCCCGTTTCCCTAGATGGCTACACCTTCGATTTTCAGAGGTACACCTCTAATCTTCACGAGTTCACCTCTGAACTGAATCTAGGGGAAACGTGAACACTTGTCCCCGTTTCCCCTAGATGAGTACACCTCCGGTCCTCGCGAGTTCACCTCTGAACCTAATCTAGGGGAAACGGGGACACTTGTTCCCGTTACCCCTAGATGCGTACACCTCCGGTCCTTGCGAGTTCACCTCTGAACTGAATCTAGGGTACACCTTCGATTTTCAGAGGTGCACCTCTAATCTTCACGAGTTCACCTCTGAACCTAATCTAGGAGAAACGGGAACAGGTGTCCCCGTTTCCCCTAGATGAGTACACCTTCGATTTTCAGAGGTACACCTCTAATCTTCACGAGTTCACCTCTGAACTAAATCTAGGGGAAACGGGGACACTTGTCCCCGTTTCCCCTAGATGAGTACACCTCCGGTCCTCGCGAGTTCACCTCTGAACCTAATCTAGGGGAAACGGGGACACTTGTTCCCGTTACCCCTAGATGAGTACACCTCCGGTCCTCGCGAGTTCACCTCTGAACTGAATCTACGGGAAACGGGGACACTTGTCCCCGTTTCCCCTAGATGAGTACACCTTCGGTTTTCAGAGGTACACCTCTAATCTTCACGAGTTCACCTCTGAACTGAATCTAGGGGAAACGGGAACACTTCTCCCCGTTTCCCCTACATTAGGTTCAGAGGTGAACTCGCAAGGACCTGAGGTGTACCTCTGAAAATCGAAGGTACACTCATCTAGGGGAAACGGGGACACCTGTTCCCGTTTCCCCTAGATGAGGACCAAAGGTGTCTACTTATCTAGGGTAAACGGGGACGTGTGTCCCCGTTTCCCGTAAATGAAAATACTGAAGGTGTACTAACGTTATATGGAGGAAATCGCCTCCAGTTTGAAAAGTTCATTTTTCGACCAGAAGTGGCGTCATCTAGGAAAAACGTTATTTCTGGTCGAAAAGTGAGAGTTTTAAACCGGAAGTGACGTTTCCTTTAGTTGACGTCACTTCGTATCGAAAAATCAGATTCTCAAATCAGAAGTGATGTTTAAAATGAAAATCTCATTTTACGACCCGATTTCTTTGTTTTCTTTATGTATATGATGCAGAATGAAACATTCTCGATCATTTCTGTCCTCGACTACGGCTAGTGCATGTCCATAGTGATGAAATTCGCTAAGAACGGACGAGGACCTGGACAACTTCCTGGACTTTTGCACCCGGCAAAGGCGTTGTGTTTTTCGCTTCTTTGGCTATTCATCTATTGGTTCTTCACGCCTCTATAAATCGCGGCACGTCTCCATTGAGTCTGAGATTTGGCGCACCTTCGCAATCGCTTTCCAGATCCAAATCTTCGGAGCTTGCACAGTTTTGCTTGATTTGTGAATATATTAATTGTAATATAAAATATTAAGTACAATATAAACTATAATTTCTGTTCGAAGAATAAAATAAAAGATTAAAATAAATAGAAGACATAACACGAGTGATTTTTTTCTCGGGCAGTTCGTCGATATTGAGGTGTCGCCGAATGTTTCAATTTGTCGTAAAGAAGAATTGCAAAATCAATTCCTCGTCTATGGCTATTTCGTTAAAGTACACAATAATAATGGTTTGTAAATTCAACATACATTTCTTGTTCCCCAATGCCCACAATTCTTTTTCCTGTTCATTTTACAATTTTGTTTTATAACCGAACCGTACTTTCAACTTTTAAAAAATTGTAAAATTGTTAAGAAAAGAAATTGTGAACGTTTGTAGATAAGATATGTTTGTTAAATATTGAATCCCTCATTAGGGAGATCGGGAACACAAGTAACAGAAATCCTTTTTTTTACATCTTTTGCTAACCGCAATTAAGAAATAGAACTAAGTACATTATTACAGATAAATAAAATGTATTATTGTTCGTGTTATTTATGAACGTTTGTCAAGAAAATATGTTCAGTTTACCTGTTCCCTACACTGATACACTAACCGTAGCTATAAATTAGAGAGAAAATTGTCAAATTTTACGTGCGAAGTTGGCCAATGGATTTGCCATATTACAAGGAATGCGGTGGAGGTCCCGCGAAGTCTTGGCTCCGCTAGCAACCACTAAGGGGTGAAAACTTTTCCCGGGGACATTAATGGAAAGTGGGAGAAATCGCGCGCATTCGCGAAACTTGCGGATGCAGTTTATACTCCTCGGCAAGAGATCCAGGGCATGCACACTTTGCGAACCATGGCAAAGGCAGTTCCTTCACATCGCTCCGTTTATATTTCTCCAAGTTATAACTGTTCACCGACTCGGAGACGACAAACGGTTCTCTACTAATAGAAATATTCTCAATTCTTATTTCTTATCGAAAAGAAACAATTCTACGAGATGTATCAAAATATCGAAGAAATAAAAAATTGTTTTCATTGTCTACCCACATATTTTCTCATTTCAGACTAAAAGTGCTACTGGATTCGCGTTCAGTGTGAAAAAGCACATGCTAATCCGTGCCGGAAGCGAATGAAATAATGCTTTCGGTAAATATCAAGGTGTTGAAGCCTAAGAAGCGGATCGATGCTGCAAATGACTCTGATTTATTCTAAATTCTCACTGTTCCGTCGCATAGGACGAATGCTCTATTCTTTAAAATAATTCTAATGTAGAAAGTAAATTCTCTCGTCGAAGGGATTAACGAATCCTCAATACAATACGATATCTTAGACATTCGCGAGCAGTAATAATAAAACATTGGAGATGCAGCGAGCTGCGTACGTCATAAAGAGATTAAAAATAATCCTCAAAAGGCGAGAGGAGTCACGAAAAAGTAATCGCGAAATTCAATGGATCATTTATGAGCCCGCATATCTTCAGGTACGATGCGTCACCGCACAAGGGTCAGCGTCGAGCGAGAAGTCTTTTACCTGCCTAAAACACAGGAGTGCAGCAAGCGTCTTGCTCCCCACTTAGACTCCAATTTTTATCCGTTGACTCGTGAAAAACCCCTACTCGTCTTTCTGTCAGCCAATCAATTGATTTTACCTAGAACGCGCCGAATGTCTAAGACTCCTCCCATCATTTTTACCTTTTGACAATCTAAAACTTTAAAAATCAGTCTAAGAACTTTCACGGTAACGAACAGTCGCACTTACAATCACTCCGTGCGCGTTACTGGAGAACATAAGTGCAGTACCCAATCTTCAATTACTTGTAACCAAGTTCATTTTTTGTTAACTCCATAGTGAAATAGTGTATATATCCGTTGTGTTTGTTGTTGAATAAAACTATTCTACGTTCAATAATTACACCATTTTGCTTGCAATCATTCTGAACTTTCTCATTCCCGAATAAAATAAATATAACGATCGTTGGTGATTAAATTCCCTGACGGCATTCGATACCAGCGAGGCTTCGTCACCGGCAGCGTGAATTCAGGCCTTACAACCCTGAACGGTAAGATCACTACCGCGAGGTCCCAGCGTCCCGTACACTCACGGAGATGGGATTGATAAGACTTCTTACTCTTAAGGCTTTATACGCACGACGGAGCGGATCGTGCAAAATTAAGAAAGACTTTCTTCAGCGACGACGAATTCCCTCTTGTTATTGCGTATATATTTGTCGAAATGTGACACGTATCCGGAAATAAGTGACGGTCGCTTGAGCAGCTCGGGAGTGCCGAGTGGGAGACTAATTTGAATGAACAGAATACGAGGCACGAGGTGAGGCGGCGTCGTAGCTCCATTAGGCGACGATATTCAAAGCAGTTCGGTGAACGGAAACGAACGCCCTTGCTCCTGTTCGCGAAACTGGAAGCATAGTGCTGCCGCGAGGCGAATGAGCTTTATGGAACGCGAACGAAACGCGACGTGCGTTACGCTGGTCCACAGTATCCCGCGCCAATTCCGAAACGACCCCTGTCGTTCTTAGCATTTTCAATATACCACATCGACACGGAACGCACACCTTGCTCGCTCACGCTCAGTCCAAAATATCGCTGCGCGTGACTTGAGGAACGTTCCAAGAAATTTAATGAACTGCCACGTCTAGAGAAACAAAAATACCTTAAAAATGATAAACTTCAACATCGCGTTCTCCCAATTGTATCTTTTATTAATAAAGCATCTTCTCAAAGGAAGCACCGTCTATAATTTGTTTACTTCCTCATGGGCGAAGGTTTATGAATATAAGAATCACGTGCAAAATATCTCTTGGCCTGATGCCGTAATGGAACCTATTCATTAATATACATTATTCAAACTTCAAAAATACTAAAGCTTCGTCTTCCACGAGGAAAGAGAAATACAAATAGTTTTTGAAAATACAAAAGGAGGAATGAGAAAGAAAAACGAAAATTTCCATGCGAAGTCCGACTGCCCATAAAAATGTAGTGCAGCAAACAGACGCTATGACATGAACAGAAGAAGTCTGTATAAAATGCTCTCACGGAATAGAGAGCAGGAAAAAGAATGACACCCCGAAGTTTAAGAGGATCGTATTTTCCGATAGCACATACAAGGACTTGAGTTTGACCCGGTAGCTCCGAGAGTGGCATGGGTACACGGCAGGAGGGAAAGTCGATACACAAAATCGAATGTCGGACAGGATCAGCTCGTGGAGCTTCGTGGAAGATCCTTGTGAATATTTCAAGGCAAAGACAGAGAGAGAGAGCTAGCGAACTGCGGTATAAGACACACCTTGCTCTAGCTCAAGCGCCTCTTTCTCTCTTGTCCCTCGTCAGTACGGCACGTTCTTCTCAATTCACATCGAATTCGATACGGTTCGACGAACCCAAGTTCCACGCTCCCTAATTTCCTCCTAGAGTCAAATAGGCAAGGCGAGGAGCGCGATACGGTATTCTTCATTATTCGGCGATCCCCAAATTGAAAGCGCTACCAGGTCAGAATTAGCATAATGTATGGAATACGTTCGGTCCTCCTCTGCCATTCGCTGACTCTCGAGGAACAGGTGCGACGACATGGCAGTGCATTGAAATGAACGTGCCGTCCGCCCTGCCGAAGCAAGTTACTCCACATTGAGAACAGTGGAAGCCGGAGAGAGCGGAGAACGCACGTATCTCCGAATACGAGGCACCATGTCCTCAACTATCCTAGCAGTGGAAGTAGAAAGACTAGAATCAGTGTGGCGCGCGCGCGCGTGCGTCTGCCTTCGCGAACTAGATTGTGGAAGCTTCCTGATGCTTTTGCTTCTGCCTCTGGTACTTTTGCCTCGGGTTCACGAAACTTTGACCGGGCTAGGGGATGACAGAAAGTGTGAGGGGAAAGATGCGAGTGGGATAGTGTAGATTCGCAGTGTCCTGCTCTCTTCCGCTACTTGTTCTTCCACAGTAAAGTATAGCTTGGAGTAAACTACTCTACCATCGGTATAAGCAGTTTCCAAGGCTGGAGCGCGGAGCTGGTCTCAGGATTTCGCAGACTTATTCAGCTACTTGATAAGACAAGCCGCGGTGTGGCTGATGCAGCTTTCCCGGTTGAACGTCGGCGGAATACGAAGCGATGCCTGGCACTGTAACCCCCCCTACCTACCAAGCGGCTCTTCTGTTTCTCTCACCACGTTTGAGCCGCACTCCCCGGTTTCGGCGTAACAGCTCAGCCGCGAAGAGAGAATGAAACCGAGAAGCGACAAGGGGATAGTACGTGCGCACCAAGTAGAGCGTGATGCGACGTAGATGGAGATTGATAGAATCAGGGACGCCGGATAATGTTGCAAAACCGTGCAGCATGCCTGTTTGGTGTACAAGAAGGGAAACTCGTATGAGAAATTGGTGCAAGGATTGGACGGAACGAGGTTTAGTTTCCGGAAACAGCATTTAGCGTTGTTACTATTGGAGCGTTTCCTCTATTCTCCTGCAAGCTTTTCCAACTATCGTAACAATCGAAACTCACGTGTACACATTCTAGCAGTTCCACGAGTCTCGGGAAGCTTTTCTTTGACTGAGCGAACGTGTGCGGCAATAGTCGAAGACTCTTAATCCTCGAATCGCCCATTCACCAGCACTACATCGCGAAGACCAAGGGATGAAGGGAGCAAGTTCGACGCTTATCATCGTCCTCGACGGCGAGGAGGTTCCCGCTTTTCCAAAGAAGTCAAGCAGTGAAAGCGCCTGGTAGCCCGGCATCGGAAACTTCGACGAGAGACTCGTCGAATGGAGTTTGAGCCCGGCGCTTAGCCCTTTCCCATCGTCCCAACCGGGTCGGGTCCCGCTTCCTCCTCTTTACATCGTATAAGGTAGCGGAGGTCTCCCATCACTGCTATATCCAACGCGTTTCGTTCCAGCTCGGTACCTTTTACATGCCTCTCACGGTCCACACGGAAAATGTCTTTGCAGTGAACTTTATTGAGCGTTAGGGAATGTCCTCGCGATACCTGTATTTCTGTAGTTTCCTTCGGATTCGAGCCCTCCAATCCTCATAGCCGACCTACCCTGCGTAATGGAGCACGAGGAAATCTTGATGATATGCCTCATATACATTGCGGCACGATGGATTTTTATTAAAACTACAATTTTTATTGAAAAAAAAAGAGTACAAACCGACACCGGTGGATGCGCGGTTGGCGCACGGCTCTGGCGGTCCCCCAAGTCAAGATGATTCGTTCGCGGTCAGTACTTGGATGGGTGACCGCTTAGCCGTGTGCTAGCTGACGCATCGACCGTTGAACTGCACATTACTCAATTTCTGCACATTACTCAAGTGCAAAAATACCGGTGGCTCAGTCGAAAATCGCCTTCTGTATCGGCACAGGTTTTCCGTAGTTTCCCCGTGTCTCCGGCAAATGCGATACAGTGTAGCTATGTCGGCTACGGACGCACTGGAAGTTAGGTAGCTTAGCTGAGTGCGGGTAGGGAGTGATAGGGGCAATCGGGCAGGGGTTCCGTAAAAACCCCATAGGGTATACGGTGGAAAATGGAACAAATATTAAAAAAAAAAGAGTATAGAAACGCTTAATTTTGTTATTTCTCTATAAAACCCAAGAAAGCAATTGTTCCAAAGGTGCCGTCCGAGTATCGTCTTCTCGTTAGGAAGGGTACAACAGTCGCCGTATATTTATTGAATGTAAATCAAGCGTAACCGTCTTCCTTCCTGTCTTTCCTTCAAGGTTTCCTTCCTGCGCGGAGTTACGCGGCGCGGCAGTCGCAATGCAATAGGAGAGCAGGAGATTCCTCGTCGACGAGTCATTTCGTTCGCTTCCTGTTCCGCTTCCGCGGGAGGCATCGAACCCGACCCGAACACTGGCTCAAGCGACACTGCCGACGGCGGTCTCTCGACGACCTCAAAGGAGGATCGATTCGGACCGCTCGCGGCAAGGTAACCTCCCCCGGGCTTTGAGTTATACTGTTCCAGACTTCATTTCGTCGTTACATATATAGCCCGGGGTGCGGGGACCAGCGAACGACAGACAAGGACTCCGGTATGGAGACGGGCTTTGATGTTATTTCTGCGAATTTACATTCGGAGAGGCTCGACGCGATTCACTGGTCGCTCACCCTGCGAGAAGAACCCTCGTAGCCAGACTCGCCGTCTCTCCTTTTTTTTATTTTTTTTTTCTCCGGACGTGATCAGTTGCGCCCGATTACTTCATCTTACATTTTGCACGTCTCATTTACTTTCACGAAACACGACCTAAAAAAAAAAAAAAAAAAAAAATCGGAAAGTAATTCCAGGAACAACTTTACCATTCGTACAGTCCATAGGGATACTCAAATCACCCAGAAAAATAATTTATTTGACGGCCACCATTCATTTTGTTTATGTAAAATATTTATTTGATTTAAATAAATATTTATTTCATTTAAGTAACTATTTATTTCATTTAAGTAACTACTTACTTAATTTAAATGAATATTTAAATCAAATATATATTTTACTTAAATCAAATAAATGGTGTCTGTCAGATAAATTATTTTTTTTTGGGTGATATTGCGTGATTACGTGCGTCCTGCGGCGCGAATAACCCCAGTAGCGGGCGAACATCCCCTCAACACCCAGACGATATTATCTTGGGACAATCAAATTAGCCACAATCGATATTGAATTATTTCGGAGATACAACGCCACGCGCGCAGATAGCGAGGTCTCCTCTGGTCCGCCTTGAGGAAGCCTCGGAATACAAATTAGGAGACGCAGGTACGCGGCTCAATGGATAGTGCGAGAATTTCGTCACCCGAGCGCACTACACTCCCTCTCTCGGTTTATAATCGAATACAGTATCGAGTGTTTGCTCTCCACGATGTACGCTTGCAAGTGTGTCTGTATGTGTGTGTATTGTTGCATGTATGCATGTGTGTATCGTCAAATCTCCCGGGTTACTGCGGTTGGCTATTATTTCACACGAAACTTTCCGCAACAGCGCAGTACGTCATTCCTGTTGTATTCACTGTTCGGGTATTTCCGCGAATTTAGTGACGGCCTTCCCTGCTTTCGACAAGCTATATTAATCTCATCATTGTATTGTTGACAAACTCCCGTGATAATTAGCGTCTAATTAATATTACCGAGTTACTCCCGATTGCGGACCGTTGAAATCCATAGTGCATCGAAATTGCATACCAGCTAGGAAATTTTCCACAGGTTCGCGCATGCGCGCATGCGCGCGCGACCGCTCGCGCATGTGTGTGCGTCTCCTGAGTTTACGAAAACAGTTTCACTATAAAATAAAAGCTCTCACGAGACATAAAATATTGCTGAGACGTCGTTGAGCCTGAAAGTGTCAGGGCGCTTATAGCCTCTCGGCCATTGCGTTATGGCACCTGTATACGAATTACGAGATGGCGCATATCATAAAAACGCTTATCGCGCTGATGGTTGCGAGGGGCTCTTTCTCTCAGCGCCTCCGCGGTTGGTAATAAGTATAAATTCACGGGAGTAAAACCAGCGTCACGTTAAGATCCCATTAAGGATTCAGAGGGAGCGATCTTATCCCGGGCACGTACAGGTGAGCAACGGTTACGCAGGAAATTCAACGGCCAATCTTCACCACTGAATCAGCTCTCCCTTCGCGATGGGGTTGAGAGAGGCGCTATGTTCGCCCCGGCGCGTTCCCATCAACGAGCCCTCGAAACACGCTCATTACTCACCCCTCTCGACGTTGACTCGACTTTCGCCAACGACACATACAATTTTTATTCCCCGCTCGCGCCGTTCCCTCTTCACCTCGGCGATCCTATCTTCCGCGGAATTCGCGGAATGGCGACGCAATAATTGGAACCCGTTGATCATACTCCTCGCCAACGTGTCGTATAGAAAAATCGCGAAGCGCCCGCGTGCTGCTCAACGTCCGAAATCGCCACTGGACACTACCGAACGTGCCGGACGTATAACTCATTAACCGATTAAACTGCGAAATCCGCGGATGTTTAACGAGACTCGTCACTACGATATCTCGGTCGGGCGCAATAACGGCCCGGTCGGCGAGCAGGAAACTCGCGGGAGATAACCGCGAGGTGACCGTTCCAAGCTGCAGTGGTGTGTACGGGAAGCGCGAGGCGAAACGGGTTCCCTCCGCGATAATTTATGCCTTTCCATAAACGAGCGAGACAGCGGAAATTGTCATTACCGCATTGCGGTCGGTGTATTCCACGTGGTTCACTCTCTACGAGAATCGTGATACACGTGTAAAGGAAATTGTTACGATAAACGAATCGTACATTGAGATATTCGCGTTTTTGTTCGCCCTATACCCGTGCAAAAAAGAAAGTATTAAAAGAGTATTAATTTGAAAGTATTGGGATTAATATCGTATTGGACTGAATAATACTAAAATTATACCTCGCGAATGAGTACAAAGTATGAAACTAGTATATGAATGGATATTAGGTATCAAGTATTAAGTTAATTAAGTTAATATACCACGAAATATTCGACTATTAAGTCTGGACCATGGACGACGGGCCATGGACCATGGACGACGGGCCACGGACCATGGACCATGGACCACGAACCCATGGGTCCATCGATTCGTGGGTCCATCGTTTCGTCGGTCCGTCGGTCCGTCGGTCCGTCGGTCCGTCGGTCCGTGGGTTCGTGGGTTCGTGGGTCCGTGGGTCCGTGGGTCCGTGGGTTCGTGGGTTCGTGGTTCGTGGTTCATGGTATATTAACTTAATACTTAATACCTAATATCTTTTCATATACTAGTTTCATAGTTTGTACTCATTCGCGAAGTATTATTCAGTCCAATACGACATACTCCCAATACTTTCAATTTAATACTCTTTTAATACTTTCTTTTTTGCGCGGGTACACCTTACGAATTAACAAAAAGTAAAAAATAAAAATGATAGACATTTTGTTGGCAATTCGAGACGAGTAATGATCCAAGTTTCGTACAAATTGCTCTCGTAATCGTCGTCCACTCGGGCAGCATCAATTCGGAGGCGGCGGCGAAGGGTCGCTCGGACGGTTATGCCGTAGCAACATTTTGATGTAATGCGAGCATACATCGAGAACGTAAGTACTTCTGAATGTACGAGAAACCAGAAGAGAGAAACGGGCTCTCGGCGGTGTAGAGATTGAAACCAGAGAGAGAGAGAGAGAGAGTGAAGAGGCGGGGGCAAAGTGATGCGAAGAACAGTGGAAACGAGGGAGTGAGAGCTCGAGCAAGGACCTTTGTATGCAAAGTAAGCCAGGCTGAATTTCAACGGCAGCGCCGGCGCGTGTTTATGTAAATTTCTTCAGATTTATGTTTTCGGTATTGCCCGGTGAATCGCTGATTCACGCACCGAGGAGCCCCGCTGGCCGTAACGGGGAACGAGGAGAGCCATAGGTAGCTGAACGGGAAGTGCGGGTAGACGGTACAACCGCAGGATTCAATCTATAATTCAATTTACTTTTAATTTCGCGCTGTTCTATAAAATATTGGCGGTCAACCGCTGACGCCACGCAGCAGCGCCGGCATAGCTATCGAGAAAGGCGAATGAAGAGTACAGAGAGAGAGAGAGAGAGAGAGAGAGACTTGATTGGCGTCAGCTGCCAATTAAATCACCGATCGTGGGGCGTGGAGCGAGTTACGCCTCGGCAGATAGCACTGAAGAGCCGATGGATAGAGAAGCCCTCGTCATTCAGTTAAATTAAATTAAAACAAAAATAAAAAAAATAAAAATAAACCCCCCCCACAACGAACCGACGCATCTCGCGATTTTATGCTATCCGCTGATCGGGAATCGGCCAAAGTAATTAAGGATTCCTTCTCGGGCCGCGTAATCTCCTCGCGCACGATCCCTCTTTATCCCAAGTAATTAACACTCGTCTTGATTAAAGGCGGCGTATCGAGACTGGCCGAGGCGATTAATCGCAGAAAACCGATCACGGCCCGGACAAGTGTTTGCATAACGAGATGGGCTATATATATATATATATATAAAACGAGGGTAGTATTTCAAATCGTTTTTCATTAAGGCAGATTGAGGCAAATGATGCCACGCCGAATTGATTACTGGCTGATTTCCTATGGAATCTACTGTGTGTTTATTCGTTACTCTCGCTCGGGCGGATTCTCCACCGGAAGTGCGATAGACCGCTACCGGCCACGCGCCGTTCCCAGATGCGAGCCAACGCCGCTATAGCCGTAGCCCGGTGAAGCCGGTGGATGCTGCACGAAAATTCACGCGAATCCACCGACCGACTCCAATGGCTGGATAGACGTTATACGCGTACGTTTCTTCGTTGAGTCAACGTTCGCTTTCACGTTTAATATGTAAATCTCAGCACAGCGGGAGTTCCCTCGACTCACGTTAAAACTCATCGCTCATTCTCCCTCCACCGTCTCGTACAACTTATCGCGACGGGATATCAGCTCTCTTTCCTTAAAGCAAATTGCCGCGCGACAGTGAGAGCTGGCTCAATCAATTTGCCAATGGTACACATAATCCAGCTACGATGTGATACTCCGTGACCGAGAGACGACATGGATCGAGATGAAAATTTCTTGGTTCAAGAGCACAGGCATGATCTTGCAAATCGGAGAGGTATAAATGGAAAGCGCCCGAGATTCCATGAGCTCTGTCGGTGCTCTCGGTGGAATATCACTGAAAGACAATCGTCGCGAATCTCGCTTGCCGGTTGTTACGCCGCGTGAAATCAAACATCGTTCGAAGTTTGAGAGGTCGAGACGCTAGAGGGAAATTAATTTCGATCTTCCGTCGACCGACGGCTGAGTCTGCCTTTGGTGATGCGCGGGGTGCGAAAGCATCGCCCAGAAATTCACGGGATAAGGAGGTGACGAGAGGATTGAGTGGGTGAGAGGAACGATAGCGAAGTTTCCGGGCCAAGATCTCTCTCTCTCTCTCTCTCTCTGGCCCCTACATATTCGGCCTGGTGTGCTTACTCTCGGCGTGCCTTTTACCACTCTCTCTCCGCTCTCTATATCACGGGCAATCCTCACTCGTTCGCACGGTCGCTACCGTCAGACCCGCTGCTACGAGCAGTTCGAGCTCTCTCTTCCCCCTCGCTCTCCATCGGGTTAAAACTTTGTCGTTTGTTCTCCTCTGCGCGGACGGGATAGCGTCGGGTGCAAACGAGCTACACCCTAATTACCCGGGCTTTCCGTTGAACCAACGACGACGACGACAAACGCTCGCAATAACGCACAGTCGAGAGGTAGAAACTTTTCTCGGGATGTACTCGCGGCGTTCCTCGCTTCAATTGCATCTTGGATTGTGAAGCGCTATTGTTTTGTACAAACAGACCGGTGAGTACCGAGACGCCCGGATATTTCGCCGTTTATGCGTAAATTTAACATTTATTTGGCATTAAATTATGACAATAGATACATATAGATTAGGTATAGAATACAAAATGAATTGACTGTAGACAGGACTGTAGTGAAAATACATCGAAGCTTTGCTTTTTTGTTTTTTTTTTTTTTTTTTTCTTTCGTAAACGCATTTCTTCGGTGGATGTTCATTGACTCGAACGATGGTTTTATCCGACATAAAAACTGCCTTTCTTATCGTGGATTTATCCTTTTTTTTTTGTTTTCTTTTTGTAATCGATGTGCGTTCTATGCGCTTTTGCCGGTGCACACTTGCAAATTTATTCAATCAATGTTAAAGCATACAACGTATAAGTCTTTGTAAAGTTTCACATGCGTTTACGATTCAGTGTTTTTTTTTTTTTTTTTTTTTTAATTTTATTTATTTGTTTAGACGTAACGCTGTAGCATATACGCTTTTTGTTATTATAGTGCTCAACGAACGACGAAAACGAACTCGACGACCATTTTTTTTTTTTTTTTTTTTTTTTTTTTATTCGATGCAATGAACTTTGTTGATTTTCTATCTTTCTTTTTTGTTTTGTTTTTTTTTTTTTTTTAATCGCGAGCGCCTGTTCCGTCGTTCGTCGCTTTGGCTTTCTAGCGAGCTCAAATCGACAATCGCTTATCAACTATTTACAGATTTGATTTCATGGAGATAGTACGATCGTTTAAATTACCCTTTGATTCTTACACCGGAAACGATTATTCTTCGTGTTTTTTTTTTTCTTTTGTAACTCTAGAGGTTGGACATAATCTATTTACAATACGTTTTACATTAGACAACATAGGAAAACATAAAAAAAAAAAATCTTCAACAATCTTTGCCAATGAAGTTCGAGATTAAAAAAAAAAGCTCTCGATAACAAAAACATCGGGTGATCCCGGGAGCGCTCCGACGGGTTTCACCTTGCCGGACAATATGGCCAAGTGGTTTTTTTTTTTTTTTTTTTTTTTTTTTTCTTCATAGACTAGATCAGAGCGCCTGCAGGATCACCGCGCAAATTTCGAATAAATGTAAAAACTAATCGACGAACGCTTAGATTTCAAAATATTTGTCACTTTATCCGCGAATGTACAATGTAATGTCTATGCTCGTAATCTTCGAATACATTGTTAATATACATATATATGCGTGTATGTATATATATATATATATATATATATATATATATATGTATATATATATATATATACCACTGTCTTTTTTTTTTCATTATTCCATTAATTACTATCACAGCCATAGCTTTGAATACGAATATTGAATACGAATATCGAATTCCGTATTTTTTTTTTGTTTTAAGACCATTACAATTATAAACTTTAGCGATAATCATAAGGATAAGTTCAGTAGTTCTCTATAATTTCTAGAACCTCTCTACACACTGACTAAATTCGACACGCTGGATGCGATAGTCGTTTGATTACTCTGCTTGTGCAGGCATTCGATGCCGAATTTGTGATTATTCCATGTTGATTACCGATTTGCTCTTGGCAGTTGTCTTTATTGTGTACTTTAGATTGCACTCTTTGCCCGGTGAGACTATCGAATCCAAAGGTAGTCCGTTCCCGGTCAGCGTTATTAGGCAAGACACGAGTCAATCGACTGTCGATCATCGATGCGAAAAAAAAAAAAAATAATAATAACAATATTCACGAACAGCCGCCGAACGGTGAGCGAGGGTCGATCGATCGTGTCTGAGCACAGGTTTTCGGACGATCGATGTCGACGCTACTACTCGAACGAATACTACTGATCTAAGATCCTAATCCTAGACACTTCGAGGATCGGAGTCATTCCGATTCCAACTTCCGTCCCAAAAACTGTCGCAGCTATCTCTAAAAACGAAATAACAAAACCGCCTAAAAGTTTCTAATGGCACTAATAAAATTTGCTAATCGACGTTTCTTTTTCGGGTGGGGAAAAAGAAAATTTGACGACTATCGTCAGTTCGGACGGAAGTGGGAACGGGATTGCATTCGCATTTGAGAAAAAAGACTAGAAGACCCGAGTGCAGCTGACCGTAGGTAGTGACGTTTTTTTAATTTCATTTTTTTTTTTTTTTTTTAATTTCAAAAACGTCTCAGAGAAAGCGTGCATTTCTTGGGTCTGGGCTACTGCTAACGTAGTTCGGAGGGACCCGTGATATCGGACGTACTTATTTTCGAAAACATCCTAGGAAGTTACAGTACGTTAAATAACTACACGAAACGCGCGTCGTTCGACGCCTATTCGACTACGAATCTTCGTGAATGCGACAACTAACGGTTACGATAATCGCGCGCGACAACTACACAGACTGAGCCGATTCGATTCGTTAATTAACGTTACGCGGGCGTTTTAGGCTAGAGATATATGAAAAATATAAGAGGACATGCGACTAGATAAACGCAAACGAAACGTCACGTTGTTTCTAGTTCCGACGTTGGCCAAATGTGTTCGTACGGCAATATAATCGATAGCCGGAAGAGACAGATAGAGATAGCCTCGTTAATTGATTCGTTACGATTCGAGTATGGTTATAGGTGAACTCTCCGGGCCCTCGTTGCTGCGAGCTATGGCTCCTACAATTTACCAAATACTGTACGCGTATCAGCCGCTATGCCGTCGGGGTGGGGAGAAATGTGATTATCGAACATTTCCCAGAGCGCGCAATAATGTAACACGATCGCAATACCGCAGAGAATTCACCGAGCTCGTTCGGGGCTGGACACTCGATTAGAAAATACTGTCCATCAATACTGCCCGATTTAGTCGCGACTCGATATTACTATCGTCGTTTTTATTTCGCCAAGATGGGAATGCAAAACTTGGACGAAGGCACTTCTCGATGGTACCTTTCGCCTCGCTCTCTCTCTCTCTCTCTCTCTCTCTCTCCGAGTGCGGGAAATGCATCGTTAAATCGAGTATATACTGGCTAACAAACCACAACGAACGGTGGGCCTCCCGTTAATCCGTAAATGCAAATGGCCCAACGAGAATTTATCTGGCCACGAGTCTACGGTGGAAGCGAACCGGGCAAAACAAAGTACTGAGCGAGAGAGAGAGAGAGAGAGAGAGCGTCTGACGTGCCCGGTTAGCGGTGGAATTTGCGGGTATTGCGATCGACTTACGTTCAGCCGGGAAATAAAATACGGCGTATAAACACGATGAAATCGGCGCGCGCATAGAGATTGTGTGCGCGGATCGGTGTGTACCGATAAATTAGAATCGCGAGTCGTTCAGGTCGCGCGAATCGATGCTGAAATCGGGCGCACTTGAAATTTATCAGGCGAAGCCGAGGAGACTAGAACATGATTAGAAGAGTCACGCGCGTTAAAACTATACTTTGCAACGAGAGATCTCTAAACATCCAGGTAATTCGCAAATATACTTTACGACGTAAGTTATTATTTTGTTCGTTTCGTTTTC
Organism: Amblyjoppa proteus; assembly: GCA_963922035.1. NCBI lineage: Eukaryota > Metazoa > Arthropoda > Insecta > Hymenoptera > Ichneumonidae > Amblyjoppa > Amblyjoppa proteus. The sequence continues at coordinate 7,784,273 of OY998228.1, read as the reverse complement.
GACGAGTTAATTGATTAGGATCTATACGAGAGTTTTCATTTCACTTCAATACACTTGGCGATCCTCGACACACTCGAAATTCGAAGGATCATCTATAGAGACTCGGCGATGGGTCTTTCCGTTCGGAGACGAGATCGATCCCGTGCCTCGGTCTCATTTGAAACGGCCTCTCATCAGCGACAAAAATAATTCATGTTCATACGGTTTTTAAGTAGTTTGCTTTTATCGTTACAGTATTATATATAGGATTATGGAGATGAGACCGATCGTTCGCATATAACACGTGATCGATCGCGTCACTTTCGTCATTACTACGCAAATGGATAGGACAGCAAAAAGTAACGATGTCGGAAAGCCTCTCTCGCTAAACCCTGTTACGCGAACGCACGCCTAATAACACCTAATGCTCTCGCGTCGATCCAATCGCGAAATTTCGATCGCGTCCCGATCGTGATCTACACGACGAGAATTTTATTGTTTATTTTTATCATTTGCTTTCTTTAATTGTAGAATATTTCTCTTACTAAAAACGGTATATCGAATGAATCTAGGTAGAGCTTTTTACTTGCGCGAGCTAAATTCGTCAAGGCAAACGTACCTTTCGATGGATAGTTTGTTTACTCGAAAAACGATTGACACATTCGATCGGTTTGGCCACAAGAGAATAGTGACAAATGAACCGGAGAGACGTGAAACACAGCGCGAATTCTGCCGGTGGCACGGAGAGAATTCATAACTTACAAGGATAAGAGCCCAAATGGTCGGGAAAGATCGGTAATGCCGCCTCCGAACATTCGGCGTTCGGATTAAGTGCGCCTTGAGCAAAGCTGGAATATAGCGAGATGTGGCCACCGGGCTGTACACGACTATCGTCACGGCGACGGGAATCTCCGTTAAGCTTATCGTAATACGAATTGAATCCCTCACGCTCGACAGATTCTTTCCAGCGGATGCTCCCGACCGCATTCCGTTTATATCCCCAATAATATTCAGCCCTGATCCCCGCCCGCTTGCGTTGCCCGTGGAAGCTTATATCCCGATCGAATTCACACAGTAGAAGGCATTGGGCGCATTCGTTTGTTTCATATTATTTTTAAATTTCTCACAGAAAACCACACTCCTCCGTCGAGTGAGATATCGATAGCCGGTTTTTGATTGTTTCGCGCCATGCCGCGAGTACGAGTACCTTCTCTACACGTTAGCAAAAATAAATTATCGAGTGCGAGTTTCGTTTCTTCTTTTTTTGTTTTCCCTCTCATTATTCCACGACGATAAGCTTCGATGCGGCGGCTATAAAGAATCGCGTTTCTCTGTCTTCTCACCAGCTAGTAGAAAGACTTTGGTGCCTGCTTTATCATTAATAGTATATCATTAAACCTCCCGTTCGTCGAAAGTTTATCTTCTCATTTACCCTCATTTTTCTTTTTTTTTTTCTATCTCTGACGCAATTTCTATCTTTCACGCGAGCCTGAACACAAGAAATAAAAATGTGCGGCTCGTCTCGTTGACTTACGTGCTAATACTTTGGTTAAGTTTCAATCACTTTTTTGTATACTTTTCGCCCCCCGCCTTAACCGGCCCACCTTAGGTAATCGCGCTCGTTGAGTTAGTTCTCTCACGCGTCTCATACATCGTTATTCGTCAAAACCATTCGTCATTCACACGCGGGCGCAATTTAATTTAATCACCTAATTAAACTCACTCATTCGATCTAAATTAGAGACTATCAATGGACGTTTGGCTCGGTAGCTGCTGGGTGTCTCGGACTCGGGGAAACTTTCGTCCTCAGACCAGATAATATTCATGTTTATTTAGTCGCTCGCTGACACGCTGGTCAGAAATTAATGAATTCATATGGATAATCGCGAGTTCGAGAGATCGTGCTTCTCCTCGTTATTTCGACGTAGAAGCCCGTGACCCTTGACCCCGCGATCTCGTGTATACCTCGTGAAGGATGTCGAGAAACTCCCGAAAAATCGACTCGCTAAAAATAAGGATTCGGGAGATGGTCCCGTGCACAACGAGACCCCTGACAGGGCTCGTCCGCAAGGGACCGGATAAGAGAGGCGAAAGAAAACGTCGACAGCCGGTAGAAAGCTAAAGACTTCTCGACGTTTTCAGGATTAACGAGGAACGTCGAGAAGAGGCTATAGAGAACTCTCCTGCCTCTCTCTGTTCCCTCTTCCTCGCTCGTACCCCATTCGCGGATAAGGAAAATTCAGGGAGCTTCGAAGGGATCGATCGATCGGGAATTCCCAGAGATTCGCTCGGTTAAAGTGACGAGCGAACGTGACTGGTTAGCCAGAGAAGGTTTTATCTATAAGTAGTATATAACGTTCTGTGGCCAGCCTCTCTACGCCCCCGTGAGCCAATCCTCTTTGAAACGATGTCTGTCCGCCTCTGTGTGTATGCGTCTGTGTGCATATGTGAGTGTGTATGTGTGAGTGTGCTATTGTGTGTCTGTGTGTATCTTGAGCACATTTACGTTTGTCGGTAAGCATTGTAAAATCTCGATGTCCGACGCGATCCGATCGGTTACCGTCGAACGCACGATGTCTCTCGATGACCCAGGACCCGACACGACCTCCAATCGACAGATGATCCTGGCGCGAACTCCCGGGCCGGCCCCCGATGCACCTGGCGTCGCCGGAGCCGCCGTCCACGCCGATAGCCGATAGTCGATAAATCCCTCCCGCCAGTCGATATTCCGATCCCGAGTCTCGAGGTAAAGACACCCTACGTGTAGTGTTCGTAGTCCCCACACTCCGATAGCGTGGGTGTGGACGGACACTAGGTGGGATTCGGATCCTCGTAGGCCTTCTCGTAGTCTCGCCGGCGTATTACAGCGAAGTGCGTCATCTGGAAGGAGTTTGTCTTTTTGCAGCCCCGCTCTAGTGTACCGGTCATGCTGTAGCCCATGTTGAAGTCGCTCGACGAGACGTTCGAGGTCAGATACAACTGTCGACAGAACAAGTTTATTCTTATATCATTACCGTTAACAGCCCCCATCGAAACGAAAACTTATCGGGACAACGATTATCGATACTTCAATACGAGTCCGGAAATTCGGTGGCGCACTCCGCCGATACTCCTCCGATATCAGACTCCCATTAATTAATAAGCCGCGTAATCTCCCCGGGCGTGCGGTTCGACACACGATACAGCCGCGACTCTCTCTTATCTCCCTCGGGACGTGCGGCGGGACCACCTTCGTCGAAGGAAACCCGAGAGGATTGTCTCGCGACGTAGCATAATCGAGTCTCGCGTGGCCCGTAAACCACGCGAATTTGGACCACCTTCCTTGCCTTCGCGCACCGACAATGGCTGGTGCATCGTCGCTATGTACGAACGATATAGCTAAGAGCCCCATTGCAGCCGATGATCCTGTAGTTGATGATACGTTCTCCTTGCCGGAGCTAACTCCCCAGCCATTGCGCTGCGGAGCTGTTCTACCACCGGTTTACTTATTACACGATGAGATGTGGATATACATATGTGTGTTTCTCACTGCAATGTACCATGTGTGGAGCACTTTCAGACACACGCACACTGAAGATGTACGGGGCGATACGAGAACCAGTATAAAGCGCATGAACGTCGTGTAGATATACGTTACATAAACAAGTTTCCTTAGTTACAGATATGTGTGTGTTATAACAGCGGATGGCCCATGTATCGTTCATACCGTGTATATACGCGAGTGGGTACACGGATTCCGACTGGGCTCTTGGAAAATCCCGCACTCGTTGAGAATCCTACATGAAAGGTACTTCTGGTATCGCACGTACGTTTACTTGCTCCACTCGTTGCAAGCTCCACCTACCCGGCCGTACTGTATACACCCTCTTGCAGCGACCGACTGCAGTGAGACTGTATCGTATAATACTTGCGGATAGCGGAGGTCACACGAACGCTATGGTACACAGAGAGTTTCGAAGCAAAGCTCGGCACGGGAGCTTTTGCCCGGCGGGAAGAGAGCCGACGGACGCGCTTGCTTGGCTCACGGGCCGACTACACTGGGGGCTACTCTCTCTCTCTCTCTCTCTCTCTCTCTCTCTCTCTCTCTCTCTCTCTCTCTCTATCCGCGACTACGAGGACGACGACGTTTCCCGCGCTTTAGTGCCCTCGTAAAATCCGCTGTACCCACATGTACACGCAATACGCCGTACCCCTTGTTGGCGTACAATGGCATCCACTTTGCCCGGCGGGCCGTGGGTTTCGCGGATCTGTGTTACCGCTCGCTGCCGAGATCCTTCGAGTACGTGCAAAATCTACCGTGCCTCAAGGGAAGGGACTCTCGCTCATAGATAATGAAAGAGCTGCGAATCTATTGCGGGAGTAAAATAATTTTCGCAGAATGGGTGGGGAAAAAAAATAGTCTATGGAATTCGACGGAAGTTCTTCCGCATCCGGAAAAATAATTTATTTGACGGCCACCGTTTTTGCTTCCTCATGGAGGAAGCTTTTTTTTAAATGAAGTAAAACATTTATTTGATTGAAATAAATATTTATTTAAAACAAATAAATATTTTACTTCATCTAAATAAACGGTGGCCGTCAAATAAATTATTTTTCTGTGTGCGACTGCGGAGGACAACGTTACGGCTAAAATTATTTCAATATTTGTGAAAAAGTATGTAATAGGGTACCTTGAAATCCGGATCGACGGTCATCCTCTTGAAGGATCCGATGATGTACAGGGTACCCGTGCCCGTGTCGACCATTTTTGCTTGCGTGCTGTACCTGGAATCACACGAACAAATGTTGGTTCCGTTAAATCAATCCCATCGCGACTGAATAAATCGCGAGGGCGACTTGAGCGTTTATAATTTAATTAAAAAACCCTTGGACGAAATGAAGTTCGCATCGAGAGGAGTTTCGAATCGGGGGCTTCATTTTGCGTTGCGTAACTAGACCGGCCCAGCTTCGTGGCGTACATCGATTTTGTTCCCGATTTTCCAACAAAAGCGAACTGGCAGCGCGCAGCGGCCAGGGTTTTCACTATTTCGCAATAATTTTGGCTGACCCCCCGAGGGAGAGTGAACGTTGCCACGGTAGAATGGCTCTGCCGACACATCGCTCCGGGCAAACAGTACGAGAATTTCGCACACATTTCGTTGTGTGCACATTTCACCGGGTATAACTGCGCACACATGTATACTTTCGGAACCGCGCATACGGGTATCCAGCCGCGGTACGCAAGAAACCACTGACGATCCTGGAGGCGTGACTTCTGCAGGCGCGAGATTTCAGACGAGTCTCCCGTAGAACCAGCTCCGTACGTCAGACCCCAACTTCCCATACATACTGCATACATACGGTGTAACGTTTGGACGATTACGAGGCAGACAAATGTGCGGTGTGTGCGCTCCCGGAACCCTCGTCTATGTCCAAGAACATCTGCTACTAGCACAGTCTGCATCTGCATATCCGAGAGTTTACGTGGATTGTAACACTCTCGGCCGCACAGCTTGGTTGTCGGGTTGAATGAATTATTAATAAAAGTGAGACGGAGGTTTGTATCGAGGTTTGTATTCATTTCAATGAACTTTATATTATCTCCGACCTGCAGGTTGTCGTGGCACGGGTGCTTTACGCCCTCGCTATGGACTGTGCACTGAGCGAAGGATCTAGTAAATATGTTTGAGATATTGCTTGAGAAATTTTACCACAGCACCTGGCAGTAGGGAATTAGGGCGCAACCTGCGGTAGGAAGTACCGGATTTATACGGATTTTTGGTAGATATTATGGTAAAAATTCTTGAAAAATCTGAGACTTTCCTCCATAGATGGCGCCCTGGTTCCTCACTGCTATGTTCCATGGTAATTTTTTCTTGGATGATCGGTAGATTTTACTAGATGCTTCTCTCATTGTGGAATTTCGAGACCGATAATTTACATTTCCAAAGATTTTCGAGAAATCCGTCCCTTCCGATCCAGAAAAACCATTTTTTTTACCGGAGGTGATGTATTTCCGGTATGAAGTCACTTCCGGTCGAAAAATGAAATCTTCAGAACGGAAGTGACGTAGGGGAGAGCGGGGCAAAATGGCACAACGGGGCAAAACGGGACAGTGAGGTCAAAACTCAATCTTACAATAATTTTTGGATGCTCCATTTTGTTCCAACGATACATCCGGATTTTCAAAGCCGTTTTGCCCCACGTGCCACCATCGCCACCATCCAAAAGTTATTGGAAAATTGCCTTTTGCCCAATTATCTCGTTTTGCCTCGCTGTGCCATTTTGCCCCATTTCTCCCCTATTTCCGATCGAAGTATTTTGTCTTTGATAAAAACATCGTTTCTTTAACATAAAACAGATTTCTTGGATTGAAACTGTTAAAGTCCTAGCTCCTTAACAATCGACGTAGACCCCACGTGCGGATGTGCCAGTACCCGCGAGGACAAATTCTCCTTGAGGGCAGTCGAGACTATACTGTCTTCGTCAGGTTGGCTGAGAGACTTGAGAGAATGCCCGGAGCGAGTAGACCGCACAGTAGACAGTAATTATAAAGTGAGTTGGATTGAGCTCTAGAGCGGTCGGCTCTCACACGGCCGCTAACTACTAGAGCAGAGTCTGAACTACAACGAAGATTCGTCTACCCGGTGAGAAACACTCGGGATTACAAGCCAACGCCGGCCAACATAGTGATTAATACAGAATTCTCGAGGATAAACGAGGCGGTCGACGAGATCTACAGTTCGCACTTCTCCTTACCGTAGAATTACATAGAGGATACATTGTAGTACATAATGTACATGGCGTGCCGCAAACATTTTCTATTCGAGTCTCGTACGGGCTTTCACCCGCTCATCAGGCATGCTGCCCGAGCTGAAGGATCAAGCGTTTGGGACGAAGGCGAGTTCGTGCGAGGGACAAAAGAGTTTCGAATATCTCTCGGGCCAGGGCACAGGCTAGCTGTCTGTGTTACGGAGGGAGCTTTCTCGCTACGTGCACCAGAGACGGAAACGATGAAACCCCCGGCAAGGGGATGACGGGCTACGAGCACGATTTCTTCTCTCGCCACGTGTGTCGAGTGATTCAACCCCGATATCGCGAATTTTGGCGACCCTTCGAGTGCCAATGATCTCCTCGAGGCTTCGCTCTTCCTATCGAGCTGCACCATAAATACTCTTGCGAATGTTCCTTCGACTTTTCTCACGCTTCACGCGCAGGGTGGCCACTAAATTGGACGAAAAAAAATCCCTGACATTTCCCTGATATTTTCGACAATTTCCGATAAACTATTCAGAATTGCGAAAAAAAGTAAGACGGCAGTAAAAAGTAACACCGCAATAAAAATAAACAACATTACGTATGTTTATTTTTATTTATTCTTTGGTATTTTTGATTAAATTATATCTTTGGAAGGAATAAACAAGATAAGATAGGAATTATTTTGCTCCCTTCACAACGCCGTAATTTAGTAATTGATTAGAGCTTCTTTCTGTTTTGCATTTTTTACGAGTTCTTTAAGCTCGAGTGCCTGAGCGAGCTTATCTATATTCGCCGCTTCAACGGTCGTCAGAATGCCCGATTATTAATAGTTATCATGAATTTGTAATCGTGATTGCGGATTTTCAATTTATGTCTTTTATTTACCTTGAAAAAAATAGAAATGTACGCCCATATTTTTTTTCAGCACTACGCAAAAGAAATGTTCGCCCAAAGACTTTTTTTCTCAATTTGATATTTCGTCTTTTCCCTGATTAATATTTAATCCCCTAACATTTCCCTGATTTCCCTGACACTTCAAACATTCCATGACATTCCAGGTTTTCCAGGTTTTCTCTGACAGTGGCCACCCTCTCGCAGTCCCACCGTGACTTAACGAATATCTCCGACTTGGCTCTGTCGAACCGAGAGAGAGTGCTACAATTTTTTTGTTTTTTTGGCGACGCTTGTTCCTCAGCGTATGAACTCGTGTTCTTCATTGCCTCGCGCGTGCAGGTCATGCTCGATACATTTTACCTCCCTTTATTGTTCGTTCACCGGACGTGCACAGGATGTGGCTGACTCGACCCTGTTATAATATCCCGCGACGATTTTCTTCTTTTGCTCCAGCTCTCGTCTAGGCTTTTCGTTTTTTTCTCCAGCAGCACTAGCAGCAACAGCAGCAGCAGCAGCAGCAGCAGCAGCAGCAGCAGCAGCAGCAGCAGCAGCAGCAGCCACTCGACGCAACGAGTCCTGGGGCGCAGTGCACTATATTAATTTTCATAATTCGCCGAGCTACCAGTGTGATACCAGGCGTAGGGTGCATATGCAATTATTTTGCATATAGCCCAGAGTCGACCGGCCGCTTTGTGCACCGCCCGCCGACGCTTTCCGCACAACGGCAGACTTCGGCCAGATGTCACGGTGGGTTAACGCCGTGACCCACCCGGTGATAGATTAAAAGAGCGTGGAATCGACCACGCGCTCTAGACTAAAATAATGAGGAGTTATTGCCGACATCGCGTACAAACGCAAGCCGAGGACTACTTGGCGCGCATTAATTATAAATAATTTTCCTCATCCCTGTATTATTTAGCGGCTTTGGCAGTAAGTTTGTTCAGGCTCGTCGAGTTATTGTTATAATTATTAAATTTTTTTTTTTTTCGAAATTATTTTAATAACGCGCACACGCAGATTGAACGCCTCGGTGAGTCGTCGATGGTGTGTTGTTCATCTCGAGTGGTTCCGGGGGACTCAAGTTGCCGTGTTAATTTAATTGCTATTCGCTCCTGTCCGATGCGAAAACTAAATACAAAAGGAACGAGCAGAGAGCACAGCGGCAGAACGGGGATTCAAATGGGAGTTAAGCGAAGTTCCAAGCGAATTTGCGAAATCGCGAGATTTTTCGTGAGTGCGGCGATAGAATGGGTGCGAGGGCGGCGAGAGAGAATCCGATCCGCCCGGGTACAATCCCGCGTCAGTAGTGCAGAGAGCGGCATCGCGAAACGACTCGCCAGGGGCTTATACTCCGACGGCATTTCAAACCGGCGACGACGATCATTAAAAAGTTTAATCGTTTCGCCATTCAAGTGCGGACGCGAATCCGACACTCGACCACCAACACCGCGCGACGCGGTGCGCTGGGCGCCGGCCCGGAAAATTTTACTACGGTATCCCTTTGATTCATTTCATCCCCGTTCCTCCGACACTCTTCCGCGTCTCCCAAACCTCCCGAACAAAGGGAAACCATCCTAGTTTCCGTCTCACCGAGTAATTGTCATTGCATTTTTTTTTTTTTTTTTTTTTTTAAGATCCAAACAACCAATCAGCATCAATGAAAAAAAAAAACACATAGGGTAAAAGTCGCGAATATGGACCATCCCGATTAACACGTGACAAATTTTACACGGACCGTACTAAGAAAAATCATTTATTAGACAACCACCGTTTATTTAGATGAAGTAAAATTTTTGTTTGATTTAAATAAATATTTATTTAAATCAAGTAAATAGTTACTTAAATGAAATAAATATTTATTCAAATGAAATAGATATTTTACTTCATCTAAATAAACAGTGGCCGCCAAGTAAGTTATTTTTCTGGGTTCTGGCCATACTCGCCACTTTCACCCTTTCCGTCCTCCCGTCACTTTTTCCGCAGCTTCGGCTTCAAAAGCAACGAGACTTCTCCCGATTGTCGACATTGTGACGCAGCTAAATAGAATTTAGTTTGCCACACGCTGAGAGCCCGGAACCTCGGATGAGACCTATAGCGAGGAGAATAGTGACACGGAGTGCAAGCTCACAGAAATGACTCTTCAGCCAGCGTTCACGAGTGTGGGTAGGAAGTGCGCTCGCTCGCGCTAGTTCCTCCGCGCTTTTTCTACGGCACTTAATTTCACGTCTGCTGAGAGTCCAAAGTGGCGCGCCGGTCTCACGGAATAGTCCGTGGTAATGGGCTTATCCCGCATACGCTTTTACGAGACTTCCTTTCATTAAAATTTTAAACGAAGCTTCTGCTGTAACCAACCCCTCGGCTCGTCCTCACCCCGTCCCGGTTTGCCCCGTCGTTGTCGGTTCTCTACATCACGCGTTGTAAAATTAATCCACCTAGACCAAAGCGAGAGGGGGGACGGAGCCGAGGGACGAGCCGCGACGGCCGCAGACTCTTTCCTATTCGCGGCGGTGAAGAAGTTCACGCCACTGGTTTATCAAGGTGGAAGACGCCGCTCGTCGAACCGGGCGTGTTTTCTCGACGTCAGAATGTCTCTCCAGCAAGGCTAAGGCAAAAGTAGCGCGACGCCGTCACTTCCCTCACGATTTTCACTTTCAACAAGCAAGCAACCTAAATAAGAGTTAACGCGCGTTCGAGGATGAGTCGTACGCGACGCCTCGGAAGAGGAAACTCATTAAATACACGGAGAAAGCCGGCAGCCGAAGTACAGAAGTGACTGCGGCTTCGCGTCTTCAGCTATGCATTAAACGGGCCAAAACGTTTCCGCTTAACGAAGCGTTCCTCTTAACGAGACACGATTTTCTTCTTAATATCCTCGCTGTGGCGAAGAGCCGGAGTGCGAACGAAGCACGGAGTGCGAACGAAATAACGACGGTTTTAGGGAGAAAAAAAAAAAATAAAAATTTCGTTCAGATAGTAGAACACATTTAGTCCATTACCAACGCTGATGAATGCATTCGTTGGCGGTGCGTCAAACCAATAAACAGTTCATTACTCGCCTTGGTGATTTTGTTAAAGCGCGCAGTGATATCCATTGTGTATATTTGCCTGGTCCGTCCATACGCGGGATAATAATTATCCATCGGCTTGTCCGGCAAATGGACTGCGCATTAATTATTCCAATCGTCGTTTTGAATGGAAATATTTTTTTGAAACACCCTTCCGCTCAGCCAAAGCGGATTTGCACGGGTGATCGGATCCGCGATCGGTTTGTTCGCTGTTGCGCTTCATTCGTCCTCGTACATTCGTCGCGTACATTCGCAGTCGCGCTGGGCGGGGACACGAGAGTTACATAGCCACGATAGCGTTTAATACTATGTGAAATTTAGCACAATCGCACTGACGAATGACGTACACGGTACCGCGAAATCCGACCATACCGCTCTCATTGTTTTTCCCCGGACCGCGGGATTCTGCTGGAGTTGACGGAGCAACAAAGCCATCTCCCGGTTATAGTCAGGTCCAGCGTTGCGTAAGCTCCATGCCGCGTAGATTTTGCGAGAATGGGAAGCAAAGAAAGGGGGACGAAGCGCGATTGATGACTCCCACAAATACAAATTGTTTTCGTAGCCTTCACAGCCCGTCCACCACTTTCCGTTCCATCCTGCTCCTGTCAGCCTGACTGTCTGGCAAGTGTTGCTCGCATCCTTCATGGGAGATCTCGTCACCTGACACTCGAAATCTTGTATACAAAAAAAAAAAAAAAAAAACACTCCCCTACAGGGGACCGACCGTTTGTCTTTACCCTCTTCCGTATACAGCAAAGTAGTCACCGTGAACGAAAAACATGCTCGCCTCTGAAGCTTCCACTGGAGTCAGCATTTTCGTGATTGAGACCCTCCTCTCCGTGTCAACGGAGGATTTCCCTATCGCACGTTACGTCTGTCGGGTGAGGGGTATCGAGAGATCGATGTAATCGTCGATAGAGGCGTTTCTCCGGCTCACGGGAATGGAATTCCTGGTGCGAATCGCAGAAACGGCAATCGCCACCGCACGCTTGATTGCTACTCGAGGAAATCGACACCTCGCCAGTGAGGAGGAGCGAGAGCACTCGCTGCTTTAGGGGCAGTCACAGGAGGACACGAGATTCCGGGGGGTTCGAGGGGGAGGCGGAGGGTGCGGGAGAACTCGCGAGTACTAAATTGCGAGTCGTTATCACTCCCGGCAGACCCGGCCTCGTTCCTCGGCCGCGGCACCTCGCCGAAGGAACGGGCCCATTGCGGAGTGAACCAAACCGCTGGTTCACACAGAGCTAGCGCTCTTCGAGCGCTAGCTCGCTCGCTCAGTTGCAACCCCCCAAGTTAGATGAGTTCCAGTTACGCGCCGGAGAACTGTGCCGTCGAGAGAGGCAGAGAGAGAGAGAGAGAGAGAGAGGAGGAGTGAGAAATAGGATGTAGACGCAGAGGGTGAGGACGATGCGAGCCCCCGAGCTAAAACTGTGTTGGATCTCGTCCCCGGTGAGAACGGTCCTAGATGGGCGGGTTCGCCAACCTCTCGTCGTATTATTTCTCGGAGGAATTATCCGATGCAACGGGAAGAGGTCTGAGAATGCTCGCGGGTCGTGTACCGCGCGACAAACGGAAACAGGGAACAAGGGAACTTTAAGCATACGAATCATCCGATAAGGAATATTTCGGAGGGTGTAACAGTCTTCGCGACCCTGCCTGGATAGACGTTACGATACGGCATTACCGGGGAATCGGTATCGCGTGCCTTGAATTCAATACAACGCAAATGCGCTTCTCTATCTCGATGTTTCGCCTCGGGGATGGACAGTCTCGTAAATAGTTCGATATAGCCACTGTACACCGGGGATACCAAAGTCGTTCGATAGATACGAGGGGATGTCCCCCATTCTTGAGGTATCCGCGAGATACTCTCCGTAACAAACTATCGTCGTTTTATCCAAGTACGGGGAGAGTTGAACTATGTTTGTTCGTGCGCCAGTTAATTTAGTTGTAGCACGTTTATATATCGAGAATAAAACGATAAGGATATGATTATGGACCCAATTCTGATGTGGGGGGGAAATACTTCCGCGTCATGATTTCGCCCTTATCTCTCGATAGGATCTGAGGTCCCCAATTGTTGTTGTCTCCTCGAGATATCCCATATCCATAAATACATTTGGACCACACCTCCGTATGCTCTTTTATTGGATACTTTCGCAGCCGACCTTTTGTCTTCCGACCCCTCTCCATTTTCCACGAGTGCGTTACCATAGCCGACCTTCCATCAGGTGTCACCGTGCACTTACGACTCGAGAGGTTTTTGGGAAACACAGCTCCGTGTTTCCCAGCTTGCAGGTTCTCGTATTACCATTACGGATCCTCTCAAGAATACACATACACACACACACAAGCGCACGGAGCGGATATGCCTCACGAGATGAGCTCCACCGTTGGGAGGAGACATGCGGGAAGCTCCGAATGGATGTGGCAAACGGGTCAGAGGTTCGGTATCGCGTGCCTCGAATTAAATTTAACCTTCCCAAAGCCAAAGCATCGTCATCCGGGGAGACATTCTACCGAATGGCCGAAGCCGGCCGGGATAAGGTATACGAGAACTACCGCACGACCCCATCAGCCGATGCGGTTTGGGGCTTCCATCGAAATAGACGCGAACGTGCCCCCAAAGATTGTACCTATACAGTCACTGTATTACCTCAGGACTACGGTGGAGCCCCGGTAGTTTGGGTCCAATCTAAATTGACGGGTTCGCATTCCGAAACAGCGGCACACGTTGAGACAGAAATTAGACCTAATTGTTGATTGGACAACGAAGAAGGAAATGAACCGAAATAATCTAAAGTACCGTCGTCGATTCCGCTGAATTCGCTGTTCTTTAACATTTTGTAGACATTTGTAAACTGCAGATTGCACTCTGCAAATTGTTTGGAAAAAAAATTAACGATTTCATCGTCTCATGACAAATTCTTTTTGAAATTTATTTTTCCCCCTGCGTTACTCCTTCCTCAATATTTGATGCGGCGCTACGAGCCAGAAGTTTCGTAAAAATTATTCTCGATCGCGCGAAGCTCGACGATATCGCTGATATCTGAAAAACGAAGGAGGCAACGCGAAACTATTCGCGATAGCGTGTCGATCGATGAGATACAACTGCGTCGTACATTTTTTTTTCCTTCTTTTTCCATATAACCGCTTATAAACGTTGAAAAAAAGTTTCGAGTTCCCTCTCAACTTCGCTCTCCATTCTCGCCCGAGAAACTCGCCGGTGCGGATTATGCAGAATTTTCCAAACGTTTTAATCCCCCTCCGTATTCGCCGTGAAAGTCTTGGGGGTCTCGTCTTTTCCTCTCTCGCGTTGTTATACCGGTACCCACTTTGCACCAGTGAACTCCGACGAGCTACAACTCAATGTATAAGTATAATATAAATCTTCTTAAAAGTTGAACTCGAATTTACGAAAAGTAAGTGTTTCAGTGCCCTCGAGCTATAAAATTAATGCTCGAACAATGTTACCAGCGCGCCTCGGTGGAAGGTCGGCGAAAAGAAAAACGCGGTTGTCAGACGCGGCTCTCGAGTGTCCTCAAGCAAAATGACCGAGGGCAGAGTGTTCATCCGCATGAATATCCCGGCTCGTGGAGTGTTTCGGTACAGCTCAAAGGTCTCGAGGGGGTGGCGATCGGGAGGGAGGTAAAGCTCCGTGGCCACGTCCGGTTGGATATACCGGGCACGTAGACGTCGTGCGGCTGCCAGAAACCCCGACCGTCCGACTATTCAAGGAGCTACACTACTGCCTCCGCGTTGGAAATGTCGTAACAATGTACCTACGCCACGGGCACCTCTACGAGACTCGTGTATACTGCCTACAATTCTCACACCCCGTTCTCCTCGTCCGACCCCATTAGTTTCACGACTCGAATCATTCTCGTGGAAGTATAACTCATAGTTTACTACACCGACAGAGAGCGAGACTCCTCTCTGTTACATGCGATAGTACAAGCGTCTGCGTACACGTAAACGAATATTCGGTGTGCGGAACGACTCCATTACGATTTTCACGTTAGGCAAAGCTCCTTCCTACTCTGCGGACCGCGAGAGACCGAGAACTTTGAATGGGTAAAATTTTACGAGTTGGGCTCCGGCATCCACTTTGCCATCGGGACGAGGAGCAGCGCGCAGAACAGTCACGTCGTAGAACAAAACTCCGAGCAGTCTCCGTCGCGAATTACGAGATCTTTTCTCCGCGGTAATAACACCGGTGGAAATAACAAAAAATTTATATATCTTTGGTCTCTCTTACCTTCTCGTTCCAGCTACCTCGACGACTTTGCACCGGCTCCTGCTCCACCAGAACGGCGTCAACGTCCAGTAGGAACTACTCGCGCTTCTCGCCCAACCTTCCTCGGGAAACAGAAGTACCTGGAACCAAGTAGCGTCGTGAAAGGACACTTATTAATTTTGCGAGCTCGGTGCGGCGTGTCCGTTAGTGCTGCGTCGCAGATTAAGTTGAGATTCGCGTTGTAATGCACGAGGGAAATAGAGGAGAGCAGGTGTGGGTAAAAGTTCCACGTGCGTCATTCTGACATACATATATGCATTTGAAAAATATGAGAAAGAGGACTCGAGGTTATTGACCTAAGGCAGGAGAAACGCCACACTCCCTCGCTCTATCGCCGTTGCCGTTGAGTACAGTAGAAAAGCCGCGCTGGCAACATCGACAACGGTGTCACTCCCAGCGGCGGAGGCGCGAGAGGGAAAGCCCTGAGAATATAAGAAGGAGAAAAACGGGAGCAGGTATGTAGGAATATCCCACAAGTGTGTCACGACTGCCGCTGGTGGTGCTGCGGAGAGTCTCACACAGGGAGCAGCGGCAACATCTCTTCGTACCCGTTTCTTCCTTTCCTTCCTTTCTCATCTGGCTTTGGCCTCGCTCTTGGGGGTTTCCTCTTTTTTTTTTTTTTTGTCAGCCCCTTACATTCCCCCGAGGTTGACGGTGCGACAGAAATATTGGCATTCCCCGGAGTCGCGTGTGACTTGCTTCGCTAGCATTGAATGGGAAAAAGTGGAAGGCAAGTTCGATGGTGGTTGCGACGACGATGCCCTCAACATACTCGCCGCGCACACGCTTTCTGCGTTTCGATTTTCACGCCCGTACTGCACGAGTGTCGCTGCGTTACGTGGCTCTGCGGTATTGCCTTCCCGCAAATGTGGAGGAATTCCCATGCACGAGAATCTTACAAGCATCGACAGCCTCGAAACACGTTTTCCCGGTGCACGATTTTTCAATGGCCTCGAAACATGATTCACGGAAGCGTGCCGCCAGCCAGCCAGCTCGTGTATCGTCGTATTGTAACACACGCTGTATCTAACCGTACCGGAGACGCGACGTGTATTTCTCTTTTTTCCTCCTCTATTGATCGGCATACGAATTAGATGGTGGAGCTCGTCCCTTGGAAGGCTCCTGCTTTCTATACGGGAACGACGGGAAGCTCGGTAAATCATTGAAGAGCGTGCGTTGCCAGTGTGCAATTAAATTCGCCAAGCACAGCAAATAAATCGGAGCCTCTATATACGCTCTACGCAAGAACGCAGTTAGCCGCGCGGCCCGACCCGGTGAATTTTCGGGGAATGTATTCTCCGCAGGGACCCAGAGCAAAGACAGCAGTGCGGAGGACCTCCCGCAGCGGCGAGCATACGATCTGCGAGTTTCGGGCGAACTCTCTCCTAGCTCCAAACTTCTCTCGATTTCGCGTTACGGCCGACTGCACTGTACACCGCTGCGAATCTCGCATCGAATGCGGAAAACCCACTCGGCTTCCCCCGATGTTCCCTCGTCTCTCCGGTGCTTCGAGAGATTCCCGATTTTATCGGCTCCGCCTCTGATACGGTCTCTCTCGCATGGCGTACACAGAACGTCGCCCGACGAAAATTTTGCCGATCCAGCGGGTAAACAAGTATATCGGTATCCGCGAGAGTTTCGTTTCTCTCGCGACTCGACCCACGGCACGACTATACCCGTAACAGCGACGCGAAAATCTGCTGACAAGGGCGCTTCGGGGTTGGCTATTCGATACCGAGATTTATCTTCGCGCTTATACACCGTCGGCTCTTTCGTTATTATAACACCCTCTCGATACTCCCGCAAATCCCTCGTCGATATACTCGCCGAGCCAACCCTACCCTTACCGGTCCCCCCTTTCACGGATGGGCTTTAATAATTTACCAACTTTCGCAAATATTTGATTTAGCCCACCGACCATTATGATATTACTGCTAGAGCAACATGTATTTTCCACGGACGTACGTTTTGAAAAGCCCGGGGCCATTATCGAAGCTCCGCTCCGGGCTGATGAGAGAACCCGCCACGAGTATCGGACACGGGGGAGAGGAGATTTATTTTCACTTACAATCGTATTTTTCCCCGCTTTTATACACACAATAGCGGCACGCGATATCGCTGCACCGGCAACATATCGTATCTCGCGAGTAGATATCATTTTTTGCATACGCGTTCTACTCGATGTTTCATAAAAAAAAATAAAAAGGCATTATTGTCGAATACGATATAAAATTGTTCCTCCATCGGCGGAGCCTCGACTATCGGTTGCATACGAGGATATTACCGACGTCGAACGGGCGCGGCTCTCGGCATTCGGTTGAAGTTCACATAATTATCGACAATAATATACGATCTATATACGAGCCGGAGATACAGAGCTTTCGACCTATGCACCCGTGTATATTCCGGACGCTGCCCACAAATGCAATTCGCGTACTCGCCTGCCGAGAATTAACTGAAATTACAAACGCACGCAGCCAGTTCCTCTTTCCCTCTTGCCCCGTGCGAGTCTTCCTCCGATGCTCTATATCGAAATCCAAAATCGAAATTGATTTACGTTCGGAGCATCGAGGCGAACCCCCTCGAGCGTTGTACCTCTGTCGCGCGATACATTTACCGGTACGCAATTAATTTGCAATTGGATAATTACGACCGTTCGTGTCCTTTCGCGAGCGGGGCAACCAACGCGCAAATTCCACTGAGGTGTGCCGAGGTACGACCGCCGGTGAAAGCTCGCTTTTCCTTTGACGCATCGAAGCTTCAAGAGTGCGGAACATCAAAGTAGCATCGGGTCTTCTCCCACGATGAAAAAAAAAAAAATCTCGCACGGAATTGCTCGAAATTTTTCACAGGTATTTGACAAGCAGCCGCGGCGAATTTTCCAGCGAGCAGTCGAGAAAATTCTCTCTCGTGCCGAACGAGCTCAAAGGGAATGGAACAATCGGCGGGAAAACATTTGCACTGTATCTCCTTTTTTTTTTTCTTTTTTGAGGCAATGTTTGCTTAACGTCGCGAGTCTGCGGGATCGATTACAAGTATTTATTCGGCCATTGCCGAGAAGGGCCGTTCGGACGAGTTTAAAAGGAAGGGAGTGACGCGCTGCATATGCTAGTCGTGAAGTATCACGTACATGAAGAGAGGGCGAAGTCCGAGGGAATGAGTGGGTGGCGTCACGTTGGTCGGACGTGAGTAAAAAGTTTTCGCGCTTGGCTAGTCCTGGTGGAGAGCTAGTGAAAACGGCGGACGCCGAACAGACGAGTCGGACAGCGTACATAAATCATCTGGATGGGCCGGTCTCGAGGGCTGATGTTGAAATAGCGTTGCAGCACACGTCCTTGGCGAGCACCGTGCAGGGACGCTATTTAACATCGCATCGAGCTTGCAAAAGAGACTCCGCCGTCATCGCAAAGAAATAGCGGAGAATAAAGAGCGAAGAGAGGATCCCAGTCGGCCGGATCCGTAGCGGAAGGGAGTGTGTACACTGAAAAAGAAAAAGGTGGCGAATCTCTCCTGTAATCCTCTTACGATTGCCACGAATCGGGAGTAAGATCTGCAAAGTGAAAAGCCATAGCGCAAAGAGAGGGGGAGACGGATCGAGTCGAATTTGCAACGCCGCTTTCAGAGTTGCGTGCCGACGCTGCCGAGCTGCTGGCGCTGAGAGTTTATCCAAGTCTCTTGGCTGGTCCAAAGGGTTCGGGAAGTGCAAACGTTGCCGAGAATTTCCGCTCACTCTCTCGCAAAAAAAGAAATCAAGTTAGCGAGGGAGTCGCGCGGGGCGGGGGGGGGGCGAGAGGGTTGGAAGCGAGGCACGTCGGTGCTGGAAGTAGCTCGAAATAATTAGAGAAATAGGCAGTTCGTTCGCCAGAAGCTCCGCGATATCTCCACGGGCCCCTTCCGCGCCCTGTTACTGGACGACGTCCCGGCAAATATGCCGGCGGCTCTTCGCAATTACGAATATTACCGGACTTCGAGTTCCTCTCGCTAGCCGGAAGAGCCAACATCATGAATCTGATGTATGCGCCCCGCATACGGCGGCCCCGGAAAGCCCGGTAACGTCCCGCCTTTCCCATACACACAGCTCCGCTCGGCTCATGAGAGTTTTTTGCGAGGGAGATTCCGACGACCCTTCCTCAGCTCGTATGAATTAATCTCGATTTTCTTTCACCACGGGTTACGGGCGTTCATTTTTTTGCACTTTTTTTTCCTGACTCGTACATTAGTGCTGATAAATAGCCCGTGAACGTGATAGTATAACGATAGGCGGTAGCACGGTAGGGTGGAACGAGAGAACCGCCGAAGAATTATGTTTACCAGAGGTATGTTTGCCTGCGCGGGAGTCGGAGCGATGGACCATCAGTGGTCGTGGCAGGGGGGAAACCCGGCCAATGGCAGAAACGCAATTTACATTCGCCACTGGAAATTTTCCGTGAATTGAATCGAACCCCGGGCTCTCTCATACTCTCTCTCTCTCTCGATTCAGCGAATATTTCACGAATTCCTATACCTCGCTTTTCCCGGGGTTATTTCTCTTTGTCCGGGCCCCGTGAGTTTTCAGCCTGCGCCTCTCGCTCCGCCCGGATCGCTCGGGGTACGAACGAACGGTTCGCACCTGAATAACACGACGTACCCGTAAATTATATTAATTCTCATTTGAAATTCCGGAAATAGTTTTGAGTTTCTGGCGCGAGCGTGAGAGGCCATGGAAGGGAGGCTGGATGTAGGCGTCGCGTTGCCGAGCGAAGGATGAGGAATGCAGGGAGAAGAATTCACTTCGTAAAATCCGTTTCGCTGAGAGGTTCTTCGGCTCCGCGCCACTCTCCGCGTAGTTGCAGAGTGTTTGGCTCGACGGGACTCAGTTTATTATTGCTTTGGCAAGTTTCGCGGGGACGTGGCGGCCCCTCCTGTCAACAAGCTGCCTCCAGCCGCTGTCTCTCGGCGATTAATAATTAAACGCACCGGCTGTAATTGCGATCGGTGGAGGTTTCGTGTTCGGAGGAGAATCGACGGAATGCAATAAGGTTCGGCGTCGATGTACACCGAGGGAAGCATCTCTCTTTACCGCGGCCAAAGTAGCGTGCCGTCGGTGGAGTACACGCTACACCTGAACCCGTTTTGCTGGTTAGGCGCCGAACCTGGAAAGCCTTCGTGCGCCGAACTAGATACACACGGAGAGTGTGAGAGAGGCGAATGTAAATTCGATTGGGTTTGGCTGTCGCGCGAAGTCCCGGCGAGGGGCGGCGGGGCATTGCACAACGGCGTGCCCGCTGAAGCGTGGTTCCCGCCAGCATCGGGCAGTGCACCAGTTTAGGAACGAAGAGCCGAGGTGAGCGAGACCAGGGTGGGAGAGAGCCGCCGAGTGAATGATAGCCGCGGCGGCGTTTCTATTCATGCTTGGAATACCGCCCCCGAACTGACCGGTCGCTCGTTTCGTACCCACCAGGCCGTTGCACTACCGGCCGAACGATGCGTACCCGGTTAATCCAATAATCCCCCCTGCATCGCTCCATCGGCCGGCTATCATCCACGCCCCTTCTTTATCAGGCTCATTTCGAAACACGCGGCAGTCACGTTATTGCATTTTATCTCGCGATTGCTGCATTATAGCAAAGGCTGACATTTCATATTTCGTCTACTTCGCGAAAAAAATGAAATTTTTTTTTCTGAAATGTTTCGCCTGACAGCGCCTGAATGGTCTTCGTGAATGTGCAATTTTCATTTTTCGTCCCAATAAATTCATCTATCGGAGGTCGGCTGCTCTTTGAAAAACAGAAAAGGTTCGGAGAGTTCGGAAGTGAAGCGATCTATAGGGTAGAGCGGAGCAAAATGGGACAGTGGGGCAAAACGGGACAATGAGCAAAACGCAATTTTCCAATCATTTTCGGATGTTCGATTTTGCCCTGTTGATACATCCGGATCTTCTGGCCCGTTTCGCCCAATTGTCCCATCCGAAAATGATTGGAATATTGCGTTTTGGCCCACCGTTTCATTTTACCCCGCTCCTCGCTACATCGGCTCGTAACTCGTAATGCAAGAGGATCTTCGCACATATATACGACGCAGGTGAATGCGAAGAGGCCGCACAGTTGTTGGTGTGGTGAAACCCATCGTATGCCCGCTCGGTACACAGTGTCGGATACAGAGGCAAGGGTGCATCAAAGAACAGCCATGAGTAACGTGCCCGCGGCTGCTCGCGTCATTCAATATCGCACTTACCATGATTCGCGTACCGGTAAACCGAGACTGCATGCTCACCGGGCCGGTCGCCCCTGCCCAACTGTGGTTTCTGAGTCGTGAATAGCCTCCGCGGCGCCTCGTTACTCGCCCTCGAGCTTGCAGCATACCCGAACGGTATATCTTGCTCCTCGGTAACCAGAGACTTCGAGTTCGAGGATCGCCGGTCTCGTCTTTTCACTCGCGTAAAAACATAAAAAAATAAAATAAAAATAAAAACAAACTTGGCTATCGAAGTGATTCTCGAATTTCTCCTGCCAATGCAGCTGTATTCGAATAATCATTAGAGCAACGGATACCCAAACGACAATAGCCTCTCTCGCCGAGCGTTGGGAAAACGTGACTCAGACTAATCGAGCTAAGCCCCCTGAAACAGCAGAAGCAGAAGCGGATCTCTCTCTCCCTCTCCTCTCTCTCTCTCTCTCTCTGTCTGTTCGTAATCCTCCGCGTTCTCCTGTGCAGGCCGGCACGGTACCCGGAAGATCCCGGATCGCAATTAGTAACATCATCAGCCGAACGTTCGAGCTGTATCGTTAACACCGAGAACATTGTCCGGGAGCTTCGAGCTGAACGCGTACGGTTGTTATATGCATCGGGCCATCTATACATTCGCGTATTTACTTGCCCACTGTTGCTTTCCCCCTCCTGCAACCCCCATCGTCCCCCGGCAGCTGCTACTACCACTGGACACATCGATAAGTTAGCCATGCGCGGATCCAGGTCGCTCGTATGGATCTGCATGATCCGTATGTACGGCAGGCCCAATGCAGAGGACTCATTCGCGAACGATTTGCTACCTAATCGTCTAATATCTCCGCTGAGCCGTTCGGCACATGCTCCGTGGGCATCGTTTTCAAAGGACCGGACGGACGACGAAGATCGCGTACGCGGTGGCTCTTCGATAAACTACGGGTATAATCCTCATCGTTTGAATAAAAGTTGCACGTACCGATTTCAAGACCGATGATATCCGAGACTCATGACTCATGAATAAAATTCAGATGCTTTAATTAAAAGTATTACACGCGAGGTCGGAAGATGTGGAGAGAAATCCTGAGCATTGGTGCTCCGGATAGGATTAATGTCTTTGGACAGCAATAACGATGAATAAGGTAGAAGAAACGCCCCGGCGAATGAGATCAGCTCGGTTCGGTGAAAAGGGGCCAATTAGAGTCATGGGGCGGGTATAAATTTACGACGGAGATTAAACTCTCTCTCGCAGTTCGGATTAGAAATCCTAGAAATCGTCCTGCGGAGCGAGAAGGAGCCGTGAAAACGTGCCACCCCCGTAGCGTGAGTATTAAACCCATTGAGGAAAGTTCGCTGAGGCTACATCAGAGAGCCTGGACGATGGTTTAATTCTAGGTCAGCTACACTTTACACTTGCCCGACGGTATCTAATTAGATACGTTCGGGGGATTATCCTCGCGTTCCGTAATGGCTTCGGGCAACGGAACGCGATCGCATATACACACAACCGCCTTTCCGACCATTTTATACGACACCGTTCTGAAATCAGCTTGGTCATGAGATTAGCTTGGTCCAGGCATACCCCGGATCGCCGGATCCGCGACGCGGATAGATGAATCCGCTCTCTTCGATCTACCAATGAAAAAGCCTCGCACGCCGTTCAGGTTCGACGTTGAAGACTTGGCTGTCCTTCTATGTTTTTTTATTTTCATTTTTTTTTTTTTTTTATTACTCTGTCACTGACGATTTTTTCTGCTCCAAATAGCAAGAGCTGGATGCCCTCGCTCGGGGTGGTAATAAATCTCGGTGCGCCCGGTGAGCCTCCCTCTCTATACTGCCGCAGGCTGTTCTACTCTGCTCACGGGACAAACTATGGCTTACCGGAAGTTACTGCCACAGAGCCCGACTAACCCACTGCTGCTCTTCCTCTCTTCCTCTTTCTCTCTCTCTCTCTCTGGCTCGCCGCTCGCTCTCACCGACCAGAAATCCGAGTGCTACTATATACGAATCCTTCGGAAGACCGCAGACTCGAAGCGCAATCCTGCTATCATCCCAGTGCTATCTACCGCTATACGGTTGCCGTGCATGTGTCTCGTGTGAAGATAACTCTCGCACGAAAGTATAGAACCACGTTAGCCCCCGCCCCCCCCTCCCCTCCCCGCCCCTCCGCCCCGTGATCTATTGCTCGTTCAATCCTCTCATTTCTACTTGCGGCCCCG
This sequence comes from Amblyjoppa proteus, assembly GCA_963922035.1. Classification (NCBI taxonomy): domain Eukaryota; kingdom Metazoa; phylum Arthropoda; class Insecta; order Hymenoptera; family Ichneumonidae; genus Amblyjoppa; species Amblyjoppa proteus. The sequence continues at coordinate 7,760,880 of OY998228.1, read as the reverse complement.
AGCTCACCGCATGGCCCAAGTGATGAGACTTCGAAAGTGGCATAATATGTAGTAGGACACCACTCGATCACTCGCGGGAGAGCAATCTCGATTAATTTCAATCGCAGCCATCGGGTCCTCGCATTCGTTTTTTCGCCCTCCCTGTCGATTTAATAAGCCTTCAAAAGCTTCGATGGAACTGATCGAGAGCGAAAGCGCGGAGCCAGTGCGATATCACCGAGGAGGAGGAGGAGGGTTGATTGAAGCTACGAACCAGCCATTTTCGCCACACCGAGTCCGGGAGAGCAAAAACTTCTTTCCCTTTCTCTCGTGACTCTCATCCCCTCCCCACCTTCCTCCCTTCGCCCTCTCTCTCCCTTCCTCTCACGCCCTTCCCGCTCGTTTCTCACTTATCCGAGTGCGCGCGCTCGGAGGCACCAATCACGACCTTCCAGCGGCGCGTTTCGCTTCGGTTCTCGGCTTCTCGGCATTGATTTCAATCAATCCTTTTGCCGCCGCTGCCGCTCTCCCGTTCACCCTCGACGACCCAACCCCCGACGCCTCCGTTTCCTCTCGAGTACCCCCGAGCGAGATCCGGCAAATGTTTCTCCACCTCGCCTCCCACTACTTCCATTCGCAGTGCTCATCCCCCCCCCCCCCTCACTCCCAGCTTTCCGGAATCATCCAGTTTCCCGGGAAATCCGCTTTACCCGTTCACACGCCGAAGGAAAATTACCAACAGCTTCGTTGCTCCCAGTCCGGTCACGTCATTCCGACCGGAAGAATTCATTTAAATCCGACAAATTGGGTCATTCGAACCAACGGGGCGAGTTACACAAAGCTCCTATCAGAGTTTTTATAACTCTATTCATCGTGACAACGTCGCGACGAGCGATGCGATGTATATATATATATATATATATATATTTAAAAAACGATTATATCCAATAAAACGTCGGGCTTAAAAAAAAAAGCTATTGTGCGTTTGTCATTGCCAACCGGGCACGTGCGAGTACGTGCCCGGGATTTGAGAAAAAGACGGGTCTGAGAGACCCTAAGATAGAAATGAGGTCGATTCTACCGAGATTCAGTGCAGGATTTCCGTAGCGATCCGGTAATTAATTTTTTACTTATACCCGCCGAGAAGATATACGAGAGCCGTGACGGGGAAAGCAAAAGTTCGCTAACGGCAGCGATAGAGCAGCTCGGTAACGGCGGCGAGGCGAGTTTTCTCGGGGCATCGAGATTTTGACGAGAGGAGAGAGAGCGAAAGGATGGAAAAGTGAACAAGCGAGAGAAGCATCCCTCGTACGTGACGGTCGTTAGCCCACGTTAACTCAGCGCCCTCGCGGATGGGAACGACGTAGACGGCGTCGAGCAATTAAGCGTCGGGCGTGCGCGCGACATCCACCCCGCGCGTCTTCCTCCTCCGACCTCATCTTGCCTTGCCGCCATTCGTTATCGTCCTGCGATCGTTCTTGTAAATTGGATATTCTCCCGGATTCATCGTTAAGACTTCGACGAACGATCATAAGGAGAATTACCACGGTCGCTAACAAATCGCATTACCGATCATCCCCGAGACTTAATATTGCGAACGAGAGCCTGTTAGGTTTTCATGCGAGGTTTTCGAGCTGTGTTGCTTTTGTCGGGATAGCAGAGAAATTGTTACCGACTGAGCGCCGTTCGGTAGGGTTTTTTTTACATCGCCTCAAGGATCGACAAGGTAGGGAAGAGCGGGCGAAATGGGACAGGGACGCAAAACGCGATTTTCCAATAATTTTAGAATGGGACAGTGGAGCAAAACGGGACAGACAATCTGCATGTATCGATGGGGCAAAATGGGACATCCAAAAATGATTGGGAACTTGCGTTTCGTCCCACTGTTCCGTTTTACCCCGCTGTCCCATTTTGCCTCGCTCTCCCCTGCTCGTCAAACCTATCTAGCCCAAAGTCTCGAACGAACAGCGCCCGCTGAATACAGAGGAACGAAAATATACACAGAGAGAACGAGGATTAGCGGGAAGGGTGAGGAATCTAGATGAGGTGAGAATGAAAGGGTGTCTAATCGGTGGAGCCCGAGGTACGTCGGTGAAGCTTGAAGGAGGGTGAGAGTGACGCGTCGCCGCGTCGCCGACGGCGTCGCCCAAGCTGAGCCATTTCCCGCAGGGGTGGGCATCTTTCGAGTGCCGCGAAAGGGCTTTAAACAAAAGAGGGTCGTTAGAAACAAGTGGTCGCGATGGAAAACGCCGACACCACTCGCCACAGATGCTTTGACAAACACACGCCAATTCACGCGCCAAGTATCGGCGTGTACGCGATGATACACGTGAATCTCTAGTCTAATCCGCCTAAAAAATACCCAAGACATCTTATTTATGATTTCTATAGTCAACTTGAGAAGTGTTCTTTTTTTATATATCCCAACAAATTTTTAGAAATAGTCAATTTTACCGCACTCTCTGCGATAAGAGAAGAACCGGAAAATCTGCGGTTGGCTATTGTGGACGATCGAACTGTGTCGAGGGAGAAACGATCCCGGATTATCGTTACTCTCGGTGCTTATGCCATAAGGAGAACTCGAGGAGAGATACGACTGGGCTCGAAACCGGAGAGAAGCTTATGTAAGCTCTCGATGGCAGAGTTCTGAGAAAGAGAAACGAGACAGTGCAGTGTATCACCGGCAAAGTACTACAAGACTCGAGAGACGAAACGCAAAATGTCGGGAGGTTGAGATAAAAAGAGGAAATAGGGAAAAGAGGAAAAGCGCGAATATACGCTCGCGGCAGAAGCAGCAACATTATCGGAGAAGGGAACCGTGTGGCCCCGGGGCTCGTTTTTACCCGAGGACGAAGTCGTCCCGTCAAGGGAAAGAGACGAATCGTCGTTTCTTCCTCTATTTCCTTCCCTTTTTTTTCAGCGGGATGCACGGCGTAAAGCTGCCGTAGCTTTTGCCGTGGCGGAGAGCGAGAGAGAGAGAGAGAGAGAGAGAGAGCAGTAAACCGTAGCACTGGAGCAGAGCGAAGCCGCGAGGTCACCCTTTGAAATCGAAGCCCGTTGGAAGCTCTCGTTTGGAAAAGAGACGAGGCGTCGGACGCTCGACAAATGCCAGTCGGCTGGCGCGCAACAGAGTTTGCACTGTCCTCTCTCGATCCCCACCCGTACTGCCTGAACCATCCCCGTCCGAACAGTTTCAGTGAAAAGATCCTCTCGCGCCCCCGGTTTCCACTTCACTCGAGAAAAAAAAAAAAAAAAAAAAATCACCAAAGTACCTTTGAACGACGCAAAACACCGTTACCATTTCGTCTCTAATAAGCAAAATAGATTTGAAAAAAAATTCCTCTCACCGCCAAAACGAGAAACAGTTTGAAACGTCCTTAAATATGGAGTGGATAGTGGATAGTGGTTAGTGGAATCTGACGATCGTTAAATCTTGCGCGATGCCACGAGCACGAGTGAGCGGAAACGGGAACGGGAGTCGAAAAAAAAAAAAGGGGGGGGACAGGAGAATGAGCCGCGGAGGCAGAGGGAGTCAGGCAAACTGACAGAAGCATCGCTTCTGGCTCCGATGGCCGCGGCAGCATCGGCTCTGTGTACGTGGTAACGGGCGACAGCCGGCAAGCACCACGATCCTGCGACCTACATCAACGCGCTGGGGATACATTATTACTATCATCGGAAAGCAAAGCTCCCGATGGTCGATGGGTAGCGGGCCGAGCGGCGCCGCGTCGGCCGGAGGGTTGTTCAGGGTCGGTTGCCATGGCAATGCGCGGAACAGAGAGACCGAGAGAGAGCGCACCCCGTAGCACAGCCAGGAACACCACCGCCACTACCAGCGGCAGCCTGGAATCCACCCTCGCCTCTTTTCCAAGCTCCCCCGAGGTCCAGATTCTATGGCTCGTTCTCTTTCCCTCGGCCTGAAAGCTTCGTTCGGAAAGCTCTCATTCCGCACCTTTCTCTCTTCCCACCGCCGCTTCCCGCACGTCTTCCGGTCGTGTATACGTATTTTTTTTCTGTTATTTTCTTCTCGCTCGCCATTTCGTTTTTATTATTGTTTTTATCCATCTCCTTCTCTGCCGTCGTTGCATAGCCCGTTTTTTCTTCGGCGTTCCGCCGACTGTTCTTGGACGAAGCCGACATCTTCCGGCGGCCGCGAGTTTGCCGACCACCTTTCTTTGAGCCGCCCGCGGATTCTCTTCGGCGTACTTTCGTTAAAGCATTCTTCGCCGAGACTGGGAAGAACGCTCCTGAATATGTGGTTATCCAACGTTACCAACGCGCGCGCGCACGCCTGCTGTCTTCTGCATATCCGTCGGTGGTCGGCGGAGCGGGTGGAAAATGAATTTAAAAAAAAAGTGGAAAAAAAAAAGAAAAACATGCTGCTTACGTTGCAACGAGTCAGGGAAACGGAATAGGGTATGTAACTCGGGGGAGTCCAGCGAAAAAGTGGAGGAGACGCGATATACACGCGCGCATACACGCAAACATACCGCGGAACAGTAATGAGAGACCCGCAACCGACAGTACCCGTGCTTGTTAAAAACTAATTACTTTCGCGAAACGGCGGAGCGGCATGCGCGCGCGCTCGAACCGAGTGTCCCGGGAAAAGGCTGGAAGGGCAGAAGAGAAAAAGCGCAAAACGGGCGAACGAGTAGAAAACCGACATGCGGTGAAACCGGGCTATGCGCGGGTATAGCAGGAACGCCTCACGGTGGATGAATATTTGTCCCGCCGCAAAGCGACTATACTCCGTTCCTCTTTTCTCTCCCGCGCGACGCGAATGTATACACTCCGGTGGCCGAAAAAGCCCTCCTTTTCTCCCCCTCCGCCATTCGAGCTGGCTGTACAACGGATTCGCATTCGAAGCGGCGCGCCTCGATCCAATCGCCCCTCTTTCAGACGCAATTATTTACTGCACGAGAGTCAATGAAGCGTCCGCAAAGACTGAACGGCAAAGTCTCGTGGGTGAGAGACGATGAAATAGAAGAGCTCCGCGGAGTTTAAGGGTAAATAAAATACCCGACTGATTATGCCGATGAAATTTCGAAAAGCTTCGAGGAGAAAAGCTGTTGCGCTCTTCAGGGGCTGAGAAGCACCTCGAGCGGATGAGGATCACGGAGGCGTCGCGAGTGAATGGAAGGAAGGGCCAGGGAACCCGCGAGGTAATTTTCTTCGATGTGGCGTCGAAAAAGTAGCGTGCGAGGTAAACACGCTCTACCGCTAAAAGAAAAAAAAAAATAAGGAAGAAAAATAAGTCCCCGGGGTTCGGAGACTCGAGGTTATAATAAGTTTTGAATTATTAAACGGGCGAAATCTCCCGAGAGACGTTTTCACGGTGGTTTTTTTTTTTTTTTTCTTTCCTTTCATCAAAAAAGCTGATGCTAACGTCTCGCGGAAAAAAGAAATAAGGCGGAGCACACTTTCGAACTCAGTTTCCCTCTGTCTATCCGGCATCTCTCCTCTCTTATATTCGCTATAATAAGATGTAGAGAGGATAAATTATCGAAAAGTTTCGCTGTGGGTGGGGGCATTCGAGGCTATATACGCGGCTGTACAGTAATCCGAGTGAACAAGTAAAACTTTTCGCCGACGAGGAGAAAGTTACAAGCGAGGTGGAGAATGGGGAAAGAGGAGAAGCGAGAAAGTGGACGGTGAGGCTGGTCGAGAAAGGGGTTGGAAAAATGGAGGCGTCGCGACGTCGCGGAAGGGGAGGAAGAGAGGAGAGAAAAAGATTCGGAATCGCGGAGAGGAGATCCGGTTATATACGGCTGCTGATAACCCAATGGGCCAGCCAGCGACTTCCTCTTCCTTTTCTCATACCCGTCTCTCGTCCGGCAGGCCGATAAAAAGAAAATGGGAAGAGCCATGCGCGGGACGCTCGAGTACTCCTGGCGATCGGTGGAAAAGAATCGAGTAGAAAAAAAAGGACAAAAAAAAACTATGCTAAATCAGCTCGACCCTCGAATTATTCGAGTATCGACGCTGAAACTCTCCCTCGGACCCGACGCTCACAACGTTTAACAATCGAAATCGAATGGGGGAAACCGAGGAGCCAACAAGTCCGATAACAACAACGATGGAATTAGAACGTGCGGAACAGCGGCCGAGAGGACACCACAATGACTGACCCTCCCTGCGCAAACAGAGTGCGGAATTGTACGTGCGAGCGGAGCGAAAAATGAATTGTACGTCGAGTGAGAGGCAACAGGAACGGACTGCGGTGGAGTAGACCCCCCGCAAACGGGAGTCGATCGTTAATAACGCAGCGAGACCGGATGCGTTCGAAAGTGGACGTAAAACCCCGGAACGACCGCGTTCAACGCCGAAACCCCGATAACATTATTATTCCCGATTTCGCATTGATCATCGGTATGTAAGCGAGTGGACGATTAATCATCCTCCATCGGCGGGCTTCTGATGCGAAACGTTAGGCAGAGGCAAGTGTTCTCCCCGTGTCCAAAACTGGCGAGCGAAGCACAAAGGCTTTCGGACGGCGAGCAGGAGGGTTTCGGACGACGAGAGGTACGGAGGAGAGAAACACGTGTCCCTGAACTAACGATAAGTTGGTGAGCCATAAGTAATTAATAACCGGTAGGGTTGGCGAAGGCCAATCGTGGATGGACGTATGACGGAATAATTAGAGTGCGGAGGTCGTAGAAAGAATCTCTCATTCTTCCTTCGGTTCTTCGAGTCATCACTCAGCTACCGAGAGCTGCGCCGATATGTGGATAAGAAATGTCGACGTATCTGTCGGGAGGGGTCCATTGAAGAAGAATAAATTCATTGCATCGGGAGAGTCGGAAAGCTCGTAGAAACGTCAATAGATCATAGGAGATTTAATTAAGAGGAGCCCAAGGAAGTGTCCATATCGGAAAGACCTCCCGCACCGTAGCAGCAGGACAATGGGCTCAAGTGACAGCCAGATAAGGTCCATGAAAGCGGTTCTAAATCTTTCGAGACTAGACGCGGAGGGAGGGGGAGAGGAAGAGCGAGCCCTGCCGTCTTTCATGTGGGCAGCACGATCAAAGAAGAAGAAAAAGAAAGGGTCCGCCCCGTCGCTGCGGGAAGATGTGACTCTGTCTCGAGGCGCTCACCCCTGCCAACTTTTACCCGGCTCTATCCAAGCAGACTTTCATTCTTTCTCCTCGCCCCCTCGAACAATCGGGATACGACGACGACGACGACGACGACGGTGGAGACGACGACGACCACAACTACGGCATAGCAGGGTCAGAGGTCTTTTCTAACTCCTCCACTCACGAATCCAGCTCTTTGTCTTTCTTTCTCTCGCTTCAACGTTACACACAGGCTTCCGAGCCCGGATGTCGTTTCTCACGGAATTCATCCAGCATCGAACACACACACACACACACACACATATATATATATATTTTTATTGACTCCTTTACTCGTATACTTCAATCATTACTACTGCAGCCGAGACAGACCTTCAAAGTAGTTTTGTTTCCCTGATTAAACACCGGTTCGTGGAATTTTCTCGGCTAGTTTAATTTTGAAACGTCTCCCGAGATTGGATTATTAGGTGAACGGCTAGTTTTGTTATCGACTGTATTATCGCAACATTTTATACCCAACTAAGTTTGTTGTTTCGTCTCGTACGATGCGCGGACCTTCAGATTCGTCGCGTCTGGGTTCTTTGATCGGGGTCTTTACATGATCGCTCTATAAATAATCTCTCCCCGCTTCCCTCGCACTTATTTCGCATTTAACGATGGCACGTGTTCCTCGACTCAGCGTCCTCCTGCACAGACGGATACGCGCGCCTTGGATATTATAGTCTTTCGCCCCGTCGAGTTCCACGACGATACGGCGAGCACAGCGAATGCGGCTGTGTCACAAAGCGTCTACTTTAACCGGAGTCGTTGTAAAGATAGACCAGTTTAAAAATAGATCCCGGCCGTGATCACACGGGCCATTCGCTCGTTTCTCCTCTCAGTTTCACGCGAGTAAAATGTCACCCGATCCAACGAGAGAACGAGTTCCCGTCGTTCGGGCCGCGCTCGGTTTTTCGGTGGCCCAGTGCTACGCTATGCCCCTGGAAAATGAATTGAGTTACGGGAATTCCGTTCCACTCCGAAACGACGCGTTCCGACTCCCCCGCGTTTCGGACCGGGTGACTCAGTAGAATGGGATTTCGAGATTACTCGCGATAGCACTCTTCTCGTGTTTTTTATCTTTTATTTTTTTTTTTTTCCATTCGCTCATTCTGTTTTTTGCTCCGATCCCTCGCTCTCCGCGCTTTTTTCCTCGCTGATCCCCGGGTTAAAAAGCAAAGGAAAAAAAAAAGCTTCGACCGACCGAGATCGAAGGCTTTCTGTGTCGATCTCCAATCCCGGCAGGAATAATCGTCCCTCTTCGCCCGATGGCAATCGCGATCGAGGAAAAACTTGTACCTGAGCGGAAAACGTGTGCGACCGTGTGTAACCAGCAGGTATATTCGCGGGTCCGGCCATAACTCAACCGGACCGGGAAAGGATAGAGGAGCGGGGGAGAGTGGGATCGTTTTGTGGAGGAAGGCGAAAAAGCTCCGACGTAGCGCACGCCCGTTACCGCGTTGCAGTATCGCGTAATCTTAGTTTTACGAGAGGGCCCACTGGATATTCCTGGTAGGATCCCGGCTGCCATATGGCGACTTATCGTCCTCGTAAAAATCCTCGTCTAGCTGCTGCCGCCGGGGCGCCCGGGCGGAGAAGAGCCCGCTTGCCGCGGGCACCGGCCATGCATCCTTCGGGTTCGCAGTAGTATATTCTAACGAACGAGGTGAGCAGTGCTTCACGAGGAGGCAAAAGAGCCCCCGAGCGCCCGAAGCTTCACCGAGGCGAAAGGACCGTCAGGTAAACCCCCGGGAACCGAGCGCGGCTTGCCGGGTAATAAATGATCTTGGTGAATAATAACCGTTATTGAAAGGGTAAGAAAAAAGAGGTGAAAAAAAAAGAAGCGAATTCAGCGAGAGACTTTGATAACTCCGGTCGTCCTTCCCTTCGTGGCCTTTATATACTTGACTCCTGCTGAGGATGCATTAGCCTAGTTTCCAAGCGAACGCGGTATCAACGGATGGGAATAGGCGATAGAGAAGTCCAGGCGGCGAGGAGGGGCGTGGGCGGGTTACCGCGATGTCCTTACACTCTCTCCACCTTCCAAACACACTCTCCGTACGTTCCGTTCTTGGCTCTCTCGGTGACTTCCCCTCACCGGAAGCGCACCACTGTAGCCTCTCGGCAAGCCCGTCAACTCTGGCAGGGAGTGCGGCCCACATAATGGCTATTCAGATATCGAATCGATTTATTCCCCCGCGGCGATGCCACGCTCCTCTCTGTACGATCCTCCCTGTCCGCTTTCTCGCTCTCTCTCTCTCAGTCTCTCTCTCTCCCCCTTCGGAACTCTCCCCAACTAAAGTTCCACTCGCTACTCGCGTAGTTCCACCAGAGTCTCGCGTACATCGACGAGTTCTTGGCATTCGCGAGTACCCGATGATAAGGGTTGTTACCCTCGACGGAGAATCGCCACGGCGGAGAGCCACGAATATAGAATCTCGTCGGTGCATCGTTCCGGAGACTCTCCCGAAACACTGGGCGAACACGGTACCAGAGACTTCCGCACCACTCGTCTCGCCGCTGTCTCATCGTAGACAATGATCGAGGGCAGCTGAGCAGGAAAATCCTGGCCGGATCGGGAAGGATAAAATTTGCATTCTTGATGGACCAGAACCAAGTCTGGAAAGCTACCGTGATCGATCGAAGGAATTGATAATCAGTTGGGAGATGAGGGAAAATTCAATCCCCCGTCGAAACGAAGCAGATTCCAGTCGACAACAATGAGGGCGAAGGGGGAAGGGAGCGTGGGTGTGCTTGCATACTCCGCGTCGAAAATCCCACGGAATATCGTTGTCTGGCTCGCTGCCATTGGCCGGAACTTCGCCTCTTCCTCTCTCTCCCTCCGACGACGAGGCGAACGCGCACATGGCCGTTAAACAGGAAGTTTCGCATAGTCGAATTCCGGGATGCGACATCTCGTTAACTCTGACGAGTCAACTCTCGAGCAGTGCTAGCAGGCGCAAGCTTACCGTGCGAAATTAGTGCCCGGCATATAGCTACGGAGATGAGTGTGCTGGAGGGACGCGCGAGCCGGTAGGAAAAGCTCGACGTTGGAAACGCTTGAATTATTCAAATGAGTGAAATATTTGGCAAGCGCAAACAGGCGGCTTTGGTTCCCTGCGTCTTCTTTTTATTCTACCTCATTGTCTCCCTCATTTTCTTTTTTTTTTTTACTTTTTTATTTTCCTTAGTCGTCTGGGAACTTTTCAACGCTCCGAACTCTCCGCACTTTCACCGACGACCTTTTACGATCAACGTGACTTTCGGATCGCTTCGCCAGATACGTTTGGTTAATTTATTTTTCCGCTCCGTTAATTGTACACACGAAGCTGGGCGCTTGGAAAGTTTTATTACCGCGCGGCGTTCACCGTAAGTAACGATTGGCGGTAACAACTGTACGTGTATAGAGGAGATGGGGCGAAACGGGCTCTTCGAATAAAGATGAAAAATCGGAACAAAAAGGGACCAAGTCTAAAAATTATTACTTTGTCTTAATTGATTTCTTATAATATTCCGACGGCTTTTTTAAATTAATAGTAACACAAAAAAATTAAAAGGTAAACGGAAATCGAAAAAGAATTGTTTACAATAATACAATTGTATCCGATCGACATATTTATCGTTATTGTCACCCTGACGAAATTTTATTAGAATTAAAAGAAAAGACAAGTTTCAATGAAGAGTATGGTTACCGAGCCTTCGCTTTTAGTTTAATTCAACCATAATTTTGTATTCCTTTCAAGTAACTTTTCCTCCAACTTCTGTACTCTGGTCTGTAGTATGGTTGGAGGTACGGCGAATTGTCATGAGGCTTGGGTATAATTCATTGCCTCATCGACAAGAGACTTCACCGCGCATGCCATGAAAACGTCACTTTATGATTGTTTATTCATAGTTCTAACCTAAATTTCCCTCATGTTTCCTCTACTATTGTAAATAAATAATAGCATCAAGCACTTTAGCCGCACGTGAGCGTGAGCAAAGTCGTAGGCAACATTGCGGCGCTGCGCGTAACGAAGTTCACGATGCTCACGGAAAGACGCCAGAGTGGTTGAAAATTAAAGGAATTTCATCTTTGCAGGGATGATATTAGAGGTTGGAGCTTGCACAATGGCAATCGATGGAAACGTCTTACAGATCACGTAACGTATTCAACACGGTAACAATACGAAACTTGTTTATACCCAAAAAAGAAGACTGTGGCGAAAATTTAAAAAATAGGTTTTATCAAAAATCATTTGAAAAATTAATTAGATCAATTATCTAAAAAAATTTAATGAATTTGCGCATCATTTGTTCAAAACAATTAATTTTCTCAACAAATTTCTGAAAAAAAGTTCTGAACAAATATTTTTAAAAATATCGATCTTCTTTGTTTTGTATTCATGGACAATTTGACTAATTTTCCGCATTTTTCTTGTGTAAGGAACATCACAAAACTAAAACAAGCTGTTTATAAGAAAATTAAAACGGCACCCGTTTTGGCCCTTGCCCGTTTCACCCCATCTCCCCTGAACCTCGCCGAAGTGTAGCTATTACCACCGGACGTGTTAAATAATATCATGTATTTAAATCTCGTGGAGGAAAACGAGGCAAAACGGACCCGTGTCCTCTATTCGAGATGCGACTTCATTGAGCTCCTCCGAAAAAATGGTAAAGATACCCCATTTTGCCCCGGCTCTTACGAAGAAAGGGAAAGACCCAACGGGATTTGAACGACGCAAAAGAAAGATCTTACATCCGGAAGTGTATTTCGCAAGAGGAGGTACTCGTAAAGTATGAAAACCTGTCAGCGGCGCAGGGGTTTCTTCGCCTCGAGAGAGAGAAGCTTAATTTTTATTCGTCCTTAAACTGCTACGGGAAGGTTCCACGAGAGAGATTCCCCGATGGAATTTAGCGTCGAGGCTCCTCTCTCTCCCTCCCCCGTCTCCTGTCTATTTTAAATACGCTCTAGTCCTGTCGTTCGTCTTCGAAGGAGCGGAGAATCCTCCCCCGTCGCAGGTTCTGCGGCTGCTCCTTCCCCGAGCGACGGAGGACTCATTTGAATTTCCGTCGGTGGTTTTCCCGTCTGACGTTTCGCCAAGGAAGAGCTCAAAGAATACCATTCCGCGTCTCTGGGCCCTTATGCCGGAGCTACCAGAGAATTGCGCTATAGAGGTAGATAGGCTGCAGACTACGCTGAGCCCAAGGCATCCAGGGCACCAGCTCCTCCCACTTCACCCTCCCATTGCATCCAATTTCATATGAAATTTGCCGAGTTATTGGCTGGAAGGTAATAATAAAAAAAAAAGAGGCAACTATCGAGAGGACGTCGTCGATATTCTCGTCGCGAAGGCCTCCCCACGAAATCACGTCGTCAGAGGAGAATCGCGAAACGGTGTCGAGGAGTCAAGCCCCGGGATACAGGAAGCCAAGACGCTTCTTATTCTTCTTTACTATTCTAGGCTGCAACTCCTTCTCTCTTACACACACACACACACACACGCTTCCATCTTTTTTATCGTTCTGCCTCGCGACACTGTTTTTTTTTTTATCGTTCTCGATAGGCCAACGCGAGGATATTATAGAAAGGCGAAGTAGCGGGAGGAATACGATCCTAGAACCGGCGGCGATGGCGCATGTCCGTCGATAAAATGTATCCGTCGAACGATACAAATTTACGAGGGAGTCGCAACAGGGATAAAGCTCGAGCGGAGAATTCCGATCGTCGAGCGGTGCGCTCTTCCTCCGATTCTCATTCTTGGCGACGTCAGCCCTCCGGGGAGGAAACGCGCTGATATCCGACGGGAGAGATGTTAGGAATGCGCATTTTATCCTACGGCAAGTGTAACGCTTTACGCAGCGTCATGACCGTCGCAAGCTCGCTAACGTTAAACGATATAAAGTTGTAATTTATGTGAAAATAACTCACCTTGTTGGGATATCCGTTGTATCTGAGGAGCTTCTTGCAGCACTTGCCGCGATTTTCGTAATAGAACATCTGGACCATTTCTGCGTGATCGGTGACAGCGCTCACGGTGTACGGGCCACCGGTATTGCCTCCAGGATTGGCCGGATGATTGGTCGACTGAGGACGCGGGGATTCCCGGCGCCCCAGAGGTACGCACGGGCACCAGCCCGAGACCATCACACGGGCCCTTTTGCCCGAGTGAACGAAGCAACACTTCCGGCCGCCAGGCCGCCGCGATCCCCGCCACTCTCCTCCCTCTCGCCCTTCTCGTACCTCTTCCTTCCTTCCGTCTCCTTATCCCTTCCTCGCGAGCTCTTCTCTTGTTCGCCCCCTTTCCTCGTTCACCCAGCCGCCGCTTCCGCTTTTCTCTGCCGCTCTTCCTCCTCGCCGGTCTTTACCGGGTCACTTACACGCTTCGGGTACCGTAATGCTCCTCATCGTAACTTCCCTTTTCCTCTTTGTCGGGGCTTCGGTAACGCGAGGAACTCGATATCACTCAGGTACTTTCGATATTCTCGCTCACTTCTACCCTCGCTGTCTCGAGCCCCACCCAAACTTCTGTTGATCTTTGATTTCTCGATTTCTTTATTTGCTCGCAGACTCGGAAGTTTCTTTGATGCGGGCTCAGCTCGCGTGAATCTCCTCTCCGCCTCCAACGGTCTCGTTTCTCGTTAAGCTAAGTGTCCGGCAGGATTCCTCTTCGTTACTATTCTTTTTTTTCTTACGATTTATTTGTCTTCTTTGATCCACTTGAAAGTTGTCGATTCCGAAAAGTGCCGGCAGTCTGAAATAAAGAGACCAATCAGGATTATCGGCTACGGGGTTGTAACAACATTACTTGTTATCTTGCTTCGTTATGTCATAAGTCTTGGAATATCTCTCGATCGCCCGTTCCCCGAGCATCGAACTGTTGTAGCTCGAACGAACCGCTGGGAACGGCGATAGACGAGCTTGCGAATCGGGAAGAAATTATCCGCGAAGAAAGAGATTGAATAAGATTTTTTTTTCTTCCCTCGAGCAATTGCGATAGCTCGGCGAACGAGTTTACGAAGGTTGGCGAAAGAGTTTTATCGGGGGGGGGGATAAGGAAAGTCTGCGGAGGATATAAGGAGGGCAGTCGTGCTTTCGATCCTTTAACAATGCCGGTAGACTCGATTGTCGAGTCTACCGGTTCTGCTGCTCTGCCACGATCGACGCGTATCGATGGGAAAACGCGCGTCGCTCGCGCTTACGCCGAATTAATTAAAATCAAAGGGAAACTCGATTAAACTTGTACATCCCCCGTTAATCCTAGACAATTGGAAAATAATTGCGCTCGTAGCGGTGCCCCGGAGCGAGCGACGTTACCGCTAACGCGGCTGTACCTTTCGCGGATCTTCTACTGCAATAACATTCAATCATACGCATCCCTTCCCTTACCCTATTTATAGCACGATCTACAATTTACCCTTGACAAACTCGAAGCTCTGCCTACCATTCTAAAACTCGAACGGACTCTCTACAATAACGTATCTCATGCCCTCGAACTCCCAACACGTCGAAGTTTGATTAAGTCCCAAAATAAATCTCATGAGGCGACTACACTGAGAGAAGGAACTAATAAACACTACCGAGAAAAATTACCATAACACATAATAGTAGAGAACTAAGGCACCGATTATAGCGGAAAGTCTCAGATTTTTCAAGATTTTTTTCCATATCTACGAAAAATTCTTTTAAATCCGGTACTTCGTATCTCAGTGTATACTGATAAAAAAATGCTGTTGAATCAACTAAAGATTCGGGTAGGGACGTTCAAATAATTATTTAATTCGTAGAACAGAATATTTTAATGCCTCAAAAACATTTCGGTTAAATCATCCTCAAAATTATTGAACTAATCAATCTTTTAGCTTTACCAATAAAATGGTTGTTTGAATGTCCCTGCCCGAATGTTTAGTTGATTCAAACGTATTTTTTATCAGTATCTGTGTCTACACCCAGAAAAAAGATTTAGTAAAATCAAATAAATTTCGATTTTCGAATGACGTCTATTAAGATAAAGAAATGTTTATTTGCTTCAATAAAATCCTTATTAGATTCAAATAACGGCTATTCTTTGGAGCAAGTAAAAAAATGTATTCAAAGATTTGTACTTTAAAATAAGTGTTTATTCGCGCCAAAGAAATCATAACTTTGACGTCAAGACAAACGTGGCTATTATTCGGTAGCAAGCATTACGGTGTCGTCAACGCCTCTCTTTTTGATAGCTGATGGTACAATATATTAATATCTTAGTATAAATATATTTATACCTTAGTATAAATATATTTATACCTTAGTATAAATATATTTATACCTTACGGGAAACCGCTATATTGTAATAGAGAGGCAACTAATCAATTTGTTTTTATGAATTTTTTAATGCTTTATTTTACTTCAAGCTATGTACCTCCATCGAATTGTGGGTGTCGAATAGGTCCTCGAAGAACCAACTTCGAGATATGTAATGTTATGAGTATACTAATAATGTGCTACGTTATCAGTGAAATCGTGCATCGACGACGAATCTGTATGCTTATTTAATAATAAAACATTCCTTGTTGATACTTCGTTGACAGTAAAAATCATTCAGATATCACATTATTTCAATACGATCAAAAGTGGCAGATCTATTACGAAATAAATAAATAAATAAAATTATTTGAAATAAATATCTGTTTATTGGATCCAAATAAACATTATTAACAATAAGAATAATACTATCAAATAAATATATTAGAAATTAATAAAATCTCTATTAGGTTACGGAGCAAATAAACATTGTTCTTCGACCTTAATAAATTTTCTTTGATTGGAATAAACTTTTTTCCGGATGTAATTTTTCAAGCCTGTAACTGTCCTAAAAGTGGTGAATATCGTCCATCCCGATTAGCACGCGAATCAACGATTTATGGACCAAGTCATATTCACCACTTTCACCCCAGGTGTAATCTACGCTTGAAAGCGACAGGGATTATCAAATTGTTCTGGTGTGGATAGTTTGGCCGGCAGCGCGGTGTCCGGTTCGCAAGCGCAACAGCTTAATGGACATTGAATTTGTTTTCGGTGCTTAAACTTTAATCTACTTATATGCTCCGTCTGCGGAGATACGGGAAGCGTGGAGCACCGTGGGCAGATGCGTTTTGAGAGTGCACCGGGTTCTCCCCGTAGAGTTACCGGTGGAAGTCTCTCGGTAGCCACCGTTACGCAGCTTTGTGTCCCTCTTCGCCTCTCAATTGCTCCTGCTGCCGCTGCTCCGGGTCGTACCCACGTTTACGAGCGATAAAAGTCGCCCTGATACTCGTACAGGGGTTATGCGTCGCTTGAACTCTCGGCGTGTGTCCACAACGCCCAAGAAATACATTCCGATTTCTCTTCACTCCCTCGCGACCCCTCCTCGTCCGATAATCCGCCACTCGATTCAAGCCACGATATTCAATTTCCCGACAAATCCGTCAATGGAGAAACAGAGTTTCAACCCGAGGACGTTCAGGCTCGGTGATCCTGCCCGGAGATTTATTAAATTCATTTGTCTAACAGGCTCCGGAGTCGAGAGTCTCAAACTGTCCCTCACTCGAAAATTAAACCGGCCGCGACGGGGGAGCGGAGGTGGGGAGGGGAAACTGTATACAGGACGTATTAGCGGTGAGTGACGTCGTTGAGTAAATTAGCGGGCTAGATAAAGCGAGGTGCCGCCGGGCTAATGAGAAGGCGAGCCTGCAAAACTTACCCCGGGAATGAAAATAAACGAAGCGAAGTAAAAAAAAGCTACCCCCTTGTCCTCCCCGGGGCTACACTCGGCGAGGCTTTGGCTAGCAGCCCGGCTTTATTTGGTATTTCTGTCGAGGTCCGGAGACGCGCGAAATTGCTGGAACACCATTTCTTTTTTTTCTCATTTTTTTTTGTTTTACCTCCTTGTTCGCTCTGTTGCAATGCCGAGAGCGGGATCGAGCTAGACAGACGTCAACTCTGCACAAGGGGCGGCAGGGGGTGTTGGCGAAGGAAGTCGAGGAAGTTCGCTCGGGGCACCGGAGATTATTAATATCGTGACTCCTCGTCGGATATAACGAGATCTCGAGAAGCGAAACTCGGGGCGGCTCGCGCTCACCTTTAGAAATTCATGACGTTATACTTGGCGAATAGTTTGTTTATCTAATGATTTAGCAGTTCCGCTCGTCCTCGCGTATCCTTCGGAATTAAAATTAGTGCGCGATACACCGGGAACGCGAGGCGTGTATAATTTTACATTTTCCGGGGAACTGTTTTCTCCGCCCGATTATTTAACTTCTCGCGCGAATCAAAAGGCACTGCCTTGTCGCGCGTTGAATGTCGCGCGGAATTCTTTCTTTGAAATATCTCTCAAAAAAAAAAAAAAAAAAAGTGCAGACGACGATCGTAACGAAAATAATAAAAGTATCATTACTTCCCGAGGATTTTATATCGTGCGTTTTACGGTCCCTGCTTGTATACATTCTCTCGGCAGAGTGAAAGATAGGGAGTAAAAAGAGCCTCGTAAAAGTGTGGATATGCCGCCGCAGTGAAGAACTAAAAACAAGGCCAGTTGCGGAAATTGCGTGGGATGCTCTTCGCCTCTACCCCGATATTCTCTCTGTGTCGCAGTCGTGTCGGTACATGCGCGCCTTCGCCGGTTTCTATACAGCTTTTTTTTCCATCCGTTGCTCCGACAGAATATTTACACCTCTCCGATTTAGATAATAATTCTACCGGAAGTCTATGGTAGAGCAGATTTTTTTTTTTTTTTTTTTTTACACGCATACTCCATACATCAGTTTCATGTAAAATATGCAAGTTCCCTGGTAGACATTTTTGAAGCGTTGGGTCGGGGCATTGTCAGGGCCTTATTTGAATTTTTCCGACCTCATCGAGGCCCGATGTAACGCTGTGAAATTTCCACCAGGGTTGCGAGAGTAAAATGGCCTTAGGGATTCACAATGAAGAACCCGGAGATTGTTTGAATGGCGCACCTATCTACAATGAATATCTAATACCTACCTACGACCAGTTGTGTAATGATGAATTATCATACGCACCGATGGGCAGTTTCAATGGGCAATCCATCGATCATCCATTCTTCGTTCGATTGTAAAAAATACAAAATAAAAACTAGCCCGATGCGCGTTTGCTCCTCTCTCTCTCTCTCTCTCTCCAGTGTCACGACTGAACAAAAAGGTACGAGCAGAGTACGCTTCGTACTTGGCTGGAATAAATTCCACTGGTAGAAATAAACGGTTCGCGCGACCAGAGTCCTAAAGTTTGCGGCATGCTGCGAGAGAGCCCGGAGGAGGTGCTAGATATAATAGGGCGAGAGGGGTGGCCGGTGGAGAGAAAAAAAAAAGCGTGTTGGCGTTGGATAGCGGGAAAGCACGTCCGCCCAAGCTTTTCTAGGGAAAAGCCACGGTGCAACGTCGCCTCGCATCGGACTCGTGGAGAGCTAACGGTGGGTAAAAAAAAAAAAAAATTACAAAAAAAAAGAAAACAGAAGGCGCGTAAATGAAAACTCCGGTGACGCGTTAACAATGCGCCCGACACTTTCACGAGCTTTTATCCCTATCCGCACGAAAACGCGGCAACAGCAGCATTTCCACGTTTCTAATATTCCATTTCTCATTCGGCTCCCCTTGCACTCTGATTCTTTTTTTTTTTTTTTTTTTCTTTTCTCTCACACATCTTTTCGTGCATGTAAACGAGATGAAAAATTCTAATTAGCTGCTTATTTATCGTGTCCAGTTAGAACGGCGAAACGGGCTTCGAATAGTTTCACGATTAAAGTTTAAGTAATTGATACGACCGTTTTTTACGGCGCACACTGCAACAGCAGAACTGCATGTGTTTCATTGATGTAGATTTATTTAAACAATGTATATTTTGGAATATACTTCTTTAAATATAATAAATTTATATGCTTAACACATAAATCGATATAAAAACGCAGAATTTATTATACTTTGAAAACATATACGTATATATTTTTGGCATACATTTGATTTCCGGGTGTATGGCAGCTCCCAGATAAACGCGTAACCATCGGAGCGGAGGGTTTCCGAGCCTCCGAACATACAGAGGCCTTTAACAGTGTTTCCCTCGCTAGCGCATTCTCCCTCTCTTCCTCCGATGGTTCCACGTCTGTTCTGTCCGCTGCAACGATGCGAGCGGTTGTGGGCTAAAGCCTGTCGCGCGCGAATACAGTATACTGAATCAGCGGAGCTTGTGGATTGGAGGCGTGCAAACGTAAACTCCTGCAGCCAAGGTTGACATTCAATCGGTATGAGAACAGTCAAACTGCCTGCTACGCTTTTGTTCGTTGCCGACACTGGATTTATTGTTCTGATCGAATAAAATTCCTGCCCAGAAGAAACTGTCGCAAGGTTGAAGAAAAAAAAAATCCATGCATCTTAACGATTCCGGTATATATTCATGAAAAGAAAAATATAAAGATTAAACAAAAAAAAACAGTGTAAAAAAATCGGGCTCACCAGCTTCGAGAGAGCGGCTTGTTTGTCGAAGAAAAATACAAGGTAGGTAGTAAAAACGTAGCTACCGGATGGCGGTGCATGTTTGCACGTAGCTTAATTGACCCGTTAATTAACGTTCGATTCGTCGATACGCAAACCCGTATACTTCGCGTCTGTTTGCGCGCTCTATTTACGCACGGATATTGAGATCGAAGCCGATATCCAAAAGCTTTGATCACGTTATCGTGCGCGTGCGAGAAAGCGATGTAACTCCGGAACTCACGAGTTCAACCGGAGACGCTTGGAAACTCACTACCAAAGTTTTGCCACTCGACGAACGGAGATATACAGACTTTGTGTTTTACCCGAATTGCGTATAAATCTGTCACGTGAGTGCAAACTTGCCCATCTCTCGCGGCCCTCAGTCTCAACCGCGAAGAGAGTACGAGCAGACTCCCTCAATTAAGCGAGCTCACCGAAAGTTACCCCTCCCGCCCTCCCGTTGGGCCATTTATAGCAGACTATCGGTCGAAAGCTTTCAGAAGTTTGTAGAATAACAAAAAAAAAAAAAAGAAAATAATAATAAACGTCAGGCAAATATATCACGAAACTCCGTGCTCGCTTTTTCCGCGAATCGTCTCCGCTCCCTTCCGAAACGACTGCACGACGCAAGAGCCGAAACAACGAGGCAAAAAAGAAGTTTGATAACGCTCCACGGGAATGATCGTCGTTGCCTAAATAAAAACAGCTATACCTGCCCGGAGTGGATGAAGAGGGAGGGGAACGGCAGAGCGAGTTTGGAAGGTTCTTACCGGTGAAAGTTAAACGTCGAAGCGGTTACGGGACGGGTGCGAGGTGGTAATCTCCACTTCGAAAACGTGCCCCCGCAGTGTCCCACTTTCGGAAGGGTTGGACGAGGATCGGAACTACACGGACGCGGCTGGTTACGGCGCCGGAGCTGTGGGAGCTTCCGAGTCTCGATCGCCAGTTCCGGCCGTCAATTCGGCAATCCGGTGATCTCCGGCTGGGAAGTAAAACAAAAAAAGGCGGACCGCGGAGGATTGCGGAGGTCGAGGCAGCTCCTCGTCCAGGGGCTGCTTCCCTCCGCAGCCGTCACACACTGCGACGACTACTTCGCCGGGCTCGTGGGTGAGGGATCGCGTAAGAAAGCTTTCGCGGGACTCCCGAAGCCGAATCGCGTGCACCTGCGTCGGGCTCGCTGGCGGTCGACGACGTCGTCGCTCAGCGACACTGGTGATATACGAGGTCGGGTGCCAAGCGCGACAGACCGAGTCGGGAGGGCAAAACGTCGAACAAAAACGAAAACCGTGAAACCGGAGTGAAGGAAGCGGGTCTCTACGATATAATCCTTCTTCGTTCTGTCCCGGGCCACGCGATGGACGATCGAGAATCTCGTTATCGGGATTATTCTATGTCGCCGATGCTGCGGGCTTGCTCGGACGCCCTCCGGCAAAAAAGCTCCGTTGAGAAGCTTCGGCCGATAGCGCGTAGACCGATACATATGGGAACCATGAATATCGGAGACATTTCGAAATGAACATTTTTGTATGCCTATGTTTCTTTTTTTTTTCTCCGATAGGAATCTATCCTCTTTCACTAGCCTATACGAGCATCGGTCTCCCTGGGTGGCCTCACGGAAACACACACACACACACACACAGACACACACCACTATACGAGGAGATCGAACGTACAGAGTATAATAGAGAAAATGTAATCAATGCAAGCACCTGTTTCGGAACGTCTCTCGTGGGTAGAAATCTCATCTGCGACGTGCGGCCCGACCGGCCGGTCAATTGTCATCAAAGTTCGCGATTCAATTTTCGTTTTCCGTTTCCTCTCTCTCTTTCTCCTTCGCTTTCCGGTTATACTGTCAAGTCAACTTTGAAAATGAATTTAGACATTGTTCTTTGATTCTTTACCGCCGCAAGCTCGCAACATTTAAACAATCGCCCTTTCCTTTTCCCTTCGCTCGGGAGTCCGATCTTCCGATTTTATACCGAGTCGATTGTTCGGCGAATCTTCGAGTGTCGAACGGGTCGAGGTGTCTCTTCCTCTCGGTGACGCGGGAGCGCGACCTCACGCTACTCGTGCCGAGTACGAACGCGGACTAAGCTACGGGGGCGACCCTGCTGCGTGAGCGCAACTTACGGCGGCGCAGGACGTACTGAGCGGGTGTTCCGTACGCGTTCGGCCGATAGCGCGCCCGCCAGCCGTGGCTCTTGGTGCCGGCGCCGCGACGCCGCAAACGGCACCGGGACGCTGGGATCTTCGGAGCGCAACGAGTATCGCCGAGGCACGAGAACGGCGGGGGGGATGTGTATCTCGACGCGCGACGCCTGAAACAACCCTCGGACGCACGCGCGTCGGTCCAACCCCAACGGCCCTCGGCGAACCTCGGGCTTTCTTCGGCACGAGGGGAGAGCGCATACGATAATCGCGCGAAGGGTCGCTCTCACGAGAGACTCGCAAAAGTCCGCTGCTACAACAGTATCGGAGAGCAGAGCCGAATGGGCGGGAGCGACGAAAAGAGAGACGGTGCTTTGCGTTAATATAAAGACCTTCGTTTTTACCCTACCTCGGCATACTCGCTCGCTTTCCCTCCACTTCGGGAGTTCCGCGTCTTCTTTATTCTCGAGAGGATCTTCCTTCCACTCCCTCGCCCTCCGAATGTCCCATTCATTTTCCTTTTTTTTTTTCACTTTTTTAAATTATTGATGAAACCCACGTAAGCCAACCGAGTTTTCCTGTCTGGTTCACGACGAAGTTAAGACTCTCGGAATACGAGCCATTAAAAAATTCATCAATGGAATCATTTAGCGGCATCTTGAATTATTTAATACGCTACGTCTCTCTCTCTCTCTGGGTTAAGGATGAGGCTTGACCGAGGGGAGAATTTCAGATTTACCTTGACTGCAGCAACGCGCATGTGCCTCGTTGTAAAAACAAACAAAAAGACACGAGAAAAGAAAAGCCGAGCTTGCTGGCCGATTTAATTTTCGCTCCTGTAAAACGCCAGTCAGTCCAAGGGGAGAGGGACTGAGCGACGCGTGAAGGACGGTAAATTATAAGCGCGCAAATTACTTGGCCAACAGGTGCGTCTGGCTTGCTTGTTTTTCTTTTTTTTTTTATTACGAGGCTGCCCAACAAAGCCGGAGGCCTCGCGGAAAACTCGCCCTCGACTCTCGACCTCGTTTTCCCGGGCGATAGTGGGTCGTGCATATAAAGAATACAAACCACCATTGCCACAACGGATATTTCGAGGCGGAAGTGAAATAAAGTACCCGACGTATTCTGTGTTTCGTTTTTTTTTATCCTCTTCTCTTCGTTGGCATTTCCGCTCCTCCCGTTGTTTATTCTTCAGGGCGATTTTCACGCCAGACTTATCACAGCTACTTCGATGTGCACTCGGTTCTTCGCGCCTCGCTCGGGGCTCCGCGATTAGATACTCTACTCTCCATCCTCCCTTCTCTGTATGAGCCGCACGAGTACGATAGCGTATGAGCGCATACAAGAAGCCACGTTAGCCCCGAGGCGTTGAGTACGCTTCGGATGTACAGAGAGACTCCACACTGTAGTACGATAACGCACTCACCGTTCTCCGCGTTCTTTAAGTGATAAAAGACCGCGAGCGTATCATCCTCTATTCCAACTATGTATCGTCTCTGTAACTCGTCGAGCAGAGTTTACGGTGTACGTTATAGTCGTTCGCCGTTGCTGCAGTGCAGAGCTCGGATTAACAGTGACGAATTGATTGGATAATTAAGGAGTTCGCCTTGACGAGGTTCCGGACGCGCGCGAGCTTTATCGTGTTAGACGATCACTGGCGGGCGCCGAAGTTTCAAGGCGAGAGCGGACCAAGTTACGATTAGTAGTAGGTAGGCAAAGTTCGCGAGGAGTCAAACCACCACCGGGCGAGAGTGTTCGGTATACTGTCCTCCGTCCTCGCCCCCTAAGGCTTGCTGACCTTTCTATTCAACTACCGCGACGCCGCGACAATAACCGGGCGAACAAGCTGCCGACACTCGTAGGCGCTGACTATATACTTTCTCGGGTATAATTGATCGTAGGTTATTTACCGTCTCGACCAGTGAACTCTCCTCCTTACGGCGTGCCAATCCTAGCATGGATTATGAACAGTGCATTGACAGAAGGATCTAGTGAGTGTGACTACATCGCTTGAGAGATATTAGCACATAGTAGTAGGGAACTAGGACGCCAACTATGACAGGAAGTACCGGATTTATAACGGTTTTTCGTAGATATAAAAATCCTTGGAAAATCTGGAACTTTCTGCCATAGATGACATAATTTTTCTTAGATAACCAGAGATTGTTATTATATCCTAAGATATAAGAACAATATTTCTCTCAGTGTATTTATTTTTTAAAAATGAAAAACTAAATATTTTATAAGTTATAAAGTCAAAGTCAATTTTGTAAGATAGAATTATAAGTTATTCCATATTGTCCAATACGAGTTCCAATGAATTCTCCCGACAATTTTGTGATGTCCCATTTTGCCCCCTTCCTGCAGTTTACGAGATTCCCATTATACCCCTGGTCTCCCTCCCAATGGGCGAGCACGACTTTCACCGATGGAGAAGCGCGAATTCCCCACGGGTAATTACCGCTGGCAGTGGTAAGTGCCTTTCGGAGTCAGACATCGAGTGCGCAAGAGGATTCCCCTGCCTATGCAGCCGGTTCTAAGATGACAGCGGTGTGGTTGCGCTGCGGTTGCACATAGCCCGTCGCACGGACAAATGTTTTGTTTGCGTTGTGCCCGCGATCAGTGCTACACGGCATTGTGTGCATAATGCGATACGATGCGACACAGACGGGTGGAGAAACCAAATGCAAATTGGATCTAATTCTCCGGGTCTATTAGATAACGATGTCCTATTCAGCGGGAAGCGGTGGATTCTCCGGTAGGACATGGCATCGTGTTTCCGGATGCGCGCCAGTAGTGTGCAGCGACTCGGTGTTCGGTTATCGTGTATAGTCGTGGCTTCGGGAGGTACTTCGATCTCTCCTCGGCGATTATTCTCTTCCAAACGGGAGCGCGAAGGCGACTCCCCTCTATCGTCAGACATTGCGGCTGGCTTGCGCTACTCACCGTGCGTCTAACAATGCGATTATGACGAGCGACGAGCGAAATACCGTACAGCCGAAGGACGCGCCGAGGGTCTAAGTACCGTTGGAAGTTGGACAAAGCTATGCGAGCGAAGGTGGCAAGGGCGTCGAGAGGGTTCGGATGAGAGGATGTGCGGAAGGGTTCGCCGTATTGCTGCGTCTCCCTGAATCTCCTCGGCGAGTCTCTCTCTCTCTCTCTCTCTCTCTCTCTCTCTGTCGGCGGTACAATGCGTGACAATGCGACGAAGCCAGGCCGGGGATTGGTCGGGCTCAAGAACGACGAGCTCGAGGGGATGGGAGGACGTAGCGGCTACCCTCTGTCGCTCTTGCTCCATTGCAATAGAGCGATCCAGGTTGGGTCAGCCGGACCATGGTAAGCTGTCTCTCCTGCGTCTCACGTCCTACCGTCCGTCCGTGCGCTCGGCGAGACCAGGCGTACAACGCCGTGTACATTAAGTATATAGAGCGCCATACATGCGAGATACATATAGACGCCGTGCAATAGACTGCAGACGCTCCCGAGTCTATTGCACCTCCATACAAGCACGCCCCGCTGTATGTCGTACACACAGAGTGAATACGTACGGCGTAGCGAGAGTGCCATAGCAATATTGTATACGCAAACGCAACACGTTTCCCCGATCGTGTGGGAGAATGCTACCGGTCCGTGATAGCGCCGCAAGCTCGAAGCACGGATATAGAGCTTGCCGTAAGGGGAGGGTCGGGGGGGGGGATGAACTCCCGACCCGAACGTTTCTCTCAACCACCCAATCTCCCATTCCATCCACCCCGCGACCGATGTCACTCTCCCTCAATCTCCTGACTACGGCTCTAGTTCTCCGCATATTCTTTGCGTACAAATACGACCCGCACCGTGTACATATGTCTATGATATATTTACTACGTCATGCGCGCTAAATTCATGCACCGATAAACGTGCCGACGATACTCGGTCACGGAGAGATTGGAGATGAAACAAAATAAATAACGAAAGAAAGTATGCCGGTATATCCGCATTCAGAGATACAGTGTATTATCCGCCGGATCGAAGGGAACCCATATTCAGTTCGTTGATCGAGGGGGTCGAGGGGTAGGACGCAGAGCCTTCAAGCCGCGATCTCGACCTGTTCTCCGTCCCTCCTTTGTCCCCCTTGTCGGATCCTCTCGCTTGCCCCTTCACCCCGCGCCCCGCCTCCTCCACCCTCACGTCCGACAATTTCATATGGAGTGGGTGAGACAGAAGTGCAAATTGCTATCATCCCGAACGCTCGAGTGTGGCTCGCGTGGACTCTGTACGTGTGTTGTACGTGTAGCGGCGAGCCCGATAGAGCAGAAGCAGGAAGTGCGAGGGTATCACAGATATTCCCCCTTCGTTATTTGCCGCTCTCTCTCTCTCTCTCTCTCTCGGTTCTCTCCTCGCCCGCTGTCCCGGCGCCGGACGATAGAATAGACAAGCGGAGAGCCATACCGCAATGAGCGGCGGGCGTTCACTTCCGGTTTCGAGTCTTGTACTCCGTCTCTCTCCGACGCCTGCCAGCCAGCCGACTCTCCATAGTCCACTCGACGGGATGACGAGCGAAGAGTGACGCAAGAGGAACATGAGAACTATCGACATACATCAGCAGCGGCAGCAGCGCTCTCATCTGCATTATCGATCGGGTTGTACTACTCTGCGTACATAAACACCGAACGATTTCGAATTATGTTCAACGATTTGTGCAAATAGCCACCCACTGTGTATTTATTATTATACCGGCGGGCGCCCGGAGAGAAGATTGATCCGCTGTTATTGTTCGAGATGAGTGTGGTTTATGAACGTAGTTGAACGCACGCGCGCTCACGCGTTTCTCGACAGAGGCTCTCGAGAGGCAGCCCCGAAGGAGGATAAGGGGCAACCCTTGCTCGTGCACTCAAAAATGAGAGGCTAACGAACGTATTTGCATTCAATAATGAAAGCGAGAGACGAGGCCACCCCCGCGGATTCGCTGCTGCAGGGGTTTCCGTGCCTTCCTCGAGGTACCTCGAATCCTTGCGTTGTAGACGAGAGCGGGTGCGCCGCGCCGAGAGCCGTTTGCCCTCCTTGATTAATAATACAACTTAAAACCAGCGCCCGTCATTGTCTTAGCTTTTCTATAGGCAGAGGGAGAGGGAAAGTGAGAGCGAGAGAGAAGGGTCAAGTCTCGACCAAGCCAACGAGGGATGACTCAGAATACGCTCTTTCACCGGCTCCCGTTCAATCTCACTCCCTTCCCTTTACCGGGCCGAAGGCTCATTGTCCCGGATCCCCGTAATACTTTGAGCCACCGTCCGACCTTCGCCCCGAAGCTATAAAATCTGAAACGTGCTACCAATAACTCGGATGAAGACGACAATATGAGTAAGCGATTCTGAGGGCCGTCGAGAAGGAGGATGAATAAAAAATTATGTGGGTGTGGGTGTTGACCCTTTCTAGATAAATTTTACTAGCTGCTATCGCTATGGTACACATTTTGCAGGGTTACATTGTGACCTGGCTGGGATGTTATCAGCAATGTCTAAAAATTTGTTAGAGCCCTGCAGTAGCTCTTTGGAGATGGACATCGCCAAGACAATATTTTTAGTCCTGCCAAGCTGTTAGAACAGTTACCAAAGTGAGGCTAAAATATTTGGAAATTTAGTGTTTTTCATGTGTTAACAACCCTAACTGATTTGCAATGGATCTTTGAATGAAAAGTTCATTACCGCCGAAGTAACTGACATTAGACTGAAGTGCCGTTTTGGTGCGTCTCGAATATCCGAAAGTCCAAAGAATAAGGAAGGCCGAAATTGCAGGCGCGATTACGGACCGCATTTGAGGGTACGTGAGGAAGCCTCTCGATACTCGATTAAGATCCCCTCCCACGAAATGTGTAGTAGCTCGGCGGTTCTGGGGGGCGGTACTCTAGCCTGGTGCACTACACTCCTCAGGCTCTCCAACTCTCTCATCCGGTATGTCTCGGGCTTACGCTGCACAAACACCACAGCAGCAGAAGCGGCAGAAGTAGCAGCAGCGGCAAGAGAGAAAACGCCTCGGGTGCACGTTCCAACAACGAGACTATGTGCAGCTCCGAGGCAGAGTTTCCGTGTGTACAACCGGCGAGGGTAGAGGAGGGCACGGGACGTCAGGTAGTGAGAGACTGCGGCCGATGCTTCTCTTGCAGGAGCATCACAAACCGCGGCTTATACAAGCATCTCTCAGTCTCTCTCAACCAGCGAGCCTCAAGCGTGGGGAGCTCTGACACGAGGAGTTGCAAATTTCAACAACGTAAACGTAAACGTCGCTTAAGCCTGCCAGTAATGCGTGTAACAAAGTCAGTTGGGCCGTTGAAGTGGGATCTCTTGCTCGCGTCTCTATCCTGGCCGAAAACCGTATGCATAATCGCAATTCTAGAATCTCAGCCCACGAGGTCCATAGCCAACAAGCAGCGGTGACACTCGCAGTTTGCGAAAATGAATTGCGGTCGTATAGGAATATCGCGCGAGGTACTCGGACGGTACAATGGTGCGGTGAGAGAGTTTCGAAAATGCAGGATATTCTCGCGGCCGGCGGAGGGATTACGGTGAAACAAGCGGACAAAGCTCTCATGGGAGGGGGGGTGGCTGGATAGACGCACCAACGGCGTTTCGTGTTCCACCCAACGAAAAAATACACTGGCGAGCAGGGCCAAAGATTCGAGATTGGCGAGACGAGCCGGAAAAAACAAGCGCGGAATGGGTAACAACGCGAACAATGTCGTCGGCGAGCTCGACTCGCTTCTCATTCTCTCGTTGGCCACGCTCCAAGCCCTTTGATTTTTCCACCAGAAAAAAAAAAAAGAACAGAAAAAAGAAAATAGACGAGACGCTCGTCGAGCGTGCACCGCGTAGCCGCGCGACGGAAAATACCCTCGCACCGGTCGCCGGTCCGCGCGGGAGGTAAAAACTGTTTGCTATGGCAGATCCGAAAGCACGCGCTCCGGAAAAACCGGACCCCTCGATACTCAATTTTTCAACAGCATAATTGGATATTTTACATGCGGTAGCGTCGAGGTCTTCCTTTTTTTTTCATATTTGCTCCTCGTATTCGAGAGCCTCTCGACGGGTTTTCCCGCGAATAAAGGTACCAACCCCTGCTCACCCCCATCGGCGAACCCCGTGAGCTCTGCCGACGCGGCTATCGTCCGCTCGCTAATGGATAAGCGGATAGATCCGCGAACGAACGGTCGAGCCCGATCGCGCGCTTAACCGGTTTCCCAGAGCATTGTTTCAATTTACCATGGAATAATCGCTCACCTGCTGGCCAAAGCAATTTCGTACTTGCGCGCAGGCTTTTGGTAATGGAGCGGAGCTCCCTGGGAACGATTTGCGTAATGCGGTACCAGCCAACCCCGGCGGAGTGAGGGAGAGCGAGGAGTTTCTCACTGTATATACCATCCCTCTACTTCGAACAAGCCCCTTTATCCTCGACACCCCGCGTCTCGTCGAATCGATGCTAACCTCCTCCTCACCTCCAACCCACTCTCGCGTGTCCTCCCCCTCTCCGTCTCCCTTGACATTCTCCAATTATATACATTCAATTTCGAGTACACCGAAGCCACTGTGCGAACTTGCAATCAATATGTATGCACCGTATCTCTCCCTCCCTGCTGCATCGAACAAATGAAAGATATTCCGGTCGTGAATTTCTTGGCTAAATTAAATATTGAGAATACGAGCGGGTCCGGAGATAGAGGTGGAGCGGGAGAGAGAGAGAGAGAGAGCGAACGGGGCACCTCATGCGGAAACTGCACTCGACGTCCGCTTGTCGGAATCGAACATTCACGAAACGTATAACGAGTGTTCCGGTTGTGTAGGGATAGCGGTATACGTTTCCCAAAGATTTATCGTTCGCGGTTGCAGGGACCGTTCGCCGGTTTTACCCGCCGCAGGACGCGGTATCGTGTTCGTGCTGCCCAGTTCCCGTACCGGTACATATCCGCTGTTTCGACCTCGTTCTCTCACACTCTTTCTGTCCTTCTCTCTCTCTCTCTAATTCGGTACGCTACATTCGCGTAATTGAATTCCAACTGGGGCGCTGCTGATGGGCGGCTCGACCCGAACGCCCCGCGAAAGAGGGGAAAAAAAACTCCATGGAAAGAGTCTCGGATCGGTAAAGAGTTTCATCTCGGATCCAATACCAAACTCTTTCCTGCAGCTCGTCGGAAATAATATGCCTTTCGATATTCGCCGGCACAAGGACTGCTAAATTCGTCACCGAGGCCTTCGATCGGAAAAATCCGAGTCTCTATCCGTGTACCAGTCGTGTGTCGTTGGGTCAAGGGACGTGGCGGAACCTCGGCAATTTCCCATGCAAATTGAGTCGACGAGGTGGACCACAGCCCGAGTCCACTAGCTAATCAAGCGAGTCCAGCTAGTACGCATAGAAGCACGGCCGCAAGACTAGCTCGCCAAGGGGCGTCCCGTCTCTCCCGCAGTTTGAATTATCCTTGGAATTGTCTCGGAGAATCGGTGGTACCGGCCGGATCTCGCACACAACTACGCGAGAATAGCCGGAGCCGGAGTGTATGCTAATTCGTTTAAAGTTTTAAAACGTTATTGCACAAGGATGACTCATACTGAAGTTCTGGCGATACCGCAGGTATCGAGAAATTGACTCCTTATCTTATCTGCCAACGTCGCGAACGCGCAATAACTCGGGAACTTGGGCTCATTCAAAGTCGGCTCTCCGTCCTGGCAGCAAGCACAGTTTTTTCTACGGCAGAATAGTTGACAATGTATTTTCTCGTGTTTCTGGCACTAGCCGGATATTGTTCCGCGAAAGATGTAAGCTTACCGCGCCTACGGCAACATTTTCTTTACACCTGTCTGAGTAATGATTATCGTTGTTTTTACAGGTCTTTTATCGAGAGAGGCATGGAAACGTTACCTTAAGAGCCATGACTCAAAATCCATACATGATGATGCATACGGACAATGGTTATCCGAACAGCATCGAATATTTTGAAAAGGTCGAACGGGAAACCGGGCTGATGGTGGGCATTACAATTATTCGCGATTATTGTCATCGACGCCCGTTCAACAATTAAATTTGCTTGAAGGTTCGAGTTTCCTTCAGCGATGAAAGCGGTCCCCTCGATGCCGCCAACGCGAACGAGACCATACTCAATATTTGCGATATCCTCGACAGGGCATTATCCGAACCGGAATCCATCCAAGCGCGGTACAACATGGCATCGAATTTCGGCATGACAGGCGAGACATGCCCGATCGAAGCGGTAACGCAAATATTAATCCTATCTAACATCGTGTGTGCTTACACAACCGCTGGATATATTAGTATTCATCGGCGAATGTGTCGACAGCCAGATTTTCTTTGCAAGCAGTTAGGCGATACTAGATAACTGTCATGGAAAGTTAAAGTGTCGGATTGGCTTATCGCAAACTTTATTGCAGCCTTGGACGGGAGTGATTACCATTTTCACGCATTATTTACCATAAAAATCATCTTGCATGCGCAGTCATACGCGCGCAATGAAGTTTTTCTCCGATTAGGCACATACATATTTACCGACGTTTTCACAAACAATTTTTTTTTTTCAGGGCATAAGAATTCTGCCAGTATACGAGTACTGGATCGACCGGACGACAGTGGATTTCGGCGATGGCAATGGATTCTACATAATGACGGTGGAGATTCAAGACCTATCGCCGGAGACGCAAAACCGAACGATGGAGATGGAAAACCGAGCGATGGACATGAAAAACCGAACGCTGTTCAACGCAACTATAATGGAAGTGCAGGTTAACTTCGAACTGACGATATACAATGAAACCTCCACCGAGAACTCGAGCGGTATTCTCTCGACGCCCGCGATTACCGCGAGTATCGTTACAGCCATAATAGCTATCACATTCACCCGTTAAAGTTTGCGTACAAGCCCGCAACACTTTTGAGAAGCGGAAGGGCGTAACCGACATGGTTGTACACGTTAAATGCATTGTGACACGTTTTTCTGTTTCTCACCGATCACTTATATTTTGAATAGCTTTCCATAATAATAGCATAGCGTACGAAAAAAATTAACGATACTATTGTCATTTTCCGGGAAACCTCATCGCCTCGGGGATCAGCTTGTAAATTTTCATGACGGAACTTTGTCGCGACCGAGCTTCGATCGCTGAAATTCCGGGCCATTTTTTACAATAAACTTTTGTTATCGCACAGTCACCGAACGGTTATTGTTCATCGACGATTCCTCGCCGACGATACGGTGGAAAGTGGAACAGCGAAGGATTAATGCGCGATTAGCATCTGAACTCCGAATTGCGTTCGGCGTGACCTATATTCCTCCGGAGTGTACGGCTGAAAGCGATGCACCGCGCGTCTCGTAGAGCATCCTGGCTGCGGAACGGTCGGATGCTCCGCGGAAAACAACACACCCCCGGGGCGCCCGGCTATTTAATTAGCTTTGCCACGAGATAAAAGGGACGAAAGTTCATTTCGCGAGTAGACCGCCAGCGATTTCTCGTACATCCCTGCCAGGCGTCGGATGAAAGGAAGGCAGCCGAGGAGCGAACGTTGTACGCGTAAAAGTTAAAATTGAACAATGGAACGGTGAAAATATTAAATGCATCGAATTGGAAATATGAAATCGCAGTTTCGCGACTTCGCGGCCCTCGGAGCCCTGCGGTGGGGCGTGCCTTTGCCGCAAACAGTCTCTTCGATATTCTCCCTTCGTCGATTCCGCGGAGAGAGCGAAATCTCGGACTTTCATAAAGCTCGGCGGGATCGTTGAGGGAAATCAGAAAGAGGGAAGAGAGTCGGGACTCGCGAAGGAAGTAAAAAGCTTTCACGAGGAGAAACTATCGAAGCTTACGATAAACTATTCCGTCATAGCAAGAGCCCCGTTCTGCTCCTCGCGTGCCTCGTTTTATTTTTCTCTCTTTTCACTACGTCTTCCGCTCTTTCTCTGCCAGAGACGGAATAAAAGCGGTGCTTTCCATAATCCCAGTCGGTGAGAACACATTCGCTGGCCGAGCATCGGGCGCCCCCGATCGTCCCCGCCTTTTTTTTCCGTCGACGACCGAAACACACACACACACACACACACACACACACACACACACACACACACGCATCCCAATTCGAGGAATATATCTCGCTCTCGCTCTCATGAAAGATTCAACGCGATAACTTGGTGAAATGAGTCGATTGAATCGATAAGCGAGAGCCACGAAATAAAAATCGATACGTGCCCTCGTGCACGAAGAGAGGGCGGGCAAGAGGTTCGATGCAATGTGATTCGTATAAATAAAACGATAGACGCGGACGTAATCCTCAGTCTGCTACCCCTTGCCCTCCTTCCTCGAACATGCCAGGATAATCGAGCAATTAGGTAAATCTTTATCCGGATAAATGCAAATAGGCGGAAGATGTAGAGAGTAGAGCGGGGCAAGACGGACGATTTTTTTTACTAATTTATAGCGGTCTGTGAAAAACAAAATTCTCGTCTCAAATTCTCCCCTATGGATACCGGATACAGAGATGTCCGAATCACGGGCTTAAATTGATGTGAGCTCGTGAAATACGAGATCGTAGATGTGACGTAATTACTTGTTTCAGTAAAAAAAAAAAAAAAAAAAAAAATAGAAGATAAGTGGCAGAGCGGACAGGAGGGGAGAAACCGTAGGGAATCGGCAGGGGGATCGGTTGACTATCTGTGCGGGCGATCACCACCCCTATGCCATCCGTACAGCCAGACAGCGTCTAGTCGCGAAAACATCTCCGGTCGGGAGTCTCGGCTGTAGAATTTCTCTTCCCTTATATTCGCGAGCAGCATCAGCGCCGGCAGGCAACGGTACGACTCAACGTCGTCTCCGTCGAAGCGTTCCGTACAATTCCACGCGGGATTTATTGATCCACGCACGAATCCACCAGTGGCAATAGCGGAGCACAACTATAGAACCCCCCCCGCCGGCACATAGACTGCAGGTTCTCTTGTCTCTCGGAGCGGCAGTGATGCTCAGCATAAGTCGACTGAATCGGGAGCGCAGAGCCAGTCTCCCCATTTTTCAGGAGCAAGACAAATTTCCTGGAAATCGTTAGATCGGCATCGAAGTGCCGTAGGAAGGAGAGACGCGTCCAATCGAGCGAGTTATCTCTCATTAAGGTAATTGGAACTTTCAATCGCGTCACCCGGTGAAAAAAACTTTTGTCGAGGAGAGAAGCGTCGTCGAATTGGGGACAGGGAGTTGTAGAATGAGAGGCAAAGAGCTTCGGGGCAAAAGGAAGTGGCGGTGAGCTCGTATATTTTCTTCAACCGCGAAGAGCTTATTTATAAGCCAGACCGGTAATATAGCCGGAGCCGGTGTAAGAAAGTGGCGGTACCACGGTGAGAGGAGTATAACACAGGCTAAAGAAGAAGAAGAAGAAGAAGAACCAGCAGCGGCAGCGGCGGCAGCATCAGAGTGGAGCTTGTAAAAATACGTCCGGAGCTTAATAAAACCGTAACTTACAATTTATTCAAATATATGCTAACCGACATTATGGACGTTCTCCATTCAAATTGACGTTAAATCATATCGTCCGCCAATTTACATGGACGGAGAGTGAGACGAGGAAAAATAGAGTGAAATCGAAGGAAGGAACGAGGAGGGTCTTACAATTCTCACTCTTTATTACCGGCTTTCCCATTAACGGAGTACGTCGAGTGGACGGAAGAATGGAAGGAAAGAAAGGAAAATAAAAAATAATAAAAAAAAAATTGGCTATCCGGTACCTTGGCTGCGACCGTGCTCGAATGGGTGATCGATTCGATACCCTCCCGAGGCTTCGTCGCGCGTCGTCTCTATTCACAGTCCGTGAATAAAATTGTTCGTCAATGTACGCCGAGCCTACTCCGTCAAGGGGCAGATCCGACGAGAGTCAAACAATCTTCGAGTCAATAGCGCGAGGTCATAATGGCAACGAAACGATTCGATTCCTCGCGGCAGCGCGGAAGCCCGGCAGAACAAAGAGGCTGCGGGTGGATCGAAGAGACTAGGAATCGCTCGGAGCAACCCTCAACGACGTTACGTTGCGAATTAAGTGGCTCTTAAGCTTGTATTGCCACAGTTGGACCGTTCCATTAGAGATTTAAATATTGATTTCCAGGCCTCGGTGATCGGCCCCGGTTAATGGAATCTCAAAACCGAAGCGAGGCTCCGAAATGGGAATCGAGAGTCGGCTGCGGAGCCAACTGTAACTACCACTTTGCAGTACGGCATAGAATCCGATCTGGCAGCTCGTACGAGCATAACACTCCGGTGTATGTCGATAAACTCACTCTTCGTACTGCAAGCACCGAACCACTCCCGCATCGAGCCGGTTGTCGGGGGGGCATGGAGCGCGTTAGCAGAAACGCAGATCAAAGTTGCTGCTCGCCGTAATAAAGTTAAGGCCGGCCAGGCCGCGAGAGCATTGCCGCTTAATCCACTCTACGCTGGTTTGGCAGTTGCATTTTCGAACGATTCTTTATGGCTCGCTGCTGGCCCGAATATGTAGAATTCGGTGCGCGATATCTGCACCGAAAGTAAAATACGTTGGAAGCACCGGCAGAGATACTCTAGTCGAGAAATATAAGAGATAAAAAAGTATGCACGTACTCCGGGCCCGGTGAAGACAGCTCACGAATCGAGAGATCTCACCGCCTACGACGACCGTTCCGGCAAAACACGTTGGAAACTGTTATCGCTGTGTAGTGCGAAAGGCATGAACGTAAGGAGAACGACGAGGTGGCACGATGTCGTGAACGGTAATACGGGACGATGTCTCGAAATGTTAGAGTTCAAGAACGTCGCTAGATATAATATTGAACGTCACAAATGTTCGGCTCGTTTATGCGCGGATACGAGCTTTACGGGAAGCTGCATTTTTCGACGACTAGACAACATCAGCGCGCCCCGAAATGTCTTGAAAACTGTAAACATAATATTCACCTCGCTTCTGGCACGAATTTTCATGTCGCATATCGGAGATGGGAGTAAAACGAGCGTCGGATTCGTGATCAGGGGGATGAAAAATACATCGAATGTTGGTTTGAAATGCCGAACGAAGTTCGTACCGAGAGCCATATTTGGTAGGAGTAGCAAAAATGTCGCAAAAAATTGATATTATAAAACATGCCATTGACACCATTCGCCCGGCTACGTTATTGGATCAATTTCTTTCAGCCTATGTGAAGATGAGAGAACCCACTTCAACACGTCTTCTCCGATGCCGTCAAATTCCGGGTCGTTACGGATACCCAATGTTTTCCCAATAACGCACCAAACGCTCAATGTCGCAGGTAGAAAAGAAAAAGCTAGACAGCCTAGTGCTGAGAGATACTATCCGGGAAGGTACAAACAACGTTGTTGTGTGGCGCTTCCACATCGTTCACCCGTCGTCTCCACAGTCGTTGCTTCCAGAGACTATAACTCCGGGGATGAGCCACTCATCTGGATCCAGTCGTCACGCTCCAGTGGAACAGCGACTTCTCTACGATCCAAGAACGGCACCGGCAGCAACCCTCATATCCCGGGGAATTCGTTCCATGCCCGCATCCTCCCCGCACGCGACCCTTAACACACCCGAGGCGTTTATTCCACGGATCGGATCTCGCACGTTACATCAATATTTGCTCACCGCCGGGAGAGTGAGCTTTTCCCTTTACACGCCGAGAGACACACGAGATCCTGTCGACTACCCGCGACGACTTTGCGACGTTTTTCTATCCCTCTACGCGTGATCTCTCCAGTTCCTTCTTCGTTTATTTTTCGGCTCCGTGTTTCAGTGTCGGAGAAACACGACGAGACAAAAGTTAGCGAGATAAATCTATCGTGTCACCATAGAAGCTGGCAGCTGTTTGATTTTTCTCTAGTTTTTTTTTTTTTTTAAATTTATTTATTGTTTATTGGTAACGACTAAAGGATCGGTAAATTTGATGTCGCGATTAATCGTCATGGTGTACGAAGTGAAGGCACAAAACTGAAAGGTCGTTTCCGCGCGAGAACGTTTTCTACTTACGGTGGACCGGCAGCAACGGGGGCGCTTTGGCTCGAAACACACGCCAAGTCCCGTGCGTGTCCCGAGGACTGCTCTAGGGATTCCTGCGGGATTACCGTCTCGCTCGTTTCCACCCTCGTTCGCCCTTGCACCCGGAGGAGCGGCTGTACGCCGCTCGGGGGTATCGTTGCGCCCGCGGTATTACCCAAGCCCAGACATATATCCGGGACACGTACGTACACTCTTACTTAAGCAAGCAAAACCGCCTCTCAGGGCTCCGCCGGGATACTTGAACGACGTTATCTCCGAATGCATTTGTCGCCTAACTCGCGGATCTACCGACCGGAGATAACACCGACGCTCAACGACCTGCGTCCGAATGCGTAGAAAACATCCTCGATCTTAACTCCACGGGAGTAAATAAAATACAAGGCGGATAAGTTTGATATACCTTGTACACAGTGCCGAAACTGCAAGCCTTAATATATTATCAGGTAGTTTATTACAGCCCGGAGTCGGGTTAAGGCTTCCGCGCAACGGTTATCCCGCGAGGCATGCTTCCCTGAAGCGTGAATGAAATATGTTCACAAACACACACACGCTCGACGGAACCGAGCTTAGCTCGGAGAAAAGCTGCGAGAAGTTTCTCGGTCCCGCGTAAGTGCAGTGTATACCGGCGGTCTCGACGAGATCTTGAATTTGCAGTGATCGATTATCGTGAATAAAAAGGGAAACGAGCCACC
The DNA here is from genome assembly GCA_963922035.1 of Amblyjoppa proteus. NCBI lineage: Eukaryota > Metazoa > Arthropoda > Insecta > Hymenoptera > Ichneumonidae > Amblyjoppa > Amblyjoppa proteus. The sequence continues at coordinate 7,723,424 of OY998228.1, read as the reverse complement.
GAAACAAACCGACGGCGTCTTTGGTCCGCGACTTTGCGGGCACTAAACGTACAGCGGTGTACGGCTGGAGGTTGTATTGTAGAGCCGAAGAAAAATCACTCGCGTTTCTCTACCGGGTTTGCGGTGGTGAGTTTACGGAATTTCGAAATGCTCGCGAAAGTGAAGAGAAAAAAAAAGAAAAAAAAGTAAAAATAAATTTGTGAAAAAGGGCAGACAGGTCGAGGGCTACGAGAGTTTTTTCTCATTCGGTTTCTCTCTTTCGTATATAGCCGAGTGGCACTTTACATAGTAAATAGACATTTCTATTCCGTTCGCATCCGGTTCGAGGCCGCGAACGGGGCAAAGTCGTTTCGCAGCTCTCTCTCGCTCTCTCCCTAAGCGCACCTCACCTCTTGTACTATAGTACTGCAAAAAATAGCTATATATACGCATAGTATTGGTACTACAATACTGCTGTTCGGCAGAGAGGCCAACAGGGCTTCAGGGTTGAGGAAAAATTGAGAGTTCGCGCACTAGATTGAATCACAATACTAGCTTCTCGAACGATCAAATCCCCCCACTACTCCCTGCGAACCTACTCAAACACGTTATAGTGTTTCTCAGCCCCGCGCACCTTTTTCGATCCCTCACCCCTTTTCTTCCCTCACGTATACGACTACTTTAGGTATATGCGAACGGATTGCCTTACCTTTATCTCTCTAACCTTTGTAACGTTGCGTACGTGCGTTCGGAACTTGCGTTTACGTACGTGACGGCTTATACCTTCGGCTTATCGAGTCTACTCTACGTCAGCGAAACGAGATTGGATGTGAGGAGAGACATAGAGCAGAAGCGGGGCAGATTGACGCGCGGGGTTGACGACAATCTCCGAAGTATCTATCGCCACCTTCTCGGATCTATACACAGCTGAGGTAATGGTCTTTTAACGACGACACGATGAAAACAATTCTAGACAAGTCACTTCGACATACCTTTAGCTATGAATTAATTGAATACTCTAGATCTGATGTCTAATGATCTAAAATAAAAATGGAAATTAACATACTTGTAAGTATGATAATTCAATTTTTTTTTTTCTACGCATTACCATTTTGTAATTCTGAATTCTGTAGGTCCAATGACTGGGAGATTTCCCTCCCGCTGTAAAGCGTAACTGGCCAAAGTAGAACGGTCGGATCGATGGATTTAATGAAAAATTCGCTGGGTGCGATATCGCGACGCGAATCCAACCGCAAACTGGAATGAGAGTCTCCCTCTCTCCGTCTGTACTTTTTCCTCGCTCTCGCGTGGTCTCCCGTGGCGGTAACGAACGAGATCTCGCCAAAGGGACATTACCGTTTTGGCCGTTTGCCCTCTGGTGCACTCGGTTTTCCGGCTCCCGAACAGCTCTTTCACCCGTTCCGCTCTTCTCTTTTACAATACCAGACCGGGCGAGACTTCGATCTAACCGGAATTCAGCTCGATTTTTCCGATCGAAGTCTCCCACGGCGTGTGCCCCGTGGTTGGCTCTCGGCCCTCCTCGCGACACCCTACCGCCCTCGCTCACTCGTATACCTTCGTCGACCAGCGGCAGCTCTTTTATTGCGCCATCAGTTACTATTCCGGACGTAACGGACCGCAAGATTACCGATTTGTCAATTAGCCACGGGAGTTAATTTATTTATGGCCCGGCAGGATTACGAGCGTTGGATTTCTATACTTTTCTCTCCTCGACATCGGGGCCCGAGCACGTTCCTTTCGCAGACTCGCAAAAACCACCTGGAGTTACTTCGGCCCTTCGCCAACAGTCTGCGGCAACACGCCGTGATATCGCACTTTCCCGTCTTATCTAAAGTCTCTTCCTGTCTTCGCCCCTTTATCTTTACTTCGGTTAATTCTGATATAGTGAACTAATAACAGGGCGGGGGGGGTAACGGCACGAGTTTGCTGCACGGTGAATAATTAAGTAGCCGGGGTGAGGATTTTCGATGGGAAACAGCCGAGTGGCAGCTGCTGGATAATGTCTGCATTGAAACGTCGAGTCTTACGATCGTTGACCAGCTATTCTGTACGGAATTCACTGGATTGAGCTATGGTATCGGTCGTCGGCTCGATAAAATCTCTATTGCCTGACATCGAGGACGATTCACTGGGAAATCCTGCAAGCCGCGAGGGATGATGGTCCGACCATATCATTCTCGCGATGCCAGAACGCATGCATTAGCTGCCCGGGATGGAAAACGATTTTACGGGAACACCGCTTGACACTCAGTGGTCACTCTCGGGAAGCCTCTGACCATCAGAGAGACCGCTCGAAGTGCAACGACCACCGCGGGGCTGCTGATGCTGCTACCAACCCTCTACGCTCTCTGTGTCCTTTGGACTGGGTAATGCAGACCTCTCGTCGCTCGCTCAGCTGAGCTACAAGCATTCGCCATAAATGGGCGCTGGAGAACGCGCAGACCACCGCAGGGATACATTTTCCCTCAGCCATCCGTGCCGCGCAATGATTTTTAACATATAGTGTTACATACTATGTAACATTCACCTATAGAATAATTCCCTCGCGTCTGTATCGAGCGCCGTGCACACAGTTTCATCGAACGTGACAGGAAGAATTATGTACGCACTGATTGTCGAACGTGCCCACGCTCATTTACGGAGCCCTTTTCTATGTAGGTTTTGCCGATGGAACGCACGTGGCCCACGATCGGGCCAGTGTTGACGTGGCGATTGTAGCAACCCCAACATTCGGCCAAGTACGGGCTCGGCAATGGTTGGTTTGTCAATTTGGGGCCAATGTTTGGCCGAGCATGAAATCAGCAATCATTGATTCGCCAATTTTAAGCCAATTTTCGGCCAAATGTCGACGCGTCAATCGCGGTTTGCCGATGTGATGCCAATATTGGGCCATCAACCAACGGCTTTTGCCGCTCGATCGTGCCAATTCAAGTATTTTGTCGCAAACGAATGTGTAACCGAGAGTCATTATAAGAATATGTGAAATGACGCGTTCTTTAACACTCGCAAAATATGCGTATTATTTTGTACTTCCGTACTCGGTAGTCAATAAATGCTTCGGTAATACATTGACTGAGTGTCATTGCTTTGAGAATTCTCACAAAAGAAAATATATTTAAAAAAGGGATATTTCAACTTTGATAATATTAAAAAAGTTTACGTTAAAACCACTCTCGCGCTATATAACTAGCCTATAGAGAGTCTACATTGAGAACCAGTTATCGGCCGATCCTCTTGATCGACCTTGGGGCCAATGTTGTCGGCCAATATTGGCGAGTACTTATCCATCCAAGGCTCCCTCATTGATCGGGCCAAGCTCGCTTGCCATGTTGGCAACATCAATGCCCAGCTTCACCTAACCATTGGCCACATCCGATCACCCTACATGGGTTATTACTCGTGGATTGACCGAACGCGCTATGTACCGCTCAGGCACCCTTATTACCCCAACGTGGGCACATAGATACGTACCCACGTATCTACGTGCGTATCTATCTCCGCAAGGGCTCAGAGTGGCAGCCTATCTGGAGCACAATAGTATATAAATCAAGTAATTTAATCATTAGGAGTTGTCTTCAATCTCGAGTAATCGAAAGGGCTTTAGTCTTTACGCCTAAAACATACTCTTTGCCAGTTAAAGTTCATAGCTCGTACAACTGCTTACCGAGGGTTGTCGTCTTTTTATTTTGTAAAGTCTCTATTGTAGTTTCCGCTGTTGATCGTGGGAAACCGGGTATTGTCACGAAGGAGTTATTAGAAATGTGTACTAAGCGCATTAATAATTAATGAACGTTTGTGTAATGTGTAGTAAAATACTCACGAGGATAATTGCACCAGCATTTCGACGACAAATAACCCAAAGTATAACCATCAACTGCGTACAGAAAAACCTTTTCTTCAACTACACTGTTAAACCGTTTTTTCAACTACGCTAAATATAGATGTTACCGCGATCGCTTGTCGTTACGCGCATATCATCCCACCTATAAATTTACAAGTGGCGAGACCTCCATTCCTGGTGTGAAGCGCTGCCCGGCGTTGACTTGAAAAGAGAGATCGACTGTGTTGCTGAATCCCTGACACTCTAACGAATTGGGTAGGATGAGGCAGCTGGCACCCCCACGAAAGTTGACGCTGGCTTAATGTTATGTTGGCACATCCACATTTCAATTTTGATTTTCTCGAAACAGGAATGAACGCAAAAATTTCTTTTAGTGACATTCGAGACCCCATAAAAACCTTATTACTTTGAGATAGTTAAAAAGAATTTTGGACGTAATGGGAGTGATACTTTAATGGACCTGGTAGGACGTAACTTTGAATGCGACAATAAAATCACATTTTCCTTGTCGAAGAAGATTCATCTGAGGGTATCTATCGAAATGAACGACGGTTATCAGCAATGCCTTATTTGATGCGAACATCTGCACCGGGAGCTAAAAGATATACAGTTTTTGGGAACCGCCATCTGCAGAGCGGCCGAAGAGCTGGTACTGGACGGACAAAATTTCATAGACGAGGAGCAAGTTGTTTCTTCATTTACCATTGATCGAGCCAAAGTTCCGAAAGCTTCCCGTCCTCTTGGCAATAAATTTCCAAATCGTCTGCGTGACGGGCGACTCGTGACGAGGATGACACTGAGAACGTAACACTTCGAGAGATTGAGAGAGAGAGAGCGGCATCGACGGAGAGATCCTTCTCACCGCGGAAACTTTGTCCAACGGTACGGGAGGACGCCGGTAGAACAAGTTTGTCACACGCGGTGTGACGCAAACTTGGTAGCGGATCGAGCGTCGAGCAGGCTTGGTGGCTCGTCAGCATACACCCCTTCTACTCTCTTAGTTCGCGTCTACCACCTCCGTTCAAATCCCCCCTAGTCGGCTCTTCTCCTTTATCCAAAGTCCATTATGTCACCGGCAATGCCTGTCAGATCCGCGAACGAACGGCGCTCGTCATCTCGGCCTGCTTCATATCGAAGGGCCTTACCGTCCGGGCTAAGGGATTCGCATTGTTCCCGAAAGTACGGAGGGTGGGGCAAGAGATGTACCGTCGAATTGATCGACTCAGCGATGACCTACTATTGTAGGTCATCGCTGAGTCGCATAGCCGCGACAATATTTTTACCTTCCCAACATAAAACTTGTTTCAATAAAAATAACAAAGTGGACCAAGCGTCGTCAGCTTGGCTGCGGATATGAAGACACAATAAGGCAAAGGGGGACAACAATGACGACGAAGATATAGGGGCGAGCTCGGCAATGCGGACCATTTTTATCAATTTTTCGCGGAGCATAAAAAAAGAAAGTATCATCTCGAAAGGAGGACACTGGTCCGTTCGGCCCCTCGCTCCCCTATTTCATTAATGGGAGCATCAGTTCTTTTACAGCTCGTGCAATTTTTCGCTCCATAGTTTTCTTCTCTCCGTCCATTATCGTGACGTTTTTTTTTTTTTTATTATTATTTATCTATCTCCTCCCTTTCGATTTTATTCGAGCGAGTCAGCTGATGGCATGCGCCGACGAACGAAGCATCGACTCGCCGGTGCTGAGCGTCCGCGACGAGAAAATCAAGAATGGAATAGATTATCCCGGAGAGAGGCTCCTCTCGACCGTGAAAGTGAGAGAGAGAGAAAGTGGATGCAATTTTCCGGCGTACAAAATCGAGCCGGTGGACAGAGAGAGGAGGGTAACGATCGCGCCGACCACGCGTTGGTCACGCCGCGCTGGATAGATAAAGGCTCGAGAATTCAATGGGGACGGACTCACTCCGGCTCGTCCCATGCTATTACGCTCTGCCCTTTCTCTCCCCCTAAAATATTCTTTATTCCGGCCATTTTTTTTGTTGGTCTCTCGTCTTTTCCATATTCTCTTTGACGTCTTTCTCCGCACGTCCAGCGCGTATTATATTCCCGCTACGCCTCGCAACAGGAATCACAAATTTTTTTTCATTAATGCCAATTTTCGTACGTGCCTCTCGTTCGCCTACGGCAGCGCCGCTACGTCTCACCCAAAATGTACGGATGGGATAAAACTATTTCATTCTCTCTCTGTGTGTGTGTGTGTGTGTGTGTGTGTGTGTGTACGCCGGTGCCGAGCGTGCATGGAATATAACCGTGGAACATTTATACAACCAAAACACACGTGGCCCGTCGACGAATGATTATTATTAATTGGACGTCATTACGAGCGCTCGCCGCCGGTAATAATGTTAAGTGACCAATTATTTTTCGTCCCGGTATACATACACATTACGTGCGTAATTAAATATACATGTCTCCCGCTCTCTCGGCGTGTGCTCGCTGCCACGGGAGAAGGGGGGGGGGGGAGGGATTGGAAAGCATTAATATTTTCTCTCTTGTACGCATATTATTCGCCTCTAAAAGCAGAGTACAGCCGATGTTTTGCGCGTGAATTGGAAAGTCAGTCGAGAAACACACCTCGTTATAGCGCTTAACGAGGGCGCGAGCTCGGCAATGGGAGCTTTGCCGTGGTGAAAATGGGGGGGGGGGAGAGGGTATTCGTGTTGTTAACGCCCTTTCTTCTTTTGCCTCGAGATTGCCGGTTGCGAGTACTGGGAACTTTATTGTTCTCCCACTGTCGTCTCTTTCAGGCGGTTGTGCAACGAGAGAGCGGAGCGTGTCCCGAGTTAACTCGCACGAAGAAAGCGCGATAGACTAAAAGCCCGATGGAGAAAGTGGATCAAAGGAGAGGTATACCGGAATTGCCAGAGACAATCCTATAATGCCCGCGGGAGAATGTCTCGATCGACCCGGAAACTCGAAATCCCTTCTCCTTTGGCAGCGCCACCACTTCAACCCCCCGGCACACACGTCGATTACGATCGTTCCGGCAAATCTTCTAATAAAAATGCTCGGGGACTCTCCCCGAGCTCTTTCTCCTGAGGGAAAAGCGAAGCCCGATCGAAGAAGGAAAGAGGAGAGAGAATTGGGTCGTACCGTCTCCGCCGCAAGTTGGATGCAAGATCCTGGACAGCAGGTAGTAGAAGTACCATTGCGGGATATACTGTACGCTCCTGAGTCGCTGCGCACGCGAGAAACTCGTCGACATTCCTTACCCCGCAGTTTCGGCTCGTCCGTCCTTCGATCTTACCCTTTTCGGCTGCATCCCGAAGCTCCGAGCTCGACTCTCGAGGATATATTACTGTACCGGAGGACGCTGTACGCCCGTCCGCTAGGAGGGCGCATCGACTTTATTATATCACGGTTCAAGGAGCCACACGACGAAACTCCGAAACTTTTGTCCTCTCTCCTTTCGGACCGTTCGTTCAATAAATTGCATTCCTCCATCGGGAAAACGTTTAAACGATATAACGTGTGTGATCGGGGAGAGAGTCGTATCTTCTGGATGAAGTAGAAAAGAGGACGAGGAAGAGGAAAAATAAAAAGACGCACCGAAGGTTCACCCTTGCGACGAGGGTGCAAACAAACGCTGCGAGACCCTCCGCAATCACACACGCGGTGGAAGCCAAGGGTTGCGAGTGAGGGTGCGGCTCCTCCGTTCGGAGTATGTGCCGGCTGTGTGTGTGTGTGTGTCGGAAGCACGGCATCGCTAGCGGCATCAGCGCGATAAAGGGAGGAGAGAAACGCGCGAGTAATCCCGAGGTTTGCCAATTGCTAAGATACTCTCGCTCGGATCCTGGGCAATTTGTCTCGCGTCTCCTGTGCGCCCGTTGTGCCCCGGCCACCGCTGCCTTTTCCTTCTACACCGGTCGGCCTGCGCCTCCTCCGAACGCAGAATCCCCAGGGAGGAAAGACGCGGTGATTAACGACCGCCGTTCGTGTGTTTAGTCGGGGCGCTAAATTAGCTGAAAACTATCATCGCCTACACGCTCGCCTTTCGCCCGGCCTCTCACCGTACGGCAACTTCTTTCTTCGGCGAGAAGATCCCCAGACACTCGATTGAACTCGTATTTCACGATGTTCATCCTGTGTAAAAAACCTGATCTACAGTTGACTTACGGTTGATCCATAGATTGGCGCACTTACATCTCTATCACTCGCAACTCTACCAGATAACAAGTCTACCGGATAATAACTCTACCGTATTAGAACTCTATCAAAATCCCTACCAGAAAGTGAAAAAAAACTCTACCAGAATCAAAATAAAACTCTACCGAAATGGAAATAAAACTCTATCGGATTTCGGTACAGTTTTATTGTAATTCTGGTAGACTGTAATTTCCATTCCGGTAGAATTTTTTTACTTTCTGATAGAGATTTTCGTAGAATTATAATTACGGTAGAGTTGTAATATGGTAGAGATTTTTCTGATAGAGTTGTGAGTCGTGAAGATGTAAATGTGCCTATAGATCTGCCATGAGTCTTATCGTAGACCCGATTTTGTATTTTTTTTGCACGGGACGCTATTAACGAAACTAGTAGCAACGACCGTCACCGTCCGGACTATGCGATCCTCCGTCGTTCCATTGTCGGCGGAACTTCGATGAGGATGTTCGAGCTTGAACGAGGAATTTCTATATATTCGCCATTCCGATAACGCTTCGAGGAGCGATAAATCAAAGGTTCCCCGAGTCGGCCAGGAAACTATATGCTCGGTGTACAGATATAGCCGTGCGATATTCGTTCTTGAGTTTCATAACGACTCCATGGTGTCATTTGACGGCCGCTCATCGATCAACTTTACGATACACGAAGCGCGTCTTGGGTTTTCTTCGGCTCTTCCTGCGCCATATTGCCCTTTCGCTTAGCTCTGCCCTTACGCTTTCGGCCCTTTTTCTCTCCTTCGCGATGCCGGTGTTTTCATTGTTCGTGAAGGAAGAGAACCGAGCCGTCGGACAGGCGCCTTCCGGTGATAGTCGGGCGTAAGATGGAATTCTCGGAAAAAAACATAACGGCCCGTGGAGATAACCGCGCCGTCTCATAAATACCGAGACAAGGGGGTGGCCACGAGGCCAGTGGAGAAATATAAGGGAGTGCTGAAACTATCCGGACTCACGCGGAACGGGGCGAAGCCTCTCGGCGTGTAGCCTCGGCGAGCGAGGCTCCTCGTCGCTATTTTATCCCGTCGACGTGAGTTGTAGTAAGCGAACCACGTAAGACGAGCGAGAGAGGGATATCTCGAGAGACGCGAACGATAAGAGCGAGTGAACGGTCATTCCGTGAGCAAAGGGGCTCTCGTTTCCGAGGAGAGGAGCGAACGAGGATTCCTTCGGCAGCGGACCCTCTCGCACAGGGGTTTGTTCCAGTGGCGCGTCTCCGGAATACTCGCCACTGGCAACCCCTTTCTCTGTATTCCGCCGTTACATCTCTCTCCTTCCGTCCTATCGCCCTGAATAAAGGCCGAGAAAGACGAGGGCAAAGCGAAAGATAGTAGACAGTTCGAAAAGAACAGATGGGGGGGGGAGGCAAAGCGCCCCCGATTCCAGGATATAAAATTCTCCGTCGAGTTTCTCTCGGTTATTCTCCTCTCGGACGATAAATTTCCGATTTTAAAGTCGATCGGTTCGCAAACTCCCCTCACGATTAAGAGGCCTCGCATTCGCGAAAGTCGAGAGGCGCTAAACGTAGGGCAGGCTGGAAAGGGAAAAGGCCGAAGCTCGGGAATAAAGGCCGTTCGGATCAATCCGAAGTTATGAGTTCGAATGTTTACTAACAAACGAAAGAATAATTAAATTCGTAAGAAAATTATTCCGAGCACTCGAGAATTTTTATCATTGCCGAAGGAATTCTATTCCCCGAAGATTTCTCCGCAGTTCCCGTCCGTAGTCTTCGGTCGCGTGAGCTACGAGAGACTTACCGGAAAAACCTTCGGGCAGATCCAAGTGAAATTTGAATAAAAATGCGACCTGCGGCGCTGCCGCGTTTCCCCTTCAAAGGATGTGGAGCACGGGAGAGCCGACGGGAAAAATAAAACTGGCCGCTCCCGTGGGTGCTCCCGACATACACTATCTATACCGTTGCTGCACAACACCGGGAATAGCTGGATTCCGCTACATTCTATCGATACGAGGAGATGGAACTTACTGCACGGGATTCCCGATCACGTCGGTCTTTCCTTACATCCTTCCTTATTTCTTTCTCGTCCTCTCTCCTGTATCTTTTCAATCGCGATCCCCTCTTCCTGTCTTTCATCGTTTTCGACCCGACACTTTGGACAGACCGGTCTCGATCTCGTTCATTCACTGCACTTTCTTTCATCATCCTCGAAAGAATCTTACGAAAGTACTACCGGTGCTTGCATAGTCCGAATGAAATTTACGGTACCAAATGGTATTTCGATACTCCGTAGAGGAACGACAATAATTGTTGCGACCCTTCGAACGTCCCTTTTATCTTACGCGCAATTAAATGTGACGTCCCAGCATTACACATGCGTACAGTGAGAAAAGGATCTGAGGGAAATTACAATAAATCTGACAAAAACCAATAGAACTTTCCGATATATGGGAACTACAGCGACATCATGTCAAACATTCGTATTAAACCTAACGCATTCCGCTAGAAAATATGGTCATTTTCACTATCGCGAATATTACCCGAATATCCCGTAATGTTTGCTAGATGCTGAGTTCTTCTTACTAGACAATATGGTAAAAGCTTCACCCATATTTCACCCATATAACGAGGCACACGAAACGCCAATGAAAGTGGAAATAATCTCGCATCAAGCCGGAAGAGTTTAGCGAATAATCGGTGGCGCCGCAATCGCGGACAGTTTGTTTCAGGTCTGCAGCTTATACCGCCATATTATGTCGATCACATTTTTTTTATGTAGACATACATAAAAAAAAAAACTAGGTCAACGAAATGCTCAGTTTTTATCCACGGAATTCTCAGTTTTTCCCTCACGGAATTTTCAGTCTTAATACCACGAAATTCTTAGTCAGATACTCAAAATTCGGCCAACCTGTCTTCTGAAAAAAATGACCATATCGGTGGAATAAAAATTGCTATGTGCCCTGTGAAACTTTCACATATCATTAGTGGTGGCGCTGGTGTATCGGAGTTGGACATGACCGTTTTTTCCGAGATCCTTCTCCTCAGTGTAGACAGCTCGAATGATGGAAACGTATAAGTGGTGGTAACGCAGTAGTCAGCGCTCTTAGTAACCTACTGACCCGGATTCGAATCCCGGCGATGAGCATTTTTTTTCACCATTCAAATTTTACCCAGCCGTCACATTGTCAGCCACGACCAATCCTTCGAAGTCCCCGCCCGGTCGTTACATAAATGACTCAATTCCGTGAGAAAACTTTACGCGACTCTCGCCGGGTGTATGAAAAGAATCGAGGTCGTCGGAGAATTTTAGGGGATGATATTTTCAGTGGTGAGCAGCATCGCGAACGTCGTGCACCACTTCCTCAGGCGGGGCCGCGACGCTGGCTGGTTACACCGCCGTAGAATGTACGGTGTACAGCGTCGTGGAAGAAACAAAAGCCGTTTTTACGATTCCCTTCTGGGGGGGGGGGGGGGGGTGGAGTGAGACCCACCCGAAACTTCTTCGGCGCTCCGTACACGGGAAGTTTCTTCTTACAGCGCGCTGCACCGAGACAGGGACGGAGAGACGAGATTTTCGCATCCCGTGTCCGAGACTCCGCTCACAGCGATTTCGAATTAGTTTTTTCCGTGAGGAAGAAAGAGACGGTGAGCGCTAACGTCCGACTCTTGTACACCGCCGGGAAAACTCTCACCGAAACTGGAAACTGGACGGAGGCTTCTCTCTCCCCGCGTATACCAGCTTTCCAGTTTTCCCTGGACTGTGCTCCTGGTTACGACAACGAGGACAATGTCGAGGGATGGCAAGACTCGCCTCCTTCCTAAGGCCATGATTGTATCCCGTTCTCTCAACGTTGAATAAAACTTCTTTCAACGTTTATACTGCAGATAGGCCGAGAGGCGGACTCTTGCAGCAACAAAAAAACTTTAACCTACGGATAAAAGTGTGTCGTCTCCGGAAAGTATGTAACAGTCTTGAAAACAAACAAAAAAATTAACAAAAAAAAAGAAAACCAAACAAATCTCGTTAACTCTCGTATATCGATTACTTTATCGTTAAGCTCGTTAGAGATTCTTCGGTGCAGTCTCCCGTTTTCAGATTGTCGAGGAAGATTACGCGCGGCCGGAGGTCGCTGTGGAGTACACCGGGTGCATCCGGAAGTCACGACCGACCGGAAAGATAAAGAAAGGAGGAAGAGGGGGAGAGAGAGAGAGAGAGAGAGAGAGAGAGAGAGAGAGAGAGAGAGAGAGAGAGAGAGCGCTGAGCGCTGACTGCGGAGCACCGATTTTGGCATCCGTCGTCCGGTAAGAGTTGCTAATGATTCACTAACGAGGTACGTGCTCGTCTGGTTTTTCTCTGGTAAGAAAACGCGAAGAAGACCGGAAGAAGCTTTCGCGGGAGGAGGGAGAGAGAGAGAGCATTGCGCGCGCTGGCGTGTCCGCCGTGTCGCCGGAGGACGAGAAAATTTAAGAGGAAATCCTCCTTGGCCCTCGAGACGCTCCCAGCGGCGGGCGGAAGGCTTGCGACGACCCCGTTCCTCTTTCACCTTCCTCTCGCGGGCCGGCCTCGGCGTTCCACACTCATCCTATCTCCTTTTACTCCGCCAGGTTTCTCTTTAAATATTCCACTCTGTTTTCCGTGCTGGCGCGTTTCACGAATCTCGTTGTCCCGAGTACACAGGAAAGTTGGCAAGCGCCTAGCCCGAAAACTCGCTATAGGCACGGGACCGGGCAAAACTCGTTCCAGTGAATTAATCGCCGAAGTGAGGGGAGAGACGGAGGATGGATATGGAGAAACGGGCAAATTAACGGGAGATTGGTGAATAATTAATCACTTCGCTTTCGTCGCTGCATTACATTATAATAATTTAAAGAATCAATTATCTCCGCGTCGGTACGCACTTGTATCGTGCGCTTCCAGCCTTTAAGGCAGTACTTGCGGTACAGTCTCGCCGAACGTGAGTTTCAGAGAAAATTGCGAACGCTTATCGATGGCACAAAAATCTGCAAAAAAAATCAAGTGTATGGGAGGCGCTGCAAAAATTGTTTTCGTGAAATAATAATTCCAATTTGACAACAAATTGAAGATAAAAATCATTGTTCAACAAATTACCCGGCAACTTAACTATTTTCCTTCATAAAAATAATTCGTTTATTTTTATGAATACCTAAGAACTTTTTCAGAATTTGGTAATCTTTGAAAATTGCGTTTTTTCACAGCTTGAAGATAGAAAAAACGCGATTTTCAAAGATTACAAAAAATTCTGCAGAAATCCGTACGTATTCAGAAAAATAAACGAATTTTTTTTATAGAATGAAATAGTTAAGTTGCCGGGTAATTTGTTGAATAATGATTTTTATCATGAATTTGTTGATAACAAATTGCAATTGTTATTTATTATTACTCTTTAATTCCCGATATATCTAAAAAATTCGTCAACCAATTTTGTCAAATTTTTTTCAGCATATTCATCTTATGTTTCTGCAAAGCACTCCAATTTTTTGTGCAATTCTTAAGTTTCTTTTGGGCGGTAGAGCGTAAATCGTGTCGCTTGCGCGGGTCCGTTATAGGGGATGAATAAAAATCTCACCACCTTCAGATGCAAGAAAACTAATTCGAGATATTACGTTGATAGCCCGGATATAAATTGCTCGAGTGAAATAATCATCGTACCACTGGGAATCAAACGCGTCATCCTCTTACGCGGTGATTACCAAGACCGTGTGTATAATGAGACGATCCCTCGATTCGGTGACTCGACGAGGGGGTTTGAATATCCACGGTAGCGCGTTAATCGACCAGCGGATTGAAGGCAACGGCATCGAGAATTCCGGTGCAACCGTGCGCAGTCGAGCTCCTTGATCGTGAATTAATGGAGGCGTTTCACGGGCGTGCGGCACAGAGGAGAGAGCCTCGGCGAAGCTCGCACGTGAAGCATTCGGAGAACAGGAAATTGGTAATGAATGCGCGCCTCTCGTACTACCGGAGCTTAATTGGTTTCCATTTGGCGCAGCGACTCTCGAGCGTGGATCGGCAAGACGGTTGCACACGGTGCGCGAGGCGAAATGAGCCAGTAATTTCGCACAGAGCAGTGCCACGCGTTATTAATCCACCGCTATTGTCAGAGGCTCGATAAACAATTAGCCCGGTGCATCGGGAAACGAAAAAAAAAAAAAATAAAAATAAAAATAATCGCACCGAGTCTGAAATTTCAACGATATATTTCTCGTTCGAGTGCGGTGAGCGCGCAGTGTCAGCACTCTCGCGCTCGCGACATTCGATTATAGTATTAAACACGATCGGTACAGTTATAGTTCGGCGCACCTACCGCGGATGACTGCGTCCACGAACTCGGGATCATAAATTTAGTGGAGCAGCGACGAGTCGAAACGAAGTTAACGTAACCGGGAACGGCATGCAGCATGACCAGAGTACCGTATGTGTGCACACCGGCGACGTATTAATGATATGCTGACGAATTTCGTGGGAATGGAGGGGCGGGCAGTAGGGAGGTGGTTTTCGGGACGACTGTCTACGGTAATCTATGTACTGGCGAGTAGCAAGCAGGCGACGCGAGCCGCATCGGTATTTGCCAGTGGAGTGGAACGAGAGGATATATCAGCGATCCGACCGGCGGAAGGGCGGCTCGGTCGATCCTCCTGCACAGTCAATACGCCCTTGTGGAATCAACCCCTTCGACACGGTACACCGAGGCAGCGGTGGAAATTTGTCGATCGATCGGCTCTTCCGCCAGCGATAGAACTCACGTCGAACACGATATTTGTCGGCACTCGATGACCAACGGCAACGCGGCGCCGGACATCTCTCCGCTGTCGTCTCTCCCTTGTTCTCCGCCGGCTCTCTCGCGACGAGGCACTCTCTTGCATGACCAGAATTATAACCACCTCCGCGTCACGTATCCCGTTCATCGGATTAATGCCCGGAATACGCACGTGTGCGCGTTATGTATCAAACGGAGGATGGACGAGCTTACGCGCGCAGACGAATGGGCGGAACGTTATCGCACGAGGGAGAATGACGTTTCAACGACGACGAATCTTTTCCCGAAGAGAATACTCTCGAGGATACATTGTCTGGAATACCGTAAAATTGTCTCGGTTTTTTTTTTTTTGTTTGTTCTTTTTTTTTTTGTTTTTCTTTCGCTCGTTTGTTTTTCACACTTTCAGAGTGTCGGGGATTCTTTCTCTTCCCTTCAGTTCGCTCATACACCGGAGCGGAAAGGGGACGCAGGATCGATGTAACTCGTTCCTGTCCGTTATGCACTTGCATTCTACATGGAAGCTCTTTCGCGAATTTATCTATACTCGGGAGAGACGCGAAGAGGGTTTCCGTGTCCCGGTTGATCTCTCCCATGGGTCGAGAGCCGAGCGCCAGCAGCAGCAGCGGCAACGAGTTTGGAGTGTGTATCGGAAACGACGGGAACAAAAACCGTATACACCAGTGGCGAGTCGCGTGCTCCGGTGAGAAGCTGCTTCGGCTCGCGCCACGAGAAATAAAGACACACACATCGAGGAACGCTCCGTGTCTCCCTCTCCGTCCGGTGGGTTCGCGAATTCGCTGCCTGGCACACTGGCAAAAGCACCCCATTAAAATGCTAGCGACCGGGAAAACTTTGCAAAATTTATCGGCCAATCTTGAGTACGAATATTTACGAGCCACCGACCGTTGGAGGCGCCCCTCTCTACTGAGCTCACTTTATTTCAAGGTAGCTTTTGCCGGTACTCGCGAACGAAGCCCGGCCACTATTCTGTACCAGCGGGAACGCGCGCGCGGGTTTGCTCTAGTAACTGGCAAACTACCTCGAAATAAATGCTGTATACTTGACCTCATAAAAGTTTTCCGCGACCGCGCTCGCGGGCTTCGCTATAGTTACACTGCATATAGTACCGATAGAGAGAACGAAACTCCGGATTTACCCGTTCGCGAGTTAATCTAGTTCGAACGGTTCCTCTCGCGCCTCCGCGATATTGCGCTTGCCGACTGCGAATCTCGCGGGAGTAGGTACATACTCCGTCTTCTGGAATCTACGCCCTGAAAACTGTTCTCTGGCTCTAGCAGGCTAATCTCGATAAACGAGATCGATTTCGATATTTCAACTGCTATAACCCGGGAGACCCGTGCTTCACGATTAAATTCTGCTCGTTCGGGCTCCCACTCGATCGTGCGGTGACTGAAAAATATTTTAGGTATAGAGATATGCAGTTGTTTTTTTTAAATTTATATTGCATGTCGGATTACGGAAGACGGTACTGGGGATCGAATTTTAAGACAGTTTGGACTTAAGATCAATCTTAATCTCAAAGTTTGTCTCGACTACTTTACAGCGTACTTTAGATCTATTTTGCGTTTGAACTTAAAATCGAACCTTAGTTTGAACTTGAGATCGTACTCGAAACACAATCGAATTTTAGTTCAGGCTTAAGTTCGACCTTAAGATCGAACTTAAGTTCAATCTTATGTTCGAATTTAATTCAGATCTTAAGCACGCAATGAAATTCGAGTCAAACTCCGATCTTAAGTTCGATCTCAAAAGCGATCTTAAGTTCAAACTAACGTCTTGAAATTCGACCCTCAGATGAACAAATTAAACTTTATTAAAGAATACAGAGTACTTCGCCGTATTTTGCAATCATGCAATCGTACTCAAGTCACGATGCATGCGAATCGTTAAGCATCTTAGCAACGACTTACTCAAAGAAAAACGAAACTATGCCAGTTGCTAACCGCCGTCTCTCGATTGTCTAATTCAATTTTCCACACTACCTAAGGAATATAGAAATGAGGATTGACTGAGATACATGAAATTACACAGGTCACCGGAATATCTCGGTATGACTAATGACAAACGTACAGATTATCGATGGACTGGATGACTTCGGTCTTGTTCGAACTGTCAACGAGAATGGACGTTTGAAAGTTCGTACTTAAGATAAATAGTGTGATTGTAATTAGTGGGGTAAAGCGGGGTTAAATAGGTCAGTGGGGAAAAACGGGACAATTAGCAAAACGCAATTTTCCAATCATTTTCGGATGTTTCATTTTGTCTCGTTGAAACATCCGGATTTTCTGGCCCGTTTTCTCCCATTGTCTCATCCGAAAATTATTGGAATATTACATTTTGCCCCCCTCCTTCCTACATTACTAATTACAATCACACAATTTATCCGAAGTGTGAGCTGTCAAACATCCACTCTCTTTGACAGTCCGAACAAGATTTGTAGTCATCCCGCCAATCGATAATTGTATGTTTCACCCCAAAACCAGATACGCGTGTCGTTGATTTCGCTCCATCGCAACAATGTCATGGAGAACGTATAGGAAAGGAGCGGGGTAAAATGGAGCCCCATTTGGGATGTGACTTTTTTTTATATAAGGCGAAAAATTGACAATAATCTTTCGTTTTAGCCCAGTTTTCCGCTTTTTTGCTCTCCACCAAAATATATATTTTTCAGTACAAATTCGAGGGACTAAGGTTTACGGTGACTGAGAATCGAACGTTTCGCCCAGGAGCAACGATATTACGTGTATGCTCGACCGCGACGGGATTCACCGGTCGTCTTCAAAGAACGGCGAACTGTTCGACTCGAAGCAATAACGGCGAGTTTTCCCCGAGGCAAGAATATCTTGGAAACCTCATACTACACTTCGCCTCGTCGCTGTTTCCTCGCTCCTCTCCTGACTCGAGAATATCACCGGGTAAGAGCCGTATATAAGATCTCTGATCTTTACGCTATATCTACCGCAGAGATTCGACGATCGCTCGCGAATAACCGACTTATCTGTATATCCTCTATTTCCATAGAAACAAAAATTACTGTCCGATAAAGTTTGACCTCTTTCCGGATTATCCTCATTCCACATCGGTTCGGCGATTTTCGGTGTTTTTTTCGATGGGAATCGAGATCGAACGAATTCGGAAAGGGTCATTATCGTTTCAAGACCGTACGCTGCAGCGAAACTTTACCGACGCTTAAAAGAAAGTTGCCCCGAAGAGAAAGAGAAAAGGAGCCGGCAAAGAAGTATCCCCGGCAAGCGTTCTAACACGACTATGATACTTTCTCATACTCGCCAACTTCTCGCGAAACAATTTTCATATTCGATATCCCAAGCTCCTTGGACGATTCGCGAGGAAACATTTTAAATTCCTCCTCACCCCGTTCGCCTGTACGTGTCCGTGTGTATATGTATGTATATGTGTGTGTGTGTGGGGGGCGGGGGGGGGGGGGGGGGGGGGAGGGCGTAGCAACTTTTACGCGAAATCCGTGCCATGACGCGGGCCCGCGGCGAACGAGAGCTACATACCCACTTCCCGTCGGGCGGAAGCGCGACGAGGGTGCAAAACCGTGCAACCAGCCCAGAAGCGAACGCGGCGGCAACCTCGGCAGCCCGTCGATCGATGTAATCGTTTTCCCGCATAGGTAATATCGAGCGTCTGATCCGGTAAGTTATTTCAATGTGAAATCGAGAGCGTTCGCTCTTCCTCCCGTTCCACACCGCACCCAGCCCGTCGACGATAAACATAAATTGCACGCTCCGTCGAATTTTCGCAAGAACCCCGGGCTCACCTTTGGCAAGCCAGTCGCCCGGAATTTTCTATCGCTCGCGCGAGCCCGATACAGGACAACGATCGGAATTATAAACAGCGATATGGGAATATTAGATTTTGTGAGGGGTGCCTTCGACGATTTCAGGCCGAAAATCGTGCTTCATTTTTTTATGGGTAAAAAAAAAAAAGTGGCACAAAAAATTCCATGCGACCGAGTACTCGTAACATTGATCGGTTCGCGCGAGAAAAAAAATTCCCGGCTTCGAGTATAACGAATTATAGAAATTCCGTTATGGTTATTATTATTTTTCAATATTTTTTTTTTTCACGTGTCCTATTTTCCAGAAATGGATTTTGTACTCGAAACTGGGGAATTCGTTTACATGCTCTCAACAGTATTACAAACGAACAATGGAGTGGGATTTTTTGATACTTTTTATTATACAATAAAAAAAAAATGGAACACGTTTTTTGCCCGAGATCGTCGAGGTTTTTCCCTTGAGCGAAAACTCGACTGGATGAGTGAGGTAACTGACGATTGCCGCGAATTACTACCGCGGCTGAAATTGTTCCCTTTCGGCAGGTCGTCCTAGGATTCACTATGTGATTCCCGAGTCCCGGGACGCTACGGTAATAGATTCGTCACCGAGGGTCGGCGGATATTTGCAATTCGTATTCATCCATCATAAACGCGGACGTTGTGTACATGGCAAAGAGGTATACTCCATTCCGTAGTAAACAAAGCTCGTTTTCGGATTCCGTGTTATCCTTCCGGCCGTTGGTTTTCGTACTTTTATTCGCCCTTTCCGATTTTTTTTTTTTTTTTCTTCTTTTTTAACTCCGCCAATCCCCTCACCACCGAAACTCCGAACAAAGCGCCCGCATACTGCCCGAATGAACTATCGACATTGTTTTTATTTTTAGTTTCTCGCAACAAGCTTTCCAGACAGCGCCATCGATTTTTTTTTTTTTTTTTTTTTTCTCTCGCGAACGGGCCAGTTGCGGATCATCCCGTTCGATGGATATTAAAATACGAACAAGCTGTGAAGGCTCCTCCATTTTCCGGACGGATGTTAGTTAATGAAAATATTGTTCGAAATATTCGTAATGCACGAAGAGCCGAGAAGCGACGGAGCGGATCTGACGCGCTACGTGCGCGAAACAAAACAAAAAATGAACATACAGAAAGCGCGATTCATCAATTACCAAAGTCTCGCCGGTTTATTACGCGGCTCTCGAGACTTCGCGCGGATCGACACGACGAGATCGTCGTTCGTACGCGTCCAGACATAACCGCAGCGGACGCACACCGGAGAATAAAGAAGTCAACCATAGACACCAGCCCGTACGTACAAAGGGGAGAGAAAGTTCGATAACAAAGTTCAGAAAACCTGACTGGCAAAGCTCAGTCACCCCGACACCGCCCCTCCCCCCCCCCCCCCTCCCCGGTCCCACCTCAAAATATATGGGATAACTTTTAAGCCCTGCGACTTAGGCCCGAAAACATACGCGCCCCCGTTCGGCGGAGGAACCGCGGTGTATATCGCGAAACTAGTATCGTCAGCGGTCGGATGTCGGTCCGAGGGATTAGCCCGTGTGGGTGGGAGCGAACTGGGAAAGGGGTTGGAAGAACGTACGCAAAATTTCGACGTTTGATCCGTCGGGCGGCGAAGGCGGGGTTGTGCAGACAAGGGAATAATAACGCAGAGCGAGGCCTAATCCCTGCCTGGCATCGCGAGGCTCGACTCTCGACGGGACGTCGAGAGAAACGTATATACGGATCCCTCCTGCCCGGTCGACAGTCGCCCTGAAAATTTGATACGCGTCCAATCGCAATTCCACCGGCTGTATAGCCATTGCGATACGGATGACGGGAGGCTTACCGTCTCATCCGCCAGGAGCAACGTCAACCGTGCCTTGCGATACGTAGCCGCAGAACCTGACGAGCGGTCGGCGAAATTTTTCGAAAATTCGTTGCATTATCGGAACGTGGATTCGCGCGACGGGCGAACGTGCAGCTCTGAGGGGAATTGCAAATTCTACGGCGAGAGCCACCAGGCTCTGCAGAGCGATGGAACATCGAAGTTGGCGCGATGGAGATTGAATACGGTAAAATCGCCAACGAAAAGTCCGGTTGAAAAATAAAATCTGCCCTACGGTAGACTCCAACTATATCTATCCATAACTTTGAGCAGAGTGAAAAGGGTGAATTTGGACCGGTCCGTCTATCGTTTATTTACGCGTTAATTGGGGTTGGCCGTATTCACCACTTTTTCCCTAGACGTTACATTTTTTTTTTTCCACACGGCGATCGGAGATGAATTTTTTTGAAAATTTATTGTATCGTCGGGACGTCGAGTTTCCTTGCCACAGCCAGCCCTGCGTGCCCCCTCAGCCCTTTATCTGTACATCCACTTCGCGGCGTGACGGGAAATCGAAGCTCGCGTAATTGAGATGGAAGCTTCGCTGCACCGAAATTGGGTACGGTAAATGGCTTATGAAGCATATTGGATGGAGAGATAGAAATAAGTGTGCCGACAACTGGAGATTGTACGTTCCAGCGAGTGCCCATCATTGTGCCGTCTGCCCATCTATGCGGCGAAGGGTTGCCACAGGTTTGATAGTACGCACCGCTATAATACTGCTTTAGTGGTATGAAAGCTGGGCAGGATGGGCAACGCGGGGGGCCGCCGTGGTTTTCCATGGTGCGGCTACTCCATGAAATATTCAACGCGCCTCGGGCACTTCGTCATAGCTTTGTGCGCTGTTACACCGAGAGCGGGCGAGTGACAGAGAAAGTACAGAGATCCCACCCAAAAAACCGCCCGGTGCATCGAACGAACCGCCACGGCCGACTCTCGATCCGCCAGACGAATACATTATTTTTATTTTTATTTTTTTCTCCATTTCACTCCTATTACCACCTCCGGGCATTCGAGGTTACGTCCGCGGGGCAAACTTTCCGAGCCCGTCGAAAAGCCAGAACCGCTCGACTCGGCCAAAAGCGCCCGTTAAAGCGGGTAAAATATTGGTAAATATTGTTTCGCGCTTTCCCTCCCGCGAAGAGAGTTTATAAAAGTTTCATAGCCGAGACAACGGCGATACAAACTTGAGATATTTACGAGGGAAGTGAGAGACGCAAACGCTCTACTGATTCTTATTTTATCGCGCCCGCGGTGCACTATCGCACTCGGCGTGCCGAGAGAAGGCGCGCTCTGGGAGAGTCGTTGAATCTCCATCGAGTCCATCGACTAAATAAAGAACCGAATTAATGCGAGAATCCTCGAGCGTTATATTTTTCAGTTCATTAACGGAGGCAACAATGTGTTCTTTTTATCTTTTTCGGTTTTTTTTTCTTTTTTTTTTTTTTTTTTTTTCTTTGTCTTGAAATACAAGTGCAACGGTAGAATCTTGGTCGAAACATCGAATACGCTTTATAATTTTCTTCGCGCGCAATTCCACCGGGATAAAAGTCGACGAGGTCCTCGTCCTTCTCTCGGTTGAAGATAATTTTAATGAGATTCCCGCGACGGATAGATAAAGCGAGAGAAAATCCAAGCGGAGAGGGAGGAGAGAAGCTTTGCGCCGCGGAGAGTAGAGCAAAGCATAAGATGGAAAGAAGGTTAGAGGTGCGAGGGCAGCGAGTTGGAGAAGCTGGAGAAGAAACAGCCGGCAAAAGAAATAAGAAAGCATTACGGCCACGGCAATCTACAAGGGTTGCCCCGCTGGAGAGAGACAAAAGGGACGGGCCGGAGGGACGGAAAGAGAGGGCGAAAGAGAAGAGACCCTCGAGCGTCCGTCGTCGCGAATAAGCGAAAGGCTAATGACAAAAAAAAAAAAAAAAAACAAGAAAAAAAAACGTTGAATTAAAATAACAATCGTGGTGAGTGGAGAGTGGAGGGTTAGGGTAGCGCGGAATTTTTCGAGCATCCCCCCCTCCCCCCCACCCTGCCCACACCCCCGCATCCCTGTCGAGAGTGACTTGGCGAATCCGCAAAAGCGAGTTCTCACAATAAATTACGAGCCCCCGTCCCGATAAAACGCCCGCTCTTTTAACCCTGTAAACAAATAGAAAATGCATTCTGCATGCACCCTGATGGAATTAGCTTCGGCAGTTCGCGTGCATGAAGGACTGTGTGCTTTTGTGGTGGTCGTCGACATCGATATATAGAGAGTGCACACCCCTGCGTGCAAAATCGCGTTCCCGGGAGGGTGAAAAGAGATCCCTCGGCCTCGGGCCTCTTGCATCACGGAACTGTCGCTCGCCCTCGAACTGGATGGAATAAATGGATTACGCAGTGGGATTGAAACTTTAGAACCCTTCCAAGCTCGCCTGGATATACGTATATGTGTGTGTGTGTGTATATATATGTATATATAGATGTATATTTTTTTCTTCTTTTTTCTTCGTTCTTTCCGGACGAGTCTGCTCGAAAAGTCGCGCCGATAGCCGAGAGTCAGATTGTCGGACCCAAAATGTCAATTTCAGGAACGAGGGGGTGCGTATACCTACTGTAGAAGAAACGATCGTACCGATAGATTCGATTTTCGAGCGTCGGTGAGCGATTCGCTGGAAACCCGTCGTGCGGGAACTCCTCTTCGCTATCCGGGCAGCAAAAAAAGGGACGACACTCGAGATGTACGGGGCAGCTGCGATTATCAGTGACAGCGGTGAGGATGTGCCTTTTTCACAGCGCCGAAGATCGAGGAGAACTCGTTTTCCCTTTGTACTCGGAGGGTAGAGCCGGCGAGTTGGAACGAAATATCGAATTTAAAAAAACGAAGAAGTCCTCATAGAGAGCCTTTGTACACTATATAGCGATTCCCTATGTTCGTGAGATTTTCGAATCGCTATTACGCTCTGCACTTTGTAACGCGCGTGAAACAGGAAAAGGATCGTGCAAGTTTTGAACCTGCCGGAGACTTTTTGCCGATCGCAAACGCCCATGCCGTCTTTTCGGCACAAAAATGACACGGATGTTCGTAATAAATTTTTCAAGTACGTCTGAATTTTTGCAGATTTTTTTTAGCCCATTAACTTGTCATTCGAATCGTTCGAAGGTTGTCTCATGGCAAATTTCAGGTCCTCGTTCAACAAGGATCTGGTACGTGACGCTTCAATAAGCTACTGTCAACATGGGCCAAAAAGAAATAATCTTCATTATTTCGAATAAATAATACCGTTGATAAGCAATTGCAAGATTACTCGAACACGATGCATACATCACGAGACCCTGAATTTTTTCCGCTAAAAAGATAAAACAAATAATACCAATGGTAAACAATTGCCAAGAGTGCATTGTAATAATAAATTGTAAATTTAATGTGCCCAAACTTGAAATTTGCTTGCATTACTTACATTAATTGAACATAAATGTACTTTTTTGTAAAATTAAAATATCGGCTATTGAAGTTACTAATGTTTTGCCTGAAATAAAAAGAAGAGTTCATGGAAGTTAACAACATTACTGTAAAATTGCAACGCGCATGTGTTTGAAATTTCAGAAACAGTTTATGTAAAGAAGCTACCAATGCGGTTCATTAATTTTCAAAGCAACATTTTTTTTACAGTGTGTGGATTACTCGAACACGACGCGGACGTCTCGAGACTCTGAATTCTTCGCGATCATGCTTCGATGGACCGCAGCGAAGTACGACAGAGGATACACCCGATACACGCTACGCCACAGTAAATAGCCATACCAAAATATAGCGAAGGGCCGACGTTATCGGACTTATTGGATTCTGGCTTTCTTTGTAAGCTCGTCTGGAAATGCTGGATGGGATAAATGCGGTTGGCGCGCGGCTGTCAGAAAAGTAGGAATTCCCTTGGGATGCTGTTGCTGCTGGCGGCGTCGTCGGGTCGCTGTGCCGAGACGATAGAAGGGGAGGGGGTGGAAAGAGGGGGGGGGGGGGGTGTGGCACGGTGGAAGAAGCTATAAGAAGGTGAAGAACAGACTGACACGGATGGACCAAAAAAAGGAAAGAAAAAAAAGGTGCCAGGGAAAATACGTAGCAGAAATAAAGAAAAGAGAGAAAACGAGAAAGCATGGCATAAAACTCATAGCGTATACGCGAGAAGGAGACGATAGATTGCAACTGCCAGCGGGTAAGGGCAACGTTGTAGATCATAGGAGAGCTAGCAGTTTTGAATAATTTACGAAACTCTGTGGAATACGTTCGCCGCCGTGTGTGAAGTGCAGCGCGAGCGCCAAGCTATATACACAAGAAACAGGGGGTGGTAGTAGGGGAGGAGGGAGGGACGCGGGGGGGGGAGGGGAGGGGGGGTTTATACGTCACACGAGAGGAAATACTTTCGCATAAACGACCGACGCTCCGGATGTTTTATCAAATTTCTTTTGCTCTTGGTGTGTGTATATATAATGGCGGGCGAGAATAGAGAGAGGGAGAGAGGGAGATCTCCGGCGAGGGCTGCACGGCGCTACAGGAGAGAGTCACCCCCTGGGTGACATTGAGACACTGAAATTGCTTTTCCACTGTCTTGCATTATAAAAGTAAAGGCCCCGCGAAGCGGCGCGCACGGTGACCATTATATTTTCCTTCAGTTTCCCTCGACAGAATTTATAGTGGAACCTGGAGAGATGCCGCTATCTAATTATCATTGTGAATAATGTATCACGGCGAAATACGATTCGGCCCGGTAGGTCATGCAGAGTAGAGGGGTCGAAGACGGACCACCGGATGCAAAACGGCCCATTTCGACAAATTTTTCAAACGGATGAAAAAAAAAAAAAATAAAGGACACTGGTCCCTTTTGCCACCCCATGGCTATATGCTCTACTCAACTACTCCCATCAGCGGAGGCGTGTATTGGAGTAGTCGGTAGTACGTTTGTTCATATCGACGAAACCATTCACTCCTAGCACTCCTAAAACCTTCGGAGTACGTACGCGACCGTTGCCCCTGTTTCAGACCGAAACTACCCTCGGATACTACGGCTGTAACTCAACACGGAGAAACCGAGAGGTGGAAGGTTTACTGTCGCTGAACGTCCCATTCGCGTCTCGGACGATTGCGCCGCGAAGAAACTCCGTGAGCAGTAAACTTCTCCCCCGTGGGGAGTGCGGAAGATAAACACGCACGGGGTGAGAAACGCAAAATGGTACACCAAAGACGGATAAACACATTGCACGGATACAGACAGGGCTGCAAAGCACGGTGTGCGGTGTAGAGCTCGAGGCCCGGGCGGTCTCGAACTCGGTATAGGAAACAACCGCAGCAAGCGCGATAAATCTCGCGTTAACACTTGCAACGGCAATAAATCGATCTATGAGCGGAAGGTTCGTTCTCTCGAGTCGGCGGCTCCTCGAACGAGGCGCACACTGCGGATACTTTGGCAAAGAGGCTGCGAAGGGCACGAACATTTGAGCTTGAACCTCTCACGCTTTTATCGTCAATTATCCTCGCCGATGAATCGTTATCGGAGTGGTGAACAAAAAAAAAAAAGATGATTTCTCAGCGTGGCGTATACGGTAACTCTTCGCGAGTGATACGGAGTTAGGGCGAAATCGATGGCCCAGTCCTGAGCTCGATCGATACTCACCCATTTACGCGTAACGTATAGAGGCGCGAGTTAATGAATCATCGGGAGTGGCCGTACACGATTCTCGATTTAGCATGTACAGCCTCGCTCCCGAGGCTTTACGAGCGATAAAATCCAATTACTTTTATTAAAGCCTTTTAAACCAGATGGCAGCGGCCTGGTTCGGTGATGGGAGGCAGAACGAGAGGACCCGCAGTCTCTCCGCTCACCCGGGCCACGGACCCAGCCCGATGGGTATTTATTTTGCAAGCTACCAGGTAGGTACCTACCGGAAGAGTTGCAACTGCAACGTGCAGCGGCGCATCGACGAGCCCGGCGTGTCGCCTGCCCACCCTCTCTCTCTCTCTCTCTCTCTCTCTCTCAACGGCACGGCTTCAATCGCATTTTCCCTCCGGCCCTTCGTCAGTCCGTAACTCGTCGATCGATGGAAATGGATCCGCAATAAAAACGTGAGCTACATGGAAATTACAGGAACGAGAACGCGCGCACGCTCGCAGGCACAGTTCAACCATTTTTATATTCCATTTGTCTCAATGACGGTAAAACGGAATGCGGAATTTCTTGTTCATCGTCGATGAAGCCGAATGGTCGACGTAAAATTTATCGCAAGACCGCGAGTTCCAAACGTTGGGCGGTAAATCGTCCGGGCTTCCAGGAGTCTGAACGAGAGAAGCGGATGATTTTTTTTTTTTTTAATAAAATTAATATCTATATAGCTCTTCATAATGAGGGGTGGGCGAATGCCGGCAGACTAAGGGAAAACTTCAATATCTCAGCGGTAAAGTTAAGTTGTAGTAAAAAAAAAAACTTGGGTCGGTTGAAACTTTGCGCTGTCGACTGGAAAATACTAATAGAAAATGAAGTTGAGGTGGTCGGTATTAATGATCGCATTCGTGTAATACCAGCCACCATTTTTTTAATGTTCAACAATAATAAGTCTTCATCGACCGAACAAATGCAAAAGGCTAATAAAAGATCTCTCCAGAAATAAATAATTAATTCTAAATAACAAATCACTGTTAAATCAATGACTCCAGTAAGTATGCCAAAATGCGTTATCTATAAAAAAAAAAAAAGAAGAAACATTAATCTCTCCGAATGATTGTATGAAAAATGTACCAAATCTGTAAATTGCGCTAAAAACTTTTCTAGGCCAGCTAAAATAATGACACTAGTTTCAGACATTACGTTCTTGGCGTGCGTAACAAGATAAGTAAAGACTCTTCGAAATGAGGCTGGCCGGCATTCGCCAACCCTACAGAGCAGGTAGGAACGCGGATTTGTCTTTCGTGCGCGGAGATATTCTCCTCGCCTATTAAACCTTATACTGTTGTGATAAGGCGGGTGTAGAATGTGGAGAGGGGTCTCTACCGTTGCGGCAGTCCTCGCACGGCAAACTTGTCGAGCAATTAAGAAAAACAGCCAATTACGCAAAGTAGTTGAGGAGAACAATGGGTGGACGAGAGCGCGAGCCGAGGCACGCGGGCGCTCTCGGGCAACAATGGCCAGCGTTCACTTCGTAGCTATCCAGTTTTTGAATATAGCCACTGATCTCTCGGGCCGTTCTCGGGCGAATGTTCCCTTCCGTCGAGAGTTCACCGGAAAGCGCCCCACGACGATTGTACACCCCATCGGTACTTTGTTACCCCCGCGAGAGAGACGGAGAGAGCACCGCCCGGAACTTCTTATCTTATAAAGTTCTATGGTACAATAAAGCCAGATGGTTTCTCATTCTTCGTTCCGAGTGCGAGGAAGACTTGACCCAATTACCGGAAAACGTTGACTTTCCCAGCCGTCAACCCTTTTATATATTCCGCCTATTTCCTCGAGCGAATTGAGAGAGCGACCCGAAGATACCGAAGTTAAACTTTAATTAGCATGGCATTGATTATCGAACGATGCCGAGGAATATAAGAAACCAATTAAAAGAGAAAACCCTTGAGAATTTTATTCACCCCCGGAAATTCCGCTCAATGAAAATGCTAATTATCTCGACATTTTTTTCACCCCTCCCTCGTTGCTTCCCTTTGTGCTACTTTTACATTTTTTTTTTTAATTCGTTTATCGGAATCGCGAGGCTTGCACGCATGTGCCAGTACGACGTCTATCCCCGAGGCACCTTCTCTTGGCGAGGCTCTTATCTAAACTGGAAAACTTTCACGATGACGTACAACCACACCTTCGCGAGTCTGGACTCTGCCGCAGAATTTCTCAACTCTCCGCGAGAGCACTCGCGATTACGGTTTGTTATCTAAACTCTTATGGTGTATCGTTGCGGGAGACTACGTCCGAGAGTGTGGGATTTAAGTTAATTGTATCGTTAAGGTGATATGGTATAACCCAACATCCACCTGCCCCGCGCCCAGTTGCTAACAAAAACTGCACTGAATGCCGCTTTGAGACCGCGGACCAACGAGAAAAAAGTAAATTGTCTTTCTCTGCTTCTGGCGATTCCCCAGGGAAAGACAATTTTCCTTTTCGTCGGCGCATTACGGTCTCAAAACGACATCCAGTAGAATTTTTGTTACCGACGGCGGTATTTCACATCGCCTTGAAGCGCGGTGTAACATGTACGACGTGACATACGACTGCAAAAGATGTAGTTGGATTTTTCGAATCAATGCCATGTAAAGATGGTTGACATTTGGGGTAAAAGCGAAGTATCATCGGGCGCGGTATTGAATTCTACATCCGCTAACACTTTGCTTCTTCGTGAAATATCTACAATCTCCGAACGCCATTCAGTACAGTTTTTGTTACCGACTGACTCCGTTTCACGTCACCTTAAGGCCATGTGAAAGATGTTGACGTTTAATCCATTTGAAACCGGTTGACGTTTCGGATAAAACAAAAGCATCATCGGACGCGGTATTACATTGTACACCAGCTAATGCATTTTCCCGAAAAGTTTACCGTCTCTGAATCGTATTCATTACAGATTTTGGTTACCGACTGAGTCGTTTCACATATTCTTAAGGCGCTGCGTAATACCCCTTTCTCCCCGCACGACACGCGCCCGGTCGGTAACAAAAACTGTGATCCATGTTTTTTCACGCGTGCTAACCGTTTCCGGTCGCAAGCGAATTCTTACACGACACAGATATCAATTCAGTTCCGTGTAAGAATTTGCTTTCGACCGTCCGTGGTCAGCATCGTTAAAAAAAAGTCATTACAGTTTTCGGTTACCAACCGCGGTATTTTCGCAGTCGTTGCCGATGGTAAAAAGGGGTCCGCTGAGAGACCGAATCACGAAGCATAACGATCGCATACGGCCCTGTTCGTAGCTGCAGAGCTCGGTCGGAGTGGGAGAAAGCCAGTGGAGTCACCAACGCCCTATGAATGACGTCAGGTGTGCACGGCGTTAGTATGCGGACGACAAGTGCCGAGATATCATTCCGTCCGCTCGGTTTCATTAGCTGAAATTATTAAACGAAAACAACAACAAAAATCTTTGTTTTTTCATCTGTACGAAATGGCCTTATCCGCAAGAATAATCTTCGTACTGCTCGCGACAGTGCTGTGCGCCTTTATAGGTGAGACGCTATACGAGGCCATCGTAGCGGAGTAAACGTTGGAACGGGGGACGCGCCTTGAACGTACACTGGGCGTCACCATCTTGGATATTTTACGCTCGCTTTTATTATTATTATTATAACGTGCAAGCGCGTTTGATGAAATATCGCCGCGGACGTAACGAAGTTAATTTAAAAAAACGTCCTCTCATTCGTAATAGTGAATCACTGTAGCTCCCTCTGAAATTGGAGCAACGTCGAATTTTCGGTTCGCTCACCGGAACGTAATTTTCGACTATTTACTCAGGCTACCACGCGCACGCCGTACTGCTACGTTAATTATGAGTTTGTCAATGCACGCTTCGAAAAAAAAAAAAAAAAAAAAAAAAAAAAAAAAATTACCTTTTAATTAGAGACCTTGGTACGAATAATTTATCCACACGAGCCAAAATTGACCGATAATTACTGTTTACAGGATGCGAGGCCATACGTTGCTACCAGTGCAGCAGCGACACGGATCCCGACGGTCAAGACATATGCGGGGCTTACAACAAATTCGACAAGTACAAAAATATACCGATCGAATGTAACAATCTAGATTCCAAGACGCCCGGTACATTTTGCGTTAAAATCACAAAACAGAGTCCACGTGGTTTCATATGTAAGTTTCCATTTTTTTTAAATTAAGAATATATTTCATTTCTATTAGAACAAACATTGACTATCTCACACATGCTGTGTGTGAAATTTCAGCTCGATCAGCCGAGGCATTCTCGACTTATAGCGGTTCTAATTTTTCGCGCCTGAGTCATACATATATACATATATACATACATACATACATGTATCTGGACAATTGTTCTAAATATGCTTTTTTTCATGTTTTATAACATTATTTATTTTTCACCATCACAAAGCTTTCTCCATTCGGAAGCAAAACATTAAAAAAATTTTGAAAATTATTAACAATGTTACTCGTATTTTCCCCAGGGGATGGAAGATGGCGTCAGGTAATAAGAAGATGCGCCTCCGTGACCAGCACCGGTGTGACCGGTGTGTGCAATTGGGGAGTCGAGGAGAACGGTGTTTACTGGGAGGAGTGTTCCTGCTCGAACGACTCGTGCAACGGTGCGACGAGCCTCTTCGCCACCTCGTCGATTTTCATCAGCGCATTCGGCATTTTGTACACGATATTTTTATGGACCTAGAGAAACGCGACGGAGGACCGTCGATATATTCCACGCGAGCTCGCGAAAACGCGTCGTCCCGAGAGTTCGAGTGGATACGAGAAAATTTGTCGAGAACCCTTCGAGTATTAGCGGAATCCCAGAACAAGATTAGGATGATCGTTCCGTCCATTTTTGCTTCCTCATAGAGGAGGCTATGTTTTTTGTTTCTCTCAACGACAATGAACTCGTAGAATTTTGTACAAAATCGCGAGCCCGACCTGATCAAACACTCGCGAATTCCGGAGGTGAAGTTTCCTTGTAAAGAGAAAACGCTCGCGCCAGCATAGAGACAGGGGAGGGCAATTGACGTTGGGAGAGAGAAACAGGGAAAGCGAACGGGAGAGTCTTTGAGACTCGATGAGTTCACTGGAGTGGCAATAGCGTGGGTGCTTTTAGGCACCGACAATGACCCCTCGTTAAAACGCTCGTTAGAGGCATCTCCCTCCCCGATTCTCAAGCCCGTACAATCTCAACTGCCAACAGGCTTCAACCACTCGGAGAATTCATGGTACTCTACGCCACGAGTACCAACGCCGCCCTCCTCTCGTCGCGGATGCGTTCTCGTCATTCGTAATCGAATTTCTTGTTTGTTTGTTTTTTTTTTTTAACCCCGCAACAAAAATAATCTACGTTATATTGTACATATAATTAAGTAAGCGACTGCCCGTAATTATTAACGAGTGTGTGCGCTGTACGCGCATCGCTGATCCGTCCATTTTACTTAGTCGTATTTATTAGACACGCAAGACCGTCCGATCAATTTTTTTTTTTTTAAGCGCACAGATCTTGTTGATACTTTTATAAATAAAACTGTTAATG
Organism: Amblyjoppa proteus; assembly: GCA_963922035.1. Lineage (NCBI taxonomy): Eukaryota > Metazoa > Arthropoda > Insecta > Hymenoptera > Ichneumonidae > Amblyjoppa > Amblyjoppa proteus. Next base: position 7,691,757 of record OY998228.1, on the reverse strand, counting down.
TAAGCCACGATTCGATGAGTTCTCACTCGTCTCTTACCGTAAAAGAGAAAAACCGACTATCTCATTGTAGGAAAACCCATTAGAAGTTTTTGTTTCACGATTTTACGAGTGAGCAGTAAAATAGCGTGCCCCTGCATTTCACAGTGGCTCTGTGAAAGCGCCCTTGGCTGCCTCCGCGCACTCGGAGAAGTACACTTTGATCGTAAAGGGTTAACGAAAGTTTTACTTATTTTCAAAGGGTTTGGCCCGCTGCACTCTCTCTCTCTCTCTGCCGAGATGATTTCCAGCTGTTCCAGCGAGCGCGAACTCACGGGGCGGTGTCGGTGACTGCTTCAGAACTTCGCTTTTGCTTGTTCGCCGATTACAGCTGAAGAATTCCAAAGCGAGTTTCTGGAGCGCGAGGGAGGGATATTCCCGTGAGCCGGAAACGAAGAGCTGCGCCATCGCCCGAGCCCAACAGCGGCGGCGGCCATGGAGGCGGGAGGGCCTCCCGATTCAGTCCCGCCGCGATGTACATCATGTTAATACCGGAAATTCGTTGGTCGCGAGAGTTAATTACGTCACGTGACTACCCCGAGACTATTAATGCTACGGTTAGAGAGGGTGGTGGGGGGGAACGCCCACCGCTGAACACAATGCCCATCAGGCTGTTTAGGCTCCTCCATATATTACCGCTGAAACCCGGCTATAGCCTGCACCAGCCCGGAGAGGGATGCAACCCCTCTCGCTCAGAGTAGCGCATCAAGAGCGTTACTTGAGACACGTTATAATTAAGAACCTTCTGCCTCTCTCTCTCTCTCACTCTCACGGGGCCCCTCCCGAATGCTCCTCTGTTTGCTGCTGCTTTAGCTTTTGATTTACCACCTTTCTTCCCGTGGGAATATAACCGTCTCGAGTTTCTTAAGTGGTCGTTGGATTATGTTTCTCCGGTATATTATTACGATAAATTCATTTTTTTTTTTTTGTTTTTTTTTAAAGTTAATATAGAATGAATGAATACACTGCGACTGTAGGTCGAGCAGCCTCGAGCACTGCCTACGATAGTTATCCGGCCGGTATAAATGTGTCCGGCGAAGTTCGTAAAGCTAAGCTCGTGCCAATTTTAATAAGCATCGAGAATGCCGCAATGTGGCCACACTGCGGATTTCGAAGCTTGCCAAAATTTTCCTTATAACCATCGGAGCGCCTCGTCGGTTTTCATCTTGACCAGACCGCGCAGGGCCACGATGTGTCGGTGAGGCTTTGCAGCTCGTTCGCCCGTTAACGCGACCGCATCGTGGCCATTTGCAAAAGGGGTAAAAGCCGAGGTAGAACGGAGAATTCGTCGAGCACCTTCGCGATAGTGTTAGCTTCATGAGCTATCGAGGTTTCGGGTTCTTGGCGCTCGGGCCAGGCTCACTTAATTTTCGGGATAAGAGTGTGGGTCGACTTCAACCCCCATCCCTCCCCTCGCTACCGTTTTCGTCCTTATTACATCGGGTCTCTGTGGTTAATTAGGCCGGTCTCCGGCTTACCGGAAGTTGAGGGGCCTCTCGGACTCGAGAACGCCAACGTTACGGCGGAACACCCGGAGGCTTTATAACATTCCTAACGTACCTCGGCGGTCACATCGCGCGGAAGTGCTTGAGCCCCTCCGTCATAAATTCCGCCCCTCCAAAATGGATTAATTATGTTCAATATGCGTTTAAACTTCGCCTCGAGAGAAGCTACGTACGAGATAGAGTGAGCTCCTATTAATCAAAGTTATCGTTAATTTCAAATTGGGCCAAAGATTAAACTATACATTGTTGTTGCGGTATTGTTCACCTTTAGGCTATTATTTTTCTTCCGAAAGTTCTCTGCGATGAGCAGGATGAGCGGGCAAAATGTGCCGGTGTCCTCGGGTCGAGATGGGGTTTTTTTTTTTTTTGTTTACTAAAAAAAAAATTGTAAGAATAATCAGTTTCGCTCTGGTGGTCCGTTTTGGCCCGCTTTCTCTTGTAACGCCACGTCCCCAAGTATCCGAGGTAAAGAAAGGACTATCCATCCATTAATATTCAGCGGCGAGAGGGACGACCAACGCAACCCCAAATACACTTGGCGCGTGGGATTGAATTAAGTAACTCGTTTCGGGTAGCTCCGAAGGCGAAAAAAAAAAACAATGGCGCAACCGAAAAGAAACGTTACTTAAAAAGCGTATTACTCTCCATTACGCGCCATTAGCGAGACTTTATGAAAACAGACGAGTGCGCGGTAAATTTTCTTTCCGGTTGGGGATTAACACCAGGGAAAAAATATACCGCCGCTATATTACCACCCAGCAGTGGCCTACCTAAAGTAAAATGGCGAATTAAGAAAATTTTCGAAAATTTTCGAATCGTTTTTTAAACAGAACTGGACAGTACTTGAAGTATCCGGTAGTTCAAATACTTCAAGTACTTTTTCACGATTTGAAGTACCAAGTACAAGAAATATTTCCGAAATACGAATATTTCACTGATTTTTCTCCCGACTCGATATTCCATCATAAAATCCACGCCGAAAGTGAGAAGCAAATATTCAAATGCGACAATACTCCATGCGATATTTACCATTTGCAAACATTTCAATTCTGAGCGTGCGAGGCGCGCTGCGACGCCCCTGATATAAGCATTTTTTTTTTTTTTTTTTTTTTTTTTAAGACAGGCCTAAAAACGCGCTCGTCAAGCTCGAGCGCGTTTTTAGGCCTTGACGAGCTTGACGAGCGCGTTTTTAGGCCTGTCTTAAAAAAAAAAAAAAAAAAAAAATGCTTATATCAGGGGCGTCGCAGCGCGCCTCGCACGCTCAGAATTGAAATGTTTGCAAATGGTAAATATCGCATGGAGTATTGTCGCATTTGAATATTTGCTTCTCACTTTCGGCGTGGATTTTATGATGGAATATCGAGTCGGGAGAAAAATCAGTGAAATATTCGTATTTCGGAAATATTTCTTGTACTTGGGGATGACGACGTCGGCCCGACTCTTGGCGGGCCGACGTCGTCATCCCCAGTGGAAATACCCCAGACTGAAGTTCGTTAATATTTCATTTAGGGCTCGGTACCCGGGTTCCCGCCGTTCTTTGCTCTCGGGCGTTTTTTTTTCTCATCCCTTCAATACAGCCCTATCTTTCACTTTTGTCTTTTTTTTCACCACAAAGCTTTGCCAACGTCTGCGGCCAGCACAGTATTTCTGAATCGAGATATCATGTATACGCAATTTGGGCAGACGTACATTCCATCCTTCGTTCTTTCACATTTCGACGCGATACTAAGTACGTGCCGCGGGAGGGGGGGGAGACTGGCTACCGACCCGAGCCGACCCTGTACAGCCAGAATACCTATAACGTGGCGGAAGATGCAAAAAAAAAAAAATGTTTTCAATGAAAAAAAAAATACTAAGTATGTACATGCAACGTTATTTTTCTACTCGGAGTTCAAGACGATGATCCGTCCGAGCATTGATCTCTCCAAAGAAAATATACTATATCTGGAGTGGCCACCGCTGTCTGTAGGAGGCACGGGAAAACACCGGCCGAAAGTACGCGAGAAGTGCGTGCACGCACGAGGTAGAGTGAGAAAAGTAAATTTCGTTCGAGGCGATCCCACAGAGAGGGTCCGCGAGGAGATGGATACATCGGAGAGCGAACGGGAGGCATAGCTCGTAAAGAGGGTGAGGAGATCCGTCGTCGGTGAGGCTACACGAAAGATACAGGGGGTTGCGTTTTAAGACTTTAAAAATAAGAAGCACTTTCCCGGCTTTGTTTCGAGAACCCTCCAGCCGCCCTTTCGTATTTACCCTGGAGATTCTCGTGGAGTGAGTTTCAAAATCGATAACCCGAGGGCTTTCCCGACGAAGCAGTGGGTTTTCTTCTAAACCCACGGATACCTCTTTATACCCCTAAAACTAGTATATTTTTTTGTGCATTTACATTTTTTTTTCGATGGCTTAACGTTCGTCGAAACGAACAATGATCAAAAGAAATTGCTCATCATAATGGGCACGTTGAGGGTACAGCGAAGCGATGCATATTAAAAACTTGAGGGAACCGCTCGATATTAAACTTTGAGCGGTAAATCAGACCGGGTTTGACGCCAGAACGCCCGCTGGAAGAGCTTTGAAAAATAAAAAGGATCCCCTCCCCCCGCCCCCCTGCGCGAGCGCCTGGATTTGATTTATTCCGTTCGCAAGAGGCGGTCGGACGTGAGTCCTGGCCGGGCATCAGCGCACAGCCTCGATGCAACCTCTCGACGATAATAAATTATTGGAAACTTCATTCGTTATCAACGTCGACGGTAACGAATAGTTTCCAATAACCGAGGGACGCGAGCGAGAGAGACCCGCTTGTTTTATCCCGAGTCGGCCAACTTTCGCCCCCCCCCCCCCCCCCCCCCCCGCCGCAAACATGCGCCGAACCCGTAGCCTACTCTCCGAGCTTTACAGGAGGATAAATAAAAGTTCGACTTTCCAGCACGCAAATTGCCCAGGGACGAGCAATAATCGTCGTGTATCCGGGGACTCGTAATGGGAAAACGAAGAATTTTCAATGGCGATACGCGAGTTATGCATCGTGTAGGCTGTACACAAAGGCATTTTCGCGATATCGATACAAGTGGCACTCAGCCGATTGGGGGTCTCCTCACCCGACTGCAGACCTACTTCGCGTTTCCTTCGAGGCATGCTTTTAATAAAGAAGAACAAAACTTACCCTTCTCAATCCCACGCTATCCGTAGAATTTATGTGATGGAGGTTATCGGGACCATTCGAGATTTTTCCGAAGGAATTACACGTCCAACGCCGATTTACCCTCGGGGAATCAGCTTGATTGCAGCGTGAAAGAGTAACGCCGAGTTGAATAATGGATGCAGCCTCCACCGCTGTTTCGCATCGCCTCTTGTTCCGGCACGATTCACCTCCGAAGAATCACGGTCTCGGCTGCAAAAATTAATCGAAGTCGAGAGTCCTATTATCATCCGGCACGGCATCTTTTCGCATAATTTCTTTGGGTCAGTCGTGTACAATTTCTTCACCTTCAATGAACCACTGTGTTCGCTTCGCGAACTTTGTCGATGTGAACAATGTGAATATCACGATGTCAAAACTGAACAAAGGGTGTGCGTAAACAGTAACGGTCGAACGGTTTGACGATCGGCAGAGGAAGACAAAACAGTATTTAGGCGAGCCAGTCAATTTAGTGGTTATGCGAGCAATTCGAAGGGTATACTGATATAGTTCGTCGTGCGACAAGTGGACGACGTGACTACCGCATGCTGTCCACCCGAAGTCGACAGATTTACCAAGATTTTCATCATTTAACACTCGATCCGACAAGTTTTTAAAAATAATTCATTTGCATCACTAATAAAACGTCCCAGGTAGCAAAAAGACATCTGGTATGAAAAAGGGATCTAAATGGGTTACATATGGACGTCCCGATGATAACTAAGATATCCTACGTCGAAAAGTTAATTTTTTGGATGGATGGTAAATTTCAGATGCCGTCCGGACAGACATATGGAACCCATTGAAGTCACTTTTTAATTACTATTTTTTTTATGCTATTTCCCAAATAGCTAAAAGACATTTGGTACGAAAAAGTGATGCGAATGGGATGCATATTTTCGCCCGAAAGGTAACTATAAGCTATGCTACGTCTAAAAGTTAACTTTTGGACGGAGGATAGCTCAAAGTTACCATTCGAGCGGACATATATAACCTATTCGGATGACTTTTTCGTACCAGATGTCTTTTTACTACTTGGGTTGAGGTGTCGAACTAGAATCGACTAGAGCTGTTGCAGAAACTTTGTCGAAAAGCACAAAGAGTATAGCGCAATATATCTCGTTGCACCGTATACTACGAGAAAAATGGGGAAAAGAGATTCATCGTAGCTAGTAAAGTATTAACGTGGAGAGCACGTGAAGTCCACGCAGTGTTTACACGAGCAGGTCGAAGAGCACTGCTCCACCACTCATCATCAGATAAACGGAAAAGAGGACTGCCGCATCCCGTAATCCGGAAGTCGTTCGATTCCCCGTCCACGTTAACATATGTTTCCGGTTCGCAAAAAACGCTGCGTTCACTGCAGCTGCTGGCGACTTTCACTTTTACTCCCGCGAGTTTTATCAAATTCGGGATTCCCGGGTATTTTTCAGTGAATAACGATTGTCGCTGCAATCGCTCGCAAGTGAATTCCCTCGTCGCTTCTGCGTGTTCGTGTATTCCCGGGGAGTTGGAACTTTGAGCGGACCGTTTTGCTTGCCGGACGGTGTGTTTTAACCCATTTCTGGCCGGGGTAGAAAGGGATCGAAGGGGTTTTATTCGGGATTGATTGAACAGAAGGATGAACCTCGCTAATGGAGCTGGTTTTTCCCGATCGGATATATTGGCACTTGTGACTAGACTCGCCCTCGTAACCGCCATGGGATATTTAAGCATGCGATGGCTCGTCAGTCAAATGGATCCAACTATCAAATCCAAGAAAAAAGCGAAGAGAAAGGTTTATAATGATATTTTATCGCATGTACAGACGATTCTCGAGTTATAGACTTCTCACGTTCAAACCATTCCTCGCCTCTGTCGAAGGCTTAACCTCTTCGCGCGCCATTTTACGAAAAAAAAATCCTTGCGTTGGTCAATTAAACATTTATTTTTTTAGGCTGAGCTACAACTGAGAAAAATGGCCGAGGACAATGCTCTAGGAGCTCCCATCAACACAGATCAATTGTCAGATTACGAGATGATGATAGCCAGCCATCTCGTCAATCCTAGCGATATCAATGTATCATGGAACAACATAGCGGGACTCGAATCGGTTATTCAAGAACTCAAAGAATCTGTCGTGTTGCCCATTCAGCGGAAAGATCTGTTCGAAGACTCTCAACTAACCCAGGCGCCGAAGGTTTGTTATATCCATGAACAGTTATCGTCTATTCTGTTGATGCGCATAGAACAATGTTAATTATTGTCTTTTTTTCAGGGAGTATTGCTGCACGGACCACCTGGCTGCGGAAAAACTATGATCGCCAAGGCGACGGCCAAAGAGACTAACACGCGTTTCATAAATTTGGATGTGAGCATTCTGACTGACAAATGGTATGGCGAGAGTCAGAAATTAACAGCAGCTGTATTCTCTTTGGCTGTTAAACTGCAGCCCTGTATCATCTTTATAGACGAGATTGGTAAGTACAGGGTTAATAGTGGAAATGGTAATTGGTACTTTTTGAACTTCCCATTCTCATTATTTTTAATGCAGACTCATTTCTGAGGGCGCGAAATTCAACCGATCACGAAGCAACGGCTATGATGAAGGCACAATTCATGTCTCTGTGGGATGGTTTGATAACGGATCCCGCGTGCACAGTCATCATTATGGGAGCTACCAACAGGCCCCAGGATTTGGACCGAGCGATTCTTCGACGTATGCCGGCGACGTTTCACGTTGGCCTGCCAGTAAGCCGTTTCGCTACACTCGCAATTTTCCGCCGAAATTGAAACGTTCTCTGACAAACGATTGTCTTTTCCTTTTTTCTTTCAGAGTGAAAAACAACGGGCGCAGGTGTTACAATTGATACTGGAGAACGAACCAATCGCCGAGGACATCGACGTCGTTAAATTGTCCAAGATGACCGAGGGATTCTCGAGTTCGGATGTGCGCGAGCTGTGCCGAAACGCGTCGGTTTATCGTATCAGGGATTACATTCGACATCATACTCAGTGAGTACACGGTACAATTGATGTACCCGAAAACGCGTGGAACACTCGAAGTGTCGCATTCACGTAAATGTTCTTTTCCAGGACGGTGCCGAACAGGACCGTGAACATAGAGACCGACGAGGAGGAATATCACGACGCTGTACGTCCAATAACGATGGAAGATCTCGTTACGTCGGTTAACAAAATGCGACTATCGAAAGTTCAGACGGGTAATCCGATGATTAAACTAGAATTGGATTAAATTTATCAAACAGACTTAAATAATTTACGAGCGAATGAATCTGACGATTTTTTTTTTTTTTTTTGAATGCGTAAGCGCGTGTTTTTTTTTAAGAAAACTGGGCCCTTGTTGAGTACTTTTACTTTTTTAGTTTGAAGCTTTAAAGTCCCCTTACTATTTTACAATTTAAGCGCGAGCTGTAAATACGTATCGTAAATTGCCGATCATTATCGATCTAGTGTAAAAAAGAATGTACCGAGCAACTCAGATACCGGAAGTACCGGAACGCGTAATAAATTTATAGGTACGTCACAGGATAATGTTGAAACGGTTTGTAATTTATACGAGAGTCCTGATGGACTTGCTATCAATAAAGAAACATCGTGTTAACACTCCCTTTTTTTAATTCGGAACAGAATGGCCCGTCCTTGATATTTCTGTCGCTTCCGCGAAGTTCCGTATCGTTAATTGAGCGAATGGCGTCGCTTTGATACGCAGGCAATGACAGTTCGGGTATATTGTTAACCTCCAATTTTTTCAGTGTCATTCCCTTAGGGAGACTCCGTCCTTCTGTTTTGTTTCTACTAGAATGTTTATTCTTCGCCGGTCGGTTGTGAATTATATTGCGTAGAAGTAAACGGCGAGACAAGGGACGACTGCAAATTACTGGTACAGAAATTATCGCCGAATTAAGCGAGTTAATAATTAACAATGGAGAAAGAGAGGCAAGTGTTGAGTAATATTTTGCAATGTATAACCATCACAATTTGACATTGAAAAGGTAAACAGCGGTCGAATAACAAATTATGCCGATATCGTAAATTTGCAGATTTACGATGCTCCTTCTGGAGCCAGGCGAGATATTCTTTGAGGATTACAGTGTTCGCATGCGACTGCAAGATCCTTCCAATCCAGGTGCAAACGAGTGGACCGACGGACGTTTAAAGTTATGCTGCAAGTCTATGGTTTTTGTTAGCAAAGATATAAACCAGCCTCTCATCAAGGTACAGCTGAGAGAGACTGTGAAGGTAGAAAAGTCTATGACAGATGACAGTACACCAGGGTAGGTACCGCTGATTCTGGCTTCACCGATAACATATTTTAATACAGATAATGTGCTTGAACCCTTCACGTACGGAAACTTCGTGCCAAGTGTGGCTACACAAGCCAGGGAATCCACAATCTTGTCAGTGTTCTATTCGATATATAATTTTCCGATAACAATAGTACGCTATATATTGACAATAAAAATATTATTTAACACGAATATAATATTGCGAACATATGCTTCAAAGTATTTTACTGAATTTTAATATCATCAATATCTTTTGAGATTTTTATACAACACAAGCTAAATGGTTTGGAATCTAAGTCCTTACGCAGCAAGGATGTGTTTTAGCACAGATAATGTGCTGTAAGACAGATAATGTGTTTTAACACAGATAATGTGCTTTAACACAGATCCAATGTCTTGGCTGTTGCCTGCAAACAATACGTTGAGATGCTCAAGGGTAATCGTCTTGAGCCGTACAAATTCGTTCATCGCAAAGCCTGTTTCTTGTTCAGTTTCAATTACGCCAATGTAGACGATTGCCTTCCACATATCATGCAACTGCTCAGGGCAGCGACTCTCCCAACTGCGGAACAAAACGCTATGGTAACATTAGGATTGAGTTACGTACCGTCCGTAAAAATGGATAACGATCCGGTTTGCTGATTTCCGAAAATCTTCTGCAGATTACAGCTATAATACATTCCAGACAGTCAAGGGTGTCTTTTGATACCTCTTGGCTGGAGGATTTATACGAGCAGGTAGTTCTCGAAGTTCAAGCCAACAAAATTCGACCTCTTGTTGTCAATCCTGGCAGAGTACTGCTGACCAACAGTAGAATCTATTTTCAACCTTACAACAACATGGATCAGGTGAGTGGGAAGAAGGATGAACACAAAAATTTGTCGATGATACAAGCACGAGAGGATTTTCATGGTAAAAGGGAGTTCATGGAGAATGAAATTGTTTCAGTATCCTGTATTGAAGATTAATTTGAAAAGCGTGAAAAGCGTACTGAAACGCAGATTCCTCTTGAGGCAAGTGGTAAGTGTCTGTGGAGGAAAGATCGCATAAGAATTACCTGTGTGGTTGTATAAACTGCGTTTTGCAGGGATTGGAGATCAAGTGGAAACGTCCACCCGACAATAAGCTCGAATGTCTCTTCCTGTCGGTTAAAAGCCAAGAAGAAAGAGACACCCTTTACACGAATTTAACGAGTCAACCGGCTCTTCGTCTCGACACGATTCCACAGAATCAAATGACGATGCAGTGGCAGAACGGGGCTCTGTCTAACTACGACTATCTTTTGTACATCAACAGGTGATTCGGTGTTTCACGAATTTCGTATTCTCTGAGAATATCTTATGCACACGAGATTATCACTGATGCGATTATTAATTCCAGTCTCGCCGATCGAACCTTCCACGATTTGACCCAGTATCCCGTAATGCCTTGGATTATACGGGACTATTCTTCCTCGACGTTGGATCTAAACGATCGTAAAATTTATAGAGATCTCACGAAGCCTGTCGGTGCCTTGGAACCCAATCGATTGGAAAGATTAAAGGTAACATTTTTATTTTCATTCTGTCCTTATTTGTCTACGAGGCAGTTATCGGCGTTAGCAGAATTAAACGCTCGAGATTTATCTCAGGAACGGTACGAGGAAATGACGGAGAACAAATTTTTATATGGCTCTCACTACAGCGCTCCGGGATTCGTATTGTTCTATTTAGTAAGAAAATATCCTCAATACATGCTCTGCCTTCAGAACGGTAGATTCGATCATCCCGACAGAATGTTCAACAAGTAAGTGTTTCCGAACGGTCTCTCTGTCCCCGTTCTTCATTCTGAAATGCATGCACATGATCACATCCAGTGCTAGATATCAATGAGGAAAAAAATGTACCTTTCACCCTGAATCTACAACTACTCTTCATTGCTTTAACGACTCTGCAGAATCGATTTATTGTTATGCTCCTTAACAAGAAAAAACCTAACAGTGTAGCCGACGTGTGGAAAAATGTATTGGTGAATATGTCTGACTTTAAAGAGCTGGTCCCCGAATTTTATGACACGAGCAACGGTGGTGATTTTTTAGTTAATAGTTATGCCATTGATTTTGGATACCGGCATGACGGTTCGAAAATTGGTGACGTACATTTACCACCTTGGGCTTCGGGTAATGTATTATTTATTTATTTATTAAATGCTCAACCAGCACGCAAAATTTTACCGACTATTAACGTTTCTGATTTAATCCCAGGGCCCGCTGACTTTGTACGAAAGTTAAGAGACGCTCTGGAAAGTGACTGGGTATCACAGAATCTTCACCATTGGATCGATTTGATATTTGGATTCAAGCAGCGGGGTAGCGAGGCCGAAAAAGCTGACAATGGTGATAACTCGTAGTTGAGAGAGTTCAACAAAGTACAACAGAGAAATAATGTCGCTCGTATTTTTTTCACATTTTTCACAGTATTTTTTCACCTGTGTTACGAGGGAGCAGTGGATCTGGACACGATCCAAGACATTAACGATCGTCACGGTCTCGAGGTACAGATAATGGAGTTTGGACAGATACCCAAACAGGTTTTTACACTTCCTCATCCAAAACGTTTGATATCAGTGCCGAACCCGATATCGGACGAGAGCCTGCCAGCCTCCAAGCAGTCTGCAGCGATCGGTAATAAATGCATTAACCGAGTACGTTCGAGAGCTCGGAGACGATCGTTTTTGTCTTCAATTATTTTGCAGGGAATGAAAGTCTTCCTAGAAGACAAACCTTGCAGCAGTCGACGGTATTCCCATCGCACAAGGAGGCAGTTTCGAGCGTGTGCTTGATGAACGGCGGCTTGGGTGACGACATTGCTTCCGTGGGACACGACGGTGTACTGAAATTATATTCGGTGACAAGTGGAAAGTCGACGCGAAGTGTGTCACTTTCCTCGTTACCCCTGTCTTCTTGTATCTCGTATCAGACATCGACTGGACGCAACATTATCGTCGCGGGTTCTTGGGACAATACGCTGTTAGTAACAATTGTGGAATTAAACCACAACGAACTCCTTCTGTGGCGGAACTTAACGACTATACCCTTCTAGAATATTTTACGACGTCGAGTTCGGCAGGGTGATCGATACGTTGCACGGACATGAGGACGCCGTCTCTTGTTTGGCTTGGAGCCCGACGCGTAAAATCATAATATCCGGTTCCTGGGATTGCAGCGTTAAAGTATGGCGGAGCTATCACTCCGGGACGAAGGTAAAACCGGCTGAGTACCTTATCGCTCAATTGGATCACGACTCCAAAGTCACAGCCGTGGATGTATCCAGGTAAATTGATCGCTGCTTGAATCTATTTCGTGGCTCAATATGTACTGCAACAGTGTGCTGCACTCCGGTAAAATTCTTTCACAGGAACGAGAGTTTGTTGGTCTCGGGCACCGAAGATGGAGAGCTTTTTTTGTGGAACACCGATACGTATGACTTGATGTACACAATCAAAGGTGAAATGGATTTTAAAAGATATTCAGCTACCTTTAAAATTCCTACTATAATGAATCGTCTGACCGTTTTTTCTTGTCCAAGGTCATACCGCAAAGGTGAACTCTGCCAGATTTGACTCCGAGTCGAAGAACATCTTATCCTGCGCGAGGGACATGACAATAACAGTGTTCGATGTTCAGACGAGTACTCGGATATATAGTACATCGCTGGACGACGAGCCAATGATTCTCAATTGGAATGGCACGATATTGCTCGTTGGGGACACTCGGGGGAATCTTAGTTTATGGGATTCGCAGGGTGCTGTCTTCCTATCGACTTTGCATTGTCACGAAGGTAATTTTTTGCGCTTCAATTGTCACAAAGGCCACAAGTTACAAACTGAATTTTCTAGGCACGCTCACGACAATTACCTCGACTGTCGACCAAAAGAGAGTTATCACCGGTGGAGTCGATAAGAAAATTATCGTTTGGAACTGCCAATAATAACGAGCCGTTCGTATATCCGTGTTAAAAATGGAGAATATATATGAAACGAAGGAGTATACAATGGAATTACCGTAGCTGTAAGACTACTCGAAGTGTAGCGACGACTTTTACATCGTCGACGAAATTGATCAGTATAAAATCGTATCCCGAAAATAGTGAGAAAGAATATCCTATTGTTTTTAATAAACGAAATATGTTGACTACTAAGGCTCATAAGAACTTTTACTTCACCCATAACGCAACAGAGAAGAATTCGAGACATCGAGTCTATTTATGTGAATTTTATTATTTTACATCTTATATTAACCATTCACACATTTACAACTTTGTACAGTTACCCTTCAAAAACTCTTGAACTTTTTCAATTGTTCGTACGTTATGAAGAATATTATATTCCACGGTCCCATCCGTAAGAAGGTCGGCACGAAACCCTTGTATAGCGCGAAGAATCCCTCATTTTTTATCGTCTACGAATACCACAGAAGTTTGAGTATCGGTGCAACATTATGCATAGCCTAACAAAATTAACTGGCGTTATTACTTACTCTGACGAAGCAATCTACACTGCCGCTATAAATGTGAGGATCAACTACACCGTTGCCCGTGCGGACTCTTCTTTGATTCATCAGTCGTGTCTGAAAAGTACAACAATAAATCATCAGTTCATTATCGTCGATACGGTGCTATGGTTTACATATTTTGACAACCTACTCGAACAACGTCGATCGGGGTTGAAGCTACCGCACTCCCCATACTGGCGACAAAACTCGAGCTGCAATGGAAAAATTTAGAGAGCAGCGTTCCGGAATGAATTCCATGTGCCGCTTAGCCGTGATGCCGGTTTCTCGTATACATAGAGATTTTTTTGCGGATAAACAAAACACCGTTACAGCACAATTAACCGGATATGACCGATCGGACCACTAACCCTTATCCAGGCACCACCAATTTAAGTGACACAACGTCTATTAACTGTAAAATCGATAGAATTCGCTAATCGCAATGAATTCATTTTTAAATCAATAAGAGCCCAAAAATAAACAAGACGCTAGCTGTAAAAAAAGTGCATGCAAACGGAGGTGTCACAAATGAACTTTGTTCGGAGATCGAACATTATTTGTCGAGACAATATAGATTGTTTCCTCTTAGTCAAGAGATGCGATCGAGACACATCGTTAGAGACAACGGAAAAATGGCGAAATTCGATAAATTAACAACAAAGAAAATGCTAACCAAAGGACGGAACTACGAAGCAGATGAAGAGGTAAATTCATCTGGAGAACGATTCTTTAAGATTCTTTTTGCGATATAGAAACGAGGGAGGATCGGACACTGCTTCTATGTCATGATATTGCGGTCATCTCAACCTCCGTGTAATCTGTGCGTGCCCGTGTGCACAACATTGTCAATGAACCTGTAAAGAAAATTACACTTTAGGACAATAATTCTATTGCCACCTGCCAGTGTACAAATTCTATTTCGCAGCTTCTCCTGTCCAAAATAAGGCTAGTGTTCTTTTTTCCTTTCGAGTGTGTAAATTTTACAATCATTGATTAATGACCATTCAAACCAGAGCTGATTTAAAAAAAGGTGCAAAGAAAATGAAACGTTTTGTTCACGTGCATTAAGAAAGATGCCTTGAGAATTGAAAGTTACACATAAACAATACTCCAAATAAAGCCGATGCAACGTTGTTATTTGCATAGCATTATTGATAAAACCAGCATAGATAAAGAATTGCCCGGATAAGGGTTGATCCATTGAGACCTAAAGAACGCGTTCTTTACAATATATATGTCTATATATATGCACGACTAGAGTTGAAAATGGATGCTGTTTCTCCTGAAATAACACGATACGTTATAATTTTTAAATCCCGGCATCAAAGAGCATATGATGTATCCATGATTAATAGTTCAGCACATATATATATACCGCCGCTATCGAACGGCTGCTAAATCGAATCGGGTAGATGTACCCATGCAAATTTGTATAAAGCTTCATATTATATTGTCACTGTTATGTTCTTAATAATTAAAACATTGTGCAACTCACAGAAAGTGATTAGTTACGCTGTCACCGACTAAGCGCTTCAGCCTGTTCTTGGTGAAGTCGTATATCGGCAGCTCCACCGCCGCGATGACCGCGGCCCTTTGGGCGGTCGGTCCGACACCCTGTATTGAATTACAAATACACATGTTCCATAATAAGCCTTCGTATACGGTGTAAATAAATTAGTTCTCCCTTCTTGAACTACATTTAGCGTTAGTGGTATAATAAGATCAAAAAGATTCCTCTGCTTGTCTGAAATAAATAGTGCTTTACCCTCCACAAGCCACGTATACCCTCGTGTTGATAAACATCTCTGAAGCACCCGATTAAAGACAGGTTCCCCTCGACACCAGTGACTTGCATTCGAACTTTCACCACGTCAGTCGGATTAGCGATTGCGCTCGATATAGCTCCTGCTACCGCTGCACACACAACATTTATAAGCACTAAATCATCAGTCCCCCACCTTTCAGTGGCCACTCGCTTAAGTGAGTAGTATGTGCCAAATTTTATTGTTCCATATGTAGCCTGCCTCAGTATTGCTGAGCTGATCCTGTTGCAAATAAGGAAAACAAAAAAAAAAATGTCTGGTGAAATTCAAGCTCTTCTAGCTCGGGCAAAGTCACAAAAAAAAAATTATAAAAATCAAATAAAAATAAGTTGCCCTTTTGCACTAGATGCTTCTATATCTATGGTGCTCCTACAGCAAGAATGCTAGGCAATCAATGGCGACAGGAAAAACTTACTTTGGTGCTAAAGTCATACAGGAAAGAGATGCAGGAACGGAGCAGAAATTCAAACAGCCATGACGAAGCTACCAACATTACAGGTTTCCCATATCCTCTCTACTATATTTTTTTTTTATCTCAAGCTATATTTGGAATCAGTGGGACAAGGTTGCGACCCTTCACAGCAATAAAACAAACAAATTTGTAAATGATAGAAAAATGATTTGTGTTTTTAAAGCAGTGTCTGTTTATAGCTTAGATGTGCTTTTATGATTTTTCTTACATTATGAGATTCTCAATGTGCAGAGTTTATTGCGAAGGATATTGTCCAATAGATTGGTGAGTTATGCTTACCCACAGTACAGCGATTTGAAACCCTCTTGTTTCGATATTTGGACTAGAGCGTCGGTCATACCGGAGTATCGTAGAGACGCATATTTCTTGTCAAACTTTTGACCTTGAACTTGCAGCCGAGTTTTCGTTGTGTCGAGAGGGAAGGTACCTGCAACAAAACACAACTCGTGCATGTCAAGAATATTCATACTATTGATTTTTTAAATTTCTCTTATTACCTAATTCCGCGATTATTGAAGCTAGCCCTCCATACACAAAAGGAGACCAATCCATCGAGTTACTATGTCCCATTACCGTCCGGAGTCAACGTCTTTTCTGCATGGAAATACGCAAATACAAATATAATGCGTAGGTTAGACGCGCGCAAAACAATTGTGCATAAACTATTAATCTTGTGATTGCCAAATTCTCATTGGCACATCTATAATAAACACACCGAGTGTCGACGATAACTCTTCGATATCTTTGACGTTAAATCTCTCGTACGTCACTCTTAATCCTTTTTGCAATGTGATAATGGTAATTTATGTGACAAAAAAAACAACGCAGCTTCTCACGTTCACAATCTACGCCGCCACGATGAAAATTGGCGCGGATCGTTGTTCGCGATTCGAGAAGCATCCGAGAGAACCCGCAATCGACCCGAGTTGCAGCGACGAATGAAAAACCAAAACTTTCCGCTGTCGCTCTCGCTGATTGATACTTTTGCTTTTTTGTCACTTTCGTCCGTTCGCCCCTCTCCTATTTAACGTCCTATTTAACGTCATACTACCTCGTGACCTACTTCCAACAGCTGATCGAGAATAGAGGACGTGAAGGGTAATTAAGAATAGTAAAAGCGTTCCCATCCAGTTAAGGCGAGGTGGAACACCCTTTCGCCCACTTAACCGTACTCAGCCGGTAACAAAAAATTGTAATGAATGCCGTTTTGAGCCCACAAACCGCCAAGAAAAAAGAAGATACTCTATCCCTGCGTCTGCCGATTCCCCAGGGAAAGATCATTTTCTTTTTCGTCGGCGGACTGCGGTCTTAAAACGGCATTCACTACAGTTTTTGTTACCGGTGGCGGTATTTGATATCACGTTAAGATAAACCTGCTTTAAAAAAGAATAGCACAGTTTTCCGCCAGGGGACGAGCCATCACTAGTAAAAAAAGAAAGAAGAAAGCAGGTTCCCACTGTATGTTCAAAATCGTGCGTGGTTTAACCCTTTAACAATAATTAATTTGTTACGTATAGTCGATTGTTATCGCGAACAACTGTCAATGGTAGAAAATAATTATTGACAACAATGACTGCGAGGGAAGCAAATAAAATGAAGCTATCGAAAAGTATATTGGAAATGAAGGTAAACATGAGAGGTTAGAATGTTGTATTCGTATTCGCAACAATGTTGCATTGAAATTTGTTAATTAATGCGCCCGTAACTGTATTTTAGTTCATGAAAAGAACGAAGGAAAAAGTGGAAAAGCAATTATATCAGGAAGAGGGCGAGGAATATTTTGGAAATCAACTGACGACACGCATGAAAAACGCGTCGTAAGACAATATGATTTTCCATGGACTTCAAATAGGTCTCTGTGAGCAAACATTCTAAATTTATTTACATCGCAGGGGAAGATTCATCATTGAACCGAGTTATGTGTTCTGTGAACAACTGCGAGATGGAAGAGTGAGTTATCAAGGAATGAATCCTGAAATAGAGAGACTCATGGAATTGGAGCAGAATGCCAAGCTCTCGAAGGCCGAACCAAAGCGAGAGGCAGACGTGTCAGATGAGCAAATGGCAAAATGCTGGAAGTCCTCCAATGTAACTTCTATGGGGAACAAATTCAAAACGAAACGACAGAGGGGCCAACAATCTCATCAGAACATAGTTTTACAGGATGAACCAACAGCGAGAAAGACTAAGTTTCTAAAACCCCAGGATTAGAAAAGTTTTAGTTGATAGTCGCATAACTATGCAAGATAATGTTGTTTTGTACCAAATTAAGCCACCTCTATTTTTGAAATATATGTGTACATTTTTTTATGACAGATTATAAATCGTTTGATTTCATTTACGAAATTCAAAAAAATCTTCATTCTCAAATTCGTAGTTGCTTCGAAATTTTTTATTCTCTTTTTCTAGTTACTTTATTTATAGCTACAAAATTATCCGCTATATTTACATGTAAGTGAATGCGTCAGTCTAAACACGATAAAAGGCATTGTGAATTCTCGGTAAATTTAAAATACGGAGAGTTTCGCTTTGTCTTTGCGTTGGTTCTGTTCGGCGGCGATGTGCCTCTGGGTTGAGCGCAGACCCGCGATTTCGTTCTGCTTCTCGTTGTACTGCATCGCGATATTGTTGTAAGGCACGCTGCCTTTTGGGTGTCGCACGAGGGAATCCATGAGCTTAGACGATTCTTTCTCGAGCCTCGTTATGTTTTCGCCTACTTGAAAACTTGCCACGTTCAGACCTCGATTCGTTTGAGTTTTGAAGCTACTTTTGCTTTTCGATGTGCCCGGCTCACTGTCGTCCACAGCTGTAAATGGAAGTCATAAGCGTCACTGAAAAGATATCTCACACGCGCAGAAAAAAACGTAAGTATTACTATACAAAACAAATGCACCAACGTTTGTCTCCCAAAGTCGTGTTGATAAAATTAAAAACGTTGTTCTTCTCCCGAGCTTTTTCACGCTGATATTCTTTCTCCCGTTGCTGCTCCATCTTTTGTCGCTGCTTCCTCATCTTCCGCTCGGCGGAGAAGAGATCTTTGTCACCACCCGCGTGCTCGCGCAATTCCATGCAGTGGTCTAACGGCCAAAAGCGATGTTGAAGAATTGAGGGTCTTGATCGATGATAAACATGTTTTTGTTAAATTTTACCTAAAGATTTTCCAGCTGGCAGTACAGTAGCTTCGACCGGATCTATTCTACCATCGGCTCTTTTGCCAAGCCCGGTACCGAGCACGTATCCCATTTGAGCCATCAATTTGCTACCTATACCTCGAGTATGTTCTTCCCACCTTCCCAAAGGTTCACTACTGTTCAGTGTCAACAGCGACTTGTGTATCAAAACTTGTCCCTGGCTTTCTGCTGCCTCGTTGTAGTCGCTATCATCCGACGAATCGGACATCTCTAAATCTACGTCCTCTGTACAAAATAAAAATAAATTGTATTCTATCAATACAGCTTGATTCTTGCAGAATGTAAAAAAAATGGAACGATCTTCTAACCGAGCGGGAGAAGATCTTGCACTGCAGTTTCCGCGATGTTACCGCTCGCTTCAAATTTAATTCGATAATCGTCGCCCTCCTTCTCCGGAAGTTTGAGAATAACGCATCTGTGCCACAAATTATTCTTCTGCTTCGCGAGAACTCTACTGCCCATTTTTAGAGATGAAAAATCTGGTTCTCTGTACTCTTGGAGGCTGGAAAGCGCAACAACTTCTCCATGAGAGTAATGACACTGCTCGTCAGAAAATTTGCACGCTCCATCGAGATAATAAGGGCAGGGAAGCATTTCTCTGTGCGTTGGATTGACAAAGAGCACTCTGACCTGCGTAAACCATAAACAATTCGTATTTAATAACGTACTGCCTCATAACAATCATCCAGTGGTATAGTCGACTTCATGAGGTGCTTGGCTCAAACAATGTCCACAATTCACCTTTATATAATCATTATATGATGTATAAAAGTCCAATAAACAATGAGAAAAAAAAAAACTTGGCAAATCATTGTTTTATCTCAGCAACCTTAGCGGCTGACAGTTTACCTTTATGTCATTAATACTGGTGATGGGTTCCTCGTCGTCCCTATGTATAGAGGAGACCATAGCGTTATGATAGCCGGTGCCACCCCAACTGCTACCATGGGGAGCCCGGCATTTCATACCCTCTAAGGCTTTCAGCTCTTCCTACAATTGGAACTTGCACCGTATAAACGTATCTTGTCAATGCCCTTATCGAAATATTATCTTACTGACTTCTATGTCGCTGGAGGCCTCTGCTTTTGCATTTTGTTCTGTGCTCTTTGAATCCTCAGAGGCCTGCTCCAGTTCTGCCTACAAATTGGAGCGATTAAAATATCGTATAATAATAATCTCACAGGCATACAGAGATATTCCCAGATAAGTCATACCTTGAACATGGCATATTCTTTCGCCATCGGATCATCATCGTCATCGGACAGTCCGTCAGTAGGATCTTCCTTGCCAGATCTTGCCGCTTTGGCACTTTCCAAACTCTCTCGCGTCAAGGTAATGAGCTCTTCTATGTCAGACTGGAGGCTGAGCAAATTGTCCCTGTCGGGACCTTTGGCAGTCGCCGACAAAGCCAATTGTACTTGGGACAACTGGATTTTCATTAATACGTTAATTAACAATTAGGTTAACGATAAATTTACGATTATAGATGAGGTGAAAATTGAGATTTCTTTAAAAAAAACATACCTGCTGTTCATATTGTTCAATCGAATGCTCTAAACTTCGAACGTCTGTCATCGTATCACTGACAGAAACCTTGATCTGCGTCAATGAAATATGTTTCTATTCATTTCTTGTGTCGACACTGAGCGCGGACCGTTTCGTTTGTGTTCGTTTTACTGAATGCACAAGTGCGACCCCTTGCGGCTCTCTCAAGCGAGCAAGAAGTTCCCAGAAATTAGCTCGAGAACTTTCGGCTCGAACACTTGTTACGGCTTGCCGTCACTTATCCTAAATCCTATAATCCCGAACGCTCCAAACGCCCGAAATTCATTTATCCGATGTAGCGTTTACCCGAAATTGCAATCTACCGAAGGACTAGAATACCGAATGTTCATTTGCCCGAATGTTCAAAATCACGAAATATTATTTTGCCGACATGCCATAATCCCGACGGTTCAATATACCGAAACATCGTTTGCCCGAAATCCATTCACCCGACGTCCCATTTGCCCGAAAATCTGTTTTACTAGCGTAGAGCTCGTGATAGCCGACATCGATAATCGATAAGTTAGAGTTCTAAAATGTGTACTATAGTCGCCTCACCGAAAGATCCCTTGTTTGAGAAGATCCCGAACGCACGGTATTGCTATCTTAACGTAAGTAATTGAACTTTATGTTAAAGTTCAATTACTTACGTTAAGATAGCATTAGCATACGTTCAGAATTCCACCCCTAAAAAAGTTATCAAATCTTATAAATAAACATAATAAAACAGGTCGAAAAAAAAAAATTATATTTGGTTACAGTTCGAGATGTCAACGCATCCAGGTGTCCAATGTGCAATGCTTCAATTGCGGATATTGTTTGCTTGCCCTGTAGGCACTGGTACGGTTGTGCGAACTGCACTCAGGAGATCGTCGAATTAGCCAACCGAGAAAGTGCGCAGGTCCGATGCCACATTTGTATCATGGTGATAATCGCCTTTCGAATCATGCATGTAAATATAAAAAATTGCTATATTACTATGTTACATGTGGGACAAAATGGGGCAAAACGGGCCAGTAAGGCAAATGTAATTTTTCAATGATTATTGTATACCTCATTTTGCTCCGTCGATATATTCGAATTTTCTGCCCCATTTTTCTCCGCTTTTCCTTATGTATATTATTTATTGTGATGTATTTATTATATTTACCTATATTTATTTGCACTTCTATTAGGTCACTTAGAATCCTGTTCAACAGTAGTGATCCTACCGTATCAAGAACCCGGACAAATTCGTTTGTAAGATAACTTTGTTATTCGCAATTGTTAAATGCCTGGAAGGAAAATATATCGATCTTTACTATTCGACTTAATCTTATATTCATTTATATAACTAGCAGTAGTAGAAGTAGTAAAAGAGATTTTGCCAATGCTGCATATTTATACAGTTATCTTTTTATACTAGTTTTCTTCCTAATCATAATTATACACCTTGGTAAAGAACCATCGACCTGCATCCTTCAGCCTTCATTCATAAAAGCATAACGACGACCATTGGTACCGTCTTTTGTCTATCGGGATACGTATGCGATACGTCCTTGCGATTTATGATATTTGTGCATAAGCCGTACGCCGTTTTTATTTTGAACGATTGATATTATCATGGTATTCCTAAAATGATACGATATGTGTAAAAAAGAAACTCGTCAGTGTAAGGTTTGGATGATCTCTTGGCGAGGCGACTATAGGTTTTTATTGTAGGATGCTAATTTATCATCCGCCTATGTAGCTTACGTCGGTAACCACGAGCTCTACGACGGTAAAACAGATTTTCGGGCAAATGGGACGTCGGGTGAATGGATTTCGGGCAAACGATGTTTCGGTATATTGAACCGTCAGGATTATGGCATGTCGGCAAAATAATATTTCGTGATTTTGAACATTCGGGCAAATGAACATTCGGTATTCTAGTCCTTCGGTAGATTGCAATTTCGGGTAAACGCTACATCGGATAAATGAATTTCGGCCATTTGGAGCGTTCGGGATTATGGGATTTAGGATAAGTGACGGCAAGCCGTTACAGTATAAATCACATGTCTAATATATATATTACTATTTAATTTTCAACGAATTTCAATGCTCGAAAGTCATAAAAAATCATTGATTAAACCCTGATTATTTAGGAAGGTCGGATGATCAGAAAACTGCGTGTCTGCATATGCAGCACCCTTCAAACTATTTATGGCATAATATTTATGGCGTTTGGAGGCGCAGGAAAATTTGAGGGAATTTTTTTAAGTACATTCAGCAGCGCATCTCCGTAGAAGCCGAGACCGCAAGGGGGCGTACAGTTTATCCCAGCACGTTCAGTTATTGCGAACTCGACAGTGCTTGGCCTTTTCAGTAGAAAATCGCGTTAGAATGTAACGTAAGATAGACTGATAATAGACTGGGACTGTTTATTAATCGTCTGCTTCAGCGGCCACTGACTGTGGCTGTTCACGACGGGACACATGCAACATGCCCTCTGAAGGCTGTAGCCAAAAGGAAAAGAAGAGGACAAAGCGAGCAGTCAGCTGCGAGCCCTCCTGCTGAAACGCTCACAGTTCCCAATTTCGTAGAAGGAAAGACTTCTAACAAATATAACCGAAGAAGTGACCCAAAGATAATCAAAAGCTGGCGTGCATCGTATTTTCACGAAGCTCCAGGTCGATTTCGGATATCCCTTACGGTGCCACCCGAGTGAGACTTTTTTTAGTACTCGCTTGAGAAGATTCGCTTCGCAAATCTTCTAACACAATTCCAACACAATGATTATTGAGTGTGTCATATGCTACGAACATCTACAATCGTCCGAAGCTATTTACCACACGCCATGCGGTCATGTATTTCACCATCCGTGCCTCACGAAGTGGTTCGAGAGGTGATATATCAACAATACAATGCTACGACATTTTTTTTTAATAATCGTTCGTTAATTCGATGTTTTCTTCCTACGATTATAATCCTTTGGAATGTGTAGTAGAAACAATAACGGAGCCAAACTCGGCGACTAAATTCTGGTCTTTCTCACTCTAGGAGTTTAGCTTGTTTTTTTATGGTATTCGTTACAGCATTTGTTTGGAACTTAATACTACCTGTGGATATAACATATTCGCAGGCATTATTGAAAGTAAATAATGCCAAATCCTGTAGATAACTTGCATAGAATTTCATTAAATGCATAATCAAAATTTTACTAGATGGATAAACAGTTAAGGGGTGAATTCACCATTTAATTTAATGCGCAAGAGATAGGAACTCAGTGGATTAGCATCGCTTTATAATAAAAGAGATGTTGGTCCCTGATGGCAATGTATTTTATTTGACGATGGATCTTGGATCTCGAGTTGTACAGACACAGTACATTAACTTTATACAGTTTGTTCTTCATAGTAGAAGACGTTCTCCCTTCACAGGATCTTTCTGCTATCTAATATGTATCTATCAAAAAAACTCTTGCAGCTTAAAAACCTCAACCCACGCATGTCATATGACTATCACAAGGGTAGAATATTATTGTCGATAAATCACTTGTATCCATCTAAACAGATAATATTATATCTAACGCAGGTCGAAGACATGTCCAGAGTGCAGGGAAAAAGTATCAGAAGCAGCCATCAGTCGGATCTACTTGCACTTTTCCTCCGACAATGCAGACGACTTGTCCGCCGCACTGCAGACAGAAATTGCCGGCTTGAATCACGAGCTGTTAATCAAAGAACTCGAGATAATCGAGAGCAACTCAAACAACACAAAACTTTCCGCTTTACTGAAAGTAAAAGAAAACGAACTTGGCAAATTAGAAACTGCCTACTGGATCGCTAAAGAGGGCAATATAATTTGGAAAGATATCGTCGAGACTCAGAGGAAAGAGATCAACGCCTTTAAGGAAGATGTTGCTCGGCTTACAAAAGAACGGGACGAGTTGATAGAGTAAGCCACTAAACAAGAAACAGGGGAATTTTGTGAACGATCTTGCTTTTCTCTCTTTCGTACTCCAATTGAGAATTTTCTTGTTTTTCAAGATCTTCAAAAGTTCACTGGGAAGGAATATCCAGAATGTTTCACGGCATAAAAGATCACGGCACACTCGTAGAAATGATTTCCGTTATGCAGAGGTAAAGGTTTATTTTTATTATCAGGAAAAAAAAGTTTGATTATTGAAATATTGTATGTTTAGCGAATTGGCAACCTGCACGAGTGCACGCTGGGACTTGCAGACAACTGTGATGAAGTTGCAGCAGCAAATTGACGGTTCGCCTGACGCTCAAATGTTTTTTGCAACAGAACGTGCAAGAGCGAGGTTTGTCGGTTTTATCGCTATTTACAATGCGCGATTGAAATTAAGCAACGATCTGCAATAACTTGCTGTGAAATTTCTAGACAAATGGAGGACAGTCTGGCAATTTTGGAGATCGAAAAAATCGTTTTACAGAAAAGGATAGATGATCTAGAAGCGATGCTGATCAACGATGGAACATCGGGAAATATTTCCCGTCGGTCGATCGAGCAAGTAGACGGGTATATTTCAATTTCTACGAAAAAGCTAAAGACCACGACGGATGGTTTGAACGGAAATGCTGGCACTTCCGCTGGGCCGATCGACGTCATAGATCTTACCAAAGAAATCGTGCAGCCAGTAATAGATCTGACCGATACAGATTCGATAGAGCCTATCACAGATGAGATAGACGTCAGCTGGCCTCCCGCAAGTTGACCGACTACATTAATCGAAGCGAAGTCCACGGTGATTTGTGTTACGCGATAATTGCAATATATTTACGGTTTTATTGATATTAAAAACTGCGTGGATGCAGAAGATATACAAAAATTTATCGGCGAGAAAGAAGCGTCGGAAATTATTTTTTTGAAATCTGAAGTAATCTGAAATTGTTAGATGGCTTAGATTGGAGTATCGGAAAGGCCTTATCTATCATCAATGCAATGTTTACGAATAGCTTTTTATATTTATTTGAATAATCAAATGTTTTGTACGAGGAGATGAGAAAAGGAAAATTCGCTATAGTTTTCTCCGCAAGTTGAATTTGCCTTCCTCGCAGATTTCTCCACCATGTGCCAATACGTGTGTCTCACGTACCATCACATTGTTACTAAGCCTCTCGATACGCACAGAATAAATGCAGTGGAGGATATGCCGAGGAGGGTTTACTCTGCTGTACTTGGGTCTTTTCACGATCAAAAAAAAGAAACATAAAAACCCCGCCAATAAGACGCAACCGCGCGTTTAAACTAAGTTACATTAAATGGTGTTTAGTAAATCGCCGACATTATACAGTGATGAGACAGAAACTCGAGACAAACCGCAAATTAACTTTCTGTGTAAATAATTGATTACGAGAAGATAGAAAAAAAAAAAAAAAAGGCGTGAATTCGTGATCACGGGACCTCAAAAACAGTACCTGCGATTACAATAAGACGAGATGAAACCGATCCTGAATTTCAGTCACAACATTTATATATCGATCGAACGACAGTGTATATTAGTTATTAAGGTTGAAAATGTGTTTCAATGTACGGGCATAAAATATTAAAAATACATTGGAACCGCAAATAAACTGAAGTACATTAAATTATTTTGTTTCTGCATAAAAGTATCTCACGAAACATCGATCATTGAAAAATGTATCCATCTAAGGTCGATAAGTATGCGCCAAAATAGTTGAGCCGGTCTCCACCTCGGCGGCGCAGTATACAAACAAAGAATCCTTATTCATCGATGATGTGATTGGATCTCTTTCTAACGAGCCAATAAAAACGCGGCTCTGTTGTATCAACACCGCGTCCATTTAATTCGACCTTCGATCATAACGCTGATTATACGAAAATCGATTGGAAAGAAATATTAATCAAGTTGGACGAACTCACAGCACGGAATTCGTCATTCAAGAGATGAATATTGAATGTGTTATATGCTTGGAGAATCTCCAAGTAATGGAGGATGTTTACAGTACTCCATGCGGCCATGTTTTTCATTGTCCATGCATCTCCCAGTGGTTCGAAAGGTGAGCGAAGCTTTTTGTTGTTTTACATTGTTTTGGTCTCGATAACAATCAAGTAAAAAATAATAATTTTCAAAAAAACCTTATAACCCCATTGAACCGGCGTTTATTTACGACGAATAAAAGACCATTTTTCTCACATATTTTTCATTTTAATTCTCACATAAGACTCATTAACTTCTCTTCACTCATTAACTTCTTAAGTTATTATGTTATTGTATGTATCAGGATGAAAAAGTCACTATTTGTTTACGCCTGATTATATTTAAATATAATATCCATGACGATATTTATATTTAAAAATATTAAAAATCCAGCTTTATTTGTAATCAAAATTTGATGTCATGGATAAATTTCTTTTTAACAATTGTATTTTCTGGAACTAAGAGAGATTTATTGTTTACCCTCTATCGCCAGACTCGCATATGCTCTTACCGATGGCTGATTAAAAATTGATAAAACTTATTGTTGTAAATATAGGTCATCCACGTGTCCGGAGTGTAGGAAAGAAGTTCCAGACAAGAAGCTTGCAAGAATATTCTTCAACTTTGTCAATGAGAATACTTTTATGGGAGAATTCACATTGCCACTGGAGTTGGAAATCAAGAGCCTCAGAGACCAGCTGATGGTCAAAGATGGGGTGATTGCGCAAGGCATCATGAGGGAACAAGATTTGTGTGAGAAGAATAATCAAGAATAAGAAATAGGCTCTCTCACAACAAGTATCAGAGACAATGTAGCAAAGCTTGAAGAGTTTACAGTGAAGAAAGCATAGTATGCATCTGAGCTAAGAGACCATTTTTATCATAGCAGATTCTCCAAGCAAATTCTTTCTTTTTCAGTTATGATATATTCGTGAATGCAGTCCCACAACTGCTCGGCATATTCAAGGATTACCTAGAGGCAATGTAAGTTTCTAGTTATAGTATGAAACTTCGATGTTTGAAATTTATTGAGGTTAATCTACATCTCTATTTTTTAATTCCAGAGCACGGAACGCGGCGAATTCAACGGATCGATTATCTGATGAATAGATAAATAGTGCAACAAAGTTTGTGATCTGAAAGGCTGATCAGGATTAAAAGAGAACAAAACCGTTGAATAATGACGTTTATGCGCATTACATATCGATGCCATAATCGATATAGCTCAAATTTCACGCTGGCCAACTACTCGAATTCGTGACAACGTGACTTCTCAACCTGTGATGATGATAAAACGAAACAGAGCTCTTTTCTAAAAGCATAATAAGTTTATTACTAGTTATGTTTAAACGTGATTTAAAGTATAACAGTTATAAAAAAAAATCTTTCATGCGAATGCAACTCTGCTCTTTTATCTTTCTGAATGGACGTTTCAACGATTTTGTAAGAAATCAGGTATCTCGCGGTAAAATCTTCTTACCGTACCTTCTTCAGCTCTCTTCAAATTGCATTTCGGTAGTCAAACTGCTCCGCATTATAATCGTAGTGCTTCAAAAATTTTATTTGATAACCCTACGACTCGGAAGTCGTAGATTTTTCACCGATTGAATAGCGCGCTTATTTTTTTTTTTACCGAATTTTGATAAAGCAGAGATTGACTTGTACACTTTGTACGAGAATATTGAGCGAATATTGCAATTGAAATAAAAATAATCTCCAGAAACCCGTCGGGGAAGGGTAAAATGAAAAAAAAAATGCAACGAATTAAATATCAAAAAAAAAAAAATTACTCGACATTTGCCGTAGGGAAAGAATGATTGAAAATTCGCGTGGTTATTAAATTTAGCACAGGCCTCGGTAGCGCAGTAGGCAGCGCGTAAGTCTCATAATCTTAAGGTCGTGAGTTCGATCCTCACCCGGGGCATTATTTTTGGCAATTTTGGCCAAAAAAATCATACTCCGAATGGCAACAAGCTAAAAAAAATATTTCGTAGAAATGGAGCGAAACGAAACTTTTGTAACGTCTTCGCCTTCGAGACAAAAATTCCAGAACGCCAGTATTAAGGGTGAGTTATGTAAATGGATTCTTAGGAGTTGAGTAGCGTCGAGTCAGAAATTCCCGTTGATATCCACAGCGTCAAAGTTAAAACGAGTTTTGAATTGTTCCTGGACTGGCCCTTTAGGGATCCGACAATTTGCAAGCAAACAGGCCATTGAGTATACGAAAAGCCGAGGGCGATTCCCAGTCTTTGAAACAACCCCCCTAACATTCTCCACCCCCTATGAAATGATAAGCAACATCTCTTCGATTCAATTGCTAGCAATTTCTCCTCTGTTCGCAGAGCATCAGTTACAATCATCGCAACTAATTTCCTTTTATATTCCAACAGGCAAAGCAACGATGAAGTTCCAAGAGATGCTCCGAAGCGGGGGATACTGAAAAAATCATTCGTGCAAAAGTTCGACCTCGCTTATTGCACCACCGATAGACTTTTTTCATCGCTCTCATTCAACATGATCCATTCGTTCGACACTCGAGCACAAACTTACACACGTGTGGGAGCAAAATGCACGGAGCTCGATTCTCGGTTATTCGAGGTAAAGAGAGTAGATATGATAGGTACGACAGTGTGTAATGCAAAGCTTTAATACACATACACTTATTCGTGCATAATAGCGCGGTGTATATGCATGTAAGGGATGAGGCGGCGTTATTCGTTGATCCGGGCCGCATTCAGAGCATCAGCTATCGCTATGAAAAGGCGTTCCGCATTCTGAATATATTCCAATTAAAAAGCCGGAGCTTCGTTACACTCGCCCCTTTGCTCCTCTCCGCCCTGTTTTCTCACATCTGGGATGTTTTCATATCTATATCTTCTTCCATTTCTAACTCTCTCGCTCTCCCTCCCGTAACTCTCTTCTGTATAACCATGCTGAGCGTTTCGCACCGCAGCAGCGACCCGCGTTATAATCCCCAAACATCTCCCTTTACTTCTGGCTCTTTACTCCTTCCTCTTTGCCCTCCGGCAGTACCATCCCGTTCAGACTTGTGTATAACATCTCTTTCCCTTATCCTACACTTTCTTCTCTTCTCCTTACGCTTCGTATCTCACCGTCCCACTGTTTCCTCTCAGCAATTACTCCTGGCTTTTCTAAGGAATTTCAAACGTCCATCAGTTTCTTTTTAAGTCAACGTCTCGGACGCGAAATTCTGGTGTTCATACTTTTTTTTTCTTTTAATAAAGCTTTGTTCTTGTTCATTGTAATTATCCGGGATATATTCAGTTTTTTCTTCTTTACAGCCACAAACATCCATTATCCAAATCAATTAAGACGGGATCTTGAGATCTTCGGAAAATAAAAGTCTGATGGATGGAACTTGTGGGTACAACGACGTAACTAAAGGGATACGCCCTGTAAATAGTAAAGAAACCAATAAATAATAATCGAGGTTTTACTATCGAGGAAGCTTCGAACACCGTCGAATAATTGGAAACTTTGTTCGAACAATCCTGGATACGGCGTAGATGTGCAATTGGTCGAGATGGATATAACGATGTGAATTTTTCCTTTCTTTTGGAGTGGTTTGTTTCATGCGGAACCGTGGCATCGAGGCCGGCCGCAACTTTTCTGGCAACCGGAGCTTTCGTTCTCGAGAGAAATTGGGAAACTGGTAAGGACGATCACGTTCCGCCCGGAGAATTCCTACGGTGCAAAAGTGTGTTCGACGACAAGATGCGTGTATATGTATATGTGGGAATACCACATGCAGTGCGACGGAGTGGTTTAAGCTCGTTCAGCCTGTCCGAAAATATAAGATGCGCGTGCCCAAGTGCCAACGGCGACTTACGCACGTATGCACGCGAATTACAGGGAGATTGAGAGAGAGAAAGAGAAAAGGAAGCGAACGTACGCGCGCCAGCATGTGGTCACAATAATATACACGCGTCGCTGAAGAGCATATGTATGCGAAACCACTTGAGTCTTGCGTTCCCCTCCGATACTTCGGTTCATTTGGATCGTGCCTACTGTGATTTTAACTTCTCAGAGTCACTTTCGCCCTTACGGCTAAAGCCCACTTGTTCTCACCCTTGGAATATTCAGCGAACCCGAAAACGGGGAAAACAAGGGACGAGTGAATGATGCGAAAACACTGAACATCGTAAATAATACCCCATCAGCGGCAAAGGTTCGACTAGATTTAAAGAACTAAGTGAGGAATTAAGGACGTAAAACTATCGTGTACTGTACGGTAGTATTTTGCTTCGCGGATAAACCATGCAAAGTCATTTGGGAAAATGTTATTTTACGTTATGTACTCCAAATTTCTGTTACTGTCTTACTGCCGTACTGTAAGTTTGGAGATGAATCAAAACCCACGATTTTTACGCAGGGAAAAATTTGGGCAAGAGAAATCCAATTAGCGTTCCAATTCAGCTACACAGCTATTTCTCTGTCGAATGGAATCGATTAAACAAACGCAAACGATACAAAGAGTCGCGTGGATTCAATTCCATCCAATTGGGCAACTCGTGCCGAATTCGGCCACTGCAAAGCATCACTCGAAATTGTATCCGATTCGGCCAATTAGCTTTTTCGTAAGCTTGACCGATCGTACAGATCGGCTTTCGGACGCGTGGCGCCTAATTCGCAGTGGCCACATGATCACCCATTCATGCACAATAAATCCTTCACCACTTGGGTCGGTTAGCCACGCGTTTACACGCTGCAATATATTTTTCCATTTCATATACCTTTTATAATAACTGAATTATCTACAATTATTTAATTGCGAATCTTGCGAGTTGCGAAAAATTATTTTCAAGCTACTTGTTAATAACAGTATGAAATAATCAATGGGTAGACATTGCACGTTTCTATAATAATAATAATATAAAATAATGATAATACTAATAAAGGTAATAATCCAATGATAAATATATGAGAAAATTTGTCTAGTGATTAGTTGCTAAGCAGCTAAATTAATTGCAATTTGTGACTAAGACATTGCGCCTAATCCTTAACTTTCTTTTTTCAATCACGAGCGTAATTGATGATTCGTTCCTCAATATCTTCGCAAGACCTGCGACCAGATATATCTACCATATTTCTTGTTTTTTTAAATCGTAATTACAATATTTACAAAACGTTACTTCTGTCTCTTTTTTTATAGCATTCACTTGGTGATGTGGCATCCGCAGTTCACCAGGGTGCAACGATCGTCGAATCGTGCACGAGGGCTGGGTTAGAGCGGGCAACCGTGAACGTACGTGACGTTGCGAAAGAGTGCGGCGGCGGTCGAGAGGAAGGCAGCAGTCGATGCTGAGGAGGGTGCCGGGGGCTGCGGCGGTGGCGGAGGATGCGTCGACGTCGGTGTCTGGGTGTACGCTCCAGGACAGTAAGAGTCTATGCTACCGTGATGAAGACCAACGCCGCGAACCAGCAGTTCCTTCTCCACCGTAGCCTGGTGACGCAATTGCTCCAATCGCAATTGATTCTGTCGTTTCCACTTTGTTCTGTGTTTGGATCGACGAGGATTAAAAATCGGGAGATAAGAAGAAATAAACAAAAAAAAAATAATAAAAAAATCCTCAATGATTAGTATGCATGATTCATGGAGGTCCTGACTGAAAAATTTTTCGAATTTGAGGAAGGACACTTCGACCGTAAGCCTTTCGCTTAGAATGTTCGTAAATGATTGAACCAGTTGATTGATCGATCATTTATTGAGTAAAGTTTCTTTTAACGATAATCCATCGAAGACTTTAAATCCTTCCGATAATTCGAAACCCTACTAATTTTTAACGTCGCTCAACTCACCTTCTGTTTTGATACCAGGTTTTCACCTGGGTCTCGGACAGCGACAGAGCGTCGGCGACGTCGCTACGATCGGCCACACTGAGATACTTCTGACAACGAAATTTTCTCTCGAGATAGGCGAGCTGAGCATGAGTGAAGGCCGTTCGTCTTCTGCGTGGCTTCCGGCCGCTCGGCGTACCGCCGGATGTGGTGCAAGATTTGCCGGAAGTCGCTGGTACTGGCGATGAGGAGAGAATCGGCGTCGGACTGCCCAGCCGGGTGCACGGACTGCTTCCGGGATCTATCGTGTCCTCGGAATCGGAGTGCAACGCTGAATCGTTTTCCGAGTCATCTGTGTATTATTCATGCCGACGTTAGCCTCTAACGAACAAAATCAACCCCAGGAAAACGAGCTTTGCCGAGCCTTCGGAACAATCCCTTGATCCAATAACGGAGCAGCCCTCGAGTCCATTAAACGCTCGATGAAAGTGTATATGGCTCATTGGCGCGCTCGGGGACATAAACGATTGCACCGAGATTGCTGTTACCGAGGGTATGTCGGAGGCGCGACGGGACGTGGATCCACCGGCTACTGGTTAATTCTCACGGGGGGGGGGGGGGGGGGGGGGGAGAAGAGAAAATCGAGAGCGCCTAACGATCACTAACGAGTCTGTCCGCACCTCGTACCATCTGCGAAGGATCCGCAGAATTGCCGAGAGCGAGAGAGAGTCTAATGGGGGAAAGAGGGCACCCTCGGAGGGGGGTCAGCTCGGATATCGAAAACTACCACGATGGGGCATCGACGGCGAGGCCTCGACTGAAATAATGGCTGAACACCGCGGGGGCGCGGAGTAACGAGGAATCCAGCGTAGGGGCACGCGACGCTCTCGATCTGTTCTACGTCTTTCACCGTTTCAACGAATAAAACTCGTCGCGATTCAACCCTCGTCCTACGCGTAATATAGAACTCTCACGCGGGTTCCCCATGCGTCTCATCAATATTCATCGACGCGCAACATACGCGATCCTGCAGGGTGCAGGTCCTTCGATCTCTCAACACGTATCACGTTGATGAATAACTTTCGGAGCATTTTTTTTTTACTGTGCTATTATGCCGCAAAATTAGCGAATGAATATTCGAAAGCAATGAATTAAAGATCCAGTTAATAAATTTCAATTTATTTGTTCGGTAGATTTTTTTTATGACATGGAAACGCGCGCCATTTTTTCCCGACGGACACTGATTACGGAGGGTGATTAACGAACCGAATTTAATTAATTTGTTGGGTAATGTAATCGAAAAAAATAAATAAAATAAATGGTGACGAAGGGCTACCTAGATACAATTTATAACAGTATTGTTACTATTTTTGCATTCCTATCGTATAGTGCACACTAAAAAGTATCATAAATTTAACAAACACTACTTGCCCACAAAGATCCCCGATTTCGCGCCTGTTCACAGAATGTTTTTTTTTTTTCATAAACAGAAATACGTATAATTGGCAAAACGAACTAAAATAAATTCTAAAATCAACAAGAAATAGAAATAATGCACTTTTGCGGACAAGATACGTTTGTTAAATGTACAAACCATGTACACTGTGCGACGTCTAGCAAGGAATGTTTAACATAGTTTTTGTACGATATACCTTGAACCCGATCGGCCAGAACGTCGCCCAGCAGATCGCGAATGAGGAATGATTTGTGCTCCTGCATCATCTCCGAACACGTATTGTACAATCAATCGAAGATTTATATTATTAACACGCGCAATTTGTTTATCGACACCTCAACGAGACCGCGATTGTTCGCATAAATTAATTTCTTTAAAAATTACTTCATTTATTTATTAATCCCCCGCTGTTATAAATTTCGTTTCCGAACGCCCGATCACCCTCGAACTAGCACTGTTATCGTGTCCGGTGACGCTGGTCCCGTAACCGAGTTACCCCCGACACCGGAGAGGTTCATCCTATCGTCGGGACGCTCGTCGTCGTTCTGCAAGACGCGTTTACTCCCGTGACCGTCCCGGTGATTCTTCGTCAGTCAGTTTCGTCGATTGGAAAGGTGGCGAGATGCATCGTGTATATCTACGTGTGTATATACATGTGTATTTTGCACACATACGGGAAAAGGGATTTGTGTACGTGGAGAGGAGACCACACGAGGCAAACCCGCGATTCCCCTCGAATTAATCCGCCCGTTTATTTTGAACGGCGTTCCTTAATGCCCGCGCGATTTCGCAGCCATTTTGGGGGTGGAGGCGCCATGCTCGCGCTCTCAGGGGTTGTTGCGATCCCATTGGACGCGCTAAGCGCAACGGCGAGAGTTGCCGAGGATTTATCAGGGTTGCCAGACGCTCCGATTGGAGGAACACGACTGCCGTTCGCGGGGGGTTGGACACCGACGGATTCACGGTGGTTAAAGCGATGGGGATGGAATATGCTATGTAGAACGCGCGGGTGGGAGAGACTTTCACGTCAAGCCGAAAGACTTCTGGCTGATGATATCCCGGCGTGTAGCGACCGGAAAAATATCAGGCGCAGATTGTATTTTCCGCTACGCGGTGGGAGATTATGCGGTCTCGTGTTTCCACTGTAATATTCTGGGCGAGAGATTCGGAAGCCTTCCGAGGCACTGTCATGGTTTTATCGCTGAACGAATTACACGAGAGATTTTTTTTTTTCTTCAGTGCACGCTTGAGATGAATTAAGTTGGAAAGCTTCTCGTGAGAAAACTTAAGTCGCGTGGAAAAATAAAATACAATTTTACTAGAGTTCGCACGGAAACTCGCGATTTGGACGGAGGTAAAAACAGTTGTTCGCGATATTTTGCATTTTTTTTGTTGTAACTTTCCATTTTTACGTTATAAATTGTAAGGCTTATCGTTTAACGCGCTTTTCTTGCTTATTCATCTCCCGGTAACGAAACGAATAAAATTGTTTTAAATCTCCTTTAATATGCGCTAATGTTCTCCCGCACTTCCTCGTACCATAAGCAAAGTTGTATCGATTTTTCTGTATCGTCTAAAGTTACTAATAACTCGTCGTACTTTTCTTTACAACGATGTAAAGAAAATATCTCAACTGTTTAGAGCGCACCGGAATACAAACTCGAATGCCCGTGCAATAAGAAAACAAAACATTGAACTGTAAAAATACGATAGTTGTACGGTGTAAAATTATTTTAAATCTTCGGAAATACTCCTTAAGATTTTCCCGCAATTCATCGTCCATAAGAAAGGAGGTATCGATTTTTTTAATGATCCGAAATTACTAATGACTCATCGTACAATTTCTCTTTGTAACGCAACGATGAATCTGTGAGATTCTCGCGAATGCAGCTAAACTAATTTAAGTATTTAGAGATTTCTAGAATACAAACTTGAATTCCTGTGAAATAAAAAAAAAAATTATACGGTAAAAATACGGTAATCGTAGGGAGTAAAATTGTTTTAAATCTCTGGTAATACATCTTGAGGTTTTCCGGCCATTCCTCGTCCATAAGCAAAGAGGTACCACATTTTTTCACATCATACAAAATTATTAATGACTCATCGTACAGTTTTTCTTTGCAACACGACGATAAATCTGTGAGCTCTCGAAGACGCAGCTAAACTAACTTAAATATTTAGAGCTTACCAGAATACAAATTGGAATTCCCGGACAATTTCTTGCCCATGTTTACTCACTTTAAATCATTGCGCCGGCACGTTTTTTTTTTTTTCACCCCGCGAATAAATGTAAACGAGCTGTGCACTGCAATTAGAGCGAGGTGTCTACAGAGGTGTTTGTGCAAGAGTCTTACACACGACACGTTCGATTATATTTCTCAGCCTTCCTTCCAGTGTCTCATTCACCCCTTTCGTACTTTTTTTCGTTTATACGAAAAAATAAAAATAAAAAAATATATATATATATATAAAAAATTCGGGACGAAAAGTAGAAGCGCGTGGAATCGCATAAAAATTGTGACGATGGCGCGTGCGTGAGTACCACCGTCACGTACCGGTACTGAGAAAGTCGTCAATGTCATTTTAATGGAGCGTGGCTGCCGCTGTTGAAATCACTCAAAAAAATCACCTGCTACACACGCTCGTGCGCCGAGTAATATCATCTTGTCGTCGGAGCACCGACGGATCGGCTCGTCGGCCGGTTGAATTCATTATAAAATCCATGCTCTATGCATGCAGCGGATTAATTCAAGGGGCGGTAAAGCGACCTGGCAATCTTCGCCGAGAATAAAGGGAGTTCGCAGTGCCGGAGGAATAAATATGACGCTGATCTCTTTTGCTCCACGAGAGGATTCGTGCAAACCCACCGGGGCGGAGATGCCTCTCGGTAGAGCTGAATAATCTACAATTTTTCGCGAGAGACGTGCCGCGAAGACGATGTCCTTTTGAATAAATTCGCGGAACGAGCTCGGCTAACATTAAAAGGCAGAGGCTTCAATCTCGCTCCCCCTGCAAATACAAAGCGAAAAAAAATAGAGTTGCTTTCGCAATCAGGATTAATAAATCCTCCAAACTGACGGACTCCGAATCCAGAGACAACTTTCACGATGAGTTTATAATAATTGACAGAGAAAAAAAAAAAAATTGGTTATCTACGAGAAAAAAAATTTGTTATCTTCGAGGCCAAAAAAAAAAAAAAAAAATTGAGAAACACGAGAAAGAAAAGTGTTCATTCAAGAAAAAAAAGAAAATTGTGGTCAATGTGGTGAATATGGGCTTCCGTTTTTGGGTGTGCTTTCTATGTTTATTTTTACAGTTACAATATACAGTTATAATAACACTTTTGCCCTTATGGTAGAAGCGATTATTTTTGAATTGTTAACATTTCTTTTTTGATACGCGTAAATCAATTTTTTATACGATATGAGAAATGGACAGGTAATAAAATTCGGATTAACTAATTCTGTTTCAGATTTTGGCCAGCAGATGGAGAATAGAATTTCTTTTCTCGCAAGTGGTCCGTGCAGGGTAGCTCAGGTATATATAGCCGACGATCCGCTTGTACTTTCGTACTTGCTTCGGCAGTACATATACTAAAATTGGAACGATACAGAGAAGATTAGCATGGCCCCTGCGCAAGGATGACACGCAAAATCGTGAAGCGTTCCACATTTTTTTGCAATTATTCATATGGCATTTTTTAATTTTATTTATTTATTTATGGAACAGCTAGTCTTATTGACGAATGTCAATTCTCGTGGATTCATTACAGCCAGAAAAATAATTTATTTGCCGGAGCCCTGCAAATAAATATTTATTTTACTTAAATAAACATTTATTTTGATAAATCAAGATATTTATGTAAACCAAATAAATATTTGTTTGCGGCTGCCAAGTCAAATAAATTATTTTTCTGAGTGTAATCGGACTGGATCTAGTTTTTACTCGTAGATTGATACTATGAGTGAACAAAATCGTTTTATGCTAATACAGATCGTAACGGGAAGGCTGTGGTAACGGAAAAGCATCCCTCGCGATTTCCGGAGACATGACATAGATCCAATAATATTCTGTGAATGGAATTCCACATTTCCCCGATTCTCTTGCGGCGCGTGAGAGACAGTCGTTGGAAGGGGAGAAAAAGTGTCCGCGCTCAAGTGGATATTGGTACAAACAGGACAGAAAAGCAGATGACGGGGTGGGGTGGGTTGGTATCAGAGATCAGAAAATTGGGGATAATGATCGCGAGCCTGGCCACGATAGGGTGACGATTTGGAGGCAATCCTGACCAAGAAAAACTCCCTCGCCTATTCTTCGACCCTATTTCCATTAGATTACCTTTATTCAGGTTCTCGCGAACAGATGCGATGATCCCTGACATTCGTGTTTCTATACACGACGAAGGTTTTCTCTCAGAATCGAGGGGCAATATGGAATAACCGAGATTAATATAACGCGATGTTATTTTTTTTTTTTTCTTAATTATCATTTCACACGGTCTCAATGACAAACAATTAATGTCTGGGCAAAATTTGTCTTGGTTTATTTATTTACATTACTTCAACGGGAAAAAAAAACCCTTTTGCAAAGAAAATAAAAAATAATCAGATTTGATGTTAATAGTATAATTGACGTTCTATAATTAACATTGTAAAGTGCGTACAGCACATTATACAGATTATACATATCGCAGTGGTAGTGCACATTAAACGGTACTTTAAACTAGAAAATCGTATGGATTTTTCGTAAAAATTGTTCTCAATATTTTCAACTGTTCATATAGTGAGTGAGAATTAATTGACTATCGTTAAATTAATAATTGGACAAACATTTTTTTTTTTTTTTATTTGTCCCGATAGTTTCATTTTGCCCCAGCGTCCCTATTCCTCGAAGCCCTACGCCGGAGGGTGCGGAATCTAATTGGGATAATCGACTCGAGCCCCGAAATAACTCCGATACAAGCCGAATCGTCAATGCGAGTTACGGGCATATTAATTTTTCATTCAATTCGCACAGATCACTCTCCATCCCTCCACTTTCCTCCCGTCCGCTTCCTCCGTTATTTCCGACCAAATTGACAAGTACAAATAATGGACGGAAGCGATCGAGGGATGAAAATAAAAATGGAGAGATCCGAGAATCGAGCCCGTACGCTAGAGCGATTTAGAACAGTGCCGTTGAAAGAGATCAAAACCGGTGCTGTCGCGGGGAGGCGACCCGCCTCGCGAAATCGTTAACAATCGCGGAAACGCAAAATCCATTGAC
The DNA here is from genome assembly GCA_963922035.1 of Amblyjoppa proteus. Lineage (NCBI taxonomy): Eukaryota > Metazoa > Arthropoda > Insecta > Hymenoptera > Ichneumonidae > Amblyjoppa > Amblyjoppa proteus. The sequence goes on along the minus strand of OY998228.1, from coordinate 7,652,741 downwards.
GCTCGTCCGTGCGTGTGAATATAACTGCCGTTGAATGTAGCCCGAGGACGACCAAAGAGAGCGGGAGAACAGGGAGGGCTTTCGAGAGAAAACTTAATGCCAACACGCTGTCTCCTCGGTTTTTCCTCTTTCTTTTTTTTTTTTTTTTTTCGTCTCATCCGCTTCCTCCGTCCCTCGTCCTCGCTCCGTAACCCTTTCGCTCGATCTTTTTTTCTCTCCATCTCTTTATTTATTTTTTTTTTTCTTTATTCGCCGTTCTTCTGTTTCACTTGTCGCGTCGACTTTGTACCATTGAGCGAGCACGCGGCCTCGCGAGGGGTCGCGCCGTAAATTGCGAAAGACCACCGCACGGACAAGCGAGGAGACACGAATATAAAGTACCATAGGTGTATAATGAAAAAAAGTGTCGGAAAAAAAAAAAAAAAAAAAAAATGAATGCAAACGTAAAGCTTCGTGGTCTCAGGGGTTGAATGCACCAACGAGTACACCGTGAACTTACTCTCTTTCGCTCCGTTCCAACCTTTCTTCGTCTTCTTCTCCTCCTCCTCCTCCTCCTTCTTCTTCTTCTTCTTCTTCTTCTTCTTCTTCGCTTTACATTATTTCTATAGCTCATATCTGTTTCACGCTCGTCGTCTTCTCGTCTTCGTTTCTTGACGAATTTATTCTACTCGTTTCATATTCGTTTTGGCGATTTTTTTGCCTCTTTGAAATCATGCTCCGTACAACTGTACCGCAGAGACGAGGCGCTGTGTCTACGCGGCCAGAGGCGAGAGATGAGAAATACGAGGACTTTGATTCATCCCATTTCTATCCGGTGGAAAAGTCTACGGGAGTTAAACAGAGCGAGAAAAATTTCGCTATTGCATTCTCGATGAATGCACCTGCTGCTTTCACTGCTTTTCACTCTGTCCCATCTCCACCCCCCCCCCCCCGACCACCCGCCCCGGCGCCTTCATCGCGGGTTCTTCTCGTTCTCGCTCGTCCTATCAGTCGAGCTTGCGATCTCTGGAACCCGGCAACAGCGGCAACCATCATATCCCCGGGAGAGCACTATCCGCTCCTTCAACTCTTTGCAACGCTGCGCTCTACGGTAACTCTAGATGGGCGCTCTATCGTCGCGCCGCGAAAACATCCGAAAGACTCTCGAGAGGGCTCATCCTCTAAATATATATTTTAGTATTTGCTTTATTTGATTTATCATGCAGATAGCAGGAGAGAGTACATGCAATACCGTGAAAAATATTAATCTTTGACGTAGCGGCTCCTGGTTCAACGAGGATCTAGAATTTGTCAAGGGGCAACCTTCGAACGACTCGAATAACAAGTTAATATGCTTTAAAAAAATTGTAAAAATTCCACCACATTCGACACTTTCACTCTGTAGTCATTTTTAGGAAGTTTCAGCTAGCAATTCATAATTTCATAAACGATTATTTATCCCGATAGAGCACGCAAGGATTGATTGATTAATTTTTTTTTTATCTTTTAAACCTTCAACTACATTCTTTTAAGCACAAAAACGTTACGGATGTACGTAATAAATTTTTCGTTCGTAAAAATTCGCGGACGTACCTTGAAGTGTTTTTTTTTTTTTTTTTTTTTTTTTTTTTTTTTTTTTTTTTTTTTTTGATAACGTAGAGGAAAATTTATCACGATCATTTGTATCGTTTTTGTGCTTAAAAGAAGGTACTTGAAGGGTTTGAATATTAAAAAAAAAATGAATCAATCGATATCTTTGCTGCTGTATTGGGATACATAATCGTTTATGGAATTATGAATTACTGGCTCGAACTCTCATGCTAAAATTACTTTATAGGGTGAAAGTGTTGAATATCGTGAATTTTTAAAGATTTTTTTTTTTTAGGACATTGACTTGTTATTCGAATCGTTCGAAGGTTGCATCTTGGCAAATTCTAGATCCTCGTTGAACAAGGATCGTGAAGGATTAATATTTTTTCACGGTATTGCATATCTCATTGATTTGCGTGCTAATTGGGATGAGCCATACTGAGCACTTTTGCTCTTCGTAAATTTTTCAAATGCGTTGAAATAATCGACTATTCATCTGCTCCACATTTAATTGGTTTACGTGCTGATTGGGATGGGCCATATTCAGCGCTTTGGCCATGCGTAGGGGAGAGCGGGGCAAGACGGGACCGACGATCGGCACCCAACGATGGGGCAAAATCGGACGTCCTAAAATTGAAAAATTGTATTTGTTAAAAACTTTTTGAAAAACGAAATTTTCCAATAATTTTAGGACATCCCATTTTGTCCCATCGATGCATTCCGATTGACGGTCGCGTTTTGTCCCGCTATTCCATTTCGCACTCCCCTACATTTTTCCAATGCGGTGAAAAAGTTAATATATCTTATTTCACAGGGTGTGAAAATGGGAGTCTTACAGACGCTTCGCGTGCGAAAACTCTCATTTTTACACCTTGTGAAATAAAACTTTGTACGAAATTCGTGCGAAAAATATTTTCTTAACTCGTGTGATTGCAACACTCGCCTTCGGCTCGTGCTGCAAACTCACACTCGTCAGAAATAGTTTTTTCGCACTAGTATCGTAATATACCAATGCGTATGGCCGATCGATCGAAACGATTGAAAAATCTTCGTCGGAGTTTGATGTTCGTGAACGAAAAGCCAGGGTCGTTCGGATGGAAGACCCGGTCGGTGACCGGTACAAGTTTGCCCCGGTGTCGTACAGTGCCGTTGTACAGTCGGGAGCACAGTATTTTTCGCTCACTGGGCAAACGAAAGCGCCCGTCAAGAACCCGCCATTGTATTTCTTTCTTCGACGAGAAAGCCGGAGACACCCTCGAAGAATGATGATGATGGGTTATGGGGTAAAAAGAGTGCTTGAACACGGACGTTGGTCAGGCTCCCGCGGTTCCAATTACGAGAGAAAAGCCCTGGCCTCGGTAGCGCGCCGCTCCTATTTGTCTGATGCTATGGCGCACGGGCCCGTGCAGTTATCCTCTCTGTGCTCCACTATAACTGGGAACACTCTTCACGTACTCTATATACGCCGTTATACACAAATGCTCCCAAGGTGCTTTTCAACCGGATTCCTAGCCCCAGTCAGGCAGAATGAAATCGCCGAATTGAGTCTCCAAATTTTTTTTATTTAAAATATCCATTATTTTTAATTCTTGCCGCTGAATTCGCGACTATATTTAGCATGAATCCGATGAGGCCATTATTTATCTCCAAAGTAAAAGTAACACGCAAAAATAACTCAATTTTTTAATATCCAAGCATCAATTATGGAGGCTCTCTTTGTCCAGTTTATCCGCAATTCGCAGCGATTAATTGATATTCTCACGGTCATATAAAACAAAATTTTCCCGCCGATGGATCAACCGAACGATTTGTCCCGGAGGACTCACGTCGCAAATGTTATCTCGCTTTCGATCTATAATCGTCGGGTAATCAAGGCTCGATTGCCGTCACAAAGTCTCTTGATTGCCTCGTTTATGCTGTCCCGTCGAAGGCGCGTATAAAGCGCGCCCGCGGCGAGCGACGAATTCGCGAGGGTGCACAGATATAGGCGCCCGACGAATCAGTGAGATTAAATCCCATCGGCATTTGAATATTTCATTGATTTTTATCGTTGCCCCCCCCCCCCCCAATCGTTACAAAATCAGGCTCCAAACTGCAGTCTCTCAAACAAAAACTAATCCAAATTTGCAAGAGTAATGTTTTCCCACCATAATCTACCATATAACCACCATAATCTACCATATAACGACCATAATCACCATAATAAACTATCAGCTCGTTTCTATTTCCAATCTTTCTCATCAAACTCCATCTCCCCTCCGTTATCCAATCATTCTCAATTAAACATCTCAACGACCTCCCCGATTTTTCAAAACCACAAAGATCCAATATCCCCGTAACCGAACTACCATCTCACGATCCGAAGCCTCACTTTTCATTTTCGCTCATTCGTCTCTAATCCGACCTATCACCAAAAAAAAAAAAAAAACCCACCGCCTGAAACGATCGTACGTGGGTTTTTCATCGCCAGAAATGTGATTTAAAGGTCATTGGCATTTGAATATTTTATTGATTTTTATCGTTGCCCCCTAATCGTTACAAAATCAGGCTCCAAACTGCAGCCTCTCAAATAACGAATCCAAATTTGCAAGTGTAATGTTTTCCCACCATAATCTAATAACCACCATAATCATCATAATAAAGTATCAGCTCATTTCTATTTCCAATCTTTCTCATCAAACTCCATCTCCCCTCCGTTATCCAATCATTCTCAGTTAAATATCCCAACGACCTCCCCGATTTCCCAAAACCACAAAGATCCAATCTCCCCTTAACCGAACTACCATCTCAAGATCCGAAACCCCACTTTTCATTTCTGCTCGTTCGTCTCTAATCCGACCTATCACCCAAACAAACAAAAAACCCCACCGCCCGGAACGACCGTACGTTTTTACATCGCCGGGAATCGGCATAGAGTTGGCCCACCGGCTGCCGTATCGCCGTGTGCCGGAGAAAAAGCGCGAGGCACACGCTAGATTACAAGAGTCGCCGAAAGTGATGAAGGGATCGCGTCGCGTATAAGCTGGCTCTCAGCACGCTCGCGCATCCCCGAGAGGATCGACCGTCGCCGCTTGTTTACCACAAGCGACAGTTGATTTGACAAAGCAGCGAGTCCATTTATGCGAGAGCGAATATTACAGGGCGGTGAGCGAGGTACCGACCGAGCGGCTCGAGGGGTGGCTTGTTATCCGCTCATTGAAGTTAACCACGGGGCTAAGTGCGCGCTCGGGGATTCAGACGGGGCGCAAGGGTGGAGCCTGCGATGCCACGAGAGAGAGAGAGAGGGACGCCGTATTATAACGTAGGAGAGCAAGTTGCGCGGCTCTCATAGCTTTCGTCGACTTCGCCGTGGTCGACGATCTCTCGGTGCTTTGCTCCACTATGTGAGATGATGGGCGGGGGTGGAGGAGGGTGGATGAGCTTGCCGAAGAGAGAGTGATACGCAGGACGGACCGAGAGGGAAGAGGCGAAGCGGCGAATGAGGAGCCGGATCGTTGCCGGGGTAACCGCGAAGCTCTTTCACCGCATATAATATAACCCGCAGCTTCCGCAACCGCTGTCGGATCATTCGACCGAGATTGAAAAGTTAGCGCTCGACGGCGCGGCGCTCCGGAGCAGCTCCCGTTACCGAGGCTCTCCGCAATTTCTCGGATGCTGTGCGAGGACGACGGGCGGGAGGGCGAGGCGGCGCGGCGGACGAGAGATGAGCACACTCGATGGATGGTACACGGAGTTGAATTCGAGGCCCGAGGTGTATATCGCTGGTACACGATACTCGGATGGATGCGAGGGGAGGGGCGCGAAGGGTCGATGGCTAATTCGTCGGGGAGCGACGATTATTCTTGGACACGTTGATATGCTCGATTGCTTGGTTATTTTAGTCTAATTAACGCGGTTTTTTTTTTTTTTTTTTTTTTTTTTTTTTGGCGGATGGAACTTGTCTTGGAAATTGAGTTGATTTGGATTTTATTTTTGAGATGGTGGTAGGTATCTTGGAAATCATCGAAATTATCGTTTTTGCGTTTTTCACCTTTTAATGGGGCGAAATGCGCACGGATTCTTCTAAGAGGAAGCCAGAAAGTTACTTTTTTGTTTTTTTTTTTTTTTTTTGCTTTCGACCATCTTTCGTCTTTGATGTATGTTTAAAAAAAAATTCTAAACACACCCAGAATAATAATTTATTTGACGGCCACCGTTTATTTGCATCAAGTAAAAAATTTATTTGATTGAAATTAAGTAAATAAATACTTAAATGAAATAAATATTGATTTAAATCAAATAAATAATTTACTTGAATTCAATGAACGATGGCCATCAAATAAATATTTTACTTAAGGTGAAGTGAAAGTCACGTGACGGGGCCACGAGTGTAAGAGAGATAGTTGCAATTTTCAAATTAACTTTATTCAATGGCGTTAATTTTTTTTGCATCAAAAATAAATTCGGTCCAGATACGAAAATAACCGTGTGCATCTGGCTCGAATTTGCTTTTCCTTCAAAAAAATTGGCACCCTTGAGAAAAGTTCATTACAGTTTTTATTGCCGACCGCGATATTTCACTTTCCCTTGTGCCAAATAAACGGTGGCCGTCATATTGATTGTTGTTTCTGGGTGCAGTCAAGAGTGGACATTTTTGTCCAACGACAATTTTTTCGTGTATATGGGATGTTTTGACAGTAACGTGTAAGGCGTAGCATATACGCATCTCTCGTGCTTACCGAGCGCAACTTTTGCCGAGTCGAGGCCACTCCGTGTTTTCTGACACGTGGATAATTAATATCTCTGCAGAAGGCGCACACAGGTGTACAGCCGCAGCTCGACGTACGACTGAAGGCCCGGACGAGAAGTCCCTACGCGTACGTAGCGAATGCACATAATCGCGAAACCCCCGGAGAAAATATCTGTGTCAGTGAAAAAAAAGGTGGAAAAAAAAAATCTGGAGCGAAGCAAGCGATGCTGAATTCGTTTGCGAAATAACATCGCCCGAAGAGAAAAAAAAGAAATTTCGAGGGAGGGCGAGAGATGTGTACAGAGAGCCGCGGTTCCTGCCGCGGCGGCCAACCAACGTGGAAACTCAGAGGATAATGACTACTTTTTTATATTTTAATTACGCAGTAATTAATTAAAATGTCGAGTACGTTCTCGAGCAAAATGAGACACGATCATGTGGATGGGGGGTTTGACAAATCGCTGATGCGTTACCGAGAGAAATCGCAAACATTTTTCTTTTCATCATTGCACAGAGTAATGGGGGAAAAAAGAATTATGACGATGGTAATCCAAAGGAAAACAAAATTTATTCTCTTTTCTTCCTGGCACCGTTTGTTTGTTTTTTTTTATACTTCTTTTTATTTTTCAATAATCGGAATGGAACGAAGCTACGCGCTGCATTGTCCATGCAAACCACGGATGGTCGTGTAATTTATTGTCTGGACAGAGAGTATAATGACTGCACTGTTCCACATTTTAATGAGGCAATAAGGTAAACATTTTAATAAGGTAAACTGTTAAGCAGAGTCGTCGATGCATGGAACGCTCCACCAGCTGCGATATTCAACTCGAAATCGATGAATCGTTTTAAAAACATGTTCGATGCACGCATGTTCACTTGAAGATGTAGTTCAAATTCATTTACCTATATGCAGATTTTTATAAGTTATAAACATACTTTCTGCAAATTGAAATAATAATTATAATGAATAAAAATTGCGAGTGCAGAACTGATCGGAATGAGAAACAATTGGACCAAATCGATGATGCGTTACGACCCAAAATTCAAACTCAAAGACGTCTTTCGTTATCTCAATAATACAGAGTAACGAGAGAAAACTCGTAAGAGAATCGGACGATGAAAAAATTTAATTAATTCTCTTTTCTCTACGGATTTTGTTTTCTTCTTTTTAATTTTTGTTTTTATTGTTTATAATAATTGGAACGGAACGAAGTTACACGCCCCATTGTCCATGGAAACCGCGGACGCTTATGAAATTTACTACGCCGAGCTTGACAGAGAATGTAATGACCGTACTGCTTTATATTATAGTTACGCAACAATTGATAAAAATGTCGAGTGCAGACCCGCTCGAAATAAGACACGATTGCCCCAAATCACCGATGCATCACGACCGAAAATCCAGACATCTTCCGTTATCCCGATAATACAGAGTAACAAGGGAAATCTGGTAACGAGAATCGGACGAAGAAAAATTTAATTCATTCTCTCTTTTCTCAGCGCATTTTGTTTTCTTCTTTTTAATTTTTGTTTTTATTGTTTATAATAATTGGAACGGAACGAAGTTACACGCCCCATTGTCCATGGAAACCGCGGACGCTTATGAAATTTATTACGCCGAGCTAGACAGAGAGTAGCGAGACGAGGGGGGGGGGTGGGGGTGGGGGAGGGGGAGGGACGGTGAGGATCTTTGATGCTGCGCCCGACGACCCTCCGACGAATAAAGACGCGCCAACCCGGGGGAGGGTCGAGCTTTCTCTCTTCGCGCGCGCATAGTTATTATCTCGATCTCAACTTGAACCACACTTCGTTACTTGTTACTAGGGTAACCGGAGTATACCCGAGTGGTTGCAAGCTGCCTCCGGCAAGACAATGGGAAATGAGCGCCCCTTTTGTTTCCCAAAGGTATATCGCGTACATGTGCTTTCTCTCGTCTCGCGCACACACGGCCGCGAGGTGCATTGTTACCGCCATTGTTTCCGGTAACTCTTTCGCGGTAACGAGGGAGGAACCTCAATTAGAATATAGTTTGAGGACTTAAACGCCCAGAGGCTGAAGCGAGTTTAGAGGGTGCCCGAAGGATACCGCTACGAAAAACAAATCACATATTTCATGCTTCCTCGACCCTCTCATTATTTTCTATCATTCTTTATTGTTATTATTACTTGTAAGTTCCTTTCGAAGCGAGTTGTAATTTATTGCCAGCATTTTTTTTTTTTTTTTTAATTAACAAGCGCCAAAAATTGACCAATTGTCATTCGTACTGTTGTCGAGATAAATTTTTCTGTAAGTTGCTCCAAAAGCTACATGTAATTTATTGCCAGCAATTTTTTTTATTAACAAGCGCCAAAAATTGACCGATTCTCATTCGTGCAGTTGTCGAGATAGATTTTTCTGTAAGTTGCTCCAAAAGCTACATATAATTTATTAGCAGCATTTTTTTTTTATTAACGAGCTCCAAAAATTGCCCAATCCTCATTCCTACTGTTGTCGAGATAAATTTTTCTGTAAGTTGCTCCAAAAGCTACATGTAATTTATTGCCAGCAATTTTTTTTTATTAACAAGCGCCGAAAATTGACCGATTCTCATTCGTGCCGTTGTCGAGATAGATTTTTCTGTAAGTTGCTCCCAAAGCTACATGTAATTTATTGCCAGCAATTTTTTTTATTAACAAGCGCCAAAAATTGACCGATTCTCATTCGTGCCGTTGTCGAGATAGATTTTTCTGTAAGTTGCTCCCAAAGCTACATGTAATTTATTGTCAGCCATTTTTTTTTTTATTAACAAGCTCTAAAAATTGCCCAATTCCATTAGTGCTGTTGTCGAGATAGATTTTTCTGTAAGTTGCTCCAAAAGCTACATATAATTTATTAACAGCAATTTTTTTTTTTTTTTTAAAAGATCTCCAAAAGTGCTTTTAATTTAATGAAAAAAAATTAAATGAATAATGTTCCTTTTATTTTTAACGATTTGTAATTCCAGTTGGTATCATGGACTCGAGAAAGCTGCAGCTATTCGTATCGGACGGTAACGTCGAGGGCTCGAGAAAAGCGAGACCGACTGGCCATCTGCCGGCAAAAGCGTGAAAATATGCCTCGGGGCTTGGAGCCGCCTCGTCCTAGTCGCGCAACCCCAGCGGCAATTTATCGGCGAAGAAAGAAATCTTTCGCCCAAATATAAAGTCTCATATTTATTTCAAGACGAAAGATCTTCGTGACTCGGAATTCTCGACGCATGACGATGACAAAAAAAAAACGTCAAGAAAAAATAAAAATAAAAATAAAAATAAATGAAAATAATCGAAAGAAGTCGGAAGAGAAAGGGAGGGAAAGAAGTGGCGGAACGAGCGCAGGCGTCCTGCGCCGTTGTCCTGAGAGCCACCAGTGTCCTTCTTCTGTTACCCTGTCGTCGTACCGTTTGAATCTTCTTCGAGCCCCTCCTAAGTGCTCGACCATTATCGCAACGAGAATCCGGTCGTTTCTCTGATGGCCATTTAAGCTCAAGCAAACGTGCGAAATTGCTGGTTAACGGTTGTAGCATAACGTTGGATGGAAACTCGTTCGGTTATAATTAGGGAGATGGGGGGGGGACGGAGGGGGTGAGCGATACTCTCGGCGATCCCGAGAGCGCGGGGGTGTGGCCAGGAGTCAATGAAACAAAAAAGTTGGTGTACCGGGCGGGTGAATCCCGGTCCGGTGAAATAGAGTCGAGCTTAAACAACCCGCCGGAGGACCTGCGGCAGTTGATGGTCGCTCTGGTAACGTTGATAGTCCGGTTAAAGCGCCATCCCGTGCACCGTCCGCTCGCGCCGGATAAATAACGAAACGAGGGAGAAAGATGAAGGGGCAAGGATAGTTGAAGAGCGAGGAAGCGAGAAACAGGGCGATCCTTCGCGACGCTCATGATGTCCTGGTCGAAAAACAAGTTAGTGCTTTGAAGCTCGAATTTACGCTAATCCTGTTACGGATCCCCGACTCTGCCAATCGAACCGTGTCAGCTCCACCGGGTGCGCATTAACGCGCTCTCGAGATTGCGACCTCGAGGACCGATTCGCGCGACGTTAAACAACGGTGCCGAAGGGACAGAAACGAGGGGGCGAAAACATAGGCGAAGTGTATCGGTGCTTCGAGACTCGGGCATTTCGTCTTTGGACTAGAGCAGGGCAGGTCGGATTATTCGTGCGAAGTCTCAGCTCGGACGGAGAAAGACTAATTCGTTTTGTCCCCTTTACCTGCAGCACGAGTTCTGGTAATTTTTCCGGTGGGCCTTGCCGACCTATCGATTGCACGTCTCGCGTCACGAGTCGAGATCGCGTCGTGAATTCAGCTGGAGGCATCTTCGTCTAGGAATTCCTGTTATCCTGTCGTCCCGAGCGCTCGGGTCTTTCCTCCAGACGGAGCTCCCGGAGAGTCCGTCCAGAGGCGGTACGAGCGCCGTACGGAAGGAATGCGGCACCCCCGAAAGTTTATGGCTTCCTGGTGGTGGGAATGCTTCTGGCGCCACTCACTTGACGAGTGACAGGACGTTGACGGGTCTTTCGCAGCTTTCCGTTGCCCCGTCGAACCTCGGAGTCGTGTCGAAGCTCTCGAGGGTGATCCTCGCAGGCTCCTCGAACGTCCTCGAGGACCACCCGAGGGATCTTCGCCAGCCAGAGGGCGGTGGAAAAATTTTCGACGCTCATGCGGTCCTGATTCCGAAAATATTTTCCATTCCGAAGCCGCTAGGAAAACTTTTGCCCTCGTCAAGGCGCGCGGCGTATGGTGGAGAGAAAAAAATCCGTTACACCGTACTCATGAGGTCCTGGTGGTAGAAATATTTCTAGGGGGTAAATACAGCTCGCGCAGGGTGGGAAGCCTGAGCTCTAGAAAAAGAAGCCTCGCCTCGCGAAGGGATCGTTCAAGGGGATCGTTCTTCGGGACAAGCTCGAGCTACGATGATCTTTCGATTAATTCAATAACCTTTCAGAGATTCCTTTCCTACCCTCGAGACAACGACGGAATCTCGCGCGGAATGAAGCGTCCGATTCGGTAAGTCCGCGGTTGGTTCCTCTAGGAGAGCCGAAAACCGGGCGTGTGTGAACCTTTCACGGAGCTTCTCGACGGTCAGTTCTCAACGGGGTGAACGTAAGATGAAGCGTTCTGCCTCGAAACGCATACTTATCGCCCTCGGGAGGAACAGGCAGCCAAGGAATCCAGCAGGACTCTCGCCCGGCGGGTCTTCCGAAGTGATCGATATAGCGGGGTTGTTCCGCCGCGTCGGTAACGCAGTTTCCTTGCCGGAAGAGATCCTTCGAGGGTGAGATTTTCGCAGGACATCATCCTTCGTTCCTGATACCGAAGCGTACTCGGCGGTTTGAAGTCCTGCCCAATGCGACGATAAGCAACCGCGTCATACATCGAGCCCGATGTGCACACATCCTGACTGCGGTGTGTCCTCGGCGAGACATCTTCCCTGGCCTTGGATGAGGTCGCAGGATCGGCGATCAGGTCGCCATGCGGAGAGGAAGAGATGTCACACAAGAGAGAGAGCCGAACGGGATGGGAAGGAGGTGACTCGCAGGTTTTCTCAAATGGCTTCTCCCAGGATGCTGCTGTCCTGGCAGGACTCTAAGATTTTCCACGTGTTGGTTCGAGCCTTTTCACCACGAACACCGTACAAGCCCCAGCTCGTACCAGAGACTATGGTGGGAATCTCCGCACCAAGGATCCCACTTTATATCTACAGAGAAGGCGAAAAACCTCCCTCGCACAACTGACCTCCACCCGGCTCTACTACCCTAAACTTCGACTTCCTGTTTTCGTCCGGTGTCTGCGACACACTGGGAACTCGTACTACCGGAACTGACGCCTTCACAGTCGTGGTTCAACCATTTTTACTTTTTCATTCTGTCGGTAGTCTGGTAATATACTTTTTTTTTTTTACTTCGATGACGAAGTAAAGGTTGTTGAGGATCTTTTAAAATGCAATGGTTGATTCATCGATTGACCATTTTTACACTTTGGATTGTTTGAATTATAGACAAATGTTTTTGTTTTGATGGAATTTGAATTGCTTTGGTCTTGTGAATTGGGACGTTGAGATAATTTCATCTTACTTCTGTTATCCTGACTCCTAAGACGCTTCGTGCATCTTGAGGTGCTTCGTCGCGCGAAATGTCTGGATCCCTGTTAAACGGAGGGTGAATCGCGCGGGCTTGTAGCCGATGTCGGGACGTTGTTTGGGCAACCCCCCCGACCGTTTTCGTCGTCCTGCGTGCCAGGATCCTGCAGCGACCTTCGTCGTTGCATGGATCCTTGATCCGGAAATATGCTTCGCGTTTGAGGCAATTACGCGCATTAGCGTAGGCGTCGTAGCGCAGTTAATACAATTTCCCGCCGCGGAAGCCGCGAAAGCCTTTCGAATCCACCCCCAGCGGTTACTCAATTAAACGAACGTTATCTCGTTAGTTGAGAATTCCACGATACATATAGACAGAAGTATTCCTGCCTGCGAATTTCATGTACACGGAAAGGGAAAACCATACAAGGTAGTACAAAAAATGTCCAACTCGAAAACATTGTTTTGACTTTAGTTTTATTACCTCGCCGTATTGATCGCAATAAAAAAATTGTACGAGAAAAATATAATCAGAATTTCGATAAATTTTAGCCAAATTTATTTTTATCCTAGCCATCAATCGATGTATTAAATAACTAATATAATTTTTTTTTTTTTATGTTGGGCAAAAATTAAAGTTTCACGTATCTTCACACGGAAGGAAAAGTAATAATTGACGGGAGATGCGGGAGAACGCAATGAGAACGTAGAGAGGGTAGAACAATGATGAGGGTGCGATTTGACTCCTGACTTCCACGCCTCGGATGTTTCCCGTGGCGTTTCCACCCCAGAAAAGCTCGACGTGTTCGTTGCGTCATCGGCCGCACAAGAAAACCACCCCCGCATGACGTAGTCGCAAGGACAAAATCGACCCCACCCGCGCCCGTTGTCGCGGCTCGTGTAAAGCTCGTCGGGAGCGGTGACGCGCCTCTAAGGAATATCGGGTGTGACGCGTCACGCGATCTACGTAGTTCAAGCCCGGTTACGTAACGTGACGTTGCGACAACGAGATGCTTCGCTTGCCAGGGGCGCAGGAGCTACGCGAAGGTCGACGCGAGCCTTGCAACCCCCTCGAGAATGCTCGTTCCTATATCCGAGTCACGCCACCCCTAAAGACGAAACATAGCCGCAATGCAGGATTCTAAGTCATTGAAAGATACAGGCAATTGTATTGGATGCTGAATAATCGGCAAACAACTATTGAAGGAATAATTAGGCTGTAAGTGCAATAAATCTTCGAATGGTTGAATTGTTCGATCATGGAATTAAATTTATTCCGGTCTGTGGGCTTTCTTGTATTTGAATTTCAGCTCACAGAGTGGAATTTATTCCATTCTGTGGACTAATTTTTGCAATGGTTGACTTTTAGTTCGTGAAATTTAAATTATTGTTATTGTTGAATTGCGTTGTTCACGCAATGAAAATTTGTCTGTGACAAATTTCACTCGCAGGCATTCACGGTCAGTCGAGGACACTCTCGTGGTCCATGAAAGTCTTTTACTTTGAGTGGACTTTTACTTTAAATATTAAGTAAATTGCAAACCGACGAAAATTTCGCCGAATATATTTTTTGCAGAAAACAATAAATTTAAGAAAACTCACCGGGAAAGAATATTTTTAAAGTAAGCGACAAAGTACTTTTTTTGATAAACAAAAAAAAAAAATATTATAATAATATTGATACAATATTCGAGGACTATTATTTTAATTACAGGTAGAAGTGACTCAGGCTCGCTAATGTCATCGAGAGCTCGAGAATCAGTTTCGTCGTCGGGCTCGAATTCAACATCCATAAAATTGATTTTATTGGGTGGTCGAGGTACCCGGAGAGCAGCACAGGGAGCTGAATTCTTCGCAAAAAAAAAAAAAAAAAAAAAAAAAAAAATCAGTTAAGAAAACCCACTAGTAAAGAATATTTTTAAAATAAACGGGAAACTACTCTTATGATGAAGAATAAATATTATAATAATATCGATGATAATATTCGAGGACTATTATTTAAATTATAGGCACAAGTGACTCCGGTTCGTCGTCGGGCTCGAATTCGATATTCATAAAATTGATTTTCTCGGGTGGTCGACGTACCCGGGGAGCAGCACAGGGTGCTGGATTCTTTGGAAAGAAGTCAATTTAAGAGAACCCACCAGTAAAGAATATTTTTTTTTTATGTAATCGAGAAAGTGATTTTTTATTTCAAAAATATATTATAATAATATTGATGAAAATATTCGAGGCATATTAATCAAATTAAAGATAACAGTGACTCAGGCTCGCGAATATCATCGAAGACTCGGGCATCGGGTTCGTCGTCGGGCTCGAATTCGATATCCATAGGATTGATTTCCTTGGGTGGTCGAGGTACCCGGGGAGCAGCACAGGGTGCAGGGCGTATCAGGCAGGCTTCGAGCCTCTCTCTGACGATTCTCTCGTCGGCATTTCCGTCTATCGTTATGGCGGAGGCGCCGGCGTAGACTCGAAGAGCTTCGAGATTCTCCTCGTACTCCTCGAGCTGCAAATCAGTTCGAATCATCATTCGCATTTACGGAGGGACGGAAAGCTGTGGCAAAACTACAAACGTCTCGTTCGACGACGCATTTGTAATCTCTCGGATGGATCGCCAAGGCTTTGCTCGAACAATCGAAGTCCGATTTGTTCTTCGAGGGGACGTAATGCTTGCAGCCTGTTCTCACGTCGTAACGACGACCTAGCAGTCTTTGCTTACGCAGGGTTGTGTCGGTGTCCACGAAAATTACTCTGTAAATTTTGATAATTTTTAGGGCAATCTTTAGAGAATGGAGCGCGGATAAATTTATCGGATTATCGGTGGATCGTTGAACCTATTGGGAGGCGTCGCGAGCATATCCAGCAGCTGAAAGTCTTTCACTGTGATCGGATAGCCAGTTAGAACCCACCCTCTTTTCTTGCAATCCTCACCCAGCAGATATTTCTGCAGCATGAAAATAATTTATTTAATTATTTTCATACAAGTAATTGTTTTAATCATTTTCATTAAAGTGATTTGTTAAATTACTGGCGATCGGGCGCTTAGCGCCCGACGCTAGGTTTGCTTATTTATGTTATTTATTTTTGACAGTATATTATAATATGTGCTACAGTGAAGCGATTCAATGAAATTGCACTCGCTCGGTTAGTTAAATATTTTCAAATGTCATAACGTGACAGCTCGTTTGGAGACTTCGGACCCCCTAAAAATGTATCTAAAGGGTCAGCTTCAGAGAAAACTCTTCGACAATGCATAGTACATACCTTAAGTAGTACCTATGAATTATATTACTTCCCCGATGGACCCAACGCGATAAGGCAATAAATGGCCGGAATTATTGATTTTTGTTCGCGTAGAAGGTAAAAAAAACGTCCCGTAGAGTATTCGTGTGCACTCGCATACACATGTATGCACACATGGATATATTTTGCGCATAATACACTTCAGGATGCCAAAAGGTAAAATGACCCCAGACATTTAATTCACATTTGAAAGCAAATATTTTCGAATTAAGACATGTGGCAGCGGTCAGCTCTCGTGTTCGTGTTTCCCCAGGCGGACGCAACTTACAAATACAAAAAATGGCCACAATTGGCCCTTATCACGGGTGGAAAACACACAAAAACAGCATTTCGTCGAAATAGTGAAATACACATAAAGGCCACGATCATTGGTTTTTTTGGAGCATATGAGGGAAGAAAATGTATCCAATAGAGTGCTCGCGTGTACTCGCGTACATACGCGTTGCACGCATGAACATACTATGACCGCATTACGCCCCGAAACACCAAAAACCATCATGTCGCGGGACATTGTCTCCAATTTTGAGGGTAACATTTTCGAATTAGCGTATAGAGCAGCGGATCTGGCACTCATGTTCGTTTATGCCCAGACGGATGCTACTCGAAAATGCAAAAAAAAAGTGGGTATCAGAAAAATGATGAACATTATTATATAAAATAATAAAATAATAATAATAATGATAATAATAATAAATAATTTTCGTCAAAAAATTTATTTCTATTTTAATATGCGTTACCTCGACAACGCGAATTCTCGTCTGAGCCTTTGGGCATTTGCGACAACAATACTCGATCATTCTAAGCGCCTCGCCCAAAGGCGTTTCCTGCAGTCGTGCTTGCTGCAAAATTGCATCGAAATCGACTGGAAAAAATATTGGAATTATTATCCCTGTCGCGAAGACTAGAACAATTCCGAGCGCCGAGGTACCGTGAACGAGATTAAATCTTCGCGTCAAGTGCTTCGCTAAACTTCGAGCGCCGGAGCCTCGGGAACCGATGAGAGCGACGCGAAATAAACACGGTGCACCGCAATGCTTTTTCCTCTTGGACAAAATCGCGCAAGCCTCGGCAAGTTCCTCGAGCGTTCTATCACCAATCTCGACTCTCTGAAACGAGAGTCGAAGCAAAAACTAAAATAAAGAACAAGAGCCTCGTATTCGTTTCAAATAAATTATCTGTACGATTAAAAAATTTTCGTAAAATTTGCGCAGATCGTTCAGTTCATGTTGCTTGGAATTTTTTCCTTCGGCGCATCGACCCCGAACAGCTGGGACGATTTCGAGTACGTGCGTCGGTATTATACCGACTTGCTGAAAGATTCGAGCTTCCTCTTTGGTTCTCGGCACATCTTATTGACGAAAAAAGTAAACAATTTTATTACCTCAAATCGAAGACGAACGACAGATTCTGTGTAAAATTTTTTTTACCAACGAGAGCCCAGCCAGACTGTTCGATCATCGAAGTTTTCAACATCGTTCTAAAATTTCTCACTATAACCTCTCCATTCGTCGACTCTACGGGGATTTCCGGTGAGACATCGTGTATCTCTCTGAGAGTTACAGGCCTGACGCCAGTTTTCTTCTGCAACAACTTGGCCAGAGAAAGCATTTCGAATTCGGGAGGACCGAGAAAAATAATCCTGGCCACGTCGCGTTTTCTAGATGCGTGCTGGAGACACTGTTTCAGATAAAGAATGTGATCCACAGGTTTTTTAACTACCAATTCTGTGGCGAGCTCCTGGAAGAAATTAAACTGATAAATTTAATATTTATGCGAAATAAATATATATATAGATAGCTCGAGGTTATCGCAGACGCGAAGGGACGAACGTGAAATAGCTCATAAATTCTATGCTTTTCCATGTAAGGCACGAATCGCGGTGGAATCCTGAGGGGTCTCGTCCCTGCATCTATAGCGCTCAACATGTTTTTTTTATTAACTTATTTCTTTCAATCCAACTCCGCGAAAGGTTTAAATAATAATCTGTCCAGCACAAAACGTCACAGTAGTGCAAAATGTGACAACCATGATTGTCGACAGATGGAAAAAAAAAAAAATTGATATTTGCGTATCGATTCGGTTTTTCTGTTCATCGATAAGAACCAATCGATCCGCGTTACTTTTTTTTACAGTAAGCAAAAAACACCGTAAACGATTAAGCTTAATGTTGACCAATTATAACACCCTCATATACCCGGGTGAAGAAATTGGGAATAGTATAATGACATATCAATTTTTTCCGGAATAGACTTTCCCGATAGGAAATGTGAATTCTAGCAGACGACGGCACGATTCCAAGGGGGCGCCACGTGACGGCAGGGTACACTTTCACTCCTCACGTTCTCCACGAGCTCGTCGTGGACGAGCAGCCAGCAGCTGCGGCACGTTGAAAGACAAGTTCACTCGCGACGAACATCGAGCCTGAGCCAGCATGTCAAAATCGAAGGAAAAGATATCCGAGGTAACGGAGAAAATCGAGGAGATGGATATCGAGGAATCCGGCAAAAAAATGACCCACAAGGAGAAGAAGAAACTGAAGAAGCAGCAGGAATACGAGAAGACCGTTGAGAGAATGACGAAAACCGGTGGCCAGGGACACAGTGAATTGGAATCGAACTTTACCGTGTCGCAGAGTTTGGCCCAGACTCGCGGTACGCAGCAATTGGATAATGCTGTCGACATCAAAGTGGAGAACTTCAGCATAGCCGCCAAAGGCAAGGAACTTTTCACCAACGCCAGTCTGCTCATTGCGCAGGGCAGGAGGTATGGTTTGGTGGGACCCAACGGGTAAGTGAATCTATAAAAATCCTATTTTTTTTTGGCTGCAACTCGCTGTGGTATGAATAATCATAATTTAATTATAATTTTTTTGCACCACTCAGACATGGAAAAACAACGCTGTTGCGTCACATTGCGAAAAAAGCTTTTGCCATACCACCCAACATAGATGTTCTATACTGCGAGCAGGAAGTAGTGGCCGATGATACGCCCGCTGTTGAAGTCGTACTGAACGCAGATGAAAAGTGCAAGGGGCTGCAGGACGAGTGCAAGAAACTGGAGGAACAGGCGGAGCAGGGAATTGAGTCTGCTCAAACTAGACTGCAGGAGGTAATTTATGAATTTTTTTTTTTTGGTAATCGATAAAGAGAAATACTATTTTATCACTTGTACGTGTCAATGAATGATGTGAAAACCTAGTTGACGTCCACATTCAAAGACATCATTTTCAAGTTTAAAGGTTCAACTGCAGTTTAAAAAATGCATTATTCAATTATTGTAAAAAATTTAAATAAGCATATTGTTAACAATTGTTTTTACTATTGTTTTTTGTTTAAATTTTTTTTAAATATTTTTCAGGCAAATTCACTAATCAATTTTCATAAAAAAATTAATAAAAAACATAGAATGTTGTTAATTGTTTTAGTGATTGTTTTTTATTTTTAAGTTTTTCAAATATTTTTCAGGTCTATGAGGAATTGAAAGCCATAGGGGCGGACTCGGCGGAGCCGCGCGCCCGCAGAATCCTGGCCGGTCTTGGATTCAGTAGATCGATGCAGAACAGAGCGACGAAGAATTTTTCCGGTGGTTGGAGAATGCGCGTTTCCTTAGCTAGAGCCCTCTTCGTCGAGCCGACATTGTTGCTGCTGGACGAGCCGACGAATCATTTGGATCTAAACGCCGTCATATGGCTCGACAATTATCTGCAATGCTGGAAGAAGACACTGCTTATAGTTTCTCACGACCAGAGTTTCCTCGACAACGTGTGCACTGATATAATACACTTGGATATGTTCAAGCTGTTCTACTACAAAGGAAACTACAGTATGTTCAAGAAGATGTACGAGCAAAAGCGCAAAGAGATGATAAAGGCCTACGAGAAGCAGGAGAAACGTATAAAAGATTTGAAGGCTTCGGGACAAAGCAAGAAAGCAGCCGAGAAGAAGCAGAAGGAAGTTTTGACGAGAAAACAAGAGAAAAATAAGACGAAGCTACAGAAGAACGACGACGAAAATGGCCCGCAAGAATTGTTGGCCAGACCGCGAGAGTATATTGTTAAATTTAGCTTTCCCGATCCGCCGCCTCTTCAACCGCCAATTCTCGGTCTTCACAGTGTGTATACAATATTTCTCGGCTGTCCTGGACCTCCCGATTAGCAGTATCTAATTTATGATCAATCGTTTTCAGATGTTACCTTTAACTACGAGGGCCAAAGTCCACTGTTGATCAACGTGGACTTCGGCATCGATTTGCATTCGCGTGTGGCCATCGTTGGACCGAACGGTGTCGGTAAATCTACGTTCCTGAAACTTCTGACCGGAGATCTGACTCCAAAATCTGGAGAGCTGATAAGAAATCATCGATTGGTAACCCCATTTATTTCCATTCCCATAGATCACGGATTTCAAAATTTATTGAATTGCGAACTGTTTGTTAATTCAAAGCTATCCTTTTTTTAGAGGATCGGTCGGTTCGACCAGCATTCCGGTGAGCATCTAACAGCAGAGGAAACGCCATCGGAATATCTGATGCGTCTGTTCGACCTGCCTTACGAGAAAGCGCGAAAGCAATTGGGAACTTTCGGTCTGAGTTCTCACGCGCACACGATTCAGATGAAGGACCTATCGGGTGGACAGAAGGCACGTGTAGCCTTGGCCGAGCTTTGCCTTAACGCGCCGGACGTCGTTATACTCGACGAACCGACAAACAATCTCGACATCGAATCGATCGACGCTCTCGCCGACGCTATAAACTCCTACAAGGGTGGTGTTATCATAGTCTCTCACGACGAACGTCTGATCAGGGATACCGAGTGTTGCCTTTACGTTATCGAGAACCAAGTTATAAACGAGATCGACGGAGACTTCGACGACTACAGGAAGGAGCTTCTCGAGAGCTTGGGAGAGATCGTCAACAATCCTAGCATAGCCGCTAATGCCGCGGTGCTTCAATGACCGAATTCGGAAATCTAGAGATATATACTAAACAAAAAAGAAGGAAAATAAGATCATGACATGTCTTCGAAGGGATGCATCGCGAACTAGTGGCCTTTTCTCGAGAGAAATCGAATTTTTTTTCTACGCCGATCGATCGATTATCAAACTTTATCTGTGTGCTTGTGAAAGAAAGAAAAGAAAAATATCGATTAACGCGTAGTAAAAATTCTCGTAAGCTCAGAGATTGCGACATTGCGATATCTTTTTGTATCATAGTATTTCCCTAAATCATATACATAATTGAATTGTTCGATCGTTCTGCGATCGCTGGCTCGTTTCTGCGAATTAAAAATCGTTTCTATTCACCGCTCGTTGTGTTATTTATCGATTAGTTATAGCCTATTCTCCCAGAGTAGTTGTAACTTCTAAGGTGAGGAGCGATTAGTCTCTCGTCAGCACCTAGAATATCGGTGGAGAGAAAGGACCATATTCGGGTCTGGCGGGTTTCCACGTGAAATCTCGAGGACGTCGTGATCGCGAGCCGCAATACGATTTCGAAATCTCTCCTTCTCCTTCCTAGAAAAACATTTGTTCGTCTCTCACGCGCACACACGGACGGTCTCGCGCTCGCGCTTACGTGAAACGCCTTACGCTCTCTCCGTGACCAGACTGTCGTTCGGCTCGTTTCACGGCGCAGTGGCTCGTAGTCGCTGCCAAAAAGGGCAGACCTCTGGGGCAAGCAGAGAGATGAGTTTCGAAGTGATGGTGAAAATTGTCAAATAAAAATTATAACTGAGGCCCGTCGCTCGTCTAGTTGTCGTCGTTAAATTATCAATATCCCGATTATGTCGAGCACACTGGAGAACAAGATACTGAATCTTCAGGAACGTCTCAGGGCGGAGAAGGAGTCGAGAGATCGGGACAGACAGACGAACGATATCGTACCAGGAACGGCCCTGCAGCCGTCATCCTCGGCACCGACGTCCAGTCCGGTCGCACGAAGACCTCGACAGCGTGAGTATCGAAATTTTTACGAAATTCGCACAAACCGTCTATATCCAAAGCACGACATTCGCGCTTTTAAATGTTGTGGAAAAATTTCGTTACTGATATGTAGATGCAGGTTATGTTGATCCACCTATTTATTTACTACGCCACTATTCTCTGCACTCCGCAGACTTTTTAACGCTCTATATTGCGGCTACGAATTGCACCGGAGTGTGAGACAAATTTTGTGATATTTGTTTTCCGGATTGGAGAAGTCATGTGCTTTGGAGCATGTTACGAAATGGGAGTTACAAGGGGATGGGGGGGGGGTCAAGCTTGGTTGCAATCCAGACCTTTAATTATTGCTCAAATTTCATCCGAACAGAATGTTCGGGTTGCTGTGTTGAGACGATGCATTTTTAGCGTTGGGAGTTCAATTTGTCGATTAGAGTGATCTACTGCGCTGCAATCGCTGCAAGTTTTTTACTGTCGTATCCACTTTGGATTTTTATTTATAAATTTGGTATGTTCCGGTATGGCAGGATCTATTGCTGCTTGAAACATTAATTGACTTGCCCTGGAACTAGTCCATTATCTGGTCCCAATTTAATTATCGTGTCGATTAAATACTACGCGACATTTGATTCATAGTAGAATTTTCATAGAAATATTTACTCGTGTAACAGAGTAAATACATCTATGAAAACTCAATGGGCTGAGTCATATGTGATTTACTCCAAAACAGATTCTAGAAATATCTCGACGCAGGAAGACAGGATATTAATATTTTTCAAATAAAATTATGTTCAACGTTAATCGATATCATTGTTTGAATTTTACTGGCTATACGACTCATCAGTCAAATGATTTATAACTCTGTCCTGTTAGCTCCTGCGGCAGCTTTCATTCTGCTATGAATATATTTACAGAAGGAAAAAAAAAACTATCAGTCGCGGAGTAGTCTTATCTAGACAATGAATGTTCAATGGTATTTTAACTGAGTCATTGTCATCAATTGATCTTATCAGTGGCATGTATAATTTTCCCAAATGACTCATTTGTATCCAGTCGTACAAACTATTGTCATATTGGTCTGTTTTTTTTTCTTAAAAAAATAAAATTTGCCAGGCAGCCAAGATTAATCTTATCAGTGTACTGTTTACTGATTAATCATTCATATCCTGTTTCACCCGTAATATCGATGAATCAGTGTAAAAATCGTAAAATCTACATACTTATTTAATTACAGACAAAATCTCTTGAATGCTATTTTCAATGTCTCATACCTATAAAGCATTGAATTAATTTTTTCACTGACGCACCTAAATTTTTCCATTGTTGCTATTTTAATAAGTTTCCTTGATTATTTATATGTGAAAATCCATCAGTCGGTGACATGGGGACTCCAACGAGACCGAAACGGCAGCTGGATCTCCCGGTCCTTCAGATGGTACCGCCGAAGGCTCAGAACGGCGAATTCGAGTCGAAGCTTCAGGAGATAATGAAGCAGAATGGTATCCTGAACATAAACGGTCAAAAGTACCAGACGGATATGAAGGATCTCGAGCATCTCGGTGAATTGGGCAACGGGACTTGCGGCCACGTCGTGAAGATGAGACACAAGCCGAGCGGTGTCGTGATAGCCGTTAAACAGATGAGAAGATCCGGCAATGCCGAGGAAAACAAGAGAATAATAATGGATCTCGACGTTGTATTGAAATCCCACGACTGCCCTTACATTGTTCAGTGCCTAGGATGTTTCATAACCGAATCTGATGTTTGGATATGCATGGAACTGATGGCCACGTGCCTTGACAAATTGCTGAAGAAGTGCCGACAGGCCATACCCGAAGATTTTTTAGGCAAAGTTACTGTAGCAGTAAGTGACGTTCTTTAAAAATAAATAATATCTAGCTTTGAGTAGATCAATTTTCACGATGATAATACATTCTGATTTAATGTCGCAGACCGTAAAAGCGTTGTCGTACCTGAAGGAGAAGCACGGCGTAATACATAGGGACGTTAAACCCAGCAATATACTACTCGACGAGATGGGAGGCGTTAAGCTGTGCGACTTTGGTATATCCGGACGATTAGTCGACAGCAAAGCGAAAACCAGGAGCGCCGGATGTGCCGCGTATATGGCAGTGAGTTGTTAGCTTCGATTGCAGAAACATAGGAAATGAATCTATCTTTGCGTGTCTGAATTATAATTTATTTAACGCACAGCCTGAGAGAATAGACCCGCCGGATCCAACGAAACCCGACTACGATATAAGAGCGGACGTGTGGAGTTTGGGAATAACTCTCGTGGAATTGGCTACCGGAGTGTTTCCCTACCGAGACTGCAAGACTGATTTTGAGGTAAAAAGAGAATTGATCGAAACCAATTTTTTTTCCCCAGCCGAAAACGATCAAATGATCAAATAATGCTTTTTCAGGTCCTCAGCAGGGTAGTACAAGACGACCCGCCATCCCTGCCGCTAGAGGCGATATTCTCCAAGGAGTTTCGTAGTTTCGTAACGTGCTGCCTGACGAAAAATTACAAACATCGGCCTAAGTATCACAAGCTAATGGAGCATCCGTTCATAAGAAATTACGAAACTCAGCAAGAAGACGGCAACACTAATTCATCGTCTCTGCCGACTTCCGGTTGTCAATGGTTCGGTAGAGTAATGCGACAGCTCGAGCCAAGGTGGGTGCTCTTCCACTATCAAATAGTTATAGCTCTCGCTCGTTTATAGTTTTACCTATTCACTTTCGATTAGACAAGTTTGTTTGTACAGATTATATATTTACATATATACGCTTCGATATAGAGTTTGAGCGTGAATTTAAACGATTTCGTAACGCGATAGTTTATATTTTAAATATTGTAAAACGGCATGAGATTCCCGACTAATATCAGTAATGTTTGGTATGGTTTGATGAATAACCGGGTATCCCCCGATCCGTCGGTAGCCTATATATCAAAACGTTCTTAACGCATCTCTAATGTTTGGCCGTCCGACTCGTATAGAATTGAAACAAAAAAAACAAGAAAATTAGATCGTTTACGTTTTTAGATAATGTGATGTTACCAATTTTTTTTCCTCTCGATTCACAAACACGAACAGATTTTTATTAATTACACTCGCAAAATGAGAATTAAAAGTTTGCGTGCGTGTTAAATTGTGTTGCAGCGTTGAGCTTGAGGGAGGCAGCGCAGCGTAGCATATTCCCTTTCTCTGTCCCTCGCCCGTAAGCCCACAACGCTCCATTATTTATCCTCACTAAGTTACCCAAAAAAAAGAAACATAATCCACATAAAACTTGAACAAAACAACCATACAGAATACCACAGAAAAAGACACAACTGAAACATCCCCTCTCCGCCCGCCCCCACCCGACAAAATCTGCCCGATTTTCATTTCGAGTTGTTTGGTTTGTGCACGCGCCTGTTACACACCCCACCCTTCAACCCCCACTCATGGTAAGCATTCTTTTTTATTTTATTTCAATACTCGTCATTTTCTTTATTTTTCTGTTAAACACATTATTTTTCATGTTTGTCGTTTATTTCGTCACGAACTGACGACTCACCGGTTATGTGGCGTGCGTAGTTTATCCGGTTGACCGACGATTTGTCAGCATGATATCGAGATATCATCTCTTACTTAGTTTACCCTCGTAGATAAGCAAAAAAAAATTAAGATTTCCCTGTCTCTATCTCTCTTACTGTCCTTCTCTGTGTTGCATGAACGAATTGTATCATTAACGCTCTAACTTCCACTAACGTTAAATTAACTCTTCAATGGTGACTGAACGAAGTAAAAAGATAATCTTCGCGTTTGCGTTTACGAGAAAATGATCTTGCCCCAAGTCGCCAAGTCGTAAAATTGCTGCTAATCTTATATTCTGTTCTCTGACCATTGAAGAGTTAATCGTACGGAAGCGATCTTAGCAGGTCTGCGCCACAATCCGGAGAGTCAGCGTAAAATATAAAACGGAGAGAAGACAATAAAATTTAAGAACGGTTGTACTCCAGCGAAATGCGATTCAGTTTCAGGTTGTCGGGTGGGCAGCAGCAGCAACAGCCGCACCAGCAGCAGCAGCAGCAGCAACAGCAACAGCATCATCAACAGCAGCCTCATCCACCTCGAGCAACGGGTCACGTGTCGTTGAAGCAAACGGCACACCTGCGTGCTCATTCTGAAGTTCCAGCTTTTATGAAAAGCAACGCGACCAAAGATCACCACAATACGCCAACGACGTTTCTCGCTTTTCATCAACGCTCGAGTAGCGAGAATAGCGCTAACTACTTGCCCTACAGTCCTTACGCGATAAAGCGGAAGGACGCGATACCGAGGCCTTTCTCGCCACCGGCGACCAAGGATCCGTTAGAACCGGAACCGGCGCCGAGCCTTCAAACGAGGCCTTTTTCACCGTGGAGGCAGCACGTCGAGCAAACCAGTAGAGAGTACGCCGCTAAGAGATGTTCGGCCAACGGTCAGGCCTACGCCGACGGAAGATCTTACTCGCCGTACAGGCACGAAACGACGAATTCGGTGGATCCGAGCGCACGACCCTATTCACCTTACCAGGGACGTTTGGAGGAGCAGCGGGACAGCAGCGCCGATCGATGGCAAAATGTTTCTCGATCTCTGAGCCCATTCGCCAGAGACTATTCCCCGTGGAGGCGGGAAAACGTCGATCCTCCGGGTGTCGTTCAACCGGCCAGCGAGACCGGAAGATACTCGCCCTTCGTGCAACAGAGACTCGGACAACTCCCGCCAGCGCCGCAGACTCATCCGCCTTCTCAGGATATCTACGGCAGTCCGATGGTTAGCAGGAAGAGGTGAGTTCGAGGCAATCGATCACACTGAGTCCTTTGACTCGTCGAGTATGAAGTTTTTTTTTAGTGCAAAAGCGGAGTCAAGAAGTAACCGAAGACATTGGGTGTGGAGAAAAAATGTGTTAAAAAATAAATCTCTATTACAGATTTCCGTCGGAGCCTCCACCTCAGGGATCCCACGGTTCTACGAGTCCCCAGCTGCTAATCTCGAGATTCGCCCATCAGCTGAAGCAAGATCCTCCGGCAACAGCGGCCCAGAGTCAGAGTACCGGGGGTGCGAAGGAATCGGCGAAAAAGCGTTTCGCCTCGTACGTGAGACTGAGACTCGGCGGCGAACGAGCACCCTCCCCCGAACCTCCGCCTCGAATGAATCGAGGCGAATCCCCCCTTGCTGTTCGAAGAAACATGGTCGATCAACCCTCGCCCTCGTTTCCACGGAGGTACATTGCATTGTAATCATCTTTCCGTATTTTTTCCCGCACTAGTGCGGAAAAAAAACCGGAAAACCGGTTCGTGACACGGGCGAGAAAAATCGATCTGTCTCGCACTCGCGTGAAGCGCCTTACTGGCCTTCGAGAACAATTGATTTTTCTCACCCTTGTAACGAAAATAACTATTTCCTAATGCATGCATGTAACGCTTTTCGTACTGCGAAGTGTACGCAGAAAGGCACTTTTTCGCATCGCGTATGGGAAAAATGTTGCGCATGCGTACAAACGCAATATAGTATTTTTTCCCGCACTAGTGCGGAAAAGTGCCTTTCTGCGCACACTTCCCAAAAACAAAAAGTATGATTTTCGTGAATTTGTTAGGAAAAAGTATGTGAATGGCATGAGCATAGAAAAAGGAGCCTGACTTGTGTGAATAGCGCATTTTCACACTCGTCAAGAACTCCCTTTCTATGTCCTTGCCATAGACACAACTATTCTTTATGTCTAAACGTGATGGCGTTAAATATTGGTACGAGGCATCGAAATCTCTTTTCAGGTACGTTTCGCCTTCGCCACCTCAGCCACCGCCCCGTCGACTATCCGAGAGCAATTCGGTACCGGGAAGTCCTCAGTACGTGCGGGCCCGACTCCGTTACACCCCGGAGCCGCAGCGAAGGCCTCCGCCACCATAACCCATCGCGATAGTCTCATCAAACGAGAAAAAGGAAAGTTTGGTGCCATACGCAATCGAAGTCACGAGACCCGTAACCGTGCCTAGTCGCCATTGCCGCCTCTACGATCGTAACGTAATAACGGATAATAATATCGAAGACAACTTCGAGGCAACTAACGCTCGACGCGGGTCACCCACGAATAGTTCAAAACCAAAAAAACGTAATAATACTCTAATTCCGGAGCGTCGATTTTTCCTATGGAAGCCGACAATGTGCTCGAGCTTCGTACGTTTGCGCGGCGTAAAGAAGCTTCTGCACGTCTAAGATAAACGGAGAATTTAAAAAAAAAAAGAAGAAAACAAAGTGTTATTTTTTTCTCTCGTAAATCGCAAAGAAAAAAATGACAACTCTCTCGTTCCTCGCAGCTCGCGCTGCACTAAAATCGCGAAAGCTATTCAAACATCTCCTCCGAATCTTCGTCGAACAACTGTCGCGGTGTATGTTTGTGTGTAATTTATAATAGAAGAAAAAACGAGAACTCGCAATACGATGCTCAACTTTTTTATATATATACCGCTTGTAAAGAAGACGATGACGAAGATATATCTATTTAAGAGACGAAACGATTAGAGCTGAACAAGTACACTTTTCTAAATAGCATGTCGGTATAACGAGATACGCGAGTGAAATTAAAGGGCGTTTGGTTGTTTGTAAACGGGTCTACTGTTCGCACTCGCGTTGAAACAGAGGGATGGAGAGAGTGAAGATTCGTAATAAGAAAACCAAATCCGCGAGGTGCGTCGACCGGCGACGGGGGCTCCTCCGCACCGGGAATCCCCAAGCCTCTCGTCGCAGAGGGGAAGACAAAAGAAAAGATCCATGGACGCTAAATATATCCTCGATTGTACAATATTATTTCATTGAGAGAGCGAGAGAGAGAGATAGAGAGAAAGAGAAAATAAATCGTCGTCGTCGTCGCCGTCGTCGCGGGGCTTCGAAAAAAACCGTTGTAATTATTATTTTCTAATTAACCATTTCATTAAATACTATTTGATTCTACAACACTCTCGTAATAAACATTCGTCGCTTATTTGACAAGAGGATCTGTTGCAATGTAAATAAACTTATATTTATACGACTCGATCATTTCTGAATTTGTTCTTTTTTTAAATTTTATTCTTTTGTCTTCCATTACCCATCTTCCCACCACAAAGATCAATGGTCGATCGACAAAAAACCCAAAGGAGCTGTATCGTCTTAGATATGCTGCGACAATAGTGTCGCTCCTTCCGCGTGCGTAAAATTTCAGCTTGAAATATTGTTTATCACGTTATTGAAGAAACCTCAAAGACCTTAAACGGACTGAACAGTAAAAAAAATAGCACGTGCAAAAATCTTCGAACTGTCAAGTTGAACTTTTCAGCAGAGACAGAATGGACATTGAAGAAACGTTTTTTTTTTCTTGAGTTCTTGTAGAAATAAAAAAAGCTAAGTTGGACATTTTTAATGTTGCTTCCTCGGAAAAATCGGAGAAGTATGTCTCTTCTGAATGACACGTGAAGAAGTCTCGTGGGCCGCTTTAAACACGACGAAGCAATGTGCCTTTCTTTCATCTAATTGCAGCCTATTTTATTCTCCGTCGAGGACACTGTGGACGAGGACTTGTACTTGTCCTCCTTACCCGTAGTATCTTAGACAACTTCAAACCCCGATATCAATTGCTCGCCTAGACCGAGGCCTCGATAAGATTAATCTTTACGAACTTATAACTGAATACGTCGATGACTCGTCCCCGGGAAGATGTTCAAGTTCGCGCTCGAAGAAATCCGCCGAGTGCGTTATAGCAAGCGTCGATGATAAATAAATTCGGATGCATAATCGTGGGAATCGTTGAGAGTATACGAGTCGTATGGGATATCCGGGTGAATTTGTGCCACGAGCTTCGTTGTATCGCGAGCGTCAAGCTACGGAATTCATTATCTTTTTGCTTTCGTGTTAGGTGTAGGGGGGAAAAAGAACATACGATCGGTCGTAAAAATTCGGTTGCAAACTAATCGATATACGAACAAAATAACAGGCCGCATAGACTCATCTAAGTATCAGGGTCATAATATTTTTGTTCGCAGAAGTAAACAACGAGGACTTATCGGGACAAGGGTGAAGGGGAGTAAAAATATAAATTCATCGCTGTGTACGGGATCGGCCCGTCCCTGAACAATCAATATGGCCTCCGGCTGTACGCGGGGCACGCCAGCGTAGGCCCACGTATCGTTCGACGAAAATCCCATGAACAATCGTACACCGGTACTAAAAAATGTAATCCTCAACTATAGTGCAAACGGCGAAAGAACGTAGCCCTATGAACATTAACAAATCGTGTGTTAAAATTAAGTTACAACGTCGTTAAGAAACGTGAGTTACTCCGGTCGGGTATAGCGCGCTCGTCGCTGTCGTCGAAGTGCAGAAGACATAATCCCGAGCGTCGGAGGATTGTGTACCTGTGTACCTTGGATCTGGTACCGTTTATTTTTTTTCCTTCCGGTTAACGAAAAATAACGACGAGGCCTTCGCGTGTAATGTGCGCCTCATCGTGCTCTTGAATTCCCGGTGTTTCGTACCCGCTACGAGAATAGATGAATTGAAAGAAAATTAAAATAACGCGGACACGCAGCGCTTCGTCATGTCGGAGAAAAATAATGATTGCGCCGAGACGAGGGTCATCGAGAGCCGCCAGCAGGATGACGGGGCCGAAGAAGAACAAACGTCCGTCAAAGGGGTGGAGGACAAAGTGAGCATAGAACAAATTCTCGAGGGTATGACGAACGAGTTCAATCGGAGCGTCGTTAACAACTTAAAAATCGTCGATGCAGAGCGCACCGATACCGCGATCGGTAAAGCCGATTCGGAAAGCTTGAATAAAGAAACTGAGAGCGAGGAGAAAAATTCTGTCCAGCAGGAAAATTCACCGGAGGAGAGTAATATCGAGACTACCGAGGCAAAGAATGAAAATTGTGTCGAAGCATCTGCAGCGTCTCCTGCGGAGGAGACGACGGAGAAAGCATCTGAAGTCGAGGAGCTGGAAAAGCCTGGCAAGCAAGAGACCTCCAAGAAGGACAACAATATTCCTCGGATCGTCTTGACTTTTCGAACTATGAATGAAAATACTGATTACGGAAGGAAAACCAAGATATCCAGCTGTTCGTCTAATCTTAGCCTGGTGCCGGACGAGCTGGGCAACTGCGACCAGATCGGAGGCGTCTCTGTGAAGATCGAACACTCCGATGAGAATTCTGATCATGCGGAAAAATCTGACAACGACGACGGCAAGAACGAGGATGAGACCAAGGTAGAGGAAAAGACTGAAGAGGCGGCAAAAGTTGCGAACGATCCTGCTCCGGTAGAGGCTGAAAAGACTGAGGAGAAACAACCCGAGGAATCTGAAAACAAAGAGAAGCTAGTCGAACCAGTAGCCGACGAGAACGTAGATGCCGAACCAGTTCCTGATAAAGTTAAGCCGGTAGAGCCGGAGCCACCAGTTACTAGGAAGAGAAGAGCAGGACGAGCCAGACTGAGAGTTACAAGGTAGAGCACTTATATCTATTGGTACACAAGAGAATAAAAATATACAGATTAATATGCAAATGTAGATTTAAAAGTGAAAAGTTATTTTATCTAAATATAATAATAATAATGATAATAATAACAATAATAATAGTATTAAAAATATAGTATCCTTTGTAATATCAATGTATTATCAGTTTCATTAATTTTTTACACGTTAATTATTATTCTTAGACAATATCTGAATTATGAGCGATCAATGTGCAGGAATGTCCTACTGTTTCAGCTATTTAGTTTAAAATAATAGTTTGGAATGCAGAATAGAATTAGCGTCATAATTGTGTGCTTCTGAGTCATGTGAGTTCAAAGTTGACAAATCTTCTATCCTTTCAATTACGAGTATGGATATCGCGTGACTAAAATGGGAACATATGTCAATCATGCACGCGCTACGATCACGCGATGGAAAGATAAATATGAAAAAAAAATTCGCACGCGCGTGACATCGATTTTTCGATCGATTTATCGTTACTAAACGGAGTAAATTGTTTTTCAGCGATTCGGCCGAAGAATCTCCGGGGCCGAAGCGTTCGGCCAGGCGTCTCTGCAAGGAATCCCTGAAGAGCACAGTGCTGGAGAGTGCAATGGCTAGAAAGGAAAAATCTAACTACACTCAGGATAACAATCAATTGAAGAGAAAGCAATCGAAGCCGGGGAGGCCGAAAAAGCCGGCGAAAGAACAATTGAAGCAATTGCAGGTAAAGGTCGCGGACGTAAGAATGGAAATTCAAGCGTACAGCGCCGATATGAGTAATTCGCAGTCGGATGGGAATACAACATTGGATCATTCTAAAGTCGGAAGTCCCGAGATTAGCGTGAACGAGATAAGTTTCGACGAGGCTCATAATTCGATCGTTGATTACGACGGTATGCCGAAGCTATCGCCGATGACGAAGAGCAGCGCAGATAACGCTCAAACGAGGACCGGTGGAGATTCGATTGGAAACAGTATTGGTGGCCACGACGAGGGCTCCAGCAGCGACATGGATAAACCATTTTTGAAACCGGCCGCTGGGCGCAGCCGGAGAGAGCGTGGAAGACCTCGTGGCAATCACGGAGCCCGAAAGATCGCCAAGACCGACTCGTTCGAAGGTATAACAGCGATAAATCATGTCAATTTTATTGGACGGGCAAATACCCTTGAGCCTCTTAATATTTGCAGATGGATCACCGTCCATCGCCGAAACGGGAAAGAACAACGATTATCCCGAAGGTACGAGCTCCGAAATTAAATTTATTTTAGTCCGTTGTATGCAGTGCGACATAACGTATGCATGGGAAAAAATCATTTTCTACGTGTGTAAACTTTCCTGTAAATGATTATATCAACGTAATATCAATGTAAATGATTTCTGTAAATAGTGATGTAATCACCGTCCATCGCCGAAACGGGATTTACAGAAATCATTTACATTGATATTACGTTGATACAATCATTGCAGAAAAGTTGATACGCGCAGAAAATGATTTTTTCCTTAAATTTAATTGAACTATTTTGTAAATATTTATCTTTACAGAATACATACTTCCTACGAAGAGGACCCGCCGGAGTATGGCTCCGAGTCCGAGTCCCGCTGAGGGGCAGGCCTCGAAGCCCGAATCGACTGCAATATTTAGTGATGTGAGTATCATCGGTTTTTTTTCTCCGTTGAAAAAAAAGAGTTAACGGATATTATTTTTATCTCTCTAGTCCTACGAACAGACAATGTTGTGCCTCTGCCAAGTGAGGTCCCAGTTGTACGTGACAATAACCGGTTCGGGTGCGCCCCTCTACTGCACCGCGATAGATTCGATCGACAACCGGCTGATAGGATGTTGCAACGAGGTCGACAGCAACGACGTAGCGATGCGTCGACCGAGCACCCGTGTTCCCTTTATAATACTATGTCGCACGCACAAGGAACGTTTGCTCAGGCACAATTGCTGCCCTTCCTGCGGGTTGTTCTGTACTCAAGGGAAATTTGTACAGTGCCCGAACGGTCATCAGTTTCATCGGGAATGCGAGACCTTCGTGAACAAAAAACCCGCGTGCCCGCACTGTGGAAATGACGCCGATGCTTACGACGTCGCCGTGGCGTTGAACGGCACGAGAAAACCCGTTTACATTCCTACGCGTAGAAGATTCTCAAAATTGCCGTCGGCGAAGATGAGTCTGCCGGGAAAAGGAGACAATACGAAATTGGCCGAGAGACCACCGAGCCCGTTAGTCAGGCCCGAGGACATCAGGATTCCCGAGGCTGTGAACAATGTCGAGAGACCCGAACGTTACACTATTATGAGCCTCTACACAGCTGTGAAAAACGGCGACTTGGAAAAATTGGTCAATGTTTTAGGTACGAAAATGCATAGTTCCGATTTTGAGTCTAAAGTGTCCACTAGGATTGTACGATTTGGTCGATAAATATTGCCACGATTCAAGTCGTTAACTTTAGTATTCATTGAATTAATAGTAACGATTTTTCAGCCTGCGGTTACAACGCAAACCACACGTTCCGCGAGTACTCTCATCGCACCGGCCTCCACATAGCAGCGGACAAGGGTCATCTGGGCTGCGTTCACGTGCTCATACAAGCGGGTGCACAGGTCGATGTCATGGATAAAAATCAACTGACACCACTGATGCTGGCAGCTACGGAGGGCAAAACCGACGTGGTGAAGTACCTCATAAGAACGGGGGCGGACGTTACGTTGAAGGGGGAGGACGGCATGACCGCATTGCACATGGCTGCCAAATCGGGGCACCTGGATGCCTGTAGGATTATTTTGTCCGAGTGCAAAGTACCTCGGACTTTAGTAGGTAAATACGAAAAGTCAATTATCGACCGTACAGAATTGTTCAATGATAGCTAAGTTTTTTAATTTATTTTTTATTAATTGTTCAGACTGTGTGGACGATGGCGGTTGGACTAGTTTGATCTGGGCCTGTGAGTTCTGCCATTCGGACGTCGCGAAATTTCTTTTGGAGAAAAAATGCGATCCGCTGATAAGAGACGCCGAACAAAACATAGCTCTTCACTGGAGCGCCTACAGCGGGAGTTCGGAAATTACGGAAATGTTGCTTAACGAAGGTTGCGACGTTAATGCAGTCAATGTTCACGGTGATACACCCCTGTGAGTTAGTCGCGACAAACGCCTAGCAATATTTTTCGGAGTGCTTTCGAAAACATTTTTTTTTTTTTATTTGTTTTTTTTGTTCGCAGGCACATCGCCGCCAGGCAGGACCAGTACGCCGCGAGCGTTCTCCTGTTAGCCCGCGGTGCTAAAGTCAGCGAAGTCAACACAGCTGGTGAAACAGCGGTTAACTGTTGCGTGGTCGACGGTGACACGATGGCGGCGCTGAGGCTCAACGCCAAGGTCAACGAATTGTCAGAGCACATGTGGGAAAAGACTACGAGGATTTTGACAAAGTGAGTATTCGAGAGACGATTAAACGTAAAATTATACAAATAGCATCGAAAATAAAGACGTTTGAGTAACTATCAACCGACGTGATATTTGTCAAACAGCGATATTTCGAGAGGCAAAGAAACGAATCCTATACAGTGCGTTAATGGATTCGATTCGGAGGACAAACCGACAGATTTTCTCTACTTAACGGAGAATTGTTTCACGAGCAACATACACGTTGATAGAACAATAACTTCGCTGCAGTCGTGTCACTGCGAGGACAATTGCAGCTCTGAGAAATGTCTCTGCGGGAATATTAGCTTGAGATGTTGGTACGACGAGGAGGGAAAACTGATACCGGAATTCAATTACGCAGGTGAATAAAATAATGCCAAATGCGAGAATTTGCGAAAAAAAACAAACAAAATTAAACGACAATGGTTAATTTTTTTCAACAGATCCACCGATGCTCTTCGAATGCAATCAAGCCTGCGATTGCAACCGGATAACGTGCAATAATCGCGTGGTTCAACATGGTCTCACTCAGAGATTTCAGCTGTTTCGAACTGCGGGCAAAGGTTGGGGTCTCAGAACTCTAAGGCACATACTCAAAGGGACTTATGTGTGCGAATACGTCGGTGAAATAATATCCGATTCGGAAGCTGATCATCGGGAGGATGATTCTTATCTTTTTGACTTGGATAATCGAGTAAGCTTTACACGATTCTTTTTTTAAATTAAAATCTGCAATGGAAATAACTGGATAATTTTTTTTATAATCTACAGGATGGCGAGACGTATTGCATCGACGCTAGGCGATACGGAAATTTGGCGCGGTTCATTAATCACTCCTGCGCTCCAAATTTGCTACCCGTTAGAGTTTTCGTCGAGCATCAGGATTTGCATTTTCCGCGGATAGCGTTTTTCGCCAATCGCGATATCGAAGCCGACGAAGAGCTCGGGTAAGTTTTAATACTTTCTATTATAATATTATGTACATAATAACATATTACAATACGTCGTTGCTCGGAATTTTCATGGTTATTGATTATTTTTGTGTTTTTTTTTATATTGTAATACAGATTCGATTACGGGGAAAAATTTTGGATAATAAAGTGCAAGTCTTTCACGTGTACCTGCGGAGCGGAGAATTGTCGATATTCCGAAAAGACGATACAAGTTACTCTGGACAATTATCGAAAGAAGATACAGCAGGAGGAGATTCTGGCGGCACAAATGGTCTAGTCGAATAATCTATCGGAATTCGCAATCGAGCGTTGAATCTCTTAAAAAAAAAAACAGGTTCGGGATCTTTTTTCGAACATAGAGTAATTTCAAATTTGTATAGTGTAAGTAAAGTATATATTACCAGTACAAAAATCATGGCGTCCCGTGTTTGGGATATTCGAAAGATTATTTAATGTAAAAAAAAAAATCTCGCGAAAGCAGCTCAAATGACTGAGTTTTTCAATTCTCGTTTGTAACGAAAGCTTGTCCATACATACAATTTAACCTGAGTATAAAAGGTTTTTTCCTCTCCTAAGATTCGTTTGGTTGCGAGTTTGTCAGAACTTTCTTGCTCACTGAGCCAGTAATGAAGTGCATAATTTTAGGATTTTATCGGTCACCGACAGTTCGTACGTCAAAGTACTTTTTTTTTATCGCGTTATTTGCGACGAGAAATGCAAAACTCGTGATACGGCGTATATATATTGATTAAAAATCACGGAAGATCGAAACGATCGCGAAGTGTATAAAAAAAAAAAAGATATACTATTGTTAAGTATACGTTCGTGAATTTTTTTTACGCGCCTGTTGATAATTATGAATTATGAATGTCTTTTGCGATTGAAAGAATATTAACTGTATATGGGTTTGCGAGAGACATCTTTTTGTATAAATAAAAGTTGTAGTTCTTTACGAAATTTACCGCTCCTACCGAGAAGATCGGCAATTCTGAATAAGACGATCGTGGATACAAATATTAAACCTGCTCGTGAATCGATAATGTTCAAAGAGACATCCCCACTATCCAGGTAGCACAAACAAATTGGTCGAAAAGTGATCTCAATGAGTTACATATGTCCGTCTCGACGTTATTCGAAAGTTACCACGCATCCAAAAAGTCGACTTTTGGACGCCTATAGTTACCATCCGGATGGACATATGTAACCGATTTAGATAACTTTTTCATACCAGATGTCTTTTTGCAAATTAGGTACCTTCAGTTCAACCGTTCACGCGAAGTTAAAATCGCTATACATGCCGGGTGCGCGCGCGAATAAATCGCCATGTTGCGAATTTTTTCCCTTGCCATGCGTTCTTGAAGTTTGGGATGGAGGGGGGGGGGGGGGGCGGCGGCGAATAAACCCTTCCATTCCAACCTTCAAAATTTCAAATTTTTCTTGTAAAGTACAAATTTATCATTTATCAAATTTGTTTCACATACCTGGTCTCCGAGAACCGTGAGAATCCAATAACCGAGCCGGATAAATCCGTAAATCGCGTGCGGAAGATCGCGATGACTGGAGTGGAATATCGTATCCAAAGAATCGCGTAGGCTCCACTTTGAATGCTTGTATTTGTATGAAAAGTTCAACGTAGTTTCTGCGTGCTCGATCTATGGAGAGATGCAAACGCTGCTATCCATTAGAGCACAAAACACAACACTATCAACGACAATTAATACGCGAAAAAAACGAAAGAAGTGCACCCGCACGACGGAGCGATTGCTTCAATGAGTCGGATTTCAAACTGGCGGAAGCGACACAAAGGGGAGGCAGCTCATTGGTCGACGCGAGTAACGAAATACTGCCATATATGGAAACTGTTTTATTTCATTGCCATGGTAAACCCCCCCCACCACCGCCATTTCAAACTTCGAAATTCCGAAATTTTCTCGTAAAGTGCCAGTTTATCATTTATCAAATCCGTATCACATACCTGGTTTCGCAAAACCATGAAAATCAGATGATCGAGCCGCATCGACTCGTAAATCGCGCGCGGAAGTCCGAGATGACTGGAGAGGAATCTTGTATCCAAAGAATCGCGTAGGCTCCACTTCGAATGCTTGTATTTTTGTATGAAAAGATCAACCTTGTGTCTGCATGCTCGATGTACGGAGAGATGCAAACGCTGTTATCCATTAGAGCACAAAACACAGCACTATCAACGACAATTAATACGCGAAAAAAACGAAAGAAGTGCACCCGCGCGCAGGAGCGATTGAATTCAACGAGTCGGATTTCAAACTGGCGCAAGCGACACAAAGGGGAGGCAGCTGATTGGTCGACGCGAGTAACGAAATACTGCCATATATGGGAGTTGTTTTATTTCATTGCCATGGTAACCCCCCTCCCCCACGCTACCGTCTCAAACTTCGAAATTCCGAAATTTCCTCGTAGCGCCAACTTATCGTTTATCAAATCCGTTTCAAATACCTGGTCTCGCAAAACCATGAAAATCAGACGATCGAACCGCATCGACCCGTAAATCGCGTGCGAAAGTCCGAGATGACCGACTAGGATCTCGTAGCCGGGGAATCGTGTAGGCTCCACTTCGAACGCTCGTAATTGTACGAAAAGTCCAACCCAGTTTTTACATTGTCCATGTACAGCGAATAGGAAATGCTGCGTTCTGTTTGAGCACAAAACATAACACTATCTACGACAATTAACCCGCGAAAAAACGAAAGAATTTCACGCGCTTGACGGAGCTATTGAATAGAAGGAGTCCGTTTTCAAACTGACCCGTCCGACGCCAGTGTAAGGCAGCTCATTGGTCAGTGCGAAGTGCATGCGTAGTGGTTGCGCCGTCTCTGATTGGACGGAGTAGTTTCAGAGATTGCGGAGCTTGGGTCTTCAGATAATTAAATCGGCAGCAGCGCGGCCGTAGACGGCAGTCTGCAGTGCACCGCCGGCACGGTTAGAGAGCATAGCTAGGGCTGTGGTAAGGTTATGCCTCCAGTTGGCGCGTATGCGATTATTTACTTCAGTACACATACAGACGGATAAAAAGAAGAGAGAGCATTTACACATCACATACTTTCGATAAATTGTCTGTGTACAGGAAGCTTCGTATTTGTATTGCATTGGCGAATCGAATTAGATGAATTTACGCGAAAGGGGGTGAGTATCGTGTCAATGTTTACGCAGGCTACGAATAGCTGTTTTTGTGTTCAGAATGTAAGTCGCACAGACTCGGTTGGAATACGAATGCAATAGTTTTTTGCATGACAAATCCGATCGGATTAATTGATTGTGTTACGAATAACCTTGCGATTGTTATTAATTCAAATGCTTATGGAAAAACAATGCTCGTTACTTGCAGCCCAAAAAAAAAATTACTCGAAGATGGTAAACGAATACAAAGCAGATCGACGAGAGATACGGAATGGTTTGTTTTATGAAAATAAGTAGTCCAAAGTATTTTCATCTCCGAAAAAGCGAAAGCTCGCGAGGCACGGCCCTGAGCTTTCAATGGCTTCCAGCCGGACCGCCAGCGAGTGTAAGATAAGGAAAGCACACCCTATCGTTGGCGGTACGAACGAGAAAGATAGAAGGGGCAGAAAGTGGGATGAGTTGGGTGGTTGCCGCAGCAGAATGGCGCGGCGAGAGGATCGCGCTGCGGCAACGGGCTCGACGCTCGTGTAGATATCGTGTCGTCACTCGCTCTCAAGGACACAAAACAGGTTTTCCCATTTTGTTATCGTTGCGCGTACGTCGAGCTTTCGCGAAATTTGGGTCAAAATATTTTGGAACTGTGGAGGATATCGAAGCGATATTCGAGGCACGGTAACGTTCGCTGAAGCGTCGCGGTGTTATGCGGCGATGGTGAACACGAACGAGAAATGCGACTGCGACGATAACGGAACCGATTTTTATTTTTTTTTTATTTTTTTTTAAGAATAGAGAAATAATTATGTAATGTAAATAATTATTTGCATAAAAATCATTCTACTGTAGAGTTTCATTTGACGATAATTTACGTTTTATAGTTTCAATAGATGAACGGATTGATTTTTTAAAAAAGTTCTAACTGTGCTTGCAGTCGATGCAATGTTATTGTTTGAATCCTGCCGCGAATAAAAAATTTGGAAGTAGAATTGAGATAATATATTAAAATTATATAAAGCATACATTTATACTAATAATATATAATAGTATATAATTCTAATTATATTATACATTTTTTTTTTCATTGTGTAATTTCATCAATTAAAGAAATGATGTATGTAGATCAAATATAATTTTAGCGTTGTGCATTTTATACACAGGTAACTGGAGACCATGGCGCCAGGCCGGAAGCGGAACGGAGGTCCGAGCGAGGGACCGGAAATGAAGAAGACAGCGGGTCCCTCGTCACTATTTATCTTCAGCGAGAAGAACCGTCTACGAGAGTTGTGCCGGTTCACGATAGTCTGGCTTCACTTCGAGCACACTATCTTCATGACTGTGGTGGCGAGCTGTATTGTACAACTTTTGCACGTATTCGAGAAGAATCTGCCCCAGCACAACAAGGCGATACTGGTCCAAAAACTCGAAGCAACGGAGGTCTACTTCCTCACGATATTCTGCATCGAAGCGGCCCTCAAGATCATTGCACTTGGGTTCGTTCTACATCGCGGCTCTTACCTTCGCGATGTCTGGAACGCGATCGACTTTTTCGTCCTGGTTACCGGGTGAGCGGTAAAAAAACGAATTTTTTCATCCATAAAGAAAAGAAATGAGAGTTGTTGCTACATTTTAAGGACTACAATTTTTTTGCACAGATTCATCACAGCTTTCCCACGAGCATTAAACTTGTACATCGACATGCGTATGTTGCGTGCGATACGATGTGTCCTGCGTCTCATCACCGTTCAAACGAATCTCCGATATATCGAGTGAGTAAAATTTCAATTATTTAGCACAAGAGAATGGAGTACAAAAGCATGGATGTATAATTTTTTTTAACTTTTTCTTTCAGGATCGGCTGGCCACGGCCTAGGAACCCTTACGACTCTCTACCGGAAGAAATAATACCGGCAGACTGGGACACAGTGAAGCTAGCGGCGCGCACCGGCATATTGCGCACCAGCTGATCGGCATGGGAAATTTTCATAATGCTGGCTTTACATTAAAGTTAGAGCTTTTTTTGTAGTCAAGGAATAATCGGCGATTTCTGCAAATGGAGCGATATATCGACGGCTGACAATCGAGAGGTCGTCACTCGAATGTTAATATGAGTTTCACCCTTTTCATTCTTAGCGATCGACAATATAGTTCGTACAGCTTATCGTAATTTTATTTTCAGGATACGTCAACGCTCTTTCAAACGTGAATAAAACCACTCGCCGTCCAACACCGCAATTCACCAAGCTTTCGCCTCGGTACACAGGAGATATCAGATACGAACTGGATTAGAGATCGATAGAACTCTTGCTCGAGAAATCTTCGATCGTTCGAGCAAACGCGGTCAAAAGCCTTGTATAATATTTTCTATGGTTCGACGTGAGACAAAGTCGAATAATGAACAAAGGCTGTAATGTCGTCTAGGCTTTCTCGAGCTCCCAACGCTTTTATATACATATATATACATATATATATATTTAAAAATAAAGTAACGTTACATTATAACTTTGCTTTGAATCTCGAACACGAAATTATTTGTTACAATGTCTATAGTACAGACTCGGATAGTGAGAACAACAGTCGGATGTGAGGAATGATTGAAGTCACGTGATTGGAAACCAAACCGAGAAACCGCCACGCGATTGCTTCGGAGGAAGAACAGCAATCGTCGAGAAGTTCGGAAATTACGAAAACTTTGCTGAACGAAGGTCGCGACATGCAGGTGGCCTTGCATTTAACGGCTTATACGTGGCTGTGACTTTCTTAGGATCAAATATCGACATTTTGTTTCTGAACTCCGGGCAAACAACGGATGACTGTGTCGTCCAAGGAGTCTGAAAACTTTCTCTCATTTCCTGCGCAGGTATTACATCGTGGCGATGTGATGAATGGAAAGGAAGAAACGGTAACGGCATACAAATTCGCTGACAGTTTGGCCCTCAGGCTCATCGCTGAAGTCAATGAATTGCTCACACATTAGCGATAAAAATTACGGGAGATCCTGATGATTGCTTTTTACGAGTGTAATTCGTGTTTACAATTCGTTCAATAAAGAGAAATTGTGCATGCTTTTATTATTGCTCTTATTCTATCTCCAATTGCATTCTAGCTGATCGCGATAACAGATTGAGAAATTGGACAAGGTTGGCTGCGCTTGCTCTCTCCAACAGGCAAAGAAGAAAAATTGCGAATATTGTAAAAATAATGGAATAGAAAGATTCGTAATAAAATGTTTGTTTCGAATGGGTTCTACTTTATATAATGGCTATATACTGAAACGCTTCTTTGTATCCCAATTAAACGGGCAAATGGAACATTTTTATAAGCGCCGGCCCCACCCCTAGGAAGTAAGCCAATGGCGCGTCGCTTCGAGCCCTTCTAGAAAAAGACGCAAAGCATGTGGTACGCTTCGATACCAACGGACAAAAAAGCCGCCATTGTCAGCGCTCCGACGCGTCGCCGACGTCTCCTTCCAAATTGCAACTTTACGCCCCTGTCAAGGTTGGATTTAATGCTCCTATCCTTGCACCCTCTTTTCGCATATCTTACATCCTACAATTCTAAAAAAAAAAATGGCACTCCAAAGTGCATTAATCCCGCAAGCGGTCCGAGAAAGTCCAAAACATCCGACGCAGAAAACTTGGTAAAAATAGTTTTCCGCTTCTCTTCGGGCCGTCCGGCGCTTATCGATAATTATTACCAATTCTCGATGAGCTGAACGCAGGTCGAAAACTAATTAACTAATTAAATAATAGACCGTCACAACGAAAAAAAGCGAAGAGATACTATGGTAAAAGTGATGAATTCAACGGGCGGCATTTCGCCAAAGTCAGCTGTTGCGCGGAGGGGAAGCGGTTGGTCGTCGCAGGGGCATGCGCAATGCTCCCACTCTCGCGCGCTCTCGTGGATTGGCCGGGGCGGAGAGCTTGGCTCCTTTCGAAATTCAATTGAAAGCGACAGTTAGTGTAGCGACCGTGGAGCAGCGTGTTCAAGCCGCGCTATGCGTAGCTGCGTAGAGCCGTAGTAGTTAACGAGTGTCCGGCGTGGGGAACGTTTGTTGTATCGTACATCGAGATATAACCGTCGACGGGGGAGCGCGTTGTTTATTTACCGCTAAATCATACGGGCGCGTCTTGCATATTTTATTCCGCGAAAAGTGCGAAAGTTTCGGGAGGTTATGGTATTTCTGTAACGTAACGCGATAGAGGGTTGTCGCGTGGTTGTATTGTTTTTTTCTTTTGTTTGGTTCGTTCGCAGAAATGATCGGTGCTAATGCGGCCTGCGACGAAAACGCGACAGTGAACGAGTTTTTGTGGTGATTATTCGTCGAAGATCGTCGAGCTTTCAATTATCAGGATGGACAGCTGACGGATATATAATACTATCTCCATCAGGCGGATTTTCGAGACGGCGACGCTGAAGACCGACGAGACAGTGGAAGGTGAGTCCATTCTTTATATTTACTCCACGACCTGATATCAATTCGAACAAAAGAGAAAAAAAAAAAAAAAAAGTAAACGACAATAATTCGTCTGCACACGGAGCTCTCGATTAAATATAATTATTAACCTCAAGGGTCAAAGAAAAAAAAAAAAAAAAAAAATCAGACACTGTGGCTTGTGGTTTTATCCCGTAAGAGGACGGGAGCTCAAAGTACGCTTTCATCTCCGTGAGTAAAACCGGTGCAGAAAGGTCGATGGTGAAAAGCTTCTTCCGCCAGCGGAAACTAGTCTCCGAGAGACTTCAATTGTTCCATTCCACCGTCTCGGAGGGCATTTCGATCTCGGAAGTCAACGAAGCGCGGATACCTCAATCCTCTCCATTCTCTCTTTGCCCTTTACACCTCTACGTCTTCAATTGTCGCGCTTCCGATGTTCAATGTCTCAAGCCTTTTGGCCCCACGATCCTTTTTCGTGTTGCACGATACCGAAGCGTTGATCATTTTTACCTCGGCGTATCGGAACTATATATTCGACGTTGTTTTCGTTTTTTTCTCCGTACGGCTCGACCGAACGCACGCCCCCCCCCTCCCCCCCCTCCTACTACCCGAGTTCGTAGAAAAACTGTTTCTTTTTTGCTCGAGG
Source organism: Amblyjoppa proteus (assembly GCA_963922035.1). Lineage (NCBI taxonomy): Eukaryota > Metazoa > Arthropoda > Insecta > Hymenoptera > Ichneumonidae > Amblyjoppa > Amblyjoppa proteus. The sequence goes on along the minus strand of OY998228.1, from coordinate 7,608,973 downwards.
ACAAACACCCGAGTTTACTCTCCAGCAACAGTAGAACGAAAGAGGGGGGTGGGAGGGGGGGGGCTCACGGAACACGTGCGGGATTAGTTTCGCGAGCGTGTTTTTCTCGGTTTCTACCCAACCGGACAATGAGCTCCAGACGTCCTTTGTCCTCTCAGATTTTTCCCTTTCGTTTCCATCTCGACTGGCGCTTTCTTGGCGAGATAAATAAAAGCCCGGCCGTTCATAACGGTTCTTCGAGCTCTTCAACCTACGAGAGTGCGTTGGCGACGGCGTGATTTTCGTAACGAGGACGTAGTAATGTATAAATAAAGAAGAGAAGAAAGGTTTCGCTGGTTCCAGAAAAGCGAGAGTATAAATTCAGACGACAATGAAGACTCCCAGTTTCTAATATCTTTTTACGGGCAAATATTCGGCGCTACGAAAAAAAAAAAAAAAATCTCGTATACTACAGCGGATGCAGTAGACATAAAAGATGAAGAAAGGAAAATGTTAGGTTGCTTCAGTAGTCGATGAAAAAGTACGATGGTGTGTATTCGACGAAAGAGTGTCCTGTCCGTGGTAGACCAAAAAAAGTGACTAGGAGCTGCGAGCTACGAAGATAAAGGAAAGCTAAGGCCAACAGAGGACAGAAAACGAAGTTGTATCTCACCGTCGGGCGGGTCATCGGTCCATCGGCCGAGATTGAATTTTTCACTGCAAACACACACACAGACAGACATGTGTGAGAATATTTTGCCGTCGCGTCTCCCGTTTCGTGATCGAGCGTTATGGACAAACGCGGGAGCTTTCTTTCACCGGATTTAGACTATTCCCACAAGTGGGATTTCCGTGAAGGCGGTTAAAAGGGGAAGGAGGCAAAGGAAATCTCTCGGTTTGTTGACTTCGTGGAATATTTCTCCTATAGTTTTTGCCGTGGCCGTCGCCGGCCGCTTTGGAATCCACGGCTCAGGAAAAATGGGATTGTTCATCCCGCCCGAGCATTCGTGCCCGATATAAGTACAATACTTCGACGCAATTTTCAACGGATTTGTTTCTGATTCCGTGACGTCTCAGACCTGTTCTTCTTGCCGCATTAGGGATCCTTCGATTTCAAAATTTATTTCACGTGGAAAAAAAAAAAAAGACATTCATCGATTATTTGTTGGACGATTATCTTTTGACGTGTTTGTTAATAATTTCTGGGCATTGTTGTTGTGTAAAATCATTGTTCTTAGATTTTCCTTGAATCGGATAGTTATGAAATTCTGAACGTATAAACATTTTGGTCGGCAGTGTATAGGTAAAGGATCCTTAAATCGAGTATTCCTCATGCATCGACCCAAAGATACCGATGAAATATTCGTTTTTATTTTTATTTTTTTGTAGAACGATATCGACACTCTCATTTTTATTCGACGCGCATACATGTACATCAGGCGCACCGCACACAATAGAATTCTCCACGGAGCGCAGCAGCATCCAATTTTCTCAAGTATTTGAATAACACGACAATATTCGAAATAATTTTTTTTTCCCCTCCCCTGCCAACCTGTAACTTTCCGCCTGCGGGTTCCATGTCCTCGCGCGATTCCTCCCGGGAATCTCCGGAGCACAATGCAATACTTTTATACCTCGTCGATTTTATCGTAACTTCATTTCACTCTCGAAGTTTATCGTTCGTCAATTTCACGCTCTATATATCATTTTATTTTCTGTATGAAATTACTTGAGGGACAGATTCGAGAGAACATAAAATCCCACTAATTATTACGGCATTCTAATACATTTGCCAATCGCAAGCGTTTTAATTTTCTGCCATGGAAGAAACTACTTTGAACTCCCTGCGTGCATTACTGAAGATATTTTATTTTTTCCTTGCCACATTTTATTACTATCCGAACTTGGTTCTTTAATAATTAACAATTGACTCTGCTCGTTCAAGTAAGATTTAACAAATGCGTCGATCCTTATCGTTCGTCAATTTCCCGTTTTATATGTCATTTTCATTTCTGTCAGAAATTACTTGAGGGAAAGAATCGAGCGAACATGAAATCCGACTAATTACCTTATTCGAATGCATTTGTCAATCGCAAGCGTTTTCATTATTTACCATTGAAGAGGCTACTTCGAGCTCCCTGATTGCATTATTTGAAACATATCTTTTTTTCATTATCAAATGTTATTATTATCCGAACTTGAATCTTTAATAATCCATCCACTCTGCTCATTATAATAAAATTTAATAAATGAGCCGTCCTTTATCGTTCGTCAATCTCACGCTCTATACAGAATTGGTTATTTCTCTAAAAAATTAGTTGAGCGAAAGAATGGAGCGAATGTAAAATTCCACTAATTACGGCATTCTCATTAATACATTTCCCATTAGCAAGCGTTTTCATTCTGTCATGAAAAAAAAAAAAAAAAAAAAAAAACTACTTCGAACTCCCCGTTTGCATTTCTTAAGATAATTTTTTTTTCTTTGCCGCATTTTATTATTATCCGGCCTTGACTCGTCAACAATTAATCATCCGCTCCGCTAATGTAAATGAGATTCAACAAACGGACCGACCAAATGATAGCAACCATCCTAGCACTCGTTACGATTAATGTTTCAATTGTATTTAACAATTTATTCCCAAATTCCGGGAGACAATTTAATAAACTGCGTGCTGCCCCTATCGTACGAAGCTCGCACCTACACAGTCCTACATACAAAGTACGCAAACTTATATCCAGACGTATCAGAGGTGGAGGGCAATTTATCTTTCGTCCTATCGGCTGCTGCCGGTCGGCGATCGCGCACACGTATAGCATACGGTATCCCATGGCCATGCACATCTGGTTCTGTACAGCAGGTGCGATTAGTGCCACGCGACCCTTCGGGCCTCTTCCATATACTCCGTAAAGCCCGCACACATCCACATACATGTATATACACACAGCCGAATATCGACCGCAGGAACGAAAATTTTCGTTGTACCGAAGGTTCGAGCCTTGAAGATTGTAGGTGAATCCGCGAAGGGTTGGTTCAGAAGCGAGGCTGAGAAGTATAACCAGTCGGCTCCAGGGAGCTTTCGTAGAATGCGAAAAAAAGATATATATATATATATATATATATATATATATATATATATATATATATATATATATTTCACACACACACACACACACACACACACACACACACACACACACACACACACACACACACACACACACACACACACACACACACACACGCACACGCACACACACACATATATATACATATATATATGTAAAAAAGTGTCGAACTGTAGTTTGGGCAACGGGACGGTCTCTCGGGCTTTTACAAAGCTTGAAGAAACGGGAGGCGTAAACACGCCTCGACGTTGCTGGGTGGTTCAGGCTTAAATGAGGGTCAATTGAAGGGGAGAGCGAAGGCGGGAGAATAACGAAAATGAAATAATGCCTCGGGGCATTGCGAATCGACTCGCGGTTTGACGTTAAGCGCGTTACGAGTGGGGTTTTCACGGCTTTGGAAGTTGGCAATCCCGACGGTACTCGTGACCGAACCGCCTCGGGTGCAGCGCGGGCAAACAGCAGCCAAGTACGAGAGCCCAGTGGTAATACTTCTTTCGCGACGCAGCGCGTGTTCCGCCCCGAGGCTGGCTGAACATAACATCGTCTAAGGGCGATACTCCATCGGGGAAACTCGGATCAAATGTAATCGCCGTGAGAGATCCGATCTCGAGGGCCTACGGGCATTGGAGCGTGGCGCTTGTATTGGCCACTCGAGAGAAATTCTTAATGTATTATCTTAACATCTTAATATCTTGCGGAGTGAAATTTTTTTTAAATTTCGACATCTTTATTTCGGTGGTTATAAAGCTTGTGACAATCACTTGCGAATACTGGCCTTTTATATTTACCTGCCGCACTCGAGTAATACCGAACAAACATTTTTTTATTATTATTTTGTTGTTGTCGTATATTTAATAACGATACCGAATCATCTAGACCGACCGGTCTATGGATGTTAGAGCGTGGCGCTTGTATCGGAAACTCCAGAGATAATGTTAATATCTTGCAGAGTGAAATTTACAATTTTGTAGAAATCTTGATTAGGTGGATATAAAGCTTGGGACAATGACTTGCGAATACTAGCTTTTATATTTATTTGCCACACTCGAGTCATACCAGCCGAACATTTTGTTATTGTTATTGTTATTGTTTTTTTTTTTGTATATGTAATAACGATATCGAATCATCTGGACCGACCGGTCTATGGGTGTTAGAGCGTGGCGCTTGTATCGGAAACTCCAGAGATAATGTTAATATCTTGCAAAGTGAAATTTACAATTTTGTAGAAATCTTGATTAGGTGGATATAAAGCTTGGGACAATAACTTGCGAATATTAGCTTTTATATTTATTTGCCACACTCGAGTCATACCAGCCGAACATTTTGTTATTGTTATTGTTTTTTTTTTTTTTTGTATATGTAATAACGATATCGAATCATCTGGATATATATGTGTATATATGTATATATATGTATATGTAATAACGATATCGAATCATCGACCGGTCTATGGGTGTTAGAGCGTGGCGCTTGTATCGGCAACTCCAGAGATAATGTTAATATCTTGCAGAGTGAAATTTACAATTTTGTAGAAATCTTGATTAGGTGGATATAAAGCTTGGGACAATGACTTGCGAATACTAGCTTTTATATTTATCTGCCATACTCGAGTCATACCAGCCGAACATTTTGTTATTCTTATTGTTTTTTTTTTTTTTTTTTGTATATGTAATAACGATATCGAATCATCTGGACCGACCGGTCTATGGGTGTTAGAGCGTGGCGCTTGTATCGGCAACTCCAGAGATAATGTTAATATCTTGCAGAGTGAAATTTACAATTTTGTAGAAATCTTGATTAGGTGGATATAAAGCTTGGGACAATGACTTGCGAATACTAGCTTTTATATTTATCTGCCGCACTCGACTATAACCCGCCGAACATTTTTTTTTTTTTGTATATTTAATAACGATAACGAATGATCCAGACCGACCGGCCTATGGGTATTGGAGCTTGTATCGACCACTTGAAAGCAAATCTTAGTATTTTGCGGGTTGACATTTTTTTTATTTAAAGAAATCTTGATGCGATGGTTATAAAGCTTGGGACAATGACTTGCGAACACTGGCCTTTTATATTCATCGGCCGCACTCTTGTAATACCAGCCGAACATTTTTTTTTTTGTTGTGCATTCAATAACGATAACGAATCAACTAGACCGACCATTTATCTTGTGCACAGCAAAGACGGTTTCTACATTGAACAAACGTTTCTCGTGCACATAGCTCCATTAGTTTTTCCCCTTTTAATATTACAATTTTGTTCCGCAGACCCAATTTTTAATTGACAAAATGCTAAAGTTTATTTTTCGTTATTAATTTACAAAAAAAAAATAAATAAATAAATAAAATTGTCGACGTTTGCGGGCTAAGAACGTTTGTTGAACGTGCAAACTTTTTTTTACCCTCAATCTCGTAAATGAGACAATTGCACGAGTGTTTTTCTTTCCTCGACCTCCTCGAATAATCAGCGCTCCACTTTAGTTCCCCTCCCAGACACAAAAGTCAGAAAATCACGTAAACTCTCATTTATATTTATTTAACTGGTTCTCACAGTCGGTGCTGATCTTTTTCGCGATAATGAAGCAACCCGAGTGACTTAATATCGCGGTCTCACGCCATTTGTCATGAGTCGAAAGGTGGTCGCGAGTTCTCGGTACTGCGTAATTTCGCGTTTTTAAACTTACAATAGTTTGGAGCCCCGAGAAAGGTCATTCGCTCATTCGTCTCTTCCTATACGCGTGAATGAATATAATATACCGTGTTCGGAGTGTGAGGTGCGTGACGAACTCTCGCCTGGACGTCCAGTCGTTAAGCTTTACCCCCCCCCCCCCCCCCCCCCCCCCGCCGATAAGATCCGTTATTCACCGCTGTGGCCGAGTGTCTGGGCGACATAATTGTCCCTTCATCGATTGTGCCGATTCGCCGCGTCCGCATCCTTGTAAAAATACAATACAAATAAAAATAAACTGAAAGATTGTTAATTCGACAGTATATTGTCAAGTAGAACATACGACGCTCACGTCCGACACCGTGATGCCGCGTATTCGGCTCCTCCACGAGAGGCTTGATTAATAATCGATAACCAAAGTATAGTAATGCTCGGCTCAGGTAATTGTTAAGGAGGGAGTCTCGCTGAGGCTGACTTCGCATAAGTTCGACAAAAATAATCGAAAAATTGCAAGCACTTCTTGATGGTATAAAAATCTGAAAAAAAATTCATGAATACTAAAGATACTGAGAAGATTAATTTTGCACAATAATAATTACAAAATGTTATTAACGAATTGATGAAAAAAATAATTGCTCAACAAATTTGCCCGCAACCCAACTTTTTTTTTTTCGTGAAAATGATTCGTTTATTTTTCTGAATACGTATGAATTTTTTCAGATTTTTCAGTAATCGTTAATTTTTTTTTTTTTTTTTTTTTTTCATGGAAAAATCAACGATTACTGAAAAATCTGAAAAAATTCATGCGTATTCAGAAAAATAGACGAATCTTTTTCACGAAAAAAAAAAAAAAAGTTAGGTTGCGGACAAATTTGTTAAGCAATTATTTTTTTTTCATCAATTTGTTAATAACATTTTGTAATTATTATTGTGCAAAATTAATCTTCTCAGTACCTTTAGTATGCATGAGATTTTTTTTCAGATTTTTATACCATCAAGAAGTACTTGGAATTTTTCGATTATTTTTGTCGAACGTATGCGAAGTCAGCACGCAGCGAGACTCCCTCCTTTAACTATCGGCCTATTATCACACAAAAACTTTGTGACACACGCCGCGATATAGTCCGACGTGTGATTACCCTCCGTTGTGTCAACGATTGTTAAACACTCATTTGCAGGTCAAAATGAAAATGGAGAAAAATCACAAATAAAACATTGTATGCAAATAAAGCATTAAAACGCCCGGTTGAACAGACTCTGGCCGCGAGGAATCGTTATGCATGGGGATCCTCGACAAATTGCGCGTGAATCGAAATCTCGGCTCGAATAGAGCTCTTCGTTGTATGCTCTGTATGACTATAATCGTTCCATGCGCTTCTGTGTACTCCATGAATGCAACTTTTTTTTTTTTTTTTTTTTTTTTTTTTTTTTTTCTTGCGCTTTCTGACGAAGCTTTTTTATATTCGTCACAATGGGGCGAGAAAACAACATGTTTATCTAGCGAAAGGAATCTCCCGAGCTCGAACTCCTTCGTCGAACCGATGAATCGATGCGACGAGGAATTTTGCTGTTTGAAATGAAGACGCGATTATTTCTTGATACACCGTGGACGAGCCTCGGTGTTACACACACGTGTATACAGACGCCTGCGCGCTATGCGCGCTTTGATTGGATCAGCCGTCGGTTTAGAGCGGATGTTGCGGCGAACGCAACAGGGCACGTAAAGGGTGTCGCGGGTATTTCGTCGAGGTTGATAACACAGAGAGACGTCGGTGAAAGCGAATACCTCGGCGAGCGTCCCCTTTCATTCTGCTCTTGGTCTCGTTCCCCTCCCCACGGTTGCTTTTAGCCTGTTGTGTAGCGGAGGCAGAGAGGTGTGCGTAGACGGAGGCATAGAGGACGAAGCAACACGGTCCGCGGTCGAACTCTCGGCCGGCTTCTCGTCTCATACTCTGCCCGGAATATTGTTTCCGACAGTCTGGCGCGATGTCCCACATCTAAGCGTAAACTAACTCCGACGGGAAAACCGGACGGAAGTGGAAAAGAGGTAGTTTTTTTTTTGTTTTTTTTCCTGCTTTCAGCTAATCAAAATTGACGCACGCTTTTGTCAAATTATCTTTAATAGGGCCGGGGAAGTATCTTTAAAAAATGTATTAAAAAAAAAAAAAACTTTGATCCGATATTTGCTTAATCGTTACTGATCCGTAAGAGAGAAATGAAAATTCGTTGATTTAATTTTTCATTGTTACTGATTTCATGAAGTTTCACGTATCTATTCGTTTTGATTTTATCGATTACGAACGAGGATTTTGGTGGGATCGAAAATGGGGAGAGATTTTTATTTAACTTCAATTAAATTTTTTTTTTTTTTTTTCTCGTCCTTTGGAAGTTAAATTAAATGCAAGGGGATGGGAAGCTGTGTGACGAGAGGAATTCGTATGCCGTGAGCTAACGAGAAAAAAACTCGTCTTCGGGTTTTCTTCGGATCATGCTCTCCAGCCTCGTGGAGCGTCCTCGGTCTTTCCGCGGGAATGAAATTTTCAACGAGATTCCACGTGTTACCGTGTCGGGCGATTGGTACGACGAGATGATCGTCCGACGACGATCTTCGCAGGCGTTCGTCCTCCGAACTCGACACTTTGCGGATCCGTTGCATCAAAAGTCGAGCCTCGTTCGTTTTATGGCTTACCCGAATACTTTACTCGACGTCTGTGTCCATCCGCGAATATATTGATAACAGAAATTTTTACATGACGGCGCTGTCAACTCAGCCTCCCATACGGGTTTTTTTTGTTCGCGTCGTAAATATTCTAGCGCAGTTAAGGAGGGAGTCTCGCTGCGCGCTGACTTCGCATGAGTTCGACAGAAATACGAGAAAATTGCAAGTACTTCTTGATGGTATAAAAATCTGAAAAAAAATTCATGCATACTAAAGGTACTGAAAAGATTAATTTTGCACAATAATAATTACAAAATGTTATTAACAAATTGATGAAAACAAAAATAATTGCTTAACAAATTTACCCGCAACCCAACTTTTTTTTTTTTTTCGTGAAAAAGATTCGTTTATTTTTCTGAATTCGCATGAATTTTTTCAGATTTTTCAGTAATCGTTGATTTTTTCATGAAAAAAAAAAAAAAAAATCAACGATTACTGAAAAATCTGAAAAAATTCATACATATTCAGAAAAATAAACGAATCATTTTCACGAAAAAAAAAAATTGGGTTGCGGACAAATTTGTTGAGCAATTATTTTTTTCATCAATTTGTTAATAACATTTTGTAATTATTATTGTGCAAAATTAATCTTCTCAGTACCTTTAGTGTGTATGAATTTTTTTTTAGATTTTTATACCATCAAGAAGTACTTGCAATTTTTCTATTATTTTTGTCGAACTTATGCGAAGTCACCCTCAGCGAGACTCCCTCCTTAAATGAAAATTTTGGTGAAAAGGGCAAATGTTATATCTACGCTTGAAACTATGGAATATCGGAAAATTACAATTGGACATTTTTAAAAAAAATTTTATTACATGCGAAAGTATTTTTATAAAGTATTTTTATAGAAAAATTTCGAACATACGTTCCTATTATGATTGAAATACTACTTATTGTAAAATACTACTACTTATCAAATATTCAAATAACTATGAATTAGTTATATATAGACGGGGTTATGTTCAGCGCTTTTACCGTAATTACAGTTTTTTATTACCGACCGCACTTCACACGCATTCCTAAGTGCATGCGAAATGCCTCGTTCGGTAATGAAAACTCTAATGCTATTGTTATCGAGCATACTAAAACTGCAGTCCAAGGGAAATAGTATCCCACTGTAGAACTAACGGACGCAGCCAAATCCAATTTCCCTTTGACACCAGAGTTTCAGCACTCTCTCAAAAGAATAGCGTTACAGTTTTTATTACTGACTGTCGTCGAGCTCGGGCGGGAAGGTGTTAGTGTCACGCACTCCTAATGCCGACTCAGAGTTACAATATCAGAGCCTTTGAACGACTTTTACAAAAAAAAAATTACTTTTTTTAGATTTCCATGCAACTTGCCAAGAAAAAAAATATCAATTTTTTTTTTTTTTAAATCCAGCACCTAAAAAAACCTTTTTACCGATAGCGAACCGAGTTATTCCTTCTTTCGTCCGAATCATCAGTATGAATGTTTGTTATCAATTTTTTTTTTTCTCTCTGATGTGAAAGAATCCACTTGTTGAAGGTACGAATATTTGTTCTTTTTTTCTTTTTTTTTCTCGGACATCAAAGAATCCACTCGCGAAGGTTCCGCCCTGAATTGTTTTTTTCAGCTTTTTTTTTTTTTGTTCCACCTCATTTTACCGATATTCCATATTTCGTTGTCCCCTCGAGCCGTCCCTAAGCCTCCAAGAATGTATTCCGAGGGTTTATTGTTTTTCCCGGCGCAAAGGCTCAAAGACCGCCGCCGCGCTCTGCAGGTAGATTCCCTCCTACACGATCGTTTCTCCCGTGAGGAACGACCGAGAAGTCGTTTGCACCGTTCCTGTTTCATGAATATTCATTGCGATATGCATATGTGCCATGAGGGATCGTCGATGCACGCTCGGCCATTCGCGCCCGGCGACTCGTACGTCGCTCTGACCGCTTCGAAACCTTTTGCGCCCGAAGACATTTGCCAACGACGTTGAATGTCGAAATCTACGAGGTCGCGAACTTCCCTGTCCGCGAAACTTTCCCATCGGAACTTTGTCCAGCGCCCTGCCTCGCACGGCCGCGGACGAATTTCCAAACAAATACTGAAAATAACACGGGCTATGCGGTTTTCGCCAACTCGATTCTCGTCACACGGCATAATCTGCTTTGCTCGTCCGCCTCTGTATAACACCGTTGATACCGCATCGGCACATATAAGGCTTGCCGCCACTGGGACACATTGTAATCAACTCTCCGATTTATTTACGCAGAAGTCCGACACTCTAGAGTATTCCCGTTCGAGCGACGAGAAAGCAGAAATCGCGGCAATGGCCTCTGCCGTACGGTGATTGGCCGCTCGAGCTGGCAAAACAAACACAGTTGTGATCGTGTCACGAGTGTATCGTGAAAATTATTCGTTTGATCCACATGGATTTATGATGCTATGTTCAAGTAAATTTATTTTGAGGATAGGAATAATTTCCACTGGTGCGTTAGATCAAGGGCCACGACGATCGCGGTTCGTTCGCCAGCGGCCAATGGCTGTCTACTCTGTTGCTTTAATATAGTGAGCAGAATGGAACTTTGACGACAAATTTTTATTTATTTTTTATTTTTTTTTTAATAAAAAAAAAAAACCCTTTTCATGCTACACCGATAAAACTGAATAAAAGTTCGTTCCCCAAACGATTCTGAAATCCTATGAAACGGACGGTGGAGGTAATAGACAGAGGCCGGTCAGAGTCGCGAATTTTTATGGCCTTTTTACGGACGTCGTGTCGAAGAAGAGCTAAAAGCTTTCAATGAAAATGTTTCGCTATTCGCGATTCTCGTTTACGGCGCATCCATCTGTATGGTCCATGTTGGGAGTTTATCGTTACGTTGAATTTTTTGCCAAGACGAACGAAACAAGCGCGAGAACGATAGAGAAGCGGTCGTGATTTCAAATATGCAAGCTTGACGATTTTTTGTATGCAATTTTGGCGATTTTTATGTTGCGAGGTGGGCGATTTTTAGGTTGCAAGGTGGGCGATTTTTGGGTTGCAAGGTGGGCAATTTTTAGATTGCAAGGTTGGCGATTTTTAGGTTGCAAGGTTGGCGACTTTCAGGTTGCAAGGCTGGCGATTTTTGGGTTGCAAGGTTGGCGATTTTTAGGTTGCAAGGTGGGCAATTTTTAGATTGCAAGGTTGGTGATTTTTAGGTTGCAAGATTGGCGACTTTCAGGTTGCAAGGTTGGCGATTTTTGGGTTGCAAGGTTGGCGATTTTTAGGTTGCAAGATGGGCAATTTTTAGATTGCAAGGTTGGTGATTTTTAGGTTGCAAGATTGGCGACTTTCAGGTTGCAATGTTGGCGATTTTTGGGTTGCAAGGTTGGCGATTTTTAGGCTGCAAGGTCGGCGATTTTTAGGTTGCAAGATCAACGGTTTTTAGCTTGCAAGGTCGACGATTTTTAAGATGCAAGAGATGGTCGGAAACGTCCCAGACTCGGAAAAAACGTAAGATCGAGAGTGTCCCGCTTGGCTTCGCCCGGGAGAGCGAGATGTTGAATCGAAAAGTCTCGGTAAAGACCGAGGGATGAATTTAATGAAGGTACACGAGAGTCGGACGAGAACGAGGGGGGTGTTTGCTCCGGTTAATCTGCGTTTGCGTTATTGGTCGCAGACCGTACTTGGGGAAAGATCTCTCTTCGGTCTCGCCGAGCGAATTTATCCCAACTTCGGATTTCCTCCACCCCTCGGCTAAATAACGACGAAAGACTTTCTTTTTTTTACCGCTACAGAGCGGCATTGCTGAACGGGATGTTTGGCGTTCGTTAAATTTGCGAATCATCCCTCGGCAAAGGAAAGTGCTCGCATATAAAAAGATGAATTATGATAAAATTTTGTCTGCCCTGTGAAAGTCCCGTCGTATCGGGCATCGAATAGCGGAATTTTGCGTAATTAATTAGCAAGTTCGTGCATTAATTAAAGTTGAAATTCGTGGATAATTAGTCGGTAGTTTTCAGGCATTCGTTCGTCGCTGTCATCGAAATTCCATACAACGGAACAACAATATTGTCGACGATGTTTTCGAGGACGCGTTAAAATAAAATTACGCGACAAAATAATATGAACAGATGGAATTTCATTGTCGACGGATCGAGATTGCGCGCCATGCGGGATTCAACTGATATTTCAAATCCATACACGTTACATGGTACTTTGTTTTATTTTCACGAGCGTTATTTTATTTCATTCATTCGTTTCATATATCGAGTATCGTCAGCGCAGCCGGGGCTCGAAATAGCAGCAATTTTATTTTTCACGCTCTATCGACCGATCCATCGAATATCGACGTTTCGTCAAGTTACGCTAAAAATAATTAAAATAATTGCTCTAAAATAATAACTGTAGCAATTCGTCTCTGAAAAATTGCGGATGTAACGCGATATAAAAAAAAAAAAAAAAAAAATCCAAACAGTAAGATCAACATATCGCAGTAGCTAAATGAAGTTTTCGGTAGGGTGGATTTGTTTCTCGACCGAAGTGAATAACGCACCCCGGCGTGATTGCACGCTCGTTCGCGTGCGTGAATACCCTAACGAAGGCTTACGCCGCAACTCGGTGCTTTTCGCACCGGAGATAACGTTACGTTTCGGACTCGTTGGCCGGCATCCGCGCGAGTTCCGAACGCAGGAGCGAGTGAATTCGGTTTCCCAGGCCCGACACGCTCGTCGTTCCGTCGATCGATGCCCGGGGTAGCCCTGCCGCTTTCTCTCGTCGCTTCTCCCTTCCTCTTTCTCACTCGCTCGTACCTGCTCTCTTTATACATGGTCTGTATATAGGAACACGTATACCTGTGTAGAGTGTGTAGCGAGCCCTGGCACTCTCTGTCCTGGTGGCAGGGACCGAGGGATCTCAGGGCAACGGGCTGCCGCCTGCTCTTCCACCCCTGGAGTTTATACCGGTCGAAGCGAACTCCCGCGGCGCGTCAAACTCCCGGTGAAAACCGTCCTCCCACCGCACCCACCCCCCCCCCCCCCCCCAATATACCGGATCAAGCCGCTCTGACATACCTATTTTTTTTCGTTAAAAGTCGCCACCTGCCTTTATCAGTCATCCGTTCGAAATCGTGGGCCCGACGAAAAGTCAATCGGACTCTGCGAACATTTTTACGAAAGGTGTTCTTTTTTTATTTTCGCGAAAAATGTACGCCTATGAAATGATTGCATTGATCCATTATTGCATTGATCCATTATTGCATTGATCCATCGAGGTTCTGAGCCTTCGAGGCATGGACCAAATTTTGTCAGTTAATAAACACTGAAAAATGTGCTAATTCGCACATGGTTTGATCATTTGTTACAACTTTGCGCACAGGTGTCTCTAAGTAATTCGCAAAGTTTCGTCTGTGAGAAAGCTGTGCGAAAAATCGTAATAAATGAGGAAACCGTGTGTAAATTAGCTCCTTTTTTTTTTGGTAACATTGAAAAATTTCTACATTTCATAAAATTGAAACGATCAACATTTTCCGCAAAATTCATTGTAGAAAATCGCTAAGTGAAATTTGCCTATGTCGTTTTGAGGCTGTCTCTGATGTGTTTTTCCTCACTGATGACGAGTCTCCAAATTACGTTACACTTAGAGCCACATTTGATGCGTAAACTCGTATTCGACGAAGAATACAAATTTTACGAATATTTTGCTTCCTCACAGAGAAAGCTTTCCCAAGTACTCTGACATTAAAATCTCTTCCTCCACGAGGATGCAAAATTAGGTTGTCTTTTATTTTCTATTTTATATCTTGCTTGGGAGTTTGGGAGATTTAAATGACGCAATACTATAGTGTAGATTCGTTTATAGTGCACAAGGGCTCTTTAATTCCTCGGTTCCCTCTCGACGCACTGATGAGAAGCCGAGCTTTCGGGTAGACAGCTCCGGGAACGGAGCTGCACGATACTGTGCAGAGATTTACGCAATGCAATATTCCAGCCACGAAGTCGGGTTGATCATTCCATACAAGAGACCGCGTTTGGGGGTCGCAAGCTCATATTTTCTATTCAAAGATTCGCTCAGAGATCCGTCGTGATTGCGACCGCATTCTGTTCGATCGGCAAGGCCTACATTGGAATTGCGCACTCATTCGGGACCCAAATGTAATAAACTCGCGGATACCGCGAAACCACAGATCCACCCACATCGGGGGGGGGGGGGGGGGGGGGGGGGCGAGAACCAGAATGTGACGAAGCTTGGAAGATAAACGTCGAAGGTATTAGCGAAACAACTGGCAATCACGAGTACTTCCAAAACCCAAACAAGAAACTTGCTCGAAACTTGTCAACGTCTCACTATCCCTGATCATCAGTAAAGTTTCTTCAATCCGCGAAACGTTATCGCAGTAATCGTTGAGCTCTCCAACTCGGCAGCCGCATTTACCCGGGAATTCGCTACTTTCTCGATCGTCCCGACGTCTGACCAAACACCGGTTCAACTACTTCCACTATATCTTTCCCTTGCCTTTCTTTCACGAACATAGCCGCCTTACCGAATTACGACAAAGAATCTCATTTTGCAAATAGCCAACCAAAGATCGTCCCTCAATTCGTGGACCGGAAAAAAAAAAAAAATATATCAACTAAGCTGCTGTTGCGGGTGGCGAAGGAAATGTTTGTTCAATTCAAGTAACCATTCGTCGAAGCAACTGAACGTTATGTCAAACAACTGAATATTCGTTCAATCAACTAAATATTCATTAAATCAACTAAAGATTTCTCTCAATTGACCAAATGTTTCCTTCGCCATCCGCAACCGCAGCTTTGTTTGATATTGCCAAACCTTCTTTTCAGTGTGCCAAAAATCAATTGGACTCGCGGCACGGTAATTGAAATGAAAATTATAATACAGGGTTGAGGAAACCGCATGTGCGCTTGGCACGAAATATTCCCTGCTCTTCCATTCGATTTTCCATCGTAAGTCTCGAATTCTCGAATGCCCCCAAGGGTTACCCTCGAGTTTGCCTTCGACTTTACCTTTCATGCCTTGAAAACGAAAAAAAAAAAAAAAAAAAACCCCCGAACCCCGACGAGATCACGAATGCTCGGAGAACGTGACGTCTATACCGAATAAGCAAACTCACCAAAAGCTCTCGAGAAGCCTAGCAGATACCTCCGCCGTTTCTCCTTACCGTCCCTCCGCTTTCAGCGCCGTTCGTTACTGCCTCCTCGCCGTCGATTTTGCCGTCAGCCTTCGCGGCCGTCCGCCACGGTCGAATCTCTAACAAACGTACGAAACAAGCTGCACGAACCGGACACCGGTCAAGAGGGGGGGGGGGGGGGGGGGGACAGCCGTTGGGACGGGTGCGATGACGGCACGTAATGCGGACCTTCCGGACCGGAGTGTGTCCCTTCGAGTGTCCCAACAGATTTCCCAACCGTCCGCGACTCATCGCAAGGTGGGTATTCATTAAATTTTCCCTCCTATCTCATCGCCTCCCGCCGACGGTCTCGGCAACTCTCCGCGATCTACGTGACGAGACACAGAGGAACGACGCTCGGGCGCACGTACGCGAGATTTCCAAGGAGAAAACATTACGCTCTCGAGCATTAAAATTTGTGTTCCACGACCGAAAGGAAGTGTACCCGAGGCTCGGAAAATCCTTTAAATTACGGGGCGCAACGACGGTTTCTCTGCTCCGTCATCCCTCGGTTCCTCATCATCGTGTTCGAGCATGTGCGTCTACATGTGCCAGGGGGTAGAACTCTGTGTGCCGAGTGGCTTTGAAACGAGCTTTCAATGAGCTTTCCCGGCTGAGCCCGCTGCGATATCCTCGCAGCGAATATTTACGGTGAGCACGATGTCGCGGGACGGATGGAGAGAATAACGCGCAGGATGATACGGAGAAGAAAACCGATGTAAAAACGCCCCCCGAATACAAAGTTCGGGGTGGTCATAGTTGTCGGTGAATCATCGGTAGTTCGAGGAAACCCGCCTAGCGTCGCTGTCGGTCCGGCATTGAGTCGTAGAGTTTCGTCTTTCGTAAGGAAATTAGGAAACTATTAAATTCGAAACGTCGCCTGTACGCGAAATCGTGGCTTTGAAATTGCAATAGCTAGACGAGGGAGTTGCAGTTTAATCAGCCGATGGCCTATTCGCATAGTGCGGTTTATTATCGCGATGAAATTCTACGAGCTAGAAGTAATACATGACTCAATGTGGCACGAAGCGTTATCCTTCGCTGGCTCGGACGTCGAACGAGAATCTGCATTTCGCTCGGCCGCAGCCTTCGGGCAGTTGAAATACACGCAGAGAAAAATATGGTAATGATCTCTGGATTCGAATAGTAATTCGAGGACGAAGTGGACAAAATTCGGTTTTTAAGGATATCCGTACCAAAAGTCGTTTGTGTTCGATCTCGATCAAACTTATGTGGTCTACAGGAAGAAACGCGCTTTGTTTGTTGGTATTTTTAAAGATTTTATAATGGTCCAGTTTGTTTTTTTTTTTTTTTTGCAATGTGACTTCAAAGTTACGAATTTGAACGTGGGAAGGATTTCAATCTCGAGAAGAATACAATGTAGCGTTTTTTTGCCCGCAATTTCTGCTCAATTGATAGAAAAACTAATCGACTGTAGAGCATACTTTATTGCAGACAGTGTCCATTTGAAAAAGATTTACGGTCTCCTTTTCAACTGCCGTTAAAAAAAAAAAAACGAAGCGTCCATTTCCTTCTAGAACACTTGCTTTGCATCATCTTTCTGACTCGCACAGTGACTACCGCTTTCAGCGAATCACCTCGTCCGTCTCCCCGTCGCCTTACTGGTAAGGCGACGTGGCATTATCCTTAAGAGCATGTGAAACACTATGGAGTGCGAAAGAGATGGCTTCAGTGGTGCTCTCGGCCGAGCAAGAGGGAGACACTGAGAACTTGTTTCACATCCTCTTAACCAGACTTATATCGAATTTTTCTATGCATCGGCCACTGTACCATTTACGCCGTATCGTAATTATTCCCATGCTTTACGCTCATAGATGTTTCAAATTATTTTCAAGACGCATAAATTGCACGTACTTTATAATTTCTTGATATATGTGATTTAATAACGATACGGATCGGGGTGGAGTAAATGATTGTTAAATCATAGAGTTGCACGGCCAATATATAGGTATCGTTACTTTGAAACTATTCGCGAACTTTACTATACCTAGTGTAGTGCCGTACGGACAACGGTTGGTTCGTCCAGTTCAGACAGTTGCGCCAAGCGTTGGAACTCGAAGACCCAGCGATTGCGCGATTCTTCCCAGAACATTTGTCGCGAAGTGCCAATCGGTATGGATACATATTTGATTTTTGAAATAAGAAACAAATACCAGATAAATCGGATAATCAGATAAATCAGATAATCAACAAGTACCAGATAAATCGGATAATCAAATTATATATGAGAATGAAAATTGAACATGTATATTATTCCTTACGAATACTGACCGATTATTGTTATTGTTATTATTGAATTAATAATAATAATAATATCGCTTAATATCAGATTATTATTATTATTTTAGCGTGTCGGTGTGAAGCGTATGGTGTTCATATTTCCACAATGCACAGTACAACAGTCATGCGTTACCCATTGAATACCAAATTGTGTTGTTGCTCAACACGGTTCAATACGGTACAGAGGCATTTCTTAGATTTCCGATATGTCTCGCATTTTTCATGCCGTCTGGAGATTATTTCTAAAGTGTTTCAGTGTTTTTGGGTTGTTTCAAAAATACTTTGAAACAACCGAAAGAAAAGTGTTTTTTATTTTTGTTTTAATGATAAAAAGATATTTGATCAGAAAACTTGATATCGTCTTTGTGGGCGAGGAGAACCGATGAGGGCCGTTCGCTCCCGACAAAAAGTCTAACGCCCAACCCTTCCCGTACGTGAAGGGTTGATTCATTTTTCTTGTCGAGTGGAGTTTTGGATTAGCCGATAAGACTCTCGGAGAATCAGGGCAATGGCAACAATCAGAGTTTCACAAGAGTTTCGTGTTTAAACATTGAAAGCACTGTCGGCGGGTTTTCGAAGGAGAAAACTTTTGGCACGCGGCCCGCAAGCGGCCAACTTCTTAATAGGTTGTTGAAGATAACCTTGCTCTTTTGGCGGTATGTTAAAAGACAAAGAAAAGCGCTGCCAATTTCATTTGGACATTCACGAAACACCGTCCACGAGAAACTTAGTCAATGAATTTTGGTTCTTGCGTAGAGGTGACTATGTGAATTACGTCACAAGAAACGAAGAAGCAATGTTCAAATTAAATTTGCATTTTTATTCGAGCATTCTCCAAGGTGAAGCAAAAAAAGAAGAAAATATTAGATGTCTCCGGTTAAAATACCCTCAAAACGGATAAACGGACAAAAAAAACCTTGGTCGTGTAGGACAAGGAATAATCCGAGTGTTTCGACAAGAGAAAAGATATTTCCGACGAAACTCCCCTAATGTATGCTCCCCCGAAAACGAAAATCCGTGTAATATTTTTTTCTTATTCGGATCTCGGTTTCCCGACTTCTTGAATCTTCAGGGCCCGTTGGGCTCGTATAAATGGAGTCAGCAGGGCGTATATTTTGCTCTATTCTGACGTCGGTCGACTCGTTTTTTTTTTTTTTCCGCACGATGTTTCATGTATTCGCGCTGTTACCGGAATAAGATAGACGATTATTAAAAATGATTTAACTAAAAGGAGTGTTGCTCCTTTTTTGAGATCAAACTGATCACGCGTGTTCTATATTATCGATTGATTGAAAAAAATTATGCTGTAATGGAAATTGGGTTACAATAATTAAACAACAGTTCGCGTCGTCTTTAACATTTTTGTCACGCACGATGTGGCTGAACGATGAAAGAAAAATAAGTTTCTCAATCGCCGGGCGTGTTGACGTGTCTCGGGAGAAACGGTGGGTGGTGAGACGAGAAACGGACGGTGGGACTCGTGACGAAATAAAACAAAAAAATGACAGCCGAGGGTTGCAAACGCAGATCCGACGAGCGCGAGACCCTGGAATTCGAACGGAAGCGTGACAACGAAGGGAAAGCGTCGCCCTCGCCCTTTCTTCCTTTTTGGCCCTTTTTATTCCTCTGTTTTTCGACGACCCAGGCATCGAAAGTATCGGGCCGCCTCTCGACAATCGCAAGCAAAGGAGAACTCGGAAATTACGACTCGGATTTTATTCGCCCTCACCACCGCACGATCGCTGATTTATATTGATCCCTCTTCTTCCGTTCACTGTTTCTCTTTCATCAGAAAAAAAGGCTTCGCGCCTCCAGATAGAAATATCCTATCTGAATCAAGAAACTTTTGTTACCACGCAAAGGCAAATGGAAAACGCTGAACGCGAAAGGCAAACGGTAAATTAATTTTCTACTCGTTAATTTTATCAAATTCTCGTACTCGCTACAAAGGCAAAGAATTAACAAAAGGAAAATGGAGTAGCGTCAGTTCACTTCTTTCTATGTGAATTTACATTTGTCAATCATTGACCGTCGATGGCAGAATTTTTATTCAAATCTGTCGCTACCGAATCTCGCGCGTTGTTAATATTTGTTCGGCGACAATGTTCGGGCGATTCGTTTGCGATTTTCTGGAATCTCAGTTTACTCGGAATTTATCGATGCGAGAATAAGCCCTGCCGTTTCCGGTATGACTTGATGAAACCTTCACGTACAGATTCCATACTTTATATGGATATGGGATTTCGGTCCCAGCGGTCGAGGTTTCTGCACACAGTTAAAAAAAATATTCGTAAATATAACAAATCCGAAGTATGGCACGTAGCGTACTCATCGCCCGGGGCGCCGAGTCTGTGTACCAGACTTGATGCTCCGCAATAGTTATCCCTAGCCAGAATTTAAGCTACCGTGCTGAGGGCTACATGGTATGTCGTTAACGTGCGCTTCTGGAAAACCCGGTGACATCCTAGAACATTTAACCTTGCCTCTTTAAATGGCGGTCCGAGGAGGCTGACTACTGTCCCTAGCATGGCTACAAGTAAAGATGGTGGGCAAACGGTTATCCCGAAAAAAAAGGCGCCAAGTCGTAGAAGTGGGTGCGAAAGTCAAAAAGACACGAAAGAGGAAAAAACATCAATAATAATGCCTGTCGGTTGTGTTCTGCGTGTGAGGAATATAACGTGGAGAATCGGGGCAGGAGGACACAATGGGCGACTGGCCTGAGTGACAGTGGAGCGCAAAGTCATCACAACCCCCCGAAAAAAAAAAAAATATATATATATATATATATATATATATATATATATATATATATAACAAATGTTTTTTTCCACATAGGTCGACAATTTTTCCCCATTTTTTGTTGTTGTATCAACGAAACATAATTTGAAGTAACGAAAAAGTTGTAAAATTTACAAGAAAACGCAAATCCGACCAGCTTAAAATTCTCAACTGTCTTGGGAGCCCGTTAACTCGACGAAATAATTTCATATTTCAATCGTAACTTATCCCATTGTAAGAGCGTAAGAGTCGCGGGTGGTCCATCACTCTGTGAATAATCAGAATCGTCAGGGACATTAAGCTGCTTCGCAGTAAGCCGCATTATTCGTGTTCCCGTAGTCTATAGCGTACGAGTGTGTTCGGTTCTCGTTTAGATGCTTGCAGTACATACTGTAAATCTGTGTACCCATACATGCACGCACACATATACATACAGTACACGTATAAAGGTACTATAACGTGTTACAGTCGGCGCCGGAGTCGCGCGGGTCCCACCTGTTGCAAGGGTTGAGGTGATATCCTCAATTTTCCTCCTCTACCTCGGAGCTCTCGGGCTTGCCCACAAGGGGACCGTAACCGCCGCAACCCCCCTATTCCGCATCGCGCAGATACTATAAAATACGGATTACGTGTGCGGCTACGATATTCCAGAAACTGTACATTTTTACATATCTCCCTGGCCGTTCTTCATCCGACGCGAACTTACAAAAGCGTAGGCAAAAGTTAAGCGTGGAAGATTTGTTTCGTTATTATTGAGATGTTGCTGCGGATAACCCGGAGAATTTATATGCGCAGATACAGCAGCGAGATTTTTAGAGCTACATCAAACGCAAATCTCGAGAAGAGCCGAAAGGTCTATACTTTATAATTAAAGCGGGATTTTTTTTTATTTTTTATTGTAACGTTATATTCGTCGACGAATTAACGTCCGAGGGTACTGCGGAGTCGGAACTGCAATTACAGAACCCGTCGTAGGCGGATAACGAGCATAATTTACAACTGTAATGGGAGCTCAAAATTCTAACGGACGTTGATTAAAAAGAGAAAAATGAATAATTTTCGGGCGAACAGGTAAAAAAATTAAATTAAGGGACGTTGATTGAAACGTTGAAATCTTGTTACTTCACAACTGTGAAATTATCGCGTTTCGTCGAAATTGATAAGTTGAAAAACGTGTGTCACGTTTATTGCGATGTTTTATGGTAAACGACGCGGATCTCTCACTTTCCCTCTCTCTCTCACTTTGAATGTGTTGATGGGAATACGGATATGGCGTGACACACGCGGATTATAAAGCCGCAATCCGCTACTCGTTAACCGGCGGTTATGCAAAATTCATTATATTGCGTGACAAACGTGATGATTAATGCGAGCTGTGAATTAAATTGAAGCGAACCCTTTGACAACGAGAGTACAAACTTGGTGTATGGTATGTAGCCGGTGAACGGGGAACCGCCGCTGCGTGCCGCTTTATCGTCAACCGAGGCACATTATAACGCCTCGGTTTGAACTGTCGTACCGTGACGATTATAATATTCATTAGTGAAACAGACTTATCGCTCTGCGTGTTCCCAAAAGGATTTGAATTACTGATGGGTACGAAGGTTGAACTATAATTACTAATATATCGGAGAATAGCTTACTTACTTTTGGTAAGTAACGCCACGATAGAGAAAATTAGTTATAAAATTTGAAGCTCATCCGTCCAATTTGAACCGACGTAAAGTCGCATTGTTGTCGAATTTTCAAGTTACAATGACACGATAGTGTATACCTTCGAGTAGAATTCGAGCGGAATTTGAGAGAATTCGAGAGAAGCTTCAAGTAGAATTCGAGAGAATTCGAGAGAACCTTCAAATAGACTTCGAGATAACTTTCGAGTAGAATTCGAGAGAACCTTCGAGTAGAATTCGAGAGAACCTTCGAGTAAAATTCGAGAGAAGTAGAATACCTTGCATTTGTCGGTGAATCATTTTCTTCAGTTTTTTGTTTTTTTTTTTCGTAATAATGACTGCGGTACACCGAGGATTATGTTGGTAGAAATACACTCGTTTCCGGCCTTGAATCGTGCCGGATCGAGTTGTATGCTTGATCCAGTACAACACGAAAATGGAGACGACATTATCAATAGCATTGCAGCAGCACCGTCAGACGCAGAATCCGCAGTAGCAATAACCGTATAGTGGCCGGTCCCAACGCCGAACTCGCCAGCGAAGCGAAGAATTGTGTGCCAGTTGAGCTGGGTGTGAAAAAGGTAGAAGGGAAGTTAACCCCGAACTACAAAAGTGAAATTGCTGGCTCGGACCTCGCCCACGTAGTGATTCTCTCCGTTTCTTCCCAAGCGTCCCGAACAGCTATGTGGCGAATACCGAATTCTCGGCGCGCCCGGGTCAGATCGTGGGGCAAAACTCACGTCAGTACGTCGCGACAGTAAATGAGGAAGGAAAGCTCGAAGGGCGAAAGCAAGCGACCAAAACGAGGAACCGCCTCGGCTCAACGAGGCCTAACCAAACGCGTTCGTATTACGATCCGACAAGCTACGCAAAGAAAATATAAGGATATTGCGTTAGCGAGATCGAGGGGGTGGAATATATAAGAGAGTTAGCGTGAAAAGGGAGTCAAAGTGTCAGCAGCAGAGGAAATTACCTCGCCCAGAATCTCCTCAATATCGATTACGGCGCTTTTGCGCTCGTTGCTCCTCGGATTTTCTCTCCACGGTTCGTCGGGCCCTTTCACGTTTTATTATTCTTTATCTGGGAAAGGACTCTGTCAGATGGACGCGCTCTGAACAGCTCAGCCGAAGAATCTCCCTATTCCCCGCTGAATTAGCTTCGCGAGGAAGAGCTTTTTTCGAAAAGGGCTTCCGATTGCATTGGCTCAAAAGCGTCCTTTGTTCCCGATTTTTCTACATCTCTTTTATTTTTCTGAAGTTGCAAACTTTAAATTTTGAAAGTTTCTTGGAATTCAATAACGAATCTGTAGCTAGAAAAATAAAGATTCGCCGTGTATCGCGAGTAACGCGAGACCGCGATCCCGCCAGCTGATAAGAAATAATTTGTATTCCGGTTGCGAGGAGAAGAAAAACGGGGCGAGAGATCCTTGAGGGAAATTGAATCGGGTCTCTGTCGCGAGTGGTGACTCTCGTCGAGAGAGCCTTTCAATTATTCGCGTTTGACCGGCTCACTGAAAAAGGAGAACGAAACGAACACTTTTCATTACTTTGATAATTTCTTTGTTTCATTTTTATTTTCCTTCTTTTCTTTTTGTTATAGACGAGCGATATGGAGGAGAAACACGAGTGTACAGAGATGTAAGAGAATATTTCAATTTTGGTGATACGATTATTTAGGGGTCGTTAATTTGAGCATGGATGACGGCGGGAATTGGTGACTGGTTTTTTTTTTTTTTTTTTTTTTTTTGTAGCTGGCAATTGAAGGACTCTAACGAAGGTGATGGTTGCGATAAAACTGATGGAGTTTTTTAAACACTTTTTTCGAATATGTATAAAATACACATTTCAATGATGGAAACGAGTACTTCGATACTTGTCCACTTCGCCTTGCGTATAGTTGCGTAAAGTTGCATATACAAAATTGGAGCCGAAGAAGACATGCCTGTGAAAACCGAATCGTGAGTGGAGCGGTCCCTGGAGAGTCCTCAAGATTCTTGTTGATTGCATCAATGGCACTATCACACAAGTGCACGGTGAAAGCGAGGTGAGTTATTGGAAAATCGATATCGTCGTCGTTCTCGATCTTCCACGTCCCCTTCCCTCCGACGTATGCTCCGATGTGCACTTTGGCGTCGGAACAAGAGAAGGAGACAGAGACGCTGGGGTATCCCGTCTTGGGCTCGAATATAACGAAGCCTGCGCTTCGTGATTGCATCAATGGAGTATTTCATCGGGCTGTCGGTTGTATGTACGACGTTCATAGACATTCGGCGAAGGAGCCGTTTGACAAACTTTGCCAATAACTAAGTTACTCCTCCTGTTAGACGACGTAAATTCGATAAACTGTGAATGGCATCTGGCAAATAGCTCGACACTGCGCACTATACTATAATTGCGCGGTCAAAGGAAACGGGGATAGAAATCGAGACGAGCGTGCGATGCCTCGGGAATCTACGAATTTACCAGCAATTTATCAGCAAGCAAATGCATAGAAGAACCACGGGAAAACGACAAAGAATTGCGTTTAGGAAATTATATGTACGGCGTAGGATTTTGAGGAACAGATCGATGAATCGGTGATAATCGATCGAAAACTATTGAAATTCCTTTCGCGGTGCGTAATTGAAATGTTTTATCGACCGCGGTATACCTACTACGCGGAAGAAGGAAAGTTTGATGCCCCGAAAGCTGTTGCTGGGGCTTCCTGGGAAACGGGGAAGAAACTTTGAGCCGGTGCAGAGTTGCGAGGAGGATGGGCGCTCGGGAAGCCGATGAAGGGTTGAATTTTGCGCAGATGAACGAATCTCGAAACGGCAGATGAAACCTTAGCATGCGCTTGTTGCCCCTCGCGATGTCTCGGGACAGTTGGCAAATTCACTGAATCAATTAGCATTTGATAATTAATAAATTGTTAATTCCAATTATTAATTGTACTATTGTTAACTTTGTAATTGTAATAGTTTTTATGAAAAAAAAAAAATGCAACGAACGACGCCCTCGTGCAGAGACCGGTATTAAATTAATCACGCTGCGGTA
The DNA here is from genome assembly GCA_963922035.1 of Amblyjoppa proteus. Taxonomy (NCBI): domain Eukaryota; kingdom Metazoa; phylum Arthropoda; class Insecta; order Hymenoptera; family Ichneumonidae; genus Amblyjoppa; species Amblyjoppa proteus. Next base: position 7,583,562 of record OY998228.1, on the reverse strand, counting down.
CCCGGAAAACGTAATTAATCAAAGCCTCGATAGTCACCTCTCGTTCGGTGTACAGCAAAGGTGCCGGATTTCTGGCAAATTGCCTAGAATCGATGACCGATAAACTTGTTGCTCCGTCGCGTTGGCCCGTACCTGGGGCTCTATATCCACAGCACACACGTATGTATGCACTCTACATATACACTGTGCGTATCGAACGTCCGCAGATTAAATTGTTTGCCAATTCTGTTGCCGAACCCGACGGCACTGTGTGTATGGTTTTAAACTCGTATCCGTAAAATAATTTGTTCATTCAATTTCTCATAGAATAAAAAAAAAAAAACAATGTCGAGAAACCAAACAAGTTTATAAATGTATTATTTTCGATTTGTTTTGTTTCTGCTCGTACTTTCTCAACTTTTAGTTATATCCGATCTCATTTCTCTCGGTCAGTTCGAGTTTCGTCGGTTTCTCATCGAGAAATCGCATCACGTATCGCGATCTACGGATTGGCCAGCTCGTATTTTTCACGGACTCGGAATCGACTCTAATCAAAAAACGTGTACCATTGGCACGTGCAATCGGGCGTCGTCAGAACCCGTGAGTCTTCGGTCCACCGGTCCTACGTTTCGCGGCAGTTGGAGCATTGTCCTTGGAAAGACTACTCTCGCGAAACGTGAAGCAGGTAACAAAACGTTTTCGTCGCTCGAATTAACCCGATTGGCGATCACCCGAGTAACTTCGATATTGCGCTTTGGCAAACATCTTCCCTGCGCTTCTCTCCATTCAACACCCTCACGAATACTCCCTTTCGCACGGTTCCCGCGGGCTTCGCAGTACTCGCGAGTAGACGAGCGCAGGCTAGTTCCGGAGCGAGCTCTCATCTGTTTGTCTCAAGCAAAGCCGATTAAGCCGAGGGCAACGAGCAAGAGCACAGACTGTATCCCACGGGAATCCTCTCTAAAATTTCCGCTCCCAGATTTTCTCTCGAACATAGTGAAGTCGAAATGTTCTGCACATTTTGCCTACCATCCGGGTCTGCAATAGTAATTTAATATTATTACGCGACGAACAGCTATTCTTTACGATAAACCCGAAAATTTCTATAACACGAATCATACATACAGCATATACAGGTCTGAAGGAACATAAATTGTAAAATAACTTTTTTTTTTCTTTTAGATTTCTTATTGAAAAAGGGCTTTTCAATATCAGTCAGTTTGCAAACGTAAATTTTGCATAATTGTCAAATTTCTTACAGTAAATTTTTTTTTTTTTAGACATTTGTCATCGAAGAAGAGCTTTTCAATTTCAGTAAGTTTGCGACCGTAAGTTTCGCATGATTGTCCCATTTATTACAGTAAAAATAACACAAACTTTTTTTTTTTTTGCAGTGTATAATGATTATGTAGAGCACGACGCTTTCCGGGATGTGCACATCGGTATCCTAGAATAGAAGACAGCCTTTTTTCAGGGTTCTTGACAACGGTGCCTTGGGTACACGGTATAACCAAGCTAGTAATGCGAGTGGAGCAGGCATAGCGCGCTGGGCGACTGACGGCGGGATATTGTAATAATGTCGTCCAGTCGTTTCCGATTCGGCTTCATGGCTCGCAGCATGCGATAAACTAATCTCCGTAAGGTAGTGTCAGTTAGCTTCGATCCTTCCGTGACGAGGGCTTCGAACTCTACGTATGACACACTGTCAGTGAAGGACAGGGTAGAGATTGTATTACAACGAACGGCACACAGTGGTAGGCCACTCGCGGGACACAAAATTACAGTTATTGGCTTGCATTCATATATTTCCATTGAATGCCATATTCGCTCACAGCCAACATAAACTCTGCCGTTTATCAGCTAACTCTTTCAGAATGCCGGAGAGACCTTTAAACAACTGTTCGGGTCTGCCGGTATGAGATGTTTCTCCTAGTCGCTATTTACTTACTCATCGACACTAAAGTGCTCTTCAATTCGAAAAAAAGCCTTTATTCGTGGCAGTCGAATCATCCACCGTGATAACAATCGCGCGACCCATTTTCCAGCACTCGCGTTCACGCAGCTCAAAAGCAGCCCTTAATCTCTCTTTCGCCATTCTCGCGCGCAGCGGCGTTACGAATTCGCGCCGGATGCTTAACGAATTTGTTATTAATGTGGCAAAGCCCGTCTCTGAACGGCCACTTTTTTTTTTCTCTTTATGTATACTTCATTTTCCGCCGCTGTTGAGTCCTGAATATTAATGCGCGGCGAAGAAACGAATGGCAACGAATTTTTCAGGCTCGCTTATTTATGTTGGGCTTTCCACGAGGGGAGCGTGATAGTGCGAACAAACTCGTAATAAAAACGATAGATTCGTGAGTAAAGTTTGAAAATCGGCTTTCCGGGCGTTGACGCACGGTGTTCCCTCGCCCTTTCCGAAGTAATATACGCTGTTTATGCAACGCAGGGTTGAACGGCAGGGGCTCAGATCAACCCCGGCGATGCCGGGCCCATCGGAAGTTGTACCCTCTCTCGTTCCACGATCGATATACCATCGAGAAACATTTATTCTACTTTACAAAATGGGTGAAACGCGCCAGGCGCAGGGACGGCTGAAGGTTTCTACCCGCAGAGAAAACATTCGAGAATCACTTTGTTTTATTGAATTCAAAAGAGAAAAAAAAAACGTCAAAAATAATTTTTCCAACGGCGACTTTGGATCGAGTTATAGTGACCATTGAGCATGATTTTGGTTTGGAGACAGAACGAGGTTTAAAATCTGATTATCACAGATTCGTTTAGGCGCGTACCGGATTCATTTACGCGACAGAATTTGGATGTCGCTAAACCGTTGCCTTTACTCTGCTCGGTACACGGGCCTTGATCTCTCGGCTCTTTCGCCTCCGGTCCACAAATACGACTTGGTTTTCCGACCGGTCCGGCACAGGGGAGAGCGTCAGTCAGGAATTTGTCGACGGTTTGAAAGAAAAATCAGCTAGGTAATCCAGTTCCAGGCGCCGAGGCTTTGCCATTAGCGCGATAACCCATTTTGCCAGTCTGCAGAGAGCGAATGCGCTAAGCCTGTGCATGGAGCGGATGGGCCGAGGGGGGTAGCGTAGGCGCAGAGAACGACCCTCGCATGCGAGTGAAAGGTACAGAGGTAGACGCGGAGGGAGAGTGAGACTTGCAATATATAGGCATAACAGGTGTCGTCCACTCTGATGCGCCTCCATTTTGATGACCACACGAGGCGCACCGCAACTGCTGTGGCGTTGCACTGCGCCCTATAATAACCGGAGCACTATCGTGTGCGCGTACCTGGAACTTGCGGAACATCGAGCTGAAAGTTCGCCGGGCAGATATTTAGCCAAGTATACGTTCGGAGGTAAATGCTCCTTCCGTGACTCTCGGCTCACCTATGCGCCACGCAGAAGCCACAACCTGCCGCTTCGAACGGGTCACACTTAATGACGAAGGGGGCTCCGCCTATCCCGACTTTTACGCGCTTTATATAGCTGCACTAATCAGAACTTTACAAGTAATCCGCCGAGGAAAATAGCGCGCAAGATAAATGTAATCACAGAGTAAATATACCCGGCGCGGAGGATACCATCTCGGGGAAGGACCTCGTAAAAAAAAAAAATGATTTTTTTATAGAAACTATAAAGTAAACGACTCATCCGCAAACTCGCTTCGTGCTTGAAGGTTTCGATGCATAGTTTTGTCGGGTTTTTTTTTAGAATTGAAAAAAATGAATACTAAACAAATGTAAGATATTTATCGTACAATTGGTGATAGTCGATGATTTTGATAAAAATTTGAAAACAGAAGTTTCACAATGACAGGAACCTTTTCAGAGAATTGAAACAATAAAAATAAAAAATCGACAAACTGATTTCACATAAAACTAAAAGTTTTCCTGATTATTTGTGAAATAATGTTTTATTAATGCGTTTATAACTTTTCGGCATTGTTATTACGCAAAATTAATGCTCTCAGTACGATCCGTACGGTTGATGTTTTCATATTTTCATCTCACTGAAATATTTACAAAATGATCACAAAATTTCAGCTTGAAGCTGAAAATGTATGCGTGCGAAATCCTTAATGAGCCCCACTACGTCTTTATATTTCTCGTTCCATCCATGTTTATAGCACGCCCGCTCCGCTGCGCTTTCCGAGTCGCATAGGCGCTCGTGCGTATAAACTCATTGCACCGCGAATTCTGTGCAAAATTACACGTCGCCCCGCACGTCTGACCGGAGCCGGACATTTTCTACTGTGGGCGGTCTCGACAACGAGCCGCAACCCTGGCGCCCGCTCAGAGCTTAACAGCTCCGAATATAACCCGTGGAACGGATTGTTTTTTTCACCACCCCGAAGGGCAGGAACAACTATCTAATTTTACTTCAACATTTTCTCCCACTCTCCTTGGCACTTATCGGGAGTTATCACGTTTTTCATAGTTCCAAACTGTGAATTTAATCTATCATCGATCACACAAGAGATAGGCGTTCGCGCGTTAAAAAAATAGATATATATAGATATATGTACATGATATATATGTACATGATACGCGATAATACATGTCCATCCGGTGTCGATCGATACTTTGTAATATACATATATACACATACACACACATAACACACACTTCCTCTCCGTACCCGCGTACGCGTTATCTGGATTTTTCCCGGTCTACATGGCTAACGCACGCAGTTTCAACGAACGTTAAAGTTAGAGATAACGAGGCTCCCGCTAGCACAGAAATACGCGGTAAAATAAACGAGACCGGAGTTGTACCGGCGACAGGTACCCGTTTCCGGTATCCAGATTATTGGATGATGATCGACCCGCCTGATGAACCGTTGCAAATGCGAGATCGTACATGTCTCGAAGGCAGCTTATGAGACGAGTTCGACGTCGATGAAAAGAAAGCAAAAGAATTAGAGGCAAAAAAAGAGTAGAAAAAAAAAGATCAATATTTACGGGGCATTAAGTTCGATCCTATCCGATCGGATACGCGAGCGCGGGGGCGAAGAACCTCTCGTGGAATCGATATCTCGTTAAGGCCGAGCAGTAAAGCCGCTTTCGGTACTGGAACGACTTCAACGTCATATTCATTTGCGAACGAGCGAGCAGCAGCAACAGCGGTTAAGAAACTCGCGGGCGATAGCTGCGTGGGCGATGGATTAACGTCGCCGCATGTACGACAGTGCACCCGCCTGTTAGTTCTATGTGCGGCACCGTAGGAAATGAAATCTTAATTGCCGGAGCGAAAGCATTCGAACGACACGAATATCATTAAAACACGAGGAAAGAAGAAAAAATGGTACTTCAAAGTCCTGGTATTTCTTTCACGGTGGAGGTAAAAATAATTGGAAGCATCTATACCATTGTTATATTTAAGAGAATGGGAGACGTTTCGAAGGCAAAGAGCAGTTACGCGGACGCGAAGGGTTAATGAGGTATCTTTAACAATATGTAAAAATAAATAACAATAATTCAATGAAGATTAACAAATGTCGAATCTAACGGCCGACGTTCCTTAAGCTTTTAGTATTGTCGTAAACGGCGAGGATAGTAAAGGTTGCCGCGTCTCTCGGAATATAAAATATATGGTTTACAAGCTTGCGATGTCCCTGGAAATATGTTATATACATGGCTAGGGAAGACGACGAGGGGGCTGGGATTTGTGGTCTGCCGTACCGAAAGGACTGCGGCCATTCTTTCGCAGCAAAGGATCCGACATTCCCGTTCCTTTTCTTTTTATCCGCTAGTTCTTTTACGCCCGACCCGCAGGTAGCCTGGTAAAAGCTCTTCGGGCTCTTTTCTCTGGCCGGGACAGAACAGCGGTGAAACGGAAGGAGAAAAAGATAGTCGTGCCCGAGTGACGAAGCGCACATTTTTCCTCGAGAACTTACGTTCTATCATTTTACGCTGTTCCACTGGGAGAAAAGTGCTCGGTCCATCATTAACGTGGGATCGAGGCAATATTTAACGCAGTTTCGAGACACTTGTCATGGCTCGGTCTACCAAGCATATTAAGAAATAAAATTCAAAACTGCTGAATGACTAGAGAATAGAAAAAAAAGACGAATATAGAAATAAAAAGTCATCCGTATAGCGATTAATTTTTTTTTTATTTACGAAAAGGTTATAAAGATTCGGGAAAGATTAAAAACCTTTTCCTAAAGCATGCACGTAAATTCCCGCTTTCCGTTCCCGTGAAGTGTGCGCAGAAAGACACTTTTTCACATCGCGTACGGGAAAAATACTGTGCATGTTTACAAACCCAATATGGTCTTTTTCCCGCACTAGTGCGGAAAAGTGTCTTTTTACGCACACTTCACTGGAACGGAAAGCGTGATTTTCGTTTTTGGGAAGTGTGCATAGAAAGTCACTTTCTCGCATTACTGCGGAAAAAAGACCATATAGCGTTTATACGAATGTGCAGCATTTTTCCCGCACACGATGCGAAAATTGCCTTTCAGCGCACACTTTACAGGAACGGAAAGCGGAATATTACTTGCATCCAGGAGAAAAATGACGATTGTCATTTTTGCGATTTCATTATATTTTTCCGTCCATTCCGCCCTAACAGACAACCGGTAAAATTAATTTCTTGTTCCAACCCCTCGATGAGACTTCCGTAATAAATCCACGATGCTGCAACCGCTGTGGATACAGCTCCGACACGCAGAGGAAACTCGATTAACGTTATCCAGTGGAAGCGAACCGCCGTTGCTGTTTCGTGCTTCGCCTTGACTTTCCATCTGCGCAATTCAAGGGAGCGATGACGGGGGTTCTATAGATGCAAGGTTGTAACGAAACTATTTCCGAACTCTTTCCCCTTTCGTCACTTCTTTCCTTCTTTCTTCGACCCAGCCACTTCGTTTTTTTTTTCCCTCGAAATCGCGGCTTACAAAGCCGGCTTATAAAGCAATCCATACCACGATAAAATTCCCCGCGGAATCTCGCTCTCCCATCGTATCGAACGATCCTTCGTCTTACTAAAATCTTCGAGTCGAAAACGCAAAAGTGGGTTTCTGGGCTACGTTTGTTAGAGACCGACCGCGATAGCAGTTAGGAACTTCGTGCCAAGTCGATAATATCAGCGTGCAAACAAAATTTCACTCGAATCGATAGTCACTTCGTTGAGCCGAGAAGGTTCATTTCGCTTGGGAATGTCGGCGGTTGAATCGTGAATCGAATACGAAAATTGAGAGAATACCCAAAGGACACAGAAATTCGCGGAATGCTTGCACTCGAATAGCGATGATTTTCCGATTTCACTCGATTATTTTGGATCGCGAATTTCTCAACCCTCTCAATTCTCTCCACAGTATAAATACCGATATTTACAGCATATTCATATATATATACATATATATATATATATATATATATATATATATATATATATATATATATATATATATATATATATATATATAGTTGACGGAGTGTCAACAATGGCAGAGAAACACAGGAACAGTGAGACGAATGCAAAAAGGGCTTTTCCCGTGAGAAATCGATATAGTGCGTCAGTCAGTCAGACGCGCGGTTCTGTCCGCTTCCTACAGCCCCCTATTACTATCAGCTGTATGTATATATATATACGTATATATACATACGCATGCATACACGGGTATAACTATATACCGCGTTTTCACCTTCGTCACGCTTGGCGCGTGTCGGCCGAGCTCCATCCACCGGCACTTAATTTCTCCGGTGCGGCCGAAGGAATTCAACGAACGAGTGTTGTACGAACCGGTGGCATAGACGAGGGAAGTAGGAAGGGACAGCTAGAGATGAAGAGTAAGGGGAGAGAAGTCGAGGGTCTGAAATAGGCACACAGTTGCGAACCCTTTGCCATGAGTATGCCAAGTGGCCTCGTCACTTTAAAGAAGTTTCCTCACATTCAGCTATTCCACAGTCATTTCAACTCCTCTCTAGATATTTGCATTGCGTGAGTAAAACGAGGAGGGCTCATTTCGTACGTTTGCGCGCATGAAATTCCTGCACCGGAAGCGGAAATTAAATATCGTAAAGTAAAAGAGTGCCAGTTTCGAATTTCACCTTTCGGAAACCATGCTTAAGCGCACACGGAGCGCGCTCGAGCTAACGCTGCTAAAAAATGAACCAACGTTTACGTCGTGAACGCCATTTTATTTTATATTTATTTATGATCGAACGAGGGAATAGTTCCCGGATTCGATGCTCCCTTCCTGGGAAGCTGCGCTCCCTCTGCCGCCCGAGGGAGCGGAGTCCTTTTTTTTTTTAGTGGTATTCATAGATCACGCGATCGTCCGAGATGTCAATTACCTCCACATTCGAACCTGACAAATCGCCACTGGGACCTCGAGTCATGGTAAACTAACTCTCGCGACTTCGGATAACAAGTCACCAAAAAAAAAAAAAAAAATTGACTGAGATTGATAAAGTTACATGTGATTTATAGTTTAAACGTGGGAAAAAAGAGATTTACAGGCGATTCAAGCCGTGTATGCGAATATGCGTTCTATGCTCGTGATTGTAGTTGCATATGATGAGCCGTCACTTGCAGTCCCGCAGTAAGAACAAAAAACCGAAACAGAAAGAAAGAAAAAAAAAACAAAAACTAAACAAGAAAACAAAACAGCGGCTAATGCGTCGGTTGCTGGTACGACGTGCTGGAAAGCGTGACAGAGTGTGCCGAGCTCTGTTCGAGCCAGGTCACACACGGGAGAGGTGAACTAAACGAATTATCGGTTCGAGATACGCACGGGATACGAGATCCCGATCGCCGTTCGACCATGAATATTCAATGGCGTTGTCACGTCGTCGCCGTCGACGACGACGACGACGACGACGACGACAACGGGGACGAGGACGCCTTGTACAATGAGGACCGGCTCTACTAGCGACGACAGAGAAAATTAAATCCGCCCTCTCTATGGCGACATTCAGCTTGCTCCTATGGCAAGCTTATAATAGCTGCTTTTCAATCAAATTTATTTTCAGAATTGTAATTTGTTTAATTATGCTCTTTAATATGCCAGATCTGGCAACAAAATTTTTTCATCTCTCCCACTGACTTCACACTGGTCAGTGGAGAAAAATCCATTCGTTTCTGCTTACGAACAATAATGCGGTTGACCCGTAAATTTTAACGGCAGTAACGAGCAATATTTTTTTATTCCCGGCAATTTTCTTTTGCCGGTGGAAAAGATTTGTCGTTTGATTCATAAGCGACGATTATTTTAATTCGACAATAATCCGATAAGATTATTTTTCCGATCGTGGATTCCGCACTGCAGTCTCGAGCTTTTCTCGTCCAATGCCTTCGGCTGAAAGTTTCCGTAGTTCATTCGATTGCTGTATTCCCCGATACTCTATTGTCGTGAAGAGGGCTAAGAAGCTGTAAATACCAGGAGTACGCGAGTGAAAGTGCTCGAGCACCCAATCTCGGCGCCGGAGCCCGCGCACTTAAACGTTTGCTCTCGAGAGAAACTCTCGAAGCCCATGTTGCGTTGCCACCGGTTCGTACACCCGCTCGTTCAATTCCTCTCACGATGTCTGGCTTTCGCGGAGTAGCTTCCCAAGCCCTCGCCAAGGGCTAATCTTCTTCTTCACTCGACAGCCAGATCTCTTTCCACTATCCGGAGTTTAGGAGGAAAAGATACGAAGGGGAGACGCGAAAGGAGCGGGATAGCTAATCTCGAGAGTCTCGTTTTGCTTGAGCTTCGAGCTTCCGTCGCGCTCACTTTTGCCCTCCTCCAGTTATTAGATTTTCGCGGATCCTGAAGGATCTCCAGGACGTCGAGGCAACATCCGACTAAGCTGCAGATACACTCAAACCGCTCGTCAAGTCATTAGTTCTCGTCTCTCGTTCGACTCCGTTTCATTTTTTTTTTTGGACTCTTGAGGCAATGTGAAATCTCCTCACGGACCCAAGCTCAGTCGGTAACAATAACTGTAAGGCATTTTTTTTTCTCGAGGGCCCTGCAGTTTTCTGAGAAAACATTTGTTTTCCTCGGTATATTATTGTCCTAGTAATGTATATTAATTGTGCAATATTATTATGCTGCGCTGGACTGTTGGGCGAAAGTCTGCGTTTTGCCGAAAATTACGAAGGATTGAAAAATAAAATAGAAAAATGTCTCACAGCTTTGTTATCGACTGATCGTGTTTCACATCGCCTCAAGCGACGTTGCCGAGTCACTCTACTTTCGCACTACCGTACGCGTGCTACGTTAACTATAAAGAACGTTTATTATCGTTATATTTACCTCGTCCTCGTTTGCCACCGCGTTATTAATCGGCAGCCACCGTCAGTTTACATTTTCCCACGTCTCGTTGGCTCCTTCACGAAACACGTTGAGAACGCGCATTGTCATGACTGTACCACGAATAAATTACAATCTGAAACAGTTTTAGTTGCCATTAAAGTGACAACATTCTTACCTGAAAAGCAGATTTTTGTTGTCCTTAATTCATATCACATTTATTATTTCCTTGTAATGTCAGAACGTATTCAACGTTCGGATCTAACTAAACAAAATTTTCACAAAACAACCCTCCGCTATTGATAATAATAAGCTCCACAGTAGGAACTAAAAACTGCTGAACAATCAAGTGCATAAACCCGAGGTAAAAAGTTAGTCCTTAAACGCCCGTCGTGTTCCCGTCATGAAAATGCAAAAAGGAAACTCGCAAGATAATCGTTATTTCGAAACGTATAAATCACCCTTAGTTTGCCGGGTGCAAAGCTGCTCGCGCTTTTTTTCCCCTAGCTGCGCCTCATGACAATTTACCCGGTTGCCGGTTTGCGGCGTCGCGCAGTTCCGTCCGATGAAAGTTAACGAGAGTGTCCCGCACGCTGGGGCTTTGCGGAGCTGCGATGGGTTGCTTCGGGGTTGGGCGCAGTTGCGAGCTTGTTCGATGGGAACTTCTATAGCGCCAGCACCGCGACTCCCGTAGCGCACCCGCGCGACCTTATCTCTGTATCTATCTTTCATTATTAAATTTCACTGCGTGCGAAGGATGTATCGCGATCCGGGAGATCGAACGAGGTAAAAACCGATGGCGGTGTGTATGACAAGAGTCGGTTGAATTATGGATCGTATATGTCCGCTGTACGGGCGACCTATTGCACGTTGGTTTATACAGCGAGCAGGTGGATCGAGGCTTTTGATGAAACGTGAAAGGGATGACGTCCAGGTGATGCGAAGGCTCGCCGACCTTTACGACCAGTCGTTCTCGTGGATACCGTGTCATTTTCCATCTCGCCAACAGCGGCGCCGAGTTATCCGCGGTGTGTACGAAAAATAAAGGTTCAATCTCTCTCTGCACACGTTGTACCGTTATTACACGCTTGGGTCATTTTCCGTGTGAAATTTGGCACTTCTGGTCCGCGGCTCGGTTTGACGATGTTTTTATAGGCAATGAACCCTTTCACGGTTTTACGGGAAAAAGACCATTCTCGGTGTAGCATCTGTTGAGAGTTTTCGTAGTAAATTCTCATGATTTACAGGTCGATCGAATGAATCGTATCGATTTGGAAAACAATTTTTGTTAAAATCATGATATTAAAAAAAATGCATTCTAACGCTGGGGGACAAGAATACTTCATTGTTTACGAAGAGCTTTAAAGAACGAAGCTACCATTAGTTGGTTCATTGTAAAATAATGGTCTTGAAAATGGCCTCGAAAAACACGTAAATCAATTACAGATGAACCAGCCCATATTCGCCATTTTGTACCCTACACAATATTGACTGATGATTGTCCGCGTTCGGCTATTGTCCATTGACTCATCGCAGCACTCCTCTTTCATTGATTAAATTTAACAATTACATCCCCACAATGGATTGCAATCGATGAATGCCCAGATACATTGGATGGGTAAATCTTCGTTTTGGCCGTTTGGAGTTGTAGCCGGTGGTTGCGTCGAAGGGATCATCCCTTCCTCTACTCATAGCGATTGGGTGGGGAGATCGGTCACGTTGCTCACCTTACTCTGGGGTTGCTAGGTTGCCCGCTTAGCTCGCCTCTTATCGGGAGTTCATAGTGGGGAGGATTGCCGGCCGACCGGCGCTTTAACCGATAAGAGTTCCCCGGGGTGCCTAGCAACAGGTTGCTATCCGAAAATTTCCAACGACCGCACGTACACACACAACTTCCACGGACACCTCCGTTCGCCTCTCATCTCGCTTTCGCCTCGTAAACCATCACGTCGTATTACTGTACACCCGAGAGTACACATCGGCAGAGCGACGGTGCATCATACTTTCATGATCGCAAACCTGTTAAGCAGCCGGATACGCAGATAGAGGTGCGATAATAATTCCATCGATTCCTCATCCCTGTATTCATATCGTTGGCTCACTTGCATGAGGGCGTTCCGGCCGTGTGCAAGCATAGCATAGCATAGCATACACGCCCTTCTGGCACTGGAGCCTTGATGGATAGAAATGTCAGAAGGGATGCTGCGGCTGCCTCCGCTGTTTCCGCCGCATCACGAACGAAACGATGCTTCTTCCTCAACAGCGTGAAACATTCGCGATCCCACGCTCCCTGTCTCCCACCCATCAGGACATGATCCCGACCGCAGGATGTATCGTTGCTTTTGATGCTGCGTCACCCCCTTTGACATGCTCCATGAAATATCCGATGGGCCGCCTTCGCAGGGCGGCAGAGCGAGGGCCACCCGAGAGACTTCGGGACGCCCAGCGAACTCGAGTGAAGGCCTCTAGACGCGTAGGTATATTAGTATATGGTATGATATTATATTGTGTCTGAAGCGCATGGCGTAGGACGGGCCAAAGGGTATTGTTCCCCCGCACTCGGGCGACCATCGCTCGCCAATTAGCCTACCTCCGATAATATTGTTCGATAGCGCACCGGCGAGGAACCGATTCATCGTCCATAGTTTGGTACTCTTTAATGGAATAAACAACTATAGATTGTATCAAACGTTGATGGGTTCTCTTATTTTTTTTTTTTCATACCACAATCACTCTGAACTTTCGATTGGCCTTGTGTAATTTGAGGTCTTTCCCGGTGGAAATTGAAAAAATTCCAAATATGTTTTTCAGCTGATGAGAAGCGTTGCGGACGTTTTTTTATGTTGTTGCAGAAATAAGTTCGAATTTTTTATTTTTCCGGAATTCCGGTTGTGGTTGCTGTCCTAAACTTTCGAAATTCGTCGTCTATGGGAAACAGAGTGTCTTGACAATTATACACGTGGCGTACACTTGATTCGTTTAAGTAGAACGAAACTCCATCGAACTCGTGGGGGGGGGGGGGGCTTCCCATCGCCCGTAACGAGATTTTCAACTTGGCACTCGACGGCGGGCTCTCGCGGCGTTCCGAATATTCCTGTTTCTCGTGTATACCGCTAACGTCGCCCTCTCTCGAACTCCCCCTCGAGAGCCTTCGTCAGCCCCGTGTTTCCCAACCGTAATGCGTGCACCGGTTATTTCGAGGAGCGAACCGAATGTCGGAGAGTTTAACCGAGTATCGTGAAACGCATTAACAGACGCGAGCTATCTCGAGGGAAGTTGCTGTCTAGTAAATTGTGGCATCGATGGATGATGATACCGGTTGCGAGGTGCGATTTTCCTACCGCGGGTCGCAGGTGGAAGCAACATTGATTTTTCTTTCAAACGAAAAATACCTGAAAATATTTCGTAGCTCACATTTAAAAAAAAATACACAATTTACTAATTCGCAATAAAAAACGTCTACAATACAAATTTGTTTTACATAACTTTCTTTTTCGTCAATAGTCGGTAAACAAACTGTAGGTGGGTATCGAAAATACCACTGATTCATCACCGCTCACGTGGAATCTTTTTTGAGAAAAAAGCGTAGCTTCCGCTTTGCTTTCGTATCGAAGCCATGCTTGACAGCCCTGCAGAGGGGAAGAATACGAAAATCCATAAGAGTCTCGCGCCGTTGAGATATTGTATTTCATGTTCCGCAATAAGAAGACCAGCACGAAATACATAATTTACTAATTTGCAATAAAAAATTTCTACAATACAAATTTGTTTTACATAACTTTCTTTTTCGTCAATAGTCGGTAAACAAACTTTAGGTGGGAATCGAAAATACCGGTCATTCATCACCGTTCACATGGTATCTTTCTTGAGAAAAAAAAAGTTACTTCCGCTTTGCTTTCGTATCGAAGGCATGTTTGATAGCCCTGCAGAGGGGAAAAAATATGAAAATCCATAAAAGTCTCGCGCCGTTGAGTTATTATCTTTCCTGTTTCGCAATAAGAAGACCGGCACGCAAGCGAAGGCACGAGCGCGAACAGGTGTGCGGATTGGCCGTGAAGCTTATAAAAAGCTCGAATAGCCACAACGCCCGTGCTCGCGAGTACTTTTTTTGCTCGGCAGGACGAGTGCAAAAGAGCACCTTGTGTTAGCGGCATGAAAATGAGTAAAAAATAAAAATAAAATAAGAGTCTGTGACGAGTAACCCGCCTTGTTGTTCACCCGCGTTCATCGCCGTGGCGGCTTAAGAGGCGGCTGCGAGCTCCTTCGTCTTGGGAACTCCGCCGAGGGTACTAAAAGCGGTGAATCGAAGAATTGTGCGAATACTCAACGGGATCTCCGTAAATTATAATTATCACGATCGGAGTAACCCGATTCTCTCGGAGATCTCCTCTCGGTCCCTTCGCCCTTTTATTTATTTTTCTTTTTCCTCCTTTTCCGCCCTTCTCTAATATAAAGCCTCTTAAATTGCCAGCGGCTGTCGCGCTCGCCGCGGTCCATCCGCGTTCCCCTCGTTCGCTAACGAAGAAATACGAGGACATACACAGATAGAAAACGGGAATAGTCCGAGCGACCGTGAGAGGATCAGACTCGAGTGTGTTGGACGCTTAAAGGATGAAGTTGATGATTGATTAAAGAAATTATTGCGAAATTTTATCATACGGAAGAGAAATGAACATCGCCACTGGTGAATCGATTTATCCTTCATCATTCATTCGTTACACTTTATCAGTTTTTTTTTTCGCTCCGTATTATATTGAGAATAATGAATGTCGGATGAGTAAAGTTTTCGGCTCAGTTTCGAGCAACAGGCAAAGGAGTATTTTTACCTCTAGCCGTCTGCGTGTCGAGAGGAGAGTCGCCCGGGGACATCGCTCGGAATTGATCACCGGATTTGGCGGCGTGGCAGGTTGGATTTGCTGGGATCGTCTTCACGTACCTCTCTACCGAGGCTCTCCAATAAGTAATTCTTAGGGCGATGTGAAACATGCGCACGTGTACGAGATAAAAAAGACTGAACGCTGAGAATGTGTTCGAGTCTTAAGGTCATGCGAAATACCGGAGTCGGTAACAAAAACTATACACGCCAGGAACCTTGAGGGAAGGAACGAGGAGAAGAGCTAAGAAACGAGATGAGAAAACATCGATCTAGGCCAGTTACTTGATTACGTAACACCCATTAAGAATAATTAATTTCAAGCTCGATCGGTGAGGCTGGATGGCTTCCGTGATGTTTGAAGCTCGGCTCAGCGGTCGTTGGAAACAACGTGAAACATTAAAAAGGTAAAAGAGAAACGCAGAGTGGAAATAAAAGAGTGAATCGTGGAGAGCACAGTGGCGATCAATCAATTTGATTGATGAATGGAAAACGAGGATAAATGGGAGGATAATTTTCTTTCTTTAATATCGCTCCGTACAATTTACACGAGCCGCTTGAGTAGTGCATCGAAGAATAATGCGAAGTTCTCCTCTTTGTTCATTCTCGGTGTTTCGTCTGTGCGTGTGTGTGTGTGTTTTTTTTCGATGGAATATCGATTTGTCCGAGGGAAAACTAATTACGAAGTCAACTAGGCGTTCGGACGAGAGCAGCAGTATACTGGCATCATGCTGTGCGATGGCCGGCTTTGTCCGAGGACGACGATGAGAACGACACAAAGCCCCTGACCGTCGGGCGAGTCGCGCCTGGGCTGTTACTACTTACTCTGAGGCCAGACGACGACCGATAGCTCAAAGACCGCCACGGCACACGTTCGTTACCACTTCAACTAATGACTTTAGCCTATTCATCAAAGGCAGCGATGAAACGACGCTGATGGCTTGCTAAGTCCCACTTGCACCAGCTGTCGTTCGATTAAGAACCGATCACTTGTTTAGCAGCCGTTTGTTTGATCATCTGGAGTATCGATACTTAAATAGCTCACATAATAACATTTTTATTCTATTTATAAAATGCAAGAAAATAAAAATACATTTTCAGCTTGACTATAGAAATATTTCTTCGCATCGTCGAAATGAGGTACAAAAAAAGCACAGCTGTGCACGAGTTCGCGTGACTTCGGCTTGCTCGATGATCTTTAGCGATTAGGACGGTCAGCGCAAGCGAGTTAAACCCCTAGGTTGTTTTATCGATGATCGAATACCAGTCGATAGCAAGATTGGCACGAATGGCTTAATTAATTTTCTAATTGACGGTTTGTTGTTGCAATTGTGTTTCAGGATGCTGGGCGGCGTGGGAGGCCGGCACATGTCTACGCGTCGGCGTGGCAGTAGCCCGCTGGTGCGTGGAGGTGCGGGCCTCACTTATGGGGGCCCGGCGGTCCCCGGTATCACCGGCGATGGCAGCTTCTTGCCGTCCGATGCACCGAGATACACGAGGCGACGAAGGGCCGTTACCACCGGGGATCACAAGAGCTGCGCTCTTATTCAGACTCGGCTCAAACTCGGAGACATTATGTGAGTACGACGGAAAGAAAATCTTAAAACATTTTGATGTACGCGAGTTTATGCACCTTTCTCTTCAACGGTATTGGTTTTCTAAACTTATTTATGTACTCACAAGGGATTTCACGATATGGTTTTTTTTTTTTTTTTTTTTTTAGAAGAAAGATACTCAGATTGTTTGATCAAATTTCTCCCGCTAGGAGCAACTTGTCTACCTTAGAAAAGCCAAAATTCGTAGCTCAAGCACCGTCGGTACGACAGAAAGCTTCGCCGATAAAGTAAAGAACAACCCTTCCGAAAGTTTCTGTCGGTCGGTAACTGCTCGTGCATCCCGTATCGTTCCGTCGGACGATAAATTCTATTCGCTCACCTAAAAACCCTCCGAGCTTTTGGTACCCAACTGGCAGTCGGTAAGTGCGGAATTCTTTATCCACCAAAGATAAGATAAAGTTCGATCAGTGTCGACCTCATTGCCACTCGACGATACCAACGTGACCGATCGACGTTGACTTTCACTACTGCCGAACCGCCTAGAACCGAGTGGCGAAGTAGTCTCCGCACTCTACAAGACGAATCTACTGCCGCTCGAGCTCCTCGCCGATGTTGTACCTTTTGCTGGGCATACACTCGGGAATTCGTCTCTTCCACACTATATCGATTAGTCGTTCGATTGTTTGCCCATTACCTATTAGCTTTTATTTTTAGAACGTCGATCGAGCCGGGGGGGGGGGGGGGGGTAGGGATGGATAGTTGGGTAGGGGGTGTGTTGGCTGTCGTTGCCCGATACCCGAAGCCTAATTGGAATTTCCCTTCGCGGCAGCGACGATATACTCCCGACGAGCTTCCTCCACGTCGGCTCTTCAGTATTTTTCTCTCCTATTTTTTTCTTTTTTTGCTCACTCTTTTCAATCCTCCCTCTCAGGCCTGTCGGGACTGTAGTGGAGAACCAGAGACCGATTACTTTTCCAACGGATCGTTTTGATTTCTGTCGCTGTTCGCGCAGCCTCCAGGCTGCCCCCCCCCCCCCACCTCCCCCGCCCTCGCCTCCCTCTTTACAGTAATCTATAGATAACGTCCGGCAGAGAGGAAAACCTTCTCCCGTCGTCGCTGTAGCTTCGACCTACACGGCAGATAGAGAGAGCACACAGAGACTTTTCTTCATCGTCGCGCTCTCGTTTCTTCGACCTTTGATCTTCACGCTCTGCACCGGCATACAGGCGACAGATATTCGACCGAGAACGAAAAACGTGTCCGGGAGATAAACCAGAAAAAGAGAGGGATACACGGAACGAATAGATCGGCGGTAGGGATGATAGCGAATTCTAAATCCAAACCGAGACGAAAGGTAACGGACGAATAAAAATATCACGATCTTGAGATGGAGAGACGGTGTTCCAGCGTGACGGTGTTGTATCTCATCTTCGTTTAACCCTTTTATTTTAATCACATCTATTTTTTTTTTTTTTCATTCAGCTCGGAAGAGTATTCGATTTACGACGTTTCCCTGGTAATTTCCTTGCGTGCGGGAGTGACCGGGAAAATTTCATTTGAACTCGCTGAGGACGATGAAGCAGGTGTGTATAAACGTCGAGACGGGAATCGACGACCCCGAACGACCTCTTTGCTCCGACCTTTTCGTTCGACCTTTTTACGTATAGGCATATGTATGTGTCCAGAGCACATATATACATACCTATATGTATGCATGTGGACATACCTACGGCTATAATTTTGCGGAGGCGGAAAAAAAAAAAAAATTGCGTAGAAAAACATTTACGTATGCGACAGTCGGGAAACCCCGCGAATCTCTTTCCACTCGCGATCCCCTCGTCATCCACCCCCGCTGACGCCTCCAACGTGATCGCAATATCCGTGGAAAAAGTTTCGAGCTCTCCCCCCCCCCCGCACTCGGCCCGTCCGATCATTCATCTTCCGTTACTACTAGTGGCCTTCTCCCACGGTTTCTCATGCTTCTTCGGTAGGTATCGCTGGCTTTATGTGTTGGCTCCCGAAACGGCCACTGGTGCAGGACGTTGCCTGGTCCGAGCAGAACTGCTGGGGATTTCTACACTGCGCCAGCCAGCCCTGCCTTCAACGTAGCCAACGCCAGCACAAATCGATCGAATTCTCCAAAGCCCACGTAGAGTCTACTCTCTCTCTCTCTCACTCACTTTCTGTCTCTCCCTCCCGCTTTAGAGAGTGCACGAAGACTCGCTCCACGTCCATCTTGACAATAAATCATATTAATAATTATGATTAATTACACGATATGGGGCAAGATCATGGAAAAAGATCGTTTGATGTATCGAGTACTTGTGTAGGGACGATCGAATCAGATCGACGATTTTTTTTATCGATATCCGGCAGTTTTGCACGTGGCAAGAAATTGGCAATTAAAAAAAAATCAAAATTCATTATGCGGTAAATAATTTTGTTATGTTTTAGTTACTCATTTCGTTCATCAATGAAAACTATTTTTTTTTTTTTCTATTTTTGTGGACGTAAAGTTTTCGTTAAATTGACAATTGTTTTGTAGCGGCGTGGAGAGCCATGGGATCGAAGTCGGCCGTGCGTACTTGATAACGAAACAATTTTTACCGGTGTTCTACATTTCCAATGATTTTTCTGACTCGCCGAGGACGCATAAAAATTGACCGTAAAATTGCCTGTCTCCAAAGAGATTCCTTTCGTGTCAGCAAATCTTGCGGCTTTTACAGACGAGAGGTAAAAATTTTACGACATCCATCCTAATTTTCATTGCCGTAACATTTTTTTTTTTAAGTGCAAAAAATACCAGTAAATGTTAAAAATTGTTCGGATCCCTTCTCGAGCTAAAAAAAAAAAAAAAATGTTATCGTACGGTGCAAACTGAGTGTCACGTGGAATGAGAATTAGGGAGGCGCGACAAGGCGATGTAGGAGGATTCCGAAATATTAGATAAAATCTCGTTTACTTCAAAATATATATCCGAGTCGTGGAAGAATATGAAGCAGACAAGGCTAAAGAAGAGTAAGATGATCCCGAAGAAGAAGAAGATGATGAAGAAGAAGAAAAAGAAGAAGAAGAAGAAGAAGAAGAAGAAGAAGAAGAAGAAGAAGAAGGAGATGAAGAAGAAGAAGAAGAAGATGATGAAGATGCAGATGCAGATGAAGGCGAAAAAGAAGCAGATGAGGAAGAAGAAGAGAAGACGAAGAGGAAGAACGGAAAGGGACAGAGGACCTCGTGGCTATGGCTATGTCTGTGTCTCTCAGTGAAACGAGTCGACGGACTCAACTCGAGTCGAGTCGACTCGGGGGCGCCTGCCTGCTGCCGCCGTGAATCAATACCCGCATTGCGCGTGCCACCTCTCTTTCTCTCTTGCTCTCTCGCTCCCACCCTTCGTGCTTCGCTGTCTCTCCCCCTCTCCAATCGCTTCTGCCTCGCCATCTCCCTCGCTCTTCCAACTCACCCCCGCTCTCTTTCGCTTACCGTCTCTCTTACGCCCTCGTTCCGTCATGGACTGCGAGACAGCCGAGGAGAGAAAGTGATGAGCATGGGACTTGTATAGGTGAATAGAGAAACACGCCGAGGGTCGGGTCTTGGACGGCCAAGAAGGGATGTTGCGACTAAGGGACGGACGGGAACGGCGCTTCTCTTGTCGCACGACCTCCCCGAGAAGCTTCCCGTTATTTTCAACTCTGTAAGAAAAAAAGATTTTCGTCGCCTTTATGTCTCTTCCACCCGGCACGGAGGACAGACGGATTCGATCGCCGCGAATTAATCGACGAGTTTTTTTATATCCCCGAGGATTTTTCGAAGTTAAATTGGCGTAACGGTAATTGCAGGATTAATGATGAACGATAAAAAAGAAAAGGGCACAAAAAAAAAATCTCACTTGACGATTTTTTATTCTTTATTTCCTTATTAAAAATCTTACAAAATCTCAAAGCTGCGATCGATCTTTGCCATATTCGATACCAAACGCCCTTGATCGATATACCATATTTGTGTACATGTTTACGACGGTAGCTCTAATTTAACTCAAGCTACAGTAACGATGACAATTAAAAAAAAAAAAATCAACCGTCTCCATCACGAGTGACAGAACTGCACTCTATAGATTTTTAGTGCAATCCGATAGAATTAATTGGACAGCATTTTAAGGACTGAAGAACGTTTCGGCGTGTTTTTTTTCGTAGTTTCCTTTATATGAAGAGAGAGTCGCGGGGGGGGGGGGGTCGGACATGTCAGAAGCAGCTGCATTTCGGTTTGGCTATGCTACGTGAGAGTCGGCCGTTTCCTTGGGATGCGACGAAAGGTCGCGGGGGGAGGGTTGGGGGGGGGGGGTGTTTGGTTGGTTGGTGGCGAGCGAATCTATCGAGCCACACCGAAGAAGGAAAACTGGATAGCGTTCGTCGCGTCTCGTACATACAGTATACGGAGACGGCGAAACCTTACTGTGTTCCATCCGCGCGATAAGGAGACATAAATCCTCTGGGCGTGTGCTGTATGTGCTACCAGGTCTAGCGCAAGTTCTTCGGATCGTTCGGTGACTCGCTTGCTTGCTTGCTTGCCAGAACCCCCCGCGAACCCCCGGGTACGACGGACGTATGTACCCTCCCGTTATATCGCGTGGAAGACCAATAGATGACGACGCTAACGGGTTCAGATGACTTGACTTACGAAGCCCCATCTCGTCTTCCCCGCCAGCGACGAGAGTGAGCCCGATGGCTAGCATCGGGCCATTTAACTCGGACCAAAAGTTGTCCGGACCGATGTGTCAGCCTATAATGTTCCGACCACCCTTATCCAAAGACGTCACAGGTATAGGGCGACGACGGGACCTAACTCATTCGCGGTTTAAAATAGCACGGGCGAGCATCGTACCCGGAGCTTTTTATTGCTCGTCATAAGCCACGGGGACACACGAGCGAAGCCGAGGCGAAGAAAAAAAAAGGCCATTGGAATTTTCAACACCTACGTGAAGGTTCTAAAATCACTTTGGCCAGTGAATAATGGAAAAGGATAAAGGGGAGATCTCTCGTTTCTTAGCTTGGATTGCTATAATGTTGCGCATTAACGCTCTATCGCCTCTTGATTGGTGCTGAGAATTGTTGAAAGGAAGATAAAGTTTTCTGTATCGAAAGTCGAGAGGTCCGATAACTCGTTAAACTCGGTTGAAACTACGATAGTAACAAAATCTCAGGATTGAAAGTGAGAGCTGGTAAGGCGTTCCGGAATAGACTTCGGTAAACCGATATCAAACGATTCTCGTAATAGAAAAGCGGTGAGTACTTATACCTGGCGGTGAGCCTCGTGCCCGCTTCGGGTCTTATTTATCGGCAATAGCTCGAGGTCCAAGCTTAGCCGAGGTGTGTGTGTGTGTGTCCGGTCGTTGGGTGACGTCACGCGCTCGCGCTTTGATCGATCAATCGCATGATCAGATTAAAATGTCGATATGCGACGGGATTATCGCTCACCAACCGGGGTTCCCTCACGTATAGTAGCTCGGACTGAAACCTCTGTCACAGCATTTGCACACCATTTCGCGTGTGAGTGTGTGTATACACGCTCCGGATCGTAATTTTGACTTGCTCGGACTGTCGTTCTCCCTCTTGCGTGAAAACACACTCACACGAGGGAGCACGTACCACCGGGGCCCACGTCGTCGGGGGCAACGACGTCGTCGTCGACGCCGCGTCGCGTCATCTAAATTTAGAGGACGTCCACGCGCAACTACCCTTTTACTAAAATGGATCGCACAATTTTTTTTTTTTTTTTTTTTGCTGCATCTTTCCAAATAGTTCGAGCACAGTGATGAAAAGTTAATTTGATCAGACAAAAGGATGATTTCATGTTATTTACATTTTTTATACAAATTTGGTAGTGTTTCGTTTCGCCGATTAAAAGCTACTAAATTTCGAGTAATATGATACATACGTGTTTACTTTGTTTTTAGACTAACTTCCTAGAATCCAAACTCAGTAGTTCGAGCACAAATTTGGTGAGACGAAAAAAAAATGATTACCTCTCTTACGTTTAACTCCGGCTCTTTCTCGCGAATCTTTCGTGAGAATAGAGAACGAATTATTAAACGGCTTTCTTATTGTGGATATAACGGTACATAATCGATCATCTCAGCTGCAACTACTTGTCGTCCCCGCACCCTCCCTCACCGTCCTTGTATCTCTCGTGTCACATCGCAAATCGGCCACCGGTATCTTTCGCAACGCTCGAACTTCTCGAGACCCAGTGTGAGCTGGCTGCTGGCTCTTCTCCTTCTTTTTCTTATCCAACGTTTGTCGCGGGCTCTGAGGTATACACAGAGCACGGTACAGGAGCGTTCTCGAAAAAGCCGTCGATCCCGCCCGAGCGTCCCATCCCTTCGGTCCTCCGTGCTCTGCCTCAACCATTCCCTCCCTCGACAACGAATCGCCCCGAGGCATTTTATTCCCGCTTTTCCTTTTTCACTTCCTCCGCGCGGATGTAGGTTCCTCGAGCCCTGTTACTCGAAAAATGTGTGTCTGTCCGTTCGCCAGTATGCGCGCGCGTTTCCGTCTCTCTCCTTTTCCCCGTCTATTTTTTTTTTCCTCCGCGGCGAGCGAAGCGAGCGTACCTCGCCCGAATAATGGCGAATGGCTCAACTATTTTGTCCCCCCTCCCATATATCTATTTCGCCTCTCTGTATTTTCTCCTCATTCCTCGCCTTTCACCAATTTCTCTGCTTCTCCGCCTTTCGCCCCGTCCGCATCCGACGAGGCAACGTGATCAAAACAAAGGTTGCCTATACGGATGCCTTTTCTTTCCGTACGCTCCCATACGAACTCCCTCGCCACTGCAGCGTAGTATGTGCAGCCGCTGATGTACTCGCACCGCACACGCTATATCGAGCACGTGTGCACGGATACGTGCATCGTCTGCGCTTCTTTCATAGGCCTCAGTCTCGCTTACTCCCTTCGTCCACCATCGTCGCAGTATATAACAACGCTATGTGGAGAGCTCTGTGCACATACATTTTTTTCTTCTTCCTCTATAACAGTGTATGGCTGGGGATGTGTATGGCCCGTGGTAGAAAAGCGTCGGGCGTCGCGGACCGGAATAGGGATGGTTGGTCGGCCACCCTCCACCCTGACTATGCGCGGCCGTTCGGGCTGGTTCCGTAGGCAGCACGAGCACAGTCCTAGAGAGTTCGACGTCCCACATTCTCCCAACCCTACCCGCGCTAAACCCACCCCCTCCCACCCCCGCAACGAGGTCTCTCGCTCTTCCTCGCCTTTCCCTCATTTCTCCCCTCGCGCCGAGCAACTACCTCAAACTATGGGGCGGGAGGGGGCGAAATGGAATACCGGGGCAAAACGGCCCACTGTCCGGTATCCTAGATGAGATTTCTTCTTTTTTTTATCTTTTTTTCAGGTACCGCGAAAAGTCGCTTGGGATGGTCCCTTTTGCCCCCGGTGTTCCGTTTCGCCCCGCCTTCGCCCTACATCTTTGTCTTACACACCCGTGTGTGTTCTCCGTAGGCTTCGTGTACTCTTCCCTCCGCTACATCGTCCTAGGCTCTCTCCTCGGCGCCATCGCACTCTATACGTTCTCTTCCCTCGCTTCATCCTCATCCGCACGGTTCCCCGATCCCATCAGGGAATGAAGGTCTCTTACCGTTCCTTCTCCGTTACTCTTTACACCGTTTCTTTCAACGCCCGCGCTCTTTGTCGCGCCGGCGAAGAGGAGGAATATCTAGAGGCCTTATACCTCACTACTAACGGTTTGGATATATGTGTGTGAGTGTGTATATATGTATAGGAGGGAGTATATTTTTTTTACCGTTCCACTTCTATATAGATCACTTGCGAGGGAACGAGCGAGCGTTCGTACTTGGATATATATATGCGGTACGTGCGGCCCAACAGTGGGACACCCACCTCATTGCACTTATTGTCTTTTCGTGACGCGGCCGCGATTTTTTTCTTTCAACGTTCCCTGGCATAAAATTCGCGTGGATGTGAAACTGGAGAAGTGGGGAAAGAGAGCGAAAGGGAGGCTCTTTTTTTTATTTTATTTTTAGGGTGACGCCGAGAGGGAAGCAGTATGGGCAATGGATTGCGGTATGAGGATCCTTGGGTGGACGATAAATGCGTTTGTGAATAACTGATGCAGGGGGGGAATTTTTAGACTTTTATCGCGCCGCGCATCGTTCTGTGATACGGAGCGTTGAGAGAACTTTTTCGACAATTTCGCGTTAATAAATGTATAAAATAAATGTATCGACATCGACATGATATCGCGTGACTGAGATCAGAGAGACGTATTTTATACTCTTATTGCAATGAAAATAAATACCTGTGATTTTTAGTCACGCGACATCGAGAAATTTTCACAAATATTCAAAGAGTGCCTTCGGTTACAATGGAGACACTCTTCAGTCTATTGTGTCTCGCAACAAACATCGGTATCTCGGCAGCTTGGTATATTTTTATTTTCCTCGCAGCGAATCTTTTTTTCATCGTAACTTTTCGTTTTCCCTGACGAGCGGAATAGTCCCGTCAAGAGTTCGGTGAATTATCTGCGGTCGAAGTTTTCGAAGTCGGTGAAATTCGTACACGTTATAATGGGACGATAATGGAACGCGCCATAGCGCGGATGGGCGGTCGGGTGATTAAGATAATTAGGGTAATAATTCGTAGCCCGAAGAGTCCGGACACGCGATGTTAATTCTAATAATAGACACCGTTGAGCGTCGTCCTTTACTCGGCAATTGTCTTTTTCGACAAATTTTCTGACTCTTCCCGCTTATATCCTCGTGATACATTATCGTCATTATCATTACCACATAAACTTTGTATATCCGAGATAATTGCCAATGCCATCCCGACGAACACGCCGCCGTAGACGTACTTCGTAATGCGTACACTTTCGTGATCCGGCACAGTAGATAAAATCTGTGCTCCGAGACGGAGGGACATCGATGACGGTAATTAAATTGTTTGGCGCATGAAATTTCTATAGGCTATCTCGACGTTAGGTAATTATACTTTATCGAGAATGCAACGATGAGAGAAGCCGAAGGGGTATTCTGTACCCGTCCGTACACTCCGCTACAAGCTCTCTCTCTACCTCTCTCGGTCTGTCTTTCTGTCTCTCGTCGACGTCGTATAACGACGTTACTTCTACACGATCGGGTACTCACCCGAGGACGTTCCAGGACGTTCTTGAACCCCTCTATATCTATGCCACGTTCATTTCGCTTTCTATGGCCGTGTTCGCGATTCACGTGGCTCATTTATACAGAGTTCAAGTATCGAGTCTCTGGTGGATATCAACTGCTGACAATGTAGATTCTTTTTTATAAAAAAATAAATAAAAAAAAACTAAAAGATGAAGTAGACTTTGAACACCAGTTCGCGCCATCAAAAGCGAAATTTTCTCTTCAAAGAAGTGTACAGAAATGTCGGCGGATGTTGCCGTCGTTTCATGCTTCAGTTGAGTGGTTTATTATTACTTTCATCATTATATCTTGACGCGAATACCTCGAAAATGTCGGGAAATATCGTGTGGCGTTTCATTTTTCATGAAGTTTCGTGGAATCGTGACTACTGTGAGGTAGCTAGTTTTTTTTTCATCGCCCCTTCAATGGCGCAACTCGTCGAGTCCATTCACCAATTTCCCAATTCCAATTTAATCAGATCGCGATTGATTTTTCGTCGTCGCGATGCACGGCTCTAGCGTGATTCGTTATTTCCAGGATAGGAAACCGACGTTTACGTGGCGGTGCCGGAAATCGTTGCCCCGCCGGGGCTTCGATTATCTTGATAGGAAGTCGGGCGACGGCAACGGGCGACGACACCGAGCAGTAAATGTCGAGAGCAGGACAGCTCTACTGCAACGTGGCAGAAGCATCAGTTTCGATGGTTCGAGCGGAAGGTAGAGACTTGACGAGTCGACGAGCACGTGCGCATGAGATCGTAATTTCCTCGCAACCGGTCGCGAAGCGATTCGCGTACAATTTGGAAACTGAGCGTCGATGGTTACGCGTGCTTCACACTGGTATATACTTTGTATTCCTGCAATAGATCCGCTCGGCTATAGTTTCATTAGAAACTGCGAAGCCGGGAGAAGCGTGCTCGAGAAATTGTACCGAGCAACCTTATTATAGGGCAAATACGCCATATACGGCGCGGCGGAAACTCGTAACAATAGAGAAGTTAGGGTGTACACAACACTGAACTAGATTACCTGAATTATTGACCGGACTTACCTCAAGCTATCAACTTACCGGCAATAAATGGTTCATGCAGAACAAAAATTATAGTCAAACTGTAAGACCAACTAAAAAGCACAATATATATATATATATATATATATATATATATATTTCATTTTAGAAATATTTTATTGTTGTTGTTGTTGTTGTTTAGGGGAGAGCGGGGCAAAACGGGACGTCGCGGCAAAACGCAATTTTTCAATAATTTTTGGATGGAAGAGTGAGGCAAAAAGGAGCTGAGAATCGGGATTTATCAATGGGGCAAAATGGAGTATCCAAAAATTATTGGAAAAATGCATTTTTCCTCATTGTTCCGTTTTGCCCCACTTTCCCCTACATAATTGGATAGACATTCGTATAACTATCACCATAATATAATATGATACAATATAATACAATATAATGTCTACGCATAGAAACTCTAGGTTTGTTTAGCCCACAGAAACAAGATTTGCTCGTTCGTGAGTATCACATGGTTATATACACATATCGAGTTATATATATATATTTTTAAATGCCTGTTTATCGAACAATCGAAAGGAAAATAGCTCCGTCGCAGCGTAGAATAGTATTTATACATAAATTTAGTTTTTTCTTAAAGTTTGGCACCCAAAAAACAAAAAAAAATCAAGCACACTTTTAATTACCGACTGAACGAGAAGTCAAAAAGGGGAACTTTCGGATAATTTTTATTCGCATATGAATATTTTACAGTCTCTATCACCAGCGTGTGTAGCTTCAGCCTCTTCATACGGAAATTATGAACAACAAATGCTAAACTATGGCAAAGCTCTCCCGAACCACGCACCGTGCAGCCCGGCATTGGATAACAAACATATACATCATTCCCAGGGACGTCATTGATAATCACGATTAAATTATCTCATGACTCTACCGGTTAATTGATCGTTGCGTATAACAATGTCAGAGTTTGGGCCCTTAACACGGACGATGCGTCTGCACGCGTCCGTCTCTGCTCGATGCTTCTGCCCCTGTTGGTTTCGATCGAATAACAAGAATGCCGCGCGCGTGGTTCGGACGTATACACACGAGGCATCACGGTGCGACCGCACGGGGAGGAAGAGCGTCGGAGAACGTGAGGCGAGCGAGAGAGGAGAGAGGAGTTTCGAGAGCGAGAATAGGGGTAGGTAAAGCGAACGAAGCGAGAACTAACCCCCCTACTCTGTGTATACGCAACGCAGCGGCAGTCGTAGCGCAGTGCCATGGGGGTTAGTCGGCTTATGGGGGAGCGGGAGCGGCGGGCTGATGGAAGGAGACAGCGAAACGAGGGTCGTCGGGGTTGCTGCTGGCGGCAACAGCAGCGGCAGCGAGCTCTGGGAGTATAACGCGCACAGGGGTAGGGCTGCGGAAATCTGGGTCGCCCTGCACCGCGTGCGGGTCGAGAACTCGGTCAAGTTTTCTGCACCTGCAGGTCACGTCGCGTCGTGTGCTTTCGGCGTGCTATTGGCCTGTTCGCCTGGCTTTTGCAGAAGCAATACGATCAATGCTACACCCCTCAATCGTACACATCCGTAGAGCCTTCTTTTTCACGTCGAGCGAAAGAGACGGCAGGCTGTCTCGCTTGCCGGAAAAAAAACCAGTCTGACCAATATCCCTCCGTTTCTACTTGCGGCCTATTACGAGGGTCGGGGAAATACGAGAATTCCGTGGACTCCCTATTGTCCACCGAGGGTTGCGCTCGAGAGATTCCGCTCTGCAGCCTTATCTCTCTCGAGTGAGAGCAAGTTGGCTGAAGAGATTTACATCTTTGAGCCTTTTTAACCCTGCGAAGCGCCGCGTACACGTATATGTCTCAGCTATGTGGCCGAAGCAACGTATCTTTTAAACTGCACGATGAAAGCTTCAAAACAAAATTTGTGTGACATCTTTAGAGGGTTACGCTACAGAATCTTTTTTCAATTTGACTTCTTATCTTTTTTCCAGCGATATCTCGCTCTGTGGACCAGTTGCATGTGTAAGATAATTCATGACGATAGGGGAGAGCGGGCGAAATGGCACGGCGGGGCAAAACGGGATAGTCAGACAAAACGCATTGTTCCAATAACTTTTGGATGGTGGCGATGGTGGTAGGAAAAAATCGGATATATCGTTGGGACAAAATGGGGCATCGAAAAATTATTCTAAGATTGAGTTTTGCCCTCACTGTTCCGTTTTGCCCCGCTGTGCCATTGTGCCCCACTCTCCCCTACGAGCGACCAGTATTGGGTCTCGAAATTTTGCCACGTTCTCCTGATGTTGCGGGTGATATAAATAATTAGGACCTCATGATTGGTCCTTAGGGGGAATAATCGAAGCTTGGGTGGGAGCCGTAAGTTTATTTAATTCCTACCCGTTTCGAAAATTACGGAAGATGTCTTCACATGAAATTTCAGTGAGTACGCATCGTTGTTCCGGTACCTTTTTTATGCTCGGGCCAGTTATTACTGATAGATCATTAAAAATAACTGCAGTTTATCTTTTAATCGCATGTTGCTGAAAAAGAAATTAATATAGACAGAGGGTATCGGAATTTACGGATCGAAACGATAATATTTTACACATCCAAGCCCTTAACAGTATCGACGAGTGTACGTTTCGTGTTCTCGCTTCCCTGGGAACTGAAAATGTCACAGAGTCGCAGGGACAACTAAAACGCGCGTGGGACGGAGTCGCAGTCATTAGCGTGCTCGTGTGGCTCGTGCTCGTTGGGAAGGAGAAAATAAAGGACGCGACGCAGTAACTTTTAGACGAAAACGGGAGAATTATGCCCGAACGAAAGCCTCGCGAGGGAATCCGAGTGATGGGGAGGGGGAAACAAAAAGAGAGTTCGTGTGTACACCTCTGCACGCCATACACTTTTGTATGGCAATAAATTGTATTTTTTTTTTATTATTATTCTTTTTTTCTTCCTGGGGCAAAGCAGAGCTTCCATACTAAATAAAAGACGAGCGGTATGGAAAGGGCCGGTGAGCGGGAGGGCGAGAGGGTGGCTCACCCTTTGGTAGAAGCTTTATATCAACGGAGAACTTCGATAATTATTTTGTCGTGCGTGGCCACAACAAATGTTTCCCCGGTCTTATTCCGAGAACCCTTGACTATTATATCCCAAGCTATATTTAACATTCGAACAATACACACCCAGCAACGTACTCCGACTCCTACCAATTATACCGATATCATAACACGGCCGATATAGCCATGATAATTGAGGCGTTACAAAGCTCGATCATATTTTACCTGTATCTCATTATCAACAAATTGGACATTCGCATCGGATTTCTGTTCGCAGCGACAATTAATTTGTTTACGATGAAATTTATTTTATCAAAAATTTACCGTTAAGCGAGACATTGTGCGCGTTAATATAGATAATTATTCGATACACTCGTTTACTCTTCGGACTCGGACGCACCTGAATCGCATCATTGATTCGTCGGTATCAGCTCAATCATTGCTCAATCAGCAATTTTACCCAGGTTCATTTTTTTTTTTTCTCTTCTCCGTGCCCACGACTCTGGCCGGTAACTATCGAACTGTCGGGAATCGAGATCCGCTGCTGCGGTTAAATAAGCTCTACAAAGCAAAGTCCTAACTGACCGAAGAATCGTCCCCGTTAGCGGTATTTCTTTGGACGGCGAGGTTAAAAGAAAAAGGAGAAAAAAAAAAGAGTTAGGAGAGCAGAATAGGCCGAGCGGAAAGCCCGAACGTCTGACTCGGTCGCATCACCGATATCAGAACGTATCGTAACGTAGCGTAACGTAACGCAATCGGTTAAGGGTTGGTGGGTAACGGGCTATCGTCAAGTGACGCAGGGGGTGGGCCAAGGAACGGAGATACACATAGATACATCCGTGGATATATATGTATGTGTGTGTGTGTGTAATTTATATATATATATATATGGAGGATAGAGACCGATAGATAGGGAGATAGATAGGGTCGGCTGTATGCACCGGGAAGGCTGAGAGTGAGACAGCCGTGCCAGAGAGGCAGGGTAGGCCGCGGGGTTCACGGAGTGCGCTGACCTACTGTTCCACATTTGCCGTGTTCCCAGCAGCCTTTCCCGAAGTTCGGTGCGCGCGCGGACCGGCAGGCAGAGGCAGTCGTAGGGGTTGAAGCTTGGCTATAGAAGGGATGTGCCAGCGGAGTGGGCGAACCCCAGAAACCCAGAGGCACCCACCCTGCCCCACGTGCCTCTGCTACTGCCACTGCTGCTGCCGCTGCTGCTGCTGGTCACGACGGCTTTAAAGCCGCGGAGCTGCTGATGCTTTATTTTTTTTATTTTATTTTTCTATTTTTTTTTTTTTTTTCGCTCGCTCATACACTCGTCCGCCTATGCCTGCATACCGGACGATTGAATCCTACTTCCGCGAATTTCTACACAGATAAATGATTAGCCGAGCGAGAACGGACGGAAAATTGACGGAGATTCTGCATTCATTTTTTTGTTTTGTTTTGTTTTTTTTTTTCGATGGACCGTTTTCACGTGCTGTTTTGTCAGAGTTACAGTCTGTGGAGCAAATTGTAACTCGGACAAAATGCAAAATAGCGGATACTGGTATTCGGTGTACAAAATTGAAAATCGAATGCAGTATTCGACGTCAGTGTTGAGAAAATCTGATTTATTGTATTTTTTTTTTTTTTTTAATTCGAGATGAAAACTTGCAGGAAAAAAAACCCGCTGAAAAATAAAAACACTCGTCGATCACAATTGCTCATCGCAATTACTTTGACTCGATTTAATTGAATTTAAAAATGAATTTCATCAAATTAAGCGCATCAAAAAGTGAAACGAGTCGAAGCAGAACAATAACATATCTGTAAATGGAATAAGCCTATTTAAACGCCTTGCCGGATGCATGCTCGATAAAATCCGATGAAATGCCTGCAGACATTTTTATCGTACAAAACCCCGCTATTTTGTCGGCAGTCTATCTCTCCTTTGTTCGTGGATTCTAAAAAAAAAAAAAGAGAGAAGGTAAAATTTAAGCGTTTCCGGTCCAATTACATAGTTTTTTTTTGCCTCGTTTAGGGGTAAGAGTCGGTGGCAGTTGTGTAGTGGACGGAACGAGACGAGTCGGAAGAGGGCAAGGGGGGGGGAGAGGAGGAGGGTGATTCGGGAAGGGTCGGGAAGGGAGGGGAAACCGTGGAGGACGTGTAATAAAATAATATCGCGTGTCGCAGCGATAGACTCTAATGGCGGCGGGCTCGGTTCCGCGGGGTATGTTATCGGGAACGGAGAGCGAGGGAAACGAGAGATATCCGCCGAGCGAGCGAGCACGCGAGCGAGAGGGAGAGGGCGCGATGCAAAGCTCCTTTCGTGCTCGTTGGGCTTTCCGTTGATGTGTTTTTCGTTTCGCGGGGCCCGCGGGACAACGAGGACGCCACTGAGTTTCGTTGAGAGGTGACTCGAGCGCGTACGTAGTCGCGCGTCTCTCAAGCCCCGCGGCGCATGCGCCGTCGACCCCCACCCGCTCCCCGCAGTATCGGTTAAACCAATACTCGTTAACTCGCTGGCGTCACTCACGGGAATCCCTATCACCAATACAAACTCGAGCCCTTTGCTCTAGTGGCATCTGGTGATACTGCGGAAAAGCATCGAACGAACTTGCGCCCGAGGAAATCGACGCGGGCACATTTTGAAAAAAATTATAAACCTCCGCAAACCCTGCCGTTGGTTGGATTTAAGAGAATAAAAAGAAAAAAAATAGAGCGGAGACGAAACCGATCTTCGAGATGCATTATCGAAGAGCCGAGGAAGTTCGATATTTCGGTAACTCGAAAGTTGTACTGGGATTTACTGAATTAAATAGCGACATTGACGAATGTATTCGGATCGTGTAGAAAAAAACAAAAAAAATTCAACCTTTTCACCAATGACGATTATGGATATGATGATATGGAAAGATTACTTAAAAAAAAAAAAAAAACGCGACTCGTCTTGGATGGCTAAAACTTAAAAGTCTATGCATAGGAAATTCAAAATTGTGTCCACGGTACTCTGCGAAGCTTCGTAATACAATAGTTATCGTTAAGAGAACATTTCTCGATTATGGACGATATTAAAGAAAATTCGACGGATTTTTCTTTAGACCAATCGGCATTCGAGACTTTCCTTCGTCGAGCTTCGCGCGACGAGCTTTTCGTCGTGCCGTCGCCTGCCTCTCGGCTGCGTCGTGCTCGTTGGAAGCACGGCCCTGAGCTTTCGGTGGCGAGCAACGTGTGCGAGCGAGATTACCACGAGCCCGCTGTAAGGAGGGTGCGGAATATCGGAGCTCGCGCGTGCGAGAAAGAGAAATCATCGGGTTTTGCGTCGGAGCGACGAGGGGCGGGGGGGGGTGGGTTGTGCGAGGGGGTTGTTCGAGTCAGCACGGTGGGGATGCGTACCGAGAGAACGTAGTCGAGCGACCGTCCCGCTGTGGCCACGAGCTCGATGCTCGCGTAGGTAGTGAGTGACTTCTTGCGAGCGGACAAAAACGGGTTTTTTTTTTTTCGTACATAAAATCCCCGGGGGTTGCGTCAAGAGGTGATTATTAATCGTGTGGAATTTTGTGACGAGAGAGCCATAGATAGAGGAACAAGAAACAAACAAATAAAAACAAAAAAAAGAAAAAAACAAAAAACGAATCGGGTTACGTCTGAAAAAAGCGAAGCAGCACCGAAAAGAGTTGATTACCGAAACGTCAAGTAGAGAGGGAGGGAGAGAAAGAGAGAGAGAGAGAGAGAGAGAGAGAGAGAGTGTGTGTGTGAGAGAGAGAGGGAGAGAGAGAGAAAGCGAGAGAGAGAGAGAGTTTGATAGTGTTCTGAAAAAAAAAGAAAAAAAAAAAAAAATTGTGGGTGAAAACGTTTCGGTATCTCGTACGCGCGAACGAAGCGTCACGGTCGGTGTTATGCGCCGGTGGTACAGTGGTGGTTGACAGCGGAGGTGAACGCGGTGGCGGTTACGACGAGACGACGACGACGACGACGAAGCACGACGTGGACGACGGCAACGAGGACGGAGACGTGGACGGTGGACGGTTACAAGAACTACGACGACTACGACAATTACCAAACGAAAGAAGAAGAAAAAAAAGTGAAGAAACAACCGAAGTTAAAAAAAAAAAAAAGCATCAACAAAATTATAATAAACAAAATAAGCAAATACGAAGACGATCATTACGGGGACGAAGGAAGAATAAAATAACTAAGTAAAACAAAACAACAACATAAGTACCGAGGAGAGGAGGCTCCGAGCTGGGAATTATATAATAAGGAAGAATTAAGGAGAGAAAAAAATTGAAGAATAAAAAGAAATACAGGGATGAACTGGCCGTATTGACGAGCCAGAGCGGAATATAGAGATAGAGATATAGCGGTGGGAAGAGGAAGAGGAAGGAGCTGTGGAGAGTGACACGGAGAGAACGGGCAGAGAAAGAGCCGACGAGGTTTTCAAGGCGGAGCAAAGTAGTTTGCAGCAGCGAGAGGTAAGCCAGGAGGCATTTATATACTATATAAAAAAAAAAAAAATGAAAAAATAAGGTAAAAGAGGAATTAAGGAAACGACGGCGAAGCCAGGAATAGTCGTGAGGGCGAACGCAGACGAGGCAGAGCAATCGGAAGTGGAGAGAGGGGAAGAAGAGGACGAAGAAAAAGAAGAGGAGGAAGCATCGGGAAGTAGGAACGAAAAGAAGAGAGTTCAGTTAAGGTGAAACGCGAGGTGTTGACGCGGTGTGTGTTAAAGTGGTGCCGTGTACGGGGGGTGTCACGGGGATCGCCAGCAGGGCAGCGGCTCGAACGCATGTAGGAACATGGCCGCATCCAGCCCCTGCCTCCCTCTAGAGGTGAGTGAGAGCCACCTGAGAATATAAGCAGCCCCAACACTCAATCTCATCTACACCCAAGACAATTGGATATCTTTGCCCTTTTCGTCTACGGAATTTATTATTTTGGCAACGACACCGACATTGGCGAGAAACAAAAAATAAATTATGCAGGGGTGTGAAAAAGAGAATAATTTTTTAAAAATCGTACGATCAATGACGAACAAATATTCGTATTCCTTCGTTTTGGCTCGCTTGATTTTAGTTTTTTTTTTTCTTAGCTTTCGAGCGAGTCCTCGATAAGCGAAGCCGTGCCGTCGTACCACGTAATATGCTCGACAGCACACACGGCGAGATGTCGGTGGCCACGTCGGAATTGGATTACAGTGATGGGATGAAAATTAAAGAGATTCGTGGCCCCCCGAGGATCCTTTTCGTGGTCTGTTCGACCGGTGCAATCGAGAGCTTGAGCTCAATTTTGGCATGCAAGATATTTTTTTAGCATTTTTTTTCTTTGATTCCTGAAAAGAGAGGTTTTTTTTAGGGGTGCAAAAGGGGCCGAATTGTTGCTGTGAACGTGTAGTGCTGGTCAGAGTCGTGTCAGGATAATTCGAGCCTCCGTCGAATTGGGGAAAAAGCTGTTCCGCAGCCGCTCGTGGGGTTTTCTTTACTCCCGGTTCCTCTCGCCGCGCTAGGGGTTGCGGCGGGCTATTTGAACCGTCTATCCGCGAGTAAATTCTCACCCGAACATCATTCAATGGCTCGTTGTGAAAATTCGTCAGTTATTTATTTAATATCATCGCGATGATTGCTTACTGTATGAATGTCGATTTATTTTCCATTTATTTTTTACCTTCCCGTCGTGCACAGTAAAAAATAATTTTATCAAATCGGTATGCGAAATTTCATAAAAATTATTTTGTTAAATAAGTGACAAACTTGTTTGTCACTTATTTGAATATACGAAGCTGTCCTTTCATTTCCTGTATTATTGACAATTTTAGTTTGCACTTTTGTTTGTAAAACTAGAAAATTAACAAATAAAAAATTGTGGACGTTTGTGGACAATAATTTGTTGTAAAAAGTACAAATTTTTTTTCACTGTGTGTGTTGCAATTCTGAGCCAGTGTTGCAACTTGCTACAGAAAAGACTTGCTAATCGTCACACGATTGGTCCGAAACACATTGAAATCTCCTGGCAAGTGGAACGAGCGTTTTTAATCAGCCATAACTCTTCGGCGCTCGTGTTTCGAATAGTTTTATATAACGATCGACGATAGTGCAACGAAAAAAACAAAATAAAAATAATGATGCAACTATCGGAGAGTCCTGGAGGTGGAATGCATGCGGCGAGGATGTAATCGGTTACGAGCCGCCACAGCCAACTTGGTACACGCGAAGCTATCGTTAATTAATAACCACTGGAGTTAATTAGTGGCGGGCGTAGGGCGGAGGTTTATTTTCACGACAGCAGAAAAAAAAAAAAATAGAGAGAATGAGAGAGCGAGAGAGCGGTGGGGAGGGGTAGTTGTCGGTATATAGGTTCGTTATCGTAAATATCGCGTCGTTGCGAGCTTTTAATTTGGACCGCCAGCCACCGGTCCACGGAACACAGTGTGTACGACGACTGTTACAATACAAGCTGTACACAACGTGCAATTTATTTATATACGACTATAGCGAGCTGAATTGATGGTCTTCATTAAGATGACGCTGGATATTGTGAATGTGAATTTTGCTTTCCTCGACGAGATAGAAAAATATTCGCCGACTTTCATAAATCGTCGAGTATTCTGAAATTTAGAGACAATTTTTTATTATTTTTTTTTTTTTTCGGCAAATTAAGAACCGAAATTTCATGCGCATGGGATTTTTTTTTAAAGTCTTCACTTCGAGTCTGTATGTTAAAAATATATCCCTTGGTTTATTAAGTGAAGGCGCAAAACGAACGAGTGCGAGGGAGACAGAGTACAAATTGTAAAAGTATTTTTCTCCGAAGCGATCCTATAAAATGAGAAACGAGTTGCGGAGCGCACTGTCTTGATCAAATACGCAGTGCGCTCCGAAATTCGTTTTTTGTCTTATAAAACCGTTTCGGAGAAAAAAGGTTTCAAATATTTTTTTAGGTTATGTTGATCTTTAGCCCCACCTTAAGCTCTGTCAGATATAGCTGAAATTCAAAGACTGTAACGAGGAAAATCGTTGACTATGGGATTTTGTATATTTGTTCACGGCCAGAAATTGCAGTTTATCATAAAATTGTTGAATCTGCAAATATTTCTGATTTTATTGAACAAAAAAAGTACCGACAGCTGCTATAATTGTCCGAAAAAAAAAATATTCCTCGTGTCGCTAATTTGTGACTTTTGGAAAGAAAAATAATTCCGAAACGTTACGGGCGAGGTAGACGGTCCGACCAGTTACGCGCTTGTACTACTTGGCGCACGACGACGCGTGTGTCCTCGCATTGACCGGCTGGCCTCGTCCGAATATCCAACTGCGCGAGCCCACCGCGTTCGCTGTCCGGCGACGTTATAGTCGACGCGACAAACAACGTTTTCGACGGAGAAACAATTTGACAAGGGGGTTCCCGTATGCCGGGGCACTGTGTCGTGTCGTAAAGCCGATAGGTCGAAGCGCGTTCGTGAAACTGCAAACCTGTACCTACTCTGGTGTGCAGTTCGATTATACGTATAGTACGGCACAGTGTACACCGAGGATCTCGGCTCTCTGGTGCATACACGTGTTCAATTGTGGGCAACCCCCTCGATTTGCGAAATCGGTCAGCAGCGTTTGACACGCTCCGTTTCGCTGGGGGAGCTGACACCGGCTAACGTGCCCCGGCGAGCTTTCAGCCTCGGAACTGTTTCGAACTTGCAAACGCTTTTAAACCCTCGTCGGACACTTGACTGAAAATGCAGACGAAAAATAAACCGCTAGACCGAAAAGAAAAGGCACTGAGCTCCTATCGACCCGCATATTAAGGGGAGTTTCATCGATTTCGCGTAACACGTACCGTGTTTTACTTTTTCTCGGTGACAAATCCTCGGGTCAGAATATCAAAAATTGTAGGAATTAATTTTTTTTTTTTTTTCAATATGCTTCAACGTACTGTCTAAGATAGCTCGAAGTGCAATTAAAAAATGACTCGACAGCTATGCATTACTTATTCAAAGACCACTTAAAAAAATCGTTTCCAACTACAAAATTTCTCTTATCAAACAACCGCCCTTAATTTGTTAAAACTCTCCCCGAGAATCGGATATAAAAATTGACCCTTCACAATGTCTCTTATCAAACAACCCCCCTCAATTTGTTAAAACTCTCGCCGAGAATCTGATATAAAAATTGACCCTTAAAAATGTCTCTTATCAAACAACCCCCTCAATTTGTTAAAACTCTCGCCGAGAATCCGACACAAAAATTGGCCCTTAACGAGAATCTATGTACTCCTCCTTCTCAAACAGCTAATTACATTTCCCTGGCGATTAATTTTTTTCCTACTGCTCGGATAGATGTTAATTGGCTCTCTTCGATTTGAATTTCGAAGCCCCTCACCTATGAGGGTAAAAATTATCGCTACAGGTTTTGCCGTCGCGACCTCGTTCAAATGCGTGAAAACGGCGCTTAACAGGCTTTCCAGTTTTATCTCCTTCCCGTTCCGAATCGTTTGCGAGGCTTACCGGCGGGTTTGGTTGGTGTACGTGGCGCATAAGCAGACGACGATGGAGAAGCGGCGGCAAGCGCCACGTGCGACGAGATTTAAGGGACGGCCGGAGGCTTAGGTTGGCAGGCCTGCGGGACTCGAACGTCGGCGAGACTCGTAGGCTAGTGAGCCGGACGGAGACGGGTAGAGGCTTTCCTCGGTGTGCAGCCGAGAAGGTGAGGGATGGATCCAGGGTGGTTGGTCGTCGTTCGTCGTCGTGGTAGTGGCACGACGGAGAGAGGGGCTGTGGCTCGCGACTCGGCGAAGAGGGAAGCTTGGATGAGGAGAGGTTGGGCGTCGAGGGGCCGCAGGGGAGGAAGCAAGGGCGGCATGAATGAACGATCAATAGATATATAGTTTACCTGGCGTCCAGGTACATCTTACCGGTACATATTTCGCCGAGATGGGATACTTTTACCGGTCCGTACCGCCAACCGAAGAGCCTGTAAAAACCCAAAGGGAGCAAGATACTTCCCTCCCTATGTTACGTCAGCGATTCCTCATAATCGGGCGTTGCGAAAGGAAAGGAACGAAAATAACTCATGGGTCTGAAATTTGTTTATCTTTTTTTTATCAATTTTTATTATCATGGTTTTTGGATTTTTTTAATGGAGTTTTATGGGTTGTTCAACAACTGGTATTTGATGGGTTTTTGCGCAAAGTTCTCTTATACCCTTATTTATTGCAAATGCTCTTATACGACGAAATTTAAATTGCAACACGACCGCAGCCTGGAATTTCCGGGCCCGGGAGTTAAACTCATTATCGGAACAACAGTTCTTCATCACTCCCGTTCGCGCACTCGGTTATCTATACTACTATTGTACCAGGAGTACTATTATTAGTGTAATATCTGTGCGGCGTATGTGTGTGTGTGTGTGTGTGTGTGTGTGGGAGTAGCGGCGAGTTTGTCGAGTCCTTGATAGTAGGGAGAATCCTCCAACAACGCCGAGAATCCCACGAGGAGTATCGATTCGAGCTACGAGAATGGCGTGATGACCGAGTGCGGTTAAACATGTGTCGAAGCGTCATCCGGTGACCACCCCACAGGGTTGATTTACCTAGTTTCGAGACCATCAAAGAGATTGAGTCACAAAAAAAAAAAAGAAAAAAATAACAATTACCCCTCCCAGCAGTTCGGAGAAATACTCCTGTTTTTTTCCTATGTATCCCGTTGCAGCATTTTTTCATCGATCCAAAGAAAAGAAAAAAAAAATACTAAAAAATATCTGAATAGCTTTGAAGTACCGTGTCAAAAATATGCAACACTTTTTTTTACAGACGATACAGATTCTCGATAAAGTATCATAAAAATGTTGCAATGTCCGATCGAGCCCAAAAGGATACAGAATAAAAAATAAAAAAATAAAAAAAAATGATTACAGATATTTTTTTTACATATTCGCAAGATTACTCAGATTAATATCGAATCTGAAATTTCGTCATGGATCCGCTTCGCTTAAACTGGCGTAGAATGGACAGCCGAGGTGGTAGCCTCGTCAGGGTATTCGAATGCAACTCTAACCGAGCAGTTTAGCATCCTACATTGGGAGAGATTATAATCAGAGGATCCAATCGACCGTCGCCTCTGACAATCCCGCGAACTAATAACGGTACCGTGAACTTTGCAACGTTCGCCCTACGCTATCACTTCTCCCCGAGCCTGCCCGACAGATTGCACAGGCATTTCGCGAACTTAATTTCCGTGTCAATTATCCTGTGAACAAGAAATTTTAATCCTAACGGCGTGTCACCGGAATCAGATGACGCATGCAGACAAATCATTAATCCTCGGCGATCTTATCCGTCTCCCGCGGGTGCTGCAACGCTCTGGCGCGATCCCAAAAGATATCGAATTTCCCTCGTCCAGAGCAGCCCGCACAAGACACGAACCGGCAGAGAG
Organism: Amblyjoppa proteus; assembly: GCA_963922035.1. Lineage (NCBI taxonomy): Eukaryota > Metazoa > Arthropoda > Insecta > Hymenoptera > Ichneumonidae > Amblyjoppa > Amblyjoppa proteus. The sequence continues at coordinate 7,543,247 of OY998228.1, read as the reverse complement.
GAACCAGTTTTAAGGAGGGCATGTTACACTGCGAGACTGTGCGCTGTGTACCCCATTTTACAGCTTCGGCAGATGACTTCATCGCGTCGAGTGTGTCTGACGCCAAAGGACAAATTCTCGGTATCCTTCGAGGACGTCGCGTCCTCGAAAACCCCGCGCGATCTCGTACGACCACCAGGGTTGAGTCAGAATCATACTCGGAAATATCGAGGATGATGCATCCATTGCCCTAGACTTGGAGCCTTACCAGGAATTCCGACACTTCCCGGTAACTGCGAGGTCGTTATTTTTATTATTATTTTTTTATTGATTGCAGAAACGAAGCTGACAAAAAAAAAATGCGTTCGCGTTTTCATTCTCACTGCCTGGCTGGTTTTTATCGTTATTAAATTCCGTGCACACAAAAATGGATAGATAGTACGTTTTTGAAATTTTTTTTTCTCGTTGCTTTACGAATCCGTAACGAACGAGTCATCGTTAATTATCGACTGGAGTTTCTGTATTGCGGAGGGCGTTCATCGTTGTGGAACGATGTATAGTCAATCAAGGTCCGCTTCGTCGATGAAAGCAGCGGATGCTCGTGGGACGAAGGGTTCGTGGAAATGTCTGTAGGGTATACGGTGAAACCCGTAAAGCGTTTTGTCAATAGCTCTGAAGCAGTCAGGTCCGTACGTAGTGTCACGAGAAAGGGATTAAAGGCCGCGAGGAAAGGGATTAAAGGCCGCGAGGAAAGGGAATGAGAATCGAAAGCGTGAAGACATTACTCACTGTGCTGCAGCAGTTTTCCGCGCGTCTGACACTTCCGGACCTTTACTACTTGTCGTCTGGAGCGAGGCGGCGTAAGCACCGGGCTGACAAGGCGGCAGTGGTCGATGTCGCTGCTGGGTCAGACATGCTTAAAACTCCGTTTTATTGAGAACAGAAATTTCTTCCCGTCTTTCGCATTAAATATGCAATCGTAAAGTATCTCAAAATACACATCGCAGTCAACGAAGATGTTAACAAGCGGGGGAGAAAAAAAAAATGTGGCTGGGCAAATAACCAATAATCGATATTCAGAGATGTTTCAAGCTGTGTACCAAATTTGAGGTGCTGTAATTTAATTATCATGGACATGATATTATATAATAATATAATAGCTATAATATCTTATACATATTTGGAAAATCGTGGATGTATGTGTTAGTTTATTGGTTTGAATATTTGTTCTTCCCCAGCCCCCTGCCGAGCTCCCCTTTTGGTGAAGTTTAGAGAATTCTTATTGCAGTGAAAATCAAGATAAAGTTAATTTACGAAATTTATGCGCGGGCGCGAAGCGCGCGAGCCAACATAACCGTATAATAATATAACAGGTATAATACCATAGTATCACAGCTGTAATATAATAATGTAACAGTTATAATAATATTATCATATTATTGTAATTGCTATAATATTATATTCAGAATTGGAGCATCGTTAATTAGTTTTAAATTGAATTTGACGATCGGGTGATTAATTTTATTTAAATTCGCAGCTTTAGGCTGTTTATATTTCGTAACGATTGCGTGTACGAGGAATGTCAGCCTGCGTTAATGAGGCGAATCCACACGTGCGATTGAAGATATTAGAGCCCTGACGTGCGGATACGCGGGATTATGTATTCGCTGTCGCAACGACGGTGGTGGTCTGTCTTTGAGGGATCTATGATTCTGTACAGTGAGGTACAACGTAGTCTATCTGTATTAGGTGGATGTCCATTCGTACACTCGCCCTCTCGGTCCTCCCGCTCTCGTCCTCCACCTTTACCGTTCGGGGGCTTATCGATCCGAATTCCGAAATTCCAACATTAGCGTCAAGTACTCAGGCTCGCTCTTTCCATCGGTTCTCTCTTGCCCTCTACTCTTCTCTTAGCTGAGCAAGCCTCAGTGAATGACGTCATCGTGTATCGGACGAGACTGCTCGTTCTACGAACTCTCGATGACTCTACACTTTTAAAATCCTCTCCCAGTGTCCTTCGTCCCGTCTATATATATTCCTACTATTTCTTCAGTATCCAATGTACATCCCAGAACAAATTTTAGTAATCCTTCGTAGCGCCAATTGCATGGGCTGAAGCGATCCACTTATGTATGGGATCGAATTATCAATACAAAAAAAATCTTTCAGCGCCGTTGAGTTAATTTAATAAATTTACAAATTCTTTTCGTTTTCGATGAAAAGTAAAAAAAAAAAAAAATCGCAATCCGATGCTGCTTCACCCGAAGAGTACAATTTTTCGAACGAAACTCGTACCGAGGCTTGCATCAGTTTGCCGGTAAACAGTCCGATAAGAGACACATGAGAGAGCTTATCGTGGTTTAGTGCGGTCAGTTCGGAGACGTCGGTAATCAAGTAAGGATCAGCGTTGATTAATGATTCGAGTCTGCTTTATAGAAATTTCTGCGATTATTGTTAAACCTTTAACAACTGGACATTCTTTCGCTAAAAAAAATGTTTTTTTTTCGAGTGAAACAGATATTGTGCAATATTGTCCGGATATCACTGGATATTTGGTGTCGAGCAGGGAAGATTTTTTTCGTTGTTATACTCGTCGCCGCAACATGGTCGATATATAAGCTCGCACCGGCCGGCGTCCTCGATTCAGCGTACGTGCACGCCCACTCGGCGATGGAGCGGGGCGAGCTTGCAAGCTCACGAGGCAACGGCAGCGGGCACAGACACAGAGGGAATGGGACGAGAAAGGAACGCGCCGGATACGCATAGCGTTGGCGGCGACCTCGCTAATGGTAACCCACGCTTTCTCAAGGCAAATTGACCAAAAGCTAATTTCGTTGGAACATGTATGTAACTATGACGCGCTAGCTCCTGGCATGTTCCACTTCTCGTGTCACCAATATTCGTTCTCTCAACTTACCATTTACACACTTGTGTACAATGCTTATGTCCTTTTCCTTAACGACGAAACTTTTGTGATTGTTAAATTGACGCTAGCGCTTAACGCGATAGGAGAAACCAATTCTACCCGACGCACTCGAACTTGCAAGATTGCTGGCTCGTGGCATAAGAACGGTATCGCCGAAACGGTTCAGATTTTTTTTGCAATTAGATAAAAACCATTTCTCGACGTGTCCCGAAGGGCAAATTGTTTCGTCGTACTCATTACAATTTTCTTTCCCGTTTCGATTAATCCTTTCGGTCTTTACCTTATTTTCACAGATGAATATTCGCAAAGCGATTGGCTCAGCAATTATTTATAGAATCTACTCGAAATCTTCCGTTATACGGTGTACCATGCAAATGTGGTCTGTGCCTCAAGTCTCCGATTGTTCACGAAAATCCGGCGAATAATAGAAGGAAGATGATATTAATTTGACCTCGTTTAAGAAGAAATATAAAAAAAAACACCTCTCTCTTATTCCTTTGTATTCCCGAGTCGATCGCCGGTTCCCTTGTCTTATAGAAACTCGGCGAGTTTCTCTCGCTGATTGGCTATCGAATGGGTTACAACAATGGAGGTAACTCCGTTGGAACAATATGAACCGCGCGATGGGCCATTTTGCCCCGTGTACGGTCAGAATCTCACTCCAGTGAACTGCGGAGAGAGGAGTCCGCGTCGTACGCCCTGGCCTGGTCCGTCCGATAATGGCCCGATCAATCGGCACTCCATCGAGGCCGCATCGTTTCACAACGCATCCGCGAATCTCTCACTCGCCTCGTCTCCTACAGCTGTCGCACAATTTCGCAATTTCTCAAGTACCGCTTTTTTTGTTTAATGAAACGTGAGCGAAGTAAGAAAACATTGTTTTAGTGCAAAAAGAAGGCATGGCCAGATCTAAAAACAACTGTAAAACAAATAAATTCAATTGGCACATTTCTTCCTCGTTTTTTTTCCGTCATTCATGTGACTGAATGGAAGATCTGTAACTTCTTCTACGAGAAACCCAAAATTGATTCGCGTATTTCATCAACGAGAAGGATCTTTTCTTCGGTAATGAATCCAAAAAAAAGTTGAAAAGCAATGAGCAAATTATTTTATTGAGTAATATAAAGTGTTTGGTCAATTGTTTATATGTGCCTGACGTTCTTGAACGCTGCAAGACGCGGATTAGGATATAAGTTGGGAAAAATTAATCGCATAAACTGAAGAATCAACAAACCGGAAAAAGGATTGACTACGTAGGCTTTCCCTTGCAGTTCGACGTATTTGAGCTCGAGCAAAGCGTGCCGGAGACTCTGTAACTCGATGATTGATGACGAGATCAGCGGGGCTGCAGCAGCCACTTCGTGTGTACGCTCTGTCGAAGCATTCGGCTATCCCTTCCGTGTCTCCCTATCCAGCGCGTCATCGGCATCGAGGATATGGGCGATTGTTAATTTGGCCGAAAGGCTGTCGACGCGAATCGGCTCGACCAACGATTATATCCACGAAGGTAGTCTCGATGATTTTAAATATCTCTCTTCGTGTCTAGACATGTCGGTCATGGCTGTATCGATCGTCGTACGAGTTCCTCGCCAACGTTCCTCCTCCCAGTGCGTTCTACTTAATGATCTTCGATTATCTAGAGTTTTGACTCCATTGTATCGGTTCGCCCACACATGCCAGCACGTGTATGCCTCACTTCCAGCTGAGTTTGTATTATGCTTCTACGGCACGTATCGCCTGTACCGTCGACGTATTGTACGGAACTATTTTTCTTACACCGAATATTTATCGAGTTCTATCTACCGCTCAAACATCTGATTATGCCGATAAAAAATTACATCGTATGTGGAAAATAATTTTATAGAAAATGATATTATCATCGTATTATAGAAGAAAAGGTTGAATGAGACTATAGGGGTCTACAATAACGATACAGAAAAAACAAAATTGCTGATGGAAGAAAATTCTTAATTTTCCTCGATTGCGGACACAATAAAAAATAATTATTTTCTCGCCAGCCGAACAACGTGCTTAAGATTGAAAGGACCTATTTTCCATGCCCAAACATATTGAAATATGCAATTTCCGATTTTACTCACGCGATATATTTTCGATTTCGATTTTGCAATATCCTAATGGACAATTGATTTGTAATTAGTAATGCCCATGCCTCCGGCGACGTTTCGCCGTGTCAATTCTGATGATTTCAGTGGGGTCCTTTAATGTGTTCCCTCCTCAGTGTGTCAACATCAAAAGGAGCAATTGATGGTCTGCGGAGTACAGAGCTGACACGTCATACACGTGCGCCTGGGAGGGGGGGGGGGGGGGAGAATGGGGTGGGGGTTGCAAGGTGAAAGCCGCGAGAACCGCCGTCGTGGCGTCGAGCTTTACGCAGAGAGACCCACCACGTCGTCGTCGGCGACCGCGTCGACGGTTCTCTCTCCCTCTGACGTCACCCCGGCAAAATGGCGCTGACGTGACGTCACGCCAACCCCTACGGCGGAATCGAGGGTTGCGGGCGCGGAGGGATCGTTACGATGGCCTAGCCGGTGCAACTACGAGTGCACGAGCACCAGTAGCAGAATCCTATATAGCTTTTGCTGTGGACGAGGTGTTACGCTGATTCTTCGTAGGATCGCGTTCAGCTGACTCCTCTCCTACTCTCGCTGTGCACTCTCGACTTTGACGAATTATCACTTGGGACCATCGAATTAACTCTTCAAAAGCATGTTTTTGTTGTGTGTGTGTGTGTGTTTTTATTTTTGCTTACACAAAACGTTTGATATTAATTTTTAAAAATATCCGTACTTTTGGAGCAAATGAAGCGAAGCATTTAACGAATTACCTGATGAATATGAAAATTGGCCTCGTCAACCTTACAATTAATGCTCTTTCATGAAAAGGCTCGAGAGGCAGTGAACACAAGGAGACTTGAGTGAAGAAAAATATTTCGCAAATATACATATGAAACCTCAGGACTCCTTCTCATTTAGCATTTCTTTTTTTTCCTTTAGAATCTTTGCCGAGGAATTGAATTTTCATCCGATGACTTTCATCTTTCTTTCAAGTCTATATATCTTTGCAAGGAGTCATAATGGCGTGTTTTTTTTTTTTTTTGTGATCGTGAGATCTCGTAGCTCGAAGTCTCTTTCGCTTTTTTGGCGCTGTAGGAGATTTCTCAAAGGTTATTTTATTTTTGTATTTTTTTGTTTTCGCGTTTAATCCGTGATATTTTCGCCGGTACGATCTCGAGAGATGCCGCGGGTAGATAGATGAAGCGAGAGTCCACCGTCGAGTGACGGAATCTGAAGATAAACCGGGGCTCGACGAATAATCGACTCTTCATTGTTGGCTAATGAACCTGGCGTCCTCCGGGTTCACTCGAGAGGCAACGGTTTCAGAATCGATATTCCATACAGCAGGGTGCTCGTGAACCTACATAGTTCCTCTCGCAGCTACCTTCGACGTGATAATCGGTGAAGAATCCTTCGACCACAGCAGGATCCGTGGCAACCACGCCCGTCAGCTAGGCAGCAGCTCGCTAGCTTACTTGCTTGCCTATCTTTCTTGCTTGCTTGCTTGCTTGCTTGCTTGCTTGCTAGCTGGCTTGCTCGCCGCCAACCTCGGGCTCATTTCATTTAACCGGTTCGTTAAACCCGAACGTCGCGATCATAACCAACCCCTTGAGTACCCGACACGAGCCGGCACGTCGAGATAACTCGAAGATAAGCCGAGTTACTGCAGGACCTCGCTGCTGAACAAATAGTTCGATCTTTGCGTAATGCATTTTCGAATTTACCGTGACAAGGTTCGAGGATAATGGCGATTCTGGAAATGTTCAACTCGATTTGATACTATATATCCATATTACATTCATATTTATGACAGTAAAAAAAAAAAAATGGATAAATATCTTAGCGATTCTCTTGCTGGGATAAATAATCGTGCATTCAAATAACGTATTGATATTGGGTAAAGTCAAAAAGGCTGCAGTTTTTGTTATTACAATGCTGGAACAGACACGATGGCACTCAGTCGTATCGTCTAAATTTACAATTCATCGATCAGGCCATTTAGAAAATACATAACATTATGTTAACGTAACGTCATAGATACTTGTGGAATTGCAATGAATATAGAGATGAGGATGGACCGAGACACACGGTATTACATAGATGACCGGTCTAGCTCGATATGAGAAATGACAATTGGACAAATTATCGAATGAACGGTCTTGATCGGACTATCTGAGAGAACAGACGGTTGACAGTTCGTGCTCGAGATATTTAGCTGCGATTGTACTTAATAATATCCGCCCCAAAACCAAACACGCGCGTCATTTGTCCCACAAGAACGTAATACATAGTGTGTTTTCAAGATAAATAACAGTTTATTATATTGGAACGGAGGCCGAAAGATATTTTGACGAGACGATCGAGAAATGCCACTTCGAAAGCTCGCATAAGTTTAAGGAGCCTGCGTTTACTGCGTAAAAATACGTAAAAAAAAAAAAAACATATTGACGCCCCGAGCGATCGCAGCCAATAAACTGCAGGCATTTCTGTCGCAGCGCCCATACCGGTATGTGTTCACGCAAAAACGTTCGCAAACCCGATGATAAAAAAGTGAAAACGTATTAATTTCGCATGCCTGTTGCAAAACATAGATGCACACCGGTAGGATCGTACAGGGTATTTCATCCACACGTTACGTGTCAGTTATATAGATCGAGAGTATATGTAACTGCGACGACACGAACATTTGGCAACGGCAACCGCACTCGACGTTATATCCATCCAGCCGGCCTGTGTTGGATCAACAAAAAGCATCTTTGGCTCTGGGCTCGTAGCGTTACACAAATCGCAATAAACTGTCCTCCTCTCGCGACTATCCAACGTATATGTCGAGCGGTGCTGGAAGCTTGAGCTTTTTTCATTGATATTGAAATTTACCAACGAAATTATCCTCCAAGATGGCTCCAGCGATTAGGCGACGCGAATATTCAGCTCTAAATTTTGGACGTGCTGACATAAATCACTGAATCTCGGTGCGTGATTAATTTTAAATAGATCGATCCTATAATTTCTGAAATCTTTACCGTGAAAAGTTGAGATATTCGACATTAGCTCTAGATGGAAAGAGTCGATTGCGATGTTTGTTAAATGTTACCGACGTTAAAGGACTTTCCGCTGTTTCATGCAAGAGATCCTTATTCCATTATCTCGACAAGCTTAGAGAATCAAACTGTACGTTGATTTATCGTGGATTCAACGATAATCAAGTGAAACACATAGAGAGATTCGGAACGGCGTGACGGGGACGTCGCTGGGGACGAGATTGTCGTACGTACGGTAGCGGTTTGGCCACGTACGTATACGTCCCGTCTCGTTTGGACCTTGACCGATGCCGGGCGAAGCGTACGCGTCCGCGCCCGCGACGATGAATTAATTACAGCTGGGCGACGTCGGCTTCGGTGGTAGTGACGATGGTGCGGTAGCAACGGGCTGGCTATTAATTACGCAAACGCGTATTCGAATACTCGTCGTTCAGTGGGGAAACGGGTATGCCCAGGCCAGGGCGGTGTGCGGTATCGTTTCATGAGGGTACGCGACGCCACAGCATCCAATGCGCCACGGGACACGGGATGTCGAGCTAGCTGACCAGCAGTTACTCGGAAGCTGACCAGCAATTCGTCTGAACGGTATGACTTGGATGGCTGATGGGGGTATATGGCTCGTCACATTCCTGTCACTGTTCTTGTCCCGTGTGGATTTTCCGGCACGCACAGCATCAAAGTATACAATCTCGACAATCATGTTCAAATTTTCTCCGAAGGTCAGATATCTCTTCCGTAGGTCAAATATTCTACTGACTCAGAGATGGTCGAGTCAGCATATCGAAAGATTTTTATTTTTATTTTCTTGTCCCGTGTGGATTTTCCGCCTCGTTCAGTATCAAAGTATACAAACCCGTCAATCATATTCAAATTTTCTCCGAGGTCAGATTTGTCTTTCGTAGGTCAAAGATTCTACTGACTCAGAGATGTTCGAGTCAGCATGTCGAAAAATTTTTATTTTTATTTTCTTGTCCCGTATGGATTTTCCGGCGCGTACAGTAATTAAAGTATACAATCGAAATAATCACGTTAAAATTTGCATCGAAGGTCAGATTTATCTAATGTAGGTCAAAGATGGTACTGAGTCAGAGATTTCCGAAAGACCATGTCAGAAGTTTTTTATTTTCATTTTCTTAAACGTCTCCAGCTAGATAATAATATTAGGACATAGCGGTCTGACCACACACTGACATTATCTACTTGCCCCCCTTCGAATCCGTTTACGAAATAGGTTAAATTTAATCATGCAACAGTAAAGGAAATGCTTTGTACATTTATAAATTTGTTTTCCGCAAACTCTCTACAATCATTTCTTTATTTTATAAATGAATTAGATTTGTTAACGTCACGAAGAAGCTTGGACATGACAAAAGACTCTTTGCGAGTACGTCGCTTTTACAAATTTTTACCGTCTGCCGACGTTGAGAATATTAAATCTTGCGACTACTTTATCGCATGTCTTTATTTTTATACATTTTATAGTTGCTTCCAACAGCGATAACGAAGCTTAGCTATACTTGAGCGACATTGACTCAAGAAACGGGTAACGAGTCTTCCTTGACGTGCTTGAAAGTCTGCCTTGAAAATCGTCAAAGCCTTTGACACAAATTGAACATTATTGTACGAGATGAGCCTCCCTTCGTCTTTGGCTTATTTACCACAGAGAGATAGCGTATGAAAATTTCCGCTCGAGGGCGAACGAGGAAGCCGAAACGAATTACAATCTTTCGCCAAGATGTAAAGTGGCGCTTTCGTACGGAAGCCTCAATAACACGAGGGTGACGAATATTACAGGGCGACAAACAGTGAATATTACAGAGGTAATCTCGTCTGTACAGCGTATCGGGCTTTCCTTGAAACGCACCCAATCTTACAGCGACGATATTGAAATCTATTCACCTTGCTTCCTCATATATATATTTGTTTTTTTTTTTTTTTTTTTTTTTTACAAAACAAATAAAAAAAATCTACACACTAGTACGAAATGAGACGCAAAGAAAGACCATCGAGAGTGGGAGAGAATTGAGTATTCCGGTGGTGAGCATCAGCAGCCAGTGAATAGGTATAGGCCGGGTTTGCTAGAGAACTCCCGAGGTCGCGCATCTCGGCCAACCCCCTTCGCTAAACCCACGACGGAGAAACGGACTGGCTGGTCGTTGAAAATAGTAGATCGAATTGGCTTGAAAAATCTTTCCTGGCTAGACAGAGCGTCGCGTAATAAAGAAAGGGGGTGGATATGCCGAGAAAGCCAGAGAAGGATTATTATTTCACCGAACTCGAAGCTCTTTCGAAGGATATTCGCTGGACCGTGAAACTTGCTCTCGTCGGATATCTGCGGAATTTTTGGCTTACAAGTATTATAATATACTATATATACATATGCGCGTGTGAGGAGGAAGACGAGTAGACGCGGTGAAGATCAAGACGACGCCAGGCAGACGCGGGCATTCCGCCACGAAATTATACTACACGCGGGGAAAGACAGATAAAGCTCTTCGTAAAGCTATAGTAGGAATGGTGGCCGTGATAGTAGTAATTGAAGTACACACAGTGTGTGTGTGTGTGTGTGTGTGTGTGTGTGTGTGTGTGTGTGTGTGTATGTGTATGTGTGTGTGTATCTACATTATATACATATGTATATACATGCGGTGTAAGTTCGAGAATGACCACGTCAAGCTTTTGGCATCCGGAACACCCGAGATAGTGAAAACAGCAGGAAAATTTTCTCTGGATATGGCGAAATTGGATCTCTGGAAAGCGAAGACTGCACAGTAAAAAAAAAAAAAAGAATTTGCACATTGAACAAACAATTCTCGTAAAGAAAGATTCACCATTTTTTTTTGCTTGTCAATTTTACAATTTTTTTTTGTCAACGAAGCAATTGTTAACTAAAAAAAAAATTGTCAAATTAACAAGATAACAAATTGTGGAGGTTTCCGGACAAGAAATGTGTCTCACATATATGAACCTTTTTTTACATTAAAAAAAGTGATGAGAGATGCAGCGAATTTTCTTCTCCGGTCTAAAAACCGGACCGTAAAATAAAAAAATGCGTCGAGCTAGCCAGGTGTCTTCGTAATTAAATTAGGTTCAAAGTACTACTGAACGATAATTTCTCTAACGATGTGGAGCGTTTTTCGTAAATGAAAACTGTAGGATCGCACAGTCGCGCGACATAGCGCAAAAAAAAATAAAAAAAAGCAAAGCAATAGAGAACGATCGGTAAATATTGGAACCGGCTGTAAAATCGGTGTTACCATGTTGCAAAAAGTTTAATTGTATTTCGGGTGGCGAGCGGATACGGTGAACGGCTTAAGGACCTCACGTACACGCCAGAAATCGTTGAAATTTAGTGAGGAAACAGCAGCAGGTTTAGAGAGAGAGAGAGAGAGAGAGAGAGCCGGTGTGTATGTGCGGCCGCGCTGTGGAATATACACCGCGATTCCATGTCACCCTGGAAACGAGAACAAATTTCGTGAACAAAAGAGAGAAGCCACTCTGCTGCCGTTGCCGTTGGTAGCTCGTTCTCATCCGCACGCCGGCATGAACACACGAGGCCAACATTGCCAATTACGCGATCTAACTGGAACGACACGTATCGGCTCTCGTGCATGCATTCGCCAAAGTGCAACCCCTCCCCGACTAGCTCGAATAGTCGTATTACGTGGCGTGTTCGTAAAAAATGTTTCGAGTTGTACGAGGTGTGGGGGTTGCTCGAGTAAATTTGGTTTGTATTTTTTGTTTTTATTAATTTTTCTTCGCCAATTCCCGTAGTGACTGAAAGGGACAAGAGAGCGACTGTCGCAGTAGAATAACTCGTATCCGGTCAGACATCGTTGCCGCACACTCGACGCTCAACCGTTCGCTGATTACACCTTTTGTCCGCTTCACACATTTTTGTTTCGAATAGCGAAACACCAAGTACTGGCGAGATCAACGACGGATGCATCTTTGTTATCCATTCGATTAAGGCAGTCTTATAGTCTAAACGAAGATTTTTTTGTCGAGGTTTACAAAAATATATATAAATGGGCATTTTTTTTTTCGTCCCAATTTTTACTAGTTCACGCATAGCCACAACTGTACACCCGGAAAAAAGATTTATTAAAATCAAATAAATGTCGATCTTTAAATAATGTTTATTGAGATAAAAGAAATGTTTACTTGTCTCAAAAAAATCCTTATTAGATTCAAATAACGGCTGTTCTTTTGTGTAAGTAAAGACATTTATTCAAAGATTTTTACTTTAAATTAAATGTTTATTCGCCCCAAAGAAATCATATATTTGACGTCAAGACAAACGCGGCTATTATCCTGTAGCGCGCATTACAGAGTCGTCAACACGTCAGTTGCCTGAAAACATCTCTCGCTGATAGCACAAGACTATATATATATATTCCTTACGGTGAACCGCTACATTGTAACAGAGTGACAACTCATCGGTTTGTTTTTGTGAAACTTTGTTTACTTCAAGCTGTGCGCCTCGGTCGAATTGTGGTTGTGCAATGAGTCCTCAAAGAACCAACTTCGAGATTGTTTATGTGTATTGTTTGTGATTATTTAATAATAAAACATTGCTTGTTGATGCTTCGTTGACAGTAAAAATGACTTATTCAACGAAAAATTCGTTTCTGCGTCATTCAAAAGTAGCAGGTCTTTTACGAAATAAATTTAAAAAATCATTTGACATACATATCTGTTTATTGGATCCAAATAAATATTCTTAAATAATGAGAATAATACTATGAAACAAGGAAATATATTGGAAATTAATAAATGCTCTATTAGGTTATGAAGCAAATAAACATTTTTCTCTGACCTTAATACATTTTCTTTGATTGGAATACACTTTTTTCTGGGTGTACTGATCAATAAGTTTTTTTTTTTAATATTTTGTTGTAGATGAGTGGAACGTCTGAAATCATGGTCAGAGTCGCAGTACCTTTTTTTCAGTGCTCAACTTGAGACCGCGCAGCACTCTTAATTTATTTTTATTGTACTTGAAAAAATTTGTAGAGCACCTGCAAGTATCAATAAATAAATGAAAACAAGACCAATGTTGAAATATTTAATAGCACCTATGAATTTTTATTTGTTTCCTTTAACCGTCACAAAAATGCTCGTTTAGACCAAAACACTGCTTTAAAAAAATCTCATAAACGTACTATATTAATATTGTTTAAAAGCATTTTTTTCATTCCTCTCAACATTCAAATATCTCTGTCATTGAAGTAAAGCCTCGGCGAATGATTACCAAATTTCAATATGCCGCTGAAGATATCTGCATGCCACGAAATTTTATCTTTGGCAAGTTCCTATCCCAGTGCACGGCTGTACGAAGAAAAAAAAAGAAAATTCTTCACTCGCAGAATTTTATTCTCCAAGTGAACGTTACCTGAGTGAAGTTTATGCGACGCAAAACGCAGCCGTTATAACCAGACGAAATTTAGTCTCATGCAAATCCATATCTTCAGGATCGTATTTTAATCAAATCTTTAAACGCTGAAACTTCTTAATTTTCACAGATTGCTCTCAAATTGAACATTTCCTTATAAACAATTTATTTATTTCACTCGGTGGGAAAATTGAGGTTTTTGAGCACGCCTCGCGTGCGAAAATCCCCATTTTCACACCTTGTAAAATAAATTTTGTCGGCTACACGTGCGAAAAACGTTTTCTGACCTCGTATGATTGCAACACTCATCTTCGTCTCGTGCTGCAAAATCACACTCGTCAGAAAAAGTTTTTTCGCACTCGTATCGAAATGTACTGTTAGCCTCTCTATCAGCGTGGAGATTTTGGATAACGTGCCTTCGGTACTCGTAATTTACAGGTTTCCGAGGAAATATTCCCTGTGCACACGGGCACTTGACGTACTCTGTAAATTTATATAGACTCGAGAATTTATTGCATTATGCATCGGGGAGGGTCGGTTGGAAATGAGAGAGAGTGATGGTGCGCCTCTATGGCACTTGTGCGGGAGTGAACAGGGGGTTCCTGGGGGAGGGGCACACGCTTCAGCATCCCCGGTAAAAGTGTCTCGCGGCTAATGCACCCAATTAAGCGCCCCTGGCCTCGTGACAAGGGGGCACCGGTCGGGCTCGTCGACCGGTTATGGTCCCTCGTTCTTGCGCCATGTACCATTACCGAGTACTTCCTTCGATATCGTATTACCCGATAAAATATTAGGCTGGCCAGAGCCATCGATCAATCGATGTTCGACAAGGCACTATTGATTCGCTTGCCGTTCAAAGTTCGACTTCCGCAATCGTCAACGAGACACTAACGGCGATTCGAGCTTTCCGAACGAGCAGTTTAACGATCGCGTACCCGCCATAACGAAAGTACCCCGGATGACGTAAAAGTGCGACGGGGGTTGCAACACTCGAAGCGCTGCAAGGGTTAAATGCTGATGCCTAAAGCCTTTTGACCGAGATCCATCTTTTTAGCGAGAAATCACGCAAAGACCAGGCTCGCTTCTCCGCCTCCGTCGAGGAGGGTGCTGCTGAAAAACCGTTTTACGGTAGCCACTCGAATATTTATCATCCCCCTCAATCGTCTTTTACTAGTGAGACTAGCATGCAATTTAATTCGCAAAGAGCGCGTTGCAGGGCTTTGACAAATCGGCCTTTAAAAATGAAGGATTAAATTATACAAGAGATGATTATTAATAATCCTGTTCCGATATCAAAGAAGACGAATCGTTTGCGATTTCGAATCCGACGACGTGACACGATTTTTTCCCGACTGCGTGCATTTATTACATGAAATTCGACGATTGCAGCATCTACACTGATAAAAAGTACGGTTGAATCAACTAAAGATTCGGGTAAGAACGTTCAATAAATAATTTGTTGGTACAGCTAAAAGATCGTTTAGTCCAACAATTTTTTTGATGATTTTACCAAAATACTTTTGGAGCATCCATTTCGGTTGACCAACTAAATATTTATTTGAACGTGCGTGACGTAATCTTTAGTTGATTTAACCGCATTTTTATATTGGTGTAAGGTAAAAAAAAAAATCGTCGTTCACCGCGTCAGTCGGTTCCACGGTGAACGGTGATTTTCTATTTCCTCAGATGTCTGCGGTTCAAAAACTGCATTCATTGCAGTTGTTTTGTTACCGACCGTCGTATCGCATATATCCATAAAAAAAGAAATTAATAACGGACCACGATAAACAAAATTTGACACTGAATCTTGCGTGTTTGTCTTTCAGGTTGGCAGCAGCGCAAGAGGCGGCACAAAGGGACCCTGGATACACGAGTCAGTACAGGAGAAGGCAGAGGTTGGCCGGACTGAGTGGTCTCGGTGACTGGGCTAGCTTTGGAGGGGAGGTAAGCTACTTCAAACCTCCCTTTCTATACCCGCAAACACACTCCATCCCTTGTTACGTCTAGGCTGTATGAAGGAAAAGCTCCAACTCCGAGAGAGTAACGCGAACAGTCTACATCTATATCTATATCCATATCTATATCGATATAACGAACCTGTAGAAACGCACAGTGGGTTGGAAGCTCGGCGCACTGTTACAACAAACCCCCCCCCCCCCCAACACTCGAAAGTAGATATCCGATACAGAGAATACGATACTATAGAAGAGTACTCTATGGTATACGGTATGTGTGGATATAATAGTCGATGATATACTCTCGTATACGTAATGTAATCCAGAGGCTGATTCATCCACATCCGGTTCCGCACCGGTCAGCCGACGTCCAGTGCTTTACTTTCAGCGTTTCACCTCTTCCCGGATATCTCATCTGAGAGCCTCCTGCAAAAGGGGTGCAACAGAGAATGAGGGACAAAGAGAGCGAATAAGAGAGAACATATGTTCTCTCTTCCTCACACTCCCTCGGTCTCTCGGTTTTTCGCATCCCAACCAACCCTTTCTCCGCAGCGTCCCTTCGTGCAGCGAATAACGACCCCTCCGCAAGAAACTCCCACCGCGCAATCTCCGCGAGAACTTGTTTCTTTTTTTTGTTCCTCCTTCTTCCTGTTCTCCTCTCGACTCCTTCGGGTTTCTCTCCTGCCTTTTTGTTCCTTTCTTGAGGTCTCGTGCTTTTTGGCACGAGGTATAGACACGACGATGGAGACCACGCAAGTGCCCATTCTTCGGCTTCTCATACCGAGAGTGAGAGGCATTATGGTGGAACGAAAATGAGCTCGAGAAAAAAAGAAAGAAAGCATCTACGACGGTGAAGAAAGATCAGTACTCTCGTCCATTAGGCGGGTGCAATTTCTTGGGTAAGAATCTTTTATTGGGAGGGAAAGAGATCTGCAGACATCTCGTTCAGTTATGGAGTCAACGCACAAGGGGATGAGAATATGCTAAAAAGTTCTTATAGTCGGTGTGCCAATTGAGATACATTGAGGCACTCTTTAGGTTTGTTTGCGGTAGTGTCGTGTTTCCGGTATGATGTCACTTCCGGTACAAAAAATTGACTTACAAATCGGAAGTGACATTGTGCCGTATGATGTCATTGCCGGTTGAAAAATAAGATTTTCGACATCGGCAGTGACGTTTTCCCCAATGACCTCAATTCCGGTAAAAAATGAAGATTTTTAAGGATTTTCTTGGCGCAGAGCCGACTGTGGTAAGATGTTGCGTATTCACTTCCACGGTGTAGACTCGTCGGGTTCAGTTTTCGTTGTGTCTTCTTTTTCACTGTTCATTCGTTATACTGGCCGTGAGTCGATGTTTTCATTTTCTATATAGGGGAGATCGGGGCAAAACGGCCAGCGGGGCAAAACGAGCAACTCTAATAAAAATAAAAATTGGGACTAAAACGGGCATCAAGTCTAAAAATGATAATGTTGTCTTAATTGATTTTTCATGATATACTGATGCCTTTCTTTGATCAATAATAACACAAAAAATCAAAAACTGTTTATAATAATACAATTCTATCTGATGGACCTATTTGCCGTTATTACCTGACAAAATTTTATTAAATTTAAAGCAAAAGGCAAGTTTTTATGAAAGGTATGAAATGCAGTCCATACGTCATTCCATACCCTCGATATGTACAAAAGGAGATGGAACAACTGTAATTTTGTACACCTTTCAAGTAACTTTCCGGTGAACTTCTCTACTCTGGTCTGTAGCGTGGTTCGAGGAAACTGCGAATTGTCGTGAGTCTTCGGTATAATTCGTTGCCCCATCGACAAGAGTTTCATCGCGCCTGCCACGACATCATACCATGACTGGCTTTGCGTAGTTTTAACGTAGATTTTCACCCTATTTTTTATTATCGTAGATAAACAATAGAAGCAGTCACTTCACCCGCACGTGACCGTGAGCAGTCGTAAGCCACGTGGTGTCGCTGTGCGTAACGTAGTTCACAACGCTCACGGAAAGACACCACTAAATTGTTGAAAACTGAAGGAATTCGAATTTTCAAGGGATTCTATTAGAGGTTGGGGCTTCAACAGTGACAATCGTTGTAGATGGAAACATCTTACTATCCACGTAACCGTAACAGACACGGTAACAATACAAAAATTGTTTATTGCCGAAAAAGAAGGCCGCAGCGACAATTGAAAAAAAAGACAGATTTCATACAAATTCATTCGAAAAATTGACTAGACAACAATTCTAAAAAAAAAAAAAAAAAAAAAAAAAAAAAAAAAAAAAATGAAGTTGCTCAAAATTTTGTCAAAAAAGTTAATGTGCACAACAATTTTTCGAAAGAGAGTTCTGCACAAATGTTTTAAATAATTTCGAGTCGATCGACGTTTTTTTTTCTTGAAGAATTTAATTAATTTTTCACACTTTCCTATGTAAGGGACATTGGAAAACTAAAACAAGTCGATTATGAGAAAGTTAAGACGGTGCCCGTTTTACCTCCATCTCCGCTACTAGTTTTTTTTTTTTTTTTCACCTCCAATAATCTAATCACGATGGAAAATTCCATTGGCAGTCAAACCGGTAGCCTTGAATCATCTTTCATTCTCTTCGCGTCGTCTTCCTCGACGTTTCTCTTATTTATTTACTTCTCTCTTCGTTTGCACTCGTCCATTAGGCGATTGAGTCCACCGATCGAAACCGCACATCGGGAGGCAGACAGATCCGCCGCAGTGAGAACTCTCTTGTGTGACGGATTCGCTAATTCGATTTGAAGATTTCCCCGATATCTAAATCCTGTTACGGAACCCCGAATGGACTGACACGGCTATACCACTCTGCGGAGATCGACCGCCGAGAGCTCTCTTCGTTACCGCTATATCTTACTGCCATATGTGTATACGACGAGATCTATAGCGAACCCCCTGAGCTTTTGCGATTCTTGTCTCTGATGTTTCTTTCTATATCTAACCGTAAGGATAATCCGAATAAATTTCTAACGCCCCGTCGGGCTTCGAGAAACCTTCAAGTCTCGAAGAATTCCGAAAACTTTTGCACGAGGCGACGAGCCAGTCACACGTGCTCTCTTTTCCGCTGGCGATCAGTGGAATTTCACAGGTAACATAGTCTTGGTTTAAGAAAAAAATTAAGACTATTTCCGCACTGGTATCAAAATGCTGTTGAATCAACTGAAAAATCGGGAGGACCAAATTCATATTTGGTTGATCGAACAAAATAGTATTGATGCAACAAAAATATTTTGGTGGAATGATCAAAAAAATTGTCGAACTAATCGATATTTTAGCTACGTCAAAAAAAAATATTTCAACGCCCCTACCCGAATCTTTGGTTGATTAAACCGTCTTTTTTGTCAGTGCGACAAGAAAAGTGTTTCGCTCAATTTTTTTGGTGCCTATAAGTCGTATTATTAATCCCATATGCCTGATTATTCGTACCGGTATTGTGATCGTGTGAAAAAATGTCAAGCTCGAATATTATAAAATTGTAGGAGAAATTCCTATTTTTTTTTATATTTTCAATTGTTTTATACGAAATATTTCGTATAGCTTGTGATTGTTAGTGCAATATTCTTATCCTCTCGGTCCGGAGTTTCCGCGGTGATTGTAAGGGTCGTGCGGTGCAAGCTGCGACGGTACGCGGTACAAATGAGAGACCAAAGAGGGAAAGGGACGACGAGAGGGCTCGAATTAAGTCGTGCGGTCGCGACGTTGGCCCCGGGAATTCTCGAGGAGAACGTTGACTTTGGAGCTGTGGAGGACTCTGTTCCGAGCCGAGACTCGCTGCGGGTCGGGCAGCTGTGCCGTGTGAAACTCAGACGACGACGACCTTAAGCTCTTCCGAATAGTTCTACACACCAAGCCAAGGGAGAGGGAGAACCTCTCCACAATAGGAACGGGCCCCGATAGTACGCCGACCGGGACGGAGAGAGAAAGAGAGTTCTCTCGTTAATGTGATCCAGTTACATCGTAACTTTGCGAAACAACTAACAGACATTAATACCAAGCAGTAAATCTATTCGACTACCATGAAGTTTCGCACGTGTGCGATATCGCTCTACGACAAACTGAAGATTTTCGTGGACATTTCGCAAAACATGTAAAACATAATTGATAACAAGTTTGACAAGGTTATATTGGCTCCTCGATGAAACTTTGTCAAAACTTAATTTTTATCAACAGGCACATCTTTGAAGACAAAAAATTGATTTCAAGTTTTGTTACCCACTGAGTCTTTCACATCGCCGCAACCATTCAACCCTCAATGCACCACATTTGTCACGCTGGTGAAAAAGATATTTTTAAAAATATCTTCGTAATTTTTAATTCTACAAATTCTCGATCAATTTGACAGATAGTGATGCATCATAACGAAAGTTTGTCGAAAAAAATTTCATAATTTTTCGTTTTTCTGTTCAGGTGTGAACATTTTTAAAGTGGAGTTATCAAGAGTGACATTTATTACGTCGAATATTTTAAGTAGGAAAAAGTTCCGGCTAGATCAGATAAATATTTTTGTTTGGCAGAAAAGAAAGGCTTCAGAGTTTAAACTGCTGAAATGTGATGCAATGTTTGATCAATTATGAATTGGATGTACCAGTGATTACTAGATTTTTTAAATTGAAAACAGATATACCTTGACAAAATACATATTATTAGATAAAATATTATTATTATTATTATTATTATTATTATTATTATTATTATTATTATTATTATTATTATTATCATTATTATTATTTTAACAGGTACCTGGTCTGCTGGTCATGCCGCCAGGCCGGGATCAGGGTGGAGGGGCGGCTGGGGGCGGCGGCAACAAAGGCCCCTCGTCCCTGTTTATCCTTAGCGAGGATAACTGCATACGTAAACACACCCGTTTCATAATCGAGTGGCCGCCCTTCGAGTACGCCGTCCTAATCACCATCATCGCAAACTGCGTTGTACTCGCCCTCGAGGAGCATCTGCCCAAGCACGACAAGACCATCCTAGCCCAGAAGCTCGAAGCAACGGAAATCTATTTTCTTGGGATTTTCTGTGTCGAAGCGAGCCTCAAGATCCTTGCACTCGGCTTCGTTCTCCATCGTGGCTCTTACCTTCGCAACATCTGGAACATCATGGACTTTTTCGTCGTGGTAACCGGGTGAGCGAATCCAAACTTTTTTTCTATTTCATTATAGACAAAAAAAATCAATTACACCGATCGATTTATGTCGATCTTAAAAAAAAAAAAAAAAAAAAGAATATATAGGGCAGACGAACCATCATTTTCCTCTATTTTTTCCGTGAACATTATTTTATACACAAATATTCATGGTCGAATTTATTCATTCAAGCATGTTCTACTCGATACGTATAGCCGCGATGAAATTTACCAGCAGAATCTACGGTAGCGTCTACCCTGTGTAACGAAAATATATGTATATATAATATGTGTACACTCTACATCGTTCCTGATCCTGCCGCCTACCCTCTTCGAAAACCCCGATGATCCCCGGTACTTCGTTAAAAATTTTTATCTTATATGGCCAGACCAATTAATTATACAGACCGTTCAATTATATCATCGTTATTCGTGGAATGAAGTGCAGAACAATTGAAGAGCGAACATGTGACGTGCCGTCAAGAAAAGGGCACTCGGAGTACCTATGCTCGAGTTTCTATGAATGCACGATGTAACGTTCGATTATTGACATGCCCGCGTTTCCAATCGAACCGACATTTTTTTTTTTTCTTCGCAAATTCATCATCCACTCTTTAGTAACTCAAATCTCCACGGTGGGTTTTCCCTCTTCAACTACCACAATCTTCGCATTTCCGGGCCAATGATTGTGACGATAACGAAGGTGAAAAAAAAAAAATTGAGGGGGAACGTTGATAAGAGAAAAAAAAAAGGCAAAATCAAGGCAGGAGTTTTATAGGCTCGATGAAAATTTAACACCTGTGCCACAAAACAAAAATACCATCCGCCCACTCTAACTTTAAGTAGGAGTTAAGGCAGTGACCGGCGAGCTGGCCGTTACTTGTGATACGGAGTGAGAGCTCGGTCAGCCACCGCCTCCTCCGTCCTTCATGTCCGCTTACCACTTAAGTACGCTAGCCTAGGATTAAGGGTTGCGCGCGAATCGTCTTTCGTGGGCACATAGATTCTATAGTCGATCCTTGGATTAGGTCGATGACCGTGTTCGCCGAAACAAACGTGGACGTCGACCTCCGTATGCTACGTTCCTTCCGGGTCCTCAGACCGCTAAAGCTGGTTTCGAAAATTCCAAGTGAGTCAGTCACAGTTCTGAGACAAAAAAAAAATTAATTACAAAAAAAAAAAAAAAACACCAACAGTTATCTATATCAGAATATATCTAAAGAGAGTCCGAATAACACTAGGATTGTTTAGTTTGTTTATTGCCTCGCTTTTCACTTTCTTCTTTTTTTTTTTTTTTTTTAATTTCATCTGTTACCGTTATTACAATTACTACAATTATTTAGTCGACTAGTCTTTCGTTTTGTGTGTTCGTCCTTCCTTAACTCGGAGTGCAGAGCAGAAATTTAACCCCATTTATCGTCCGTCTGTTTATTAAGCTGTCGTTTTTGTGGGTCTAACACTAAACCACTTGCTAATTATAACTGTGATTAAGACCACTAGGGGCTGTGTCGGTGTCTTAGACGAGTTGAATAATAATCATACTAATAGAAATTAGAACAATTACGATCGTTTATCAACTACTATACGGTACATTGTACTACAGTGTCTCTCTTAGAGAATTTGAAAGTTAGCCTAGAGCCCTGATATTATTACGGTGGAAATAGAAGAGTGGTGGATGGAACTATAGCTACAGCCACTTATTATATAATGCGTAAGAATGTTGGAAAAATAATAGGGAGGGAGTTGGTGATACATCGTCTGGCTAAAATCGAATTGGTGTATTTTCCGTGTTTATCGAACACGTAAAATACGTCCCTCTGATTTTTGTCACCCGATTTATTTTGTGTCTAGTGAATATTTTTATTTTTAATTAAAAAATGTGCGTATCTTTATTGAAAATTGATATCTTCTAGAGTGATATCGTTGCCAGAACATCAATTCTAAACATAATATGCCGTTTTTTTTTTTTTTTTCATCCTATTATTACAAACTTCTCTTACATAGGGTACGTAGTATGGAGTTTATACGTCTAGATATTCGTGTACTTGTATTACATACTTGACACAAACATGACATACATCAACATCGCCTATACACACGCATTTATGTACACAGTCCTGAGAGAGTCTCTCCGCTATAATGTACAACTATATTTAGCAGTCTCTATATTTAGATACAACACTGAATAATATAGTTGACTATACATTGGTAAATACGTGTTCTAGAGATGTAACGTATTCCGTGAGCCCGTGTTTGCTAGAAATCGTACTTAGGCACCTGAACCCACCCTTCCGCGAGCCCGCCAACCCTTCTTCTCCTCCTCCTCACGCCCCCCCCTCCCTTCCTCTTCTCTATCCTCTCGGTCGCTCTCTCTCTCTTTCGCCCTCACCTCCTCCAGCGACCTTCGACCTCGAGCACCAACCCAACGCCCGACGACCCGTCTGTTCATAGGATATCTTTCACACCGACGGAAACTTAGCGTTAATAGTACGGATACGACGACCGTATAGATGGATGCTGCAACGGTGTGATTTTTTTTTTTCACAGGCGAGCGGATTACGAGATTGGACATAAATATCGATCGGATCAATCAATGGCTTCTCCACTTTTTATTTTACATCTCATGGTTTGTTTTTTTGTTTTGTTTTTTTAGTAACATGAACTTTTTTTCATCACAAATTATTTTGGGAAAAACGCTATGATGAAGAACTATTTAGCGTTTCTCAAATAATGCGGGGAAATGTGTACACGAGGGTTCGGACAGGGGAAAAGTGGGGAACGCCGGTGGTCGGTAATTGACCGCAAATGGGTTAATCCGCTCGCGTATCATTATCGCTCGCGATTATCGCCAGAACTTCGTTATACGCCATGCCGCATAAGTTATCTCGATTATGAGGGCCCGCTGCGAGCGACTGATCCTTGAATAAAAAAAAAAAGATGCATGGCTCGATATGTTTTGCCCTCTAAATCCGTTAATTTTTAAATCGATCCACGAATGGAATTTTCACGTCGATTTTTGTTTAAATTTATGACCTTAACTTCAACAATTACTCAACAGTTACCCACGAGTGTAACGCTTACTTTGTCTTATCCACAATCGCATTATGGTCTCGCAATTGGTGTTGTAACATTTACTTTTTTTCCCCCCTTCAAGATTGACCGGATTTAGAGGATTCAAACGTTATCTTCACGAGCTCTCGGAGAGACTCAATTAGAGCCAAAATCAACGACTGTTGCATATTCATCTTATCTGCAAGTTCAAGAGAGCCACGTTGTAGAAGAAGATTTTAATCCCCGTGTAAAGACAGAGGGGCGAGGGGTAGAAACCCCGGTAGAACGGGTAAAAGTAGCCAAGGGTTGGTCGCGCACCGTTCCAGTTGGATGAGAGACTCGTCGCTGTATACCTACTTAGTAGAGTATACGAGTTCGACGAACGCAACGGGCACCTCGAGGGAGAAAGAGGGACAGCCCTACGACTCGAATCGAGATATAGACATAGATCTAGAAAAAAAAAATGAAGAAGTGAAGGAGAAAAATGTGGCGCGCTTGAAGGCTCGTCACCGCTTAAAGATTGCAGTCTCTTATCCGCATACGATTTAGCGTATGTGAACTTAGAGAAGAACCCCAAGTAGTAACTCCATGTGAAAGGAGAGAAAATAGACTAGTGAAAATATATAAACCCCCATAATTCCCTTCGTACATCAATTACCTCAATTTTTAGCTGCAGTCGTGGCAGTAAAAAAATAATAAGTAAACTGGAATACAGAGATATCTTTAGAATTTATTAGATATGTCATACAGTAGAAGATAATCTAAACGAGAATGCGAGATGAAACAAAAAAAGGAAACTGTGCGGGCTCCCGTTGATTCAAACCCCGATCTCTAAACCCTCTCCCAACCCGACAACAGCCCTCAATTATCCTCTATATAGACCGACTAACCGGACATTAGGCTAGTGAAACTAGTTGCTAGTTTTGTAGTTTAAGTAATTAAGTAGCGAATTAGAGTAATAGAGTAGTAGGTAGTAAAGTGTGGCGGGGTGTGTGTGTTTGGGGCAGGTTCATCACGGCGTTCCCGCAAGGCATATCCCTGGATATGGATCTGCGCACGTTGCGTGCAATACGCGTGTTGCGACCGCTCAAACTAGTCTCCGGCATACCGAGTGAGTAGCGTTTCAATTATTGGCAACAGTCCCAAAAAAAAAAAAAGAAAAAAGAAAAGTGGACCAAGAAGAGAGAAAAAAAAGAAAGCCAGAAATAAAGAGAAAAAGAAAAAGCGTTATGCCAACGAACGGGAGGGAGATAATAGAGCGAGACTCATGACTCGTGGGTCATGAGTCACGTCTATGGCTCTAATCTCTCGGACGTCCAATGATCCTACCTAATTCACTTCCATATTTTTTTTCTATTTTCTCACAGGTCTACAAGTGGTGCTTAAGTCAATCATCAAGGCGATGGCACCATTACTGCAGATCGGATTGCTGGTACTTTTCGCCATCGTGATATTCGCCATAATAGGTCTGGAGTTTTATTCGGGCACCCTGCACAAAACGTGCTACAGCATAGAAGATATCAGTGAGTATCATTTTGTTTTATGAAATATTAAAAAATTTGCTTCATTAACCTTTCAACGGTCAGTGAAAAGATAGCTTGCCATGAAATTTCCATTTTCAGGCATGCATTTAAAAACATGGTTTTCGTATCAGTGGACAGTTGTTAGAATTCTTAGCTGCTAAATTTTTGATTACTATTATTATTATTATGAAATAATAATCCTTATAAAAAACTGGCATTATTGCCAGTGACCGTTTAATGATTTAATCCATTCGATGGTTTATAGCGTTATAAGTAAATGATTTATGGTCACTGAGATAGTGTAGTAAACGGGAGCGTGTCATGTAACTTGTAATCACTGTGATAAAAAAGCTTCCCCGATGCAATACCAATTTTCGCCGTGCTCTACTCAAAATAACGAGACGGGAAGGGGGCTGCGCGCGGCGTCGAATCCCTCGGCGACGTACCCATTACACTAACGTCCTCATTATTATAATTATCGTAATACGTCAGTGGGGCAGGGTCTGCTTTACTGCTCTGCGAGCCAACAAAGAGCACTTTATCGCCTGATAATTTACCCTTTGTTTGCTACCGCAAACGAGTCGAGGGCAAGTGGAGAGATCTCCACGGTTCGATATAATCGATTTCGACCCACCAAGTATCTTCTTCGTACTTCTTCTTTCTATATATATTGCACTGTTCTCTCTCTCTTCCCCCTCTCTGGATTATCGATCCGAGAATACAGAGCGTCATAACTAAGATTAGCCGGCAACTTTATCGTAGTAACGAGGGTATCCGTTCTTGACTTCCACGTGAAACGAAATAGTCGGTTATTCGTAAAAAAAAAATTAAGTTCGCAAATAAGGAAAAAAAAAATTATTCGGATTCATGTGCGCGCATATGCTTGTGCGTCTCGGCAAGAACACACTTTGAAATAAAAAATAAAAAATATTTGATTCTTTTCACGAGAGTACGTTCCATTGGTATGAATATGTTCTATTTACAATTCCAGATCAAATAGTAAAGGAGGGCGATCTGCCAAGTCCGTGCAACACGGATTACAAACCTGATGCACCGCAGGGTGCCCACGTATGCAACCCCAACACCTCGGTCTGCATGGATCAGTGGGAGGGACCAAACAGCGGTATCACCAGCTTCGACAACATCGGCTTCGCCATGCTCACCGTCTTCCAGTGTATCACTATGGAGGGCTGGACTGCCATATTGTACTGGGTAACGGACTGAGATATGTTCCTCAGTGTTGCGAGCTCGTTTATTTGTTGTTTTCTACATTTTTATAAACACCTAAAATTCGGCAAGAATCGTTTGTGTCGGACCGTCGGGCGCACTCAAAGGTTCCGCACGTTCGCCTTGTGCGTCTATCTTTGTCTGTCTCTCGATACACCTACACAATCACTTGCCACGTGTCAGATATTTATATTTATATCATGAATATTGTCAAAATTGTTATTCTGAACGTTTTTTTTTTCTTCACTCAATCGCTTACACTCGTGAATCTTGCTTTCCACGAGTTACATCGCGTCGGGGATCGGCGACGAATCGTACGATACATATCGTCGACGATTTCAAGCGATAACTCTTTATACGTGTCATCTGTTTTTGTTCGTGTGCATATATGTCGTGTACCCCTATTTTGCTTGTGATTTTACGTAACCGTGTTTTTTTCATTATTATGTTTTACCTTCTTATGTTGTGGGAAACAAGATTACTGTCTTGATCGTTCATGAACAATTCGATATTCCACGAATTTTAATGTGTTTTTGTGCGTGCAACAATTGGCATCATTTTTATTATTCGTAAATATTACTACCTGCGTTTTTAACGAGCCTGTGTACGCATCGTATCGCGAAGATGATCAGTTTCATCTTCCGAAGAAGCTAACACTGATGTATATATTGACTTTGCTCAGTATGACACTGTCAGTTTCAACCCTTTTCGATTTATATGTCTCTTGTCTATCTCTGATCTGCCTATACGTTGCGCGTCTATCGATGTTTTACGTATGCATCTCGAGGGACTCAAACTTTGCTCGAGTCCTGTAGCGATCAATTGAATGGAAAAGAAAAATGCTTGTCTTTCCTTTTTTTTCTCTCATTTGTTCTACGTCCCTCGAGGCTTTCTGAGATTCCGAACTCGAGCGTTGTGTGTTCTTTTTCAATAAAATTTTTCATCACCGATACTTGTGTCAATCGATGAATGATTTTTGTCGCACATGTGTTTACAAAAAAAGTTAATCCTTGACGAGTTGAATGTCGATGAAAAATCTTATTAAATATTCGTCCAACGTTCGATTTCCAATAATCCGTGAATTGAATATGAATCGTCTAAGTATAGGGACGACTCTGTTGTCTGCTAATGATGTCCGTCAACGTCGTCTGCTGAAAAAAACCAAATTGTTTCGATATATATATATATATATATATATATATATATATATATATATATATATGTATATGTCATCTGTTTCCATGTGTAATATTGGTGTCACGATAATACGATATTCCCTCGAAGTTTACGAGGTTCTGCTAAATTTTACAGACGAACGACGCTCTTGGCAGCTATTTCAACTGGATATACTTTATACCATTGATCGTCATCGGCTCCTTCTTCATGCTGAATCTAGTTCTCGGTGTGTTAAGCGGGTGAGTGCCACTCTCTCCGAATTCCCCGTCCCCCACCCCCCTCTCAAACCCCCTCCAACCACTATATAATAGTACAACGTTTTTCACCTCATTAATGGCTCAATATGTCGACTACGCTCTTCGATAAAAACGAAAAAGAAAAGTATTGAAAAGCTCCTCTTCGGTCGTCGGGAGCACACGCAAAATCGTCGGCAACTGCCTTCCCCCATCGAGACTCCTCTTCTTCTTTTCTGCCGTCAGGGAGTTTTCTAATGAAAGAACTCGGGTCGAAAGGCGGGCCGAATATCAGAAAGCAAAGAGAAAGGATCTATTCACCACTGCATTCAGTTCCTACTTAAAATGGATCACTCAAGCAGGTTTATAGTTAACGGATCACATTTGTTTATTTTTCGAAGTATCCTCCCCCCAGACCCCCTCGCCCACCTTTGAATTTTTGGTGTCCAGTAAATAACGCCGAGTTACGAGAGTGAGAGCCAGTGCGCCCGGTAATGAAATAGCTGTAAGCTAGAAAAAATTGTCGAATCGAGGTATTCATTATTCGTTCATTCTTCATCACGCAGAATTAATTTGTTTGGAGGATATTATCGAATATTTAGTTATTTTTTAACATCGGTCAACACCAAGGCTATTAAATATGTATTTCTTCTACGTAGGCAAAAAAATAACTTCAAGTGATGTAAAAAAGAAAACCAGTACGTTGTTTTTTACTTGGTGTTTAGTAGTTCTGGTAACAACTTCGCGGCCTTGAATTGTAGGTAAATGATTGATTTATCAGCCGATAAAATCCTCCACACGAAAAACAAAAATGCTTCGAAATATTCTAATCCCAAAAGCCGTAGTGCGCGCATTCCCTCGAAACTCCAAAGCGCCGAAGCTTTTGCAGAGCAAAAAAACATACCATATAAACATAAACCTTGAAAAGCAGGCAAAGCTTTTCCTCGCCTCCTCGCAGCACAGTTATCAGTCCTTTGTACCGCTTGTAGAGAATTTGCGAAGGAGAGAGAAAAAGTGGAGAACCGACAGTCCTTCCTGAAGATGCGTCGTCACCAACAACTCGAAAGAGAACTGAACGGCTACGTCGAGTGGATATGCAAAGCAGGTTAGCGATGAAATGAAGAAGAAAATGTAATCGAGAGTTCGAGAGTATTAGATGTCTAATTGCCGGCCTGTGAGCGTCGTTTCTCTTGGCCCTTCGCTATACTTTTTCTATTAATTACTGACTACATATGCGCTATAAATACATTGAATAATATATAAGCTAGACTACGTAGTCTCGAAGCTCTGCTAGATCGTTAGTTTTAGACGGTTGAATATGTGACTCCAGTACTCACTAGGGAACCGTTCGTCTTTCAGAGGAAGTCATACTTGCCGAGGAGAGGACGACGGAAGAGGAGAAGATGCACATAATTGAAGGTATACACATTAACAGAGATTTATCGCTATTATTAACGAGTCTCACGTATTCACACTCGACTCGATCCATCCGTTACGCTACAGCAAAGTTTCATTTATTTTTGTTTTCATATATATTTTTTTCTTTTATTCACAGCGAGAAGAAGAGCTATGAAAGCGCAAAAGAAGAAACTCAAAAATCTTGGGAAGAGCAAGAGTACAGACACGGAGGAGGAGGAAGGAGAAGACGAGCAGGGTGATGGTGAGTTGTATTTTGCCTGTCCTTTGATTCACGGTCGTCTTGATTTTCCTCGTCTCTTAAACTTAAAGTGTGGCATTTTTTTTTAATCTTGTAATACTATGCAGATCGATGTCATGATATCGATTATGAAAAAGAGAGAAAAAAATGAAAGCAAAAAAACGAGCTAGCGTTTGAATGTGTTTAAGCAATTTTGCCTTTTATTTGTCATTGGATAAATTAAAGCATGAACTTTATCGCGTTCACATAACTCATATATATATATATATATATATATATACTAATCTTCTTGTCGATGCGCCCGGAGTGGGAATTATTATAGAAAAACCATAGCCCTCCTTATCTTGTCAATGAACATTCTAAACACACGCTATCAGATGCTCCTCTTGTTTCAGTGCCTAAGAAAAAACTGAAAGGTAACTACAAATCAGGAATGCAACATTTACTGTAAAGCGTAAAAGGCTAATTTTATATTTTGTCTAACTGGTTTGTGTTTTTGTTGAAACGGTCTTGTGTAACCAAGTAAAAGTGTTGTCTATCGGGCGATTGGATTTATAAAAAATAAAAAAGTCTCTGCATCTCTGCATTTTTTAAACAAATTTTATCATTACGTCACTAATGCACAGAGAAATTATTATAAAATCGCTCTGTACACATCATTGAGTTGACACAGTAAAAATCGTAATATAATCACAGAAATGCGTAAATCGTTTATTAAATTGTCGTGTTGATCCATTGCGTTAAAGTAAGAAGACGCGAGTTGACTAACTGAAAAATGTTGATCGTGTCGCAGTAGCTAGAGTGGTTATTGTATTGATCGCAAACAAAACAACAACAACAACAACAACAACAAAACACAAAATGCAGCAGGCTAATCGACGGAGAGCACACACCGGACCTCGGTAATCTCGGATTTTCCAGAAACTGTGTCGTTTGCAGTAGAGTGCGATGGATACGGGAAAAAAAGAATCATAAGAACGGACCAAGAGAAGAAAAATCTCATCGAGGTGCTCTTCGGATCCATAGGCTTTGTTGCTGCTGATACGTTTGTTGACTTGACCCGTAATATTTGAGATTGAGAAACAAAAACCAAAACAAAATCTACACACAATTGGCGAAACTGCGAGCAATTTGCGTACATTAACAGATTTTCATTTCTCCTAGGTATTGCTTCTGTTGGCTGATAGGGAATATATATGAAATGATTTTTTACTTTGCGAACGAAAACAAAAAAAGAAAAAAAGAACGCTTTTGAAGGCTAACGGCACGCGGCTCCTGGACACCTTGTAATCACAGCATGGAGTATGTCTGCATATTTTATTTATATGTATTTCAGGTGTCGTGCCGCCAGCCTCCATAAAAAAAGAATATGTAACGTTTTTTAATACTTATCGTTTAGGTATGCCCAATGGTGACGGTGGAGCGCTGATTAATGTTTTATTTTTAGCTGAAAGAACCCGCTGTTAATTTAGCTAGCGATGCTAGTTTCTCGAATGTAGTCCACATTAGCATTGTCGAGCGATTGATTAATTGCGTAGCAGTAAATTATTGGAAGACTTTGATTAACCACAAATCCCCCATAGACAAATCCTGAGATATTACATTTATCATTACATGGGCTGTAACGAGAGTCCTCGCGTGAGATCCTTATACGTAAAGTAATCACATAGATAATTTTTATATCGAAACTAGTAATCGAGTACTGCTATAGAGTATATCATAGTGATTCCTGCTTAGTAGTAGGTCCTGAGACCATAGAATAGAAATAGCATTTGGTATTCGGCATTTATCGATAAAACAGTCTACGGAAAAAATAAATCATCTGAGTTTAAAGAATTATTCTTTCGATATCATTCGCCGTAGAAATTCATTCTTACGATATCTTGATTAATGAAGAGAAAAAAGAAAAATTCTGTCGATTTTAGTACATCTTTCATGAAATTAGTATACAGTGAAAATAATTGATTCATTGACGAGTTTTTGCTCCTTTTTCACTGATAGAAATCTTTAAAAAAAATCGACTCCTAAAGAGCGATGTCTATAGTCTCAGCACTGACTTGCCTAGAGTGATAGCTCGCGACGTAAAACAACTGACATACCAGTCTTTCATAATGATAATGATAATGTTGATGATATTTGGATAATTTAACAATGTAATAATCGAAAGATCAATTTTTCGCATTGGTTGCCTGGGCCTCCAATTTGCAAAGAATCAATTTTTTAATTCCCAGCCCCCCACCACACTACCCCTCGAACGCAGCCATCAGTCATCAAACCGAGGATACCGATATACCGCTTTTAACTGAAGACGAGCTCTGTACTTTTGTAGGGTTCTCGAGAGCTTCCTACCTCAGGTCGAGGGTCAGGAACCAGGGTGCCTGCCTGCAATTCTGGCGTGCAGAGAAGAGATTTAGGTTTTGGATACGACACGCCGTTAAAACACAGTCTTTCTACTGGTTTGTCATCGTCCTCGTGTTCTTCAACACTGTCTGCGTCGCCGTTGAACATTATCATCAACCGCAGTGGCTCACCGATTTTCTCTGTAAGCGATTACTTAAAAAAACACCTACACGTACTCTCAAAAAAACAGAAAATATTTTACTATACTATATAATTCTTTGAGGAGACCTCTTTCTAATTTTGTGAGAGTAATTGTATTGCCTTAAAGAAACATATTCTGTAGTCAGTTGTAGCCGATTTTATAGTTACAAAAAAAAATAGAAACTTTTTTTTATGAGTAATGAATGATCATGGATTGACAATTGATATTTGTGTTGCAGTTTACACCGAGTTCGTGTTCCTCGGACTCTTCATGTGCGAGATGTTCATAAAGATGTACGCGCTGGGTCCCCGGATCTACTTCGAGTCGAGCTTCAATCGATTCGACTGCGTCGTTATATTGGGATCGATATTCGAGGTGATATGGTCGGCGGTGAAGTCCGGCTCCTTCGGCCTCTCCGTCCTTCGTGCCCTACGACTTCTCAGGATATTCAAGGTCACCAAGTACTGGGCCAGCTTGAGGAACCTCGTGATCTCTCTGCTCAACTCAATGCGCAGTATAATATCTCTCCTCTTCCTGCTCTTCCTCTTCATTCTCATATTCGCCCTACTCGGCATGCAACTTTTCGGCGGACAGTTCAACTTTCCGTCTGGCACGCCACCAACCAACTTCAACACGTTTCCCATTGCGTTGCTAACTGTCTTCCAAGTGAGTATTTAAAATAAACCCGATAGTACGATCGTGAAGGAGATCAGGAGATCATTCATCAAAAAATCACCAGTTGCTTCTGCAACTCATCATGAACTTAATAGATTGGCTTACAGATCGAACAGTATTTTTGAACAATTTTTCTTTTTTCATTCACTCCAAAGATCCTGACCGGCGAGGACTGGAACGAGGTCATGTACCAGGGCATCGAATCCCAGGGTGGCCACAAGAAGGGAGGCATGATCTACTCGCTATACTTCATTATCCTCGTACTCTTTGGCAACTACACCCTGCTGAACGTCTTCTTGGCTATCGCCGTCGACAATCTGGCTAACGCTCAGGAGTTGACTGCGGCCGAAGAGGGACAGGAGGAGGAGGACAAGGAAAAGCAGCTGCAGGAGCTTGAAAAAGAAATGGAAGCTTTGCAGTTGGCGGGGGACGGTAGTGCGCCCAAAGTGGAGATATGTCCGCCTAGTCCGACGGCAAACTTGTGAGTATTGTCGCTCATTTACCCGTTTCTTTTTACCGATCAACGTAATATATGCTAAACTTTTTTTTCTTCTATCAGCAAAAGTGGGAAAGGCGGAAAACAGGCGTCCGAAGAGAAGAAACAGGATGACGAAGACGACTCGGGACCAAAACCAATGCTGCCATACTCCTCCATGTTTATACTATCTCCGACAAACCCGTAAGTAAAACAAAACAAAATGTACTATTTTGCAAAATTATTCCTGCGTACGTGGAGGCAGAATATAAAAATGTTTTTCATGTTTGTTTTGCAGTGTAAGAAGAGGAGCCCACTGGGTCGTGAATCTAAGATACTTCGACTTCTTCATCATGGTCGTAATATCGTTGTCGAGTATCGCACTGGCTACGGAGGATCCGGTGGACGAACATTCGCCGAGAAATAACATATTGAACTATTTAGATTACGCCTTCACGGGTGTATTCACGATAGAGATGCTTCTCAAGGTCGTTGATCTGGGAATCATACTCCATCCCGGCTCGTACCTCCGCGAGTTCTGGAACATAATGGACGCAGTGGTCGTTATATGCGCGGCGGTGTCGATCGGCTTCGACATTAGCGGTAGTTCAGCGGGACAAAATCTTTCGACTATAAAATCGTTGAGAGTGTTGCGAGTGTTGAGACCATTGAAAACAATTAAAAGAGTGCCCAAACTAAAAGCAGTGTTCGATTGCGTTGTGAACAGTTTGAAGAATGTCATTAACATTCTCATTGTGTATATATTGTTCCAATTCATTTTCGCTGTGATTGCGGTGCAGCTATTCAACGGCAAGTTCTTCTACTGCAACGACGCGAGCAAATACACGTTGGAAGATTGCCAGTGAGAACATAATCTTATATATATTTTGCAAAGTTGTTTGTTTGTTTGTCCCAATTTTCAAGAATCCAGGGAATCCCCTTAGGGGGTCTCCTAGACCCTTTCCCTTTCACTTCTGGTTCAGGAAACTCATACCGACTTGAACGATGAGATTTTCAAACGGAAAGTGACGTGTTTCCGGTAAATCTCCGGAAATCTAAGTGTCCTATTGCTAAATGCCATAGTCCATAGCGAGGTCGTGTAAATAAGTCTGCTAGTAAATAAATAAGACTTTCAAGCTCTGCGAGCATCCAGGAAAATTTAAGGGGCTTGTATATAACTAATTGTTTGATATCTGTCTGTTCAGGGGAGATTTTTTCGTCTTCGAGGACGACGCGTTACTGCCAACAGCGAAAAAGAGATCGTGGCAACCGCAGAGCTTTCACTACGACAACGTAATGGCGGCAATGCTCACGCTATTCGCTGTACAGACTGGCGAGGGCTGGCCGCAAATTCTTCAGCACTCGATGGCAGCTACACACGAGGATAAGGGTCCTATTCATAATTTTCGAATAGAAATGTCCATATTCTACATCGTATACTTCATCGTATTTCCATTCTTCTTCGTCAACATCTTCGTTGCTTTGATCATCATCACGTTTCAAGAGCAAGGCGAAGCGGAACTGCAGGACGGCGAAATCGACAAAAATCAGGTACATTCCGTTTTATGTCTTTCATAACCGGTAAATTGACCGGTAAAATTTACCACGATGGTTAAATAATGTGCCTCTCATTTTATTCACAGAAATCCTGTATAGACTTCACGTTAGGGGCAAGGCCTCTCGAGAGGTACATGCCGAACAAACGAAACAGTGTAAAGTACAAAATTTGGAGGATAGTAGTATCGACGCCATTCGAATACTTCATAATGATACTCATCGTTCTTAACACACTTCTACTCATGATGAAGGTAAGCATTCTTTAACATATATTATCTATACATTGACAATAATCAATTAGTAATGTTCTTTTCTTCGAGCCCCTCGTGTAACGAGCTAATAACACGCGAGAAAAGAAAGAAAGAAAGAGCAGTATACAAAGCTTCATGATTTCACAGTTAATTCATACATTATGTATCTTCTCGCTCGTTCTTTGTTCTTTACTCGCACAACCCCTCTTACTTTCCCCTACTTGATACTTGATACTAACCCCCCACCCCAACCGACCCCTTTTTTATTTTTATCAACAAATCCCTACTTAAATTTTTGGCAATTTTAACCAATCGAAAAAGAGTTGTACCTTCGTTTTTGACCAGCATTCGGATTATAAGATTTTTTCAAAATACAAGGGTCCGCATTCGGGATATAAAAAAAGAAAATATCTCTAACATGATTTGATATACTGTTTTTATGATACTATATATAAAAGTTCACTCGTCGTATATGAATAACGGATATGTTTGTACAAGAGATTCGTTGTATTTGCCTGCATATTCACTTGTTCTCTGTATAATACTATTGTGGTCCCAAGGTTTGTCTCTGTCCGGAACACACACAAACAGCAATCCCATGTTTATACTGTTATACATCCCTAAGATCAAAAAGGACCTATTATTTATTATTTTTATCCTCAATTGTATTTCCGAGCTCCACAAAACTCCTTCGTAATAATTTGACCGCGAACTATGAGCATTAAAAGAAAAATCAAAATTGACCCTTCAAAATAGAAAAAAAAGCTTTAATTATCGTAAACTACGCGCATTTAGTCGCATTTTAACCAAGTGCCTCATTCCATTGTTGCATTGTTCCCTTAGAACGAAAAAAGAAAAATGAAAGGAAACGACAAATTCGATTGCCAAATTTCCTCTTACGGGAAGAAGTAGACGTGCGAACATTTGGAAGCTTTTCTCACTCTTTCGTTTACCGTATTAGATGAACTTTCAGTTATTAGATGCTCCTGCGTCCTTTCTCTCTTTCTCTCTCTCTCTCTTTCACGCTCATCCTCTCTCTCTGGCTCTCTATATCTCTCAAACTCTCAACCTTTCAATCTCAATCTCTCTCTCGCAATCTCTCTGAATCTCTGAATCTCTGAATCTCTGAATCTCTGAATCTCTGAATCTCTGAATCTCTGAATCTCTGAATCTCTGAATCTCTGAATCTCTGAATCTCTGAATCTCTGAATCTCTGAATCTCTGAATCTCTGAATCTCTGAATCTCTGAATCTCTGAATCTCTGAATCTCTGAATCTCTGAATCTCTGAATCTCTGAATCTCTGAATCTCTGAATCTCTGAATCTCTGAATCTCTGAATCTCTGAATCTCTGAATCTCTGAATCTCTGAATCTCTGAATCTCTGAATCTCTGAATCTCGGAATCTCTGAATCTCTGAATCTCTCTACCTGTGTTTCTCACCCCCTGAAGTACAATCGGCCTATCACTCTTTCTCATCCGATTGCATGGCTAGCATCGTGTCCTTGTTTAATTGTAGCTCTTCATAAAAATCCTGTAATGGAAAGGAAAACTAATAGATGTTCCGCACCTCACATTGAGCGTTCAATTCTGCACCTATGCCCGAAAAAAAAAATTTTACCCCGAACTTGGAGACTAATGCACAAAATATTCGTATTTCCAATCTTACTAAGTTAAAACGGTGGTCACTTTTTGGGAAGCGGTAGCGATTTTTTAATTAACTTCAAAAAGAATTGAAAAAGAAAAGAAATGAATCAATGTTTGTGCATTACTCTATACAAACCTCATTTCGATATTAAACAAAAATTGATCCAATTACACCCGCAGCATCGACGACAATAGTGTCGTGTAATGTGCGCTTCGAGGTCGGCTTTGACTTGACTTGACTGTAAAAAGACGAAAAAAAAAATCCATACACACATCTACGTTCATTTAACGAACGTCGCTGACGCTGCCATTAATCGGATGACAATGGCTGTTATAAAATTATATATTTGCTTGCGACAACACACACAGAGAGAACGTTTATCTGTCGAATCTCATGCACACGCACCGCACAAGGTTTATGAGCACAATAGCATGTGCGGTTTACAAACACCTTAAACCCAATTTCGTGTCATCGAGACAAGTCGTGGACCTTTCAAATTCATCCATCTCGCCTCGTGCTGTCGTACGACGTGAACCTGTAATTTTAATAGGAGAGAAAAAAATTACAATCATAGTAACAAGTATTACAATATCCTTGACATTGTTCGCTATCGAAATCTTCCGTCCTTGCTGTGCAAACTTTATCAATCGATAATTGTACACTTGTTTGTTTTGCGACTATTATCCCGAGCTTTATTGTACACCACTATACCGTACGAGCCGTACGAGTCCAAGTTTCACGCTCTATAACGAACCGGTAAATCCATGATTTCTTGTCACGCGAAACGCTCGCTACAAACTTATTGTTTCAAGGTTCTCTATATGCACCGCGCTCATTGCGACAGCACGAAACGCGCGAAGCTTCCACGCATTGTAATATGAAAAAGAAATGCATATATATATATATACACATATATATACAAAGCCTCACATAGCACACGTGCAAAGCTGCGTGTCCCATGCTGGCTGCTCGCAGACGAATACTATGCTACTGATTCCTATAGTAATCAGAAGAAAGGAAAAATCACAAAAAAAAAAGACGATGGCACGAACATTTCTTTGAATGTTATGATCCTATGTTTTTGCACGGGGCGTTCGCACGATATACGAAATACAAGAACTTCCTGAAGACGATCTTCCACGAGACCAAAAGTGCCTCGAAATTAAAAATGCTTTTCTATATATCAACTACGAAGGAACACAAGGGTGTATCCAACATCCTTTTACATGTTAAATGGTGCGGGATACGACCTTCTGTATCGCAGCAGTCGATATATCTGCACCCAGATTCCAAAAAAAATAATTATTCATTTGTCGTTGAAAGTAACCCCGCATCGTCTCATTAGACCCCATAGCTCGTTCCTTTCGTGATTTTCATCGAAAATTCCTTACATCGTTCATCAATAATTTAACGGTAAAAAAAAAATTGCAGTTTCATTGAGTTTCCAGACACCAGCTAGCTATTTCTTTATCGAGAAAATATTCAAGCGTATCGGTGACGAGGACGCAGCCACGCGGAGATTTTTACTAAAAGAAGTGCAGCCCCTCGTCGCCGGTTCGTCGAGGAAAATCCTATAGTTGCTCATGATATTTCCATATATAATTCTTACAGACATTATAGAAAAAACACGATGCGGCAATATCGCCTAAACGCACGCGACTTGTGCATACGGTACAATCGTCATCCATACTATACATACCTTCCACAAATAGACGCTGATAATAATTATAGCAGCTACATAGATCCACACTAGATTGAACCCGTACTCGAACTCCACCTCCCACGTATACATGTACTCGTTAGGCGGAAAAAGTGGTCACGGAAAAAAAATCAACGTCAAGAACTACAAAAAAAAAAAAATATATCGAATACCGATAATTATTGAAAATTTTAATTACCACACTATGCGCCGACATGGCAATTATTTTTTTTGCCTCTGGCCATTTTTTTCTATGTCCCACTCTCTAATATACAAAAAAAAATCTATTTATATTATTGTAGAATCAAAAAGAAAGATATATAAACCACACATACGTACACACATAGCCGCACGTAAAACACACATTCCTCGTACGATAGACAGGTACGATGATACAGTATATACACCCGCTAAAGATAACGTTAAAGACAAAGACGACGAGTCGAGCCAATTTTTTCCTTGCGATTTGGGTATGAAAAAGTAATGAAAAAAGAAAAAAAAAAATCGTGAATAAATCTTATCGTCGACACGTAGGCTTGTATGTCCGTATGTATGTCTGTCTGTCGGCCGTGTGTTTGTCAGTGTGTGCATTGCAGTACCACCAGCAGAGCGAGGTGTACAGGAAAACACTGAAGTACTGTAACATATGCTTCACCGGGATGTTCTCCGTCGAGTGCATTCTCAAGATCGCCGCATTCGGCCCCAAGGTATGCTCCACTTCCCCAAATGACAACAACAAAAAATCCCTCTTCCGGCAGGGCTCTTAAACGAGCTCGGCTCATCCCAAAGAGAGTTCGGTTATCCGTCGCGTTTCTTCCATTCGTATTGGCGTTGATATTCAAGTTTTTTTGTGATCGACTTACTTTAAACGAAGCGATGAGTCTCGCGTTCAACCGATTTTTAAATCGCCGAGTTTCGACCTACCAAAACTTATACATTTTCTTAAGCTTTTTTTTCTTAAATATTAACGTGATTATCTATCAATTTATATTGAATGAGGAAACGTGACAAACCGCTTCTCAAACAGGCTGGTAAGTCTCGCTTATTAGAGAAACACATAGAGCGTTTGCCTAAAGGAATCGCTGCTACACAAACAATATAAACTATATATATATATATATATTCAATTAAATATTTTCGCGACATTATAATGGAAATTGACATACTGTTATAGTGAATTTCAAGCCAATTCATGTCCTTCGAGGGACGTGATGCACACACACACACACACACCCACACACAATTCGCTAAAGAATTTTCAAATTCGCCAGAGATCGGATGGCAAGCTTTCGTTACAAAGATTATATTT
This sequence comes from Amblyjoppa proteus, assembly GCA_963922035.1. Taxonomy (NCBI): domain Eukaryota; kingdom Metazoa; phylum Arthropoda; class Insecta; order Hymenoptera; family Ichneumonidae; genus Amblyjoppa; species Amblyjoppa proteus. The sequence continues at coordinate 7,503,699 of OY998228.1, read as the reverse complement.
TTTTACTTCGTTAAAAGTAATCGTCGGTTGCGAATCGATCGATTATTACGAACAAACAAAAAATACGTTACTACACATACCTTACACGCAGACACAAATGATAAATTAAAACGCATTCGATACATTAATCGTTACGAAGAATCGAACACATATTCACATATTATTTTTTTATTTACTTTATTATTGTTATATTTTTTTTTATATCTCGCTATATCCAAGATCTGCCCACCTTTCTTTCGCTCTTAAAATTTCGTGCTACAATATCTATTTATATCCAATCTCTGCCTATATTTATCACTACCCCCATTTCTTTATGATTTCGACTTTGTTATTGGGCGAGTATGATCCATACGTTATAAAAAAAAAGTTATCGAAAAAAAGAATATCAATAAGAAGAAGATGACGAAGGAAGAAGTACCCCACGAAGTTCCACGCACCCGCATGATATCCGCCTCTTGCATCCGCACGCATTCACTGCACGTGACATGTTTTTTAATAATCCTCGCATGTGAGAATATAATAATCACTAGTGACTGCGTATATGGGCTGACAAGTGATGACAATGAATATTTATCATGATGACGATGAACGATTTTTGCGATTACAATCGAAACACAATATCATACGGCGATCTATGAGCCGGTTATTTACGTTTCGTTCCCGCATGTTGTTTATCGTATCCAAAGTGCATCTTATGATCTCTGACACTCTTGACCCCGTTGCGATGACCGGATGACAAAAAAAAAAAAAAATGTATCTAGCATACGTTACAGTTTATAAGCGATTAACGACCGTTTGTCCACTCTGTGATAGATTGGTTAGACTTGCTAGGTTCGCTGGAGGATCGAAACTCCCGAAATTCGACGATGGGATTTTTTTCTTTAAGACTTTGCGATGCACGATTTACCGAGCAAAAGATAACCAATTATTCCTGCTGGTGTGAGAAAAGGCATTCGTTGTGTAATTCATTGGCACGGCAAATGATAACGCTTGTCCCAGTAAATCGTGTCGTCGACGAAGACGATGGATGGGCGAGGATTAAAAAAGAATCTAAATGATCAAAGGGTCGATCATAGGGGGAATGAAGAACGCTCCCGTCGGCCCATCCTCCCATGTAAATGCACGTGTATATTTCTTTTCTATATTTATATCGTTACGAGAATATAAATGTAGAAGGGATGCATAGAGGGAAAAAAATAAAAATAAAGAGGCTCGTAACATCGAAGGGTTGAGGATTACCGGCGTTTTAAAATTGACGATCGACTACAACAGGCAACAGACAAATGGTTTGGCCTATGCTACGTCTCTGTTGGGTGTATTTTGTAGTATCACGAGGCGCCGCCAGTTCTATTGGACAGCTTGACCTTCGTGAACATGGTCGTCACCCTACTTTTCTTCATTGAGTGCATCCTTAAAGTCATCGCCTTCGGATGCAAGGTACAAAAAAGCCTTTACTCACTAACTCCACTCTATCTCACACGTATATAACGTCACTTGGATTTCGTCGAACGGTCAACGGATTTAAAAAAAAAAAAAATGGATAAATACAAGAGTAAAAATTCACGAAGCGATGGAATTACAAAAAAAAAAAAAATGACTTCAAACATTTAATCACAACGAGAAACAATTGTTTCTTGCAAAGTGCAAAAATATATTGGAGTTGTGCAACGTGTCAACGGAGATGCTTTGGTAGTAGTGAGAAATTCTTGGAAAGGGTCGAATCTCATTGCATTCACATATCTATTGGCTTTTATTTATAGCGAGTATGAACTCGATTACATTTGTAAGAAAAATTTAGCTTAAAAAATATGATTAAAGTAGAGGCTTCGAGAAACTCTAATCGTATCTATCTCCCGCTGTCTCACACTGTTTACTACTACTTGCCACTATATATATATATATATATATATATATATATATATATATATATATATATATATATATATATATATACATATATATCACGGAGTATCTGATCGAAAACCCCGGAAATCGAGAAGAACTCTTTCTACTAGCTGCTTGCAATGACCGGCATGTTCCTGTAGATATTTAGTAGAGTGATCCCGTCACTTTTAAAACAACATAGTCGATCATCGATTACCTTACGAAACGAACTAATTGTTATATTTCATTAGTAATCTATACGCATCGGCAAATATCTATGTATATCGCTATTGGGACACAACAAGCTAGGATATGCACCAAAAAAAATCGCCACACATTGACGTCGCGCTCACAAACTATATACTGTTACAATTCATTATTATTATTATTATTATTATTATTAGATAAAATATTAATAATAACCTCCATATTTTTGCTACATGTTTTACATGGCATTTGATAATCGCGCACACATCTTATTGAAAACACACACACACACACACACACATATATTTACACAAGCACACACGAACGCACGCGCGTATCGGCATTAGGTCTTGGCGACCGTGCCGTATGCGCTTTTTTCAATATGCAGAATATACTCTTATATAGAGGTAGAGAGCATACTTTTATACCCGAGCTATTCTGAACGCAACTAGAGGAATTGTCCCGTAAAACTTCACGATAGAAAAAAGAAAAAGAGTTTCACATATACGAGTTCGCACATCTTCAATGTTATATGTGAAGCTACGACGTTTATTATTTACTTGAGTTGAGGCATTCGCGGAATTTTTTAATTCCGGAGAAAAGTTTGCTAGCAGCCTTCAGGATAGCTCCAACCTCGCCAGCGAGCTGTTTTTTATTAATCACCATTATTCCGCTCGGGCAGAACTTCTTCAAGGATCCTTGGAACACATTCGACTTCATCACGGTCATCGGTAGCATCGTGGACGCTCTAGTTGTCGAATTCGGGGTACGTGGATCGCCGCTCACACATTTTTTTTTTTTTTTTAATAGTTATATCTAGATCCTATTGTTCTGGCAAGAAGTGAAACATATATTGAACAGATATCTTTCCTAACGCATCCAGGTAAAGTCCCACTTTTTGTTCCTGTGAACTGAGCGCAGAAAGGCACTTTTGCGCATCGCGTGCAAGAAAAATACTGCACATGCGTACAAACGCAGTATGGTCTTTTTTTCATACTACTGTTAGAAAATATCTTTCTGCGCACACTTCCCAAAAAAGAAAAGCGTGATTTTCGTGAATTAGGAAAAATTATGTGAATGGCAGGGGTGTAGAAAGAGGAATCCTGGCTCGTGCGAATGCCGCATTTTCACACTTGTCAAGAACTCCCTTTCAACGCTTTTGCCATAGAAATAACTATTGTAGAAAAAAATGGATTGTTCTCTTTATAGCTTCGTTCATGCATCGTGCGTACTCTGCAACGAATGGGAGTCGCGTCAATCGCGATCGTAACACGATGCACGCTCGAAGCCCATACTGATCAACGAGATGAAATTATCACTTTGTTTGTTTAAGTGTAATTTTCTTTGTCCCCTACAGGAGAACTTCATCAACGTTGGCTTCCTCAGGCTATTTCGTGCCGCCAGACTGATCAAACTTCTCAGGCAGGGCTACACTATACGAATCCTACTATGGACCTTCGTCCAATCCTTCAAGGTAAAAAAAAATGACATCGTCGCAGAATTCATTATCATTTTTATTTGTTACAACAAAAATGACACATAAATTTGGATTGTTTCAGGCGCTGCCTTACGTCTGTCTACTCATAGCCATGCTGTTTTTCATCTACGCTATCATCGGCATGCAGGTACGATTTCATCGACAACATAACAAAAAAACCATTCATCGTATGAAAGAAACGAAAAAAAGCCCCTCGATGCCATCATAATTTACGACGCGTATGGAATTCACGGTCAAACGCCAGAAAGATATTTGAATTTGGTGAAATTATTGGCAGGTTTTCGGAAATATAGGAAACGATTCGGCAACGGCGATCGAACGTCACAACAACTTTCAGTCCTTCTTTCCCGCGATTATGTTACTTTTTCGGTGAGAATAATGAAATAGAAATGTCGAAAGACAGGTAGGGATTTGAGGCGCAGATTGTAAACGTAAGCTAGAATTTGATCGGTATACTAGAAGAAAAAAAAACCCTTGTAGAAGTATTGTCGAGAAACGCGTTTCTGTATTTATTTTATGACGCTCGATTCTCCCATTTATAAATGTCTCCTGTGCTTCTTGTAACTAATGCTATTGGCTTTTGCCCTCGGGCTTCGACTTTTACTCCCAAGGTTTTTGGTAACATCGCACTCGATCCGGAAACGTCGATCTACGAGCACAACAATTTCCAGAGCTTCATTCAAGGTCTGATGTTACTATTTCGGTGAGTATTGCTCGCAAATTTGATCGTAGAATAAACGTTCTGTACAATCACGCTTTGCTTCAGTTTTCGAATTTGTCGTATAAAGCTCGATCTATTCTATTTCGATTGGAGTGGACATTTCTTTTTTTTAACCTAACAAATTCTTTTTGCAGATGTGCGACGGGCGAAGCATGGCCAAGTATAATGCTGTCCTGCATAAAGGGCCGCGACTGCGACGCCAAAGTGAAAAAACAAGAGCCCGAGGGGTGCGGTTCAAACCTCGCTTACGCTTACTTCGTATCGTTCATCTTCTTCTGCTCGTTTCTCATGCTGAATCTGTTCGTCGCCGTAATCATGGACAACTTCGACTACCTCACCCGTGACTCTTCGATTCTGGGTGCTCACCATCTCGACGAGTTCGTTAGAATATGGGCCGAGTACGATCCAAATGCAACGGGAAAAATTCACTTCACCGAAATGTACGATATGCTGAAGAACATGGAACCACCTTTGGGTTTTGGTAACAAGTGTCCGAATCGACTAGCCTACAAGAAACTCATCAGAATGAACATGCCAGTCGACGAAGATGGCAAAGTCAACTTTACAACGACACTATTTGCCTTGATTAGAGAGAATCTTAGCATCAAAATGAGAGTCGGTAAGATGATCATTAGTTTCACTAGTAGTTTGACCACGTATCATTTATGCACTGAGAGAAAGATGTAAAACAAAAACTACCGGTAATCTAAAAAAAAATCCCATAGCTCATGTTATCACGCAACTAGTAGTAGTAGTAGGGCAACATCTATGGCAGAAAGTCCCCGATTTTCCAAGTATTTTTACCATAATATCTACGAAAAATTCTCATAAATTCGGTACTTCCTGTCAGAGGTGGCGCTCTAGTTCCCTACTACTATGTGCTATGGTAATATCGCCCAAGCGATATAGCCATATTTTCTAGATCCTTCTCTCAATGTATTCGACGTTAAAACAGCTGCTGATAAAACGAATGTCTAATCTTACTTTCATGTAAAATTTTATAGCCGAGGAGATGGACCAAGCAGACGACGAGTTGCGGGACACCGTTAGAAACATTTGGCCTCTGCAAGCGAAAAAGATGCTGGACCTTTTGATACCTAGGAAACATGGTAAAATATCTTTTTAGCCAATGGATACAAAATTATATTAAAAAATTCTACGAGTCACCGACGGCTCGGTAAATTGATTTGAACTTTTGTACGTAGACGTCACAAAGCAACACAAAAATAATTAAAATAATTCAATGACTCTGTCAATGTGAAATTAATCTTAATCTTGATGTAATCAATGGAATATAATGTTTTGTTAATTTTTTTTACAGAATTAGGCAAAGACAAGCTCAGCGTTGGTAAGATATATGCCTGCCTGCTGATCCTCGAGAATTGGAAGACAACGAGGTTCGGACAGATTCAGGCCGGCACACAGGTGAGTTTTTACCGAAAGAATGTAGCATTGTCGTGTAACCCCGCGTGACATATACCGCGCGAATCACTTACGATATAGTTCCTATCGCGGATACCATTCCGTTGACACGGTCCCTCGGCGTATATTCGATCACGCGAGCCTATTTTCGTCAGAACTCTCGCACGCTTTTTTTCTCAATTCTCTCGATACCGCTCAACCATTCCGATTGTTCGGAGAAGCCTAGAAACTATCTGATGGGGTGCGAGAGAGGTGCTCGAGGAAAATAAGGCCGCGTCGATCATAGCCGAAAATTAAGTTCGAATGGATGTTTGTCGTTCGCTTCTTCGTGGTAGGAATTGACGGCCGATGCGAGGACCAATTGAACTTAGCGACTCCGAAAAAAAAAATATCCCAGTAGTTTATTCGTAACCCGCTGGGAATGATCGTTTCGCTTCCGACGATAATGTCATGGTTATTTTTTTTTATCTTATGAAAATATATACTAAAATTAATTTTTTTCGTCGGAAGGGAAGCGTTGTGTTCCCGATGTCCCGGCCCTCAGACGTTTATATCCTTGTGGATACACTGGAGCGATGAAAACGCTATTTTCACCATTCCATGAAAAAATGTACCCTTTTAAATTTATGTAACTGGCTTTAGATCTTGTAACGTCGCTCCACTGTATCCTACGTGCTCATGTAGTGCTGACGATTCTCGAAAATTCACTCGTACACCGTGTTCTCGTGGCAGATTTTTTTTTCGAATCATTCGATGTGTGACCCTGAGAACCCCGAACGGAAAAAAAATGCAAATTGAGATTTCGTGCAACCGATCAGTGTAGATTGAGCCCAACCCTCTATCTCCGAATTAGACTATCGAAGATGAAAGAAAATAACACGAAGGTTTATGGTAGATAATTGGAGATCGTGACAAAAAATAAGAGCGATTAATTGAATATACTTTCCGACATATATATCTAGTAGATAGGTAGGGATATGTGAGTTTTGAATGATATTTAACGAAACTAGGATATACAAAATAGAAAAATGATTGAGTGTTGGGTGTTGCCCTTTAATATTAGATCTATTAATGATACTATAGCCGGAGTGATATTAACGACGAGACCCTTTTCAGAAATCCCGAGACTTAGTAATACGACTCAGTAATAGAAAATAGAATGATCTATTAGGTAATAGACGAATTCACGTAATCGCCTACTGAGACTTTATAAAAAAAATAAAACCCACTTACATACTTATCCGAAAGCAAAAAAAAAAAACAGAAAGGATCTCTACGCAGCCCTACATTAATCATCTCTTTATATATTTTTTTCTTTATTTTCCAGAACGATAACGATCTTATCGATAACGATAATGCCGGGCAAAGTCCTGCAGCCCAGGCGGTAGTAATTACTTTTTTCTCTCTTTCTCAAAACCCTTTCTTAAATCCCGTTTTGTCGATCATATAATTTTTTTCTTTCTTTACTATTACTAATATATCTTTATTCACCCACTCTCTAACACTGTATTTATTCGCACCCCTTTTTTATGTATTCATTCGATACGTCTATACTGTGATCACTACTTTATTTTCTATACACATTTTTGTTTCCTCTCTTCTATACTCTTCGTCATTATATTCATCATAATTCAAAAGCGATCCGAGTTCACGCAATGCTGGCCTTTCGACGAACGGTCAATTCGCTCCTTATAAATGAGTGAGAGAAGAAACGTTGTAGTGTCGTCGAAATGGCAGCAGAGCGCTCTCATCTTACACAACCACACAGTCCAATATTATTTGGAAAATTCCCTAGGCACCTGTAAATCATTCGAGTATATCCACCTAATAGAGGAATTTATCAGGTTTCAAATTAGACGAATAGACACTTAATGTTAGTTTAGTGAGAGATCTGACAGCACCGAGTTTTGAAGTATTGACGGACGTATAAATCAAGTACTACGTTATCGTATTAAAATCGTTCCTTAACTTTCATCAGATCAATCTTGTGGGAAAAAAATTTGAAACAAAAGGAAAGGCAAAACTCAGTGTCGCCGTTCTCGAAGCAGAACCCTGTCCAATAGCACTCCCAGATGCGAATAGAAAAAAAAAACTAAACGAATGAAAAAAACGGGTGACCAAACTTCAGACAATTCTGTACATCGCGATTGTCTTCGCCACGTATAAAATTGTAGCAAGGAAGTGTAAACCATCCGGTATCGATGTAACGTGAGAGTATTAAATTGCGTTGAGGCCCTGAGTGGGGTGCGCAAATAGTACGCTCGTTTGGCTCCCTTGCGTCAACGCGCTGTAGCTGTGTAAGTAACGAAAATTATATGTAGCCAGAGAGTCTCTGTAGATTTCCTACGAGTCAGAAAAAAAACAAAGCTACATAGATCGCCTTTTGCCTCGAGAATTTTTTTATTACTTCTTTTTTTCTTCGCTAGAATTGTAACACTTATAAAACTATCCCGAACAACATAGCTCGTTCATAATAGACGATCTTAGATCGAACCTAGACAATTTTTTTTAATTCTCGAAAGTATATATATATTTATATATATACGTATATATATATGTGTGTGGAACGAGCATTTGCGATTTTCTTTTTCATAATGCGAATCTAAACGCTGAATCTTACTATCAACGAATCGCCTTACATTTTTTCACGTATCAAGAAACGTGGTAGAAAAGAAAAACAGGTAGACGATTGTATTTACTAGACTACTTTTTTCTTTTTTTTTTTAAACTAATAGATGTAGAAATTGTCTCGCTTTAAAAATGTTCCTATCTATACTATCTGCCCGGCTCTTAACCCGTATGTTCCTTAATTCCGTTTCTGTCCCTAGCTACATTCGAGATCAATTCCAAATACATTCGAGATGCATGATCCGCGTCGATTTACACACATCCTTGTTTTCCTTAGTGCACACGTTTCTGTTGTTGGCTGCATTTGAGATGCATTTCAAAGATAAATAAAAAAAATTCTCTCTAACGTTATTACCGGTTTGAAAATCTCACATTTAAACTAGAAGTGAAAGTCGAGATTTTCAAACGGGAAGTGACATTACAGACATTTTTTATTTTCCTCGAGAGTATATTTCGAATGCAGCCAGTGACAGAAACGTGTGATTCAAGGAACACAGTAAAATGGGTAAAAAAAACACGTATGATGTGTCTCCAATGTATTTGTCATTCATCTCGAATGCAGCCAGCGAAAAAAGCGGATAAATTATGGAACACCCGGAAGAAACACACTTCCACGATTGTCCTTCTCTACACAAACTTTTTTAAATCACTGAAGAATATAGCTATACATATATATATATATTCGTTACAATATATATCTCACTCACAACAATTCAATCACCGCTGATTATTGCCGTCGATGAAAAAAAGCGAGTTTTCGTTCCGTTAACTTGGATATACACGAAATGTAAACTCGACGTCAATTGACAATCTCGAACGATCCGAGCATTATATAATACTATAATTATATATCCGATATTACCACCGATATACGAAATCACCAAAACCCACTCTCTCACAACCCTTAGGCATGTTTGTTTGATCCGTCCAGATGTAAATATAAGTTTCCCCTGTAATGTGTCATAACAGGAACGATTTTTACGTGATGCAGCAGCTCGTTTGTCGGCTGTATTTGTGTCTGTTGTTCAATAGGCTTGTATTTACCGATTCGTATGTTTGTTCTTCGCTAGACTTGGATGTTGCCTCGAATTTCATTCGACAGCAATCACCTGTGTATTTCATAATAGAGCTCAAAAGTCATCAAATCTCTCATTTCCGGTTGCATGAAAAATTTAAAGTTAACAAAAAAAGAAAAATAGAAGAAGAAAAATTGATCCAGAGATTTGATTACTGACTGGTGCATGCTTATTAAAAATTGCATTCGTATGCAGATTAATCGTTCGTCATAATTAAAGTGTGGCTCGTCCTTCAAGCATATAAATCACGATTAAACTCCACGAAGTAGGATTTCGCCACTTAAATTGAATTTAAAAAAACCGTAAATTTTTCAAATAAACAAACATATACAGGCTTTATTACGTCAAAAAAAAGAACAATCACAAGGCGATCGTTCGGTGACGCTTAAATAATATTAAAAGCATCGAATTCGCTGGTCAAATTGTCCTGTTAAATATCTATGACACCTGCGAATTCGTGCATGATAAAAGTTTGTTATTTCTTTCTTCAATCTTTTTCAATATGACACTTATGCACCATACAACCACGACACTTTTATCTTGGCATGGTTTAACAACAAACTTATCACAACAAAAAAATTAATAATGACTTTTCGTGAATGCGTCTCTTTCTCAAAGCTCGCTCTCCACACTTTGATTCACATTTCTCACGATATCGATATTATCTAAAATGTATAAATCTATAACTAATTTAATATATATATATGTATATTGAAGCCTCTATACAGCACTGATCTCACACCTTTTTATTATTTATAAATAACACATTGCGTAAAGTGTGACGAGTTTTAAAGGTGAGAAAGAGACCGTACAGAGGAAGAGATGATCCGGGTCGGACATGGTAAAAGAGCCTGTATGTGCCTGTGCATACATAGTGGAAAACTCTTTAAAAAACAAAAAGAAAGCAAACGTAACGCCAGAGCAGAAAATATGTAGAGAAAAAAAAAAAAAAAAAAAAAAACAAACTCGAAAATCTGCGAGTCTGACACGGATTTCACACGTTCGAAACAGCGTTCGACCTTCTTCGGATGCCTGCTGGACATGGCGGAGGCGAATCACACGGGTGGAAAAAATCACCATGGGACCGGTAGCAGGACAAACAGTCTTGAGCCACCGGGTGCTCACGACACAAAGTCGGATCATCATCACCGAGGCTCGAGGGACGAGGAAGAAGGTGCCATTGGGGCTCTTGCCGCCGCCGAGCACAGACGCCAGCGTAGCATCAGGTCTGTCAGATCATTCGTTAAAACAAAACAAAAATCCCACTGGCTCGGATTTAAATAAATGTACCACCTCCGAGAAAAAAAACAAGCTTCGAAGTACATTGGATCAATGTTTTGAAACATTTTTGATGATTTTTTTAATTAAAAAAAAATGATTACTGACGTGATTTTTAATTATGTTACAGAAACAAAAAGGTGAACTGGAAGATGTCCCACCAGTACGATAAACTAGGGAGCAGCGGAGAGAGTAGCCAGGGAGGGGGTGGGTCTGGGGTTGTAGTTAACGGCGAGGAACGCGCCCCCGAGCTAGAGCCATTGCTGGCAGAGTCCTCCCAGGACTACCACCGCCATCATCACCAATACTACGATAACGAAAATGATCAATACCATCAACACCACTACCACCGTCATCTTCACCGACCACCCTCGTACTATCAACACCAGAACACCTACGCACCTCGCTCCTCAATCCGTTACCTCAAGGTGTCGGCTCGGTCCAAAATCTAAACAATCATCTTATATTGGCAGCTCGTTCAAGGGCCCCCAATATATATCTTTTATCTCGATATATATCATTAATTTCTTTGTTTACATCTTTTTACATTTTTTTTTTTTTTCACTTCTGGCGTTCGCCATTGAGTTATATTATTGATCAAACGCAAGCTCGGTATCAATATCGCATAATCGACCTCCTATAATTCGTACACAAAGCGTGTTTAGAAAAAAAAAGAAAAATCAACAACTATTCTTTAGAGATAGAAATTTTTCATACACGTACAGAGCAGAGTGGTAACGCGTCATCGACGCTAAAACATTATTTGTTGCAGAGGGATGAAAAAAAAACCTCAGACTTCTATGACAAATAACGTGAATGAGAGTTGCAACTCTGAACTGTACAGTTTAAAATCTCAATCCAACTAGATCGCTGTTTTTTGATTTATAGAAAGAGCTGACCTTAGGATAGGTTTTCTACCACCAAACTCCTTACACGAAATAGAGACCGTTTCCTAGTTAGAAAAAAACAGAACTTGTTAGAACTGACACGTATAATTTTTTCGAAGCCATCCTTTTCCACACTATACCGTAGAACACACTATAGTAAACAATAGCCCAGGTACTTCGGACTTTGTGAAAATTAAGTCTGAATACACACAATTCGTTACACTATATACTAGCCCTTTACATTCGGGGAATAACTTAGATCGATGATTTCATCGACTGTCTTTTAGGAAAATGTAAATGTTTTTTTTTTATAGAGAATACCACCCTTCCCTAGCTGCTTTCGACCTCGATAAACGAGTCTTAGAGTACGGACGTAATCGTAAATCGTGTTACTCGTCTCGTACCACCTTATTTATATATCGAAAAAAAAAAAACAAACAAAAAAAGATATAATAAATATTGTATCGTCTGTACGTTTGGTAAGTACAGGGTACCTGGATGGTAGTGTCATCGAGGTAGTCACCATCTTTATATGTGAAATTATAAGACACACAATGTCACATATCCACGTTAGATGCGGCCAGAGACCGCAGTTTTTTTTATTTGTCGAAAGATGCATGTGCATGCGGTAAATCTTACTTGCATGACCTTGATTAATTCTGCTCCATTGTTAACGGTATCATTTTTTTCATATTCATGTCTATTGAGCTCTCTTACTTCGACACATTTTTCTCAGTAAATTTAATCACACACGCTGCGTGGACTTTCAGCGTGTTCCAGACGAACCTTCGTCAATGTCTGCTCATCCGATCGTAGGCTTTGCAATCTTCGTGACTTGATGAACACAAATAAAACAATAATAGTAAAAACATACAGACAAAAATTGAATGGTGAATTCGGAACACGCTATCCATTTGTATATTTTTGACGGAGGCAAAAGGCGTCCTTGATAATAACGCGAGAGAGATGCGCTGACTTTTGTTACTTACCATGATACTATGAATCAGCGAGAAAAGTGCGAGGACGCAAAAAAATATTCTAAGAGCAAGGAAGCATCGATATGCCAGGTTTTCAGAGTCATCCCAAGTTTTTGCGAAAGCGAACAATTTGCTAAATGTATTTCCTTGTTTAGATGGACCTACAGGAGGTCGTAGTTAGTGATTCGCGAGCCGGGAGCTTCGAGAGTCTCACACATCCCGGTGAGAGGCTTCATCCTCATCATCCGCCGGCACATCCTCAGAGACATCGTTCACGTTCACCGAGTTTAAGGTATAACTTGAGATTTTATACCTTAAGTCGAAACAAAAGTCTTGCTTAATCGGCTCGAGTGTCAATGAACTTTAGAAATTCTTTTATCTACAATCATATAATTTGTTTCAGCAGACACTCGCCCGTAATGCACAGATCACCATCGCCAACGAGGAGGCACAGGTTCGATCATCACTCACAACACAATTACCCAGACGGACCAGGTTTCAGCGACACAGTGAGCAACGTCGTGGAAATCCAGAGGCACACGTATCATCCACATTCATCACAATACAATCATCGACATCGACGGGGTAAAACAAATTACGATGAATACGAGACTATTTTCATCCAGCCTCCGCTGCAGATCGTGTATGCCCCACATTGCAAAGCACAATCGTACCTATAAGTGTATTCGTATCTGTGAGGCGATTAACGAGCCTGCAGGACAAATACGATTTGCAGCCCGGGCGAGCTCAATGAATGTGCTATAAATGGTTTCTTCGCGAGAGGCAAAAAAAAGAAAAAAATCGAGCTCCATGTGACTTGATGTAATACGTTTCTTCATTCTGTTGTGTTATGCGCTACACAGACTATTACGACCACTGCGACTATTACGACGATGGTAATTCTTTTCACGAAACGTTTGATCCCCTCATCCAAAGCAGATTAACAATAATTCGTTTGGCTTTCACTATACTGTATTGTTCCTTTTCCTTTGAATACACTACAGTACACTACTATTGAACCCTGTACATTATACCTTCCGACGTTATAGTCTATTGGGTTTTCTATATGATTGATTGAGCCAGTTATACCGATAACTTTGTCAGATTTCCAGAAGATAGCTTGATTGTTTGCCAGACCGATGATATATAGATTCTTCTTACATACAGTGTGAAACAAGGTTCAACTTCGGATAGTTCAATAAATGACTTTTCTTTCCATCTGGACTTTGAGGATGTATCGCGTATGCATTTCCGAGACAAACGTGAGATTCAGTTAGAATTTTGAATACCTCCCAGTAGCATAAAAATATGAAGAAAATCAACCATCAGTGAGGTTTATGTCGTTTTAGGAGATACCGAAATTCTGACCGAATCAAACTTTTAGTCGGTAATGTCGTACGTGAAGCGTCATTAACAACTTGATCGAATTTGTTGCACGTGACAGAAGCATGAGCTTCTCAATCGTACACCGTCATAGTATCACTGACACAATTATTGCAAATATATAGTAATGGTACATTTTGTTTTCGCCGGAGTAGACTTGTCGCCAATCGCGAGAGTCTCGCTACTTAATAGCCGATGCTCGATGCATGTAGTCTGCTTGTATACCGTATTTATCAAAAGCAACGAGTCGCCTGTAGAATGCTACACATTAGTGCATGTAAACTCGAGTATATCGCTAAATCAAAATCATCCCTAAAAAAAATAAGATAAAAAAGAAATAAATATCAGAATTAATTCGATCGATAATAACATTTTTTTTAAAGTATAAATAACTGAACGTATATATTTATTTAACATTAGCACAGATGCACTAATGCTCTCATAGTCGATTCAACGTACTGTAGCACTTGGCTCTTTAACGATCAAAAAGAAGATATCTTTTCACAATTTCGCACATTTCTGCTCATCACTCTCACGTTTCCATCGTTAATCTATTATATCAATGAAGAAAAAAAGGAAAAGCCCTTCACAGTAATCGTTAAAGGGTTAACAGACGCAGGTCATTGTAAGTCTCAATTTAACAATGATTTTTTGTTTTGTTTTGGCGTTTCGTCAGGTCCATGGAGCGCGTCGACATCGCCAGCGAGATCGCCCAGTCCGGTTCACAGAATGGAGCACGGTCGTCACTACGGGACGACGAGTTTGGAGCAACGTTCCCGTAGTCCGAGTCCAATTGGCGGTAGACAACCGTCGCATCCTCACCATCATCATCATCATCCGCATCAGCACAGTTATCCGGTGTTGGTGACGCGCAGGGGCCGGGGTCGAAGGTTACCACCGACGCCGAACAAACCGTCGACCCTGCAGCTCAAGCCGGCGAACATAAACTTTCCAAAGTTGAACGCATCGCCGACCCACGGTCCTCACATGGCGCAGCATGTGGCACCGGCGGCGCCAATCGCGACGACGGGCCACGTGCCGACTATGTCGGCCGGCCACTGTCCGCTCAGCTTCGAGCAGGCAGTGGCGATGGGTCGAGGTGGTCGTCTACTGCCAAGTCCAGTGCCGAACGGTTACAAGCCACAACCGTCGTCCCAACAACCTAAGCAAAGAACACCGAGATCCAGGCACTCGGACAGCGACGAGGATGACTGGTGCTAGCCAAAGTGGGACCCTGGACGGTGGTCCGGTGAAGTGGACGCTTCGAGGGGCCTCTCGGCTTGTGCGTAAATTTAAAAAAAAAATAAAAGAAATATAACGCGGTTGTCGGCACTCGCGTGAATAAATGGAAAAGGGCTTATTAAAAAAAAAAAAAAAAAAAAAAAAAAAAATGGAGAGAAAAGTAATAATTGCTAAAGCGAAGGAAATGGGTAGGGTTACCGTAGTGTACCGAGTGTACAGCTGGACACTGTCGGCGACACTCGGACGACGAACACGGCCCGTCGAACGCGACGACCGGAAGGGGTCAGCGAGAAATTAAACTATGTTAATGTACCCGAAGATCCCTCGGAACAATCCTGCTGTGGCAGGAGAACAGAGTATATAAAAAAAAATCAAGCAAAACAAAAATCTACGCGAAGAAAGAAATATTATACAGTAAAAAAGAAAACTATACGTACAATACGTATAAATATATATCTGTAAATGTGTAAATGAGAGATGACAGAGGGAATGAACCCGCGGTCATGATGGTCCGACGATGAAAAAAAAAAAAAACGATAATTATCCGCGTACAATGAGAAACGAATTCTCTAAATTAAATTTGATAAAACGCGGCCGTGTGTGCACGGGGGTGGGGCGATCGAGAAAATTCTCTCGGCATTCGGTAGATGAGAGCCCCTTTTGTCCCGACCGCGCGACTAACGGAAGGGGCAACGTGGAGATTCACTTTTTATACGATTTTCTCGCGCGATCACCGCAAAACCGCTTGAGCTACGCATATCCCCCGTACGTCGAGAGAAATTTTTCGGTTCCGAGCGCGCTTCGACAACACTGTAGGCGAATTTTATTGGCGATACGTCGAAGTGCGCTACGCGTCCCATCGAATATCTTCAATTTTCGAGGCCACCCCCCGAACCCCCCCCCCCCCCCCCCCCCGCTCCTCCCGCACGAAACTACGGGGATAAGCCCACGAGGACGGCGACGAGTTCTCGTTATCGCGATAATACTTAACCGTCTCGATGGTCAACGAGTTTCTATTATCGAAGTGTCGTGTCCAACGAGGATGAAAAAAAAAATGAACCGGGAGCTAAAGCCGCGAAAGTGCTTGAATAACAAAACAAAACAGAAGAAAAATATACGACGACGAGAAAATTAATTAAACGAAATGAAAAAGTATATATATACATATATATATAAATATATATATATATAGATATATATATTTATATATATATATGAAAGACTCTAATAAAATTTTCCATAGGTTACTCTCCCGGCTCAGCTCAGGCTTCGCACGAGCCCCGTATAGCTAAATATTCGTTATTGGGACTGAGAATTTTAAGGGGGCGAGTGTGAGGTCGGTTGCAGGGTCGGCGGCAATCGCGCGCGAAGAGTCCGGCGCGCGCGAAGCGGCGGCCGAGTCTTCCCGTGCCGTTCCCACCCGTAGATATCACTCTCGTGTTTTCACTACACTTTAATTACATTACCTAGAAGTCCGTAGTGTATAAAAACAAATAAATAAATAAAAATTAAAAAAAAGCAAAAAAAAAAAAATTGATTGAAGGAAATATTAAATTCGCGAGCGGTCGAGCGTACGTATTATTATTATAATATGTGAGTGTGAATCGAGCGATAGGCGATGATGAGAGAACGCGATGGGTGAGAAAGAAAGATAGAGAGAAAGAGTAAGAAAGCGGTTACGACTGAGGCCAACCGAAGCTGATGCGTTCAGTTGTGGATAAGGAGAAGATATGAACCAAAAAAAAGTATATAAATAGAGAAACAGGGTCTGGGGGGGGAGGGGGGTGAGTCGAAATAATCGCAATGTCGATCGACCTGATAGCATCGAAAAACACACACACACACACACACACACACACATACACACTAGTCTGTGCTCTTGGAGTACTCATTGCCAAATATAAGATCCGTGAATCGCGCGCGGAAAAAAGCTAACAGACCGACGAAAGTAAGAAAGAGAGTGGCAAGGAGAACAAAAAAAAATGTAGATAAAGCAAATACTAACATGAAAAAAAATGAAATCAGCTACGGCGATTGAGAAGTGTACAGCCAGTTTGGTTGATTGAGTATCTCAGAGCTACCGTCGCCGAGAAGACTATAATCGGTCCTCCGACGAGACCTGCGTCGATGCCCAATTATTTAAAACACATTAACGACCACGTTAACGTTTACAATCCGTACGCAAACATAAATCACGACAAAAAAAAACAAGATAACAACAGAGCCAACACCCCAATATCGCATCAGCAACAAACACTTAAACATATTAATGAAAGTCGACAGATCATTTATTTCTCGAGATAACGAATGTAAAAGCCAGTCGAATCGCGTGGATGTCTCGCTGCTCATGGTGCCAAGTGTTAAAAAAAAAAAAAAAAAAATACAAAACAAAACAAAAATCAACAAGTTTTAAAAATACTAAAGAGGACCACAGTGTCGGTGTGACGGATAAATATAACCGGTGAGCGATCGTTACAGGGCAAAATTAATAATAATACTTAAAAAAAAAAAAAAAAAAGAAAAAATGACGATAGAATATCCGAGCGAAGCGAAGCGACGAGGGAGGATAGACACGCGCGCATTCTTATACCACGATTCTCCGCACTTGTAACATATTTGCATGTAAAATTACTACTACCACTGCTAAATACTGTTACTATAATAACTAACAACTACTACTCTCTACCACCAACTACTAAACTACCGATCGCTAAAGAAAACAAAAAAAAAAAAACAAAAAACGAAAAAAAAAAACTATTATTATCACAAACAACTACTACTACCTATTTACTTACTATTACTAAAAACTACTGCTACTACTACTACCGCTACTAACTACTACTTATTACAACCACCGTCTACGCGTGAAACACGATGATAAAGAGATCTGGAGAAAGAGAAAGAGAGAAATAAAGAGATGGAGGACGAAAGGGGGGGGGGGAAGAGATAGGGAGAAAGTGAGTGCGTGACAATTGATGAATCTAATGAATGAAATGAATAATTTGAAACAATCGATGATACAGAGAGAGTTCGCGCGAGCGCACGTGGGCGCTTAAATCCAACCAGGATAATTAACACGTTTACATACTGCCAATCGTACGGGACGTTTATTAGGAGAAAAATAAAATCACAAACGACCCGAGTATAAATGTCCTGCGTACAGCATATAACGTATATCTACGAGTAGATAGATGTATGTATGTACGGCGAATACAAAATGCAACAACAACCAACCAACCTACAAAGAAACTACACAAAAATGAGATTAGTTTTCAATACTTCGTGCTTGCGTGGAGCCAGATATGTGTGAATTGCAAAAAAAAAAAAATCATATTCGTACTTATCGAAGCGAGGAGAAAAAAAAATTAATAAAAGAGAATCACGATTAATCGACTAATTAAGTAAGTAGTAATCGAAGAGTGGCGAGGGTAGGGCAAAACGGTAGTCGCGTATAGGTGGATCTTCGGGAGAGTGAAAAAAAAAAAGAGCTCGAGTAAATCTCGCCAGCGGCCCCACCGTACAGATTCCCGTGAAGTTTAATCAGAATCGCGTGGTTTCTTCCCTTAAGTGCTTTACAAACTCAATCGTATTTCGTATGTCGCAATTAAAGTCGCATGAAGGTATAAATAAAAAATTAAAAAAAAATTAAAAACGAGAAAAAAAAATGAAGCGTAAAAAAATGTTACAAGTATCTCTCGTTCGTATTCCTCGATATAGTCCGTAGCGCGACTGATAAACTGACGCGTAGTGAGAGAGGCATGAGAAACAAAAAGGAAGAAGAAAAATTAATAATAAAAAGGTGTGTGTCAGTTGGATATAATCGCGAGGGCGAGTTCGAGAGCCCCTTCTATATGAAATCGCGAAAGGGTTGCCCGCGAACTTAGCGTTCGAGGTCAAAATATTATTAAAATGTTTTTCTGTGATAAATCTAAACAAATCTTAGTAACCTTGACCGCGAATTATCGTAACACGATCGGTAATATACGCGACTGTGCGATTCCCCGCGTGCCCTGATGTGTTTGTAACGAATACTGAAATATACTTTAATAAAAATGAAGTATATGAGAAAAAGAAAAGGAATCATTATAATTCGAACGAGAGCTTGCGTATAAATTTTAGAGGCCGGCATGAATGTGAAATTAGATTGCGAGACTTATTGTAAAGTAGAGAAACGGAGAGCGAGACCGGATAATGCGGGAGTGAAAGATAAAACGACGAACCCCGAATCTTAATATTACTACCTTAGGCGTAAAGCAATGCAGATGACCAAGATCTTACCGTATATAATGAAATGAAAGAAAGAACGAGAGCGAGAGAACAACTTAGATGCAAAGAGAATAAATAAATTTAAATAAATAAAATGAAAAAAGTGATTTAACTAAACGTCTGATTGATACAAAGACAAAAAACAAAAGACTCTCGTAGATTATTATTGAGCTGATTTGAGTGCAAGAATTGTCTGCGATATAGTATGCCGTAGCAGAAAGGTGTCCGTGGCTGCATATGTGTGTGTGTGTGTGTGTGTGTGTGTGTGTGTGTGTGTGTGTGTGTGTGTGTGTGTGTGTGTGTGTGTGTTTGCGAGCGAGGATACTAAACGAAACAATATACAAAAGAACTTGTATAAAGCGTAAAAAAATAAGAACCGCAAAGGCAACAACAACTTAGCGCGTACGTCAAGTAAAAAAAAAAAGAGGAAGCCAGACTTAGGTGTTTCTATACCGTATATATTATAAATGAAATAGGACACGTCGCCGTTTTCTTATCCGACGTAGAGAATTCCGCGTTCGCAAAGAGTATATTAAAATAAAAGAAAAACAAACAAACAAACAAAAATAAGGTGCGTGTACAGTTTTCTCTTGCATCCGAGTGACGGAAGTTACACTTCGAGAGTCTTCGATTCGTTATTGTATATTTCTCATGAACTCTAACTAGACCGATTCAATGTTAAGCCGATTGTCATTATATAGTTAACAAATTTTCCAGATTACCACTAATGTCGTATAAACTAATAGAGCCGACTAATTCAATGTGTGAATTTGAATAATTCCATCGTGTATAGGAAAAAAAAATAAAATGAAGAAAAGCTCGAGCTTGACCCTCCGACACTCGGACGCGTGGATTGCACAGTTTATATTATACATAAAATAAAGCGTATTGGGAAGAAAAAAAAAAAAAAAAAACGAATTAATGAACTAATAAGAAATTGCTCCCGTGCATCATTCGCGTCGCTATCCGTTTATCGTCTCTCGTAATTCAAGATTCTGAATTCTACCATTATAAAGATGCAAGATTAATAACGTGATTAATTAAACGAATCGACCGATGTAAGCGAGCGAGATATTAACAGGCGTAACACTCCGTGTATACGATAATGAAGATAATATTGTATAAAAAAAAAAAAAGAAATCTACTTCACAACTAACCGCCACCATCACCTCGAAAAATGAAATTAAAAAAAAAAAAAAACGATACGACCGCGCGAATATACAAGCTATTAACATTGATTGACATAAAACGTCGTATAATCAATACCGTAAACGCGGATCGACGGTGTATTATAATAAATAAATAAATAACAAAAACAAAGAAACAAGCAAAAAAAAAAAAAAGAGAAAGAAAACCAGTCGCCCATCCGGTTTGTGAATATTGGGTCGATCCTAATTACCGAAGAGAATAAATAAATAAAAAAAAATCGACCGCGCGACGGTTTCAAAGTATTCACGCAGCTAGCGATTTTTTCGACTCGTAAATGGACAACGTTATAAAAATAATAATGAGAGGAAGATAGAAAGAACTCGATTGAGAGAAAGAGAAAACAAGCGCGAGAGAGAGAGAGAGTGAGAGAGAGAGAGAGATAGAGAGAGAGCGCGTGCAGATGCCCATCGATTAGTGAGACTCGAATCATTGATAAACCGTTTAAACTTAAACGTACGATTTCATTACTTGCATTTAATAAATAAATAAATAAAGAAGAAGAAAAAAAAAGACAAAAGAAGACACGTAATTACTTACGGTTAAGGGTTTTTCTACTTATCTATATAAATAATATACATATTATACATACACGTACATAACACACATACATATTATTATTATTATTATTACTATAAATATGGTATAAATGAAATATGAAGAGTGTTAACTACCACTAATTAAATAACCCTGTCGATAATAATCACACTTCGTCACTAGACTTGGGCTCGGGGGCTCGGTAGGATTTCATACTTTTGCAAATAATCGAACTCGTCGACACACTTCGATCTCTAAATAACCCAAAGGATCAAACGTTGTTCGTTCTGTATTCTGTTTTTATATTATTTTCTTCGTTAATTCCTTTAAACGATGAATATATAGATATATATATATATATTGTGCGTCTGCGGTTATTGAAGTTTATGTGCACCTGGCAATCATACGGCTCGGTCAATAAATCATTGTGGCAAAGGTAAAAGGTGGCTGCGAACGAGTAAAAACACTGTCCATAATTTGTTTTCTTATTTAAAATCTCGAGTATTCGAAACGCTGTTGTTAAAAAGAGATTGACAATTTTTTTTTTTTTTTTTTTTTTTTTTTTTTTTTCAAATACAAAGTTAGGATCTTTCCTTGCACTGCTCCGAACGGAATATTACATCGGTTGGATCACTTGAAGGAGACTTGCCATAGAGTTCCGCGTTAACGATGAATATACTTCTTTTTTTTTTTTTTTCAATTGCGAGGCGACGGAGAGTTTGCTGTTACCGATCCTAAAGACGACGAATCATTAAATTTGTAACAAAAGAGTTGCCTTAATAACTAAAAAAAAAAACAAAAAACAAAAAAAAAAACAAAAATCGATGAGATTCGTGGTTCTCGGCTTAAGGGATGGGATGAAAAGAACATCGTCGAGGCATATCTCCTCGAGTACTATCTAGGCGATCGTGACAACGCAGTAATTATCTCAAATTTCAATTAAGAATAATTGGCGACTAGTTAAAAAAAAAAAAAAAAAAAAAAAAAAAAACCAACCAAACGACTAAAACATGCCCAACTGCAGTTGCGAGAGCGATGGGAGATGAAAGGATTAAAAAAAAAAAGAAGAAAAAAAAAAAAATTGTAGGGAAATTCGGCGCGAATTCTCGCGAGATAACCGAAGCAAGAACGCGACGGGGCGTGGTACAAGAAATCAAAACTCAAATAGAAGAAAAAAAAAAGAAAAAAAAATGAAAGGAAAGGAAAGGGATGAAAAAAGACATAGGGGGTGGTTGAAGAAAAAAAAAAAAAAACAAAAACAAAAACGCGGAGGGCAATGGACGGTCGATGGCTAGCTGTGTCCTGTGCGCGTGCTGGTGTGACTGCGTGCGAGCGAGGAGTGTGTCTGTATGTGGCCGCAACGCTCGTATTTGCGGCCCGTTGTTATAAAATTATATAAATGATGAGGAAGAAAAAAAAAAAAAAAAAAAAAAAAAAAAAACCATTGAAAGCTTTAACTTTGAATAAACTAACTTTAAACGGTATAGAGTTAACGTATAAAAAAAAAAAAAAAAAAAAAAAGAAGAAATGGTTACGATTGAGAAGATATATAATAGAGAGTGGATGAATGAGATGGGACGGTGGGCCGAACGTGGATTAATTCCAATGAAACTTAATCACCGTTCGATTTTTCAAAAACTATAATTCTCGCGAAAGCAACGAAGAACGAAGAGATTCTCGAGACGCAGAACGTGAGCTCATATTGTCTTGGCAATATCGTTTGTTTGCCGAATAAAGCAGAACGAAAAGTTATATCTCAAGATAAACCTCTCACGTTCGTGTCTCTCTCTCTCTCTCTCTCTCCCCACTAGTTTATAATTTCAATCGTGCAAAGAAAAAAAAAAAAAAAGAAGAAAAAACAAAAAAAAAATACTTGTCTCCGTTCGTCCACCGCCCCGACTTTTCGATTTATTGTAAACTTATTGTATATTACTTATGAAAATACCAAAAAAAAAAAAAAAAAAAACTTGTTTCTCGAGGAAAGATTGTACCTTTATATATAAATAATGTATAGAGCGTGCGCGTCACGATGGACGTTTTTAAAGACGAGAACGATTTAACTTGTTTAACAACGACTTCGAGACTCGAGTCTACGTCGCCCTCTCTTCTCATTAAGAAAGAGATCGTCATTCCTTCGATGCATGTCACAGACAGACTACGAATAAACATCGCCGCGATAAAAAAAAAATAAGATAAAACAAAAAATAAAAAACTTGTAATTCCTTCGGATTTTCGATTAGCGAGAATACCGAAGAAATATCAAGTTCGTTGAATCGTCATTGGCGCATTAAACAATCCGTTCCTCGTCGCAGAGCGCTCTCGATCGAGCCTCGAAGTCAACGGAATCGTCTCACTCGTCAGGGCGCGTATGAGTTAAAGATAATAATAATGATTATGATGATGAGGTAAAAAAAAAAAAAAACAAAAAAACAAAAAAACGTTAACAAAGTAATTTTCGCGAGCTTGTTGCCCGTGACGCGCGCGTGCCATCCGATTATTAATTTAAAAAAAAAAAAAAAAACAAATTTGAAGAGTATTCTATTGAGAACGCATCTGCCATAGTGCGACGTATGAGCAAAGGGGGTGGAATAAAAAAAATAAAAAAACAAAAAACAAAAAAAACATAAAAAATAATGAGAAAAACTAATTCTTAGAGCCACAAATGCGACTCGAGCATGATTGAGCGAGAGATGATATATGAGACGTAAACATGCATTATTAAACTATGTATTACGCAGTATCGGAGTACCTACCTTATATATAAATATTATGCATATATACATAGCTAGTTCAATTTGCAACTTAGTGTGTATCGTCGCTTCAAAATGCCCAGTCATTACTCGCCAGAATCCAACCCAAAAACCAATTTCAAGTTCATTCTTTTTTTAAGGAAAAAAAAAAAAAAAAACAATAAATAATGTATTAAAATATTGAAAAAAAAAAAAAACCACTTGTCTACAATTTAATTATTAATTAATACTAGACTGTATTACACGCTCTTCGTGGGGCCGCCAAGATTTGTTGGCACTCGAGCGCTCGCCCGAATGTGTTCCTTGAGGCAGATTTAGAGGATAAAAAAAAAATAATTGTTCTTGTTGGTTCAATCGATAAGTTTAAGTGATCGGAAAATATGCTCCTAAAATTTTACAGGCCAATTCGAAGGATCTTGGAGGGCAGAGATCCGAGAGCAACTGAGAAGCAACCGATCAATTGTTAATCGGTCATTGAACCGAATACAGAGGAAGATATTCTTTCGATTTGTGAAGATCTCTTCAGCAATTCCTCTCATCGAGGCGTTTGGTCGGATACACGCAAAACTCCAACGAGAATTTCGATTCAACAGTGTGGATGCATGGCTCCAAAAAAAAACACTTGAATTTGGCCCCTAATAGTACACACAAATTGCTGCCTATGTGTCTGCAGGTATGTTCAATGAAGACTGTGCAGCAGTCTGGATGATGATGTGATTGCAGGAATTGAATATTGGCCAGAGGCCAATTGAACCAGTGCCAAAGTTGCAGCACTAAGGCACGAAGCTTTTTATTGTGCACGAATGAAGAACATTTTTTTTTCGTCAATATCGTCACTTTGTTGTTCAAACTCGAAAATTTGTATGGTTTCATATCTTTTCTGTTTCTGTTTTTTTTTTTTTTTTTTTTTTTTTTTTTTTTTTTTTTTTTTTTTTTTTTTAGTTCATCGATAATAAAAAAATATGTAAACAAAAAATCATGTTCTATTGACATTTCAGATGCGTATTGTTACGCACTCAATTTTTTCCCGAAGCACTTCAATGATCAGCTAATAACTCAGTCATTCGGAAACAATTTTATGATACACATTTTCTTTTTTTTTTTTTGTACTTCTCAAATATATCAAGTACACTCAAAAGTTTAAGAAGCTTCGTTGTTTCTCTCTTAGAAAAAAAAAAAAATTCAGCGAAAATCACTTTTTTTTTTTTGCCCTTTAAACCAGAACACCGTCTCGATAAAGAGCTCGATAAAAATAAAAAAAAAAAACACTTAGGGTATTTCAAAGGTTCTTTGATCGTAGTCTTATATATTTTTATGCAGTTTTAGAACGTTACGTAAAAATTTACGCAAGTCAGAGATATACTAAATATTTTCAAAAATTTCAATGTCGCATAAAATCTTGAAGGGGACCTCAATCTTCATGAAAATTGCACAGAAGCAATAGACGTGATCACTCTGAGAGGATAAGAAAATTCCCAGTCCTTCCTCTCGGAGAGGCGAAAAAATTCATTTGTCGTCTAATGAAACAGACGACAATTACTTGCTGCCTCATTTAATGTTCCAGATGTCGAAGAACTCCGGCGAAGAGGCTCCACTCAACGATATTCGATGATCTATCGACGATTGAGTAATGGATTGTGATATTAAATTTATTGAAATAAATATTTTCGATGCGCAATTAATTTTATAGCGTTTTTATTGAGTTTATCATAATGTTTCCAATCGATACAATGATATCTGTGGTATACTGCCGTATCTCGTATCGCGAGGTCGGGCTGTCTCGCTAACATCGTCAACGCTCTAACATCAAAACTCCCTGTCTCTCTGTCTGATGATAAATCACACTTTACAACTTTTTTTTTTTTTATGTAAAATATACAGTTCTCGCAAACTGTACAGCTTTGACAAAAGCGCAGCTCGAACAGCGTTTGCGCGACGTTAGTCGAAAGAGCTCTCACATCGTGGGCACCGCTTACAAATTCAGAATTGAAAAAATAAAAATAAAATGATAATGCTGTGGGATTTTTTTTTGTTTTTTTTTTTTTTTTAAGAAGGTGGCTCGGTGAGGAAGTCGGAAAGTGGGATTAAAAAAAAAAGGGGGGGGAAATGGGACTGTGGTCCGAGGATCATTGTGGGAGCATGGGGAAATATGAATATATTTTACACAGCGAATCCATAAATGTTAAACGTTAATTTCTTCATCTTATCGTCCTCTTATTCTTTCTCTCTGTTTTCATCTTCATTTTTTTTTTTTTTGTTTTTTCTCTCGTTATTTCTTTTAAATCCATTTATTAAATGTTAGGTAGTGCCTAAGGGACGCGAGGAGGCGCGCTTTCAGCGACCATCCTGGCCCTCTTTTCTCGTATACTAGCTGTGCCAAATGCACTTGTACTGGTCGCCATGGGTGGATTTACACACTCGGCTAAAGATAAACCGTGACGAGACTCGACGACGCAACCGCCTATTCTTCTTCAATTTTTTTCGAACGAAGCCGAAAACACCTTTGTTCCCCATCGGTTACAAATACTCACGGCAATCTTTAGCCAAGTGATTCACCTGCGACATTTATTTTTATTATTTTTATTTTTTTATTTTTTTTTTTTCATTTTTTTTTTTATCAACAACAGTGTTAACCGCCTTATCTCTCGTAGGATACTCTGGTTCCACACCTCTGGTTTCACCTTCGTTTTATACAATAAAAAGGTTTGTCCTTCTCCTACTAGCTAGTTTATATATCGTCGTTTCTCGATCGGCGCAATTGTTGTTTCGTTTTGTTTCAGTATTTTTTTTTTTTTTCTCTTTCCTTCATCATCCTCGTCGTCGTCGTCATTATCGATCCATCGTTATCGTTCTTTTTTTTTTAATAATTTCAATAGTATATAATCAATGTGTCGAATTCGTTTTCAATCCATTAGTTCAAAATAGTAGGATGAAAAAGAATTGAAAAGAAAAAAAAAAAAAAATTTATAGGCCCAATTTCACCATATCACGACGCAATAATAGCAATTACAATAATAATACAATTGTAAAAATGTAATAATCACGTTAATAATAATGGCAATAATAGTAATAATTAATAGTGATAATAGCAACGCCGTTTATAGTGATGTCTTTAGCCGTTTACAATTTGCCTAGAGACTATCCTCTTTATATATACTTCTATATGTATAGCTACAATATATAATATTTTCATGTTGAAAAATCGTATACATCAGTGTTGTGTCGCAGGACCATTGCTTCGTTTCCCTCTTTCACTCTTTTTTGTTTTTTTTTTCTTTGTCGTTTATCCCTCATCTCGACTTTTTTTCCCTTTTGTTTTTGTAATCGTTCTATGCGTTAGTTTTTTTTTTTTTTTTTTTTTTTTTTTTTTTTCTCTCTCTCTTCCGAAAGGGTTTGCTAGCGGGAAAGGCGGCATGGATACAAGGAGTGTCATAGATACGTTTCTTTTTTTTTTTTTTTTTTTTTAATTAATTTTCTTATATTCCCCGAGACTCTTAATTTTTAGTCGACCCGATTAGTCTCGTGAAAATTTAAGACCGCGGTCGGCCAAACGGAGCACATTCGAACCGACGAACGCTCCAACGAATCGTCGAGCTACCGACCGAACGACACAGGTGCCGATAAGTCGGCACTCCAATTCGTCATTCGTTTGACAATATCTTTGCACAAGAAATTCGTATCGTTGCCAATATCGTAACTGACACTCCTTGTCTCGTGCGGAATACGTAAACTTATTAATTTAATATCGATCATAGGTTCGTATAGCCCGCCCTGTCGGCGAGCCTCGGATCACAGATAGTATGGTGATCGTAGATTGCGCGAGAGTTGCAATTATTTTTGGATTCATTATTTTCTTTTTTGCTTCGTTCTTTTTTGTTTTCTTTTTTTTTTTTTTCTTTCGTTCATTATTATGTTTAAACTTTTTCTTATTTAGTGTATGCTTCCCGGTATCTTCTAAGGATTTCAAGGCGACAGCTCCTGAAAGCAGATATCAACGGCCATGTAGGCACGCTCGGGTGTGGAGCTCGAACTTTTTTTTTTTTTTTTTTTACATATTTGTGTGTTTATCGCAAAGTCAGACTGATCCACAGCTCAATAAAAATATATATACATATATATGCATACATATGGATATAAACACACATATATATATATATATATATATATATATACACACACACATACGTACAGTGAATATATGATCTATGAATAATTATGTATCTATATACATTCAAAAAAGTGTTTCGAAAATGAAGGTAAACTGAGATTGGGATAATTTTTTTTTTTTTTTTTTTTTTTTTTTTTTTTTTTTTGTAATCGACTTAGGTCGAAAATATACAAAACAACAATAAAGATATGATCGAGGGATAACGAAATAAAATATCGTGCTTGATCGTCGAATCGTTTGTAATTAAACGAATAAACATTCATGCATACAACTTTCCAACATAATTATTGGGTGGGCGTTGATAATGAAACAAAATTAAATATAAGGCTTTAACAAGTGCGCCATCGTCTATTAAAAACATCGAAGTGTGGGGGGAGGTGTGTGAAGAAATAAACAGCAGTGCGACAAAATTTGACGATAGACTCTCGGAACATAAACCATAATCGATGAAAGCGTTCGCCAGCATACACAATAAAAAAGTAGGTCAAACCCGGATATCATTCGTGATTACAGAGAGTGATGGAGAGATGGAAAAATCGTTTGTGGATTGTTTGCTTGTGTGCGTCGGATTATTCGTTCTCTCTTTTTTTTTTTTTGTTTGTTTTGTTTGTTTGTTTTGTTGTATTTCTTGTACTTATTAATTTTCTTTTGTTTAATTAGAAGAAAAAAAAAAAAAAAACTTTCATACTGTTTGTTCCGCTCATTCTCACGCATATCGTCGGATAATGAAAGGCTTCTCTAAATTCGCGCTCGTTTTTCGTTCGTTTCCCGGTCGGAATCGGAATCCGCTGAATCGTGGAGCGGCGGAAAATCGGGAACGGTCTCGCGTTGCTGCATCCATCCTGGCCCCCCAGCCAATGTCTTGCCCTGCGTCAATTTCCATGTCAAATAATTTAGCCCAATATAAATTTTGTTTCGTTTGTTTTTTTTTTTTTAAATAAAAAAAATATAGATATGAAAAAAAAAAAAAAATGAAAATAAAAATAAAAACGAACGAAAAAAGCCTCAACCAGGACTCGCTCGAGAAAAAAAAAAAAAAAGAATTCTTCTGCGAAATTGTTCTGAAAAAAAAAAAGAATGAATTCTGCGATTCATTTTTCCCCAATTTCCATCCCAATTGTAGTATACATGTATTTCATTTAGGATAAATAAACAAAAATGATAACGCACACACGCAGACTACCGCCGTGACACCAGGATATGCTCGATTCTACATGCAGCCAGACATGCCAGGTGCGATGATATTGTTTTTTTTTTTTTTTTTTTTTTTTTTTTTTTTTTTTTTTTAAATCCTCGAGACACGTTCTTATTATGTACGCTTTCCGATATCTTCATTAACTTCCTTTTTCTCCATGTAAATCGGTGACTTAAGTATCGAAAGCCACGACGCGATACACGCAGAGTATGCGACGCGTTTTCACGAATTTATAATTAACAACAATAACGAGGCATACTTTACGCATTCGTATTTTGTGTTTATGTACAAGAGATCGATTCTTTCTCGGATAAGGATTTTTTTTTTTTTTTTTTTAATTCTTAAAATGTCTCTTCCGTTCTAATATTTCGCTAAAAACTCGAAACTATCTATCTAGTCAATCTCTACGTACTCGCGGAGTTACGATATCAACGAAAGATTCTTATTGCACTCTTACGAAGGTCTAAGCCTAATAGGAGGTTCATAGCGAGGTCGTTCCCGATTATAGGGACGAATTGGATCATTGAAAGAAAATAATAATTAAAAAAAAATAAATCATAACTTCGTTTCTACGTTAACAATGTGATCCAAAGTGAAAAACTAATAACCCGATCCGACTATAAGGGTACAACCCCGCTATGAGAGTTAAACTATGTATAAATGTAAGAAGGCTGATTGAACAAACGATATTAATAATTAATAGAAGGGGAAAAGTATAGATGACGAATGAAAAGCACGAAAAAAGAAATGTATACATATATATCAAACATACATATATACATACATATGTGTATATATATATATATATATACACATATATATATGCTTGATATATATTTATACATGTGTATCAAAGACGCGGTTATTATTGCACTATCGGCTCCGATTAACGAACATATAATGTCGGATCTCTCAGGTATACAATCGATTAGTGGATTGTGCTTGGTGCCCAATCTCTGCGACCTCTCCAGAGAGATTCATGATCACTTGATCAGCCCCCCTTGTTGTGTACAACGACGGGATCTAGTCGTTGCGCGTCACTGTAAAACAACACACGAGACCGTTTTTAACAGTCAATTTCACCCCCTCCCGACACACCATATGGCCCCATTGTCGATTCGTCCCATTGAATTCAGATATGCATTTTTTTTTTTTTTTTTTTTTTTTTTTTTTTTTTTTTTTTTTTTTTTTTTCATACATCCATTTCTTTTATTTTCGTTTTTTTTTTTCGCTAGAGACCAATTGCAGTTAACGAAAAATGAATATTACAGCGTAAGGGATCTAGCCTTGCTCTGTCGGCACTGAATCTTATCCAGTACCGGTAAAAACATAAGAAGAAATGAACGATTTGAAGAAAGACCAAAAACAAATCTCGTCCAGTTAAGACAGCGCAAGATGTGAGACGATGACAGTGACGAATACCGATGACACGGGTGCCAGAGGTGTGTTCGATTAATGCAGACGAATAATCCAAGCTATTTTGTTACTCGCAAATTAGAAAACGTTAGTACAGTGCGGGCTTACTGCGTTAACGCACGAAAGTTTGTTAATATTTAACGCCAAAAAAAAAAAAAAAAAAAAATTGAATATATTCCACTCACAGTCTAACACCGCAAAGTTCAACGATAGAAAAGAATTGCCGATCGAGTGTGACGTAATTACTTTTGTGAGTCCCCGAGTCGATTTAAGAAATCGTACGCTGTTAAAGTGTCGATTGATCTTGGATATCGCAACGGATTTTTGTTACTCGCGTACCGAAAAAGCTTTGGAGAGAGGGATCGGAAAAAAAAACGGAAAAGAATTTAAAAAAGAACACCCCCACACACACACACGCACACACACACACACACACACAATGAGTTTGCAACTTCAATGCATACTAAGCAACCAGTTGTCGGGCTGTAGTGGTAGCTTCGCGCTCGGTGACCTCCTACAATTTTTGCTCGAACTCCCCGCGGCCGCCACCTCCTTTCTCCCTCTGCCAACCTCCATCCTCTTTCCTCTCGGTAAGCCCATCTTTACGACCCCGGCAACAACATATCCCGCCAGTAGTATATTCAACAACACACCCCGTACCGAATCGCCCACCCACTACCGCACTCTCACAAGGTTCGTCCTCGGCGCGCTCTCCACAAACGTGAAACCGCGCGAGTGTGCGCACAAGCACACACTCTCGTGCTCAGACACACCGCACAGACACTCTTAATCCCAAAAGTTCCACCGGTCCACATTCTACGCCACACCGACGGTAACACAGTCGAAGCTCTCGTAAGCTTTCCGTTCCACTTGTCAGGAAGATCTTTCTCGTCGCGTCGTTCGTCATTCTGCATTGACGAAAAATTGCGATTCTCGAGCTCTTAATATTCGAAAGCTCGCTGCTTTACAATCAAGAAAAAAAGAATAAGACAATTCTATCACGTTCAAACTATCCAAATAATTTGGCTTCGATTAATGTATTTTTACTTATTTTATTTATTTCAACTAGAAAGTTGAAATGCACGATATTCGATTTGCTTCCGAAAGCCGGAATTGTGCAATTTTTTTTTATCTTCCCCATTGCACACGCAAGAGTGCAATAGAGAACGTATAAATATTTATTTTTTTCTCTTTTACTTTATTTTACTTGATTGTTTCGTAACTTTCGAGAGTTTGAACTGTACAGCAGTAAAGTACGAAACACAGACGGGAACTCCAGGTATACCATCGATGAGACAGTGTGCAGCGAAGGAATGTCGAGGGCTGTTGGATGCACATGCGCTAGCGAAAAGCTTTGACTTGGGGAAAGTGCCGCTCTGTGCAATAGTATCCCGGTTCGTGTGCAAGTTAACGAACGAAAACAGTGCGACGTTATAACGAAAAGTTCGCGAGCGAAGAGGCTTCTCGCAGCGATGCAAATAGACGTTTGAACAATTGCGACAAGCATATTCAGTCACGGTTATTTCAAGCCAAAGCCTTCAGCGATTATTCGGCGAACAATGTTTTATTTATTAACAAGCGTTTCGTTCGTGAAAGACAGAAAGAAACAGAAAAAAATATATTAAAAAAAATAAATAAATAAAAATAAAAGAAAAGAAAAATTCAGAGGCGATAGCTCACCTGGTGCATGGGATCGTAGCCCATGGAACCGTCGTTGTAGGGTTGCGAG
The DNA here is from genome assembly GCA_963922035.1 of Amblyjoppa proteus. Classification (NCBI taxonomy): domain Eukaryota; kingdom Metazoa; phylum Arthropoda; class Insecta; order Hymenoptera; family Ichneumonidae; genus Amblyjoppa; species Amblyjoppa proteus. Next base: position 7,471,229 of record OY998228.1, on the reverse strand, counting down.
CCGTAGTCGCTGCCGTTTATTCCCATTCCGTACCCTGCCATGTCCTGAGGTCCTCCAGGCGGTGCCGGCGACATCATCGGCGTCGGTGTCCCCTGGCTAGCGCCGCCCATACTGTACGGCGACGCTCCTGAAAAAGCTGCTGTAGAAACGATCGCGGTGCATACAAAGATCGAGGGGTAGCTATTTCATAATTTCTTCTACGGTTAAACCAAAAAAAAAAAAATTAAATAAATTAAGTGAATAACTCGATCGGAACTGACGAAAAATAAAAGGGCGAGTATAAGACCGGAAGTGTGCTGGGCGCGAAGCTCCGTCAGACATTTAATGAAATGTGCGTTTTTTTTTCTTCTATTTTTTTTTTTTCCGTGGTCCCGATTCCAGAAGGATGAGTGTAGTTCATTTTATTCCGAGGCGAGAGGCTAAGATTTATCGGCAGCCGCAATAACAGCGGCTCGGAGTCTAACCGTCGGGCAGCCGGTGCCGGGCTTTACGTACAATGAGCTGTAAATCATATGCCAAATGATTTACAGTAATGAGAATCAGCGTCGCGACGTGATTTCTACTCGGCCGCTGCTGGCCTATCGATTTTACACGAACAGTCTCGCCGTAACGCCGTCGGAGCGTTATTGGAAGTTTCGAAAGAGAAAAAAAATTGCTATTTTATTTATTTATATATATATATATATATATATATATATATTTTTTTTTTTTAACTGAAGTTAACGAAGTCCCGAGAGAGTACTCGCGGAATTTATTTGTCTACCCCCCCAGCCAATGGTCGATGTCATGTAAATTAAGCCGACCGCGCTAAAGCAACTTACCTGCCGCCTTCTTGGCCGCGTACAAATTCGCCTCTTCCTGCGCTTTACCTATGTTCTTTTTGTAACGTATCCTCTTGTTACCGAACCAATTGGATACCTGAATTAACGACATTCAATTATTATTTTTATGCACTAGACTTCGAAGGTTTTCTTGTAATTCTTTTTTTTTTCCTATTAAAGTGAGAGCATTGATTGGGTGGGCTACGTGACTCACTCACCTGGCTGACCGTGATTCCGCACTTTCTTGCGAGCTCTTCCTTCGCCTCTTCGCTCGGATAAGGATTGCTTAGGTGCGAATAAAAATACTCGTTCAGAATCTCCGAGGCCTGTTTGCTAAAATTTCGTCTCTTGCGCCTGCGATAGAAAGAGAACATTGCGTTAAAAAAATGTTTCGACCAAAGCATCGACAACACAGTTGTCTCAGCTAAAATAACACATTGCCGTTTGGCAAAGTGTCAAAAAAAAAAAAAAATAGGCAACATAAAAGATCGAGAAAATAAAATCATTTCCGCAACCTTAAAGCGTTAAAATATCGTACACAAGTGTGGAAAATTTCGTATAGAAATGCGAAAAATATCGTATGCAGGTGTGAAAATTATCGTATGCGAGAGGTAAACGAGAGCGAATGTGCTTTCGGCATCAACGCTAAGACTTCGGTCTCGACGTACCTCGCATCGAGGAATCGACTCCTCAGTATCATAACAGCCTCGCAGGTCGATTGTTTGAGCTGCATCTGGATGCTCGAGAACTTTTTGTGAATTATCTGTACCATCCTCTCGATTTCCTTCGGTGTGATAGGCCTTGTGCGACTCTGTTCCCTCAGCAGATTCATCACGTGTGTAGTAAATTCGTTGCAAGCCTGCAAAAAAAAAAAGAAAAAACCTAAATTAGTAACTGACTTAAAAGAAAAGAAAAAAACCTAAATTAATAATTGACTTGAAAAAAAAAAAGAGAAAAGAACTTCCTCCATCGATGAATGAATCAAGCCCCGTCGGCGCGAGTCCCTAACGGGTCAGCTACCGACTCGAATTTCAAATCGCGCGAGAGACTAGATTTGGCGGAAAGCCGCGAGGAATGCCAGCGATACAAAAGGCAAGCCAGCGAAAACTAGCTTACTAGACGGAGAGGCGGAAGATCGTGGTCGATGGAAACGGAGCTGAAGGGCGAGGCGACGGGGGGGGGGGCGAGAAAACTCATGTGTACGGACGAGAGAAGGAGACGTGAAAATAATGCATTATTCGTACGGTGTGGCCGGATGGTTTTAAGGAAAAAGAAGAGAGCACAGTGAGAGAGTGGGACTTGGCTTCTCTCGTCGGTACCGGCCGATATCAGTATTCGAGACGCAAGCATACCGCCAGCGCGCCATGGAAAAGCGGGGGGGGGGGGGGCGAGCTTTTCCTGAGGGAAGAAGAGAAGCGGAATAGAAGGAGCAACCAGCGGAGGCGACGCTGTCGGGGTTGCCGGTTCTGCGGGGCGATGCTGTCGGGGATGGTTCGCAATTTCGGAATGGATTCCACTCTGCCCAGCGCCCCAGGGCTCGCTGTTTCGTTTTCTCTCGCGCGCTCGCGCCGGTTCTCTTCCTTCCACCCGGCGCGTTTTACCGGAGAGCTCGACTTCCAGCGGTCCACGCTGCACGTAGAGTTGCGAGAGAAGAAGGAGAAGCAGCAGCACGGACGCGAGGGTGGATCAGGATCGCGCCCGTCTGCTACCCCGGGAATGGCCCTAGGGTGTGAGAACTCCCAGCGAGAGAGACGGAGAACGAGAGCTACGAGAAAAGCGAGATGTAAGAGAGGGTAGATTGGATGGAAAAATCCACGAAGCCCCAGCATTCGCGGCCTTCCAGCTGTATCAACGTTTTCATCGCTATATCTGCAGGGACTATTCTATATATATATAAACATATATTGTTTCCCCGAGTTATACTGACCCATGAATCGATTTGTTTCGCAATTTCGGAAAGTACGACGAAAAAAGAAAAAAAAAAAAAAATCACCACTGTTCGCTTGTCCTACGCTGGTGCTCCACCTATGCTCGCTGTAGCGACAGCGCGCAACTGCGAGTAACGAAGATTCGAGATTCTAAAAATAATCGTCAATTTGCGGCGTATGGAATGCGCACGGTTTAGCCTCGCTGAACGAGAGGGGATTGATGTGTAGGACTTTCGAGCAATCTAGCGATTATTCCTCTGATCACGATCGTTTATTATTATTTTTTTTTTCCATTTGCGATGTAATTAAAAAACAAATTAATAGCCGGTTAGTATGTAAAAAAAAAAAAAAAAAATTAGTAACTCGGACTTCCATATCGCGATTTCGCGTCTCTGTTGTCGGTCAATAAATGTTTTATCGAAAAATTCAACAACCGTCGACGACTCTATAATTTATCTCATTAAATATCGCGCACGAGAATTGAAGTTTTAACTGTTAATGTATGAATATTTGCAATTTCAACTCGATTTCACAATTCCACCTATTTCGCCGATATATCACAGGTGTATTGTGCACGAGCGGCGTTGAATTATTCTTTACCGAAGGCCGTTTCGCGAATCCTCGGAAATCCACGCAACGGGGGTCTGTCGGCGAGATATTTCACAGCCATCTCTTCGTCCCCACGGGTACCGTTATTGTACTGCTTGGAAATAGCCTGTGCCGGCTCGAGGAGAAACGTGGAAACAGGCCTTTCGCCCCTTCTCACAAAGAGAGCAGAGAGAGGTGTATAGGAGACCTTGCGGAAAAGGCGTTAATGGCCAGCTTTATCGAGCAACTAATCCAGGCTCGCAGACGTATAACGCGATTTCTCGCTCTCGCCTTCTACGTTTTTTTTTTTTTTTTTTCTTTTTTTTTCGTATGTTCTGCGGAGGCGAGCGGACACTCGGACTTTTCGCCGCGCACTTTAGCGCCCCGAAGATATAGGATCATTGAGGGAACCGGAGAAACAGCACTTTGAGGGCGCCACGGGGAAATTAACGAGGTGAGAGAGTTTGAGAAACCTGGACGAGGTGCGCCGATTCTTTTCGATTCCGTATAACTACCCGGGGTGATTGCCGATGTGGCAAGAAAAATCCAATCGAGCTACGGCAGCGGGGAGAATGCAATTAACGCGGGGAGGGTCGGAGAGGAGAATATAAACGTTGGCGCGCGCGGAAACTCATACATCCGTCTGCTCGAAGAAACCGGAAGTACGGAAGCTACCGTCCGAGGCTACTCTCGTGCTATGCACGTCTGGGACGAGACAACGAGAGCTGTTGCTCGGTGGAAGCGGAGAGGCGTGTTTACAGCGGAAAAAGCTTCGGGGCTGCCGACGCGAGGTAAAATATGAGGCCGGTGTCGGGCGTGGCGGTTCTAACACGCTTCGCGAAAAGAAAAGAGAAAAAATGAAAGGGTGGTGGAGAAGAAAAAACGCCACATTGGCAAGATAAAGAAGTCCGAGACTTCGAAGCGTAAAAGATATGAAAAATTGAAGAAAACAAAACTTGCTGGTACGAAGATAGAGGTAGAGGCAGGGAGCGAGATTGCTATTGTTGGTTGTCCATTGGATACTATTTACGAATGACCCAAAGCGATTTTTGAGAGTACAAAAAAAGTCCCATAAGCAAGATAAATAAGTCCAAGACTTTGAAGCATCAAAGATATAAAAATTTGAAGAAAAAAAGATGCAGGTATGAAAAAAGAAATGGTACAGGTAGGAATTGAAAATTGCTATGGTCGATGGCCCAAAGGATAGTACTTATGAAAAACCTAAAGGGATTCGAGAGTACGAAAAAGAAGCCACATAGGTAAGATAAAGGAGTCCAGGAGTTTGAAGCGGCAAAGATATACAAATTTGAAGAAGAAAACTTGCAGGTACGAAGAGAGACAGAGAGGTGGAGGTAGGGAGTGAAAATTGCTATTGTCGATTGCCCGAAGGATATTATTTATGAATAACCGAAAGGGATTCGAGAGTACGGGGATGGGTACGTTTGGGCAATGAGATTCGAGACAAGCGTTACGTGACTCCGAGGTAACGTATCCGCAGTGCAGCTCTTTCCCCGTTCTTCCGTCTCCTCGCATACAGAAGAGACGCACACGTAGAGATGTTGCGGACACACGTAGATACGGGAAAACAGCGTCACGCGATCGGCTCGCACGCGGTGCTGTACAAAGACGTGCCTCGCTCGGAAATATCTCTCTCGCTCCCTCTACTTGCCACACCGCTCTCTCGAGCGAATTCTGCAAGGTGGCGTACCGAAATCGTGCACACGTCAGGCAAATAAGTTTCTCGTTGTAACGAGCCGTACAACTTGCGGCTGATACGAGAGACGATGGACGTTAAAAAAATATATATAAGAAGGCAGGGAAAAGGGATTTCGAATCTGGACTCGTTCGCTGGCGTAGTGAGCAGAATAGTCGCAGAAAACTTTGCGAATAAAGTGGGTGAATAGCCGACAGAGGTATGTGTCACGTTTAAGGTTTTCCTCGACCGTGCGAAAGGTAAGGGTCGAGTGACACGCGAGATCCGAGGACGTCGGAGAGACCGGGGCTACTTGATGCACTCGCAGCATTGCCCGTCTGCGCCGATAAATGGAATGGCCTCAAGACGTCGAGATTTTTTTCTTGAACATCTCCCGATGTTGGCCAAAAAGCAAATTCATTCGTCCTGTAATAAGAAAAATTAAAAAATGAGAAGGTTAAATTTAAAAAACGTTAAAAGATAAACTCGTGATAAGGTACGGGAATTGGCTCCAAGTCTTGGGATTTTTTTCATAGGTAACTGAACACGATGTTTCGACGTGTGACAAAGGAGATATCGTTTCGTCGTTCAGTAATGTTAACGTGCCAATGGCTGGACATCTAAAACGACATTTGTCTCCGAACCCATTTTTTGCTGTCATACATTGATCGCTTTGGCAAATGACTGTAAATAATCTGAAAGTTAAAGCTTCGAGTTTTTGTAACCCATCCATTAAATACTTTTACGATATTGAAAAAGAAAAAATTATTCACAATAACGCTGGGAGATATGAATGTATTTTCGGACAAGACGTTTCCCAATGTCTCGGAAAGTTGCAAATTCCGAGAGTAATTGATAAAAACAGGGTATTGATTCATCTAATAAAACATGTTTATTCATAGAATAACACATGAAACATATTGCACCGGACAACTTCTTTCAGGTCTTGTCCGGTGTCCAGATACTGGGTCTGTCGATTCACGATTCCGCGTACCGGTCTCCGGACACGAAAGTCGACTATCGTTCAACCAAATTTACAATTTAAATTTAGATTATTTACGCATGGCCTATGCCGATCTTTTGCACGTGTATCAATTACTAATTGTAGATACTGTTTTAGCAGTAACTGTTATTTTTTTGACCATTAATATTCCTAATAAACCCAAATCTGCTGGAGTCCTAAAATAAATGGGACGTGTCCAGTCATTGGTACGTTTACCTTAAAGCAAATAAAAAATATAATGTAAAATAAAAAAAAAATAAAATGCGTCGAATAACCCCGGTGTTCTCTACGTTGTAGGCGAAGAGTTCTGTGTCACGCGAGATTTTACTTAGGCAAACGGTGTGAGTCATTTCATTAGCACGCAAATTGTCGGCTGTCGTTGCAGCGAGCTCCCATGGGTCAATGCGCTCCGAAATTGCGGTTGTTTTTTATCAGCCGACTTCGGTCTCAATCTTTCTCGAGGTGAAAAAAAAAAACATACTTTATGATTTCTCACATAAACAAGAGAATGTATGGTCACTCGTTGCGTGCGAAGGGGGCAAACTCTCACCTGCTCGTATTTCTCCAACTCTTGATGATATATCTGCCTGATCTGCGCGAGCTTGGCACGATAGTCGGAGTGTTCGATCGCATTGTCCGGTTGTCCGGGAGGTCCTCCTGCCGCCGCTGCGGCCGATGCCGAGGCCGCTGCGCCCGCACCTCCGCCCTTTTCCGGTCCCGCTACACCCTCAGCTATCAGCATGTTGTCCAGTCTCATCAGCTGAGGATCCGGTGGCTCCTCTTCCTGGGTGTTGCGCAGCGAAAGAACTGCAAACACGACAGAAAACAAAACAAAAAAAAATTAATTAAACTCGTCGTAAATTAAAAGTACACAATTTTACATTTTATTGCCGACTATAAAGCATTAGTGAGATTTATTTTTATTCCCAAAGGTCGTATTAATATTCAGCCGGTACATAAAATTTTTAATCGCAAAAAATAAAGATACAATGTCAATTTCAATGTCTCCTTTTGCAATTTAGTACAATTTAGTATTCTGAGCTCTACATTGGAAATTACTGTAAACTCTTACGGTAAATCCTAATTTAGAGCTCAGAATATTAGATTGTAAGACAGTGATAAATAATAAATTAAGATGAAGTGAATAAAAGCACCGGAATTTTTTTTGTGATTCGAACAGTTAAAATTAACCTGCTAGGATATGCACGATTTGCGTTACGTCTAGTGATATGGCAAAATATGATTTAATTATTTTAATGAATAACATAAGACTAGACTCGACATTTCTCTCAATTTTACTGCCGTAGCCTACTCATACTCCAGTGCGACTGCACAAGCCATCTTTTTAAAAAGACCTCGACCTATGAACCAGTAAAATTCAATGTTGCGAATTCATTTTCGCGTCTTGTCATTAACCCAGACGGCAGAACTTCGGGCAATATTTGTGCGGACGCTCATAGAAAAGCCTCGAAGAGCGATGTTTATTTCCCAAATGGTGAAAAATTGAGTATCCAGTGAATTCGATCGAACAGTCGATCTCTAATCGTAAAACGGGTGTATGATGATTCTCAGCGGTCTCTAAAAAGTCCTCGCTCGTGGCGATGTCGAGAAATCGAATGGCGAAAGAACGAGAGGATTTCTCGTCACCCGCAAGGAAACACGTACCTCGAATCATAAAAGAATCAATTTCACTGCGAGGCGCCTCTTTACGGCTTTCTGTCTTTCTTTCTCGCTTTTTTTGTTTTTTTTTTCTTTCTTCTTCTCCCTCACTTCGAGCGAAAGGATCTTTTCTTGCTCTCGCCTCGATTCTCTATCCTCTCTCGCTACTCTAACTCAACAGCTCTTTCTATCTATCCTAGAGAGTGCTACCGCGGTGCTTTTCGCTCGATGCTCCTCAACGTAGGTACATACTGTATACCTCCAGAGCACGCTTTGTGCTTTAGAGTGGGTGTAGATTCGCTTTCTCTCTCGCTCGATCTCTCTCCCTTATTCGCGGGCGTAACAGCCGCTTTTATTGTACTTTTACGGCGCGTGATGGAGCTGGACGACCCATAAAACCGAGGGTGAGTCTCGTACTCGTCTTCGACGGAGCGCGGGATACCCCTCGGCGTGTCGCCCTATATATAGTCAGGCCTCGGGCCACCGAGTCTTCGTATTTGACGATTCTCGGAGTATCCGTTACCGACCGTGCAAAGTGTTCAACGAGAGGTCGTACACACTTTATCGGATGGTTCGACGGTTTTTCTCACTTCTCGGCTCGTCGCATGCATTTTTCAATTCATTGTTTTTTTCCTAAAGTTATTATTATTTTTTGTTATTGTACAACAACATTGTATGCTAGATATGTATATTGTTGCGATCGAGGGAAATCGACAAGAGGCGTATTTCGTTTCGGAGCGGATTTCATTAATTACAATCACCACTATTTATCTCCAGTACGTTATACTTTCAGATTTCCGCTCTCTTTCAATGTCCGATCGAGACCCACGTCGTCTCGTCAATCGACAACACTGTGGGTTTGTCATTTTTACATAGGAAGCTATACCAGTATTCTGTGTACACTAAAAACAAATCGCTTGCCGACTGCCGAAGAAATGATTTTTTGTTTAAATTCTTACAATACTTGGAATACATAAAATAATTTCAATTCTTACAATTCCATATGACATTGAAACAACGAGTCTCACACGCATACGTAACCCGGCTAACTCTCTCTCTCTCTTCAATCGACGAAACTCTCTTCTATACGAGAAAAACCGAATAATTATCAATTGCAAATAGACCAAAAGACCTCACCAAGCGATTTGCAAGTGAAAGCCTGGAATACATCGAACTACTGTGCATCCAACGATCAACACACATCACCACTACATATAAATACCCTACACACACCATAGACGAAATCCTCCAAAGAATGTACAACGATAACCAATCTTAAAAATTTGCTAAATACTGCACACAAACATACACTAACTCACAGTTATATTGTTCTACATAAATCACATGGTAAATAACTAAAATAAAGAAACATTCGAGCTGAAAGACCAAGGTCGATGGCTCGTTAGCCGATATTGTTATCATACATTTATGTAATCACCAAGACATTTGTTACACACTCGAACGTTCGATGACCATTATAACGTCGTGCTAATACATACGCATTACTACTATTACTACCATTTGAGACAACGAAGGCGAAACTATTGAGTCAACTGTTATCGTTTTAGTCCCGTATGGAATTGTAAGAATTGAAAGTAGAATTCAAGCTTTTTTTTTTTTGGCAACCGGCAAGCATATTTTAAACGAGTCATTGATATTTTTTTTTCAGTGTAATATCGTGTGGCTCATTGAGTCCTCATCGCTACATTCGTTACAACATATATATATATATATATACACACATTTTAGAAAGCTATGGATTTGTTCGTATGTTTGTTCCGCCCGTTTGAAAAATGGGATTTTCAAACCGTCGGTGACGTACTTCCGATACGGTCTCACATACGTTCGCAAAAAATTAATGGACGAGGACCCAAGGGATAGCAAACTCAAGATCGAGGAAACGACGAGAGCCGAGGGGCCCCAATAGGGCGAGTGTTAACGTCGCGTACGTAAAGGTGCGAAAACTTTTCGAGTGCCCAACGAGAGCGTGAAAACGAATGCGCGTCACTAATGCATTTATACGGAGTGCGACAATTAGCGATGGTGGACGACGGGCGCGGTAGAGAGGAAAGAGCGATAATAAAGGGGGTCGACTGCACCCACGGGATCGTCACGCGCGAAAGGAATGAATAAAGTGGCGGGTCGGTGGGGGGGGGGGGGGGGGGTGGTGAAAGAGAAGAGTAATAAAATATTATTTGACTACGTGGTGCACCAAGGTTCGTCACCTGTTACACCTTTCGCGACCATTACACTTTGACTTAATATCCTCAAATCATAATTCGAGCGATCAATATGTCTTCTACGAACAATTGAATTTCGCAATTTTTCTACGAATAATTTATAGTGTGGAATTAACTTCTAGAAGAAGTTTTTTGTTTTTTTTTCTATTTTTTTTGTTCTACACCTGCCGGAGAGTGGAGGACGACACTCTGTAGGGAAAACAACGCCGGGACATTATAAAAGTTGATGGCCCGGGTCTAAACATCGTCTGCTCGTATAGTTCCGAGCCACTCGGCCGTCGCCACTCTCGGGAAAAGAACTTTCGGTGAGCGCTAGAGAAAGAGTCTCTCCCCGACGGGACTGGGGAAAAGTCGTAATTAAAAATGAAAAAACACTGTTGGCCCCAAGGTAACGGGGGACACGGGAGAACGTTCGCGCTAGCTCTCGCCTCCACCGTTCGCCACTTCTTTTGGCCAACGTCAGTGCGCGCGGCACGGCGAACGACGGTAGACGGACAAAAATAAAACCCCCGACCGTTTATGACCGTTTATGCGAACGAAAGGTCCCGGCGAAAGAGAAAGGGTTGCGGCGCACGATCGCACGTGTCGCATCGTTAAAGGAACTCTTCGCGGCGAGTGAAAAGGTAGAATTCAAACTCGCGTTCTCATGGAAATGCAAAATATTATTCCGTGTCAGTGAAATAATGAGAGACTCACATATCGATTGTATATTTGTATTTCTATTTTTTTTTTTTTTTTTTTTCTTGCATTCTACTAAGAAATTGAGCGATCGTTCGAGGAAGGAAGTTCGTATAATTCTTCCAATTAATTCCTATTTTTATTTTTATTTTTATTTTTTTTTCTTTGGGAGTTACAGTAAACTCTCTCTTACTCAACGCTCCCGAGACTGAATTTCCGTGTTGCCAGAAAGAGTCTCTTGCCGCAGCCTAGCGCGAGCCATTTTAAGCAAGCGAAACTGTTAGATCAGGCGTCACATCGCTTCGTCAAGTATTTTATTAACCAAGTTTCGATTTTTGTTATTGTTACGGGTTGCGCCAAGGTTATTGAACTTTTTTTTTTTTTTTTTTTTCTGAAAGATCCGGTTTGTCTTTCCCAGTGTCGAACTGCAGATTAATTCCAATTAATTGTGCGGTATAATGGCCTTGGCATCTTTCTTTTTGAAAGCACTATGCTTCTTCACATTTCTGTTTATTTGCTGTGTACATTGTCGCATTCTCATTGGTAAATAACATTTTATTGCACACGATTACTACACGACACTCCGACTTTCAACATATCGGGCATGCGCGGGCATGCCCAATAACAATAATAATCATAATAAGAATAACAACCATAATTCGGCCTAAAATTGACCGCCTCGATAATAAGAAGAATAATCAGAATTCGGCCTGAATTGACCGTCATATTGACTTCATTTTCGGCACGACTGACTACATGGGAACTTTATAGAAGTGGCCAAACCTGTCTATAAGACCGATAGTGTGAAGGTATTCAGCGCTAAACTGTCATCCTATGCTCGACCCCCGGGGGGGGGGGGGCGTCTCGCGCCCATATGAGCAAACGCAACAGAACTTCTAAGTTCTTGGTCGCAAACCCATGTGCCACCCAGAGGTTGCTCAGGCCAGGAAAAATCATACGTTCGAATTTTTGAGCAACCATTCCCGAGGTATAAGTATACCGCTCCATGGGTAGCCATAACTGACGAAATGTCTTACGAATACTGGCTCTGTATCCGATGGTAAGCCTCAGTGTGGGTTCCATTTTTACACCACTTCGGATACGTGCACATCCGATCCTCTCCGTCGTACGATCTTCCGAAGAACCAGCCCGTACGATCGCTCACAATGCAGGCTTACGCCCTGAAAGCAATCTTCGGGAACCATACGTCTGATATGGCCGGTGAGGCATACTCGATGCATCCACCGAGGCGGAGATTCGCGTACGGCATCTCATCCGTGCTTCCTTATGTGCCACGACTCTTCCACTTAGAACAAGCTTCCAAGCCGATCAACGATCGAGTAGGCGGCGGCAGGAACTCACGAATATGTCTGTAATACCGTCGACCAAACTGTCTGCGGATCGTGCTGAGTGGTGGCAACTCACGAAGTTCACGTTTCCGCCGTTACAGTCTCATAGGAGCGCGCGCGTAGCCGAAGGTTCCTTTAAATCGCAGCCGCGAAGACCGAGATACATCGATAAAATCCATGCGTTAAGAATACAGAAAGGCGAGACAGTTCGTTTTGGGGATAGAGAAATTCGCTCTCGCCCTGCTTATCGCCCAATAATCCGGCCATTAGGCCTTAAGGGCGGTTCTTGAACCGGCGGGGGGGGGCGTCGGGAACAGGGGTGCTTTCTCCGTAGGAACAGAGGATCGGCATCGGCGTGCAAACGGGAACGGGAGCAGCGGCGGCAACGGCGCGGCGCACAGCATCCCGGGGGGTCCTTACAAGCGCGTAAACTCACTTTTACTGGCAGTTAACATTTTACGACTGAGACGGTCTGCCCGACGACGAACGCCCGCGCGTTCTTCCCTCTTTACGCTCATGAACACAACCACACGTGGAAACCGCTGGGTGAACATGCACACGCGCTAAACGTGCAATTTGATACTCAAATTTCTCGCCTACAGCGACGATAGAGAGGAATCTCGTCGAGCTTGTGTTCAACGCTTCTTGCGGTTAACGAGTGTATGCGGCAGATAATGGGTGGGTGGGGGGGGGGGGGGGGGGGGGGGGGCGAAAACGCTCGCGAATGTGGAAGCTCCGTTAATTCGACACCCCGTTGAGGATAATTTTCGATTGGTCTCTCAACCGATCGTGTTGGGGCACTAAAAATTTACTCGTGCTTCACTCGCCGCAGTATGCCAATTGCATACATTAAATTCGCGGTTGGTCGATGTTTAGGCGTTTTTTTTTTTTTTTTTTTTTTTTTAAGTGAACCCGCTGCTTTATAATGTATCGCGATGGGGGAAAATGTGGAGCTCGCATCGTATAAAATTAGCGTTACAGTAGCAACGGTTCGCGGTTTACTAGCTTATAGCTGATAGACTGGTACGTTATAGCTTAGAGTATCGGACGTCAAACGGCCCATGTATTTATGGTCGTGCGCATTTTAACGGCGTGACAAACGCATGGAATAAATTATGTCGTGCATAAATTGGCAACGTGCATAACTGAGAGTATCGATAAAAATTGATTTTTCTTCAATGACGAATATCCAAGAGAATAGCAAACTGCCAAAGATGCAAATAATCGTTACGTCCGTATCCTCATATTTAGAACTTGTAGCTCTTTAACACACCGAGATTTATCCATTGAAAATTCTTGCGGTGTGCGGTCGTTCATTAATGCTCATCGGTAAATGTCTCAGTTCAAATACATCGAAACTGTTTTGTTCCATTTTTCTCACAAAATCAAGACGACACAAAATTGTCAAAACTCCGGAATGACAACAGCGAATTGAACGAAAATTACTTTAACCCTCGATTAGCAATTTTCTCGTGCATCAATCATGCGTTCATCCTCGCGACCGGTTGCTCCTGAAACATTGAAACTCGAGACATCGGTGTACATTCGCAAAGCGACCGGCGCATGTATAATTCGAATCGACGAGACAGCAGCGCAGCCGAGAGAGAGAGAGAGAGAGTCGAGTCGCCCCGGTGGGATGTGCAGCAGGCGGTGGACGCTCGGTTCGTATTGATCTAAACGCGAACACCGTGAGAGCAATTAAGATAAAGGACGGTAACAAAGGGTTGTCGGGGCTGTGTACGAGGCTCGGGGCTTTCAGTCGTAGAAAACCGAGGGGTCGGTGCGGCAATGGAATGGAGGGAGGAGAAAGCCGTGAATACATTCACATTCACATGAGTGAAGACGAAAGATAGACGGCTGAAAACGATGAAGCGTACAGCGAGAGGATACGAAAACGCGTGAAGCGTCGGAGAGGGGGGGGGGAAACAACGGGTCGGACAGATAACACTGTAAAAATGCGATAGAATGATAAAACGACACTGCGCTGCTGAAGCGAACGTGCCGAAGAAGGCGAGAAGCTAAAGAAAGCAAGGAGCTTCAGAAAATTCCGGAACGCATTAATCACGATGAAGAGAGTTCAACCTCCATCTCGCGCCTCCTCCTTCCTTCTTCGCCCCCCCCCCCCACGCCCACCCCCCCCCCCCCCCCGCATAACGGTAAATTTTCAAAGTTTCGCGAGAGTTAACTTTTGCATTATTAACAATGCCAGCAGCGTTTCCGGACGGCGAGCGGGAGCCGCAAAGTTGAACTTCTCTCGGCCGAAGCCTCCGAACCATCCCCCCCCCCGCCCCTCTTTTTTTTTTTTATCTCCGACCCCCGCCTTTATAGCGCGGTCTCTCTGTACCCTTCGCGGATAGTTATCTGAAAGTTTGCATACATGCATTAACTTCGCGACGAGAAGTTGTTTCGCTTCTCGGCGTCAATATAAGAGCCGGGCCCTCTCTCTCTATCTACTGTGGACACAGACGATGACTGGGGAAATAAATCGAGCGAGATAAAGGACGATATATATTATATATATGTATATATATAATATATATATATATATACCGGGTAAATAATTCGGTTTTTTTTTTGTTCGTTTCTTTTTTCTCTTATTGAAGCTGCGAGAGTCTTCGGGCGCCTCGGGATCTCGGAGATGAAAGAAATAACGACGAAAAAGGGACTTTGGCTGGTTTTTCTTTTTCCTTTCCTTCAAAGAGATTGGAGAGTCGGGGGGGGGGGGAGGGGTGTGGGCGGCGTAAACCCCGGCGCGCCTAAGGCGCTCGGGAATCGGGGCTTCCCCGAGACTCTCCTCCCGGGGGAAGCTGTCGAGGATATCGACACCCCGGCAATAATAATATCCTCCACCGTCGAGGCACGCGGTCGCCCCTCTCGCTGATTTACGAGGACGATGGAGCAGCCATCCCCCCTCCCCCCCCCCCCGCCACTACCGCCGCATCCACCTCCTGATGTCGTCGTCGTCGTCGTCGTTCCACAGGACACATTTTCTCAATCCTTCGAAGTGAACGTTGTGCCTTCCAACCCGGAAGACAGATAAAGAATGAAGAAGAGAAAAAAAAAAAAATAGAAAAAAAACGACTATAATATTCTCTATCGGGATCTTCGGGGCGAATAAGATAAATAAAAATTCACGGGGAACGAAAAAATAAGCGGAAGAAGTTGGAACGAATGTAATGTTCTTCGTCGAAATCTTCGGCAAGTCGAACCAAAAACAGCGATGTTTTATTTCTTGTTTTTATTTTTTTTTTTCTTTTTTTATGGCGGAAGAATTTTCGTTTCCTCCCCGCATTGAGGTACATTGAGGGGAGCGACCAGGAATCCCAGAAGGAATTTCCGGTATATCGAATCTATGTAAGTAATATAATCCGAGAAAACGAAGGTGAGAGCTCGAGTCACTCCCGAGGGTGATGTGAGGAGAAACTGATCAGGCATAGCGGATCCTGCGTTCGGCGTAGCGATCTGATTCTATCTCGTTCGGATATATTTCGCCGAGAGCTCAACACAGCGAGGTATGACGTTCTTTCTGTATGTGTGTGCGTGTGTATTTTTTTTCCTCTTCTCTAGAGAGCGTAAATCACAAGTCGAGTCTCGAAAACTGGGCGGAATGTGTACACGAGGCAGTACCTCGCGTACCGGGTGTGGCGAACTACCATCGTATCGGGCACTCGAGCACGAGGGAGATAGATGCAACGGTATACTGTACATCGTGAAAACTGTTTTTGCACGATAGCTCGGTAATGTCGAGAGGCAAATATCCGAGATTCCAAAAGCTCTGCCGAAGCTTTCGGCGTGCGTTGATCGTCGTCTCTTCGGCAGATTAGAAGAAATCAATTGTTATTATTATTATTATTATTACTAGCAGGTTGTCGCGGTTCGGGCGCTTCGTGCCCTCGCTATCGAATATGAAATTTTGAAACCGTGAATTTAGATTTCCGGAGATTTACTGGAAATGCGTCACTTTCGGTTTGAAAATCTCATTCTTCGACCGGCAGTGACGTCATACCGGAAATGCGTCACTTTCGGTTTGAAAATCTCATTCTTCGACCGGCAGTGACGTCATACCGGAAATGCGTCGCTTCCGGTTTGAAAATCTCATTCTTCGACCGGCAGTGACGTCATACCGGAAATGCGTCACTTTCGGTTTGAAAATCTCATTCTTCGACCGCAAGTGACGTCATACCGGAAATGCGTCGCTTCCGGTTTGAAAATCTCATTGCTCGACCGCATGTGACGTCATACCGGAAATGCGTCGCTTCCGGTTTGAAAATCTCATTGCTCGACCGCATGTGACGTCATACCGGAAATGCGTCGCTTCCGGTTTGAAAATCTCATTCCTCGATCGCAAGTGACGTCATACCGGAAATGCGTCGCTTCCGGTTTGAAAATGTCATTCTTCGACCGGCAGTGACGTCATACCGGAAATGCGTCGCTTCCGGTTTGAAAATCTCATTTGCTCGACCGGCAGTGACGTCATACCGGAAATGCGTCGCTTCCGGTTTGAAAATCTCATTTGCTCGACCGCAAGTGACGTCATACCGGAAATGCGTCGCTTCCGGTTTGAAAATCTCATTGCTCGACCGCATGTGACGTCATATCGGAAATGCGTCGCTTCCGGTTTGAAAATCTTATTGCTCGATCGCAAGTGACGTCATACCGGAAATGCTTCACTTCCGGTTTGAAAATCTCATTGTTCGACCGAAAGTGACCTCATACAAAAAATACTTCATTTCCGATTTGAAATTCTCATTTCTCGACCTTAAGTGGAAACGTCATACTGGAAATACGTCACTTCCGGTCCGGAAGACTCATTTTTCGACCGCGAGTTACGTCATAGCAGAAATACGCCGCTTCTTATCAAGAAATTTCATTTTTCGTGTTATTATTGTTTCATTTACGTACGGTATTGTATTTTTATTTACTGTATAATGTTTCATTTAAAAATGCCCCATTATTTTTATTTTTAAACAATAATAGTAACACAATGGACTAAGGGGATGCGCCGTGCGCAATCAGTCACGGAGTTAATCCGGTGTTATGCAACAGCCCCCGAGGAGTACTCGGGGCGATTGGTATCGCGTTTGATATGCCGGAGGGTTGGCCCCGGATCGTCCGAGGGGGGGGGGGGGGGGGGGGGGACGAATCCGTATACTGCGGGGGCAAGCCCCTAAACGAGAGAATCGCGCGACGAGCTACGCTTCTCGTTTTTCCACAGCGGGGGAACGGCGGCTCTCTGTCGCTCTCCGTCGCAGCGCTCTTCGGTCTCCCGCTGGCGAATAAAATTTTACGGCCGCGAAATCGTCCAATAATTGTTACGTCTAGCTTTGATCGCGTAAAACACGTCGTAAATGTCAAAGAGCCCTTCTCAACGTCGAATGCAGCAGCCGCCTGTCTCGCTCGCTCGCTCGCTCTGTGTTCTCCGCATTGCGAGTCCGTTAGAGCGAATACTCCAGCGGCCCGATAACCAATGAGGAGGGTTGGCGGTGGCCGCTCACGGAATTATGTGCCGGCGAAAGACCACCGACATTACCTCGCATTATCGAGGCGTTCGGGCGGTCGCGTTATCGCCCATACATCTTCCACTTGCCTCAACGCCTCGTCTCCATCTTTCTTATTTACTGTTTTACAATTATCGGTACGGATAAACAAGTGTTAGGACAATTTTTTTTTTTTTTTTTTTTTTTTTTTTTTTTTTTTTTTTTTTCGTCGAGAGACTCCAATCAGACTACTCGTGATAACGGGAGTTTTTCCACCGTAGGTTCATAAAAGCATTGTTAAAGAAATTAATGTAAATTCATTTTTAGAATTACCAATTCGGCTCGACTATGGAGTAAAAATTTGGCGATCTTGCGATTTAACGAAAGACCACTGACATTAACTCGCATTATCGAGGCGTTCGGGCGGTCGCGTTATCGCCCATACATCTTCCACTTGCCTCAACGCCTCGTCTCCATCTTTCTTATTTACTGTTTTACAATTATCGGTACGGATAAACAAGTGTTAGGACAATTTTTTTTTTTTTTTTTTTTTTTTTTCGTCGAGAGACTCCAATCAGACTACTCGTGATAACGGGAGTTTTTCCACCGTAGGTTCATAAAAACGTTGTTAAAGAAATTAATGTAAATTCATTTTTAGAATTACCAATTCGGCTCGACTATGGAGTAAAAATTTGGCGATCTTGCGATTTAACGAAAGACCACTGACATTAACTCGCATTATCGAGGCGTTCGGGCGGTCGCGTCATCGCCCATACATCTTCCACTTGCCTCAACGCCTCGTCTCCATCTTTCTTATTTACTGTTTTACAATTATCGGTACGGATAAACAAGTGTTACGACATTTTTTCTTCGAGAGACTCCAATCAGACTACTTAGAGTAACGGGAGTTTTTCCATCTTATGCTAATACAATGTCCTATTAAGAAAATAAACATAAATTCATTTCCACAATTGTCAATTCGGCTCGACTATGGTGCAAAAATTTATCGGTCGTGAAAATGAAAAATCCTCTCTCTGGCAATAATTCAATGCAAACAGTCTGTACGAAGTAGAGCAAAGTTTACATAATTTGATATACAATGGAACAGAGTCTGATTCAATGAATATGTTATATGTCGAAATGAAATATTCTTTTTTACACTTTTTCTATTGGATTTGACGGATCTAAGTAGTTACAAGACACATCTCTACTTGAATACTGCTCAACGACACATCCGTCAATAACCAAATTACAAATTAAAAATCAGACCTCTATCGGTCTGCCTATCAGTCCGATATTTTTCAACAGAACCTCGGGAAATAAAGAACTATAAATATTTCGAAATTTGCATTGCAGGGGAATTTCATTATTTAATAGCACGATATTTAATTTTCATTCGCGGTTAAGTGACGGTTGAGTGCCACTGGCCACGACGTGGTGGAAACGCGCAGGACTACGTAGCGCTCGTATATACGCAACTACCGGAGCTTGGTCCCTCTCGTCGGATCTCCTGATCCTCACAATTCTCAGCGTCGAGACTCGGGCAGCATCGAGAGAGTCGGCGAGAGCAGGATAGTTCAGCGGATACGTGAGCTCGCGGAGGGGAGGGGAAAGGGGGGGGGGGAGGAGAAGTTCCACTCGCCCTATCTGCCTCTTTCTCTCCTGGTATTTTGCGAACGAGCGAGCGATAAATAGATATATAGAATGGCCGAGCCGGGGTACGGAACGCTGCGAAAGGGGTATGGCCGTAGATGCGGGGCTCTTTTAATGAAACGCGAATGTTAGAATGACAGGAATGCTGGAAAATGGTCCGGGCGTGCTGCTAGCTCTCTTCCCTCCGACCCTCCCGCGCTCTCTCTCTCTCTCTCTCTCTCTCTCTCTCTCTCTCTCTCTCTCTCTCTCTCTCTCTCTCTCTCTCTCTCTCTCTCTCCCGCACACTGACTGATGCATACACTACATACACGCTGTGTATACACTGTACGTATATCACCTGCGACTCCCGGCCTTGTGTTGGTTAAACTACGACGACGTGCCATTCGCCTACTCACTTCTCGTCTTTGCCCACACGCGTATATATATATATATATATATATATATATATATATATATATATATATGCGTGTGTGTGTATAGTATATATATGTATGTATGTATGTATATATAGTACAGCGAGTTGCTTACGTGTGAAAACTCGAGGCTCTCCGACTTGTTCCTTATGTACTCGAGCGAAGATAAAGAGAGAGGGAGGGAGGGATGTTGGGATAGAGGGAAAATGTTCTCCGCAGCTTCGGGAGTCTCTCACCCATAGCAAATTAAGTCTCGCCGACTCGACTCGGCTACTTTGTTGAATTTATTTTTTTATTTTTTTTTTTTTATTCTTGTTCTCCATGTCGGGCCGACAAGGGGAACGAAAGTTTGTATAGTGTTCGACAGAGAATTGGAGCGATATATATAGAGATGTAAAAAAAAATATATATATATATGTTAACTAAATTAGAAAGATGTGTTTTTTTTTAGATTGTTTTGGGCATGCGTTTCTCGGATGATTTTTGAGCGTGCTCGCGGTTGTTCGCAGGACCGAAGAGAGAAACGGGAAATGCCGGAGTCACGGCGAAGGAGGAGAAGGAGGAGAGGGTGGAGTATTAATAAAACGTTCCGGTGCTCGAGGAAGAGGGAAAAATAAATTCTTATTGCCTGGCGAGTCCGGTATTTCCGCAATATACGGCGCAGGTGTACCGAATGTTATCCCCGTTATCCCGCGTCTCCGCAAAATTTTATATATATATTTATGTATGGGTGTGTGTGTGTGTGTGTGCAGTCCATGTGCTCCGTGAAACGTATGGGACGAGAGCCCGGCGTTCCGCAACCCTGTGGAAACCACCCCCGCGTCGCAGCTCCTCACGCACCCCCAGTAACGTACACTTATGCAGTCTCGCCCTGTAGTTATCCTTCGCCGCAATGTCTCACGAACGGTTCGGCGAATAATCAAAATAATAAATCATGGAGCACAGGGATGTGCGACAAAATCCGATCTGATTTCCCACTGGGATTTCAATTTCGCTGTAATCGTCGCACTAATCGCAATACCATAAATCTGAAGATAGAAAAAAAAAATATATGAGACTTTTTTGTATCGACTTTGGTATCGAGTCTCTGTAGGAAGCGCCGCAACTCCTCTACGGTCGGTGAGAAACTGATAAGATATCACGATCAATTTAAGCCTTTCGCTAGCCGCGGTAAAACGCCCCTTCGGAGGGCAAAGGGCCACTGAATCCTGTCGGTAAAAAGGATTTCTGTATTTTTTTTTCACCATCCAAGATTCGACGATCAGAAACGATCAATAAAAATCATAAAAAAAGGAAGCGTGAACCCAATATTAAAAAATGTTGAATTCCGACCCTACCAGACCCTCCATGATGTAAAACAAGATGGCAATGAAGAGCTGGGAGTCAATTTTTTTTTTGTTTCTCTATTTCACAACCGAGGATCAGCGTCCAATCGGGGAATAGTATAGGGAGACGCGAGCGCGGTTGTAGATCGTTTGGCGCGTTGCCCTTTACCTTCTCTCCTCCGACGTCGTCCACGTCGATTCGATACGTCTGGCGGAAAGCGTTTTCTATCCTTCTCCGTATCTCTCTTGCTCTCGCTCTCCCTCGTTCTAAACCTACGATCCCTCGAGCGTTGCGCGCGGGTGGATCCGTATGCGCGCGCTAACACACCGGCAGCGCGAGGGAGGCGGAGAGGGGGGGGGGGGGCGTCGGGGTGTGCGGGGGTGGCTCGACGGGGCTGGCTGCTCCAGCGGATACCGGCTTCGTCCAACCACCCACAGTCGAGAAACAAGGGTAGTGGTAGTGCAGGAGGCAACGTGGCGTATTGATCGAGTGGCTCCCGCCACTGTACAGAATTCGCTATATACATATACATATATATATATATGTATATGTATGGAGAGAATTCTGTCTCACCCGGTATACGTGAGCTCTGCACCCGCCAATGCCGCCACGTTTATCTTCTCGCCATCCTTTCCATTCCTTGCGTGATGTTTACGTTTGCACTTTTAAATCACCTTCTTTCACGATCTCTGCCCATTGCTTTTTTTTTTTTTTTTTTTTTTTTTTTGTAACTGTTTTTCATTCAGCTAAAAATTGATACCTTGGCTGGACTGCAACTGCGGATGAACTTTGACGTAGACGGTATAGGATGAATAGCCTGTATTTTTTTTTTTTTTTTTTTTTTGTCGCTTCATTGTATCCAAGTTGG
The DNA here is from genome assembly GCA_963922035.1 of Amblyjoppa proteus. NCBI lineage: Eukaryota > Metazoa > Arthropoda > Insecta > Hymenoptera > Ichneumonidae > Amblyjoppa > Amblyjoppa proteus. The sequence goes on along the minus strand of OY998228.1, from coordinate 7,449,533 downwards.
TACAATTGAGCGAGAGGAGAACATTTTCTGATAATTTTGAGCCGGGAGAAAAAAGTGGGAAAATGGTGATTGAAAATTCATTGATTTTCGAGAATGCAGAGATTTTAAGGGGAGGATAAACACGTGTGAGTACGAGAGAGACAGAGTGAATATTTTGAGTCAATTTTTCTCAGAAACTATTCCATTAAATGAAAAATGATATTGAAAGACTCACTGCGTGTTTGATTAACGTAAGAGGGCCGAAATTAGTTTTTTTTTATTTTATATAACGGTTTTGAAAAAACATTCGAAAATGCAAATTTCAGAGCGATTAAAAAAATCGAATAAAGTTCATACGCATTCGGAAAAGAAAATCAATGAAATAATTTCACATTGAAAAAAAAAAAAATGGTTTCCTAATCGTCCGTTAAAATTTATTTTGAACCAATATGTCGATGACTTACTAGCATTATCATTGTGCCAAAATTATGTTCTTACGGCCACCCACACGATTGACGGTTTGAAAGTTTCGTTCCGCAGACAACTATAAAAAAAAAAAAAGCTCAGCGAGTCCAACTTTTGCCTAGAAACACAAACGAATATACCGTTCAAACTTGTATATCGTAGCGTGTGCAAAAAAAAAAAAAAAAAAAAAAAAAAAAAAAAAAAATCAAATACGCGCGACCAAGGAGTATTTTCATACATGGCATTGGATTGACACGTATAAACTACGAACCGACCTATAAATAGTCGCCCGCTCTCGCCGGAAATAGATTACGATTTACGGTGCTAACTGCAATAAAACAGGAACTGTTGCAGTCGCGACTAAAGCCAAAGTGCGAATGCGCCCCTTGAACGGCGAACTTTTGCCGCGACACGCCGCCCCCTCGCGCCCAAACACTTCGTCCACGTCGAACTTCGTGCGCGGACCCGAGCATATAATTTTTTCACTCGCAACAGCCGTCCCTGCATTATAGATACGGCTCTCATCATTGCTCGAAACGAGATCTCGGGACCGAAGGGCTTTGTATATTTCACGGAGTCGGTGGAAGGTCCTCGCGCCTCTGCGGCCTCCGTCGGATGGCGAGAGTCGACCGTGAGGATTGTCACAGAACGGCGGGCTCGTTACATTTTTCGACGTTGCGACACCCGAGGGACTCGTGCGAGTGCACCTAGCTCGCTCCCGCACTCCCAGGCTTCAGTGTCTTCGCGTCGCACCCTTAGCCGGCCAACGACGAAAGGGCAGCGCCGAGGGACCGGCGAGAAGAGAATGAAAAAACCAACAGCAAGGAAAACAAAAAAAAGAACGAGCTCGTATCTTCCGATTCGGGTCTTTCACTGGTGTCTAATGAGAAGTGGAATCCAACGAGGGTTCCGGGTCCTTCGAGGGCCGTTCGTTGAAGTGCACAAACTTTCACGACGGAAGGAACCTTTTCTGGTCGCGCTATACTGATTGAGAATAATGTTAACTCCATTATCGCGTGGACCATTGATTTTTATTTTAACGAACCCTTCTTTTGTTTCCTCGTTGGGACTTTTTTATATTGTTATTTATCGTTTCGATGCTCGGCGCGTTTGAGGCATTGAAAATTCAACGTGGCTTTCGTCGGTCGTTGATGAAATTTCGCGGGATCGTTCTGCCGAGGCTTCGTTTGTTTTTCGAGGTTTAATCCGAGATAGATTTACGGGAATTGGAGCGAGGCTCGGAGAGACGGTGGAAAAGCGACGCCGTCGTCGGCGCCGGTTGTACGCGCTCTCTCTCTCTCGAGCCTCGACGAGGAAAACCCCCAACGGCGGGCGCGCTCGATAGCAAAGAATGGAAAAACGCGAACGGACGCACATCGGGAAAAGCTTCGCGACTACGGGCCAGTGTCAAAAACTCGTTTTGTTCTCTCTCTCTCGCTCTCTCTCTCTCTCTCTCTCCGTTCTCAATGTGTCTCTGTGTTTTTCTTTACTCCGTTACTGTGCTAGCAAACATTCACGATTGGTCGAACAAGAAAGCGATAAATCTTCGGATATAACGCCACTACGCTCTATCCAAGGAATACAGTAACTCCTGTACATATACACACACGTATGTGTGTAAAATATGAAACTTTGCATGAAACGGTAAGAAATTGTTCGACGACGATTTTCCATATACTTGAATAAAATAAATAAAATAAATAAAATAAATAAAATAAATAAAATAAATAAAATAAATAAAATAAATAAAATAAATAAAATAAATAAAATAAATAAAATAAATAAAATAAATAAAATAAATAAAATAAATAAAATAAATAAAATAAATAAAATAAATAAAATAAATAAAATAAATAAAATAAATAAAATAAATAAAATCGATGGATGTAACACGTACGGCGGCCGACGGCTCGGCGGCCCCGCGGCGCTTCCGAACATTTTTATCCGCTGCCCGTCGAGCATGCATAATACGTAAGAGCCATGGCGGATCGGCACTTTGCCGCGAATCGAGAATTCGAGATGCCCGAAGACTTTTGCCATATTTATCGAATAAAAAAATAATAAAAATTTAAATTCGAAAAAGAAAATGCAACGAAGCAAAAGTGGCATGAATTATACCACATCGGAGGCTGTACAGACTCGATGTCCGGGCGTGCGATATTGCAGAAATAAAATCATCAGACGGAGAGAAGGATCTGATAGAAATTACCATAAATCAGGTAGAACTGACAGAACCTTCAGGTATACGGTAAGTAATGCGATATCCTAGCAAACGTTCGTATTGAATTTAATACATTGTGCTAGAAAATATGATAATTTTCGCTATTGCAGATATTAGCCAAATTCACGGTAATCTTTGCTAGAATATAAGTACTTCTTCCTAGAAAATATAGTCATACGTAGCGTCGCAATCGCGGAATGTTTTTTTAGGTTTGTAAGTTACATTCGGCATATTATATCGATCAAATTTTCAGATTTTATCCACGGAATTCTCATTTTTAATTCACGGAATTCTTAGCTTTATTTATTTATTTATTTATTTATTTATTTATTTATTTATTTATTTATTTATTTACGGGACGAACCCTTTTACAAGTGTCATTTAAAGGTTTATAATAATAACACAAACATAAATATTAACCAAAAATAGATTTATCCACGAAATTTATCAACCCGTCGTCCGAAAAAAAAGTTACCATACGGGTAGGGTAAAAATTGCCATGACCCTTGCGAAAATTCCACACATCGTTAGTGGCGCTGCTGTATCATGTTGCCTGGTTGAAATTCACCACGCATGACTTGGCAGTTTTTCCGAGATCCTTCTCAGTGTACCGACCACGTGGATAACGTTTTTTTTCTCATGCCCGCCTCAAAGTATCATCGACCTCCGGATCGTTCATTTTCCCAACAGAAATTGCGATTCTTCGAAGCAGACAATATCCTAAGAACAGTCCAGGATACACGTGCTCCGGGACCGTCTATACCTATGTACCGACCCCAATGTGTGCACGAATATAATATTCGAATTGGTACCGCCGGTTCTCCGGGCGTTGCGACGCTAGCCCCCTCGCGACATCTCGCTCCTCGTTCCGCTCCGCCGTCGGGATGAAGCGAAACGGACGGAAACACTGGCAGAGCCGAGTGTCGAGGCGCCCCACCCCGGCCAGACACACACGGGACCTGTTGCTGTCGAGTTTTACGGTGTTTTTACGAGCGACGTTACAGCCACCCCTGAGCACGGGGGTTGAACACACTCTGGCCCGGCTCTCTTCCTCTCCCGTCGGTGTTCCGTCGCGTTCCCTCGCGTTTAGCCGCGACCTCGCCGTTCGGCGAAACCGCGAACGATGTACATCCTTCCTCGTCTCGCGGTGCGCCAGTGCAACGGGCGTGTAAACGGTGAGAATGCGCGAGAGACCGAGAAAGATGCGTTTATAGACGTGAAAGGCGCTCGGAGAAAGATAAAACGCGACGAGGGGGACGTTGAAGAGAGATCGAGGAGGGATTCGTCGTTTAACACACTCTCTCTCTCTCTCTCCCGTCGCCGTGTCTTCCTTGCCACCGAATAATCACCCTAATCACTCGCTAACGAGCCGACGTGAATCCACGTGATTTTGCCCCGGCACGTGCTTCCCGGAGCGCAACACATTTTCGCAGCTTACGGCGCGGCGGCTCCACTCCGCAAATTTATATATGACGCACAAACACGCTCGGGCGGGAACCGTGCAATTGCGTTCCAAGGGTCAATTGTCGAAGTGCGCATCAAATTGTCGAGTGTACTCGGCGTCTCGTCGGACAATTTAACCGCGACTGTGCAAACTAGTCACACATGGGAGTGACTGTCTCTCCCTCTCTCTCTCTCTCTCTCTCTCTCTCTCTCTATGTCTCTGCGGTAAATTTAGTACTCCCACAGGTGTTCGTCAAAGTGAAGCTGAGTAATTAATTAGGTAAGTCACGTGTGCGATAGGGCGGCGTTTTCCGCGACGGGCTTTTACTGCGTGCGCAAACGTTTATCTGCTGCGGGTCACTTGTTAGTAATTTTGTGAAATTTTTTGTTTCTTGTATACGAAATTAAAATGGAAATCTATTCGAGTAGGGAATTTTGTTTTCTCATGAAAATGGTGCGAGGGAGTGAATATGGTTTCGTGAATTTTAGTCTCGCTATACCTGCTCGTGTGATACGCATGCGGCTGGTGCCGGAGCCTCGTCGATCGACTTGACGGATTCATTAGACGAGCCGTTAAACCCTCGATCGACGTGCTGAGCAATGGAACTGAGATTGCCCGTGATTAATAAAAGTTTCAAGTTTATGCGCACGAAGACTCTACCCGCGAATCGCTCGAACTACGTGACTTCTCGAGAGAGACACGATGCCGGCCCGGATCTCTCAGTATTCTCCGTTACAAAGGCGGAAAGCTCGCTCCCTTTCTCATTTTGTATTATATATATATATACATATATATACTTCTATATGATGGGCCGACGGCGAGTCTTGGGTAACTTCAAAATTCTGCTAAGCGCGCTGGCGAGTCTTTTCCCGTTCCACTTCTTTTTCCGCTTCTTCTCCTCTTCTTGTTCTTCTTGTTCTTCTTCTTCCCCTCTTCTTATTATTCTTGTTCTTCTTCATATTCTTCCTCCTCTTCTTGCTCTTCCTCTTGTTCATCTTCATCTTTTTCATTTTCTTCTTCTTCTTCTTCTTCTTCTTCGTATTCGTCCTCCGCTCATTCTTCGCCCGAGCGGCGAAAGGGCAAAGTTTGCCGACGCAGCGGCCAAACTTTTCCCTGTTGCAATTAAAAGTTTTCCCCCCGCCTATTATTCATAATACGTCTCAGCTTAGTCGCAGAGCTCCCGAAGCTTTTCGCGAAGAGAGGAAAAAGGTGAGATTCGCGCGGTGCTAAAAGTGTGAAAGACGGATGATTTTTGTCTCGCGCTTGACGTCAAAGATTGACTTCGAAGGATCGGCGGAAGGCAAAACGGGATTGACAACCGTTATATAAGGGCTAGTGGGACAGACTTCGCGCTGGAAGGGTCGGAAAGGTGGGAAGGTCAAGCGATGCTCCGAAGAAGACGAGACACTGCAGACGGTGCGCTAGACTCTCCGGTGAATAGCCAGCATGACGAGGGTACTGTGCACCTCCGCACGGTATATATATATTCCACTCCGCCGTATCTTCCTCCTTCTCGGACTCCATCTACGATGTATCTTTCGCTTTGTCGTCCGAAGGGTCTAATGACCCGCGAAACGAGCTGCTCCTCGCCCCATGCAATCTCCATAGAATTACCATACGATTAAGAAGAGCGTCGGCTAGCTTCGAGTCTATGATGTTCGTCCTGCCGTAGTATCCAAGCGCTACTCCTAAGATGGATGAAACGAGATTTAAGCTGAGAGTCTCGCCGTTCAATCCACTATTTTCTTCGCAGTTAAGATATTCATTGGGTATTTGGCATGCAAATTTGTAGTGTAACTTTTTTTTTTTTTTTTTTTTTTTGCGAAATCCGTTAAAAAGTAAATTGCATCGTACCGCTGTATGGAGCGGAGTGGAAGACTGTGAACATTTTTACTTAAGAGCATGTGCAATGCCGCAGTCGGTTATAAAAACTGTAATCAACTTTTCTCACCGATTCCGGCAGATACGGTTCACATAAAAGTGTCAGAGAAAGCCGAGATCACATCAGTTTCCGATGAGACTTTTCTTTTGACCGTACATGCGCAGAACCCATGTGCATTGATTGCAGTCTTCGATACCGACTGAGCACGGAATGGCCGCGGAGAAAGGTGTTTCACATGGTCTTAAAAACTATAGAAAGTATCGCGGTCGATAATGAAAACTGTAAATCTATTTTTTTAAAAGCATGCTGACCGTTTACCTTCAAAAGCAAATTCTTGTGCGAACTTTGGTGTTTCTTTCAACTGGAAATCGCCAGCGCTCTCGAAAAACATTAATTTACAGGTTTTATTACCGACCGAGGCCGAGTGGAATTCGAAAATAATGGAATTCTGAGAATTGAGAGTCTCGCCATTCAATCTACTATTCTCTTCGCAGTTGAAATATTAATTGTGGAACATTTTTACAAAATCCGTTAAAAAGTAAATTGCATCGTACCACATCGTACGGAGCGGAGTGGAACACACTGTGCAAATTTTTACTTAAAGCGATACTTTATATCGCGGTCGATAATGAAAACTGTGAATCTACGTTTTTGAGCATGCTGACCGTTTACCTTCAAGAGCGAATTCTAACGGGTACTTTCGTGGATGTCAGCTGCGTGCCAGAATATTCTTTCAACCGGATATCGTCGACACCAGCGAAAAAAATTAATTACAGGCTTTCTTACCGACCGAGCCCGAGTGAAATTCGAAAACAATGGGATTACAATCAGTCACTTTACTGAGTAACGAAAAAAATGGTGTGCGCTAGAGTGAGCAACGGATATGAAATATGACGGTCGATTTAATATTAAACTAGAAACACGAAGGCTTCGAATGATTTGAAAATAAATGAACGAGTAAAAATATGCGGGGTAAACGAGCGACCGACGAAGAAAACACGAAAGGGAAGCACGCGAAGCCGAGACTTTCTGCCACCCTCTCGCGCCCAGGCGCACTGAAACAACTTCGACGACAACGACGATGCCGGTTATGTACGCGCCTTCAACCACCCAGGTTTACGAGCTTATTTTACTGGATTTTTATGATATAACATAGGCCAAGGCTCACCTAGCCGACCGAAGTTTATAGACCGGTGTGAGAGATTTTATCGCTACGTAACGTACGGTTTGTTAAATCGCTCGCTCCGTTCCTCATGTACACGATGTATCCTATCTATTTGTCGTGGTCCTATTCGCGCAGTTTCCTCGTTCATCCCGGCGTAGAAATACGGTAAATCATTTCGCAGTGATAAAAATAAATACAAATTTTACATGTCGCTTTTTTTATGGGAAACGAAGAATTTTAATCGGATTTTCAGTCGAATTCGCCAGATCCGTGTGCATTGTCAATAACACTCAAGAATCAAGGATCAAGGTCCTTGTTCCAGGATCAAAGTTAACTAGTCGGGTAAACTATCAAAATGTTGTTCCTCACTTAAAGCTAACTTAAAGAATTTCCAAAACTGGCAAAGGAAAGGAAGTTCATCCGTTCATCTTGTCCAAGAAATATGGTAAATCACTTCAGTGACAAAAATAAAATAAAAATTGTGCATTATGATTTTTTATAGGAAAAGAAGAATTTTAATCGGATTTTCAGTCGAATTCGCCAGATCCGTGTGCATTGTCAATAACACTCAAGAATCAAGGATCAAGGTCCTTGTTCCAGGATCAAAGTTAACTAGTCGGGTAAACTATCAAAATGTTGTTCCTCACTTAAAGCTAACTTAAAGAATTTCCAAAACTGGCAAAGGAAAGGAAGTTCATCCGTTCATCTTGTCCAAGAAATATGGTAAATCACTTCAGTGACAAAAATAAAATAAAAATTGTGCATTATGATTTTTTATAGGAAAAGAAGAATTTTAATCGGATTTTCAGTCGAATTCGCCAGATCCGTGTGCATTGTCAATAACACTCAAGAATCAAGGATCAAGGTCCTTGTTCCAGGATCAAAGTTAACTAGTCGGGTAAACTATCAAAATGTTGTTCCTCATTTAAAGCTAACTTAAAGAATTTCCAAAACTGGAAAAGGAAAGGAAGTTTATCCGTTCATCTTGTCCAAGAAATATGGTGAATCACTTCAGTGACAAAAATAAAATAAAAATTGTGCATTATGATTTTTTATAGGAAAAGAAGAATTTTAATCGGATTTTCAGTCGAATTCGCCAGATCCGTGTGCATTGTCAATAACACTCAAGAATCAAGGATCAAGGTTCTTGTTCCAGGATCAAAGTTAACTAGTCGGGTAAACTATCAAAATGTTGTTCCTCACTTAAAGCTAACTTAAAGAATTCCCAAAACTGGAAAAGGAAAGGAAGTTCATCCGTTCATATTGTCCAAGAAATATGGTGAATCACTTCAGTGACAAAAATAAAATAAAAATTGTGCATTATGATTTTTTAATAGGAAAAGAAGAATTTTAATCGGATTTTCAGTCGAATTCGTCAGATCCGTGTGCATTGTTAATAACGCGCAAGAATCCACGATCAAAGACTTGTTCCAGAGTTAAAGTTAACTAGGCGAGTAAGCTACAAAAATGTCCCCCATTTAAAGAAAACTTAAAGAATTCCCAAATCTGGAAAAAAAAGTCATGAAGTTATAGGAAAGATAGGAAAGTAAGTTCATCCCATCATAGAAATGCGATAAACCACTTCGCAATAAGAAAAAAAAAAATACACTTTGATTTTTCTCTAGAACAGGAAGAATTTTTACCAGATTCTTAGTCAGATTCTCAAAATCCATGTGCGTTGTTTTAACGCGCAAAAATTCAGGTCTTTTTTCCAGGATTAAAGTCAACTAGTCGAGTAAGCTACAAAAATTTGCCCCCCCCCCCCGCCCCATTTAAAGAAAACTTAAAGTATTCCCAAAACTAAGAACTAACAAGAGGATTTTAGTGCGGTGCGAAGAATCGCGAGTAGCGAGCCGAGATAGCGGGAGAGAAGAAGGTGGATAAAAGGAAGTTGGCGTGGAGAGAGCCGATGGCCGTAACAACGACTTCCGGTCGTCGAGAGAAGCCCGTCTCCTTCTCCGTATAATTAAGGGAGACGCAAGTAGTACACGATGTCGTTAACGGTATACACATAACTCTCTATACACTGTGTGTACACGGGCCGTTTTCCGTTCGTCCGTCCCGACATTCATTCCGACAATGCGGGTAACCAGACCGACAGAGGATATCGCGATAATGACTCGTTTATTCCATCAGCATCTCTCAATCTTCGCGAACATGAATATACCAACGAAGCGCGTATTAAATTAAATTCATTAATACACCGATGGTGAATCGCGATTAATCTCCGGTTTACAATGTAACTATGTGATGAATTATTTCGCATCGCAGTCTTATTTAAATCGCCTCGTATCATGCACTGTGAGAATGCGCAGTAAATTTTACCGTCGAGTTGTTTTGAGGTAATTGATTTTTTTTTTTTTCGCACGATCAAAGAATCCTCACTGCGGTGCCTCAAAGATTTCTTTTCGCGGTATATATATATTTTTTCGCTACATTTTTGCTATTATTTCAATGCAGAGACATAGATAGATCGTGTGTTTATTCGTACGCCGAGGCAAGAGCCTCTCAAGGAAACCGTGCTCCAAAAATACAATTACGAGTAACAATGAAAATCCACCGCAATAAATTATACAATGAAAACGACGAAACTAAAATATCCGACAATCAGAAACTAAACGATAGCAACAAACTATCGAAAACTGAGAATAAGACTAATAAAAATAATCATGAAAAACAACTCAAACAAGGCAATCCATCCATTCAACTACCACTCTAGATCGCAACAAATTCCAACACTATAATTGCTATTTTTCCCAATTTTTCTTCTTGTATATTATCAGAAAACAAAAACAAAAAAAAAAAACCCGTCTAATATTATCAAATATTCGAGACATCACGAGACACTTTCTCGTAAAATGAAATATCATTTGTGCTTTCTCACTGGAATTTTCAAAAATATATTTTTCAATTACCGTTTATGCGTGTGCGCGTGAGCGCGTGGGAGCCGGATTTCGTTCGGCTCTTTGGTCGTAACGAGCGCGGTTTTAAAACCAGCCTGCCGACAGTCCGCAGGACCCCGAGAGATTCTCCGATCGGCAGGAGCAGCGGAAAGAAGGAGAGAACGATCGGGCTCCGGTTCACCTTGACTGCCGCGTTTCGCTGCCGATGCTCTCCGGCTTCTGCTTAACCATTGCCGATCTGCATGCGCACAGCAGGCAATGCAGTCGCAGGACGAAGAGCACGAGAGAACGCCCGAAGAAATCGAATAAGAGGATCCCAGAGGGAGCCGCGTGATACATCGGGGGAGAAAAACCACATTCCGCTTCGTGGAAGCGAGACAAACGATTCCACTATTCATTGTGCCTTTCTTTTTTTGCCCGAGCAAGCACTTAACCCTTCCAATCCCATAATAACAGCCCCGACAATGACAATAATTGCAACGATAGTAACAATAATACAAATCATAGATCGCGATAAAAAGTTGCAACGTTCAATAGAGGATGCACGCATGGGCCTTAATTGTACACACAAATTAAATCCCCCTCCCCGACGGAAGAGCGGGCCTCATAAGAGGAATGACGATTCATCCACTTATCTTCCAGCTTTTAACTTCTCGTTTGTTTATTCTTCTTTTTTTCCTCTTTAGTTTTTTTTTTTTTTTTTTTTTTTTTTTTTTTTTTTTTTTCATTCATTTATTCACGCTGAATTAAGAGAGCGCCTATCAGATCGGAGCGAGTGCGAAGCGTGTAATAAACAACACGCCCTTAACGATCCAATAAAAAGCCTGATTGCAATCGCAATGAGTGCAATTGCTTGCCCGCGCTTCGTAACCTCCGTGTGTGTTTTTCTTTATTTTTTTATTTTTTAATTTTTTTCCCGAAATTTATTAAGTTCGCGCGGTGCGCGAACGATGTAATTTATTGAATTTTCGATCGCGCGAATTTTTCCCGATCGTTCGAGCCTCGTGTTTCTCGTCCGTGAAAGAAGCGTACAGCGAGAAAAAAAAAAGAAATACATGGAAAAGGAGAGGAAAAATGCGCAATTCGATTGGAACGTGTGAGACGCAGGCGAATTCGCAAGCTGTGCCCAAGCTGTGCGCAGCCTTTCACTCGATCGCTCCAGAGATCGTGAGAGGCCCGACGATTCCCACCCCTGAGCATGTGCCCCCGACAATTTTCACATTACCGCACGTTAGAGTGCATCTGTTTATTCGACTCGTAAATTACCGTCTGACAGCTTTATCGCGTTCATTAATTGTCGGATAATTAATTTCCTATCGTTGCACGACGATCGGCAAATAAAATTATGAATAAGAGGAAAAGAAAATCTGAAAATTACAATGTTTGAACACGCAATCGGTGGATAAGGGCTCGATGTGTATAACTAATGTGTACGAGCACTCGCGGCTCGTGACCGGTGGGAAGAGAGAATCGCCAGGAGAATCGTCGTCGCGCTTCGCGGACCGGAACTCCGACGAGTTTTCAGCTCTAGCTTCGTTCCTGCACAGTTCGCGAAATCTTTTCTTTGCGGAGTTCTCTTTTTTTTTTTCTCTCTCTCTTGCCGCTTTTTTTTTCTTTCTCTTGAGCTCGGAGGCGAGACGACGATGACTGGGACGCAGTTGAAGTCGAATAAAAATAGAGAGAACTGAATTTTCGCGTTTTTTCGTTTCTTTTCTCTTTTTTGCTCTTTATTTTTATTTATTTTTATTTTTTTATTTTTTTTTTTTTTTTATAAGAGAAAAGCTCGAACTCTCTTCCGCGAGACGCGGTGTGGATATAGATAGATGTGGATATAGATCGCTATTCCGGCGGATTCCGTCTATTCTGGTAGGATAGGTCGACGAGTACGCCTGTCGCTCGACGACGAAGCTCGTTGACTACGCATGAGGACGGAGATGAGCGTAGCATCGGCGCTTTCACAATTTTCTGACGAACGCGAGGACATTCGGAAGGAAAAGTAACGCTGAGGACGGAGAAACGGCTTGAAGCGAAATGGAATAAAAGATAGGAGAAGTCGAGAAAACTTCGCGGCACTTCGAAGCACCGGATATTCCGCGTCGAGTTTTCTATTCAAGTCCTGTCTACATTGATGTGCATATATACATATAGATACACACACACACACACACACACACACACATATATATATATATATATATATATATATATATATATATATCGATGTGAGCACCGAACTATCGATTGTCTATGATCCGCAGAGGGGGGGGGGGGGGGGGAGACAAGGGTCGGACGAGGAACGACAGGAAGAGGTCGCTCCATAAATTTTTCAATCTTAGAAAGTGCGAAGATGTTGAGATGCCGGAGATGGGAAAAGTTTCTGTTGGAATATGGCAAAAATAATCTTTTATAATAAGAGAATATAAATAAGAATATATTATTTAAGAGTATGTGTGTATATGAAGCGAGAATAAAGAAGAACGCGTTGTGCGGCCTATCGATAACTATCGAGGCGACGCAGTTTACATTAGCAAACGAAAATATACATAAGATTATATATGAGAAGTAGTTTTGGGTCTGCTTTGTTCTTGAAGCATACGTGACTCTTTTCTCCTGCACTCTCAGTCTCAGTCTCAGTTCGACGACGACTCTTGCTAGTATCACAAGTCGGAATAAAATATATATTGCTCTATATACGACTCTGCAATTTTATTCATCGATCCAATCCCCCATAATCCAATAGTTTCGTTCAATGACGAGGTTTTTTTTTTTTTTTTTTAAGTTTTCACTAATAAGTTACGATCATCGGATAAAGTCGATGCGATTTGGGTATATATTCGAAAAGACGCGATTATACCCCGAGAACATTGTTGTCGAAGGTTGAATAGAAACGTTGAAAATTAAGAGAAAAGAACGTACAGTAAAATGTTTAAAAATCGTACACGAAGAAAAAGAAATACTAATAATTCAACCGAATTTCCATTGCAATATACTGAAATTCCATTAAATTGTACTGGAATTCTCATGAATTATGCGACCCCGTGAAGAAACAACAGGAATTTTTTACTTTTTAAATTTACAAATAAAAATTACCGAAATGACACCGGAATTTTTAAGAGTGAATACATGAAATATACTAGTGCGATAACATTTTTGTGCAGTATCATTTCACTGGTACATCAGTAATTTTCACTGGTGTACACAGTAAGTTTTAACCATTTGTAATTATTACTAGTCACAGCAGTAAATATTCGGGTATACACCGGAATATTTCACTGTATATCGCACTTATTCCAGGAATAATGCTCGCATCACTGTAATAAATAAAACGATTATCCAAACATTAATTATTTTTCCTGTGTGATCCTGAATTATTACTAATCAATTTTTTCTCCGTTTACCAATTTTTAAAATTTTTATTTAAATCATATTTATGATTTTAGGATTTTTTTTTTTTGTTATAGATTTTTTTTTTTTATTTTGCCGCAAAGGATATCGTTCAGTGAAATTTGTTTTGAATCGTAGGAAGTTGTAGAACAAAAAACAAAAATCATGTTTATGGTGTTAGGATTTTTTTTTTGTTTTTTTTTTTTTTATGGAAAAAATAGATATTTTCGAGGCGCATGGTAAGACAGGACTCTTAATCAATGTTGTGTCAAATTCAAGGATCGCTCGGATATTCTGTACACCGTTGTGTACGGAAAATCATAGTGAGAGCGACGGAGTCCCTCCGTATCCGAGGGCTGTCCAAATCCCGAAGGTAGTCGGGGAATGAAAGAGGCCTCGGCCTCGACCGACGGCGAGGGCCCCGCGTGCGACAGAGAAAGATGAGAACACCGCGGGACGAAACGACGCCCGGCCGAAATCCTGCGAATTTTCGGGGAGGCTGGCCCGACGCTCGGCCTCGATCCCTCGGGAAACGAAGGCGAGAAGGACGACTTTCTTTTTTATTTTTATTTTTTCTACCTCTCTCGACGCGCTTGGGGTTGTCCAAAAATGAAACGGATTCGGAATAAAGGGCCGCGCGGACGGTGTTTCAAAGTCACGAAAGTATTGACTCTCGGTAGAATTTCAAGTAAAAAACCACCGTTCAAAAAAAAAAATAAAAGAAAAAGAAAAACTTCCCTTCAAATATCTCGTATGCCGAGAATAATACCAGGGCGACTTCACATTATTATTATTATTATTATTATTATTATTATTATTATTGTTATTGTTATTGTTATTGTTATTGTTATTGTTATTGTTATTGTTATTGTTATTGTTATTGTTATTGTTATTGTTATTGTTATTGTTATTGTTATTGTTATTGTTATTGTTATTGTTATTGTTATTGTTATTGTTATTATTATTATTATTATTATTATTATTATTATTATTATTATTATTATTATTATTATTATTATTATTATTATTATTATTATTTTCAATAATGGACAATAATGACTTATGATATTTAAAGATCAGCTACTTTCTTTCATCAGTTTGCAGATAGAAAGTGTGAGAAAAAAAAAATATAAAAAAACTAAAAAATTGGTTCAGCGTTTGAATATTTTTCAAATAGGTAAAAGCAATTTCCGTTACGGTATTTTATTTTGCAATAAAATACGATAATATCTTTACCGTAGCCCTAAACTTCCCAGAATTAGACCTGTCGATGTTCAAATGTGGAAAACTAGTTTAATCAAAAAAAAAAAAAAAAATTTTTAAATGAAATTACCCAACATTTTTTATTCGTTCGAGATGTGAAGAGGTTATCTTCGCGATCCTCACGAGTTTATCCCGAAGCCGGTATATAGACGCGAGTGAACGCTGATTATATTAAATGGCTGGTAAAACGGTCTGCTTAACATAGCGTTTATCTGCTCTTCCTTGGTTTTACTACTTTTTCACTGCCTCGTCAGCCATTGCCCATAAACTCTCGGGCTGCCGTGCTGCGTCTACCCAGTCTCGAGAGTCTCCCTTCACTCCGCCGCCCCCCCCCCCCCCGCGCCCCTCCACGGCCACTCATCGTCTCGCTGTTCTCCCTTTTGCGACGACACTACGAGAGTCCTGCGCGTTTCCTTTCTCACTTTCATCTTTCTCTTCTCCACGAGGCTTTTCCCATCCATAAGTATCCTTTGTCTCGCTCTGTTCAACCCTCGTCCTCGTACATTTTTCATCTCGCTCGCCCGAGCCGGCGTCGAGCGCTCTTTCTCATCTCTGTATCCTCGCTTGCCGTCGCCCGACACGCGTCCGGACCTACCTATATGGGGTGTGTCTCCACAAAACCAACCACTCGACACCGCTCCGTGCCGAGAGAGAGAGAGAGAGAGAGAGGGGGGGGGGGAGGGAGAGAGAGTGAGACGGAGAGTTTCGTTGGGATAATTTTAAACTCCATACGATTATACTCTATCACCCGGTCTAGACCGACCAGACGAGCAATAAAAATCAATCAAACGCGCTCGCAAATCTCACGAGTAACAACGGCAAACCAGCACTTCCCATTCTCGTTCGTGCGACAACCGTACAATGTTTTGTTTGACCCTCTTTGCTGATCGTCAATATTTTAATCCTCTCGTCGAATTAAAAAAAAAAAAATATGAATCTATGTGTCTGTTTTTTATTTTTATTTATTTTTAGTTGAAAGCAAAATGCTGGAAAACAATTAAAAAGTTATTATTTACGGAAATTTGGTTAAGCGCGAAGTGTCGATAAATCCGACAGATTTAACTGTTGTTAATTATTTTTATAGGCAATGCTAAAGCGCCGAAGATAATTATAGGCGTACGTGTATCTTTGGATTAAAACGAAAACAACGCTCTGATTTTATATCTTTTATAGGCTAATACAGTGGCCACGGTTGCGCGTGTATATTCGAGCGAGTGTATCGAAACCCGTTCGGCAAAAGCCGAGCTGCTGTGTAGCGACCGTCGATGTGGCAGCCAGCAACACAGAGATCGAGGATCGTAGCATCGGGCAGCGTCGGCGTCGCCGGTTAGCTCGCTCGCGGTCGTTCCCCCTCGGATTGTTCGAAGAAATATACATACTCGCGCATACACGCGTGCACGCACATCTCTCTCTCTCTCTCTCTCTTCGGAGGAGAGGTGGGGTCAGACAAGCTCAAGTTCTCGAGCCCGCCGACGAGAGGGCACAACAAAGACAGCTGAGAGAACGGCGTTGCAGAGAAAGATGGAGTTTGAAGATCGAGTCAGCCTCGAGGAGAATTCTTACGAGACACAAGGAGCGAGAAACATCTCTCAATACCGATATTCACTAGCTCTTTGTATCAGAGGGCTTTTATTTTATTTTATTTTATTTTATTTTATTTTATTTTATTTTATTTTATTTTATTTTATTTTATTTTATTTTATTTTATTTTATTTTATTTTATTTTATTTTATTTTATTTTATTTTAGAGTGCGAGGCCGATCGGCTTATTATCGAGCAGAGAGTGTCAAGAAACACTGTCGAAGAGACGCACGGAAGGAAATTACTGCGAGAAGAGTGTCGTCGATGGGGCGAGAAACGGCTTAGCTCCCGTGGGCGTGAAGAAAGAACACCCTAAAAGCTAAAAACCCTAGACCGACCGGGGGGTTGGAGAACCTTTCTCGGTTCCCCTCGGAACACTACTCGAGAGAAAGATATATTAGATAGATATATATAGACGGGATACGGTAGTACATAGTAACAGCGTTAGTAATGCCCCACCGTCCAATGCAACCGGCAAAATAATTGCGCGTTTCGTGGTCTCCTGATCCTCGGGCGTAAAGTAATCCAAACACGGCATAAAAATTATGTTTACGAGCTTCGAATGGGGAGGCGAAGCACCCCCGTACTGCCAAAGCCCCAGGGTTATCATCGACGAGTGATATATATGTTACTTTTACGTACGACGATTCCCGAAACTATGTGCAAAGCATTTTATATTTTTGTTGGGGCACCGTAAGGCCATATTAGTCGGGAAAAAAAATGTTCTCTGGAACGAAACTCCGACAGATTCGAGGTCTTTTTTTTTAAAGTTTCTCAGAAACTTTTAACATTTTGATAAACAATAAAACTGATGAATAAGATAACTCAGTGAACATGAATCGAAAGCACATTACTGTGAGGTCACGATTTCCTACTTAGCAACATAACTGTTAGATAACACCTTTGCTATGTTACGGTTACGATGCGGATTAGGAAATTGCAATAAAACAAGAGCGTGACTCGTACTTTGTATTCCTTGGGAAACGTTGGAATAATTATTAACGTGTCTTATTAGCGTATTAAAAAAAATATTAAAAATCAAATTTGAGACGTGCTATTCCCGAATTATGAGGCCTAAAGAAATCAATAAATGTTTTCAATAATTGACGGAGATTTTGTTTACGATGTTACAATTTCGTACTCAGCGATATAACTGTTGGATAAGAACTTTGTTATCTTACAGTCACATTGCTGATTAGGAAATTGTAATAAAACAGCAACGTAATCGTTACTTTGTGTTTACTGAGTGGAAATCGTTGGAATAATTATTAACGTATCGTATTAGCGTATTAAAAAGAAAATATTAAATCTCAAATATGGGACGTGTTATTTCCGAATGAGAGACACCGAAGAAATCAATGTGTGTTTACAATAATTGACGGCGATTTTTTTTTTTTTTTTTTTTTTTTTTTTCAATCGCAAACTTAAGCGTTCGTATATCGTCGGTGAAACACAACAGCTGTGAGAGCGTCGGCCAAGCGAGATAAGGACTCCCATCGATCACTCTGAGAGTTCACATAACGAGATTCCTATTCCGGGAAGCGTGTTCGTGACTTCGTTACGGCGACTCGATCGCAAGTGAGTGGACGCAGAGGAAATTTTAATAGTCCCACAACCTGACTGAGCTTTGAAGGATAGTATATTTCCCTTTTGCTTCCGCTCGCTTTTCGATGGGGCGCAAAAGTGATTAGGGGGCGTTAGGTTGCGAAGAGGATTGCAGTATACGTCATTCCGAACTCACCCGTCTTCTCCTTGATCTCGCAGAGTACGGAGAACAGCGCTGGCTTCATTCTGTGGCAATTCAGGGTGTGTTTTCTGCGGACAAACAAAAAGCCGGGCGTCGGTGTTTATATCGACCACCTGAGTAACCAGAGGGCCAAAAGTGAATTAAAAACTCGTGACGACGGAAAAGTACAAAAAAAAAAAGAAAAAAAACAACTCCTCAAGAGTCCACAATGAAATTATCCGAATCCGCTTTTTGCGAGTCAATCGCATCGATAAAGTTTTAAAAAAAGAACGTCTGTTGATCCCGAGTAAACACAGGTGACACGCAACGAAACTCACACGTGTGCCAGCACACATTAATATCTCGTTTCCGATTTATATTCATCGCCGCCGATGGCCGAAAGCGGCGCAAGATTGATCGTCGGATTACTGCCTAGGCGTCTTGTATCGAAGTTATCGGGACACGCAACGAACGCTGGAAAAAAAAAAAAAAAAAAAAGAACTCCTCCTTGCGAAAGTACGAGAAAAATAAAATCTCGCGCGAGAGGTGTATTATTATGATTATACCTCAAGCCATAAAGATAACAAAGTGAAAGAAAAAAAAAATGGCGCCATGAATCGGAAGATCTTTTTTTTTCTTTCCGCAAAGGTCAATTTTCAACGACATTTCATTGAGCGTTAGGCGAACGCTCGTTACACGATGACGAATAATGTGCCGTACGTTCGATCGACGTGGATTTCATAACCGTTGCCTGACGCTTTTTTTATTTAGCGCCATTAATGACCGCGGCTTTTCACTTCGATATATTTACCTGGCCTGCGCCTCGTCCAAGCTCTGATCCGTAATATTCATAATCTGCTGTAATATCTCTCCGATGTCTTGTTTTCGTGCCTCGACGCTCTGATCGGGCCCCTGGGCCGCCGATCCGTCGACGGGACCCATGCTCCCGTAACCACCGGTATTCTGTCCACCCTGACCCTGTTGTCCACCCATCAGACTCACGCTCGAACCTCCGTGCTGCAGCATCCTTCCAGTGTCATCCATCAACCGAGGATACTTTCTTTTGTTATTATCCGCCGGAAGCGACAACGATATCTCAACAATCACGAAAACCGCAACTTTGTTTTTCCTTTCTTTTCCGTTTTTTTTCCTCAACGCCTCTACCGTATAATCCTTATCACTGTGGCGAGCAGCAGTCTTAGTCACCGTTTTGCTAATTAGATTCTCTTTCACGTTTTATTATTATTCTCGCACGTGGCCCTCGTATCCGTCTCGCACTCTTCCCCCCCCCCCCCCCCCCGACACTTACGCTTTCGTCGAGGACAGATTATACTTTGAAAAATATATTTATCATTCACTGGCTATCAATTTATTTTTATTTATTTACTTATTTTTTTTTTACAGGATAATCCGCGAAGAACAAAATAATCGAGTCTTCGCAGACTTTCTTTTCTTTATTTCGCGACGTACTCGTGTCTATCCGCAGCGTTTTGTTTTCTGGTTTAATTCTTTTTTTTTTTTTTTTAGGTTATGGTGCCAACTTGCGTACCTCGCTGTCGCCGAAGACTTTCGGCCTCGAACAATCCAGCGGGTTATAAGCCAACCTCTTCGACAATGAACAACCGAGATTTTATTCTCCCTCACTTGTCCTACTCGCACTCGCTTCACTTTTTTTTTTGTTTTATCGCAACGACGAAACCTCGCCGAGTGCTACGAACTAGTAGTATACGTAAGTTTTAACCTCGGTGGAGTCGAAGCACCACCGGGAGATCATAAAATGGTGTCTGCTATTTGACGGATTGTCGGATATTTCTTATATCATTTAATTTATCTTTATTATTATTATAATTATTAGTATTTTTGTTGTTTCTTTTTACGTATACACGTTTTCAAGGTCGCTCTGTACGCGGCGATACCCCTCCCGTCCGAGGGGTCACTGTCTACTACTATTCTTCGTCACCACGGTGATCGTCAAAACCGTCGTGCGCCTCCACCTCGCCGCCGTCTAGCGCTCCCTCTCTCTAACTATTTCCGACTCACTCAATCTCGCGCACTCTGACAGCTTCTCTCGTACCTCTCTCGCTCTCTCCTCGTTGCGTTTCGAGAAAAGCGACGCGCACACACATACACACACGCGCGCACTCTTTCTCTCTCTCTCGCGTTCCCTCGTACTTCGCCAGTTCCGTCCTTTGTATTTTCCTTTCTCCCGGCTTGTTTTCCGTTTCTTGTTTCTTTATCAATCGCGACGTTTCAGCGTTCGTCGGTACATCGGCGCGCACGAACGGAACATCACAGTCTGGACACCCACTCCGCCTTACAAGGCAACGCGCGGAACGTTTGTGTCGCACTTAGGCGACTGGCTTCCACCGAGCCACAGGAGCGTCAGGTTAATAACGTGTGCGCGCATTCGTGCGATGCACCCGACGATTGTGTTAGTAAACGCCATTCGACGGCCATAGCTTGACGCGACCAATCACAGAGAGCTTCTGTAGCATCTCCGTTTAACCCTCCTGCTGCAACTATAATTCTATCTTGCTCGATGGAACTCTCGTGCTTTGCACGCGTTTGTTTTCAACGTGGAAGTTTAAGAGATAAATGCAAATTGAGCTGTCGCTTTGGAGTGGTGCGAGAAATTAACAGGGTAGACAGGCACTGAGTCCACGTCGAATGTCGTTAATACGAGAGAGAGAACGAATTAAGGTTAGATACAATCCAAAAATCCAAGCGAATTCGCCGTTTTCTCGAATGTTGTTTCGACGACGAAGGCGCAACGCTCGCACTGACTCTTCCCAAACTCCGCCCACATTGCAACTCGATTCTTTTTTTGTTCTCTCACAGTTTATCGTTTATTCGGCAAATGATTCGTCTAGTTTAATTATTAATGATGTAGCAATGGGAGAATATTAACCTGATGGATATCTATTTATCGGAAGATTCTACTTATAAAACGTGATAGCATCTTCGAGCTGAGAATATTACAGTTTCGAGAGTATTGTGCGCATGCGCGACAAATTAGGATGGCCGTCGTTCGCCGCCATGTTCGGATCTTCCGCGAAATCTTGGATGCACTTTTAATCTCGATATACAGTCATTTTAAGCTTAATTTGTGTTTACCGCATATGCAGTTCAGAAAATATTGAAAAAGATGGTAAGAGAATTTGCTTGATCGTTAAAAATTAATGTAGGATGTTTAGATTTTGTCGAGAAATTTGCGAGCGACAAAAGTTATTTATAAGCTCCGTTGGTATAAATGAGAAATAAAGAATGGGTTAAGCAGCGAATTAATTAAACATAGTTCGCGGACGATCTTTTCGGTGCCGGAGACCCAATTTTCGTTACAGCAACAGAGGGTTAACCTCGCTTATCGCAGGATCAAAAACACGAATCGGTGCGCGCCAATTCTTACAAAAATCACGTCGGTCAGGTCGGTGGCGCCCTTAGTCGGTGTCCGATCACAAATAGTACTCGAGTTACGAAAAATACGCACATTTACGCCGGTGGATCACTCGTCGTTCAATCGTCACATGGTGAACAGAGCCAAACAAAGAGGCACGAGTACGCTTTGTGTACGTTCGCGAGAATTCGAAAAAATTAGACAATGGATACGCAAAAATTCTATGAATTCGACAACGGTAATCTGTACAACGTACATTTCCCGAACAAGCTAGGCTACTCGATCGACGAGATAAAGGAAATATTTTCCAAATTCGGCGACGTAATCTCGGTGACAAAGGCCGGTGACGATTATGGCTTTCGTTTCGTGAAATACAAAACCGAGGAGGAGGTTCAACGTTGCGTCGAAGGTATGAAAAATAGTAAGAGTATAAGGCTGTTGCCGAAAAGGCCGAAACAGAACAACGATCAGCGAAACGGACAGCGCAATAACAACTGGACGAACAAGCGAGAATCCCAGGAATGCAAAGGTAACTGGGCGTCATGGAAACAAAAGAAACCCGACGACGGTGAAAGATCTCGTCAGAACAACGACCGGAGGACGGAGGGGCATCGGGATTACACAAACCGCCGTTCCGACGATGCAGCCCCGACGGAAAGGGTCGCACAGAGTCACTACGAAAAACCCCAGAAGACGAGTGCGAATATCGTGAGTCTAAATGAAGATAAAATAGAAAATGGTTCGGATCCGAGAGAGGATCACCAGAAGCGAGTCAACAATTACGAAGAAGTAGCAAGCGTCGATGCGGACAACGTCGAGCCTGTTGATTCACCGATTCAGCCACAAGTTCCTGCAGAGGCGAACAAAATTTGCTCTCCCGTTGCACCTCCATCTCCACCTTCGTTTGCTTCTACGACCACTTTGCGGACTCCACTGCTTCAAACCGTGACGGAAGAAGCCGCATGTAGTTTGGCAGATGTCGCAACTGGAAATAAGCCGGATCCATGTATCATAACTTCAATGCCGACAAATCGTATCGCGCCTGAAATCATAGACAAGGATCTTCCAA
Organism: Amblyjoppa proteus; assembly: GCA_963922035.1. Taxonomy (NCBI): domain Eukaryota; kingdom Metazoa; phylum Arthropoda; class Insecta; order Hymenoptera; family Ichneumonidae; genus Amblyjoppa; species Amblyjoppa proteus. The sequence continues at coordinate 7,427,057 of OY998228.1, read as the reverse complement.
AACTGGTGCGAAAAAGCAGCAAATTGGAAAAGCCTTCGGAGATGAGGAATCCTACGGACGTAGCGAAGATAGAACAGCTAACCATAGAAGCCCAGGCAATCGTCGTTGCCAATGTTCACACAGATTATGGAGTTCACTACATCCTCCACCTTTTCCAAAAACATGATCCAATATGCGTCAGTCCAATGAAAATAATATTGAAGCAAGGGCTGCGTTACTGTGTCGTCTACGTGCAGTCGCCGCTGCAGGCTAGCGACATAGAGGAAAAGTTTGATAATTACTCGCTCTGTGGCAAGGAGCTCATTGTACTGAGAGCTCAGAAACTAGCACAATTCGCAGATTAACTGTAACGACAAAAAGACGAGATTCTCATCAAAGCCCTTGAGATTAATCATTGTTGCGACATGATGTTCCAGCGTTGTAGCTGACTTCTTGAACTATGTATTGCTTTGTTATTCAAAACTTCAATGAATTGTAGTTAAGATTCTATTTACCACTTTACTTTTATTCCAAAGATAACAAGGCCAAGGTGTTATTTGTTTGGTAAAACTTTGATAAATTGTAGTCAAAATTCGTTTTGCTACTTCACTTTGATTCCAAAGATAACGAGCCCAAAGATGTGTTGTTTCTAAGAAACTCGAGGTACTCCATGTATCACAGTGTCATTTGAGTTTATGCTTTTGTTTTGTATTATCGTTTGGTCCATCAGAGTTTCTGTATCTCGATAGAATAATCGAACGCGATACGCCACTACCTTGCAGGTAGCCAGATAGTTTAAAAGAATCTTTATTTTTTTACGACATCCTCGAGCGAAATCTGATCCGTAATTTGTTTATCTTAAAAATTAGACAACCGTTTAACCATTTAAGTTTATGCTTTTGTTTTGTATTATCGTTTGGTCCATCAGAGTTTCTGTATCTCGATAGAATAATCGAACGCGATACGCCACTACCTTGCAGGTAGCCAGATAGTTTTAAAGAATCTTTATTTTTTTACAACATTCTCGAGCGAAATCTGATCCGTAAATTGGTTATCTTAAAAATTAGACAACCGTTTAACCATTTAAGTTTATGCTTTGTATTATCGTTTGCTTGATCGAAGTTTCCGAATCTCGATAGAATATGCGAATGCGATATGCCATTGGCCTGTAGGTAGACAGTTAGTTTTAATCGATCCTAATTTTTTTTACGAACGTGGCGGAGCGAAATCCGATCCGAAATTTGTCTATCCCAAGGTTTAGACAACCGTTTTTTACGGCGATAAAAAAAAAACATTGTTTTTTTCGATTCAGCAAAAAAAGGTTCGTATCAGAATCTCATGATTGCTCTCTACGCGCTAAGGTCAATTCGTTGATAAATTATATCGCGGCTCCACGGTAGTCCGGCATTTTAGCTGCCCTCTCGAATTATGTTATAGTTTCGTTTTTTCAAACTTCGATAAATCGCAGTTAAGTTTCGTTCGCCCCATTATTTCCAAAAATCATGAGCCCGAAATTGAATTATTTCGAGGGTACTCGAGACACACTCTAAGTATTAAAATTGATATTTTAGTTTACAACTTCTATCGTTTTACCGTATGGTTAATCAGAGTTTTGGTATCTCGATAGAACATTCGGATTTAATGTGCCATTGTCCTGTTGGTCGACTGATAGTTTTAAAGGGTCTCATATTTTGCGATCGTACGTGCGAGTTTGATACGCAATCCGTCTCGCAACGCCCCGATTAAGCGTTTTACTGCGACGAAAGCAAGATTGTCTTCCGAAAAGTATCCTCGAGACTGCGTCGCGATAGTGTCGAAAAAAAATCTGTATACGAAACGTTAAACACATGCTATATTCTATCGAAAATTTACGATCGAAGGAATAAAATACACTCCGTTTAATTTATACAAATAGAGTTGCATTTATTTTCGTAAGAAAAATACAAAATTGGTATACGTACAATTAACGGACTACGTCGTATGACTAATTGAGTGTTATATTCCTCGTGAGCTAATACCATCACGCTTTATGAAACCGAGAGAATCGAGTTTCGCGAGAGAGACGCCTTGCCGTCGTCCAATTAAGCTTCGGTTATTTATTTACTCTTTTTGTTGCCGCAGCATCTTTGAAGAGAAAAAAAAAAAAAAAAGGAAGAGATAGTCACGAACACGAAACAGTTATTAGCACCGACGGTCGAAGCGTTCGCGCCTCTCGCCCGACAGGGAACCTTTCGAGAATCATTATCTTGCGATTTGCGCTCGCTGAATTAACATGAACTTAAGGATATATGGGTTAGTAAAATATAAATAGATTACGCGATTTACCGTGAGCCCCGGTGCGCACGAGATAAACTAACGAATGTCTAACGCTCGCTTAAACACCGCTCACTTTTTTCTCTTTATCTCCTTCTCTCTCTCTCTCTCTCTCTCTCTCTCTCTCTCTCTCTCTCTCTCTCTCTCTCTCTCTCTCTCTCGCGTTTCTTTGCTCCCTTATCGTCGTTTTCATTTCGTATTTCACCATCGAGCTCACTCAGTGCTTTCGTCCTAAATTTCTACAGGTCGTCGTTAAAATTTAAATGAAGAAAAAAAAAACACATTTTCAGATTTATAGACGAATGCCCGGATTTCGCGATGCAACGAAGTTCAAGAGCTCGTCGCTGTCTTCGCAGACGAAAGGCTTCAGATGATGGCAAGCAACGTCGTGCCACTTAACACCGTCGTTGTAGAAGTTGTTAAGGATCGAGAGACAGGACTCGTCGTTGCCCTGCGGTGACAGAAAAAAAAAGGTAAGCGATTGAACAGTGACAAAAAAAAAAAAAAAAAATCACAACAAATTATTTAAAAAATTAAACTTATTTCACAGCGATTTCATTCGACTCAATAAGATCCTCTTAATTTGTCTGTAAACATCAAGTTAACAATTTTTTTTTTTTTTTTCAATTGTCGATCAAAGAAACTTTAGACGCAATTACAAACTCTCAAAGATTTTAATGCCTAGGTTGAAAGATTAATTTTCAAAAATTGGTAAAACTTTTTTTACGTCTAAAAAATTCAACGATAAATACCTGAGCGGCTTCGCGATTATCGGGCTGGGGTTGTCCGTATCCGCCGGTGTTGCTCCAATCGCCGGAGTTTCGTTGCGTTGTGGGTCCGATCTTGGCGCCGGAGCCCGACCAGAACCATCCGTTAACGTTCTGCGGCTGAAGATCGGGACGATCGCATCCGTTGAAGTTGCACTTTCGTCCGGAAGTCCAGATGTAGCGCACATTGCCTGAAAGATTTAATCAACCGTTCGTAAAATAACGCGTAAATCTCGCTTTCAACTCGTTACAGTAACACTAAGAAACACCAAAAGTCCCGAGGATAATCGCATAATTATCTTGTCGTTACAAAGAAAAAAAAAATAAAGAAAAGAGAAAAAAAAAGATTCAACAAAAGAAAATTATATGAATGATACGGCAAACAAAATTGAAGAAGGGGGTCTCGCAATTTCCGAGCGCTCCCGTGTGCGAACCAGGACGCACGATTTTGATCTTTACGTTTTCATCCGTTCATCGAATTTTCGTGCGAGATTTCTCGTATCTGACACGATTTGCCAATGGGTCTCTCGCCGGTGAATGAATCAGATTGCGAGAGCATTAGTTCTAAGAAAAAGTAAGGTAACGATAAAAAAAAAAAAAAAAAAAAAAAAAAAATTGATACACCGATGTCGAGAGACCGGAATGCGTCGGAACGTGAAGAAGTCATCTTCACGGCCGAGTGCGAAGGATACGCATCGTACTCCGTACGCTCTCGATATAATTATCTGTCTTCGGTGGTTCGTTCCACTTTTCAGATGTACAGCCTCGGGTGCGCGACGACCGGTGAAAATTGTCGAGTGAAAAGCGTAATTAATTAATTAGTACGGCACAACGCTCTCTATATAATTTAATAGAAAAGAAAGGACACGCCCGTGACTCCTTGTATCTCGCGATCGTCGCTCACAGAATTTTATAACGGAGTTCGCCTTCCCCCGTCGAGGGCCGGTCGACTCTCTTCATCGCATATGTGCATACAAATGTATGTATATATATATATACAGATATACAGATATATATATATACACATACACACATGTATATCTCGGCTTCATCGCGTCGGTGAGGGAAACAAAAAAAAGCCGACATACTCGGGTTGGATGACTTTTGCAAGAGGCCGCGGAGCGCGAGTTACGTATATCTCGTCCTCTTATGCTCTCATTTACGCTCCCCTCGCTCGGCACCAAATCGAGCGAGGATCTCGCTCAAGTCGAACATCACGTCTCAGCGTGGTACGGGCATTACATGACACTGCTTTTTTTTTCTCCTTTTTTTTTTTTTGCTTTAACCTGGCCATCGGTCGAGTGAAAGTTGGCTCGATGCTCCTCTTCGTGGAGATCGAGCTATTGCCTTTCAATTTTTTGTTTTCCTCTTTATTTCTTCCTCCCGTTCCATCGAATATTCCGCATATGTGGACTGGAGGACTCTACGGGAATCTCGGATGCAGAATTCGCCGAGAATTTCTTGTGTAATACCGCATCAAGGACTGCGAGGAGTTTTCGAATATGTATTTTTAGTCGGGTGTGCCGATGAAGAAAAAAATTGCCAAATAACATCTAAATCACTCTGTAAAGTCGTCAAGTGTCTCACTTCTTTTTTTTTTTCGCCAATTTTTTTCGGTCGTCTGCATGATTCTCGCAAGTGTCGAACGCGTCGATGGCGCGAGAATATCGGCATTATCGTTTCATAAATCTGACGCAATTATACCTCGCGCGAGTCTCTGCTTGATGAACTCGTTCTCCTGCGGGGTCTCCATTGACACGGCGTCCATGCAATGACGGCGACATATATTTCTGGCGTCCAGCCAGTCTACCTCGAGGCTCCTCGTCGGCTGATGCTCCCAACTGAAGAAGTACGAGTGAGCGACACCCCTCGCATCCCTGTAGGAAGCGTGACGAACACCTAAATGGAATAAAAAAAAAAAAAGAAAGAAAATGATTGTCCACCGTTATCGCCTCACTAATCACTCCCTACCCAAAAGAACAAAAAAATAATTAAAAAGAAACTATGAAAAAAAAAAAAAAAAAAACCCCAACAATTATCCAGCCTTATCGCTGGATTAATGATTCCCTATCGAAAAGAATAAAAAGAAGAAAAAAATATATATATTTAAATAAATAAAAATTAATAGAAGCAACTTTCTTTTCACGTAGTAACAAAACCGTCCGGAAGAACAGGACTAAACAGCCCGAGAGTCTTCGAAGACTCGCCTCCCATTTACACTACCGTATAATCGAGAAACAAAACGTCTAAGCGAGCGGGCGGCGGAGCCGCACTTTCCTCGGGAGATCTATGGATCACGATCGTTGAACAATCGAGGAAGATAAGTAGTCGACTTTCACGACCCTCGACTCATTAAACCCGTGTGCACACGCGGATGCCGGTGCAACAGCTACGTACAAGCGGGCACCCATGTTGTGTACAACCATATACGCGGATCTGTGTGTACATACAAAGTGTAAACATACATGGATAACAGTGCGGCGTATCCTGCAACGGTCGCACCGCTCGGTAATTCACGAAGTGAAAACGCTTCGAGTTTCGCGATAAAAGCCGAGAGTGACTGTGTTCGCCATTCGCGGCACAGAGGTGCGATGCCCGCGGCGGTTTCGCGGGATCCCCGACCTCTCAACGAGAGGAGCTTGACCCCGGTAGCGCGGCTCTAACGCTCCCGACGCTACGTTCGATCGTCGTATCATTAGAAAGTCAACGAAATTTTTTGTATTCCGCGGATGATCGATGAGCGCCGAAGCGATCGATCAACCGACTCCCCCGCCGTCGTTGGCTATGCGCCGTAGATCACTCTCTCCGTCTCCCCCCCCCGCCCTCTCTCTCTCTCCCCCCTCTCTCTCTCCCCCCTCTCTCTCCCCCCTCCCTCTCTCTCTCTCTCTCTCTCTCTCTCTCTCCCCCTCTCCCCCTCTCCCCCTCTCTCTCCCCCCCCTCTCTCCCCCCCTCTCTCTCTCTCTCTCGCTCTCTCTCTCTCTCTCTCTCCAGCGGTGTTCATTGATGATTAATTAATGAGAGTGCCCGCAGCCTGCGTGCAGTCTCGTCGTACTCACGGTTAGCGCAACTACGAGGATCGGGCAGTGCCAGGCGACGCTGAGCCGATACCGCTACGATCCCGAAGAACAGTATGCATATAGCCTTCATCGTCTACGATCTGAAATCACAAAAAAAAAATACAAAAATACACTTTCGTTGCCACCGAACATTTGTCTGACGATTAACGATTTTTCAATCGGAGATTTTTTTTTTTTGCGAATTTTGATTGCTTCTCGCTTCCTCGTGGAGGAATTTTTATGAGCTATGACTCTTATGGGCTGTATGGGGCATTCCATAACGTTTCGACCTGGCTCTAACTCTTCGCATCTTGGATTGGGCCCGCGATATCTCGTACGACTGAACTAGCTCTTCAAAAGCAGTCAGATTTTGCTTTCTCACAGAGGAAGCTTAGCGAATAAAAAATGTTAACTTTCGACTCTCAACTTTGAACTTTGACGATGAGGCGATATCAAAATTTAAATTTTCAACTTTTTTTTTTTAATATTAGATCTTTAAGAATTCTTTATAATTATTTACCATTAGAAAAATGAACTTATTGATCGTGACAATTTTGAAATATGAAAAATCTTGTGTCGTATTTGACAAATTTAAAGATTTGAGCCGAAGTGAACCGACGCAACTTCGATTTTTTCTAATTGGTAAAACAAACAGCGAAAAGAATTGGAAGGAAAAATCAGTCGACAATGGGTTGTCGCTTGATCATTTTAACATGCAAACACTGCATTTTTGGGCGATTTTTCAGATCATTCCGAAGAGTTTTTTTTTTTTTTAACTTAAAACAAAAATTAAAAACCATATATAAATTAAAAAATGATGTTGCTTTTAGTTTTTTTTTTCTCTCAAGATTTATACTAATGGAATTTTCGAAGGTGTTTTTGCAATGCGAACGCATTTAACGGGGCCTTGAATGGCAACGGATTGGATCGTCCTTTCCTTTTTTTTTTCCACTTACGACGATCGAGCTGCCCACGTAGAGGCTCTTTGTTTAATTAATTCGGCGCAGCCTCGATTTATGTTGCTACGATTCGGTGCCGCGAGAGACTCGGACCTTTTTTTTTTTTTTTTTTTTGTTCTCCTCCGACCCTGGCGAGATCCTGGCGTGAGAATTCGGCTCCGGACATGCGACAGACGGATTTGAAAGTCTCGGTGAAGCGGCCCTGACACGATCATCCTCGTCGAATAGTCGATTTTATATATTCGTCCGAATATTTATTGCACCCTGAAATGGGGGAATTACTCACAAGGCCGGCGAATGGCGATCGATAATCATCATGCAAAACGTTCGGCGAACGCACTCACGCCTCTTGGATCATCGAGATCGCTCGCGAGGTCGTACCGATCTCTCGACGATCTAATTACCATCGGTGCAATCGTCCTTGCCGACTTTCGAGTTTCTTCGACAACTCTCTCGATACTCCTTCAATTGATCGACGAACCCGCGTTAATCGGTCTTCGCGCTACGACAATCATTGGGGAATGAATTTTCGTCTAAGCTTTACGACCCGCTGTTTCAATAATTTTACAACGGAGCGACCAATGTTCGACCTGCGAATCGACACGGTCAATCGCTTTTTTTTTCCCGGTTTATTTTATTCTCTGCGCTCCGTTATCATTCGCACGGTTCTTGTCGCGAGATGCCGGAGTGTTAATTGACAAACTTTACTGTCTCGTCGCAACTGCAGTCGATATCGAGTCTCGTCGAAACAGCGATAAATCTACAAACTGCAAATCACCTCGTGAAAAACAATAACACAAGAAAAAATGTTAGTCTGCCAATAAATGTCTTCGTTGCGAGAAATCGTTGACGAGTCAATTGACAAACTTCACTGTCTCGTCTAACTGTGGTTAACATCAAATCTCATCGAAGCAGCGATAAATCTGTAAACTGTAAATCATCTAGTAAAAATATTGTGACATCAAAAAAAAAAAAAAAAAACCGTTAGTCTGTTAATAAACGTCCTCGTTGCGAGAAGCCGCGGACGATGTAATTGACAAAATTTACTATCCGGTCTCTCTATACTTTACAGCAAACAGCTTAGAAAGCGACGAAACGGCAGATTTTCCCCGAGAGAAATGACATCGCGGCATCTTATCCGAGAGTCTCCGGGAGATCCGACGGTGTTCACGGAAAATCATATAATTTTCTTTTTATTTTCCTCGCGAATTCATCGCCGCGGTAGTAAAAGCAGAAGGCCGAGTAAAAGTTTTTATTCCCCCTCGCCTCCCCCCCCCCCCCCCCCCCTCCGGCATCGAAAGGGTGATTCGAGTGAAAACCGAAGTTGACGCCTTGATTGGATAATGTTTTGGAAATCCGCGTTCCTCGAGGCGAAGCGGTGTATATTATAACTACGACACGACCGGAGGTACTTATATACTTCTTTGCGGAGCGCCTGAGAGTTGCGAATACGTTCTACGTTGCCCGTAGCTTACTATTTTCCCGCTGCGTTACTTACAACGAGCGCGAACGCGCTCCAAAGACTCGAGGATTCTCGAGCTCGTTAGAATCGTGTCGGAGGTGTTACAAAATTAGCTTGTTGCGTAATATTCAATTTTTTTTTTTTTTTTTTTTTTTTTTTACTAATGGCTGTACATTAGCGCGCACGGTAATTTACCAAACGAGCTTCGGCTTTGCCGTTTGTCGCCCCTTGCCGTAGAGCTTACTGTCATTCCGCTGCGTTACTTAAGGTTACAGTACGAATCTTCGAAAAAGTCCCAGTCGTCGGAAACTCCTGTGCAGACTTGATTAACTCCGAATTTAAGTATTAGAAATCCGGCACATTTATATCTCCACCACTCACAACTCTACCAGAAAACATCTCCACCAGAAAACAAGTCCCCCGGACAATAACTCTACCAAAAACGAAAGCTCTAACAACTCTACCACATAAAAACTCTACCAGAAAACATCTCTATCGTATTGCAACTCTCACGTATTAGAACTCTACCCAAATCTCTAACACTGAAGAAAAAACTCTCCCGGAATTTAAATAAAACTCACCCGGAATTTAAATAAAACTCTCCCGGAATTTAAATAAAACTATCCCGGAATTCAAGTAAGTCTCTATCGGAGTTGTATTTCAATTCGGGGAGAGTTTTATTTCAATTCCGCGAGAATTTTTTTCTTCAGTGGTAGAGATTTGGGTAGAGTTCTAATACGGGAGAGTTGTAATACGGTAGTGATGTTTTCTGGTAGAGTTGTGAGTGATAGAGATATAAATGTGCCAGAAATTCAATTTGTCACTTGTAATCGTATCTGCAAACATAATTTGATGCACAGAAGAAAGTTATACAAGGTTGAAGCCTTAAGTATTTTCTATTGTTGCATTTCGTTAAAGGACGGACGACACAGTGTCCGTTTATCGGTGCAAGCGTTACTTACTACATAGGCAACCCAATAATCGAAAAGTTCAAAGAAGTTAAGTTGGCCAGTTTTCTACGTAGCTTATCTTCAATATTCTGTCGCTTAAATATAATTTTTTTCCATTGATTTAATTAATAAATGGCAAATAAATTCTTTCAATTGACATGAACTAGGTAAGTTTGCACATCAGAATTCTCGAAATCTATGATTGTCCGAAACATTGGGACGTACAGTGTCCGAATATAGGAACATTTGGACACTCACGTAATTTCCTTCTACGATTAATAAAATATTTATCTTTTTGTAATTAATCAATGTATTTTGGAAATTAGAAACTATCAGCTTGACATTGGTTTCAGTTATTTTAACAAAAACTTTGTTCTCGACCGATTAATAACTGCCGGAATCTGGGGATCCTCATAATTGATCAAGCATTGATACTTTATTTACTTAATTACCTTACGATAAGTGCGAACCCGCTTGCAAGATTCGAAGGTTCTCGAGTTAGTTACAATCGCCTCAGAGGTGTTACAAAATTGATTCCTTACCCAATACCCCCTTTTTTTTTTACTAACGTCAGTACATTAGTGCGTGCGGTAATTTACCGAACGAGCTTTGTCATTGTCATTTGCGAGTCACGGGTTACGGTATTATTATCGCACGAAAGGAACATCCGTTTTTTTATGCTATGCTGCTGAAAAAAAAAATCTTTACTGCTCGACAACTTTCTGAATACATTTCGTTTCCAAAGTCACGTTTTTTTCATTCTCTTTGCATCCGCATAAATTACTATTAGTCAAACATTTCCAGAATTTATTATTTTTATAAAGAATAAATAATAAAGAAGATATTAAAAAAAAAAAAAAAAAAACAGTTGTTTACACAACGTGGCAAATATGATACATTGGGCAATATGGGCTCAAGTAGTTCACCGGAATTGGCGAAGTACGAAAAAAAAAAAAAAAAAAAAAAAAAACAATTGGATGAACGCATTAGGCATTGGGCTGGTGCGTACATGTGCGAGAACGAAGTGTAACGGGGCCTCCACACAGCGGTGACCGAGTATTGCACGGACTCGGTGGGCACGAGTTCCAGCGAGGATAAACAATGCCGTGTTCTGGGAGCCGCTCGACCGCTATGTCCTCTCGCCGTGTTGTGTTCGCTCGGCGACTCTCCTGGCCCAGTTAAACGTGTCTGTCGCTCGACTCACTGGCCCGGATTTAATAGCGAACGATTTAATGCATTCACGGTTGAGACGAGTGTCTACACTGAAAGTACGCCCCGCCGCGAATGTCCGGTAGTTCGATATAGATTCAGGTAGAGCGAACCCCCGTAGCTAATCGAGACAGTGTGCAAAATTGCAGGTTTGCGACTTAAGAATTAAATTTACCAGAGATCGGATTTACTACGGATTTTTTTTTTTTTTTTTTTATAGACAGACAAAGAGCATTGCGGCTTCTTTCGACATTTTGCCAAGAGCACACTGATTCATCGTAAAAAAATAACGGAGGTATAAAATTATAATGTGAAATTATACCGTATAAAAAAAAGTATTGCCCCATCCCCCGCGGCAACAGCAGCGAAGAATCGCGATCGCCCTCGTAAACGTACGAGCACTTTCACCCGAAAGGTCGTACGCGATTAAATTTCATTGGAATCCGAGGAAGTCCCGAAGGCACGTCGGAGAAACCTTCCGATTGATCTAGATATACTAGTCGCCCAGGCAATGATTGACTGCTCATAATTGCTGCGATTCCGGTGCACCTCGATACGAAACTTTGCCGCAACGATAGAACCTCTTTGCGTTCCGTGAATCTCACGGAACATGTAAACATAGTAATGAAAATAATTGCAATTTCTGATAGCAGTGCGGTAAAAAAAAAAAAAAAAAAAAAAACTGTCCCGCATGTCGACAATAATGAGTATCGATCATTAGAGTGGCAATTAATGTCGATTAACCATTGGACAACGTATTTTCCATCGCCTAATAATCAATCGACGAATGGCAATTTTTGACCCAACGATAATTGTGATGTGTCGCAATTGAATCAAAAAATTTCGCGCACGCTAAGGAGTTTAGTAATCTCCGTACATCTCTGCGTCTTCGAAAGGATAATGATGGCTGTCGCTGAGAAACTGCAATTCGAGAGTTACGAGCGTTAATTATTGCAATCCCTTCGGCCGATTCCCTTTTGCCATTCCCGGCGACGGACCGATTTCGAAACGCCCGCTTCACGTTCACTCGCCAAAAGCGTCTCTCTCTGCTCTCTCACTCTCTCGTCCTCCATCCAGAGTATCTTCAGAGACGGGATGATCGCAATCGAGTTTTGTTTTTTATTTTTATTTTTATTTATTTTTTTTTTTTGTCGCAACAACCGATACGGAATTTCATTGCATTAATGCCGAGAAGCGAGAGGTCGTTTCGCATCACCGTACACATAATCCAACTGCAACTTTTCCTTCAGCATCCGTATATCACAAGTTACATATAACAAAGTTGCACAAGTCGGGTCTAACCTCAACGCACAATTCACTCGCTATTCCCACGGCTCGGCCGGCTATTCAGGTAGGCTTTAACTTTCGTCGTTATTCAATCGTCTTCGCACCAGCATAAATATTAATTGCAATCGAATCACTGGTCAGTTCCATTCGAGCTAAGTGCACGAACGAAAGGCATCTCGAGAGGTTACCAGACTCTCGAGATGCGACCCGCGTCCCAAAAATGTCATTCGATGCTTCAGTCCTGCCGCACTCTCAGGAGTGCGCAATATGTGAAACTTTTTCCTTGTTTTTTTTTTTTTTTTTGAGAAAAAGTAAATGTCAAGACATTTTTATCACGAGCTTGCATTCACCGCGTAACGTCGTAATGTCTCAAGTGTAGTAGCCTCATGAATCGAAGACTAAAACTGGATTCCGCGACCGATGGACGAGTGACATATTGTTTTGTCGGCCATTGAACAGCTCGTGAGGTAAATTTTGTTTTTTCTCAGCATGAGAAAGAGACATGCTGTCTCGTGCGCGTCTATAGTGCGTTGTGTCGAAACTGCCGCTCGAAGGGCATAAATCTTTGTCCGTGCCGAGACTTGCGCACGCACTTTTGAGACAATGTAGCGCGAGGCAGGTTATCTCGAGAGCGTCCCATTCGGCTGCAGGCATTGTAAGCCGCCATCGTTATTCGTTCATTGTGTTCACGCGAGTTTGTAACGTCAAATTTTATAACGCGCTATAGTCGCTCACGTGCTTGTAATCGGGCTGCTCGAGCTCGCTCGCACTTTCGTGAATTAATTAATAAGTTAACGAATAATTTCGTAGCGCGGTCAGTTGACCGAGGATAAATGCTGTAGGCGGCACGTTGTACTTGCAATTAGACTGCATGGAGTTATGGGCAGAGAAAAAAAAAAAAAAAAAAAAGGAAAATGAGGGTAGAGCGTCAGGCAGAGATATTGACGCAATTCCACCGAGGCTAGCTCGTATACGGTGAAAGTGTGCGGAGAGATGTATAACGAAGCGCTGCGCTCGATTACGTCAGTAACAGGCACTATTATGATAGGAAAAAAAAAAGAGGGAGTACCGAGAGGGCTGGGCTGAAAAAAAAAAAACCGCAAATTACAAACGACGAAGTTAATCGTACCGTCGTCGCTCTGTTAGGAGTGCACTATGCACCGCGGAAGAATTTGCGGAAATTACGGTAGCGCGTACGGTTAAACGTGATACCTGCAATATCGTCTGTATCGAACTGTGAAGTAAATTTTTACAAAAGGAAGCTATGAAAATCTCCAGAAAGAAACATTTAATGAAAAAAAAAAAAAAAAAATTCATCGCCGATATATCGTAAAAAAAATGTATCTCAACGCGAAACTATGAAAATCATGCTTCAGTTATTTTTTTTTTACTGGAAATCTGCCAGAATATTTTGGATCAATGATTTCACCAACTGATCGAAAAAAATGTATGGGTGGAGCATAGAGCATTATAGCAGTAAAAATCTACTCCATACCGAACTTTGGAGTACATTTTTATGATAGGGAGCTATGACAATCTCTCGAAAGAGCCATTTAACTAAGAAAAAGGTTTTCATCGCACATATCGTAAACAAAACATTATCGCAACTAAAAATGATGAAAATCGTGCTTCGGTCAGTTTTTTAAAACTTGAAGTCTTAGAATATTTTGTATTGAATAATTCGCCAACTGATCGAAACAAATCGTATAACTGAAGCATAGACCATAGTTCCGGTGTAGTGTTCTGTTTAATTAGTTTCTTTTATTACAGTTCTCCTTCCTGCTCCCTTGGCGATGGATCGACGGTGGTTCTGTGACGATCAGACCGAGAAGAGTCCAGAAGAGTCCACGGGATCGGGGGTAACCAGTTCGTTGGATTATGTGTGTCGCCCTCGTGGCTTCGGACGTCTCGGCCATAAGCACGTTCGGGCCCCACTGACCCGATGGCTCGCGTGAGCCTCTCTTCGTTCCAACGATCGAGGAATGTACGACCGCTTCTTCCCGTAGCTCTTTGGAGCGCGCGTTACATACGGACAACGACATCGTGTATGTACGCACACAGCATCGAGTACCCTCGATGCTTCGCTTCGATTCTCACGCGTTAACCTCGACTACGAACATTTTATACGAAAAAAAAAAAAAAAACCACTGCCCTACACCTCATCCGTCTCGCCAGACGAACTGAAAATAAACTTCCAAAGATTCAATTCCGATGCTCTTTAGCAGTTTAAACCGAAGGGGGTCAAACTCAGAAAAAAAAGGGCACTATAGTTTCGGATAATCGTTTTTACGACGTTGAGACAATTCAATGACTATTTCAGTTCATTATTCACTTATAAATGTCACTGTACAAATTAGTATGAATGAGGATCCCTTGGTGAAGATAAATGGCAACGGATCTTGGAGAAATAATTTTTAACCATGAGAACGATCCATAGTCAATTTTGTTTAATACGGCTCGAAGAAGCCGCAATCATTTCCGCATTTCACCAGTGCATCGGAAATGAAAATCCACGAGATCTACCTCTAGACGCGATACATTGTACGGTATGGACGGGACGCTTGCAGCATCCCTCGCTTCGAACGTTTAATCCACTCTCTCGTCGGCTCTTATTTGCAACGTATACAACTAAGCGCAGCGGCGAGACGGAGAATGTAAACAGGTTGAAATTATTGTACGTAACTTTCTAAGTCGTTTACTAAGTTAACGCGGGTTACGCACAAAGTGCCCGAAGCGGTGCGAAGCTGCGGCAGCGAAGCGATCCTTATTTCATCTAATTTCATTTTTGAACGACGTATCTATATATATATATTTTTTTTTTTTACGAGTATAAGTAAGCAACGTTCGGCCGGACGCTCGAATATCACGATACCGATCCGATAGCTTCGCCAGCCTCGTTTCCTCTCTCTCACTTCGGAGTTTGTTTGGCCCACATTATTTTAGGCGCGACTCACGCGTGGCAACGGTAAATCTCCGATCTCTCGAGGAATCATGCCTAACGGCTGTATATCGTACAATCTTCTGACAGAGCGCTGATGCGCCGGTCAGTTCCTCGACATCCATTAAATTTTTGCCAACTTAATCATTCCTCCCGGCCGAAAGCTTGTTTCGTTCATAGATTTAAAAAAAGAAGAGGTTAGCATAATATACCACAACGTTATCGTCACCCAGTCAAGTAAAAACGATCCAGGAAGAACGATTAAAAAAAATAAACTGACATTGCTTGATCGGTTGATGGCCTTCTCGGCATCCGTGGTATAATCGGTGATAACGCAAAAAAAATTGTATCATCTTCGAATTTTTACCTTAAACGCTTAAGTTATAGTTTTTTTTTTCGTATTTTCGACGAAATTACTCGTCAGCAGCAAAAGTTCTACGAATTAGTTGTTCATCGTTCGCTACGTGCTAACCGCGTGTCGCGTTCCTTGGACGTTGGATCGGCGAGACGAAGCACACAGCCGGATGCACGCGAGAATCGTGCCAGATTTCTTATGTCTTCTATTTCTCCGTCCCGGTGTCTTCGTCTACGTCTCCGATCGACAGAGCTCGATGTACGTGCGCTCGTGTGCGTGACTGTTCGCGCCTCTGTGTGCCCTATTGACAATAAATACCATTCCGCGAGAATGGGAAATCCCCGCGAGGGGGCACAAACTCGAACGCCCGCGTTGCAAGTAAGACACCGCGGACATGGATCGACGAAGTATGAACGAGTCGGCGAGCTCTCGCACTCTGTATAGTACGGACGAACCGTTATCTGGCCGGCTTTAACACTGTTCCATTGCGGAATTCCGAGATCCGATAGCTTCGGGTATTTACCGAGTTTGCGACACTCGGAAAGTCTGGCGCGAACGTACCAATGTCATTTACCCCCTTAAGACTCGTTAAGGAAAAAAAATACCAAGAAAAACTCCAAAAAATGTTATTTACAAATTTTTGTCTGGTGTTTCTTAAATTTTTTGTTTTCTCTTAACTAAAGAATATCCGATGGGAGTTTGATTCGAAAAACACTACAAAGCAGTTATTTTAAAGTAATAATGTTAATAACGCCTTTCGTTGTTTCAATTGACCTTTCTTAGATACATTAATAGTGCGTCAATTAACTCGTCCTCTTTTTGCAACGTAAACGGAAGCACGATTGTCTCACCTTGGCTGTTAACGCACATGCGTGAGACTTCCTTTTTTTATATAGCTATAATATTACGTGTTCAATGAAAGATTGTGAAATTACTGTTTAGATTATACAATGAGCAGCATTACGGTGCATTAACGACGAAGCCAATGACCCGGTGTGTAAACACTGGCGTTTATGTTCGGAGCTTAGATAAAAGTGTAAACTGTCGCGAGTAATTTTGATTTGAACGACGCGTCCGGTTGTTTTTTTTTTTTTTTTTAGTTGAATGATGCGAATAAATATCTCGACGCATCCGCTGTGTATCGTCGCACACTTCGGTTTTATTTCACGCGTTATATCCATCCGGGATGCTCGTACCGTCCGTTACTTCTACCGGACTCCAAGAAAACCCGTCTTTCCTGTCCGACAAATGCGGAACTTTTTGATCGTCGTGTCACCAATTACATTGCGATTGTAGTACACTGAGAAATTTGTTCCGATAAAATATCGCTGATCAGATCTCTATTGATCTACACCTTTCGGGTTTATATAGTACCTCAATCCGAAACATATTTTTATTAAAAAAAAAAAAAACATAGTAAATTAAACGACACTCAGCAAAAAGAAATTTTTAATTACGACAAATTACTATATGAACAAGGATTTTTTTTGCGTACGGATCGTTCTTACATACGCTATTTTTAAATATTCATATATTTATTAAATATTTATTTAATAAATATATTAAATAACAAATAAAAATAGAAGAGGATTTTATTTTGATAAAATTATATATTATAAAAATATATAAAAAATTAAATATGAAATTAAATTTTTTGCTGTAATAAATGAAACTTACGAATTTGCAGGCGTGAAGAATAATGGACTGTCTGGGCGGTTGACTCGATGACGAGGACGATCGGAGGAACTCCAACGGAGGGTGTCTCGGAGCGACCTTACGAATAGGAATTACAAAGAAGGAATGAACTGTCGGGCGATCGTGATGAGCCAGTATATAGTCGGCCCACATTCCCTGGTGCTACGAGTAACCTAAATTGCTCCCACCATAACCTGCGTCACCACCTCCACCAGGTATATTTCTATCATCGTCCTCTTCATCGTCGTCGTCGTCGTCATCGCCGTTGTCGTCTTCAGGTTGGCTCACGGGGGGCCGGTAGCTGGCCCGGCTCTTCGCGCCCCACCTGATTCGCCGTGGCTACTCCTCGATGCCTCGTGCTGCATGAGATCGCGACGAGGTGGTCCCGCGTCGATGGAGGTGCAGGTTTTCGAACTACTTACTGTATGAACGGACACTAATAATGCGCTCCCGGTCACAGACCGTATACTATCACTTGACGGACGCATCGTGTATTTTTTTTTCTTTTTTTTTTAATCCCATGTATACATTTTGGAAAGTTAATTGTTTGTTTGGCTTATTTTCTCCCGGGCGTAGATCCAGACATTCGCTTAGACTCGCATGGAGAATGAGGAAAGATATTTTGAAACTGAAATGTATTTGGCAACGATCCTAGAACTGGCAGAGATGTGATGGGCATACGAATTAGCATTTCCAATATTCCATGCGGACCGACAATTATACCACGATAAACGGGTCGTGGATTATTATTATTATTATGCATAAAAATCGCATATTTTTCAATTTTTGGCAACTAAAAATTAATGACCTCAGTCGGTCGATACTTTTTTTGTTATATTTTAAAAAATGCCACTTGCAGTTTTCATAAATACTGGTGATGAAATGCGTTTCGTCTTGAGGACGGTTAAAGGGTTAAACGGGAGACTTCCAACTCAACGTGGTTTCGATACTATCTTCACTTTTATAAGCAAAGAACATACAGTTCAAAATTTATAACGTTTTAACGATCGGAGCAAAGAATTGCTTGGGGCGATATTCCATTCGGACCGACAGTAACATCACAATAAACGGGTAGTGGAATATTATTATACATAAGAAATCGCATATTTTTCAATTTTTAACAAACAAAAAAATGTATGACCTCAAGCGGCCGTTATTTTTTTGTTTATATTTGAGAAAAAAAAATTCACTTGCTGTTTTGATAAATACTGATGAAGAAATGTATTCCGTCTCGGGGACAGTTAAAGATTGAAACGGGAGATGTCTAACTCAACGTGATTGCGATTCTATCTATACTTTTATTAGCAAAAAACATACAATCCAACATTTATAACATCTCAGTATGTTTTAACGGCCGAAGCAAAGAATTGCTCGAGGCGCATGATCTTCTTGCACTGGCCGAAGTGCTGGGAGGAGGCACGTGATGTTACTCTGTCACCATCGCCAGTGCGTTCGTAAGAATGTCCTTAGCGAAGTTATCTTGCCCACCACTTCTGATCCTCCTCTCACCAACGAAGCAACTTTTCCCATTTTTACACATCGTTCGCTCTCTTCCTTTCGCTGCTCGCTACTATTATCTATGAAGAATTTCGCAATTTCCCCGCAACCGACACTATCTTGCTCGGCGAGTGTGCTTTTTTTTCTTTTTTTTTTTTTGTCTTGCTTTTTCCAATATATATTTTCTCATCTTGGCGTGTGAAAGCGCCACTTCACCGGTCGAAAAGATCGGCTCGCACGCTCATTGAATTCGAAGAATTTATCGTGTAATCCCATGTATATGGACGGATCATATAATTCGGATACCGAAATAAGGTGCTATACATCTTTCAACATCGGTTAAAATATTGCGCAACTCGAAGTTCAACTCGATTTACTATATCATTTACTGTCGTGAGTGTGTGCAATATTATTATCTTTTTGGGATAGCGCTACAACGTCATTCATTGAGAGCATGTGCAATACCGCGGCTGGCAATAAAAACTGTAATCAACTTTTCTCACGGATTCTGGTATGTACGGTCAAAAGAAAAGTTTCCTCGAAAGCCGAGGTGATATCCGCTTCCGATGAAACTTTTCTTTTGATCGTACATGCGGGAGCCCGTGAGAAAAGTTGATTACCGTTTTTGAAACCGACTGAGCCTAGGATGGACAGGGAAGAAGGTGTTTCATATCGTATCATATCATATTCAAATACCGGTCGTTCATGAATCGCCCTGTACAACAGTCATTTGCGGTCTGTAAATGGGATCTCGAGCTACAACAATTGTTCTTTTATAATCTGAACAACATTATTATTATTACTATCGATCGGGCGCTTCGCGCCCGACGCTAGATTCGTTTATGTTATTATGATCGATTTATGTTTTAGTTTCGATTTATGTTATTTATTGTTGACAATAGATGAGAAATGCTTTGTCTATTGAAACGCGATCGCCGAATAATATATTCTTAAGGAACCGAATTTCACCTCCGATTCAAATTTCGAACACGAATATACCAATTATTTTACTGTCAGCCCAATATTTTCTACTTAAATCCAAAAAATACGATTTTTCATGCATAAAATCGAGACTTTCCATGTCTCACTGTTGCCCAAACAGGGCCAGCGGATTCGTGTTCAGCGGAAAAAAATACGTCGCATATAGCCGTGAAACAACAAAAATCGAGTAAACAACGATTTTTCAATTTTTGATCCTCAGCTGAGGATTTCCTCGGCTGAGGATTTTTCCAAAAAAAATGTTTAGAATTTTTTCGTTAATGAAATCGGTTGGGAAATATGCCACTTGAAAACAATGGCGAAGGTTTTAATTCGATATCTTGACATTTTTTTTTTTCGAAAACCATTCTATATGCTAACAATTCGAAATTTTGGTTTGCCCGTGGATTTGCCCGACTCACGGTAATTGCGAAAACTTTACAGCGTTAAACACGATCCTACGATATTTATCGTTCGAAACCATAAACCGATGCTGAACCGCTCGAAATAACACCATTATTATTATTACTATTATTATTATTATTATTATTATTATTATTATTATTATTATTATTACATTTTTCGCGAACCGGAAGTGACGGATTCGAGCTTTTACGGCAATCGACCGAACTACACTTTATCAGCTGTAAGTGTACTCCTCCCCGCGATCTCGCATTCCTCTGCTACTATGGTACATAACCCTTTGCATGACTTCACTGTTTTCCTACAATGAAATATTAGATTTTTACACGCGAAAAAAAAAATAAAAACACAATACTGACATAATGGTGAGACACTTTATTCACTTCAATCGGTGTCTGAAAGACTTCATGAACAATGAAGAATATTTGACATGTACTTATCCAACACTGTCTCACTGTTCCAATAATCGTTTGTTCGGTATTTGTTTTGCCGGTGTGTCAATTTTAATCTTCGTGTTTGAAAAACTTTGCAGCACGGACGCGTAAAAGTTCGCTCGACTGCGGAGCAGGAGGCTTTGAAAAAAATCGAGAGGGAGAAAAAATTGGTGCAGTACAAAGCGGCCATCGGTTTGGTATTTCAGAAGGTGAGTTTAAAATCATTCGATGGACACGACGAAAACTTTCCATTGATTTTCAAACGAAATGGTATCGCAGAGAAAAGACAAAGTATGGGACGACGAACTGTTGGCTGTGACGGAGCGGATGGTTTTGCAAAATCCAGATATAAACACTCTCTGGAACATCCGTCGAGAAGCTTTTCAAAACAACGATTGGTAATGCTCCGGAAATCAATGTTGTAACAATACGCCAGACATAAAAATTTTCTTGCTCAGTTTGTTCTATCAACTTTGTTGCAGGCCACAGGAAGAGCGCACCGAAAGACTGACCAGAGAACTGACATTGACGGAGAACTGTCTGCGGGAGAATCCAAAGTCATACGGAGTTTGGCATCACAGATGTTGGGTAATCGATCATTTGCAGCAGCCTGACTGGAAGATGGAGCTTTCGCTGTGCGCGAAATGTCTCAATCTGGATGAGAGGAACTGTGAGTTTCATTGAAATTGTTCTGGAGTCCAGGGTGGCTGTTGGCGAAAAATCTGTTGGAAACAAATCCCACAAATAGCGAGAAGTTTGAGTTGCAACGGGAAAATTAGGGTATTTCTTTACATCAGATTTTGTGGCCACTCTGTGAAGCGTATTCTTATGTAGAAAGTAGAAAAAATGAATTTATTCACATGTGCAGTCCACTGTTGGGACTACAGGCAATACGTGGTGAAAAAAGCGGGTATTTCCGACGCCGAGGAATTTGATTTTTCGACAACGAAGATACTGAACAATTTCTCGAACTACTCGTCCTGGCACTACAGAAGCAAGATTCTATCGAAAATGTTTGCCGACGAGACCGGCGAGTTGCCGATAAGAGCCGACAAACACAAAGAAGGTGAGCTGCCTTGTAAACGATTAATTCGATAGTAGACGAAACTTTCATTAATTTTTTTGTTTTTTTCAGAACTCGATCTTGTTATGAACGCGACATTCACCGACCCGAACGACTCGAGCGCGTGGTTCTATCAGCGATGGCTCTTGGATTGTTCGGAATCGAAGCCCAACACTCTGTGGCGGGCTCGAGTAACGAACACGGGAGCGACGATGGTATTTTGTAAAGCGATAAAGATTCATTTGGGCAACGTTGCGTTGCTGAGTAACGGAAGCGCCATAAGTCCGATCGTCTGGGAGTCGCCTGATAACAAGCAGTACTCGAAATCCTGGATCGCGATTTTCGCCGATCAATCGATCAATCGATCGGACGCCGTCGAATCGATGTCCATTAAATTCGACGATGTGACCTACGATCTCTATCGCTCGTTGACCAACGACGTGTGGCTGTACAAGACGAAAAATACGATGTCGGAGAAGCACAACGCGGCACAGTTGAAGGAACAAATGGAGAGCTACCAGCAATTGAGCGAAATGGAACCGAACAACAAATGGTCTTTGCTTACAGGAATTTATCTCATGAAGAATTACGATCCGACCGTTTACAATGCCAAAATTCTCGACGATCTCAGTGCTTTATCGAAAGTCGACAAACTTCGCTCGAACTACTACAACGATATGCGTGAGTGAATAAAAAATATATTCTCAAACAATCGTTTTGACTTGGAATTTAATGAATTATTCTTTCAAATTAATTTAATCACAGGTAGCAAATGCATAATTGACTATGCATTGGAAAATATCTGGCAGAAAGAAGGCGACGCCGAGTTGTGCTCAACGATAGACTTGTCAGGCCTCGACCTCACGGTGCTCTACAACGAGCACTGTTTGACTCTCTTCGAGGAGATAAACCTCGGCGCAAACAAGTTGTCGAATTCTCTTCACCGTCTCAGTGCATTGGAAGAATGTAAAAAATTATCTCTGTCGAGCAACGGACTCGAATCCTTGAAGCATTTGCCGACGCTGAAGAATTTGGAAAATCTTTCGTTGCGGAACAATGATTTGTCGAAGGTCGACGAAATTTTGGAGCTTGTCAAGCGTCATCCCGAACTTAAAAAGCTCGATCTCAGGGACAACAAGTTCGAGCGGTTGGACATTGTTGTCGCACAAATCTCAAACTTATGTAGCACATTGGAATTGCTCGTTGATTAATGGAGGCTGTATGTAAATTTTAAATAAATAATAAATTGATAAGGAAACTGCAAAAAAGTAAGGATTGTGTTTTGATAATTTTTTTTTTCCTTATGGAGCTTTCTCATATGCAATATAAACATTTTCATTTTTCATAGTTTTTCCGCTTATCATTCGAATTCGATAGGGTTTAAGGCGAGGTGAAACAGACTCGGTCAGTAACAAAAACTGTAATGAATAGCAATCGGAGATGGCAGACATTTCGCGAAAAAACAAAGCTGATACATTATGATATATTAGCTGATGTAGACCCTTTTTTTCTCGGCGGATTGAGGTCTCAAAACTGCATTTATTACAGTTTTTGTTACCAGCTGAGCACGGGCAAGTAGGCGGTAGGCTGCTCATCACCTTAACGATCAACAAAAGTCGTAGTAATGCGATTGGCTGTTGGTACATTCTTAGCAACTCTCAGCACGCTGACAAAGCGAACGCATCCGCACATGCGGCAACAGCGCCCCGAAAAACTGGTGAAGTGGCACCCGCAAAAGAGAAATCATGTTATAACCTTTAACGTTACTGTCATTCAACAATATTTTTTCAATTAGCAATGTAAAATACCGTCGCACCTGTAACGTCATCCCGAACTCTCGTATGCGGTGCTTGCAGCGATTCACGCTATGAACATGAACAAAACCGAGAAACTTTTGGCTGCTAGAAAAAAGGTATTTATCGGTCGAAGGTTCGTCCGAACACATTTTCGTTAGAGTATATTTACGATAATAAGCTCAACATTTTTTTTTTTTTTTTACAATTGTTTTCATCAACAAACTTGCGAAGAGTCACGAAATTTTTTACTCTAATAAAATTGTATTATGCAATGTCATTGTTCTTATCTCGCTTCCTTATGTTGCTCGTGTCCCGCAGCTGAAAGAATTTCAACAAAACAAATCGAATCACAGTCAGGACAATGCGTCCAATCAGCGGAAGGATGCACGCCGGCCGAGCGTGCCGCAGGTAAAGTTGTACGCATTTTTCTACTTTTCTGCCGAGCTTGATATTTTCAATTTTTACAGGACTCTCAGCCTACCGTGGAAGCCACGCCAAAACTTGAAGTTAATTCTACCCTGAGAACGGTGAACGAGACTCACGAAAGTAATCGACCTACGACGAACGAAACCGCCGACAGTTCCGATCTCATAAATCTTGCAGAATCGGTTGGCAATTCTCCAATTTCAAACCCCAGACCTGCAGACGAAAATTCTCAAATCGGAAGCTACTTTGATCAAGCAGATTTTGCAGTCTCAGAGAAATTGCCCGAAAGCTCAAAGCCCTTGGGAGTTATTCAGGACGATCGAATAGTCGAGCAAAGTATCGAAAATGATTCTCAGACGGCGAACCAATATTTTCCGCCGCCTCCGGCGCCGTCGATCGTAAATTTTTCGGCGACTAATTTCGACAATGGAACGACGAACGACTCACCATTTTCGCAGAAAGACAACTTGTTGCAAATGGCATCGGCGGTCGCCGACGCTCTGCACGAAAATTCTGACACCACGGCGACGTCGCAGCTCGAGACCGATCTCGAGTACAGAAATCAATTTTTATCCTCGTGTCTCCAAGAGCAAAAGCAACTGGTGAGCCAGCTTCACGTTCAAGTGAGCCAGTACAGCAGCAGAGTGTCCGAGCTCGAGGCTATTCTCGCAACTAAGGACGCCGAGTTCGAGGCGAAACTATCGAGAGAACTGAATCCTTTGAGAGAGCAGCTTCAAGTGCACGCTCAAACGACCGGAATTCTCGTCGGCGAGAGAGCCGAGCTGAGCGCAGCGATCGAGCAGTGCCAGTCTATCGCTCAACGTAAATCCGTCGAAGTTGAAGAGCTCACGGGAAAGCTGAAAGCCTCTCAGTTACGCGTTACCGAATTGGAGAAGGAGCTCGCCCACGTTAAAAACACCGTCGATGATGCGAGAAAGATGTCCCAACAGTTTCAACTCGACTACGCCGAGCTCGATAGGAAGCACGACGAATTGCGCAAAGCCAAGGAGGACGACGAGCTCGAAGTTTCGGAACTCAGGCAGGAACTGAGTATGAAGAACGCCGAAGTTGTTACACTTCAGCGAGAGCTCGATGAGAAAAATACTCTGCTGTCGTTGAACGATTTGAAGATACAGCAGCTCACGACGAATCCACAGGAGATGCAAGCTCTCGAGGGCCAGCATCAAGCTACGATCGTTCTCGAACAGCAATTGTCGCAGTTGCGCGAAGCTCTGAAATCCGTGAGCCACGACAAGGAGGAAGCTGCAAAGCAGTACGAGAATTATGTTCGCCAATTGGACGATCGTTACGAAAAAATGGTCAAACAGCTCGAAGCGTGCCGCACGGAAATCGAGACTCTGCAAGATCGCGAGCGCAGTTACATCCAGCGACTGTCCGATCTCGAGCAGAGTCTTCAACGAGAAAGAGAAACGGTCTCGAAGCTCCGATCTCTCGAATCTCACGAGGAGCGGATCGAACATTTGACGAAAAGTCTCGACGCTCTGAGCTTGGAACACTCGAGTCTTCAGACAACGCTCAACGAAAGGGACACGGAAATTGAATCGCTGAAGCGAGATTTGGAAGAGATGCGTGAGATTAACGACGACAGCGTTGACAAATCGAAGCTCGTCAGCGCCCTCGAGAGCGAACAGCTCGGCGCGTCGAGAGCGGTCTCGCAGAATCAACAGCTCAAAGCTCAGCTCAACGAGATGCACGACGCTTTCGTTACACTGAGCAACTCTAAGCTCGATCTGACCGAGCAGCTTCAGGCTGAAAGAACTATCGGACGGAAGCTCAACGCTCAATTGAACAAAATTGAGACCGAAGTCGACGAGCTTAAGGAACAGCTGAAGGCGAAGGACGCCAGTCTCGCGGAAATGGAGAGCGAAAAATTGCAGACCGCGCAGATAGCCGATCAGATGCAACACTACCAGGCCCAGTCGCAGCAAGCCAGGACCTTGCAGCAGGAACTACAAAACGCTCTGGGCTGCATAGAAATCTTGAGAAGGGAGAATCAACAGTTGAGCGTTCAGTTTAACGCCCTGAGGCAGGAGAGCTCGAACGAGAAGAATCTTTTGAACGGCGATGAGCGGCTGAAGGAAGAAGTCGATAACGCGAGATCGCTCAGCGAATCCGCGTATACTTCGATGAAAGCCTATTCCGCCGCCGTCGATCCTGTGCCGGATCCACTGAGGAAGCTCGAAGTGCGATTCAGAGAGACGATGGACCGGGTCGCCGAATTAACCGACGAAAAACAGAGGCTCGAGCATCTCGTCCTTCAGCTGCAAGGCGAAACGGAGACGATCGGCGAGTACATAACTCTCTATCAGAAACAACGCGCTATTCTTCAGAGGAAAGCCCAAGAGAAAGAGGAAACTTTCCGTTTGCTGGTCGATCAGCGAAATCACCAACAGGAACAGCTGCACAAACTGAAGGTTCTCGTTGCCGATTTGATTAAGCAGAAATCGTCGACCGTTTCGCACCCACCGGATCCTCAATCGCCGCCCATCATCGAATTCGAGAACGAATGCAATGAGGAAAATCACACGCACGATCACGCGGAACAGAAAAATGAAAAAACCGAAGATAAAGTCGCCGACGCGGACGACAAGACAACGGCGAAGATCCTGGATCTTCTCACGGAAATCAAAGACTGCAAAGACACTTGTATACTAGAACCGAACTTTCATCCCTGTCCCTGGTGCTCCGGTAAACTCATCACGGTTTAGCGATGATCATTTTAATTTGTTCGATAATCGTACGTGAATTTAAAACGTTTCGAGCGTCTACTTGTGTATAGCTGTCACTGATTCGCGAACCCGTGAAATGTAATGATTGTACATAGCCACATTGAAGAAATCTTACAATTTTTCCCGGATTATTTGTTTGTTTTTACGAGATATTTTAAAGGAAAAGGAAATGCAAGCTTTTCCGACAGATTCTTAATATAAAAATCAATCTTCTTTTCGTTGTACCATCCTTCTCGCCATAGTATTTTCCGCGCGAAGTATCTTTCACGTAATGCCGGACGTCCGTTATCCTATTCGTTTATAAATTATGTATTTTCTAAGTAGAAAAACAAAAATTTTGTATTCGATGAAATTCGACGGGACTGGGGCTAACACTGTAGAGATCAACTGTAGATAAGTTAACATTACTTTCAATGTAATAACAGAAGTAAAAATAGAAAAACATTGTTCGTTTCAATAGCGGAGCCAGGAGGTGCCTAATACTTTGTCTAACGACTAAAATGATATCAAAGTGCCAGTGTTTGGATAAATGAATAAACGAATCAATTCTAAATGGGAATTCATCTCGATTCAAGTTGACGATCATAGAATTAGTCAGATTAAATTTTTTTTTTTTATGTAGACGCTTTATTTTTATTTGTGAAACAAGAAACGACTCTACGCCTTCAGTGCGTATTTCCTCGCCGGGAATGCGGAACGTTTTCTGATCTCTTTGAGAGTCTTGCGGCTCGCCTGATAGGGGGTCAGTACTCTGCGGAGGGCCCTGGTCTTCTTTGGCCTCAGGTCCAAAGGCTTGTACTTCTTGTTGTTGTACAAAAGACGAAGGTTCTCCTTTTGCTTCTGGTGCATGATAATGTAGACGCGAGCGATAGCTTTGCGCACTACGCGGCTGTAAAATAATCGTTCGCACGTTAGACACAACATTGATTTCTCATGATTTGAGGAGCAACGAATTCTTACATTTTGGAGAGCTTGGAGGCTGCGCCGCCCGTCACTTTAGCGACGCGGAGACTGGTCAGCTCGGTCTTGAGCTCCTCCAGCTGCTTGAGCAGCTCCTTCTTGTCCTTCGTCCTCAATTCAGAGCACTTGACCTTACCCTGAAACATTTTACGATTTAAAACACACTGAATACACTTCGTAGAACTTAACCGTAAAATAAGACTCCCGCGACGAAGACGATAAATCGAACGTGAAATTGCCAAAATTGATACAACAATCGATCCGTTGGGACGGCTCGTAATTATTTGTTTTTGTTTTTTTAAGAGATGTTAAGATACAAAGTACGAGAACTGATGTGAGATTGAGTTTGTTGCACAGTCGGCCAATGCCCGTCCACAGTGAGCATGGTGAACGGTCCGGACAACTTTAGAAATATCGAGTAAACTCGGGGAAAGAAGGACTCTCCGAGATAATAGAATCGTTGTATCACATTAACCGAGTTTATTGTTCGACACGATTGTTTAATGCCATTGTCGATAGGATGCTTGAGATTATTTTGGATTACGAGGTGGACGAACGACACTAACCATTTTGTCACAATTTTGCTTAAGGAAAGAAAAGGAGTATTGCGGAAACGCCGCTTGCGCTCGACGCACTACGTGAGTCACACGAGCTACTTTATTTCTATCATCTTTCGATCACTGTCTCATATGAATAAATGACGAAATCCATTCGTAAAATAAATCGTCATATTTGTAACGTGTTGTGCGATCGAATTTGGGAATATTTTCGCGTATAACAAATGATTCACGATCTTGTTAGATGTTGTATTGAGAACGAGTTAATACGGTCGAGCTTTCGCCGTCGGAAAACTATCTTCTGCCATTCGTGGATATCGCGTGGATCAAAGCGATTTGTGCCAATGATGTTCAATATTTTCGTTCCTGGAGGGAACACGATGGAACTAAATTTTAATAACTTTACAAAAACACAGTACTGCTAATAGATCTGTTTCAACAATGAACAACATAAACGTTCTTATTGTATAAATTTATGACTGCATAATTTATTGATCATATCACAACATAATTACAAACTAAGAAAAGGGATGTACCGCTTATATAGAAGATTTCTCCCAGAACCAAATTTCCCTGCATTTTTCATTAATACATGTTTCAAAAAAACCCCCATCAAAGCCGACGATTTCCGGTTTTCGACTTGAACATCCGCAGTTCATTCGTGCTTCAATCGGCACCGGTCCGAAGAGCGATTGTCATTCGGGGCTTTGTTGTTGTTATCAAACGAAGAATTTGCTAGTCCTTGCAGGTGAGCACCGCGTCGAAGCCAACGCCCATGCTTTTTTTATAATGAATTTCCCAAGGATCAACGATCTGAGGATCGTTTGAAGCTCGAAAAGATAAATAAATATGTCGAACCGTTGTAACAACTATAAAATTTATGTTAAGCAGGCACAAAATGGAGACCGCGGATCCCGAAATTGAGGCCCAAATTCAGAAAGCCTTGAAGAGCTTCTGCTGCTTTCTCTATGTCGGAAAAGATCGCCCTTTCTACAAGGCAAAACCATGGAACGACGACGACCATTATCTGCAGGGCGAGCGTATGAGAACCTTGGAGATATTGGCCTCTAACAAAAAAACTGAGCTCGTACCCATCGACAAGATAAAATTGGTAATGGCGAAATTGTCTCAAGGAAGTGGTTTTTATTTATTTCGTTGCTGGTTTCATTAGACTTTTTATTTCCGTAGGCAATGGATTCAAAACTGATACGCAGGCCAGAAACCGTGATGTTCGCACTGGCAATGTGCGCCAGGCAGAAGAAAAGTGAAAAACTTCGTGCAGCCGCTTACTATTTTCTCGCCGAGCACTGCCCTGAGTGGAAGTACTTTATACTGTTCATCAAGTACGCGTCGTACCTATGCAGAGTCGAAGGCTCCAAGGACAGAGATAAGGACAAGGATGACGATAAAAAACCTATTGGTTGGGGTCACGGATGGAAAAATGCTGTAAACAAGTGGTATCTCACAAAGACCGTTCCAGCTCTTTGCGAATTGGTAACCAAACACAAAGGCGATCACGGGTGGACGCACAAAGACATTCTTAAGCTCTCACATCCGGAAACAAGTGGTCTGGAGGGTGTGTCAAATTAATTTAGTGTCAAATTATTTTTTTTGCATGCGTTTTGACTGGATAATTAATTTCATTGAAAATTATCATTACAGTGAAGAAACAAGCTATTCTGTGTTACGTGATTAACGGACTTGAGGCAGCAGAAAAGGAATACAACAGCGATGTCGGGGCAAAGAGTCAACTGTCTTATATACGCTCAATTGAGGAGTACAAAAGGTGTCAGGATAAAGATGCAGTTGTACAGATTATAGAAACTGTATCTTGCCCATTAAATAGCATTGACTATGTTCATCCCATGGCATTGAAGCACAAAAAGGTAATGTGATACGTTATTACACGTCATGCGAACATTATTACACGTGTACGTGATGCGAACATTAACCGTTACCGTTTTCTCGATGGTGCTGACGATCAAGAAATTTTTTAAATTATTTTTGCCCTCGTATTTTTCTAGGTATGGCTCGCTTTGCTGCCCAACATGGACATCCGAACGATTCTCAAGCATCTACCGAAGTTGAATCAGTGGGGATTATTGACTAAAGTTGGACCAGCTACTCCGGTAATCGTGAGAACTCTCACCAGGAAGTCTTGCATAGCGTGGAATCAAGTTCTACCTGTCGAGATACTCACGGTATTGAACAGATACGAATTAGCGCCGTCGCCATGTGACCCGTTTAGACACACGAAGCGTCTCGAGGTGACAGAAAACGAAAGCAAGGACACTGAAACACAGAGCAGTCTAAAGGGCAAAAGCGCAACTGTCAATACTGCAACTAAGGGTAAAGCCAAAAACGTACAAACGAAGAAGCGATTGATCGAGACCAAAGATCCAGATCTAAGAATTCGCGATGCTCTTCGTACGGCTTTGTCTATCTCTCAAACGGTGGTAAGTCACGAATGTATTTCGCGTTTAAAACTTTTGAATTCTCTCACAAATGATCTATGTTTGCCGAATTATTTGTTTCAGGACATAACCAAATCGAGCAACAAAAGATATCTCATATCGGTGCGATTTCCAGGGCGTCGAGAAAAAAATCGATGCACTGACACCGCTCTTGCTCTGGCGCTTCCTCTCTTTCATCGCGGTGAGCCTTCCGTATTGAGCGCCTGGCCGGATCGCGGATACGACGACGAGCAGTGCTTGATAAATATAGACGAAGATTCCGAGGAACAACGAGAAAAAAAAGATGATCATCGTCCCGACGATACAGTGACGATATTTGGCTACACGCCTACAGCCCACGCCTTCCAAAATAAAAGCGTTGGAATGCCAATTCCGATAACTAAAGACATGAGCTTCGACAAGGCCCTCAAGCTACTGCAGATACCGCTATGTACCCGAGACACGATGCTAAATCTGCCCCACGGTCCACTGCAGTGGGCTATAATGGAAAATAAACCATATGACGTTTTCATAAACGTCACGAACGAGCCACCGACAAAAAAATCCCTCGAAGTCATGAAATGCTACAGAATGAAAATGAATTTGCCGGACGCACGGTACGTTTTACACAAATTTTTCGATCCATTGCTAAGATTTCAAATCAACTTGATAATTTTATTCTCGAAGATTTATCAACGTGGTCATTCCTCGAGTTCCATTTGAATTGAAAGAAGAAATTTGGAACGATTCGCTGATAATCCATGGATTCGATTCACACGTGCCGTGGATCATCGAGGCGTACGTCCGCGGTCTCTTTTAATCCGGAGGTAAATTACGTTACTCTCCCAGCGCAGAACTCTGATCGAAAATCATATGTTCCTGAATTCATCCGTTTCTGTCGCGTGCTAGATTCGAGATGAATTCCAAATAGATTTGAGACGTATCACAGATGTTCTTTTCCTCACTTTGCTGTATTCTAATATATAATTCAAATATTTCTGTCACTGGCTGAATTCGGGGTACATGTTAGAGAAAAATGAAAATATATGTGTAATATTACTTCCGGTTTGAACGTCTCACTTTTAAACAGGAAGATACGTATTTCCGGTTTAACGTCACTTCCAGTCGAAACATAAGATTTTCAATGAACGACACTAACCACTATATCACAATTTTGTTTAAGGAAAGATAAGAAGAATTGCAGAGACGCTACTTACGCTCGACCTACTCCGTGAGTCAAACGAGCTACTCTATTACTATCATCGTTCGATTTCTGTCACAAGAATAAATTACGAAATACATGCGTAAAACGAATCGTTATATTTGTAACGCGTCATAGGATCGAATTTGTGAATATTTTCGCGTTTAACAAATGATTCATGATCTTGCGAGATGTTATATTGAGAAGGCGTTAATACGATCGAGCTTTCGCCGTAGGAAAGTTATCTTCTGCCATTCGCGGATATCACGTGGATCAAAGCAATTTCTGCCAATGACGTTCAATGTTTTCTTTCCTGGTGGGAACACGGTGGAAGAAAATGTTAACAATTTTTCAAAACAACAATAATGCCATTTATAGAGCGAGGAACGGCATAATAAGTTTCCGATTCACACGCAGCGATCCGCATGAATTCTCGCCGACATCAATAATCGACAACAAAAATGTTTTTATTACGCAAATACGTTTAATTTATTACTGGAAAGTTTATTGATCATATAATAACATAATTACAAACTAAGAAAACGACTGTATCGTTTGTATGGAAGAATTATCCTAGAGTCAAATTCCTCTGTATTTTTTGATGAATACATTTTTCAAAAGAAACCCCAACAAAGTCTACGACTTCCGGTTTTCGACTTGAACATCATGTGTTCGTCCGTGCATCAATCGACACCGGTCCAAAGTGCGTTTGACATTCGGGGCTT
This sequence comes from Amblyjoppa proteus, assembly GCA_963922035.1. Classification (NCBI taxonomy): domain Eukaryota; kingdom Metazoa; phylum Arthropoda; class Insecta; order Hymenoptera; family Ichneumonidae; genus Amblyjoppa; species Amblyjoppa proteus. The sequence goes on along the minus strand of OY998228.1, from coordinate 7,394,824 downwards.
TGTTTTTGTTATCAAATCAAGGATTCGCGAATATGCACGTGAACACCGCGACGAAGCCAACGCCCATGGTCTTTTACAATGAATTTCCCAACGACCAATGATCGTAAGATCGTTGGAAGCTCGAAGAGATAAATAAACATGTCGAACTTTTGTAATTACGATGCAATTTATATTAAGTAGGCGTACGGTAGATCCGAAATGGAGGCCGGAGATCCCAAATACAGGCCCAAATTCAGAAAGCGTTAAAGAGCTTTTGCTGCGTTCTCTATGTCGCAAAAGATCGTCCTTTCTACAAAGCGAAACCATGGAACGACGACGACCGTTATCTGCAGGGCGAGCGTATGAGAACCTTGGAGATATTGGCCTCTAACTAAAAAGCTGAGCTCGTGCCCGTTGACAAGATAAAATTGGTAATGGCAAAATCGTCTTAAGGAATTAGTTTTTATATATTTCGTTGCTGTCTTCATTAGATTTTTTATTTCCGTAGGCAATGGATTCAAAACTGATACACAGGCCAGAAACCGTGATGGTCGCACTGGCAATGTGTGCCAGGCAGGAGAAAAGTGAAAAACTTCGCACAGCCGCTTACTATTTTCTCGCTGAGCACTGCCCTGAGTGGAAGTACTTCATACTGTTCATCAAGTACGCTTCGTACCTGTGCAGAGTCGAAGGATCCAGGGACAGAGATAAGGACAAGGATGACGATAAGAAACCCATTGGTTGGGGTCACGGTTGGAAAAATGCTGTAAACAAGTGGTATCTCACAAAGACCATTTCAGCCCTTTGCGAATTGGTAACGAGACACAAAGGCAATCACGGTTGGACGCACAAAGACATTCTTAAGCTCTCTCATCCGGAAACAAGTGGTCTGGAGGGTGTGTCACATAAATTTTTGGCGAATCAATTTTTTTTTCATTACTTTCGACTGGATAATTAATTTTGTTGAAAATCATAATTAATTTCATTGAAAGAATTCGTTGATTTCATTGAAAATCTTGACTGCAGTACAGGAACGAGCTATTCTGTCTTATGTGATGAACGGCCTTGAGTCAGCGGCAAAAGAATACAACAGCGATGTCCAGGCAATGAATCAACTGTCCTATATACGCTCGATTGAGGCCTGCAAAAGGTACCAGGATGAAGATGCAGTTGTAAAGATGATAGAAACTGCATCGTATCCATTAAATACCATTGAATATGTTCATCCCATGGCATTGAAGCACAAAAAGGTAATGTGATACGTTAACATTAACCGTTACCGTTTGCTTGAAGTTATTGACGATACAGAAACTGTTATAAATAATGAAATAACTTCCGCGTGTATTTTCAAGCATCTACCGAAGTTGAAACAGTGGGGACTGTTGACTAAAGTAGGGCCAGCCACTCCGTTAATCCTAGAACCTCTTACCAGGAAGTCTAATATAAAGTGGAATTAAATTCTACCTATGCAAATATTCACGGTATTAAACAGATTCGAAATAGCGCCGACATGGCCGACGCGACGTTACCCTTTTAAACGCACAAGACCTCGCAAAGTAAACGGCCAAAGGGCAATTGCCGTCAATAGCGTGACAAAGGGTAAATCCAAAAGGGGGATACAAACGAGTAAGCAATCCATCGAGACCGAAGTACCAGATACAAAATTCGCGATGCTCTTCGTACGGCTTTGTATATATCTCAGATAGTGGTAAGTCACGAATGTATTTCGAGTTCAATTTTTTTGAACACTTTCGCAATCTATCGATGTTTACCCAATTAGTTGTTTCAGGACATAAACAAATCGAGCAAAATGAGATATTTCGTATCGGTGCAATTTCCAGGGCGTCGACGATACGATCAGTGCACTGAAGCCGGTCTTGCTTTGGCGCTTCCACTCTTGCATCGCGATGGTCCTTTCGAATTCAACGACTAGTGGGTTAATTACCAGAGCTTACTAAAAACAGAAGAAGAAGAAAACTCCAAGGAACAACAACTAAAAGAAGATGGTCATCTTCCCGACGACACAGTGACGATATTCGGTTACACACCTAGAAGCTACATCTACAGTAGCACAGGCGGTGGAATACCAATTCCGATAACTAAAGACATGAGCTTCGACGATGCCCTCAATCTGCTGTAGGTATCTCCACGGACGCGAGACACGGTGTTACCTCTGCTGAACGGTCCATTAGATTCGGCTATAAAGGAAAATAAATCATATGACGTATTCATAAACGTCACAAACGAGCCACCGACGAAAGAATTCCTCGAAGTCATGAAATGCTACAAAAAGAAAATGGATTTGCCAGACGCACGGTGCGGATTACACAAATTTTTCGATCAATTGCAAAGATCTCAAATCAACTTGGTTATTTAATTCTTGAAGATTTGTCAACGTGGTCATTCATCGAGTTCCGTTTGAATTGAAAGAAGAAATTTGGAACGATTCGCTGATGATCAATGGATTCGATCCACACGTGCCGTGGATCATAGAGGCGTATGTCCGCGGTCTCTTTTAATCGGGAGGTAATTCTTAATTCTCTTTTAAACGAAAGGTAAATTACGTTGCGTCCAGCACGGACCTCTGGTCAAAAACCGTATGTCCCTGAATTCATCCGTTGTTGTCGCGGGCTACATTCGGGCTGAATTTCAAATACATTGAAGACGCATCACACATGTTCTTTTCCCCACTTTGCTGTGTTCCTTAACTCATATATCTTTGTCACTGGCTGCATTCGATATACATTCCAGATAAAATGAAAAAATGTCTCCGTGATGTTATTTTCGGTTCGAACATCTCTTTTAAACAGGAAACAACGTATTTCCGGTATAATACCGAGGTATTTCCGGTATAATATCACTACGAAAATAGGATTTTCAAACCAGAAGTGACGATACGAAGAATTTTTTTTATTTTCTCTGAAATGTATCGCGAATGCAGCCAGTGTCATAAAAGTGAATTCATCTCGAACAGCTCGTCTCATAAAAACGCAACAACCACGGATAAGTTCAGGAATACGGGGAAATCGAGCCTCAAGAGTCTAAAAAGAAACAGATGAGGAAACAATAAACCTATCTTCGTGATTCAGTCCGGATCTCTCATCGAACTGCGTGCATCTCGAACTTTGATGAACGAAAGATATATAAATATATTTTTTTGTTTTGTTAGCTATTTTTTTTACTGTGACATGCATTTGTCGAAAGTGGAGATGTAAAATGATGAACAAAGCAAAGTACACCTTTACTGATTCAACTGCAACGATGGTGGAGAGTAGATATATCTGTTTATATATTTAACATAATAGTTAATATATTTAGCAATAATAGCTCACACTGTGCGCAATTATTGCTTGGACACAATTTTCTACAAGCCTAGAGCCAAATCATAAAATAGATTTTTATAAAGCTGAATATTCCTTAGTGCAGAGCTCCGGGAAACTGAAATGAAGATAGAAAGACAACGTGATCATTATTGAAAAAATGTTTATTATCGTGATACTGATACAATGTCAATCATTCACACACGCACTCAGTACGCGTATTGTACACAGTACGATACAGTATTTTGGATAACGGTCTCTCTCGCTCTCGCTCTCTCTCTCTCTCTCTCGTTCTCACACACATTCTCTTTTATTCAGCCATTCGCACACGGTGAATCACGGGATGGTTAGTCGAGATTATACGTTTTTGATAAGAAATAAACCCGACGGCCTTACAACGATTACACGTAATGGAACCATACAAAAAAACAATAAAAATAAATTAACGGAGATTCGCGAGAGTTTCGGCTGTTTGGCATTTGTCCAAACGCGTTGGTGAAACATCGCGACTCATCCGAAGACCGATCTTTCGTAGCGCGAAAGAATCTTATATTTATGTTTAAACCCGTTCGCAAGGCCCGGTTGTGTGGGTTCGCGAGCCGTGCGCGTTATTCGGTTGTTTTTTTTTTTTCTATTAATTTAACTTTTTTTTAATTTAATTCTTTTCTCTTCGCTGAAGGTTCGCGCTGATTGGATAGAGACTTGCCTCCACGTGATTAATGCCGTGATTAACGCGCGTATAGGTCGATTGTATTTAATTTTTGTTTTTCTTTTCTTTCTGTTCTTTACCTATCGTTGTCGACGTAGATAAATATCTCTCGTCGAGACTCGCGAAGCAATTGTCCCGGGAGAAAGCGAACGAATGATCAGTCTCTTAGGCGAATTACAAATTCGCGTGCGTACGGATAACTGGCGCGTCGTCTTTACAGCTCATCCTTGAGATCGTCCTCTTCGCCTCCTGTGGGCGGTACACCGCCGCCTGCTCCCTGGTAGAGCTTAGCGATTATGGGCTGAACGATGTCGGAAAGTTCCTTCTTCTGTTTCTTGTACTCCTCGGGATCGGTGTCCTGATTCTCCTCGAGCCACTTGATCTTCTCTTCGATGGCTTCCTCCATCTTTGCCTTATCGGTGTCGCTAACCTTGGCGCCGAGTTTCTCCTTATCTCCGAGCTGATTCTTTAGCGAGTATGCGTAGGACTCGAGCTCGTTGCGGGCCTCGACGCGCTCCTTCAGCTTCTTGTCGTCGTCGGCGAATTTCTCGGCGTCCTTGATCATTCTCTCGATGTCGTCGGGCGTAAGACGATTCTGATCGTTCGTGATGACGATTTTCTCCCGATTTCCCGTGCCCTTGTCCTCGGCCGATACTTGAAGGATACCGTTAGCGTCGATCTCGAAGGTCACCTCGATCTGCGGAATGCCGCGCGGCGCCGGTGGAATTCCGGTGAGATCGAACTTTCCGAGAAGATGATTGTCCTTGGTCATCGGGCGTTCACCCTCGTACACTTGAATGGTAACGGTGTGCTGATTGTCCGAGGCGGTCGAGAATATCTGAGACTTCTTCGTCGGTATAACGGTGTTTCTCGGTATAAGCTTTGTCATGACTCCGCCGACGGTTTCGATACCCATGGTCAGAGGATTGACGTCGAGAAGGACGATCGCGTCGGTGTCCTGCTCGCCGGAGAGTACTCCGGCCTGAACGGCGGCGCCGTAAGCGACAGCCTCGTCGGGATTGATACCCCTGGAAGGTTCCTTGCCACCGAAGAATTCCTTGACGAGCTGCTGCACCTTCGGGATCCTGGTCGAACCACCGACGAGAACGATCTCGTCGACGTCCTTCTTGGTCATATCGGCGTCCTCGAGGACCTTCTGCACAGGTTTCATCGTGCTACGGAACAGATCCATGTTCAGCTCCTCGAACTTCGCTCTGGTGAGGGTCTCGGAGAAGTCCTCGTTCTCGAAGAACGATTCGATTTCGATCCTGACCTGAAGAGGCAAGAAAAAAATGTTATTACAATAATTTAACCAAAAAAGAGTCTCGACGACAGTCGCAATTGATCGTTTCGAAGCGACGGATTTACCTGGTGGCTGGCACTGAGCGCTCTCTTTGCCTTCTCGACCTCGCGACGCAGCTTCTGCACAGCCCGATTGTCCTTTCTGATATCCTTGCCCTTCTTCTTCTTGTAGAGCTTGATGAAGTGATCCATGACGCGCTGATCGAAATCTTCGCCTCCCAAGTGGGTGTCGCCGTTCGTGGCGACCACCTCGAACACACCGTTGTCAATCGTGAGGAGACTAACGTCGAAGGTACCGCCACCGAGATCGAAGACGAGAACGTTCTTCTCGCCGTCCTTCTTGTCGAGTCCGTAAGCTATAGCAGCGGCCGTTGGCTCGTTGATTATTCTCATGACGACCAGACCCGATATCGTTCCGGCGTCCTTGGTCGCCTGCCTCTGAGCGTCGTTGAAGTACGCCGGTACAGTCACGACGGCGTGAGTGACCTTCTTGCCGAGATAAGCCTCCGCGGTCTCCTTCATCTTGCCCAAAACCATGGCGGAGATCTCCTCGGGGGCGAAAATCTTGTCACCGGTGCTCGTCGATACCTTTATGTGGGGCTTGCTGTTCTTCTCGATGACCTTGAACGGGAAGAACTTTGCGTCGTTCTGAACAGTCTGGTCGGACCACTCGCGACCAATCAGACGCTTCGCGTCGAAGACAGTGTTCTCGGGATTCGTCGTCAGCTGGTTCTTCGCGGCGTCTCCGATCAGACGCTCGCCGTCGGCGGTGAAGGCGACGTACGACGGGGTTATGCGGTTTCCTTGGTCGTTGGCGATTATCTCGACTCGACCGTTCTTGTAGACACCGACGCTGCAAACGGCAATGGTGAGAAACGATTAGATTTCGAAAAAATGTTATTATCGTTTTTGGAGGCTGAAACACTCGAACGGGAGATTCTTACCAAGAGTACGTGGTACCGAGATCAATTCCAATGACCGTTCCAATGTCCTCCTTCTCCTTCTTCTCCTCCTTCGCGGACGCGAGGGCTGCGACCAGCCCTATCACCATCAGAGCCACTGCTCCTTTCATCTTTCTCGATTCTTCGATACGTTTATCTGAGGGAAAACAAAAATTAGAAGGTTAGTCATTCGAAATTATTGCCGGGAAAATTGAAAGTGAAAAATCTCGATAGTTCTATTTATCGTCGTTCGAATTCAGAAGATTTTTATTTGTTCGTATTTTCATTTATTTTCAGAAATTTCGGAATTTTTTTTTGTCGCTCAAGAAAAAAATGGCTAATTTTGCGGACGTGTGGGGACTCGAAATCGATGGCTATGTTAATTGTATCTCCGAACATCGAAATCGATATACGGGATAATTCATCACTAACGCAATAAGGAATTTCGGGAATAATATTCGAGTTATCTATTATAGCGTGTGATATATATTATGTATATATATAATATAATAGCCACTCGTCATGCAAGCTGCCCAGCTGGACAATGGCAGAAGATTCTGGTAGGCGTGCATTGCATACGCGGCACGAGGTCAAGCTCCAATCAAGTTTTTTTTTTTTTTTCGGAGCCGATTACCATACGAATTTGTACAATTCGCTCAAAAAATCAAGGATATTCCGTGCGCTCGAATTTCTGATGTGTATTAACGCTGTGCTCAGTGAATACCGGCGTGCCTTGCCGGAAATCTCGAGCTTGGCTCAAAGGCTCATTGCACGAAGAGACACATGCAGCTCAAATTCGCAAACGCGACTAATATAATTTGGTAGACTCATCGAAAAAGTAATCGGCCGACGGAACAGCAAGGGTATCCGAAAACCGGGAGAGTTACCTCAACTAAAATTGACGATCCAAAATTCGGGTACTCAGAGACGTGGCAATTTTTGTGCACAGCGAGATCGGAGTTCACGCGACACGACGAAGCAAAAGATTCTTATATTGTTGAGTATTTAATATAAAAAAAACACATCGAAAAGTGCACGAGAAGAAACGTGAAATTACTTACCAATGAAAATATTGCGGTGAAGTGTGTGTCTAACGCGACTAAAAACCACCGAAATGTCACACTCTCTCGGAATGTATGTTCTCGCTTGGCTTTTCGGAAAAGACTGACTGCCGTGTGGAATCAGCGCCGGGATATTAACGGGATAATTTCGTCGTGGCCAGCCGCGATTGGTCGACGTGGACGCGTGGCAACGGAAATGCCGATAAGGATTGGCCCGAGCGACGAGAGTTGGCTTCGTCGCATTGGCCCACGTTGCACGCCCACATACTGGAACATTCTCGATGGTCCGCGATTGGCCGGAGCTCGTAATCTGTAACACGTAGAAATTTCTTGGGGTTCTTCCAGAGGTGTTTTTTTAGCTGGCCTCCGGCACTGTGCGTCGCCCCTTTGGCTTACTGCTGTTTACGATGCGATCGTGCTGACGCAAAGCCATAAAATATTGCGATGATTTTATTTCACGACGGACGTGAAGTTTCTCTTTGCTCCATCGACGATAAAACGTCGGACATGGTCTCGATATCCGAGGTAATCAATGGTAAATTTTCCGGGCGGAAAATCGTAATAGAGAGGAAGAGAGCCGCCCCTGGTATGAGTTTACGCGTGCGTTCACCGTGACCCTTTGAATCTAACGGGATCTCCGGGTGGAGTCATCGAGCCGACACATTTTTTTTTTTGACACGCGTACACGAATTCATTCCGACACGAGTACACTGATGCCCTATACGGAAGTATTCAGAGATAGCGGATGTTTTTTCCCGATTCGTCGACTATTCATCCATTCACCTACTTTGTTGCATAATCGAAATACACAGACGAACATTTTGCTATTCTGTGATATGTATTCTTTCTTTTTTTGTTTAATAGATATTTTCATTTACTTGCAACACGTACAGTTTTAATTAAGTCACGGACGTTGCCACAGTCTGCGCATTCGCCGATTGCGCGTAAATTCATTTTACAATTATTTACATGGATGCTACACGAAAAGCGTTCGAATATGACTTAAAATGCTTGTATGCTGTACTCGAAGAGCAAAGGTAAAAATATCACAGAGGGGTCACAACGGGAAGCGTTCCAGGACGCCCCTTTTCATATTTTCTTTTTATCTTGCACCTGTGCGTTAAACTTTTAAATGGAACATAAATAATGTTAAGTACAATTCGATTATTTTCCTTCAATATTTGCTCGATGGTTGTAGCATGTCGAGAATCAGCGGTGCGAAATACGTTATTATGCAGTCGGCACCGGCTCGCCTCATAGACAGCAGAACTTCGTTCAGAACGCTCTTCAAATTGATAGCACCGTTTTGAGCGCCGTGATAGAGCATGGCGTACTCGCCGGACACTTGATAAACGAACATCGGATATTCGGGATGAGCGTCTTTCGTGTGACGAACTACGTCGAGATAAGCCAGTCCGGGCTTTACCATAAGCATGTCCGCTCCCTCGGCTACGTCTCGAGCCTACATGAAAAAAAAAGGTTCCTGTAATGGTGAAGAAGGCGAAAAAAAATGATCTCTTCATAGGCATTCCAAAGAGAGTACCGCGGCTCTCGAAGCTAGACCGTTGCTTCCCGGTGGAAGCTGATAACATTTTCTGTCGCCGAACTTCGGAGCTGATTTGGAAGCGTCCCGGAATGGTCCGTAAAATCCCGAGGCGAATTTCACCGCGTACGAGAGTACCGCGACGCGATTCGCTAACCCGATCTCGGCTAGACCTTTCTTTATCGCTGCTATCCTTCCGTCCATCATATCCGATGGTGCCACCACGTGGGCTCCTGCAAATAAACGGAGCATCAGTCAATTTTCTTTTTTACGACGGAGCTTCGTGAACGAGAGATTCGCTATGAGAATTTGCAACTCTACCAGCTTTTGCATAGGAAACAGCAACTTCGGAAATTCTCTGAATGCTGGCCTTGTTATTGATACTTCCGTCGGGATTCAGGATCCCACAGTGGCCGTGAATAGTGTAGGGACAGAGGCAGACGTCGCAGGCTATCACCAAATCGGGAAACCACTGCCTGATCAACGGTAAAGCCTGTATGATGGGATTTCGCGAGCAGTCGGCATTTCTAGCTTGGCCGTCCTGTGAACAAAATATTAGGATGGACAATCGTGTGATAGAGAAAAAAACTTCATCGATTCCCACATATTTTGAAATATTTTTAAAAGTGCGAAAATATTTTTGAAAGGTTTCAAATTTTTTTTTTTTTTGAAATGTCGAAAATATTTTACCAATATTAAAAAATATTTGTGAAACGTTTGAAAAACAATTTGAAAAAAAAATGTTATGTCCACTCATATTTCTTGCATTCAAATGTTTCAGAAATGTTTTGCTGACATTTTTTTTAAACGTTGCAAAATTTTTCAGCACTATGTTTCAGAAATATTTCAGATGTGTTGAAACTTTAGATAGATAGATAGATAGATAGATAGTGTCATTTATTCGTGTCCTGGGGCAAGCCCCCTAAGGTCTTTAAGTATGGTAAACTTTATGTCGTTAACTATGTTATGAACTTTGAGTATGTTGCTGAACTATTTAAGAAACGTTTCATTGGAATATTTGTACAGAATATTTCAACGTATTATTTCCATATACTTCAAAATATTTCTTGCTATATGGGTTATAAGATATTGATATAAGGGAATAGACTGCAATACTTTTTCCTCGTCTTTCATCACTCCAAACAGGAGTACAGACTTCAAGCCTTTGGCAACAAGTGGTTGCAGCATTGGCTTCAATTGATTAATCCCATATCGATAAACTCCTGGCATGCTCGAAATTTCGTCCTTGGCGTTAGGCTCGTCGCTGAAAATAAAAAAATCAAAATTTTATTTATCAACATAGCTCATTTGCGGGACGCTAAAAAATATTGTTTTCATTTGTTTATCATATTTTTCGATTGTAGAAACGTTCGAGAAGCCGCGAGAAAATGTGTGCACTGATAGTGATAATTTTCGGAGCAAAGGTGCCGATTTAATTTTCAATTCCAATTAAATTTTTCGTCGTTATTTTATCTTTGTGATTGATACAATCTTATCGGCACGAATTCCGTCCAGCGGGTTGAGTGTGCGTGCGCACGCACACGCTCGCGCTATCCTCGGCGTAACCTCGCACCGACATACGTAAGGTTTCTTTGAAGGTTATACAACGACAAATAAAATGAATCAACGTACTTACAGCACGAAAATGGGATACATGAGATTGTTCACAGTAATCTCGACGTTTCTCGACTGCCATTGTCGCAGAAGTGGATGAAAAATTCCGCTGTGGAGAGTGTGCTTTGCCTCGGGGTCGACCATCCTCCCGACTCGATCCCTCTGTTACTATTTTGTCAAGTGGCACGAACAGACTCGTTACCGAATAGTACTCTTCTACCTCGCTACTACCCTTCCTGCATAGAACAATTTTGGAATTGTAATTATCCACCGGCGTTATCGAATCCCGTGGTAAACTTCTTTCCCGATACTCAATTGGACAAACGAATTTGTCGACCGATATTGTACAAAATTTGTTTATAACAAAAATTATTACTCCCAATAAGGATTTATTATTTCGACAATTCCGTAAATCGCACGTTCGAAACGGAGCTGATAAATAACTACCTGAGAATTGTTGCGCTAGTGTTTCAATATTTCATTTTTCAGTTATTCATTCACTTAATCGATCGTCATCGTGACAATGCCGAAAAAGCTCTTCTATCAATTATATAATTTCGAGTACCTTACAATGAAGCTTGCAGTAATAATATTTCGGATGATGTATATTCCCCTTAAAATAAAATGGACAAATTGATCGGGGATTAATTATTTTTCATACAAGAATTCCTACTAAACATTGCCAAATCGTTTTGATCAAGATCCATTAGATTGAAACCTATTTGGATCGAAGTAGAAATGAAATAAACACGAATGGAGGTCTCAGCGCGTCAGCCAATCGGAAGGTAGGAAAACAGCGCGAAGCGCGCTCGCAACGTCCTCCTATTGGCTGCCGGATTTGCGCCGGTTGATATTCGCAACTGATTCAAATAAGGCACCGTCAGCAGAGTATTTGATCCACAACAACTAGAGCCGGACGAGTGGTGCGTCTCCCTTTGTCCGGGGCGAAAATTCCACGTACTTCCAGGACACTTTTTTTCTGATAAACAGCGAGCAAAAAAAAGGCCGACGCGCTGCGTAGCTCAAGTAATCGTAGATCGAAACTTGTTATGAGAATGGTGAGCGATATTACTGTATTTTACGGTTAAATAAATTAATGCCAGCACAGTGAAGTGCAAAAAAACAAAACCGAATCATATCGACAATATTCGTGAGATATTTCCACTCAAAATGTTTTTTTGCACAAAGGCATCAAACATGGAGCGTCAAAAGGAGGAGATCGAGGCGATCTCGAGTATCTGCGACGAGGGAGAATTTTTTACACTGCCGGGCGAACATTACGACCTGGGTCTGGACATTCCGCCGTCCATCGAAAGAGCAATCCTGGACGTCAAGTACTCCAATGTTATTTTAAAGCACGCTCCGACTCAGCCCTTCCATCATTTCACAGTGAGGCACTTGCCTCCGGCCTCTCTGCGCATTCATCTACCGCTGGAGTATCCACAGTCCGCTCCGCCTCTGTACAAACTGGACATACCTTGGCTTCCACCTTGGGAATGTTCCTTAGTCTGTCTGCGACTCGATGAATTGAGCGCGGAAAACGAGGGCTGCGAGATAATCTTCCTATGGGCGAATTTTCTTAGAAACGATGTTCTTAGTTTTTTGAACTACGAAGAATCCCTGGATGTATCCTTTCTCTTCACTCTACACAGCGAGACCGAAAATCCTGGGAACGTAGAGCTTCTGAAACTCGCCGATCCTCGTGCTAAGAACAGAGCTCTTTTCCTCCATCCCATGGAGTATCTGACGGAGTACGACGAATTGCGTAGAATCGTCGTTCTCGCGCGATCTTTTCATACTTGTGGAATTTGCTTCGACGAATATTCCGGCAGGAGATGCATAGAATTTCGGGACTGCGGTCACGTTTATTGCAGGCGCTGCACGGCGTCCTATTTCGCGGCGAGAATCGAAGAAGGCAACGTCGCAAGGATGCCGTGCCCGGATCCTCGTTGCTGCTCCGTAGCTCTGATAAGTCAGATAAGAGAGGTCTGCCCGGAACTCTATGCGAAGTACGAGGAGACTTTGCTTCGCTTGACCCTTAGAACGATGAGCGATGTCGTTGTCTGCCCTCGCGTATCTTGCCAATTTCCTGTTATCGTCACCGACGGCGAGCCGCTGGCCACTTGCAGAAAGTGCGACTACAACTTCTGCTTCTACTGTCGTAAGGTGCATGGTTCCTGTTAGAGATTAAAGATCAATACACTTTTCCTGCACAGTCAATGAGACGAATAGTTTCTGCTGTTAAAGATTAAACTGTAATGAGAAATTAATATTCAATTAAATGGAAGATTAATTGAATACTAATTTAAGGCGAGATAGGAGTTTAAAATGTGATGTAAAATTTTCCATCGAAGATATGGAAAATCCACAATCTTCCGTATCTTCATCGTGCTACATACTTCTATCATTAAATTCAAGAGACAATAGCCTCATGAAATCTTCACTGATCTTGCGATTTCAGGTGTACCACGGTGTGGCTCCTTGCGTCATGACTTCCGAGGACAGCAAGAAACTGGTCGCGATGTACTTGGAGGCCAATGAGGATCAGAAGAAGCTTCTCGCGAAGAAATATGGACGAAGACAGATTCAAACAATCGTTGAGAATCATCTGTCGAAAAGATACATCAAAGTACGAAGTCCCGTTACTCTTTAAATTGATTTCACCGTCACTACCGTAGATTTTTTTCTGCAGGAAAATACGAAACCGTGTCCGGAATGCCGCACACCAACGGAGAAGACCTGTGGCTGTAACAAAATGGTTTGTGTCCATTGTCGCGCGTCTTTCTGCTGGATATGCGGTCGTCGCATCACACTCTCCAACAGTTACGACCACTTTACAAAAAACGATGGGAAAAACGCATGCTACGGACGTCTGTTCGAAGGTTTGCCGGGAATAGACGCAGATATGGCGTATCTAAACGAAATCGGTGGCGTTAATTAATAGACGAAGTAACGAAGCTGGTTCTTCGTTAGCCGATGATAGGAGAGAAATGCCCGTGCCTTCGGTGGTTCGAGGTACGAAAGACTTCCTTCTTTTTTGTTTCTTTTTTCGTTACAAGAATAAATAATCTATATTTTCATATCTCATATTTACACGTCGATCATAAGCGTGATGTACACAAAAAGGTGCTTTTACGTTGTCAAGAGAAAAAAAAAGTTTAATATACATGTGGTAAAAACTTGAGTCATAATCGCGGACGGTCTTTTGTTATATCTCGTGCTCGAGATAGTTTTAGGCAACGAGCAGTTGCCAATGTTAAACGTTAAATGCAGATTTTCGTTTTCTTATTGCTTTTCGGTCGATCAATCATTTGTAGTCTCATATCTCCGTTATCGCGCGTTCATACATCGATCGGCGCGTGAATTTCCGCTACCGATTGAACGGCCGTTACCGATTCAACTTCGGCCGCCAACTGTTCGGCGACGATCGACACCGTCGAGGGTCGTCTCTCCGCGTTCTTTTCTATGGCGTCTGCAAAAGTCCCGTGAATCGTTAAAAAAAATCCGATCAATAAACAAACAAAAAAAAATACGATCGAATATTGATTTACCTGCGCACTGGGGGTCGCAACGAGTTATTCTATCGTGTGCCCGTTTGTACTGCGCCAAATTTAACTCTATGAGAGTCGGCCCAAAAATCCAGTATCCGACACCGGCACCGATTATCAGAGCGATCGCGATGTATCCGTTGTAAGTCATTACGGACAACATCAGCATGTATCCCAGAACTGTATGAGTGATCCAGTGTAAAATCTCTGCATTCCAGGTCGCCCATTTTTTCCTGTAGAACAAAAGCCAACAATATTTGAAGATAAGGTTTCTCAAACACTCTACATTAACAATAGTTCCAAAGAAAAAAATTGACATTGCAAGTATAATTAGTACCAATTTTGAGTAGAAGTCCCAGTAGCTCCAGGTGTGATTTCTGTCAACAGCGAGGAGTTCTCTGAATTTCTAGAGTCATCCGATGCAAGCGAGGATACAGTTTGTTTGTGCAATTTTATCTGCAGTACTTTCATTGCCTCGTAAACTACGGCGAGCGAGAGCAATCCCAAGCAAGTGGAAAAGAGTCCCCATGAAGACGCTATGTCATAGCCAGGAAATAGAAAGGATCCCAGATCCGTGCCCAACCAGAACCACATATGCATCTGTGTGAATTAATAATTCCATAGAGCAGAGAGCGAAACTGGTTGCAAAAATAGATGAAAAAAAAAAGATAAAAGTAAACAGTATTTTCCTGAAAGTACTATCACCTATGGAGAGTTTGATTTCTTTAAATTACGCATCAAGGTTAAGCTCACCATTGTATTCGAGGGGCTACAGCTTTTCCATGTGAACAATATCTCTCGCTGATAGTGATAAGAAAATATATTGACAGTCGGGTAAACTCATTTCCACAATGATAATGATGCAGGCGACCTAGCTTTACCCGAAATCTTGTTATCAGAGACACTTGTCAGAATAATGAAGTTGGCAAACTCCGGCGGTCATTGACGTTCTGTGACGAATGAGAGGACAGAATTGGTGTCTCTTTGAGATTCGAATATTTTTTTACTACTCAATCTCGGACGGGTTTATGCAACGGGCGGCTATTTTGAGCTGGAATCTCATTACACGCGCGAAACCGGTTCGCACTATTTAGAAAGTCACGTGAAAGTAACGTGTTAGATTGAAAAAAAAAAGTTCTATCATATCAACCAATTGAGCTCTACTTAAACTCAACATACATTAATCAGTGTTGATTGTACTTGGACAATTGACATTTCGGAGTATTCTACCTATCTAACCTATCGACTGAAGACGAGGCATCGATTGGAGCGACGATTGATCGCAAGCCGATAACATTATTACAGAATATTATCGGCGAAACAATTTTTCATTTATCTTTTAACGTTTTTTTATATAAACTTATCCGTAATCTTTCAGCGTAAAAAAAAAAAACTTTATCACTTGCAAATCCCAGTCAAACCTGAGTCCGTGAGTGGACACGGCGTGGACGCCGGAAGAGAGATTGCTAGGCAACGGAGCCTCGTGAGCCAAACCGAGAAATCCGCGCAGACTTTGAGCATAGGTACGAAAATACGATATTTCCCTGTAGTTTTAATGTCTCAAAGCCCTAATCTGCATCCTCCAAAGTATACCCGTCAATGGCATGCGATCGAAGTAATTCGTTAGCTGACAAAAATTAATTTGTGAAGACAATAATTCAAAAAAGTCAGGCTCGTCGGGGATGCGTTATCAGCGCCGCCGGACCTCGTCGCCATCTTGAAACCAAATGTCCTTCCGTAATCGTCTCGTATATAGAAATTTTCCGCTAATCAAAGATCAGCCACGATCGATTTAATTGCCGCCGAATATTGTACGCCATCGCGTAACTTCGACAAATCATATAATCGTCGTCCGAACGGGATAAAATAGTTGAGTAAATCGGTTGTAAAATATTGTTATCCACCAGGTGGCGAATTTGTAGAATCTTTGAGCGACTCGAGCGTCACCTACGTCGTGCGAGCGACGAGCAAGCGTGGCTATAATCAAGGCGTCGAAGGTAAGCCGTGCGGGCTGTTTATTTTTGGGTTTTCGCTTAGGCAGCGCGCTCCCACACCGGTTTTCGCTCGAGTAATGCGTTTCCCGGTTGCTTACCGTCCCGAGCCGTGCCCGAGGCGGGTCTGACGAAGGCAGCGATGACCACGGAAACGTAGGTGAAGCTCGGTTAGGGGCGGCGCGCGGGCCGAGCCCCGCGGCCGTCGGGCATCTTGCCCATCCAAAGAACGCTCCGACAAGTTCAACATCCATTGTCCTAAAATCGACGATTAAACCGCGCGTATATCATCTCTCCACTCACCAACGTTTTCTTAACCGCCGTTCACACGTTCTACACGGATAGCTCGGTAAAACTCGACCACGTGGACGCCAGGAGACAGCGTACTCGGAGCATCGCAACTTGCACGAGAAAATAAAGAGAAAAGTACAGAAAACATGAAAAAAAAAAAAATATTTACTCAAAGAAATTACGACACAAAAAAAAGCAGAGTTAAAAAACAAAAAAAAACGGCAAGCCGACAGAATCGAGGAACTTGACGCGACCCTCACAAAAATCCTGCCCTACGACCTATCCTTCGCGGCGCGATTGTTCCTCAGGCGATTACTTTTTTTTTTTTTCCTCTATCGTCGTTATTGTAACACACTAACTCTGTTCTCTTCCCTTACGTACCCTGCGAACAAACACTCTCCCTATGGAATGTTCGATTCTCTAAGCAGTTCCACAGCGCGTATATCTGTTATTCTTTTACCGATGCTCCGCGTTCTTGTTTGTTCTACGCTAATAGAAAGATGAGCAGCTCGGAGGAGGTATCCTGGATCTCGTGGTTCTGCGGTCTGCGGGGGAATGAATTCTTCTGCGAGGTGAGTATTTTTTTTTTTTCTCTATCTGATGTTTTGTTCATTGATTTTTTTCTCGCGAGGAGGCTAAACGAAAGTTTTGTCCACAGGTCGACGAAGACTATATCCAGGATAAGTTCAACCTCACGGGCCTGAACGAGCAAGTGCCGCACTACCGTCAGGCTTTGGATATGATCTTGGACTTGGAGCCTGGTAAGTATTGTGTCAAGCTGTCTCCCTTGTGTTGTGAACTGTAGAAAATTACAATCTAACGATTTTTCGTTTTTTTCCCGATTTTTTCCAGACGATGATCTGGACGACAATCCCAATCAGTCGGATCTCATAGAACAAGCCGCCGAGATGCTCTACGGCCTCATTCACGCTCGCTACATCCTTACAAACCGGGGTATCGCTCAGATGATAGAGAAATATCAGGCGGGCGATTTTGGATACTGTCCCCGCGTATATTGCGAGGCACAGCCGATGCTGCCGCTCGGATTGAGCGACGTACCCGGCGAGGCCATGGTGAAGAGCTACTGTCCAAAATGCATGGACGTTTACACACCCAAAAGCTCTAGGCATCATCACAACGACGGCGCTTATTTCGGCACTGGATTTCCACACATGCTGTTCATGGTACATCCGGAATATCGACCGAAGCGTGCCGCGAATCAATTTGTACCTAGGTAAGTCCAAGTTAAGAAAAAAACCATCTATAACAAGATCAACATATTTATTTATTTATTTATTTATTTATTTATTTATTTATTTCATGGGAATTCCCTTTACAAAAGATATAATATTGAATATTGTATCGATAATATTTAAACGGCAATATTCTTTGCAAGACAGTATGTTGCTTGTGGTAATATAATAGCAAAGAGTCATCGCGTTAACCCTTCAAGTACCGGGGATTTTTGCCGATCATGCCTGCTTTCAAGCACAAAAATGATACGGATGTTCGTAATAAATTTTCTTCGGAGTAATCAAAAAAATAATACTTCAAGGTACGTCTGCGAATGTTTACAGATTTTGTTTAGCACATTTACTTGTTATTCGAGCCGTTCGAAGGTTGCGATTTGGCACCTTCTAGATCCTCGCTAAAGAAGGCTCCGGTTCGTAAAAGATTAAATGGAATGTATTCAAAATGAAGGCATTCGATGCTGGTTAGACTTAGCGGTACGTTGCGAAAGACCGGAAAACATGATCGCATCCGGGCTTCATTTGGAACGCAACCGTGTCTTCCGTGCGTCGCGCCGATCACGTGATCTTCGCTTCATTCGGGTTTTTCAATGTAGCCTCTTGTAGACTTGATATTTCCGTGTCGCAAAAAGCGGCGATATAACGAGTAAACTTATATTCATTGGCCTCACGGCATCGACACAGTCCGAGCCGTGCGACACAAGACAGTCCCAGACGACGAAAATACGACACCTGACCCAGTTTACTATTGACTGTATCGACCAAGGTTTTACTTTCTTGTTTCTTTTTTTTAATCAAATTTATCTTTGCTTACAGATTATACGGGTTCAAGATACACCCTTTAGCTTATCAGATTCAACAACAGTCGGCCTCGACGTTTAAAGCGCCGCTGCGGTCATCGCTCTACAACAACGGAAAGCGCTAAGGGATCGTTACTTAGCGCTGCGAAAAAAAAAAACTAACAGATTCACGAGGGTAAAAGAGAAGATACGAAGGAATACTTAAACATCGGATGGAAGCTAGACAAAGACAGAGAAGATTCTGCGAGGGAGTTAGAACGTAACGCGAAAGCCCAGAGATACGAGCCCGGCTATTTCATTACTCACCGTTGCATGTCCCGACTATCGTCCCCCGTAAGATTCGAAAAAAAGCAAAATATTATTTTTTATATCTATCTTATTGCGCATAATCGAAAGTGCGAACGACGACGATTCGCGCTCGATTGCTTTCGATAATACGCGATTATTTACTTTTTATTATCGTTATTTTTCCGTCTGACGCTGTGAGTATTTGTTATACTTTTCTTCCTTCGGGTCTCACTGCAATAGTATCTGCTGAGGGGCGAGAATTATCAAACGCGCGATATATAAATTTTATAGTAAAAACCACATCGGAGTTTGTGTCCTGCCCGACTTAATTTTTACGGTATAGACGAATATTCTTTTAACCGGAAATAATAGTTTGTAACGAAGAAAAATGATGAAGAAGCGATGCAGAGACACGATCCCACGTCCGCATGTAACTGAGATGGACGAAGATGATGTGGGGGCGAAGGAACTAACGGGATATTAGAAGTACATGGCATACACACACACTCACACACTCAACTACACACACATACACATATATATACACACACACACACACATACACTTAGGATAATTCATTGTAGTGTGTAAGGATGGGGAGGATGCGAGAGAACGATAACTGCGAGCTGAGTGAATTTGAGATCGCGCGAGAAGTCCGATCGCTGCCAAGGTAGTTCCTAAACTTTCATAGGGAATTCAGGTACGTGGCTTCATGGAGCTCTCGTTGTATAGGCGTCGAGTCCAGATTCGAATTGTTTTTCGTTTAATTCTTTTTCTTCGTCCACGAGAACGGTGGACGGTGTGTAAAACAGAGGATAAAACAAGAAACAAAAAAAATCATAGAAGCTAAATAACTAATGTGTTTGATAAGCATAATTTATAATTTATATAATCCAATAGATAAAAGAAGATTAAAATGAAAAAGGAAGAAAAATAAAAAGAGAACGTGAGGTCATCGATTTCGACGAACCGTGATCGACACGTGTGAACCAGCTTTGTGTAGTTTTTAAAATGAAAAAAAAAGAGATAAATGAGAGAAAGACAAATAAGTACAGATCCGATAAACACGTATTTGGGAATGCCTGTTCGACAGTTAGAGATACGATTTTTATTATACTCCCCCCCCCCCCCCCCCTTCCGATGAGTAGAAGTTTGCGAATTGAGAAAAAAATTCACGCGCCACGTTACTCGCAAGTGATTGATAAGAGATATCGATCGTCCGCTCTCACGATCTATAATAAACCCCACGAATGTTATTCTTTCATTATAAGTGTAATCTGTTTTGTCGAATCGGGAATCGTGACGCGAGGATTGACTCGTTCGCTATGTTTTTCCTTGATAACAGGCATTCGTTTGCGAACCGCGAAAGAACTGTTTCCCCGTCTTGTTCGCCGTTCCCCCTTACTTGCAATTTCGCATTAACAAAAAATGAACTACCTGTTTAAGCAAAAATATTGTGAATCAATATGATCTTTAATTAAATACGTGACTATTATTGAATCCGGGGATTACAGTATTACAGATACCGATGT
Source organism: Amblyjoppa proteus (assembly GCA_963922035.1). Taxonomy (NCBI): domain Eukaryota; kingdom Metazoa; phylum Arthropoda; class Insecta; order Hymenoptera; family Ichneumonidae; genus Amblyjoppa; species Amblyjoppa proteus. The sequence continues at coordinate 7,374,655 of OY998228.1, read as the reverse complement.
CAATTCCACATCCTCTCGTCCCTCTGGAATTGACTGCTTTTCGAAACTCTTATATCAGAGGGGTCCAAATGTTTCATATATACTTCAAATTTTTTTTTAGTTTTTTGGCATGTTATCTTATCCCCCCCCCCCGCTTAAGATTTCATGAAAGACTGAAGTTTTACATGCAAGACCGTCCGACGATATTCAAATTTCCCGCTCTACGGACTGAATGCAGAACTCCCTAGTATTGAGTCTGGAGAAAAATATCGGTATTTCAATATCTTGTAAAATTACCGATAAAATTTTCTTCGTACACTAATGTCATTATTTTATATCTATTCAATTTGAGTGTATTTTGACGGTAGAAAATTGCGACAATAGCGGAGAGACTTACATTTCGGAAACTAGAGGTAAACCCGTTTTTAAGGTGGGGGGATACAGATCAACATAACCTCAAAATATTATGAATTCATTTTTCTTCGAAACGATTTTTCATGCTCTTAAATTTTATTCTATCAAATCGTTTCGAAGAAAAATTAATTTCGAATTTTAACTCTGTTTCTCTCGCACTCATACGTGATCGAGCCTTCTCACCGTTTCTCCAAAAACCGTTTCTACACACGCTCCGTTGATTGGTGGACGCTCGATTCTAGACCTCCCCATTGGCGGAGACACGCGTGTGTCAATCGTTTTTGGGAGAAACGATGGGCTGTCATTTTTATCAACGCCATAATAAACACGGTAAAATGACCGTTCGGATCTACCTCCCCATTGGTGGAGACACGCGTGTGTCAATCGTTTTTGGGAAAAACGATGGGCTGTCATTTTTATCAACGCCATAATAAACACGGTAAAATGACCGTTCGGATTTACCGCTCCATATCTCTTTGAGCCTCCATTTTGATGCCACAGGTCGCCGAGCTCTCGACCAATGACATGCATTCTTTGGAATTCAAATTTCTTTACGGAGGACGACGAAGAAACCGGTACATGCCGAGTTTACGAAAAAACCAAACACAAGAGCTCCGCGAAAATATTCTGCCAAGAATCTTTTTTTCACGATTCACTTGGGTCGCGCGTTGAATCGAAATGTGCGAAACCGTTCACCGTACGGCATCGTCTCGAGTGCGGTCACAGTTTGTTCTCGTCCTCTCGAGACAATAGAGAAAGGAATCTTTCACGAATGACAGGTGATCGAAGAATACACCTTGGCGAACAAAGGCAGCGAGAGAGAATTCGCAGAATTTCGGAATCGTTTTGATCATCCCGGCACAGCTGTCCCGGACATTTGGCCGCAACGGTGCATCTGCCGTACTTCCAGAGTGCATTGGCTAGCAACGCGATCGACATCGATATCAAAGACACTTCGATTTATCGTTCGGCAGATGTAAAAAAAATATACATACTTTTTACGCCCAAAAAAAAGGCAGAAAAATACGCCCACGAAAAAACACGTAAAAAAAAAAGAAATCCGAGATGGAAAATCATTCGTTCAACGAGGGACACAGTCTCTCCGGAAATTTGGGACTGCTCGGCCCTACGAAGACAAAACCGCTGAGCTCGCAGCCTATCAGAGTGAAGGCTCTCATGGCTCTGTGCAACAGCGACGACGAGGATAGCGAGGACAGGGGCAAAGACTCAGAAAATGAATCTGACTCGGAGGACATCCAACCGCTTCCGGATGACGACGAAGGCGAAGAGGAAGAAGAAGCGCGACGACTGCCTAGGCTGGATGAAGAATCGGCGGTTCCACCTGGTCATACTGGGAATGAAAATAAAGTTTCAGAAATTTACGTTGCGTCTGTAAAGGACACAGTCACTACATCTAAATCGGAAAAGCTCGAGCAGAAACGCAGATTCGCGCACGAACACGCAAGCTTCAGAGCGTCCGAGATTGTCCGTAACTCCGAAGTCGCCAGAAAGACCGATAACTACACCTACGATGAGCAGTCGCATCGCAAAGTTCACATTGCCAAAACAACAAGTGTCAGCGGTTGTTCCGAATCTGTGTCAACAATTTCTCAGGTTTCCGCGGTATCCAACCATATCAGCGGAAATCGTCGCTCCAACGTAAAATTTGACAAGCCTGAGCCGTTGTACGTTAGCGCGGAGAATACAAGATACGGAGCTGGCTCGGTAAAACACGACGGACGAACTCATTCCTTCGAAGCTCAAGAGCCACACGAGAAGGTATCTTACAACACTTCGTTGCCGGTGAAATCGGAGTCGATAATTTATAAGTCCAAGGTACACGCCGGTCGTCCCTCAAGTTCGAAATTCGAAGCCACGAAGGCGACTTATTCGACAAACGAGCGGCATTTGCATTCGTCGAGCGTCGCTCAATCGGAGTCGTCGTCGAGCGCCGCTTCCGTTCTCCAAGCTCCGACTTCCGGTCACTCGGTAGCCGACGCGCGCATGCACGGCGCTCGACCATCGAGCTCGAAATTCGAAGATGCGAGTTATTACGCGAACGAGAGGAACGCGCACTCAGCGAACGTCGCTCAACCGGAGCTGGCGTCGAGCGCCGCTTCCGGTCTGCAGGCTCCGACTTCCGGTCACACGATAATCGACACTCCGCTGAAGAACAATCCGCCGCTGGGTTCGGCGCGACCGACGCCGTCTCTGGCTCACCGAAGCATGTTTCAGACTCCCCAGGGTTCGAAACATCGTCAGGATTACTCCAAGAGTCACGCTCAAACACCGGCCACGATATTCGGCAATTGGTCGCAGAATCACATGATCCAAACGCCTCTTCAGAGTCAATCGACGCCGAGCGATGCGGGGCGCTCTCAAGGGCCATCGATCATCGCTCACCACGGCTACGATGCACCTTGGCACAGAAACACCGAGGACAAAGATCGACCGAGGCGAAGACCACTCGGCGAGGCTATCCAAACGAGTCAGCACCCGAGCGATAAGCCATCGGGTTCTTATCCTCTGGAATCTTCGAGTTACTCGAAGACTCAGGAGTCCGGTGATAATAATAAAGATCGCGGCTTGGCGGAGAGTTCCAAAGACGTATCCGCGAAGAAGCCTGCGGCCTTGGGAACTCACGAATCGAAGGCGAGCAGATGTCCTCTGGCGATCGAGAAACCAATCGTGAAGCAAGAACCACCGAGGAGCAGATCTTCCGAGAGCGTCAAGGAATCGATCAACGGCGGCTCGAACGGTTCGGTGAATGAACTCCGCTCGGAGGCGAGGCCCAAAGTCGGAAGCGTTGAAACTTCCGAATCTCAGGCGCCTCCTCAGAGCTTCCGATCGAATCACTCGTCGCGTCCGAATCAAACTGCCGCGGCTGCTGAGAAGAAAGGTGTTTCGGAAAGGAAGGCGAACGTTCAGTCGTCAATACCGTCGAGTATTCCACGCTCGAATTTTGGCGAGACGATAACGGTGAAGGACAAAGAGTATCTTATCCTCGGTAAACTGGGCGAGGGAATGAGCGGTCAAGTTCTGAGGGTTCAGGATTTAAAGAGTCGAGAACTGCGGGCTATAAAAGTTGTCAATCTCAATCACATGGACAAAGATACCGCTCAGGGATGTCTGCAGGAGATATCGATGCTCCACAAACTTCAAGCTCCTTGCGTCGTGAGGATGTTCGACTAGTTAGTATACTGTGCTCGATTTAATTCTTTTTAAATAACACATCGATCCCAATTTTGTTATCAATGAACTGTTTTTTTTTTTACAGCGAAATTGAATTTCCCATGGTACACGTGATTCTGGAAATGGGAGACACGGATTTTCGAAGTTTGCTACACTCTATGTCGGAGAGGAAGAAACTACCGCTGACAATGATTCTTTACTACTGGACGGAGATGCTAACTGCCGTTAAGCATATCCACGACCACGGTAAGTATATAGCAACGAGCGTCTCACTATATAAATGTTATTTATTATACCGTCTCAATCGTATACACATTTATATACAGACTAGACAGGAACCACATCACTTCCGCTTGGAAAATTAGACTCTGAAACCGGACGTGACGTACTGCCGGTATAACGTCACTTCCGGTCGAAAATGAGATTTTGAAACTGGAAGTGACGCACTTTCGGTATGTCGTCAATTTTGGTAGAAAAATGAAGTTTTCAAACCGGAAGTGACGTACTTCCGGTATGAGGTATTTCCGATCGAAAAATGAGGTTTTGAAAACGGATATGACGTTACAAACAATTTTTTTTTCTGGTATGTATACGAATACGTACGAGGAAAGGAAATTTAGCAGGAAGGAATTTCCCTTTAGACTTTTTACAATAGGCCTTCAGCCTAAGTACACAGCGCAAAAGCAAGATTGCACCCTGGCCCATTGTTATTAATAATCACGGCGCGAACAAAATGACAATAATACAAATATTGAAGTTTGATAGTTTCAATAGGAAATCTCAATGTGGTGGACCAGCAACTTTTTAAGAGTGCGCGATATTTTATTTGAAAGCTGGTAATTGCTATTTCAATCTACAGGTGTGATACACTCGGACCTGAAGCCGGCGAATTTTCTTCTCGTCCGAGGGAGGCTGAAGCTGATAGACTTTGGCATAGCTTCGAGCATGAATCCGGATATGACGTCCGTGGTGAAGAACAATCAAATCGGCACGATAAACTACATAAGCCCGGAAGCATTGATGGACATAGGAAACGGCGGTGGAGACTCTCCGAACAAAGTTAAATATAAAGTGAGTTTATGATTTTATAATTCACGAGTAATTCACGCTCTATCGACTTTGTTTCGTTTTTGACCGATTTGTTTCGTTTTGTTCCATTCACCAGATAACTTTCAAGTCGGATGTTTGGTCGCTCGGCTGTATTCTGTACAGTCTCGTTTACGGACACACGCCCTTTCAGCACATTCGCGCGGGATGGGCGAAGTTGCACGCTATAACGAATCCCAATCCGAACATCTCGTACGCGTTGCCAACAGGAAGCGACGCTGAGCCACCTCCACCGGTTCTCATAGATGTGATGCGCAAGTGCCTTCAGCACGATCCAAAGGCGAGACCCACCGTTGCGCAGCTTCTTCAAATTCCCTACGTGTCCAATAAACAATATACGGCGGAACCTTCGGCCGTCATACCGGCGCATATGTTGGTCAAGATAAGACCCGCCCTCACAGAATCGGAATGGCGACAATTCATACAAGTAAGTTGCAAGAAAATTAAACGGCAAAGCATAAACCAAAAATCATGATCGAATGAAACTTTATTGAATTTTTTTTTTCGCAGATCGTGGAAGCAAAAAGGAACCAGTGCTAGCAATGCCGTTCACGAGCAACGACATTTGTACATAGATCGATTAACGAGATCGATTAAATTAAATGGTAATAAGTACAAGGAGAAGAGTTCGGTGACCGGGACGTGTAAAACCGCACTTTGTCATCGTGTAATATAATATATGTAATATTTTCGAAGTACCGAGTCGCATTGTGTGATATCGAGTTTCATTTTTTTTTAACTAAAAAATATTTATATTCTTTTTTCAATTTCAAAGTAATAATGCGAGGGAAGTGCCAATGATACAACGTTGAATCGTTATTAAACTAAATATCTTTTCTTCTTTTGTTTTATTACATCACGTTCGTGCGTATAAATGATTCGCTATAACAAAATTAATCATTACGCGTTGGTAGATCCAACTAAACACCGTTGATGTTGAAAATCTATCATCACGCCGCACAAATATTGACACGGCGCTGTGTGATCACGGTTTGTAAATTTACTGTAGTATATTTTGTTTGTTTCTTTTTTTTTAATATAAATAACACGAGTTGGTCGCGATTGTCAAAGGTTCCTTTGACTTTCACACGGAAACCTTCGACGACAGACATTAGATACAGAAAAAAACACTGAGTTATTGTTACTACTAAGATTATAAAAAAAAAAAAAAAAATAATAATCACCAGCGACTCACGAGAAAAAAGTAGGCACATACGCCATTAAACTTGCCAGTTTATTTATTAGTATTATTATTTTTCTCGAGATTCGGGCAATATAAAATTTCAGCCTCGAAGACGATTATCGTGTCTCGTCTTATGGATCTTCTCTTCACGCCGCGTATACGAAAATTCCGTCCGTTCAACGATTACCAAAGAAAAATGTCAATTCACATCGTACATCATGCGCTATATAACGAAAGTATTCCGATACAGAGTAACACGTGGCACAGTTCGTGCCGATCGTTCGAGTTTAACGAGTACTCGTCGGAAGTTATTTTTTTAATATATATATATATATATATACTTGTATTATATATACTATATAGCGTAGTACTTGTTGATATCTAAATCATTATCGTTTTTCGGAACCTCTCGCCGACGGCACTACGCCACTGTGTCGTTAACGTATATCTCGTTATCGATTCAACGAGCACTCCTCGGAGATGTATTGATTATTCGATTTTTCCTGGATATTTTTTTTTTCCTTTCTCTAACGTAACACAGTCGATATTCGCACGCATCAGCGCATCGTCGTCAATTGCCAATACTGGAGTAATCTCTCGCCCTTCGGTAGTGCCATAGAGCTCGGTCTCTCGAAAGTCAGCATTATGTCTTTGACCTTGTTCTTTATCTCGCGATCGAATATGTGACCGCCGGTTCGTTCGAGGGCCGAGGCCATGTCGTACTCGACGGACGACAGGGGATCCCTTATGAATCTCGCCGCCGTCGCAACGCTCGGCAGTATGTGGTGCTGGAGAGCCTTTATCTCCCAGAGACTGCTGAGAAGGGCGTTGCTCTGCAGCGGATCTCGTTCTTCCATGAGAAAGGGATCGCCCATGCCGGAGCCCTCCGGCGAAACTACCTCGCCGCCTTGAGGATGATCGATCAAACGCTTCAGGCCCGGATGCCTCAGCAGGAGATTTCCCACGAACAGCAGAATAATGAGAATGTCCTCGGGCGGGGCGACCATCGTCAGGCGGGCGAGTCGCTTCGCGAAAGCCGCTACCAGAGCCTCGGGTAAGTGTCTGCAAGAAAAAAAATGAAAATGCAAAAGCGATCAATGTTCGAGCTGATCTGATACTTCGATGAAATTTAGAGGCCAATTTTTTCGTCGATCGCTTCGGAGCGGATTACTCACGTGGAACTGAGAAAAAGATCCGAGAGATAGAACAGTCGAGCCTTGTACTTCGTGTGAAAGATCTCGGGCTCGAACATCGAGTAGAGCTTCGTGAATATATTCGGATATTCGAGATTGTGCTTGGTGACGAGAACGAAGACGCCCTGGAGAGCGAGAAGACCTATCGGACCGTCTGCGTCGAGAGAATCCATCAGAAAATCCGTGAGAAGCACGGGCTTCTCCAGATGCGGCATGACTCGTTCCAAAAGTACGATCAGCAGTTGCTTGTGCAGTTGCGGCGTTAGTTCCCAGTGCATCACGCAAGCCCACACCTTGTTCAGCGATCGTCTCGCCGAAGATTGATCCCACGTGAATCCACCGGCAGCTGCGAAACGACAAAATCATTCGAATCGATTGACCAAAAAATTCATTGCAAAAATAGTCATTCGACAAGAGTAGAATCGACGCATATCTCACCGTGTTGAGGTCCGCAGAGCAAATCCGAGTCGGCATTTTCCTCGGCTGAAAATGTGAAAGAACATTCAACGTTAGTGGATAAGAAAAACGAGTAAAAAAAGAGTTAAAAACAGCGCTCATTATCGTCCCATCGATATTACCTTCGTTATCTTTTGGCAATGGCAATTTGTGTATTAATTCGAGGAGATTCTTGATGAATATTTCGGGCGGTTGGCGTTTCGGCGTCAGAGACGGAAGACTCTTCCACGTGTAATACAACGCGTCCGAGTAGCTCGTGATCTCTTGAAACCTGGCTATTAGACTAACGTTGTCCTGACTGGGTGAGAGAAGGCTCATGAGTATGGGCTTGAGACGATGCAGCGGAAAGTAATAGCCAAACTCTCCCACAGGCTCCAGGGGAGATTTTCCCTCTTCGGCCATTAGTTTTATGGCAGTCGTCAGAGCCTGAAGCTGAGTAGCCGGACGACATCTCTCTATAGAAGCCAACATCTTTTCCCACACCTCTTCGTAACAGTTTCTGAGCCAATTGACATAACGAACCTCCGGCTTTGGCTCTGCAGGAACAGACAATTCATTTTTTTTGTATCGAAAATTCGGCATTCCGCTCTGTGCCTTCGTGACTCCGAGAATATATATCACGTCGGCAAACAAAAAAAAACGCTGCTCCAAGGGCTGCGCTTTTTCACGAAAATCGTGGATGAAAAAAAAAAAAAAGACAACGCATCTGGACGAAACTCACCGGATATCGTCAGTGATATGGTCCTCTCGAGATACATGTCGCTGCGCTTCAGCAACTCGACGAAAATCGTCTCCAACGTGAGGATGCATGCCGTGCTCGAATCCTGAAGAAATTTTTTGATATGTAAATTTTTTTTTTTTTTTCGCGATAAATTCCGTAATTTTCGAGTAACCTCGAATTAGACGGGAAAAAAAATGGATAAGAGCGACGAAAAATTATTGATAAAAATTGAAAATCACTCACGTCCCACTGGCTTATGACGTCGACGAGATTGTTGGCGTGTTTTCTCGATGACAAAAACTCTTGAGCCTTTTGTCGCAGGAGCTTGGCCGACATTTTTTGGCTGGTTGATGAGCCGGGAGCTCCCTCGACAGCCGCCATGATGCCCGTTCACGACGGGAATGAAAGAGTTAAATTGTAGTATAGCTAAGCGTAGTGTGCGCGCCGTAATGTACACAAGCGAGTAGGAGAAGAAAGGGAAGTGTGCGTCTGGATATCGAATCTCGTTGGAAAATTGGCAAAGAGGAACGACGAGCAATTGCCGAGCAAGCCAGAGAGCTCGATCGTCGAGTATTCCCACTTATCGGCGTACGTAGATCGGCGACGCGAATCAGCTGTCCCGTCGGAGACGATCGGAGTGACCGAGAGCACGTGGACGTCGCCACGGTGACCGCTTCGTCGAAAGATATCTTGCTCCGAAATTATTCGCTCGACTAATGAAAGTTTGTTTACGAAAAAAAAAAAAAAATTTAATAAAAAATGAAAAATGCAGAGGAGCAAATTGAGGTAGAAAAAAGTCGTTAATTTATAAGCGAGAAGAAATATTTTATCCAAATATGAAAAATCGAGTTGGTTAAAAATTCGTTGGTCCCAGAGTGATCGCGTTATTTTATTACTGTGCAGTCTGTGATAGTCTTTACTTTTTAACTTTCTTCCTGTGAATACTTGTAAAAAGTCTCTCGCGTACAATGAGTTTTAACAGAACGAAGGAAGTGATAGAGGAGGGGGATACGGTGGTTTTGTATCTGAGTCCGCAGAACATGCACTCGATGGAGGTTTGCCACAAGATTAAAAACAAAAAGGGCGAAATGGTGGAGAATGTTTTTCAAACGACGTACGGCGCTCTCAAAGTTCCTTCGCTGATCGGCAAGAGGTACGGCACAAAAGTTGAGATGTCCAGAGGATGGGCCTTCGTTTTGCAACCTACGCCTGAACTGTGGACAGTCACGCTGCCTCATAGAACTCAAATTATTTACACGCCCGATATAAGTCTCATAATTCATCTCCTGGATTTGGCACCTGGGAGCGTAGTCATCGAAACAGGTATCGCACATGTGCAGACATAGTTTTTTCTGAAATGAGATTTTTGTTCACAAAAATTGATTATCTTGGTCTATTTTTTTTGTCTAGTTTGTAATTAATTTAATCTATATTATTTACTGACGGAGTCAATTCGTTTACACAAAACTCAAGTTGTGAATTGAAAACACGAGGCATACCAAATTTGAATACATGAGTACTATTAGAATTATTCTAATGCAATTTACCCAATTTATTCACCTGTAACTATTGTTATTAATTTTGTATTTGTTCTGAAGCCAGAAGAGAACACATGTGAGATCACACACTAAGTCACATAGCTATTGAAATGTTCGATTTTCATTTATCTGTAAAAGAAGCAATCCGGTAATAAATTATCAATATTATCTTTTCTGTTTCCCTCAGGAACCGGCAGTGGATCGCTCTCGCACTCGCTGATTCGCGCGATAAGGCCGCACGGTCGTCTCTACACCTTTGATTTTCACGAGCAGCGCGTGGAACTCGCGAGAGCCGAGTTCGAACAACACGGCCTCAAGGATTTCGTCCAGGTGGGACACCGGGATGTTTGTCTTCAGGGATTCGGCGACGAGTTGGAGCACAAAGCCGACGCGATCTTCTTGGACCTGCCGCATCCCTGGCTGGTCGTCGATCACGCTGTTAGAGCCCTGAAAAAATCGGGTGCGGTTTAGAAGTTTTGCGCTAAATATATTTTTAACGTTAAACTTTCCGAAATCCATGATTTACCCGATTAAAAATTCTTCTCTGCAAACAGGCGGAAAACTGTGCTCGTTCTCGCCTTGCATAGAACAAGTACAGCAAACGTGTCTTCGACTGGAAGCCGCGAGTTTCGTGGATATCAAAACTCACGAGTGTCTTCAACGCGAGCTGAACGTTCTCTTCAAGAGCGTGCCGCAGGTGGATCTCGATTGTTTGAAGCAAAAGGTATTCACTTGTCTGTCGCGCCGTTGCCGCTCGATCTATGTCTTTTCATACACTTTTATTTCTCAGCACACCAGTACCGAAATATTGAAGAAGAAACCGGAGGAGCGTGAACAAGACAAGGTCCTGACGGTGACGCACTCTCACTCGATACCCGGCCACACTGGATACATAACGATAGCAACGCTTCCACCGATATTCGCTCGTATCGCGGAGGACAGCTAACGACGAGAACAACAAAAATCGATTCTCACAAACGCCGTGTGTAAGAAAAAGTGAGACTGACTTTTATTCGTCAACGAACAGTGCATTCTTTGTATACAGTGTAATTTTTTTTTTTTCTTTTCGTCGGCTATCGAATACAGAATATCGGTAATACCGAACACGTGCGTGCCGAACGCAAGCTGTTTTTTAATTTTTTTTTACTAGAAAAATACTTATAATACCATTAATCGGGAGCGATTTTGCGCGAGTTATGAGATTCCGTGGGGGCAGGCGAGATACTTTACGCCCCTAGTCTCGTGCAGGCAGCGGTTTAATTTAAAAAATTTTTTTTTTTTTAATTTTTTTTTTTAAGTCGAAATCTCGAAGATTCGCTCATTCAGGTTTGTTAGGGTTCCATGTGAGATAATCCGATCTCGTTGCAGCCTGGTACTCTTTAACGAGATACTCGACGACCTCACGGGAATTGTCGAGCTCGTCGAGATTGTCCTCGAACATCTTCTCCTTCCTGAATTGCTCGAGAAAAGCCTCGCGCTTTCGGAGCTTGTCGTACTGCTGCAGTGCTCTGTCGAAAAGCTGGGAAGAAATATTCGCTTAGTCGTTCCTTCGTAAAATCGTTAATTCGGCAGAGTTACGTGTAATCGATAAAATTTTTTTAAAAATTCAACAAACTCACCGAAGAGATGTTTGTGTGATTCGCCAGCATGAGACCGGAAACTCTGTGAGCGCTCTGTATGTAAGGTGATTTTCGGGAGAGCGCGACTTCGATACTCGCCGGTCCCCACGGTATAAACTGGGCCAGTTTCCTCTCGCGAATTCTCTGTAGCGACTTGTGCACTTGCGTTGGATCGACCTCTCCCTGGATTATATTCAGTATCGATATGTAGCAGTGCGCCGCGTTTCTGTCCAACGCCGTCGACACCATCATGTTCTTTGGCTGCAGCAAACGCCTCATAACGTCGAGAACCGAAGTTTTACGTACGGAAGCTTCCTGCGGAGAAACACGATGAAATTTTACTGATGGAACGTTCGCTCGATCGGGCCGCCGATTTAATCGAAATCCCGAGTCCAATTTAGATCTCGTACCTCCTGATCTGTTGTAAGAGGCGTGTAGCCCGTCATGAGGAAGTGCAATCGTGGCGTAGGAATCAACGGGGCAATGAGACCCACCAGGTCGTTGTTCATGTACGACGGATATCTCAGCGTCGTCGTACTGACCGACATTATCGTCGAGACGAGCTTGTTTATTTGGGTGAAACTCGGATTTTGTATGTGCAGCCTGTCCGACGCGATTCTGTTCAGCGCGGTGTTGTCGAGAACGACGACGCAGTCGGCGCATTGCGTTAGCCTCTTCAAGGTCAGCAAAGAATTGTACGGCTGAACCACGACGTCGCTGAAAGAGAAAATATATAATCAAAGTTTCCGTCGATAAAAAAAAAAAAGCGGTGAAAACGATTGGTACATTTGACAAACATTTTTTTACACAAGAATCCTTGATTATTTTTCGTTGGAAAAGAAAAAACAGATAAAATATTGTAAAATTACCGAGAAACAATTTGGAGACCTTTGCAGACAAAAAAATGTTTGTTATGTGCCAACCTTTCTTCCGTGCCGAGGCATGATCTACCTTATCTCATCCTGATTTGGAAATACGCTGTAAGTCTGTATCAATTTTTTTGGATATCTGTCAGCCAGAGATTCTAACATGAACGATCCCATGCCCGATCCCGTGCCTCCTGCGATCGAGTGGCACAGAACAAAGCCCTGAAAAATTGTGCAAAAATTTAGCGGAGTCCAATTGCCGAGTTCACTCCGTTAGAGATAATTACTTCTAAACTGTCGCTGCCATCTGCCTCTCTGTCCAGAATATCGAATATCTCCTCCTGCAACTTTTCTCCCTGGTGATAGCCCGAGGCCCAATTATTTCCGGCTCCTCCTCCATGCTTCGACAGGTAAATATTTTCTGGATTGTATAGCTAGAAAAAAATAATAGAACTATCGATCTCTCTTATTTCCGAAGTCGACGAATATCGACGATACAGACTTCTCTGGAGATTTTATACTTTTGAATAAGCGGAATTCATTATGGAGTGAATAACTCTCGGCTCCAAATCCAGGAGCACCGCCCTGGGTATGTAATGTTCGTCGTCCGACTGGTAGAAGAACACATCCTTCCTGTCGGTGCCCTCGGTGGCGTAGTCCTCCAAAATTCCTTCGGGACTTATGCCGTGCTCCGCACACAGTCTTTTCCAAAATTCGAAACCAACTGTGAACGAAAATATCGTAAATCAATCGGGCAGCACGTCGTCAAAATTTAAGGGATGAAAAATGCCGAACACCACGCCAAATGTTATATTCAAAAAGTGAATGAAAAAAGCACTCAATTTGCAGCTTACTTTGATTGCCGCACTGTCCCAACTGCAGAGTTATCATTTCGCACGGCATATCGACTGTCCTTGCTGTTTTCTCACTTTTTCGAAGAATTATCTCGCCCCTCGACTAAGAAACTTCGTATATTTTTGCAAACGGGAAGGTAAATAAATGTACACAAAAAAAAACGTTCAATGTCAAATACAGAACGTATCTTAGTCAACTTCGTAATGTGAACAATTCAGTGGCGCCATCTATCGTCGAGTGTGGGGAAAGTGACTTACGCGATCTCTTTCTCTTCTTTTCTTCATTATATGCAGTTGCTTCGCGCACGGTTGGGTCGCGTTGTCGGCCTTGCGAACTCTCTGCGTGGTCCCGGTCTGTCTCGTCAGTGAAATTCGTCTGGTAAGGACACTTCAATTGTTTCTCTATTTTTTTTTTCGGAGCAACTTCAATCGCAATCGCAAAACCGTATGAATTCGATTGTTACCATTATTTGTTGAGGCGCATTCGAACGTTCGAACAAAGATCTAAGCTTCGACAAACGGGCGGTTACCGTCACGTTCGATCGGACTATTACATAAAAGGAGCCATAATCTTTTAATGTTGTTTCCGTGCCCTTCTCGTCATTGCCACTTGCATCGGTCGATCAATGAACAGCCGATGTTATATTTTGCAAAATTTTTTCCTTACAAGGTCACTGAACTCCAAAAGTTTCCCGTGACATGGGCGGTCAATCACTGCCTTTGACTTTTCATTTAAAGAACCTGTATCGGCTGACCATCAGCCGAATACAATTTTTGGCAAAACTGTACTCCAAAATTGGCCAGTTCTACGATGCGTCGAATATTTTGATCATTTTTTTAAATCCCAAATTGCTTTACGAGTTATGAATAAGATCTTATAATTGAGCTAACGATTTTTTTTTTTTTCAGAGACACCAAATCGACCAGCCATGCTCCGTCAAACAGTGACCCTCGTTCCGCTGGCTGCTGCCAAGCAGCAGCAGCAGCGTGGAATGGCCACTCTGAAGACCATCTCTCTGCGTCTCAAGTCTGTAACGAACATTCAGAAGATCACCAAATCCATGAAGATGGTGTCAGCTGCAAAGTACGCCAGGGCCGAGCGTGATCTCAAGCAGGCCAAGCCTCTCGGTCTCGGCACCAAGACCTTCTACGAGCAGGCCGAAATCGCCGCTCCCGAGGACGAGCCCAAACGCCTCATGGTCGCCGTTACGAGCGATCGTGGTCTGTGCGGCGCCGTGCACACCGGTATCGCGAGAAACATTCGCGACCAGCTTCTCGCCGATCCGAAGGCCCGCGAGAACACCAAGATCATCTGCATCGGCGAGAAATCCAAGGCCGTGCTTCAACGCCTCTTCGCCGAGAACATTCTCTTCGTCGGAACCGAAGTCGGACGCAAACCGCCGTCCTTCCAGGATGCTTCCAAAGTCGCCGTACAAATAATGAACTCCGGGTTGGTAAAAAATTTGCCGCGTTACTCTTTTAATTGATTTTACCATCGATATCGTCGAAGCACCGCAAAAAACGCTAATCGTTAATTACGGATGGACGCGATTAAGAGCTAAAGTAATTCCTTCACTACTAAATTACTAAATTAAAGCAATTACATGGTGTTCAGCAGTCCTTGAAGTTCTGGAACTGTCTTTGAATTTCACCGAATGTCCTTGAATTTTTTATTTCTCTGCAAATTTGAGCTTGTTTCATAATTTTATCCAATTTTATCCAAACATTATTATCCTAAAAAAATGTGTCTCAATTTCGTCGAGATGCATATTTTCATTTTTTATAAATATCCCGACACAACCTGCAGATGTCTTGGAAGTTATCCTTAATTGTCCGTGAATTTCGTACGGACTTTTTCCTGAAAACCATGAACTACTTCACTACTAAATCACTAAATTAAATTAATAACTCCAACGTGAATGTTTGACATAAATTTTAACGGTCGATGAGCCAATACGAATGTGCAATTAAATTGATGAATTCTTCTTCCCATTATTCAGATACAATTTTGGAGCGGGTAGCATCGTCTACAACCAATTCAGATCGGTTGTATCGTACAAGGTCGATTCCCTGCCGTTATACGACAAGGACTCGGTGCTGAAGGCACCGAAGCTCTCGGTGTACGACTCCGTTGACGAAGACGTGATCCAGAGCTATCTCGAGTTCTCTCTTGCGTCTCTGCTCTTCTACGCGATGAAGGAGGGTGCCTGCAGCGAACAGTCGAGCAGAATGACTGCCATGGACAACGCGAGCAAGAACGCTGGCGAGATGATCGACAAGCTCAGGTTGACCTTCAACCGCACCCGACAGGCCGTCATCACCAGAGAACTCATCGAAATTATTTCCGGTGCTGCCGCCCTGGAATAAACGAGCGGGCGCTTCGCGCGTCAGTATAGAGTATCATAGTCCACGAGATCGGCACGTGAGAGTAAAAGAACATTCGTATTATATTATAAAGAGGAAAAAAACAGAAAAAGATTTATTATCAATGAGCTATTCCCAACAGTACTCTCATCTGATGCTTACCAAACGCCGAGGCTCCGGCGCGAGGTAACGTTATAATTCTCTGTAGAACAAAAAACAAACGTTATTGGATCTTATGCAGTTCTGCAAAGAAATTGTCACTGCCCCGTGCACTGAACGCGTTCATCGCTTTTCTCTCGCTGTAAATAACGTGTTCCACTTGCCGAGAGAAGCGACGCTCGTCGTCAGAATTATAGGAGTGATTCGCGAGAAAAAAAAGAACGAAAAGAAAGCATCGATCGCGTTGCCGAGTGATTTGTAAGATCGAGCCCTGGATGTCGAATAAATCGGTTGCTTTGCCACGTACATCTCAATAGTTAATCATTATTGAATTATTCACAGGTTCCGCGTGTTCCCTCGATTCATTCGCTTCTGTCGCTGGCTACATCCCAGATGAATTTCAAATACATTTGAGACGTATCATACATATTGTTGGCCCCACTTTCCTGTGTTCCCTAATTCATATGTTTCTGTTACTGGTCACTGGTGGCATTCGAAATACGTTTGGGAGAAAAATAAAACATTTTTTCTGTAAGGTCACTTCCGATTTGAAAATATAATTTTTAGACCAAAAGCGACGTCATGCCGGAAATACGTCACATCCAGTCGAAAAATAAAATTTCCAAACCGGAAGTGAAGTCAGGCAGAACAGAACAGACAGGTTTAATGATGATCCTGCAGAATTCGCGTTTCTGCTCGGCGCTACCCCCCAGCTTAGTACACACGAAAAACAAAAAAATAACAAAAAAAACAATGCAAGCTTCAATCACTGTTTTGCGTTTTAGATGTGTCACGCGAGAATGACAGTCCACTTAGAATTCTTAGGCATAAGCTACGATGTCGACCCTGAAAGTAATAAAGAATCGCATTCGTTCGGTGAACAACACAAAGAAGATAACGCAAACGATGAGGCTTGTTTCGGCGGCAAAGTACGCGCGAGCGGAACGGGAGCTCCTAGCTGTGAGATCGGCGGGTCAGGGACCTCAAAGATTCTTCGAACAAGCCGAAATCTCGCCGCCTTCGGAAGCTGAGTCTCAGCTGATAGTTTCCCTGTCCGGCGATCGCGGACTGTGCGGCGCGATACATTCAGGCATCGCAAAAGCCGTCGGCTCCGTTATCCAGTCGACTCCGAAAATTCGCGAAACCACGAAGCTCGTGTGCATAGGAGAAAAGAATCGTGTGATACTCTCGCGTTCTTATGCCGAAAGTATAATCTGGGTGGCGACGGAAATCGGCAAGAAGCCTTTGACGTTCATCGACGCCGGTCTCGTGGCCCAGAAAATCCTCGAGACGGTCGAGGAACAAAAATTCTCGCGTACGCAGATCTATTACAACAAGTCAGTACGAAATCGATGTTTCGGTGATTTTGCGATACACACTGTCTCGCCGAGACAGTCTCAGTGAAAGCCAATTTTGTTTCTTGTCAGATTCGTCAATGCGGCGGTTTACAGCGTCGCGTCCACGGATCTCTTCGATCGCACAGCGGTGTACGCAGGTTCGAAGTTTCTTCTCTACGACATGATCGACGACGAGACGATAAACTGCTGGCTGGAGTTCGGAGCGGTAGCGATGATCTACTGGATGATGAACGAGGCTTCGGCGAGCGAGCATTCCGCTCGAATGACGGCGATGGAGAACGCCACGAGAAGCGCCTCGGACATGATAAGACAATTAACTCTTCAGTACAATCGAACGAGACAGGCGGTAATCACGAAAGAGCTGATAGAAATCATATCGGGAGCCAGCGCCGTGGAGTAACGACGAAATCGCAATTGGACGAAGGTCGAAGTACTGAAACACGAGACAAGGAATTACAGACGCACGGATGTACAGCCATCCGTCCCTCAAGATTTATTAAAATATCCTTTCTGCGCAATTATACATGGCCCGTGATGTATTTTGTATTATGTTCCGTATTGGTTTTCTTTTTAGTTTGTTTCTAAATATTCTATTTTATTAATAATCAGTGAGCTCGTTCGCTGGATTAATTTTTCGAATGAGAGAAAAAAAAAAAGAATCCCCTCGGCGAACACGCTCGAAGGGGATCGCTAGCTGTCTACGCCCTCGTGCCTAACATACCGCAGCTTTAAGTACGTTCAGTATAAATGATTAGGCACCCTTTAGTCTCGCAGTGGATAATTAATATATAATAATTATAATAATAATGGTAATGACAACGAGTATCGTCGTTACAGCTAGTATTAACGTTTATAAGACACATGTATTCATCGAAGCCTTGCTCTTACGTGCGCAGAGTCGCGCATCTCTATTCCGTTTCTATTGGTGGCCCTCGAATAGTTTTTATATGTACAAAAAAAAAGAAGACCGAGGCAAATTGTTAAATCGCACGGGGCGCACCGTGTTTTTTCGTGAGACTCGAAATAAAGATAGCACATCAGGGCGCACGTTGATATCTCGAGCATTTTTTTTTTTTAATCTGTAAAATAGTTCAGGATTTTTTATTTTGTTTTAAAGCTATACGGGTGTCGACGAGAAGCTTTCGCCACACGTACGCTGTCGGCGAGGAGACACTATTGGAAGATGTTTTTCAATTCATTTTTTTTTTTTTATTATTATTATTACTTCGTTTATTTTAATGCACGAGACTGCTGTCTATCCTCTCAGGAGACTCTGTGCACACCGTCCTCTGGACGAGATAACGGCAATAAGGCGCTTTCCCGAATTGCACAAAGCGAAATAGAAAAATTTGACACTGTTATAAGAGGATGATGAAAGAGCTCTGCGTCAACAACCGCTGCGAGGTAATGCTTTCCCCGTTTGATTCTTTCTATTAAACAAAAAAAAAAAAAAAAAAATGCAACAAACAAAAATATCCCCCTAGTACGTGAAAAACGACATCTTCCGTTTTTCCATCGGTGAAATAATAGTTATAAACCATTAGTCTATCGCAAATGCAAACTCGTTGATATCGATTGCTCTTAGCAAAATGAAGAAAAAAAAAAGAAACATTTTAGGTTTTGGTTACACTCTCATACAGCCAGGAACAAATTGGACTATCCAATATCCACCACCACGTTGCAGCAACTTTATCTCTACCTTTATTCACAACCCTCGCGATAACGACCTCGATTTTTTTTCCTCGCGCTTCCCGAGAACCGTTACCCGACGAGAACGCGAAGAAATTTTACTTCGGGTTACGAAAGGGCCCGGTCGTATGGACAACACTCTCGCAGTATGTGCGAAGAGCCACCGTCCAAAACTCACCACTCCGCGTCGCCGTTGGCCTTCTGGAAAACGTAGTCTTTGCCAGTCAAATTCATTATGCCGTCTTTTAAATAGAATTTCCATTTGTTTCTGATCCTCGTTATCTGGCGAAACGATACCCAATAAGTTCACCGTTTGTATCATTAAATTACTTACAAACAGAAAGCTCACCTTGTCGTATTGACAGACAACGACGTTGTCCGTATCGAAAAGGTCCGTGGGATCGTCGTCAGTGACGTCGTCCTCCGAATTCAATGGTTCCTGGTTTGACAAAAATTAGGCAGAGAAAGTTTGAATATCTACAATTTATAGGCTATGATAACAAAAAAAAAAACACAGCGTGTCCTTACTTCTTCGCGAGCTCCGGCTTCGTCGTTTTCCTCGTCGTTCTCTTCCTCGTCCTTGTCATCGTCGTCATCGTTGTCCTCCTCCTCTTCCTCCTCGTCGTCGTCGGAAGAATCGCCGAGGGGACCGTCCAGTTGCGTCATATTACCCTGAATACCCTGCAGATATCTCAATTTTTACAAACAATTCATCTCGTTTAGTTTCGCATTACAAGCGTAAGACTCGTACTTGACTCTGTACGGGCAGCTGGGCCGTTTCTTGCACGCTGTTCGTACTCTGTATCACCGGAAGCGGTTGATTTATTTGCATCGGCTCGAGTGCGGCCTGTCCCTGAAGAGCCTTGTCCACGTGTTGCTGGAGCAATCTCGAGGCAACGTCCGTGGGGAAGCGCATCGTCGCCGTGATAACAGGTCCGGTCAGAATCGTTGCCAAATGATTTTCTGCGAGTCAAATAAACACGAATGGAAAAATGCCGTTTTCATCAATCTGCGTCACTTCTATTGACCGGAAACGACGTATGTCGTGATGTATTTTCGGTATGAGGTCACATCCGATCGAAAAATGAGATCTTGAAACGGGACGTGACGTATTTCCGGCATGACAACATCATTTCCAGTCAAGAATGTTTATCTTGCGTGAAAATGTGTATCTTGCATAAAATCGTGTATCTTGCGTGAAAATGTGTATCTTGCGTGAAAATGTGTATATTGCGTGAAAATGTGTATATTGCGTGAAATTGTGTATCTTGCGCGAAAATGTGTATCTTGCGTGAAAATCTCTATCTTGCGTGAAAAATGTCTATCTTGCGTGAAAATCTCTATCTTGCCTGAAAATGTGTATCTTGAGTAATAAAAAGTGTTTAATATGTACTCACTTTGAATCGCGGAAGCAGGTACCTGTATCATCAGGACCTTCGGCTTTCCGTCCGCGGTATTGGCTATTCTGGGTAGCGTTATGTGTATCGGAACTTGTGGCTCCACGAGAGGAGCCGGTGCGGCGACTACTTGTTGAACGGGCATGGTCGCGTGTTGTTGCACCAGTATTCCACCGGCTGGATGTTCCTGGACGATTGTACGAGTTTGCTGCTGTTGTTGTTGAGGACGTTGCGGCTGTGGTTGTTGAATTTCGTGTTGTTGCTGTTGATGTTGCTGCTGTTGCTGCTGCTGTTGCTGCTGCTGTTGCTGCTGCTGTTGTTGTTGCTGCTGCTGTTGTTGTTGCTGCTGCTGCTGTTGCTGAGGTTGAGGTTGAGGTGGCGGCTGCTGAGCCGCAGCTGTAGTCGTGGATGCCGACGCCGTAGCAGCGGCGGCCGCGGCTTGTTGCTGCGCTTGTTGCGCGAAATGATTAGCTGCATTGGCGGCTGAAAAAAAACGAAACGTCCATTAGTATTTTCATACATACGAGTTATTACCATTTATTTATTTTATTGTTTCATTATTTATTTATTAGTAGACGGGAAACGAATCTCTTTTACATTTTACAATGACATGATAAATCTTTGTTGTTCTTAAATAAAAAAAGAGAAAGAAGAAGCAAGAGAATTAATTATTTCACACTTTGTGCGTTAAGTAAATAATTACTCGAAGTGAAGAATTTGCTTAGAAAGATTATTATTATTATTAAAAATTACAGAAAAAGAAGTGTAGCACTTATAAAATCTGCATCTTAGTAACTGAATTGAATTTTACGCAAACATTGTTGAGTTGACACAAGTTAAAGTATTAAATATTACATTATGTAAAATGAATTCTTTCTGTAAATATAAAGGAACGAGCAATTTTACCAATTTACTAATTATCCAAGTGAGTTACAGACATTTAAAACAAAAAAAGGTAAATGCAACTGGGATTATGGTAGTATCTACTCAACATTTCTAATGAAGTAATGCAAGCTGCCTGCATTCATTGGTATAATGCGTTACAGTTATTCATTGTGTCATATTTCGGTATGTTAATAGTAACTCGGTAATTTGAATGGTCTTGTTATTGCCACTGCAAGGTATCTTGCTTGCAGTCGAAGCTTGCGACGAATTACCTTTCGTAAAATTCAACATCTTGTGAGAGCTGAGCTGAGGAGGCTGAGGCTCCGGCGGATCGGGATTGAGGTCGACGGCTTTGCTGGCCAGCAGCTTAGCCTCCCATACCTGCTTGAGCTCCTGGAGCACCTGTTCGTCGACTCCCTCGTCCAGAAAAGACTCTCTCACACCGGCTATGACGTCCTCTATTACCGTGTTGTAAAGTTTCAACTGCAAGACAAACACGTTCCGGCGTTAGTTATGCATCGGACGATGAAAGCTCGACGAGTTTCTCAGAGGAAAGAAGTTTCCAAAATTTCGCAAAAAAAAAAAAAAAACTCCCCATTCATCCATGCATTTTTTATTTACTTATTTTTTTTTTTAATCATTCTTTTATCTATTGATACAAACCGGAGATAATCGTGGTGAACCGTAAGATCGTTGGTCGCGCTGGCGGTCTCACGTATAGGCGACATCGGCGAATTAACATTGGACACGGAAAGATTTTTACGGAATTTTCGGAACGGCTCGTTTGAGCGAAGATTATTCGAGAGGCCGACATTGGGATCGTGAATAAGGAATTATTATTTTTTTTTCGCCATTCAAGGACGACGATTTGTTTTAAGGGGTAAGTGGAAAATACGAGGAGAATAACGGAGATAAGATGTGTGTATATATATATCGATGTATATATATTTGCTTCGACCGCAGAGGTAACCGCAAACGGCAGGGAGGCTCGAGGGGCGAAACATCGCGTGCAGGTTGTGTCATTTGCACGGTTCTCGGTTGCCGTTCGATTAAATTGCCTCGTGACAATCTCTCATTCATTCCGCTTACTCACCACGCTTGTTTGGCTAAGGGCCATTGTGTCGGATGATTCGTATTGTCAATCCAGGTGAACAGAGAAACAATGCCAATAATCCTAAATCAACGTTGCCCCACAGAAGCCGAGCAGCCGCGTCGCTCGACCTCTTTTATACTTTTTACACAGCGCCCATTCCACCAGTGGCGGTACCGTGCTAGTCGAATCAACGTATCGGCCGCTCAACTGAAACTCTATTATCGCGCAAGATGACGAAAAATATACCTCGATATAATATCAAAAATATTTACGCACCCGTTCGACGTGTCGATCGATGATATAACGATGATTTTTCGATAAATCAATATTAACGGGCGTACCGGAAGTCGCGGAGTTCGCGCTGCTTGACGAAACCAGAAACGCCAGTTCGTTCTTACGACTGCTTCACAATGCGCAACTGTCGTCGACACGGTTCGCGACTTGCGACAGAGGGAGAGTAGCGAAGATAACGAGCTTAGTGGGAAAGAACGATTTCTCATATGTTACAAATACCGGCCGTCGTCGAGTTATCGCGAGCGGCTTTCCACACATATCTGTCATTCACATATTGTCCACACGAATTTATATGTATATTTTCGTTTTTTTTCCTCTCTCATTCTTCGAGTAGTAATTTCGTTGGTACGGTCGAGCCGAGAATTTTCGATTGACGATGGTTCACGTGTATCGTATAAATATTAACGAACAATTGCCGTACGAAATTTTTTTTTCGTCGCGAATGTAGATACAACGATGTACCGAAACTTGCATGCTGCACGATAAACGAATGTTTCAATGGTTCGAGAGAATGTTTTCCCATGGTATGTACGCGAGTCAAAGAGCATCGGAAAATTAGTCAAGCAAGCTTTCGACGAACGGTCGTCGATTCTTTCATTTGCACGTTGATACCCGAGCACTACATTATTATTGATATTTCTATCTCGGCACCAAACTCTTTTGGAGCCCTGCGCCTTACTCTTTGCCTTCAACACTGTACACCACAGCTTTCTGTTTACAGCAAACTTCGGCACTAAGGTGGAATAATTTTGTGCAAGGAAGGTGAAATTAAGAAAACTCACGAGTCAATATGGACACGTACTTTGGTGCCAAACCGGCGGTTCCTAGATTGATAGATTTGGTCAAAGACAGGGAGATTAGGGTACGTACAAGATACGAAGATCACCAAAATATTACTTCTCCGCAGATTTTTAACTTGTTCCTTGCATGCCCGCAGGAGTCAAAGGCTCGAGTGTTGGCCCAAAAGACCAATGTAACTGAGGATCTGGTATCCCGACTGGGCTTGGAAAAGGAATTAGAGGGACATCAGGGATGCGTAAATTGCCTTCAGTGGGGTGATTCCGGAGAGTCAGTACCAATGCAGTTTATAGGAGACAATATAAGAGATTATACTTTTTTAAATTTTGTTTATTGTTTGTTACTGTTTATTGCTACATAACATTGCATAGAATTATATAATATTTAGTATTAGTAGTAGTAGTAAAAGAGATTTATTGCAAAAGTTCATTTTTACAGTATTTTTTTTATATACTAATTTATATACCTAATGTTAATTTTACACCTTGGCAAAGGGTCATCGACCTGGGTCCTTCAGCCCTAATATTTAGTATTAACTAATACTATAATACATCTACTCAGAAAACTCCCTAGGATTGTTTAGCCCACAGAAGCAAGATTTGCTTGTTCGTGGATTTCAGAAAGTTCACTTACACCTTCCATTACTCGTTGCAAATACTACATAACATTTCTTTTTTCCAGAGTTCTGGCATCAGCGTCGGATGATATGCACATATTTCTATGGAATCCCTTCACTTACAAGAAGCTTTGCTGCTTCAGTACCGGTCACATCGGCAATATATTCTCAGTGAAGGTGAGAGGCAGCAATAATCATAAATTACTTACAGCGAACACCATAAAGCTTGTTCGAGAATGGACTAATTTTATTTTCAGCAAAAAAAAAAATGATAAACTTTAACGTTAAACATTTTGTTTATATTTTTTCCAGTTTATACCAAAGTCGAACAACCACGTCGTAGTCTCGGGAGCGGCGGACGCCATGTTAAAGGTATCGAATCTTTCTGCGTCGGAAGTGCTGTTCACGTGTTCGTGTCACAGCGGTCGTGTGAAGAGGATAGCGACGGCCGAGAGCGTGCCTTTTCTCTTCTGGAGCGCAGCCGAGGACGGTCTCGTGTTGCAGCACGATTTGCGAACTCCTCACAACTGTAGTCATACGAGGTCCAGTCATAAATCGGTTCTCGTAGATCTCGTAAATCATATAGGAAGGACTGCCGAGGCTAAGTGCATGGCGGTGAGCGAGGCGCGACCGGAGCTCGTAGCGGTCGGCGCTAATGACCCGTACATAAGGATGTACGATCGTAGAATGATTAAACTCGGACAGGTCGGTTATAGATGTCGTATAGAATTTGCATGAGACTCGCCGGTGAGCTACGCGTTATCGATTGAGTTAATAATTTATATCAGAAAGTTTCTCAGGCACTGGTTGGAAGGGTACCCGTCGGTCAGATCGATCAGTCTGGATGCGGCGATCCGGAGGATAACGTGCCGCTCAGCTGCGCCCAGTACTTCATCGCCGGTTCGTTCGCA
Source organism: Amblyjoppa proteus (assembly GCA_963922035.1). Taxonomy (NCBI): domain Eukaryota; kingdom Metazoa; phylum Arthropoda; class Insecta; order Hymenoptera; family Ichneumonidae; genus Amblyjoppa; species Amblyjoppa proteus. The sequence continues at coordinate 7,349,969 of OY998228.1, read as the reverse complement.
CGATCAAAGTGCCGTTGTGCTCGCGCATCTACGGTTTTCACACAAACGTAGAGAAAAAAAAAGAAAGAAACAATGATAAAGAAACAAAAGAAATAAGCGCGCGTATGAAACAGGATCCCGGACTATTCTAGAGTCTGAATTATCATTGCGTTTGATCGAGCAGGTCACCTGCGCTCTCGACATCGGGACAGCGTGAGAAGCTTCACGGCAACTTACGTCACGTTCTCCGGCGATGGAACTGAGCTACTCGTCAACATGGGGGGTGAGCATATTTATCTATTCGACATCACGAAGCAGAGGCAAAACAGACTTTTCGATATACCCGCCGCTGGAGCCTTCAGCAAGTACAAGGGTGAGAGTCTATGAAGGGCTTAAAATTATTCAGAACGATCGATTGTCGAACTCGAAGCTCTGAATAACATGTGAATTTCTCATTTGCATTTTTCATTTATTGCAAGTTGTAATTAAATGTTTTTTTTTTTAATTTTCTTAGGTGACGAAAATGCTCAAATGAACTTGCTGTTGAGCTCGGCTTACGGAACCGATTCCAAAGATACCAAGAATTACGTTGCAATGAATCAGAAAATTTTACCGGATCATGTCGAGGATATAAAGAAAGAAGTAAGGCGTTTTCGTAACAGCCCCGGGCTCCAGTGCCCGATAAAATATATTCGCTATTCGCCGAAAGACATCGTTAAAAAATGAGTCGAGATTTATAAATGTATTCTGCATCGACAGGCAAACAATGAGTTTCAAATGGACAAGTACATAGCGGCGACGAAACTTTACAACGAAGCGCTGGGTTATTGTCCGACTGCGGCGGTTCTCTATGGAAACAGAGCAGCCGCTTTTATGAAGAGAAGATGGTGAGCATGAAATATCAATTATTTTCGGTGCTTTGTTAATAAACAAAAAAATTGTTTCAATAGGGACGGTGATGTCTATGCGGCGTTGCGAGATTGCCAGACCACTCTGCTGTTGGATCCCGAACACGTAAAAGCTCATTTCAGGTAAAAATATTCAATGAGGATTGCTGTACTTTCGTGACTTGTTATCTGAAATGTATCCGTGATTGCTGTTGACAGGTTAGCACGTTGCCTGTTCGATCTCGATCGTCCGTACGAAGCCAACAGAGTGATCGAAGATTTCGAGGAAAATTTCCCCGACTACGCGGCCAATTCTGCTCGTCGAGCTCTCAAACAAGATATCACGGAACTCATAAACTCCGGTTAGTTGAAAGAAAAAAAAACAATTATGAGTTTATCGATTGTTAGGATACCAATTTACAACTTGCCCTTCCATTATTATAAAGATACCGGTATTACGTACGATTACGGTGAAACATTGTCGCCCCACGAGCAATCTTGGAGAAGCACAACGTCGGATTACAAGTTAAGATATTGCGGACATTGTAACACCACGACGGACATAAAAGAGGCAAACTTCTTTGGAAAGTGAGTAATGCATTTAAAAATAGTAATTTACGACACTAGTGCGGTCAAACTTTTTCTGACAAGTGTGTGTTTGCAGCACTGGCCGAAGGCGGGTGTTGCAATCACACGAGTTAAAACAAAGTTTCTCACACGAATATCGTGCGAAATTTTACTTCACAAGATGTGAAAATGTGCGTTTCGCACTTCGCGTGCGTAAAACTGCCTTTTTTGCACCGAATGAAGTACAAATATTAACGTTCGCGAATAATAATGCTATAAAATTGTGATAACTCCGTTCGCAGCGATGGGCAGTACATAGTCGCCGGTTCCGACGACGGTAACATATTCATCTGGGATCGACACACGACGAATATCGTGCGAATCCTTCGCGGTGACGCTAAAATAGTAAATTGCCTTCAACCACACCCATCATCGTGTCTTCTCGCAACGAGCGGAATTGATTCGGTGATCAGACTCTGGAGTCCGTTGCCCGAGGTAAATCCGTAAACGTGATGCAAAAATTATTTACAAACTCTCGATTCATTATTTTTTCACCATCCGCTCTTTTTGCACCAGGACGAGAAACCGAACGAACGAGAACTGAAGAATCACGAAGGAGTTGCAGTGGCGAATCAAATTCGGATGAACAGCGATCCTTTCGATCTTATGATGATGAATATGGGCTACGGTTTCTCACGACGCACGGCACCACTCGACGACGAAGCAGACGAGCAACAGCGCGATCCGGTTATTCTCCGGGCGTCGAGCTGCAGACCCAGTTAAATCGCCGTAACTTCGCAAAAACATCGTCGAAAGATTATTACGACAGTGAGATTAAAAACAAACAAAAAAAAAAAACAAAAAACAGAAAGAAAATTACACAGAGACACATGCACGTAAAGATTTCGCGAGTTTGTTAAGATTCCTCGATCCTCAGTGTTGATATTTATATTGATATATATAGTGAAAAAAAAAAAAAAAAAAAAAGGAACGTGAAAAGGGACCGCATTTTCGCTCCTATCGCTTTCGCAAAATAAAATATATTTCTCGAAACGAGTACGAAATCTTGGACGATTCGATACAAGTTCGGAGGTTGACGAATATCCACCGACGTGCGCGTGTTTGTCTCTCACCGTTGTCAAGTAGCCGGCAGTAGTTCCCAGAGGGTTTGCAACGTCGTACCCTCGCGAGGTTCCTCCGCAGCGAGTCCCAGATGTGCCGAGAAAATTGGTTTTCTTTGGCTCGTACCTTCTTCCGAGAAGTACAAGCCCAGAACGTTCGATATTTCGTCCTCGTTGTCCTCGATCTCTTGGATAGGTTCAGGCTTTAGCTCCGGCTGCGAAACCGCTTGATGCTCGAACGTGTATTCGACACCGAATATCGGTGATTTCTTATAAGCGGCTTGAAGCGCCGTTATTTCTTTGTGAAGCGTGTGCAGCTTCTGGATTGGATCGACCCGGAATCCGAGAACATACCCGCCGCTGGACTCTGTGGTCATAGCCACGAGAGTCGGTCCGAACTTCGAAGCTCTTATGGTTATCTGCGGGATTATTCGGTCGATAAGTTTCCCAATTTTCACAATTTTTCGATCCGCTATTGCGTAGCCAAAAAAAAAACTCACACTCGCTACTGTTAGATAGGGCATGGAAACGTTGAATTGATTGTTCATGTCGGCGAACCAAACGAGACGAATGTTCGTCACTATGAACGTACCGATATTTCCCTATGAAGTTTTTTTTTTTTAACGAAAACGTGAACGTATATCGAGAATACTCATTCAAGCTAATCATATTATTTTTATTTGCAAACCTGTTCGGTCGCCAAATTCCAAACACCTGGGAGGGTCGTGTGAACGTTTTCTAACGGCAGCAAGGTCAGTCTCTTCTCTTGTATGAAACCACCTCGTAATTTTATGTCTCGGTACATCCTCGTCGACAAGTAGGCCCTTTGATATTATCATTATTATTATTATTATTATTATTATTATTAGTATTATTAAAATCTTCAGAAAGGACGTATAAAACTTATAAAATTTGTATCTTATTAACTGAATCCTGCCACTTGCACTATCAAGTGAACATTGTTGAAATTTTTTTTAGTTAAAAAAAAATGGTTCCCTCGACTTTAATGATCACACCTGTAAACCCCCATGGCCGATGTGTAGTGCCTAGAGCTCTTGTGATCCTGATTCGTGAATATAAATTCGTATCTGCAGCTACGATAAGTCGTGAGCACGTGCAAGGCTTGAGTTGTTCCACCGTGAATCTGCAAAAAGTACAGCAAGTTCATTAGCAATTTTTTGTCGACGTTGCAGACAATAGCTTTGTGGATATTTTACCGTATTGACGTTCTTCGTCGAAACGTTGATCACAGTGTTGTATCCTATACTGAGATTAATTCGAGGCAGGATCAATGAGTGCCATATTATTCGTAAATTCGACACCATGAGGCGTCCACGATCACCTGCGTTGCCCTTCGTATCCTCGACCATGTCGAGCTTGTCGATCAGAAGCTCCCCGGCACGCATTTGCAATTGTCTGAACAACGATTAAGAGAAACTCAGCATTACCTTCCATAAATAACAATCGTAGCAATCCGAAAGAAGATTATGAATTACGCCACTGCAACGTCGAATCTGACTTCGTTGTCTTGCCACATCTTCATTGCGTCCAGGTACTTCAAAAAACACGTGGAAAAATCTTCTCCTAAGCGCGGATCAATATCGTAGTCATGCCTACCGAACGGCAACAACAAACCTCCTCGTATACAAGTACGCAAGTCTACTGGGTCATTCTGATACAAACGAAGTTTATCACATATTAATATTAATGCGATATAGGCAAAAAATATATATTTAATATTTATCTTTGCTATTTGTTCAACACAGTCTCAGAGGTGTTTGTAAAAAAAAAAAAAAAAAAACAAAAAATTATAATATTGAGCAGATATATTATCACCAGTTAAAGAATCCACCACCACCATTCACCCAAGCACCGTTTCGACGATCAATGGAAGAGTATCGTTCATTCGTTTCAAAGGAACGTTTCGTTTGTTAATCACGATGGAACTACGGGTTCCGGCCCGACGCCATCAGCGAGTTGATGAACAGCGAGCGATACGCGAGCGGCTAATATTTCGACTTCTGCAGGATTCTCGCATTCGGCGTAAACTCTCACAACGTCCTCCGTGCCGGACGGTCTGCGAACGTAAAAGTACATTATTTTTCCATTTTGTGGACAGGGAAAAAATGTTTGGAGTTAAATATCTTGAAAATAAAATTACCGGACGAAAGATCGTCCTTTGGAGTAAAGTGCCGTTAGCTCGTCGATCTTTTCCTGAAGGCCCTCAGGCGCCACGCACTTTCTCTCCGCGTCCGTGGTCGCGATAACATTTCTGTCACGAACTTGAACTTTCAATTGTCTGTTTGGAAAGTCTACGTAGCTCCGTTCCCAAGTCGCGAGATCCCAGCCTTTGGAGTGCAAAATCGTTTCGACGAGAAGCATGTCGCTCAACGCATCGCCGACGATCTGATTAATGACGTCGACGAGATTTGCGAGTTTCGAGGCTGCCGCTCTACGAGTTTCGGTGATGTTCGAGTCGGCGGCGGCTTGCCGAATTTTTTCGACGACGGTGTCCTTGAAGACGACGGTCCCGTGACCGTTTGCCTCGAAGTAGACGCCGATCTCGAATTCCAGGGCGCGATGGTGCAGATGCTTTACTCCCGTGGAGACACAAGCTACCGGGACTTTCTGAAAGACAAAATTCCAGTAGAGCGGTTTTTTTTTAAATAGAGTTCTCTTTAGGCAGGTGGATTCACTTACCAGAACCTCGGATATGTACGCAGTCGATGCACCGTTCGCGTAGGCGGTTTGTACGATGCCCAGTTGAACATCGAGACCGCTAGCTTCGATCAATTCCTTAAGATATTCCGCCGTAAGGGTGGCTATTCGGTCGCCGTCGAGAAGATGAAATTTCTCCGTCTCGTCGACGTAGTAATAAACAATTCTGTCGGCATCGCCGTCGATGCTGACGCATCTCGCATTATGAATCACCGGAACGTTCGATGGTGGAGCTTGACGTATCTTCACGTAGTCCGCTCCACACTGTGACAAAAAAATGAAATAAAATTAATAAAAAAAAAAACAGAAACATTGCTAATTAAATTTGCGCATTGCTTGCTGCAAAAGGCGACTGCGCTAACGATTGTTTATTTACATTTAGTGTTTAAAGTTTCACCAAGATTTCTTACGTTATGATTCAGAGGATTGTTTCCTTCATTGAAGATCCTCATCGTCAGGATGCTTTTCAAACGTTCTGCGAACTCTTTCGCGGCGATCGCGCCAACGCCGTTCGCCGCGTCTACTACGACCTCGCCCACGTATTTTTCATTGCCCTTACCGGACGAACGAGCACTTTCAAAAGCTGTGCTGAGTTTATGGTAATATTCCTTGATTTCGATAGACTCCCGTTTTTCCGTATTCGCAAGAACAACGAGGTAGTGCAGCTGGGGAGTAGTTATCACGCTGTAATCTTTCGATACTCCACCAGTTGCGTTGATTCCTCGCAGGGCTGCGCTAGCCAAGGCTGGGCTACTAACTCTGGTGTCTCTACCTACGATCACCGTAGCTGGGCTCGACACGTCGATGCTGTGATCTTTGACTATTCTTTCCAATATTTTGACAAATTCAGAGTCCGCAGCATTGGCAACTTCGGTTGCTATACTTTCCCACGAAGAATCCAGCATTTCTCCCGCTGGATCGACGAGCTTTACTCCATTATCGGGCTCTTCGTTGTGACTCGCGGTAATCATTACACCGATGGTGGCTGGAATGTGCATGGTTAATGCAATATAGAGATGAAAACAGGGCAAGTACAAAACAATGATGTTGAGGGATTAAAAAAAAAACAGAAATCATGTTTTTACCATTCTTTGCTCTTGATCGTAGCGTGGCCAGAACTCCCATTCTGAACAGAACATGGTCGAGAATATCCGATCTGTGAACAATAAAAAAAACGATATAGATGTGTACGACAAATCGGAGCGACTGTCAAGTTTGACATGTTATCAGGAACAAAACTTTTACAGGATAACATACATGAATGAAAAAATGATTAATTACGAATACTCACTTCGTTCTAAAGCCTGCTGTGCCGTACTGAATTGTACCGTTGTAGGTATTTGGATATTCAGTTCGTGAAATATGATCTATTTTAGCATAGTCCATTTTTTTAGGCCGGTATAAACTCGTATATATACCGTATGTTTACTAAGCAAATTTAACTGCCACTCGAACTTGAAGTGCGATTGACGTTAGGTTGGTTATTGCCACGTTTTCATTTGGCGCTTTCCATTCAGCGTAAAAATGAGTACGTTAAAATCACGGATTGATTTTATTGGTCCCTTCCATCAGATCTAGCATCGTCCGACGGAATGAACCAATCAAATCAATCCGTCATTACAACGTCATCGTTTCCACGCTGGATGGAAGCCCCAATTGATACCCACTTTCGATTTGGCGTTATTACCTTACGTTTTACAATTACAACGTGACTGCGCATGCGCACGGTCGTTTTCTGATACGAATTCGTACCCCAATGGCGCTTTCCATCCAAGAGGAGCTGTAAACACTATAGGAACTATAAACACTATAAAAAATAACGCGCCAGTTGTTGTACCTCATGGGAGATGAGCTTAATGTTAAAAAAATGTAAGATTCCAGAAAAATGGATGAAACTATTATTCCATTTATTCTTTTGGTATCAAAGTTCACCCGTGCGCATTCCTCGCTCACTCGTAAAAATGTTAAATAGTGTATAAATATATATATAATATACTATATAATAAGTAAGTATATATATATATCACGTCTTATTTACAGAGTATTAGATAAATGAAAAATGCAACGATTCCACACAAGCAAATCATGCTTAGCATAATAATCTCTCGCGTACATCAATTAATTGTATGTTACAAATATATCAAATTTTATCTATCCAAGTTTCTTCAGCTATTTTGGATAAATTAGTAATCTCAAATTTCGACCGTCTCGTTAGAAAAATGATACAAGAACTATGTCGATCGAACTGAATTGACCTTTATTATGCGTTGATCTTTTTTTTTTCCTACTTACGTTACTTTCACACAGCTTTCGGTTATTCTGCGTGTACGCTGCTTTTTTTTAGGCGGTGCTTTTCTTAATATTACATTACGCAAATGCATTCGACTTGGCTTTGCATTGTTGTGCGTGTCTTGTGAGAAACCAAAAATAATAATAAAACAAATTCTCAACGCTACATTTATCGTCAAGTCTCGAATCTCAATCGTCGTTTACGTATTGCCCCGTAACCGTTGCAGTCTGATGATACCTTCGTCGGCCGGCAAAGTCTTCGTTTTCCTCGTTCAATTGGGCCGAGCAAGTCTCGACACCTGGATGCATAGGTGTTACTACAATTTGCTCGTAGTCGTAGACTTTTCGCCTAAAAATGAATGTATTTTTTACATAAATATGTAAAATATGTAAAAGAAGTAAATATATAATAAACTACTGTAACATTTAAGCAGTTAAATCTGAATAACTTGCCCCATGAGTCTCAGAATCGCGTTTCTCAGCCACTCAAAGAATTTGAACTCCGCCGAGACTCCGGGCTTCACGGCAGGATTCGCGTGACCCACGTAACTCCAAACGAGAAATACCACGACGATGTTAGCGATAGCATAGCCCCAGTGAACCAGAAACATTATCAAAAGCTTCACGAGAGCCTGAAAAAAGATGAGAGAAATTTATCGATAATATCAGAACGCTGACTATAGTGCAATATATCGACTTAGCAATAAACTACAAGACTATACACTATACACTCTCATAAACATTCTCACGGGCATCGCGAATTCCACTGTATGGGCTACATTTTTCAATAGCTGAATTTTAGCTCACGGTATGGAATTTATTAGGAACATTTCATCGGAAAACTTACCCCAAGCAAAGAGAACCATCGGTTACAGAGTGGGCTGTACCAGTTGCCCAATTTTCCGTGAATATGCGGCTTTCGGACGGGTGCATCGCCGGTGCTACCGTTCTCCTCAATGCTGGGTGACGAATCTGCGTAACCCGTACTTTCCGAGATACTCGGATTGCGCTGCAAGCAAGTTTCCCGTTAACGAAAAATAGATGAATAAACATTCAGAATAAAATAAAAATTGAGCCATGTCTGTCTTCACGACAATTATATCGTCACAATTCTGTACTGAAGTCTTATATCGACTCACAGTCAGATTTTTGTGACGTATTCGCTCGGGAAAGAGCGTATCCAAATCGTTGTCGATCTCAGAGACGCTGTCGTGACGTCCGGACGATCCGTAATTCCTGTCGAAAGTCGGTGTCTGCGCGCAGAATCTTTGTTCGCGCGTATGCTGAAGATCGAAAGTCTGGGCGAGGGCAAAATAGGCGTAATCCATGCAGGCGTACGTCAATAGAAAAGGCATCGTAACGATTGGTGCCAAGGTGTTTATCTGACCGGTGATAATGAAAGTGAGGGTCACCGCCGCAACGACGATCATCGCGTACACCGGCACTTTGTTCGGTCCTCGCTGTGTGCATAGAAATATCGCTCGATTAATGAATTTTATAAGTCTGTATAAGAAAAAAACTCATTACATGGGCAAAGCAGATAATGTTTATCAAACAATTCTACTCACGCCTCGCTGAAGACAATTCATTCCCGGAATAACGTTCTGTCCCGCAATAGATTGTAAAACTCGAGGAGTTCCGTACATCGCACCCAAGCAACTGCTGAACGAAGAAACGTATAAACCAGCAAGCAATAGAACGGAGAATGCTGATACGGTCGATGCTATCATGAAGTCTTTCAGCAACGCGGTTCTCGTACAAGTTGCCGCGAGGAAGAGAGAGAATAACAGATAAAGTACGGTCCTGCAACATAATCATATAAATCGAATGAATGAAATTAACGCTTTAATAGGCAATACTTAAAAGACGTTTAAAAAAGCAATAAATATCTACATAGTTTCTATATAAACTTGGATAAACATACATACTTTCTATATAAACTTGTATATAAATGAATGAATAAACGATTTGAGAATTCGTTCGACGAGATTTAATTACCCAGTTCCTAGAGCGGCCAAAGTTCCATTCGGGATATCCTTGGACGGATGCTTGAGATCACCGCTCATATTAATACCAGCCAGGACGCCAGTGACGGTTGGAAAAAATACACCGAAAACAGTGAACCATCCCTGGCCATCTTGGTATGCTTGGAAAGTATTGTTCTGAAGATTTCCCGAGAGCCATCCTTCGAATCCGGCCTCTGATAATAGAAGCAAAATTAATATTCCTTAATCATGTTCGACCCAATTTTGACGAGCGAGATCTCTTTTACAGAATGATCTTTACTTTCATCAATGTGCGTAAAACTTCCGACGGCGAAGTCGACACCGGCTAACAGGAGAATTAGAAGAAGAACGAATTGGAGTTTGACGACCCATTTTACACCGGCGACGTTTATGACGGAGAGAAGAATCACGGCGGCGCAAGCGAAACCGCGCTGGGCCCATGCCGACTCAAGGCCGACCAGGCCGGCCATCGATTCACCGAAACCCAATACATTCAAGGCGCAGCCTACTGCCTGAAAATAGTAACATGCAAATTAGACTCATATTTTTTATATTTTTGGAACTTGAAAGGGAAAGAATATTTTACTTGGCCGAAACAATACAGCAACCCTATGGAACCGCCGAATCTAGAACCGAGAACGTGGGAGAGGAGAAAATAGACTCCTCCACTCTCCACTCTGCATCTTTCACAGATTCCTACTGCAGAAAGTACCGTAACCAACGCAACACAAACTGAAATAAAAAATCGAAATTATTAAGCATTATAATTTATATTAAAATGTGCATTATTCTCGTACAAATGGACATCCAATATATTTTATTATTTTGATTTTAATATTAAAACGGATTTCAAGAATCACAATTTGTAACAAAGCAGAGACCTACCAGTGGACAGAATAATGAGAACGGCATTCAAAGCTCCAGCTTGGCCAACGATCCATCCAGATCGCAAAAAAACTATAACTCCAAAAATATTTATGAGACAAGAGGTGAATACACCGTCCCAAGTGCCAAAGAGAACAGGCTGGGAAACAAAAAAATTTGACTTCCACCAAGGATCGGCGTTCTGTAAAAACGAAAAAATGTAAGTTGATGGGATAAAACTAAAATCATCCAATGAAGCAAAGGTGTTTACAGCCAGCAGGTATCTTACATATTCCTGAGCAAATAACTCATTAGCTCCGGTAGGATAAATGTCCTGGCCAAATCCGTCGTACGTCGAACTTTCCCTCTGTCCGTTACTTCTCTGGTCTCGATTTCCATTCAATCCAAACCTAGACCAGTCTACCGGACGATCCCTTCCATTCTCTGCCCTCGACATTCGACTGTCTTGATTGTGCTCCATTTTTTTTCGTTTTTTCTTTTTTTAAAAATCGATTTACAAAATTTTACTCTACGCTAAATTACAGCTGCGCGATAAGAAAAAAATCTATTGCATCTGCCGATCAGACTTCTTTGTTGTTCGTGGATACCGGAGAAATTGTTGTCAACAATCGGTCGCGCCAAACGTCCGTCGGGATCTTTGAAACATCTGGCTGGCAGTTAAATTTTTATCGACGTTTTCACGATGTTTTCTCAACGCTTCTCGAAGCGATGCGATTCATGACGAGCGATAAAGAAAATCACAATTTCACCGTTAATTATACTCTTATACCGAATGTAAATATACACCGCAGAGCAGAAGATAAACGCTTCGACGATCTTCCGGCAGGTTAATGGAAAACTCAACAAGTTTGATCGTGTTCGTGCGAGCTATCGGAAAAATCGTTCGTTCCAGCGTTATCATATCGATGTGGTAATGTCGTAAATACACGGCACTCGCGGCGTATATCAATATACCTTATCTACACGTTTCGCACGATGAAAGATTTTGAAATAAATGTATATATTTGGCGGAGTGGCAAAGCGGATTCCGTGTCGGCGGCCATTGCGCAACAATATCTCACGTCATCGAGTTTACTGTTATGATTTCTCATAGCGGAACCCACACGCGAGGAGAGGAACACGATGGTACACACGAGAAACCACCAAATATAGAATCATACGTGTGAATCGTCAATTTAATCGTACACATTTTACGATACGTTATTTGAACTGGATTATCGTATGACTCACTCGATTCAAGGGGTTCGTTAACCCTAGTAGAAACATTGCCAAACTTTCACAGAATTGAAAACTAATTCTAGCTCGCTAACTTCACATTTATCAATTGATATGCAATGTAAACACATTTTATTATGTTATTTCGGTCTTCTAATTTGCATACATTTGTATCCAGTACAAGCGTTTAAAATCTCACTGCAGCTTTATAATGAATATGATAAAATCTCATGAAGTAGAATTCGTGTGCAGCTGAATTTTTTGTAAGAACTTGTGAACCCTACAGTTTTGGCTTTTTTTAATCTCAGTTTTGAAATCAGAGGCAAAACGATTATCGTTGCAAAGCAAAATAAGTAAATGTTAATTTTTTTTGTACTTCTGAAAATAATTTTTTAATAACTTATAAACAGGTAAATCGCATTGCACGGTTGGAAGTGCAAATTTGAAAGAGCCGAATAAGAAGAAAGGGGTGCATTCAGAGGCTCAGCCATCCTTAGTTTTACTTGGAACTATGAATCTGAAAGAGCCAAAGAGGAAGAGACGCGTGCGGTTGCAGCCTCAGCCACCCTTACCGATAAGCACCAATGAAACTGGCGAGTGGAGAATTTATACGGCTCATCTCAGTGCATCCGGAACATGCATAGTGGATCCTGGGGAGATGGTGGCTGTGTATTCTATGGCAAGTAGAACAGGCTGTACATTGGAGCCCAGAAAGAAAAAAACTCAATGAGATGAACATTTTTCTTCTTCCTTTTCTTATTTTTCTGTTGTACAGCATGCTTTCTTTTCGTTTATCATGTAGCATCCTGCAACTATTCTGCAGTAATCGGTTTCCTGCAATTGTTCTGAATTCCAAAATTCAAGAACAACAATTGTAATGAAAGTCGCAAAAAACAGAATCACGAGCATTTGTCATTGAAAATTAATATTGTTTGCAGGGTTTCTTTGGCAAAGGATCTTTGTCCAGAAGCTTTCCATCGTTTGGCAGACGTCGTTTCGGAGTCCCGCCGATAGCCCGAAATCGCCAATGGATCAGAAGACAAAAGTGGCTCGAGGAATTACAGAATCTCAACGAAAATACTGACTCCGACCCGTCGCCAGATCTGGACGGTGAAATGAACGAAAATTCGCAAAAAGAATTTATTGCAGAAAACTCAGTCCCTACACATGGTCGCAAAGCCAGTCCGGTAGACCCGACGGAGTCGGAAGGGACGACTGAGCACAAAACAGACGAGGATTCGGCTGACAAGATCGCCAACGAATCGGGCGACAAAGATGGAAAAAACGCCGACGAATCGGGCGACAAAGATGAAAAAATCACCGACGAATCGGGCGACAAAGCTGAAAAGATCGCCAACGAATCGGGTGACAAAGCTGAAAAGATCGTCAACGAATCAGGCGACAAAGCTGAAAAACCTATTTCGTCGCCAACAGAGCTGGAAAAGGCTTCGGAGAGAAACGTGCCCGAAAATTCGTCGGCAGATCTGACTCCGGAAGAGCCATGCAATAAAAAAGCAAAGATTCAGGATCCAGAAGCGGAAGGAACGGCTCTGGAGATCAAACAAACAGAGAAAGATGTAGAAATTGCCGAACCTGAAGACAATCTTAAAGATACGCGTTCCACGGTCTGCGGAGAATCGAGAAAAGTGGATGAGGTCGTTTTGGATTCCACGGAAGACGAGGAAATCTGCGAAATAGTGGAGAAGGGTTCGGACGACGACGATGACGAGAACGATGAAAGTTTCGTTGAAGATGATGTCTGCGTTTTGAACGCCGACGAACAGAGGATGGGACGATCGGAAGATTATTTGAAATTTGCGGAGGATGAATCGATGATGGAGGAAGAACCGAATCCTTACGAAATTCTCGTACTGCCAGACACCGATTCTGATACGGAGAATTATTTGAAAAACGTCGATGCGAGAATCGAGAAGGAAGGATTTCCCGTTAACGAAACTTTGCATCTGACCTTCGAGGAGACTTTCTTTCTCATGTACGCCCTAGGATGTTTGCAATTGATACATTACGATGGTAGTGTTTTCAGTATCAACAATGCTTGGAATCACTTTCAAATGCAGGATAAATATTTTGTACAAAAGTACGTTGTTTACCACTACTTTCGTAGCAAAGGATGGGTCGTCAAGCCAGGTCTAAAGTACGGCGGTGATTTCCGTGAGTCAGCAAAGATTGTTTAATTTTTCATAATATTGTTGGTGGAACGATGAAGGTCGATGCTTTTTTCATGGTGTCCAGTGGTCCTTCAAGTCCCGGAACTGTCCTTGAATTTTTTATTTCCCTGGAAATTTGAGCATGTTTCAAAATGTATATTACTAGCGACGATCCTGTAAAGTGTGCAGATGCACACTTAGTTTTGCCGAGATACACATATACATTGGTGCATAGTGGATAGTTTTTTTTCTGAACCGATTCCAACGTAAACGAAAATCGTTATCTAATGTTATTTCGTACGACGCGTATATTTTTTTTTATAAATATCCCAACACAACCTGGAAATTCCCTGGAAATTGTCGTTGCATGTCCTTGAATTTCGTACGGACTTTTTACTGGACATTATGTAAATGTAATTTTGATGTCTGTTCACTGACTATCGAGACATACATTTTGTGAGAGCAAATATTAAAGAATAATTCTAATTTTTCAGTATTGTACAAACAAGGACCGCCGTTCTATCACGCCTCTTACATCGTTATCATAGAAGTAATGGACGCTGATACGCTTATCCGCGACGATGCGAAATCCATGAGGAAAATAACGTGGAAAAATTTAATCGGACTAGAGAGATTATCGGAAACAATATCGAAGGTAAAGCCAACATTTTTCAAATAGCGATACTTTATTTTATCTCGATCTATCGAATTTTCTTTACAGGAAATTTTATTTGCGCAAATTCTCTGGCCATCCTCGATTGCACGGAACGGCAATGCGGTACCCGCTGAAGCTTTGTCGGAGTTCACGGTGCGAGAACTTTTGTGGAGGCGGTGGGACCCTAAGCAAAAGCAGGATGTCGGTTCTGTCGACGGGGAAGACAGTGACTCCGCGTAAAAACCGTTGTTTGCCATACAAAAAAAAATCATTAATTTAATAAAATTAATTTTATATACAACCACAAAAGGCTGCTTCCGCTTTCAATTTTATTTGTATGAATCGCCGTAGCTCGAACGAGTGTCGCATTGGAACAAGATAAACGAAGCTGATAGTTTGGTGTAACAACGAAAGAAGCGAGGTATTGTTGCTCGCCGAATCATTAGAGCAAACCGGTATGATTATATTTACACTTATATCATAACAAATTGTGGCCTCTAAGGTAAATGAACTAACATAAATGTTGGGTCATCTACATGTTCGATTTCATACGTTGCGAGAAAGCTTTCTGTTTTTTCGTGATACCGGTTCTTCGGTACTCGCTCCGCTCGTCAAGATACTCTTGTGTACATTGAGCTACGAATTCTTCATCTTTGAACCACTTTGCACAGCACACTTTCAGAGCATCCGTTTCTTTTCTACAAGTCCATGTCATTGTAAATTGTGCTTCTTTGCAGCACTCTGAGAAAGCTGAAAAAAAAATAAATAGGTTTATTTATTTTATTTATTTTTATCACACAATGACTGTTCTCCATTTCAATGTTTTACACTGATTTGGGTAACAATAGAATCGCGCCAATCACAAGTAACAGCAAAAGTGACTCGGGAGATGGAGTAGATCGATTGTAGATTGTAGATTGTAGACTAAGAGTATTTACAAACCTTTGACTTCCGTGACACACTTCTCCTTTCTCGTTTTCAGTCTCACCTTTTCCATGATGAGAACATCCTTCTCGATTTTTCTGAGAGTTTTGTCATTGGGATCACCTGAAGTGTTTGAAGATTAAAAATAAGAATAATATTCGGAGCAACACCTCAATTAATGCATTCCATCATAGTGGAGCGCATTGATTAAACACATCTGATTAAAAAAACTTTATACGACTATGCACTTTTTTTCAATAGAAAAAATTATTTTTCTTGCTTGCAAATATAAACATAACATTACGTTTCTCTGCTAGGGCGACGTACGCAGTTAATATATATATATATATTTTTGTATTACAAAATCGTCACTAAAGAAAAAACGTGAAATTCCATTGCTTCTTTTTTCTTTTGAAAATTTGTATACAAAAATTATTGAAATGGAGTAAACTCTCGCTTGACATTCAGTATTGGTGTACCGGAGAGGTTAAGACCGCCACGACCATAACCTCTCTTCGAATTTGATCGTTTTTGCAATCGTCGCAAAGCCATGAGACGCGTACATTGAGGATATATTTTTTTTTTTTAACCATTTTCCGACAAACTTACCGAGACCGCACGGTCCACCGCCTAATCTTTTTGGTAATACTGTATAAGTTGGCTTCTTTTCCTCTGTCGTTTCAGCCATTGTTATTCGGAGTTATTTATCGGTCGACGCCGCCATTTTTTATATTACCCGTCGGGCATTGCGCATGAGTTCGCACATTTGAGATTGTCACTCGACTACCCTTTGAATAAAGGGGATGACCGCTTCGTTTTTCACGCTAAACACGATAACACAGTGATCGTAAACGAGTATCCTAAGCGTATTTTCGCAAACCGGTGAGTCTTTCGTTAAAATTATTATTTGTTTCAATTTAAATAATCATCAACGGACGAATAAAACGATGAACATTTTTGCTTCTGTCACTGTGCAACATAACCTCGACGATACTTGTTACTCATAAGGACACGATCACAAATTTCCGTGCATTGTAATTGTGTTCGTAATCGAATTAGAAAACAAAGCATTTTTGGGTTTAACATTGGCGCTGATATATTTTGTGATTTTTTTTGTTTACGCAGTCGAGACTGAAAGATGGACAGACTACTACGGTTAGGCGGTGGCATGCCAGGTTTGAATCAAGGCCCACCACCTTCGGACGCACCTGTCGTCGACACTGCCGAACAAGTATGCGATTTTGCTGTTTGAACCTTCGTTCGTTTGCAAAATTGCAGAGTTTTTTTGTTTTTACTTCACGAGATATTTGTTTTTCACTTAGGTATACATATCTTCCTTGGCTCTGCTGAAAATGTTGAAGCACGGCAGAGCCGGCGTACCTATGGAAGTTATGGGTCTCATGTTGGGAGAGTTCGTGGACGACTACACGGTCAGGGTCATCGATGTGTTCGCCATGCCACAGACGGGAACCGTAAGGAGACACTGTGTTTCTATATGCTGGACAGGCTGGGTCACAACATTGTCTTTGTGTTCCTTGCTATGGAATTTAGAAACTGGAAAATTTAGATAACTCGTGATTTACTGGGAATGCACTACTTCCAATTTGAAAATCTCATTCTTCGGCCGGAAGTGATGTTGTACTTAAAATACATTACTTCTGGTTTGAACCGGATGTACCGAAAATGTGTCACTTCCGTTTTTAAAGTCTAATTTTTTTTAAACGATAGTGAAGTATTTTTGGTGATCTATATAGAACTTATATGTGTCTGAGATGATTATTTGACTTATATACTTCTATAGAATAATTAGGATCAGGGGGGACCTCTAGGGAGACTCCCTGGATTCTTAAAAATTGGGACAAGCAAACAGACAAAAAACTCGACAAAAGTTCTATATGACATAGTCTTTTCACACTTGAATATTTTTTCAGGGTGTGAGCGTAGAGGCAGTAGATCCGGTATTCCAGGCGAAGATGTTGGACATGCTGAAGCAGACGGGAAGACCGGAAATGGTTGTCGGATGGTATCACTCGCATCCCGGATTCGGTTGCTGGTTGTCCGGCGTCGACATCAACACGCAACAGTCATTCGAGGCTCTTAGTGAGCGGGCGGTGGCCGTAGTTATAGATCCCATCCAGTCCGTCAAAGGAAAAGTTGTCATCGACGCATTTAGATTAATAAATCCAAACATGATGGTAAATATATAGCATTTTCTTTTGCTATCGCTATTTCGATAGAGATTATTGCTACGTCTATATTCTATATTTTTTTCACAGGTACTGGGTCAAGAACCTCGCCAGACGACCTCGAATCTGGGTCACTTGCAGAAGCCCTCGGTCCAAGCTCTTATTCACGGCCTGAATCGTCACTACTACAGTATCAGCATCAATTATCGGAAAAACGAATTGGAACAGAAAATGTTGCTTAACTTGCACAAAAAGACTTGGATGGACGGTCTAACTCTTGCCGAATACTCGGAGCACAGCAGAATCAACGAGAATACCGTATCCGAGATGCTCGACCTCGCCAAGAACTACAATAAGGTAAATTATTTTAGTTTTATTACTCTCGCTCATTTTCCTGTCTTGTGAAGTAAAATTTGGTACGATACTCATGTGAAGAACTTTTTCTTAACTCGTGTGATTGCAACACTCACCTTCGGCGTATGTTGCAAACTCACACTCGTCGGAAATAGTTACTTACATAGCAAGGGCGTAGAAAGGGAGTTCTTGACGGGTGTGAAAAAACATGCCTTTCTGCGTGCACTTCGCAGGAACGGAAAGCGAGTTTTACGCGCATGCGTTAGGAAAACTTTTACAGCATGAGTATCGTTAATTACTATTATTTTTTCCTTTTTATTCACCAATAGAAAAGCTTCTATTAAAGTCACTTGTAATTTGTATATTGTTATGTTTATGAATTTATCGATAAATCGTTTAAGGCATTGGAGGATGAGGAAAAGATGACGCCAGAACAGTTGGCGATAAAGAATGTCGGCAAGCAGGATCCCAAGCGTCACCTGGAAGAAAAAGTAGACACGCTCATGTCCACGAACATCGTTCAGTGTCTCGGCGCTATGCTCGACACTGTTGTCTTCAAATAACCACTTCACCATGTACGAACGAAAGTTTTGAAACAAATAATAATGAGAAAAATACACGTCTTTGTAAGGTAACGCAAGTTCAATACAAATTTTTATATTTATCTCGTTAGAATCTCCGAATTTTTTATACGCTACAAAAAACAAACAGAATACCGTACTTTAAATTATTCGCAACACTCGCTATCGAGAAAGTCTCGTGTGTTTGCTCGGAACGAAATAGTTCACCATAAATTTACGAATAAAACACAACCGAAAAGAAAAAAGAAAAACAAGACAATTTATCCAATATTTTTATTGAAAATAGTACAATTGCCATCGAAAAGATAATACAATCATCTCTTCAGTAACAGCAAATTATATTCTTCTTAGGTGTAAGGTGTGTGATAAAAAAAATTCATGTCGGAACCAAAAAAAAAGGAAGGTGATATAGTTGATTGAAGTAAGGATAAAAACGACCCGTGTTCGGCTCGCTTTTGTTCTATATAGATTTTTTTCGTACACGCATACATATTTTTCCGGGATTTCGTCGTTGTTGGAGTCAATTATTCACGCGACTTTGTCCCGGAGCAGTTTCAGTGCTCGTGGCATCGTTCAAACGGATAATCCTTTAGATTCTATTTACATTTATAAGGAACCCGCTCATTCTCGCTGATCGCACTGGCACCTGTCTATGTTCATACATATCTGAAATCTCAGCGAAAACAATGAAAAACGGGACTGAGGAAGCGCACGCCGTGAAGAAACTCCCCTCCTATAGGACTATCGGAGTACCAATTCATGACGATTCGGTACCAGGCTTCTTCCTTCATTAAAATAAACTTTTCGTTTGTTTTCTTTTTTCTTCTCAATACTCGCGTAAGAATGGATTACTAAATGGAACTTTGTAGAAATGTGCATGCGTGGATTTTCGGTTTAATATGGTAATGAATTTTAGGATGTTTCCGGTGCCTCGGTGTCTTTGCTCTTCTTCTTCTTTTTCTTCTTCTCTTTCTGTGGTGTTTCCTGTGTAATAAATTTAAATGAGGATTGAATGTCTGATGGTCAAGTATTGGAAGCTCGATTTCAACATTCTCTATCATTGTTTGAGAATCAGATAAAAAAAAACCACCCGCATTGTTAATGAAGCGATTACTTACCTGAGACTCAGCTTCCATCTCGGTCGGCAATGTTTCGTTTGCTTCCTGTTCGGCCTCCTTGTCCTTCTTCTTCTTCTTCTTCTTGTCTTTCTTGTCTCTCTTCTTTTCCTTTGGCGACGAGAGCTCGTCAACATCCATCTCGGTCTCGGTGACCTCTTTCTTCACTTCCGTAGCTACCGCTTCCTCAGCGGCAACCGCTGGCTCTGGAGCGGCGACAGTCTCGTCGTGTTTCCTTTTCTTTCCGGCCAACTCTTGCATGCCGTTTTTCTCGGTCTTTAAACAACAAAAAAGCAACGTTTACTCAATTGATTTACTTTACCGATTAATATTTTGACGAAAGTTCGGTCAAGTGTTATCTCTTCTTACCTTTATCTCCGAATAATCGCTGTAATTGGTCAACCAGTCGGAAGGTGTGTTCTCGTTGGGCTTTCCGTGCTTGTCCAATTTGCCTTCGACTATCATGCGCTTCTTCACCGAAGCTTTGGGTCCGAGACCCCACTTCCTCGGGTAAGCGTCCCTCTCCATTATAACTCGCTTGATCTTGGCGGCGACACCGTGATCGCACGCGGACATCGTCGGCGAGGTCATTAACGCGATTGCTGAAGAAAATCAGAGCAACCAATAATAATCGCATTTTCATAAATTCTCTCGAAACTCTATCGAGCCCGCTAATCGTACGATTACATTTTTTAATTATCGTTGAAAAAGAAGGTTTTTTTTCGAACGAACCTAGAGCGACGGCTTCTCCTTTGGTAGTGACGATTACGATCTCCTGATTCAATTCGATTCCATCGTCGTACATCAAGACACCGGGAAGCATTATTTTTGCACCGTAACAAATTGCATTTACCTGATGAATTAATAAAAATTTACGAACGATCAATGAAAATCTATTTTATTCTTCGGAATCAAATTTTTCGTTATATTTCGTTTCTTCCTCATCTTACGTACCGCGCTGTCTTTGACGATTATCCTCTTGTGATTGACGAGAAGCGCCTCTAGAGGCTTGATGACGCGTCGCAGGTAAGTTTCGTCGCCGTGATTCTCGTACAGCCATTGGGCGTCGAGAATATCGTGCATCGTCACCATGTGATCTTGCTCGCTCTGGACACCCGAACGATTTCTTCGCAATTCTTGCATTTGACAGCCGGTTCCCAAGAAAAGACCCAAGTGTACGCATATCGTTCTCACGTATGAGCCCGCCTCGCATTTTACTTTAAAGACACCCATATTTCTATCAGCATCGTAATCGAGAAACCAGCTGTCGTAGACCGTCCTCACGCGAAGCTGTCGCTTTACCGCCGATATCAGCGGAGGCCTTTGAAACAGCGCACCGCGTAATCTTTCCAGCGCTTGATTTATCTAAACGATTGCATTCGTAAGATGTATGAGATTTTATTTCCGTTTTTTTTTGTTTTTCGATTCTCTTTGTTATTATCGCGCTGTTTTTCAATGTTTTCTGCGGAAAAAAAATTACTTAATGTATGTTGTCTCCTTACCTTAAGAATATTGTCGACGGCGGAATGAAGCTTGAAAACGGCGATATACTCTTTTCCCGCCGATTGTTGCGACTTTGCCAATCTCGTGGCTCTGTCTATACAGACTATAAGACATCCCGATACTTTGGGATCCAAAGTACCGGAGTGACCTGTTTTCTCAACTTTGAGAATCCTCTTGATCCAAGCGACGACCTCGTGGGACGACGGGTTTGAAGGCTTGTCCAGATTTATGCAACCCGATTTCACGTACTCCGAAAGATTTCTGTGTAATGGCGTCGACCCACTGGTCAGCGGAGTGAAATGCTTCGTGCGGGTCAGCATCTTGTCGAAGTTCTGAAATTTAATCGGAATATCAACGATTATCGGGAGCAAAAATTTGTATGCGATACAATTGTTTACATTTGCTTTTCCATAAAGAAAGTTGTTTTCGTTTTTTTTTTTTTTTTGTTGAGATTTCAATGTCAGAATACTTAAAATAGTCTAAAACGTGAAGAAATGCGATTCAAGATATGCGGGCTAGGTATGCGTCGTTTAAAACGGCTATAATCCGGAAACGGCTTAACACAGCAAGTTGAAATTTGGTACCGGAGTAGAGTGGTCGCATTGCTTCGTTCAGTGTAATTTTCATGAAGATGAAAATTGCATTAGAGATTTAACGCGATTTTGAATGTTTTTAAAATTCTCTGTGATAGCTCTAACTTGCGTAAATTTTGAGCCATCATCCTACAACTACAAGCAAATATAATATTTTGATCTAAGACGTTTGGTATTACTTTTTGTCAAATTCTACCAAATTAACCAAAATTGAGCCACAGATTTTATGGGATTTTGAGTTTCTTGCAAAAGTTACTAAAAACGGTAGATTTCGAATAAACATGAAGGTATTGAACATAAATTCGGTATGGGATTGAACTAGCCCCGTACAATGTTTGGTATTAAATTTGTCAAAAAATGCTCTCTAACCATTTAAATTTAGTGATTTCGAAATTTTTACATTTTTCTAAAAGTTGTATTTTTTGTCCAACACGAGTCTAAGCATCAAATGTCGTCCTAGGAGTAAATTAATTTGGAGATTCATAATCAGTGGAGTAATATATTAGACATCTCCTCAAAACGACGAATTACACAAATTTCAGTTAGCTATTTTCTACAATAAATTTTGCCATTCATTTTGAGTATTTCAATTTTGTGAGATGTACAAATTTTTGTATTATATGAAAAAAGGTACAAAGCATATGGCTTCCTCATTTGTTACAATTGCACACACAGCATCCTCTACGAAGAGGCCCAAATCTATCGATGAACATCCTCATGGAGAAAGCTGTGCGCAAAATTATAATAAATGAGGAAGCCATGTACAAATTACTTCTGCACTTTGTTTTTAACAAATTGATTTTTTTATTTTCAAAATGTATGCGTAGCATTCTTTTCTGTACTTATTTTATACGACTGCATTGCTGTATTCGCCTTCAGCATTTTGAGCAGCGTACCTTGAACAACAGCGGCCAGTCCTTGCAGTCAAGCTTGACAACCTCGTCGGATGGTTCCATTTGGCACTTCATTGCCGTCTGGATCTCCCCGAGGGTTTTCTTCTTGCTCTTCTTCGTTTTCTCTGCAACAAAGGTAATTCAATTGTCGCAGCTTCCCCAAAACTCCGAATCCACATAACCTCGACTCGAAAATCTCCGGAACTTGCTTCGAAAGTAAATTTTCAACAAAGTAAGGGAGAAGCATCCGCGATCGAGGAATAATCGATCGTGTAAAATAATCACATCGTATTCCATCGGGAAAGTATTATCGGAATATAGGTGGAACACGTGTTTACAGCACAAACGCTAATCCGAAACAATGACATAAAATCCTCGTCACCGAAGCCAAGCGAGTAAGCGATTGTCGAGACTTTTAAGCGAAATATTCCGGGGATAGTTCGGGATCAATTGTTTTAGTATATTATTGAATTTATTACCGATTTCTGCCATTATGATACTTTTATAAACACGTGTAAAAAAGCAATGGCGAACTCAACGCGGCGCCATACAGTGCCGAACAGTGATATGTATCCGTGAACTGTGAAAGTTACTATAGTTCGATAAATCGTGTTCTAGTTACATCGCTTGGGCTCGCCAGCGCCACCGGAAGTGGACGATTCGACCAGTGTACTGCTAACTGGTATCAGAGATTTCTCGTTTTTCAAACTACAGTGTGCGCGATTAGAGTGTAGATTTTTGCGGATAATCTCAGTTATAAAACAATGAATGGATAATGTACGGGCAATCCATTGTTACTCTCATTGACTCAATTAATGCGTTGTTCTTGAGATTGGAAATGCCGGAGGTTTCTTAAATGTATGAGACGTTCGTGTCTACATGAATTCCACCTGTTCGATTCTCGCTCCGCCCATTCCCCTTCTATTCGACTGTTTTTTTTTGCTACATAAACGGTGAATACGCCGACGAGCCGGCAGCCAGCAAGACAGAATCTCACGTATAACCCGGCACTACGTCGTTAACAAGTGACGTTCGTGCTCCGTTTACAAATAAAAGTTACACCGAATTACGAAGAAAATTCAGAGTGACAGTGCGCAATAATATTAATAAAAGAAAATTTCAACGATGGTGACCGGAAGGGCTTTGCATTTTGTATTCAAAATTCCCGATCGCAAATTAACAGCGAAATTCTATCGGGAAATTCTTGGGATGAAGGTCGGAGGAAAAATCTGTGCTATGTTACTCATACAGGCTCGCGATATCGTGCATGCACATACCTCGTGAGCCTTGAAAAGCGAACGGGTCTTTGCAATTACTGATAATCTATTGCGTTCCTAATTGCAGGTGCTGAGACACGAGGAGTTCGCGGACGGATGCGACGCCGCCTGCAATGGGTTGGTTGATTCTTATCTGGCTCTCACAATTATCTAATTTATCTGTTGATTACGATTGCAAAATTTATTATTTTCAGACCTTACGCCAATCGCTGGAGCAAAACTATGATAGGGTACGGTCCGGAGGACACGCATTTCGTTATTGAGCTGACATACAACTATGGAATCTCGCAGTATGAGCTCGGTAATGATTTTCGAGGCATCACTATCAAATCCAAGGAGGTCATCGAGAGAGCCCGCAAGAATAACTGGCCTATGACAGAGGAAAATGGACTTTCCGTACTCAAAGCCCCAGGCGGTTACAAGTATTACATTATCAACGAGCCTCAGCCATCGGGCCAAGGTCATTTACAATTCTATAACATATTAATTTTAGAAATTCTTTTTTATATGGGGCATTCTATGTAAAGTCGAACAGCTCTGACCCTCTTAGATCAAAGTGAAAGTTCGTCAACATTCCATGAAATTTTAAACAAAAGTGCATGGCATTCTTGCTGACATTTTTTTAAATAGGAATTTTGTTTTTTTTTTTTTACGTTTTTCAGTCTTCACAAATTATGAAAAAATGTACGAAGATAGTTCAGCAAAAGTAGCATCTTTGTTGCACACGAACTTTTTTTAAACGACCAAAAGTTTCTGAGATATAATAATTTTTTAAATAATCACGCCTATCTGTTATCTTCAAAACGCGTGCCAATAAAAATCTTTTAAAAATTCCAGGTACTCACATTATATAATACTACAAGATCATGAATTTTCAGTTTGTTCTAAGAGGGTCAAGGATTTGAGTCATTCGACTTAATGTGGAATGCCCCTTATAGATATAGGAAGGAGGGAATTTCTCAATAGTTTAGTCTCGGTTGCGAAGCAATAACTCAGGAACTACCTGTACCGTTTTCTATGTCTAGATGGATTTGGAGCACAAGAATATTCGATTTTTTATTTATCAATATTAGTCACGCGAATTTCACTATTAAAAACAAGTCAACATTTTTAAGTTAGTAACTTTTGCAGATCCCGTTGAAAAAGTAACTCTGGCAAGCTCGAATCTTCAGAAGAGTATTGACTATTGGAAGGATGTATTGCAGATGAAAGTGTACGAGCAGAAAGAGCGCAGCGTTCTTCTTGGATACGGCGACAACCAAGCCAAACTTGAATTGGAAGACATCGGTAATGTTTCACCACATTTCCGCGTGATCGGAGCTATCTGCCCGGCCTCGTTTGTTGCATAAAAGATAACCGACTTTATCTTAAGAAAAAAAAGCTCTTTGAACGTGACTGAGATTCGTTCTTGGCCGTAGGTACGAAAATAAATCGCGCGAAAGCGTACGGACGTATAGCCTTCGCCGTTCCTCATGCCGAGCAGCCGGACATCAAGAAAAAAATTACAGATACAGGAAATACTATTCTCACCGATCTCATTACTCTCGATACGCCGGGAAAGGCCTCGGTTAGAGTGATCATTCTTGCCGACCCGGTGAGTATTTGACACAGTGTCACGGTACATAGAATTAATAGAAACAGAATACAATGTATGTTTGTATTATTTAGGACGGACACGAGATCTGTTTTGTTGACGAGGAAGGATTCCGTCAGCTGTCGGTTCCGGATTATCCGAGCGAAGCAATCCTGGACAAGTTCATCGCCAAGGAAACCTCGGGCACACTTACTCCGAATGATTGAGTAAAAAAAAGCAGCGTTAGACGTATCTACATATTTATTGGACCATTGCTGAAAGCGCTTTTTCCCTCCAAAAAACCTGAAGGTGACGGATTTTTATTAAAGTTCATAGATGGATGTACATAATTGGAGAGTACATATGTGAAAATAAAGTATCTTAGTTTGTCATACTGTTATAACGATTTATTTCTCATCAAGTACGCGTGTTCGTTTTGGTTTTTTTGGTATTCCTGATTTCTCCACTGAATCTCCATCAAAAACATACGATGAATTGTTGTGAATATTGAATCTGACCTCGGCGAACTTCCTCGTTTATTATAATAACGCATATCGGTGACGCCTCAATTCTTCGAATCGATGGGTCATATTATCGAAAATAGAGACAAATAATTCTGGGAAGTAGCAAGCAAGTTCGCTGATTATATAATCAGCTAATAAATAATGATGTGTCCGTTTGTCAACATTGGCGTTGGTGAACATTGGCAAGAACGTGAACGTTTTGGGAAAAACGTGCGTAGAACCCGTGCGACAATGATAACATATCAGCGGAGTGAAGTATTGAGAAGAAACTACTGGATAGCTAAAGCGTGTAGTACTGACGTCAGATACCCATTTACCGAGCAAGAAAGTTTCAGCGAAGTGAGATACGGAGAGATCCAACAAGACGTTGAACCCGCTCAGTATATTTAGGTGATCCGGACTGTGAGGACCAACGGTTTAATTCGCTCTTTGCTGAGTACACTATTGTGAGGCTTCATAAGGGTGGTTTCGTCCCCGGAAATAAAAGCCTGTGCACTACTCCTGTTAATTGTAATAGTAATAATTCAAACCGGTACGTTTCTTCTCCAAGCCGTTGAAATTCAATTGTGAGACGATTATTTAAAGAATGGACGGTATCACAAAGTATTCTTGCGATTAATATACTTGTTAAGTACACAGAATACATTTGTGATTCATATATTATTCTATGCTGCCGAAAAAGTAACATCGCTACACGATTGGAATTGATAATCTTTTTTTCGTACAGATTCCATCGAGGCTAAAGGGGGCGGAAGGGGGAGATCAATAGGTCGATCGTCGTCAAGGTCCAGTTTTCATGGGTCTGCCAGGAATGGCAAGCGGGGTGGTTCAGCTCTGGAAAGGGCTATAGTGGCCATGGTTCGTATCGTACATCTAGATCTACTGGCTCAACGAGAACCTGTTCATCTCTTCTCTTGACTGCCGCAGGATTTCTCACTATGTGTATGTATTATATTTCAAATTCATTGTCCTAGATAAATCGTACCGAATCTCTTCATAGCAACGTAATGTTGTGCAATGTATTTCACGATACCAGTCGTTTAGATTGCGGTGATAAAGAAAAAAATGATTCTCCAGTTCCTATGAACTTCTTTCATCAAATGTTTACTTTATCTAGTCATCAAGTCAATTTATTTTATATTATCAATAAGATATAACTCTGTCATTTCTTTTTTAGTTTTCCTCGACGCTGGAAGGAGATCAAGCCACGCGCCTTTCGATGTTATATGAAGACCGAATGCGTCTCCGCTGGTCGGTAGCATTCGACTCGACGTGTCATTGAACACCATTCACCGCATAAGACTGAGTTGAGACTAAGTCAATGACTTATTATCATATTAACAAACTATTGGACGACGACTTCAGGCTGTTCGCTTTGTCTTCCCATCTTTTCTGAGATTACCGTATGAAATTTGGGGTGGGGGGGAGATGCTAAGATGTTTACCGGACTTGAACACTCCGGATTAGTCTATCATTATTTCCCGTGTCCTCGGTCGACACGAATGTTCATCGCTCAGGCGTCGAGCCGATCCGGTTTGGTGGCCGCAGGCATGTTATCCCCATTCCTTCCGCCCACAGCGGCGCTTCCTCCTCCAGGAACCCGTTTGAACCCAGTGTGGTTACACGCAGATATAGCGTAATAATCCTAAGTTTTACAGTGAACAAAAATATCAATGAAGTAAAATTTGCCTGCGGGCTGCCAAAGAAAAAAAATGTTATTTCAATTCTACTTTCAATTTTTACAATTCCATATGGGATTGAAACAATAACATGTCACGTTGACAGTCTTGCCGTCGTTGTTTCTATTTGATATTTAAAAAATAAAAATACATTTTTTTGGCGAACCGCGAGTCAATTTTTTTTCCGGTGTTCCTGTAGCCGATCCGGTTCCCCTTCATTATGATGCTGAAGTTTCGGTTAAATGAAATAAAAATAAAAAGAGGAACAGAGCGCAATTAGGAATGCTGCCGCGCGTGCCGGTATCGTTACTGTCGAGCTACTTATACGTGGGGAAATCCCCACCGTGTAACCGGTGCTCGGCAATGCCACTTTTTTATTTTCCCTCGATCGATGACTCTCCGGCCGCGTTTTGACCGCGCAACTGATCGCTGAGAGCCTCGTTCACACGACAAGCTTTTTATTGCCGATGTTCCTCAACACCCTTCCGAGACCCCTCATTTTTTCTCACCTATGCGATTGACAAATTCTGTGCAAAGGAGGAAACAAGAGAGTAAGAAAACTAAAAACGACACCGAGATTTTGGAGCGAAGGAGCGGGACTAAAGCCATACGAGAAAAATGCGTCGATCTCAGAAAGTTCGCTCCGATAACTACGCTGCGGAACGAAATACGAAGAGATCCAAGAAGATTTCAATAAGATCACTATATTTAGAAAATCCACACTGTGAGGACATCAATTTAATTCGCTCTTTGCTAAGTACACTATTGTAATGTTCCATAACGATGGTTTCATCCACAAAAATAAAAGTCTGTTTCACTACTGATATTAATTGTTAATTGCTTTCTTCAAACTTGTACGTTTCTTCTCCATGACGTTGAAATTCAATAGTGAAACTATTCAAAGTCTGGACAGTATCACAAGGTATATTTGCGGTTCATATATTATTCTGTGCTGCCAAAAAGGTAATATAATCACAGGATTGTTATTATTCTTTTCTTGCGTGCAGCTTCCACCGAGACCAAAGGGGGCAAAGGGGGAAGAATAAGAACGTCGGGAAGCGTTCCAATTCTTTGAGTCGGTAGATCACAATACTGCAACTTGGAGGCAAATAGTTCTGAGAAGACCCAAGCAAAGTTTGCTGATTATATAATCAGCTAATAAATAATAATGTGTTGATTTGTCGGCATTGGCATTGGCGAACATTGGCAAGAGCATGACCGTTTTAGAAAAAACGTCCGTAAAACCCGGGCGACTATGATATGATAACATATCAATGGCGTGAAATATAGGGCAAAAACTACCGAGTGGCTAAAGCGTGTATTATTGGGGTCAGAGACGCATTCGTGAAACACGAAAATTCCGGGCAATTGACACAACAATTAAGATATAGAGACATCAAAGGTCAGTATATTTAACAGATCCAGACTGTGAGGACATCAGTTTAATTCACTCTTTGCTGAGTACACTATCGTGACACTCCATAACGATGGTTTCGTCCACAAAAATAAAAGCCTGTGCACTAGTGCTGTTAATCGTTATAGTGCTCATCCAAATCGGTGCATTTCTTCTCCATGTCCTTGAAATTAAATTGTGAAACGATTATATAAAGAGTGGAAGATATCACAAAGTGTATTTGTGATCAATATATTATTGTGCTCTGCCGAAATAGTAATATCACCAAAGGATTGGCATTGATAATCTTTTCTTCATACAGATTCTATCGAGGCTAAAGGGCGCACAAGAATAGGAAGAATATGGGGAAGAAATTCGAAAAGTCGATGGTCGTCATCAAGCTCGAGAAGTCATGTGCATGGCGTGTCACATAGCAATTGGGCTCGTTCTACCGGCTCAACGGGTATTTGTCCATCGCTTCTCTTGATCGTAGGACTTCTCACTATGGGTATGTCTTATATTTCAAATTAATTGTCCTAGATTAATCGTACCGGAACTCTTTATTGTAACGTAATGTTGTTCAATTCAATTTTATGATACCCGTCTTTTGTTTAAATTAGGTAGTCTCTTAAAAGATTAAAAAAAAATCTTCTCCAATTACTATTACCTACTTTCATGAAATTTTTATTTATTTTATCTAGTCATCGAGTTAATTTATTTTATATAATCACCGAAGTATAATTCTGTTATGTATTTTTTAGTTTTCCGCGACGCTCTTCATTGTAACGTAATATTTTATAATTACTTGTTATGATATTAATAAACTATTGGACAAAGGATAGTCGCCCGCAATGGGCCAAATGTGATAATCCGTTAAATTGAACACCCGAATATGTATATTCAATATTTCGTACGAAAATGAATTAGCATTACAGTTTATCATATTATTATGATTAACTTTGTTTACACGATCAAAATGTCCGGATGTGTGTGTATGACTTAGACGCGAAAAATTCAAATCACTATAACTCAAATGCCTCGACCGATCCAGTTGAAATTTTGCACACGGCATGTGTGGTTAATAGTCAATATTTCTGCAATTTTACCAAAAAATGTTCAGTTGTTTTTTTGTACGCCACTTTTAATTTCATCGAAAATGTCTGTGCGCGCTCTAGCTCCCTACAATTTTTCAGTGATAGGTGTAAAAAGTTGTACACAGATGGAGTATGATCGGCCGATGATCCCTATAAAATTTGGGGAGAATCGTTCGAGCCGTTCAAATTTTGTGTAATTTTCGAATTTTTTCAATTTCGTGCAATTTTCTTTTTTTTTCGAGACGCATTTTTCCGTATTAAATATTCATCTGCGAATAAAAAAAGTATCAGATTCATGATCGGCGTAAAAAAATACATGGAATTACAGTCCCGGAAGGACAACTGAGGAAAAAGTTCATCGTGCATTTTTATAACAAAAATTGCAAACATGAGTGAAATTGGGTATTTTTAAACAGCGATTTCTTTCCTTTCCAGTGACATCGGAGAAAAACCAAAGTGCCTGTCGTGATCTACAGCAAGGCATACACAAGATGATGGATATGACGGGATTGAAAAAGCTATATAAAGATGTATCACTTGGATGTCTTAAGTAAAAAATCGAAAGTGCAAAAAAATATATAAATTCAGGAGCGCATACTCTCATGTATTTTTTTTCGCGCGACGCGCAGATCCAACAATGTAAAGCGTGACGATGGAGTATTTTTACGCGATGAACCTGAATCCGCCAGTCATTTTGCATAAGTCCAACAAGACGTTGAGGTTTAAAAAAATTTGAAAATTGAAATTTTCATAGCGTTTCCTCATAAAGCCAAAAATTCAGAAAGTGCCTTTTCATAGAAGAAGCCTCGCGAATTAAGGAACATCACGAGAAAACGATACGACAGTTTCGATTTCCAACTTTTATGAGGAAGCTATATGTAAATTCCAATTTTTAACTTCATGAGGAAGTGATATGAAAATTTCAATTTTTAACTTCATGAGGAAGTGCTAGGAAAATTTCAATTTTTTTATTTATCGGTCGATCATCGGTTTTCCTCTTGCGATTATTTGCAGTAAATATGTGTCGGTCAACATGCGAACATAATAGTGGGCGAATATTCGGCGTAGACTATGATTCTCCGTTTAATACATTGATAACGTGTATAACGCTCTATGCTACGGTGAATCGGTTACAGGGTGTGATAACATTAAACACCGAGGGGTCATGCCGAAGATCTCTCGGTGTTAAAGCGATTCTTTTCATTGACCAAGTATGCGAACGCGCGGGTTTCGGGAAAAAAAACGTGTTAACTGTCGAGAAATGAAAACGACACATCGACGGATTTGCATAAGTGTGAAATAATATCGAATGTATACAACGAGAGAAGGAATTGGTATATAATTAACGAGTGGCTGGAAAGTCGCCAGTTCGAATCTCTTCGCGTTACGCGGCAGTGCTGCGACATAACGCACCACATGATGTTTTCTTCGAGAAGAACGAAGTATTGCGCTTCCCTGCTGATCGTTTTTGTAGTGCTCATTAACGCTGGTATGCGAATAATCATTTATTAATCATTCGTTTTTAATTATTAGTTATCCAAATAATGGTTTGTCCGGTTTTATATTTAACTACGCGAGTCTTTTCCGTTAAATCGGATTGTCGTTTCAGAGAATAATTTAGACTCAACAATAGACGATAAAAACAAAACCAAAATGTTAAGACCAAAAGTTAAGACACATTTCATCGGATTCGTTTTTGGAGCACAAATATTCGTACCAGTTTATGTATGCAACCTGTTTCAACGTCTACGACTCTTTCAACTATTCGCACGTTAATTCTTCCGTGTCCAGAATTTATAGTTTGGATTTATATTTACAGCTTGGATTTATGGAAAGATGAGTAATGTTTTTTGTTTGTTTTTAGTTTGTCTTGAGGCCTGGGGATCATCGGGCGTTTACGGATCCAGCGGCAGATCCAGTAGCGGTGAGATATCAAGCAGTGGACAATTTAGCGGTGGACGATACGGCGGTGGAGTATCGAAATCCAGTCCGACTCCAGTTTATCATCCACCGAGGACGCGTACACCCACCGTTTCACACACTGTGCGCAACCCTATACCTTACACTCCTTATACTCCAGGTAAATTCAAATTAAACTGAAAGGCTTTGGAGGATCTCTGGGAGACGTTAAAAGGGCGATAGGTCGAAGAGTGCTAGATTTTACCATTAAACGCGCTATATCATAAGAGCAATAGAATATAAGTACCGTGCAGGGCACGAGCGTTACCTAAAATGCTACTTAATGCTTAATACTCATAATATTTTGTTAAATTCTACAGGCTATATTTTATCTTTTTGGAAAAGGGTTTTCTCCCATTGATAAATAAATAAACAAATAAGTAAATGAAACATTTTTTTATCTTGATGAAAAAAAAATCATAGTTTAACGTTTGGTTTCAACTTTGTTGCACAGGCCCTACCAATCGAAGGATCGCCAGTAACATACCCAAATCCTCCGACGGAGGTTGGAAACCTCGACCAGGCAAGTAAAAACCCTAAAAAAAGAAAACTTACCTCTTATCCTAAACCTCATCACTGATTGACATACTTCATCTCTGCAGGCAGTACAGCGAATGATCATAAGCAGCAAACCTCTCCTTATCAGCCGTCCGCTCCCGTATATGGTTCGGCAACCAGAGTCAATGTAGGAGGAAGTACTACCAATGGAAAGGTCGCCAGTGCCATAGCCAAATTGTCCGACGGAGGTTGGAAACCTCGACCAGGCAAGTAAAAATCCTAAAAAAAGAAAACTTACCTCTTATCCTAAACCTCAGCACTGATTGAAATACTTCATCCCTGCAGGCAGTACAGCGAACGATCATAAGCAGCAAGCCTCTCCCTATCAGACGTCCGCTCCCGTATATGGTTCGGCAACCAGAGTCAATGTAGGAGGAAGTACTACCAATGGAAAGGTCGCCAGTGCCATACCCAAATCCTCCGACGGAGGTTGGAAACCTCGACCAGGCAAGTAAAAACCCTAAAAAAAGAAAACTTACCTCTTATCGTAAACCTCATCACTGATTGACATACTTCATCTCTGCAGGCAGTACAGCGAATGATCATAAGCAGCAAACCTCTCCTTATCAGCCGTCCGCTCCCGTATATGGTTCGGCAACCAGAGTCAATGTAGGAGGAAGTACTACCAATGGAAAGGTCGCCAGTGCCATAGCCAAATTGTCCGACGGAGGTTGGAAACCTCGACCAGGCAAGTAATAATCCTAAAAAAAGAAAACTTACCTCTTATCCTAAACCTCATCACTGATTGAAATACTTCATCCCTGCAGGCAGTACAGCGAACGATCATAAGCAGCAAGCCTCTCCCTATCAGACGTCCGCTCCCGTATATGGTTCGGCAACCAGAGTCAATGTAGGAGGAAGTACTACCAATGGAAAGGTCGCCAGTGCCATAGCCAAATTGTCCGACGGAGGTTGGAAACCTCGACCAGGCAAGTAAAAATCCTAAAAAAAGAAAACTTACCTCTTATCCTAAACCTCAGCACTGATTGAAATACTTCATCCCTGCAGGCAGTACAGCGAACGATCATAAGCAGCAAGCCTCTCCCTATCAGACGTCCGCTCCCGTATATGGTTCGGCAACCAGAGTCAATGTAGGAGGAAGTACTACCAATGGAAAGGTCGCCAGTGCCATAGCCAAATTGTCCGACGGAGGTTGGAAACCTCGACCAGGCAAGTAAAAATCCTAAAAAAAAGAAAACTTACCTCTTATCCTAAACCTCAGCACTGATTGAAATACTTCATCCCTGCAGGCAGTACAGCGAACGATCATAAGCAGCAAGCCTCTCCCTATCAGACGTCCGCTCCCGTATATGGTTCGGCAACCAGAGTCACTATAGTAGGAAGTCAGAATCAACGTAAGTTTGTAACAAAGTCGTTGGCACGATGTTTTAATTAATACCAAACAAAAAATATGAAAGTATCAAGAAGTAAATAAATTTTACTTTACCTTCGACATTTCACTTTTAGCAAATCCACACGGCACGACTGGAAGCGCTTATCCATCATGGGAAAATCTTTCGGCAAATCGTCACGAGCCTTTCCCGAGCAATCCTCACAGTGTTTCACATCGAAGCGCGCCCGATAATCCCTGGAATCCGAACTCGGGAAAACCTCCAGGGCCGATAACCTCGGCGCCTTATCCTCCGATTCATCCACCGGGCCCGATATCCCACCAGGCGATAATTCCGTCCCATCATTCGCCTCTGAACCAGGATGTGCAGCACGAAATGCCGATGCCTCATCAGCCTGCTTATCCGAATTCTCCTCACGGCGTGCCGCCGCCTTATCAGCCTCCCCCGCCGTATCCGGGTGGTCATCCTCAAGAAATGCCGATGCCGAACGCGCCTCACATAGGTTTTGGAAACGGAGCTCACTCCAGTGGCTCGCTCCAGCCCATAGGAAGTCCTCATCATTATCCACCCGTTGGTAACTCGCCTATGCAGCCTCACGGCGGTGAATACCCTCAGTCTACGGCGATCAACAATCATTATCACACACCCGCTCCTCCAATCGGAAGTCCCCAGAATCCTGTGGGGCATCCGATGTACGTGGATCAGCCCGTCTACGGCGGAGCACCGGCCGGACAGCCCTTCGTCCCAGGACAGACGGTCATCGGCCTGCCGAATCAATACCCTCAAAGCAGCGGCCGTGGACTCGGTCAGATATTGAAGGAGGCTCTTGTCTACTCCACCGTTAACGCCGGAGTCAACAGACTCCTCAACGGAGCTGCTCATCATCACGACACCCATCAGCCGCCTCCTTCCACGACGACGAATACCGTGATTTACAATCAATACGGAAGTCCGGTTCCTAATCCCAATGGAGCTCCTGTGCAAGGAATTCCACAGCCGGGGCAGCCGGGTAGTCCACCGACATTCCCAACGGGACAACCGATGGGAAACACGAGCGTTCCTGCAGGCAGCGGAGGAGTCAATCCACCTGCGGGTAATCCTGGGACTGGAACTCCGAGTTCTGATTTTCCTACGCCTGGTGTCCAATATCTGAGACCGGAAGCCGCGGGGACCGGGAGTGCGCTGCAAGGTACGAATCTTCCGGCTACCAACATCCAGCAAACCGGAAGTCCTCAGCCAAACGCCACGACTTCGAACGGGATCAGCGATCAGATTGCTCCAGCTGCGTATCCTGCACAAGAATTTCAAAACTTTATATCCAATTATGAATTGGGAAACATGACGGAGACGTTGTTCACGGACGTTCCTGCAGGCAAAGGAGAAGTCAATCCACCTGAAGGTAATCCTGGGACTAGAACTCCGAGTTCTGGTATTCCTACTCCTGGTCTCCAATATCCGAGTCCGGAAGCCGCGGGGACCGGGGATGCGCCGCAAGGTACGAATCTTCCGGCTACCAACATCCAGCAAACCGGAAGTCCTCAGTCAAACGCCGCGACCTCGAACCGGATCAGCGATCAGATTGCTCCAGCTGCGTATCCTGCACAAGAATTTCAATACTTTATATCCAATGATGAATTGGAAAACTTGACAGAGGAGTTGTTCGCGACGGGCGAGATGGATGCGAGTAACTATATAACGTTGAATCTACAGAAGCGATCCTTAGATCCTGATGGCACCGAACCAGCCGATGGACCGTAAGTTATCGCATAACATTTGTTTCTCACGTCGAAGGATTATTCAATTCATGAGTTACAATTTTTCTTTTTTTTATGTGGCAGACTTCTCTACGTGCTTCCGGACACCTACAGCATTCCGACGATCGAAGCGCTCCGAAATCTCTTCGACAATTACGAATTCGATTCTGAGCAGAAAGAATTCGCGGGTCCCGAGAAACGGGAAGAGGAGAACGCGATGCTGGACGTTTTTCTTAAAACAGATATAATGACCACTGCGATGCAGTGGTTGGCAGACAAGGGCTACGTTGATTCCGATGAATTCGAGTGGAAGGATACCCTTCGGCGTATTTGGATGAGCAAAATGAACCGAGCCACGTCAGGTTTCGAGAGAATATTCCTCGCCGAAAGGTATCCCGGGCCGAACATTCTTGGTGCACAGAACTGGATCTATTTCGATGATCAGACGACCCGTGAGCGCATCAGCTACCTGGGCTACGTTGACAAAATTAGTATTGGCGATGTAAGAGAAATTTTTATAATTTTTTGTTTACAAAAAAAAATCTATAATGCTATTTTACGTTTGATCGTTAATCTGTCTAAGATGAATATGAATGTCAATATAATGACGATATTATGCGATTAACTGAATAAATCGTGCGTTCGCATTTCAGAAAGCCTCGCTGGTAAAGGTGAACTTCAAAATCGATGAGGCTGTGAAAACCAACACGACGATGCTTGTGGGGACACCACCGGAGCTCGAAATGGCATTGTACACAATTTGCTACTACGCGAGACCGAACGACCTGTGTTCGGTTTCCCTTGGCGGTACGCGATTCACCGTGTACACTCACACTTTCCGCGACTTCGGAAAAGACCTGATAGACCTCGGTTTCATATTTTTCTGATATACTTTTAAAGTGCTTGGAAAAATAAAAATAGATACTTCTTTTGTAAACCAAGAACTAAATAACCGTAGTTTAATCGTAAAATAAGCAAAATGTCTTAAAATGAAAAAAAAATCTAATACAGTAGAAACTCGATTATCCGAACCCGACGGGACCGGGCGTAGCTCGGATAATCGAGAGGCACATTTTTTTTACGGGAATCACAAGACGTATAT
This sequence comes from Amblyjoppa proteus, assembly GCA_963922035.1. Taxonomy (NCBI): domain Eukaryota; kingdom Metazoa; phylum Arthropoda; class Insecta; order Hymenoptera; family Ichneumonidae; genus Amblyjoppa; species Amblyjoppa proteus. Next base: position 7,313,065 of record OY998228.1, on the reverse strand, counting down.
AAATAAGACATCGATAAATAAAATCGCAGTGCATATATATTAAATAATGTTATTTATTAAATATTTTCAACAACGAAACCTTATTTCAACTATTTTTTTTTTTTATAACAAAGTTGTCCATTTTTGCTTGCCGAACCCTAGCTACGCGCTTTTGAGCAGCGAGATCTCGAAGCCGCTTTAGTAATAGTAAGCGCGACTGTTGCCGCGGCAAGCAACAATGTACTATATAATTAACGCTAACGTTCGGATAACCGAGCGTTTGGATAAAAGGAGTCACGGTTCGGATAATTGAGGGTTCGGATAATCGAGGTTCTACTGTAACATGATTATCATTTTTTTTAATCATAAAAGAAAATTATGTAAACTCCTGTGATAATAGGAAGACAATAGCTCCGTGTGAATAATAGAATCGGAAGTTTGGATAAATCGAGTCATCCATCATTAGCTTTATTTCGCAACGGAAAGAAAAACCGTAGAGCTTGGGATCGTTCTACCGGCTCAACGGGTATTTGTCCATCGCTTCTCTTGATCACAGGACTTCTCGCTATGGGTATGTTTTATATTTCAAATTAATTGTCGTAGATTAATCGCACCGGAACTCTTCATTGGAACGTAATGTTGTGCAATTCAATTTTATGATACCCGTCGTTTATTTATATTGGGTAGTGTCTTAAAAGATTTAAAAAAATCTTCTCCAATTACTATTACCTACTTTCATAAAATGTTTATTTATTTTATCTAATCATCGAGTCAATTTGTTTTATATAATCAACGAGGTATAATTCTGTCATTTATTTTTTAATTTTCCTCGACACTGGAAGGAGATCAAGCGTCAAGGGCCTTTCGACGAAATATGAAGACCGAATGCTATATAAAATCGTGGTGAAAACTAATCCGTCTCCGCTAGTCAGTAGTGTTCAACTCATTGTGTCATCGAAAAACATTCGTCACACACGCAAGACTGAGTTGGCTTACGTGCCATGTTGATGGACGAAATAATTACTTGTTATGATATTAATAAATTATTGGACAAAAGATAGTTGCCCGCAATGGGCCAAATGTGATAATCCGTTAAATTGGACACCCGAATGTATATATTCAAAACTCCGTACGAAAATAAATTAACATTACAGTTTATCATATTATTATGATTGACTTTGTTTACACGATGTACGACGATTTCTTGTTTGCGCGCCGGGTTTTCCCCTCAAACGTGAAAAAAAAAATCCGATTGCTAATGCAGACAGTGCATTTTAGGACTCGGTAAATCCTCCCTTTGTATTCCTCCAGGGTGTAGTGCTTCACACTCGTAAGAGCGTCGGTTGGCAATGAAAAAAAAGAAAGAAAAAACAAACAAAAAATTAAAAAATGTAATGAAACTCGAAAGACTATCATATATAAAAAAAGACTATAATATAACTATGCATATCACGGTTGATTAATATACATTGAATAAATATTATTTTTTTATTTATTTATTTATCGATCAATCGTCGGTTTTACCCGTGCGATTATTCGCAGTAAACATGCGTCGGTTAACATGTGAATATAATAATTGAAGTAATAGTGGACGAATGTTCGGCGTAGACTATGATTCTCCGTTTAATACATTGATAACGCGTATTACGCTCTATGCTTCGGTGAATCGGCTACAGAGTGTGATAACATTAAACACCGAGGGGTCATGCCGAAGATCTCTCGGTGTTGAAGCGATTCTATTCATTGACCAAGTATGTGAACGCGCGGTTTTCGGGAAAAAAACGTGTTAACTGCCGAGAAATGATAACGATACATCGACGGATTTGCATAAGTGTGAAATAATATCGAATGCATACAACGAGAGAAGGAATTGATATATAATTAACGAGTGGCTGGAAAGTCGCCAGTTCGAATCTCTTCGCGTTACGTGGCAGTGCTGGGATATAACGCACCACAGGATGTTTTCTTCGAGAAGAACGAAGTATTGCGCTTCACTGCTGATCGTTGTTGTAGTGCTCATTAACGCTGGTATGTGAATAATCATTTATTAATCGTTCGTTTTTAATTATTAGTTATCCCAGTAATAGTTTATCCGGTTTTTTTTTCGTTAAATCGAATCTTTAATATCGTTTCCTGATCTACGTTTATCGTGATTGCATCAACATCAAAGTCAAAGTGTCATTGATGGATTGCCGTTTCAGAGAATAATTTAGACTAAGCAATCGACGATAAAAAAATAAAACTTTTCACCAAAGTTAAGACACATTTCATCGGATTCGTTTTTGGAGCACAAAAATCGGTACCAGTTTATCTATGCAACCAGTTTCAACGTCTACGTCTCTTCCAACGATTCGCACGTTAATTCTTCCGTGTCCGGAATTTATAGTTGGACGACAAATTCTACGACAGTCGTTCGAAATCGTTTCGTGATAAGCGGATATATCTTTGCCTAGGCTGCAGTCAGGGCCATTGGGTCAACGTGTCGTCATTGTCGAGTGATCTATTGATTTGTTGATGAAACCTCTAGTTTCCTAGAATATCGATGATATCTTTCTTTCTTCTATATAGTATCGATACTTTCCTTCGGATTCAACTCGGATTTACGGAAAGATGAGTAATCTTTTTTGTTTGTTTTTAGTTTGTCTTGAGGCCGGAAGATCATCGGGCGGTTACAGATCAAGCGGTAGGTCAAGCGGTGGACGATACGGCGGTGGACGATACGGCGGTGGAGTATCGAAACCCAGACCGCCTCCAGTTTATCATCCACCGAGGCCGCATACACCCTCCGTTCCACGCACTGTACCCCACACAGTACCTCACACTCCTCATACTCCAGGTAAATTTAAATTAAACTGAAAGGCTTTGGAGGCTCTCTGGGAGACTTTAAAGGGCGACAGGTCGAAGAGTGCTAGATTACCATTAAATGCGCTCTATCGTGAGAGCAATCGAATATTCTATAAGTACCGTGCAGGGCACGAGCGATACCAAAAATGCTACTTAATGCTTAATACTCATATTTTGTTAAATTTCTCCCGTTAATAAATAAATAAACAAATAAGTAAATAAAAGATTTTTTTATCTTGATGAAAAAAAATCATAGTTTAACGTTTGGTTTTAACTTTGTTGCACAGGCCCTACTAGTGGAAGGGACGCCAGTAACATACTCATACACTCCGAGGGAGGTGGAAGACCTCGACCAGGCAAGTAAAAATCCTAAAAAAAGAAAACTTATCTCTTATCCTAAACCTCATCACTGATTGAGAAATTTCAACTCTGCAGGCAGTACAGCGAATGATCATAAGCAGCAAGCCACTCCTCATCAGCCGTCCGCCCCCGTACATGATTCGGCAACCAGAGTCACTGTAGGAGGAAGTCAGAATCAACGTAAGTTTGTAACAAAGTCGTTTGCACGATGTTTTCCTTAATCCTAAAAAAAAAAAAAAATGGAAGTATCAAGAGGTAGATAAATTTTACTTTACCTTCGAAATCTCACTTTCAGCAAATACACACGGCACGACCGGAAGCGCTTATCCATCATGGGCAAATCCTTCGGCGAATCCTTCGGCAAATCCTCACGCGCCTTTCCCGAGCAATCCTCACGGGGTTCCACATGCAAGCGTACCCTACAATCCCTCGAATCCGATCTCGGGAAAACCTTCAGGGCCAATAACCTCGGCGCCTTATCCACCGATTCATCCACCGGGCCCGATATCCCATCAACCGATAAATCCGTCCCGTCAGTCGCCTCAGAACAACGGTGCGCCGCACGGAATGCCGATGCCTCATCAGCCTCCTTATCCCAATTCTCCGCACGGAGCACCGCCGCCTTATCAGCCTCCCCCGCCGTATCCGGGTGGTCATCCTCAAGGAATGCCGATGCCGAACGCACCTCACATAGGTTTTGGAAACGGAGCTCACCCCAGTGGCTCGCACCAGCCCATAGGAAATCCTCACCATTATCCACCCGTTGGTAATTCGCCAATGCAGCCTCACGGCGGCGGATACCCTCAGCCTACGGTGATCAACAATCATTATCACAGTCCCGCTCCTCCGATCGGAAGTCCCCAGAATCCGGCGGGGCATCCGATGTACGTTCATCAGCCCGTCTATGGCGGAGTACCGGCCGGACAGCCCTTCGTCCCAGGACAGACGGTCGTCGTCCTGCCGCATCAACAGCCTCAAAGCAGCGGACCTGGACTCGGTCAGATATTCAAGGAGGCTCTTGTCTTCTCCACCGTTAACGCCGGAGTCAACAGACTCATAAACGGAGCTCCTCATCATCATCACGACAGCTATCAGCCGCCTCCTTCCGCAGGACCTGCAGGAACTTCTTCGACGTCCACGACTACGAATACCGTGATTTACAATCAATACGGAAGTCCGGTTCCTGGTCCCAATGGAGCTCCTGTGCAAGGAATTCCGCAACCGGGTCAGCCGGCTACGCCGCCGGGAAGTCCGCCGACATTCCCAACGGGACAACCGATGGGAAGCGCTAGCGTTCCTGCAGGCAGCGGAGTCAATCCACCTGCGGGTAATCCTGCGACTGGAACTCCGAGTTCTGGTATTCCTACTCCTGGTGTCCAATATCCGAGTCCCGGAGCTGCAGGGACGTCGAGTGCGCCGCAAGGTACGAATCTTCCGGCTACCAACGCCCAGCAAACCGGAAGTCCCCAGCCAAAAGCCGCGACCTCGAACGGGACCAGCGATCAGACTGCTCCAGCTGCGTATCCTGCACAAGAATTTCAATACTTTATATCCAATGATGAATTGGGAAACTTAACGGAGAAGTTGTTCGCGAAGGACGAGATGGATGCGAGCAAATACATAACGTTGAATCTACAGAAGCGATCTTTAGATCCCAATGGCACCGATGAGGCCGATGGACCGTGAGTTATCGCATAACATTTTTTTCTCACGTCGAAGGATTATTCAATTGATGAGTTACAATTTTTCTTTTTTTTATGTGGCAGACTTCTCTACGTGCGGCCGGACGCCTACAGCATCCCGACGATCCAAGCGCTCCGAAATCTCTTCGACAATTACGAGTTCGATTCTGAGAAGAAAGAATTTGCGGATTTCGAGAAACGGAAAGAGGAGAACGTGATGCTGGACGTTTTTCTTAATACAGATATAATGAGTACTGCAATGCAGTGGTTGGCAGACAAGGGCTACATCGAGCCCGATGACTTCGAGTGGAAGGATACCCTTCGACATATCTGGATGAGCAAAGTGAACGGAGCCACGTCGGGTTTCGAGAGAATATTCCTCGCCGAAAAGTATCCCGGGCCGAGCATTCTCGGTGGACAGAACTGGGTCTATTTCGATCATCAGGAGAGCCTTAAGCGCATCAACTACCTGAGCTACGCTGACAAAATTAATATCGGCGATGTAAGAGAAATTTTCATAATCTTCTTTTGTTTACAAAAAGAAAATCTGCAATGCTATTTTACGTTTGATCGTTAATCTGTCTAAGATGAATATGAATGTCAATATAATGACGATCTTATGCAATTAACTGAATAAATCGTGCATTCGCATTTCAGAAAGCCTCGCTGATAAAGGTGAACTTCAAAATCGATGACGCTGTGAAACCCAACACGACGATGCTTGTGGGGACACCACCGGAGCTCGAAATGGCATTGTACACAATTTGCTACTACGCGAGACCGAACGACCTGTGTTCGGTTTCCCTTGGTGGTACGCGATTCAGCGTGTACACTCACGCTTTCCGCTACTTCGGAAAAGACCTTATAGACCTCGGTCTCATGTTTTTCTGATTTACTTTTAAAGTGCTCGAAAAAATAAAAATAAATACTTCTTTTGTAAACTAACAACTAAATAACCATAGTTTAATCACAAAATAAGCAAAATGTACCGATAAGAAAAAAAATTCTAATAACATGATTATCATTTTTTTAAAATCATGAACGGAAATTATGTAAACCGCTGTGATAATAGGAAGACAATAGTTCCGTGTGAATAATAGAATCGGAAGTTTGGATAAATCGAGTCATCGTTAGCTTTATTGCGCAACGGAAAAAAAAAACCGCAGAGTTAACGCGACGTTTCGTCGTAGAACGAAAGCTCTCCGAAGTTCCGCACTGTTCGTCCGTCATACGGATGATACCTCGCAGTCTTGTTCAACGAATTACCAGACCTCCTTCGAGAATTTCGCAACGACGCGAAGTTCAACTTCTCCTGAAACATCAAAATTGATAAGGATTATTGGATAATCTCGGGTCAAGACATTCGCGAATCTAACCCGTCATTCGTGTTACATGCACAATATTTCCGGGATTTGAGTCGGAGTAAGGTAATTATTTATACGCTCATGAGCAATCATAGTACGCTGAAACTGCCGCACACCGTGACTGCCGAGAATGACGATTGCGCCGCTTCCGAACCCCCTTAATTGCCTTTGGTCTATTGGATCGATAGGTGGAACGCGAAAAATTCGTGAGCGTGACGAGTTAGATATAATCGGATTGTCGAATAGCACGTCGTCCGGGTACGAGCCGCGTGGGACGACCGGAACGGAATGGTCGCATGAATTATCCGATAAAATCGGAGCCAGTGAGTTATTGGGATGAGCTCTCGACTTCGCACACGTTTCTGCTCGGTGTGTCGTCAGAGTCTCGTGGCTTCGTCGAACCGAGATTCAGGTGTGCTCCACACACACGTATCGTTCCAGAGAAATCCCCCACCACGTCGTATAAGTAGGATCGGTGGAAAGAGAAAGCCTACGTGAGTCACTGGAAACCGTGGCAAGGATGAACGGTGCAAGCCACTGAGTAGCTCTTGGCTCACCAGTCAGTATTCGACCGTCAGACGCGCTACGACAATCCAACGGAGTGTGCATTAAGTTCAAACGATACAATAACATCAGTGAGACGCGATGGAGTTTCGAAAAATCCTCGCTGGTCTGCTACTAGTGACTTTGATCGTTTCCTGTAAGAAATCATCAATATTAACATTTCTTTTTTACAAAAAGAAAAAAAAAAATCTGAGAACTCAAGTGTCTCGCATTTTTATACTCCAAGGACTCTTTTTGCTATCCTTGAATCCAAATTTGGCTGAAGGCAAGACGTTAGCACCGATTTAAAAAAAAAACGACTTTCGGTATCGCAAATAGAAACGGCGAAGGTTTCTCGTACCAGTCGTCTGTAGAATATTAATTTGCTTCCTGCACGTATCAACGATGAATCGGGTTTCGAGATTCGCTTGGCCAGTATGCAAATACTGGCCAAGCGATTATACCGAAGATAAGTCAAACTGCGTCTTGCAAGTTATCCATATCCATAACGCTCGGCGAGTAGCTCGTACGAAGAATTGTTATTAGAGTAACCGAGCCGAACGGTGAGAGACGGATCGTTAAGTTAAATTGGACACCGTTTTACACGACTTAACCGAGAGCTCGTATTATTCACTTCTCGGCATCTGGCGCAATTTCAACTGCCTCGTGTACGCTGCTCCACAATGTATCGCAAATATGAATCGAGGACCCTTCTAGAAACTTGCACTATATCAAACCTCTATTCAATTATCGCGCAATCAAACGTTGTTACCGAATCTTCAACGTTTACGAAGAATACAGTGGACACGACAGCCCCAGCGAGAACTTCTCGCAACTATTAATCTCGGTTGAGAAACAAACAAAAAAAGAGTCTTCGGCGAACATACGACTTTCACCAACTTTCACGATTTATTCTAGAAAATTTATTCTAGAATGTTTCGCGGAGAGGAAACAATTAACGAACCGTGATTCGAATCGATTTTCTTATCGTCCTATGTTAATGATGGCATACAGGTATCGATGCCCGAAAGGTAGGCGGCAGCAGCAGAAGAAGCGGATCGAGCAGCGGTTCCCGTTATTCCTCGAGAACGCCAAAGCCACAGCCGCAGCAGACACAAGGTAATGGAAAAAAAAATAAATAAAAATAAATAATTCTTCAGCTAAGCTACAAATCACGATCATCAAGCACGCGGAAGTAGATCGTTGACACACCGCCGAGTAAGATACGCCTTTAAGGTCGCGTCATTCGCGAGGCACTCGCGTTGCGCAGTTATAGTTATATAGTTTTTCCTTTGATACGGATTTGAAGCGAAGACACAAGCGCAGAAAGGACAGGAGTACAGAGACTGGGCCGCCAAGTTGACCGGTGCAGGCTCCGCACAGAGGCCCAAAGTAGGTGGAAATACCGGTCAGCATAATCGTCAAGGTGAGAATTATCGAATTCGGGAAATCGGTTGTAGGTAGTAGTTTCGATAGTTAAACGGGCTGCACTCACCATCTTTCATGGATTATAACATGCGAATTCTCGAAAAAGACGTATGCAATACAAACATTATCGTCTGCGTTATTTTGATTGCCAGGTGCGTCGGGAACGTCGGGCTCAAACCCGAGCAAGATCGGTTGGAACGTACCAGAAAAATCGCCCGCCGGTGGAATAGGATCCAAGCCATCCGCGCCGGATCTAGCGACAAAAACTAGTGCGACTAACGTGCAATCAGGCTACAATCCTTCCGGTAAGAAAATAAAACGAACAAAAAATAAAACAACCCATCGAAACGCCCCATGAACAATCGACGAAGCTTCATTCGGCAAGCTGTGAATGACGGTAAATTGTCGTCAATTTCAGGTGGTTACAATCGTCAGCCCGCGAGCAATCCGAACTACAATCCGTCGTCGGGTCAGGGCTATAATCCGTCGTCGGGTCAAGGTTACAATCCCTCGTCGGGTCAAGGCTACCATCCCTCTTCGGGTCAAGGCTACAATCCCCCGGTGGGTCAGGGTTACAATCCATCCGTAGGTGGACATCACCCGTACGGTGCCCCACCGGCTTACAGTCCGTCTCACGTGTCCCACGGAGCTCCGCCGCCGTACAGCGCTCATGGTTCTCCGGCTTACAACACGCACGCAGCTCCACCGCCTTACAGCCAGCCGTACAATCCTTACAATCCATCTTACGGACACTCTTACAGCTCCAATCCTGGGGTGGGTTACAATCCGCCGGTTGGTCACGTACCGCAGACGATTCTCGTTCAACAGGCAGGCGGAGGCTCCAGCAGGCCTGGAATCGGACAACTGGCCAAGGAAGCCTTCGTGTTCGCCGGCGTGAGCGCCGGAGTCAATGCCGCTGTTAACAGAATTATTCCAGGAGGAATTTACGGAAACAGCCACAGTCATAGCGGCGGCAGCGGCGCAGTTCCAGCGGTCGCTGGACCAGTCAGTCACACTCAGATAACTTACAACAATTACTACAACAATGGAACTGCCGTCGATCCCAATAATCCGGCTGCCGCTCCGGCGGTACCCGGAGCTGCGCCACCCGCTGCTGCCGGAGCTCCAGCTCCTCCGGCTGCTCCGGGAACACCGGCGAATCCCAGCGAAACTGCGGCCAGCGCTTCGAATGCCAATGCCTCTCCAGCTGCGGCCCCACCCGCGGCAAACGGAAGTCCTGCGGATCCTGCCGACGCTGTGGCTCAGAACAATCCCAGTCCCCTTGGATTTATCGTCACGAACGCGGACTTGAAAAAATTGTCTGAAGACCTGTCGAGCAAGGAGACGAATAATGCATTCAAACACATCACCATGAAGCTTCAGGGACAGAAGATGGACGACACTGTGACCGATGACGCTCCCGAGCCGTAAGATTTATTGTTATTTTACGTGAGATTAATTCACAAATTGCACAGAATTGTTGTCACAGACAGCATTCGAAATGCATTTCGGGGAAAAATTAACAAATTTCACTAACGTCACTTCCGGTTTGAAACTCTCACTTTTAAATCATAAGTGACATCATTTCCGGATTAAAAATCTTAGTTTTTGACCGGAAATAACGTTCCCGTATGATTTCACTCCCGGTAAAAAACTGAGAATTTCAAGACGCAAGTTACGTTTTTCAAATGATGCAACATCCTATCGAAAAATGAGATGTTCACACCGGAAGTGACGTTAGACAGAAATTTACAAATTGTTCTGTGGAATGTAGGCCGAATGCAGCCAATGCTCGAAATGTGCGAATTAAGGAACACATGGTTATATATATATATTTTTCTAGACTTCTCGTTGTGAAAGACGAAGCTTATGAGCTTCCGACGATCAAAGCGGTATTGTCGCTGCACGACAACTACGAGCTGGACGTAAAGACCAAGGAGATTGTTACGCCGGAAGAGCGCGAGGAGGAGGACGCGCTGTTAAAGGAATTTTTGAAGACCGATGTCCTCTCGACCGCGATGAAGTTCCTGGCTGACAAAGGATACATACCGAACGACGAATACGAGTACAAAGACGCCTTGAGACGCATATGGTTCTCGCAGTTCAAGAGGATCGACGGTGACGCCTCGAGTTCCGGATTCGAGACAGTTTTCCTCGCTGAACAAATCGAGAAGGAAATCATCGGGCTTCACAACTGGATCTACTATGCGAAACAGGAGGCTGCGAAAAAATTGAATTACCTTGGATACATTAAACATGAACCCCTCGGAGACGTGAGTACACCAAAAATCAATCTTTTGAACGATTGCCTTTATATTTCATGACGATAATGAAACGTTAAAAATTTTCAGAAAGGAGAGATCGTGAAGTTGCGTTCGACTCTAAACGATGTCGTACAACCGGTCACTACGATATTCGTCGGAACATCACCGGAATTGGAGTTGGCACTGTACACAGTGTGCTTCTTCACCCGACCGAACAATCCGTGCCCCGTAACTGTCGGCGGTAAGGAGTTTGTGATAATAGCAAACAGAGTCAACTACTTCGGCAAGGACATCCTAGTATCGGCGTATCCGGAGATATAGACAATAATCGCAATGATAATATCAATAGATTCGCGCGACTCTGTAAACGTCCGCGACCGAAGAATCAATGGATTGTAATTAATTTAATTAATTTTTGTTTCTTTTCCGTTTTCATTATTACTATGTTATTTCTCGTTTTCAGTCTACCGATATCGCACGACACTCAATCAATACTCGTATACAAATTAAAAAAACGTGTCAGTCCAATTGGTACTCTCATGGTTTATGTGTAAAGATCGCGTGTATGTGTATTATGTGTTCAAGTCGCGTCTTCACGGGAGCCCACATAATGAAAACTGACGAGAGCTCATAGTTTCTCTCGTCAAAATGGTTCCTGTGAACTCGTATCTTGATGAGAACCCATCGTACGAGAACTACCAGAGCTCAGCTTTTCGATGCTTGGATGGGCCTCCGTCAACTCATACCGTCACGGGGACCCTTCTTGCCAGACCTCATGGGAGCTGTCCTGTTTTGGCAGAACTTATGATCTGCGATACACAACACGATCCACATCTCAGAGAAATTTGCGCGTGTCCCTTAGCTGAATTCGCTCTTTCGTCCTCTCTGTTCTGCGATTACTCTAACCCACATACCACGGATATATTTTTTAAAGGTTTCAATAATGTTTTTTTTTAATATTGGGAATATTTTATCAATGTTAAAAAATATTTGCGAAACGTTTTTAAAACATTTTCAAAATAATTTTTTGTCCGCTCATAAATTTTACGTTGAAAGGTTTCAACAAAAATGTTTGACTGAAGTGTTCTATTAAACATTTCAGCGAATTGTAAAAGATTGGGTCATCAATCCAAATTGCATACAGCTACCCGCATAAACACGGAACATTCGTAGAAATATTTCTGTGAAACACGAAATAAAAAATATTTCAATATTTTTTATTACTATGTTTCAGAAATATTTCAGATGTGTTGAAAGATTGATTAAGTATGTTTTTGATCTTTTGATTTTTAATCGGTTTCAACTTATCTGAGATTCTCACTGTATGAAATTGTTTAGGAGGAGATGATTATTATATCATGGCAATCATTTGTATACCGGCGTTTATGCGTTCCCCGCCGTTCGTTGCCAAATTCGGTCGCCGAGTTTCTGCATTTATTATAGCATGGAATTTGTCGGAGAAGGGACGTGAGCTCAAATGTTTGCACATAAAAAAAGACTGTAATTGAATTTGTTAATTGCCTCCTCGTTGTTCAAGATTACTTAGAAAGCATTCGGCGATAAAGTGTTTACGGTCGTAAAACTAAGAGAGAATGACGAAAAAGCAACGTGCAAATTACCATTCCCAGGGTATTTTATCAAATTTTCGAGCGTACGGCTTTACCGTAATTTTTTAACAAAAACGAAGCATTCTCCATGAGGAAGCAAGAAGATTTATCATCATATCGGGTGCAAGACTTACCTGAACCGCGAGTCTTCGACGATTGCGCTTCAATGATGAAAGCTCCAGCAGTGGAATCATCGATGGTCGACCGTGAGCGCAACGATTCGGGGCCTCCGTTTCTTTCCAGCAAGAGACGAGTCTCTTGCATTGCTTCACAGTGAGAGGATCGCCGAATTTAATTGCACCTTAAAATAAATCCCGAATTTATGTTATCTTACGATCGTTTAAAAACTATATTTTAGATTTTTCTTAATTTTATTTACCGTGACACGCCTCACTGGCTAAAGCATCGTGAATTGTCGATGGCAGAAACTTCGCGACCCCATTGTTGTTCAGACCGTCCAGGACCTCTTGCAGTAATTTTCTTACGGCACCCTCCATCTCCGCATGGTCAGCGTGGTACGATTTTTTCGAAAAACAACGCGGCACGGTGGATATCAGCAAGGTATCGTCATTGCGGAAAGTAACGTTCAAACCGTATCGAACTAGCAGACGCAGATTCGCGGAGATCAAATTACAGTCGCTTGGAGGAAGATCCGATATTATTATCGGACGGTGCAGAGGAACGAAGGTGAATTGATGATTCTTCTGATCTCTCCTGTAAGCTGTGAATTTTTGTTTTTCTGTATCACTTCTGAGAAAGGTTATTTCGATAAATAAATTACAATTACAATAAAACGAATGGTCGGGATTGGAGTGAATAATAAAGGAACGAAGAGTTACCTGTGAGGAGTTTTTCGTAACGAAGTCGTTCGTCCATCGCGTGTTGATCTATCACGACCACTAGCTTCTGGTCGTCTTGTTTTGTCAATGCAACAATGAACTCGCGATTCACTTGATTCAACACCTAAAATTTGTTATAATTATGAGTGCACGGGTGCAGTAAAAAATAACTTCATATTTGTAACGCCTGTTTACCTTCATCGACTGCAATGACTCCAGCTTCAGGCTGACTTCGAAGGAACGTCGAATGCACGGTCGAACTTCGAGATCCTGCCGACGATGTTTGAAATTCAGATTGAATCTGTGTGCCATGACTCCGATTCCCTCGGATGAAGTTCCGCCGATGATCCTCGTGTCCCCGTATGGGAGAAGCGCATGTAAGTGCAACGGCAGGAATCTGAAGCGTTCGTAAATCTTCTGGCGAGCGGCTCCAGAATGTTGCACCTCGTTGCAATTCGCTGTATCTGGCTCGTAAATCCAGTCCGACCACTGCGAGCAGTCGTTCAAAGTGTACATTTCCTCGACGCTGTTCGACAATTTTTCGACGCATTTCTGGCTTATCCACAAGACACCGTGGTTGTCGTACTGATACTCCTTCAAAGTCGAGTCACAACTAACTTCTTGTGATGCACGTCGTGGATCGACAGTGTCTTGTAGCTTTTCGATCAATTTGTCGTTCGTCCGAGACGCATCGAGATTATTGCGATCGTACAAATTTGCAGTCGAATTCTTGTTCGGACTTCTCTTTTGCGATGCCGGCTCGCCCGTACCACTTTGAGATCTTTCAAAACTCTGACGCATCCACGACGCTGCTGAATTATTGGGCTCGAATTCTTTCACAGGCGGAATCTCATCTAGACTTCCTCCTTGTGATATTGGCCTGCCACTATCGCAACGCGATTTTTCAATGCACTCTTCATTGCATTTCAGGTTCATCTGCAACGCATCGGAAACATCGTAACTGCGGTCCTTCATGGGCTGCACTACATCTCGACTCCTGCTTCGCGATACTCGTCGATCGTCTTCTCGATTACTTTTCACAAGTTCTTTGCAACGACCAGTGCGCTTCTTCATTTCAGCTTTCTTTCTCGATTGGTTCTTCGTAAAAATCGTTCCGTTTTCGAAGCTGTGTCTGTCTAGGTTCGCAACGAGCGTTCTCATCCTTTTCGATCCCAAGTGTTGGCCAATCGAGCGACGGATCGGCGATGGCACTAATGGCTGGTCAAGCACCCTGGATCGTGTCGACTCTTTCGAGTGAGTTGCTCTAAGGGCGATTCTCTTGATAGAATGTACAATTCTATCGATCCGATGAAACTCTACAGTGTATCGACCATTCTTCGCAGACAAATTATACTCGGAATCTGAGGAGTCAATGTACAGCAGGAAAAATATCTTACCCGAGCTTATACTTTCTTTTTCGATACGTGAACAAGAGATATTTGTCACAGTTCTAATCACAACCCTCTCGAGTTCAGAGCAATGAACGGGTCTCAGATTGAGCAGTACTTGCTGAATTTTTGTCGATTTGGTACAATCCAATCCCCAGAAACCTTTGATCTTTACTTTGTCTGAAACGCGAATTTTTACGCTACGCATCTGTCCCACATTCACGGAGCGTTCGCATATAACTCTCAACAAGTGTCGGCTCTTCTGATGCTTGCCGATTCGCAGAAGAATACTTCCTCTCGAGTCATCCCTAACCGAGAATGATACCTACGACATAAAGAAAACAAAAACAATTTATTGCACAACCCATCTCCAAGTACGGCCCACCCGATACGAGCTCAGTCGGTAACGAAAACTGTAATCTACTTCAACGATGCTGAACTCTTCTGGAATGAAAATAGATTACAGTTTTTGTTACCGACTGAATCTGTCTAACATTGCCTTAAAAAGAAGAGACAATTTTTTTCTCTGTGGTCTGCGGTCTCAAAACGGTATTGAGTACAGTTTCTGTTACCAACTGAGCGTAGGGCAGATGGGGGGTTACATCACATCCCTTTAATCACAAGTACAATTCATCTCTAAGTATTCTGAAGACCTGGAGATAGATTGTGCTTATGATTAAAGCCATATGAGTCAGACTCAGTCGGTGACAAAAACTCGTCGGTAATCTATTTTCTTTCCAGAAGAGTTTAGCACTGTTGAAGTAGATTACAATTTTTATTATCCACTGAGCTTGGATCCAGTGGGACAAGGATTTGCATCATCCTAAACGCGATTAAACAATTACCTCTTTATTAACTAAGGCAAGGTAAGCAATCGTGTAGCGAATGGCAAATGAATCAATCTTGTCGCACCAGTTGCAAGAATCTCTGGAAAAGTAGACTGTTACAGTTGTGCCTCCGGCAGGACGATTCTCTGTTTGGCTCATCCAAGGAGTTCGATTGTGACTGAAAATCTGTTTATCAATTAACAATGTTTTCACAGCCAGTGACATAACTACAAGCTTGAGAAAAAATTGTCTTTACCTTTCCGTACGTCTCTATGTAAGCCTGACTTTTGGACGTAATCATCAGAACCGATGAAATTACTCTGATGTTGACCAAACTTCTTCCTCGCGTTATTCTGCCATTCTCATTCAATGCGGAGACCTCTTTACCTATCGCGGGATATTCTCCTGTGGATCTTAAGACATATTTATCGATGCCCAAGCCGTTATCGACAACTTGAATCTTACGATTGAGTACATCGATTCGTACCGCTACAGCGGTTGCTTTAGCTTCCAAAGAATTGAGCACCTAACGACAGTTGATCAATTTCAATGATTTTATTTCATTAATTTATGTAGCAGAGTTACACTCGCCGGATGTAAAACAATGTTCGAACGCAATGCAGGGAATTCTTACCAGTTCTAATACACACTTCTCGAGACTCGCTGTCTCCCAGTAATCTTCCATTTTATATCGAATAATTTTTTTAAATAATCTCTCACACGTACTAAAGGTATATTCGTTTTTTATCTGACGACCTTAGGTAAACTCGACGGCAGCGATGCGCGTCTCGTGCCGCTGTACCGCGAGATTAAAAAAACCATCGGAGACGACAAAGGGCTGAAGGTCGTCGCGACCTTGCAAAGACAACAAAGCGCAGCGCCCGCTGCGCTTTTCTCAACTTCGCAAATCCGTTCGTCAAAACAGTCAGAACGAAACATTTGAAGTCTCGAAAGAAAAACTTTTCGAGATCTTTGCTCCCAGTAGTTTTCCTACCGTTGGTTCTAGTTCGAATGGATTAATAAAAAAACGACGAGTAAGATTGATACGTCAAGAATCGACGAGGATCGATGAGCGACGGAAAATATAACCGGTTTGTAGAATTGGCTGATCACCTCGAGAAAATATATTCCATCAAAGTTTATTCGTACAAGTGTTCTGTATTCTTCTCCGAAAGAGTTTCAATAATACATTTTCCACCTCGATAAATAGATCCGAAGTCCGTCGCGTCCCCGCAAAGACAAATTTCACACGATGCTCAACAGATTCTTGAACAGCACGGTCAATCTACTCGTAATGGCGGTTTCAATGTCCTTCGGCCGGACTCGATTCCGGTGCCCCTGCGAAGGTCTCGGTAGTTGCTGCACACCACACGGAAACGGTGGTGAATAAAAATACACATGGAGCAACGCCTGCAAAGAGTAAGCCACGCTTTATATACATTTTTTTCCACCCGTAAATCTCCTCTTCCGGTTGATTGCACTTAAGGTTTCTTCGTACCTCCCTTGCAGCTAATCTCTTCATGGAATTATAAACGAGAATATTCTTGATTAGATCTAGAGCATCGGGAGTCGTGTCAGGTATTATGTGCTCCCACGGGACACCCTTGTGATATGGAAACGTTATTTTGTTGTAGTCGGGCAGCGAGCTGAGTTCGGGCCAGGTTTCCGCCGTCGGAGTTCCCAGGTGTCTCAGCACGATAGCCAGTTGTTCGATGTCCGTCTCTCCCTGAGACAACCCATTTTGCAATTACGAAGCCGAACACTTTATCGCAACTTCCATATCAGGAGCTAAGCGGATAACTCACAGGAAACAGCGGGGAGTTGTTGAGCATTTCGCCGAATATGCAACCCACCGACCACATGTCTATGGCCTCGCTGTAAAATCTTGCGCCGTACAGCAGTTCCGGAGCTCTGTACCACCTGGTGGCGACCTGATGGGAATAAGGCTTTGTCGAGTCCTCCCACATCAGCCTCGCCAGACCAAAGTCTGCAATTTTTAATAGTCCTTCGGTGTTAATCAACAAATTCGCTGGTTTCAAATCCTAAAAGTATTGGAAGTAATTGAGCAATAATTTTGGAAATTGTGAGAGTTTTTAGCAGCATATTAGAGCAGTTTCACGATTACCCTGTGCATGATGTGCTTATCGTGCATGTAAGCCACTCCTTCTAGCAACATTTTCATGTAGCATTTCGTCTGCGCGACGGTCAGAGGATTATCGTTGTCCTTAAGGGTTTCCCACAAACCCGACGGCATGTACTCAAAGACCATAACGAAATCGAGACCCGACGGAAACGCGTCGAGCAGTTCTATTATCTGGAAGGACGCACATAAAAATTTGTTAAGGAAAATTTTATAACGACCGCCTGCTCGCGACTGAAGCTTACATAAGGATGCTTCAGCTCTTGCAAAGTTTTAACTTCTCTTATGACGGACGTCGGTATTCCGTCCTCGACTCTCTTGAGCAATACTTTCTTCAGGGCGACCTCTTGGCCGTTTTCGTTGTCGGTCGCTTTGAGAACAACACCGTGAGCCCCCTCGCCGATGCGTCCGGTAACGGTGTATCTATCCATCTTGGAACATCTGCTTAAACTTCACGGCTACCTTTCTCGGGAAGAATATTGATAAAAAATATACTGGGGTCAGTGGCAAACGCGAGCACAGGCCGCGTCGTGAAAGGGGCACAGGTGCTGACTGAACACCTGCTCTCACCTTCCTCCCCTAATCGATACCATAACCGTTTCCTACACAGCATTACAGCCTCCTCTTTCGCCCTCTTGCCATTGAAAACTAAACACCCAAACATCTGAATGTAGTAACTGAAGTAAACTGCTTTTTTTATTTATTTAGAAATCGACAAAATAATTCGGACGGCTGGAAGAATTCTCGTGGAGTTTTGCTGCACAACATCGTCAGGATGAAGAACCGGCTATTCCGATGCATCGCCAGGGAAGAAAATTATCCGCTGACCGTTCACTCGTACATTAATTCGAGGAAGAACAAGATCTACAAGAATTTGATACTCTTGAGCCTCTCGCAATCGTGCATGTACGTTATGTACAAATTAATTATGATGATACGAGAATACGAGCATGATTTTCTCGGTATATGGGGCTACGCGATGTTCAACGTTGCAAAGATATTTGGTTTTCTTCTGCTCCCGACTTTTGTCCTGTCTCGTCTGCGACGTAAGTTGTTCAAAGCTCTGTTCCTTCAGCTGCGATATTTGGATAATTAAATCGATCGCATTCATCGCAGTGCAAAACAGTCTACGTTACGGGATGCTTCTCTCTTCACTGCTGATTTTCATTCTCTACATTAAATCGATCGAAGCTGTAATTCCTATTGCGATGCTCGTGGGACTGATCGCTTCGACCACCTGGGTCTCCCAACAACTATACGTTTACCGATTAGCGAAGATAACGAGCAAGATTTCCGGCGACGATTTGGAAATGATTCTACTCCGTTTCTCCGGAATATTTTTCAGTATCTATAGATCTTACGAGATTGCCTGCTATCTTCCTATCTCCTTTGGTTAGTTTCGACAAGAAGCAAACACAATATTTTATATCACTTGGTGGAAAAATGGCGGTTTTGCGCATGCTTCGCGTGCGTAAAATCCCCATTTTCACACCTTGGAAAGTAAAATTTTGTACGATACTCGTGCGAAAAACGTTTTCTTTAACTCGTATGATTGCAACACTCGCCTTCGGCTCGGACTATATAACCACACTCGTCAGAAACCGTTTTTTCGCACTAGTATCGTAATGTACCATTAATCTATCTCTACGACATTAAAAACGAAATATATTTTATTTTAGTTCCGTCGTCACACAAGCCCTCGAACGACAGTAAGGACCACTGCGGAACGAGGTTTCACTTTGGTAAATCGCGAATGATTCGGATTAACATTTTTCTTGTTGAACTAATTTTTTTTTTTTTCATCGATTTTAGCCGATTATGATTCTCTTTCGGAATTTACACTTCCTCCGAGAAACGAGCGGTCTTTCGTGGCGAGTGTAATCGTGATGGTATTGGCATTTTGTACTCTCTTATTGTCAATAGCGTTAATCGATCCTCCACAGAAGTAAGAGGCCCTCTTCGATACCCGCGTCACAGTTCCACGAGCTCGTAAAGAACAATTTTTTTATTTTTTACAGATTGACCGCCACCCATCTGGGCCGCGAGGAATATCCCTTCGGTTTTGCAACGACGATTCGTCTCTTCAAGCGTCGAAAATTACAATTAATGATTCCCATGAGCCTGTTCGCGGGTTACGAGAAGATAATTAAATCTTACGATTACACAACCGTGAGAACAGGGACTGCGAGCGCCGATGTGAAAAAGAATTGTTATAACGCTATAATTTATCATCTATTTTTATCGCGCAGGCTTACGTAGGATGCACCGAGTCTTTTCCGCGTGCAATTTACGTTGATTTTCTCGGTTGTCTCGCGGCGAGTCAACTGTCCTTGTCCCTTGCCCCACTGGTCGAGCTAACGAGTCTGCAGATTGTGTTCTCCATCGCAGCATCAACGCATCTCATTTTGATACTAGTTCTGTTGCTAAAAAATCACATCGGCCTGATCGGCTATTACGTCATGTCCGCCATGTGGGGACTCGCGTCATCGACGTGGGATTGTCTATTGTATGGTAATTGAGTATAACAAATTAAAAAAAAAAGCTCATCACGCTTCGCTGAATTTTTTTAATGATCTAATACGAAGAATTCGCCGAGGTAGTACTGTACGGAATGCTGTCACCCGGCGAGGAACTGGAGGCTTATTGTCACCTCGGATTTTGGTATTCTCTGGGAGCTTGCGTCAATCTTTTCTTCACTCGATTAGTTTCCGTGTCATTCAAATTGTGGACAGCATTGGCGATCCTGGCGGTAGCAGCCACGAGCGTCTCTATGCTTCCCTACATAATAAACTACGTTCCGAAAAAGGTGCGTTTTTTTAAATGCATCGATCGATTGATTCTTACTCACCGATCAATTTTTTTTTTTTCCAACAGGTAGGACCCGCAAACGCTGCTGCTACTACCGGCAGACGACGAACTTCCGGTTTCGCTAGGCAAGGGGTCAACGACACAAGTCGGAAAGTCGGTGTGTACTTCGGAAAAACTACAGAGCCTCGCAAGTACTATCCTGCTGAAGTGAAGTCCATTTCGACGTCGAAAATTCATCACGTTGCTATACCGAAGACGAGACCCAGATTCGAGTAAGTTTCATTGCTTGAATTACCTACACTAAAAAAACCATATTGATAAAAGAAACCCCGAAAATATAGAAGGCTATTCGATTATTTAGTAGAATTTATAGTGAGCTGTAACGATTGTTATTCCCTTCTGTCCGCAGTCGCCACGATCGTTCGAGCGAAGACATCGAAACTTCGATCTGAGTCGACCAATAGGGGTGAAATTCAAGGTTTTCGGGTATGACGATCTGAACTTTCGGATCACAATATAAATCTGCCGATATGTATCACCCATTATTCATTGTCCTCGTACTTTGAGTTTGAGCAGTTCGAAGAGGACGCAGAACTTCGCGCGCAAAGTTACGCGGACCAATCGGGCTTCGTAACGAGATACGCGCCCTCTTGCGGCGATCCTCGAGGCGTTTCGTCGGGCCATGGTCGAACCTCCCTGCTGCTCTCGCTGTCAATCTTGTTTTCAATCGTTGATTTGCGGGCCTCTCGCGAACAAACGCGAAAGAATTAAATTCCAATGACACTATAGCAGCAGTTCAGAGTGTGAAATCGTTCGTAATATCGTGAGTTCCATGAGATATCACATGCTGGTCGAACGCACCGTCGAACGAAAATGACGAGTAAGAAGGGCCATACGTTGAGAATCGAGACGGAAATTGATAAGAACAGGAGTGAAGGGAATTGGAAAAAGGTTATAGAATTGGCTGATCATCTCAAGGAAATTTATCCTAGCAACGGTAATTACGAATGAAAAAAAAAAAATCTTCCAACGTAATGAAACAAAAAAATTGTCCTTCACTTTTTGCTGCGCTTGGTGCAAAAAGTGTTAATTTTTCTTCCTTCTCTGGGTTCTCTCCAGAATGCCTGGCAAATTTTCTCAGTGGCGAAGGTCGCTTGGAGAGCTTTCTGGAGCAGACTCCGCCTGTCGAGGCCAATGTTGGCAAGGCAAAGTCCGGTCTCGTGGAGACGAAACGTTACCTGGTTCTTGCAGCCAACGAAAATGACAAACAGGTGGTTTATTCACGCCACAGTCGATTATGGCAATGTCTCGAAATTATTTGGAAAAAAAAAGAAAAAATAGAATTAATCGATTAATTAATTTGCAGGCGATAGTTGTCTTGGACGCTCACCTTCTTCTCGGAAAACTGCACTACGCGATGGGCATGTACGAGGAGGCACTGCAGCACTATCAGCAGGCAGAGCTGCAGTCACTCACGGAGAAACAATTACCTAGTCGGAGCTTACGTATAATAGCAGAGTCATTCGCGATCAAAGGTCAATATTATGTAGCCCAGCACAATCTGACAGAGCTCCGCCTTGATCTCCCACGCCCACTTCAAGCTAGACCATTCGCGTTCTCTTCATTCCAGCTCTGTGTATGGAGAAGCAACTTCCAAATTTAAAGTCCAAGTACAAACTAGCCGAGTGGCACGAGCAGGTGATAAAGTGCTTCGAGATCGCCGGCGATTTGACGCTCGTTTATCTTCAAGAGCAAGACAAACTGGCAATGCAGCCACAAAACGGTACCTCTACCATCAATAGCAGTAGCATAGGTAGTTGTTGAAATTAATTTAAAAAAAAAATCGTGTTAAGAACGTTCCTCATATTTTTTGTAACGCATTTTTTTTGTTAATTTTTCTCTCGCAGGTTCTTACTCTCCGCAGCCTTCCCCCGGTACGACGAAGCACGTAGGCCCGATATTAGAAACTGCGTTGCAGAGAGCACCGTTGTTGCACATTCAGAGTGGCAATACGCAGGCCGCGATAAATCGTTATAGAGGAATGCTCTCGGCGGTCGAATCGACGGCTACGCAGTCTCTCCGGTTAACGCTCACTCGACAGCTGGCCGAGGTTCTGTTGCGCGGAGTGAGCGGATCTGTTTATCAAGCGCCCGAAGCACCGTCCTCCTCGTTGGGTAGACGATACAACGTTTCCGGTGTATAAAATAACGACGACGATTTCGTTAGTTTCCATGTTTGAAAAAAATACCCTACACAGGAATCGGTACATCCAATCGAAGGATGAACCATTACACCTCGAACATCGGAGCCGCGGAGTCGCCGTGGAAGCCGAAGAAATACGTAGGACCGAATCTATTTGTACCCCGCAACGAGAACGAAGAGATGATACTCCTGTTGCTGATAAGCGAGGCCATGGCCGTTAGGGATGCAGTTCTCAGTCAATCGCCCGAGTTCAAGGAAGCGAGGCTGCACGCTTTCGAGAATGCCACTGCCGTCTACGATCTCCTCACCGTAGTCGTCGTACGGTGGAGTCAAGTCGAACTTCTGTTCGAGGTAATAATCCGTCAGTAATCCTCGAGGGATTGAGAATTTTATTCATTTTTTTTTTTTTTACTTCTAAAACTTTATATTATTTTTAGTCATTCGAACGAGCGATGAAGTTTTCTCATCAGGAAGTTCACGTCTGGACTCAATACGCATTGTGCTTGATAAATCTCGCCCGCTACACCCACGCATACGCTGTGCTCAAAGTGGTCGCGAGATTGTCGCCGCAGAAAGTGATGCCTTGCCTGCTGGCTGCGAGGCTCTGCTACGAGCACCTCAACATGATAAAGGAGGGCGTCGAGTGGAGTCAAAAGGCTCTGCAGCGGGAAACCGCGAGTCCTCAGGGCTTGCAGTCCCGCTGTCATCTTTACATCGGGATCGGCAACAGCATACTATCGGCCAGCACGATACTCAAGCAGGATAAAGTGCATCACACCACGACGGCCCTGGATTGTTTTCACAGGTAAGCTGCACGGGGAAAAAAAAGTTTTTCGTGCATCGGACTTCCGGGAAAATTTGGTAACTTCCGCACGGCGATTAAATTGCATTTACCACGAATCTCACTAGTCAACGATGTTCGATGCACGACATGTATATTCTGTCTAAATAGTCGAAGCGATCTGCCGCAACGCTAGATTGATCGAAACGGGCCTCTTCGTTAGCGGGCATTTTTTTTCTCCTCGTCACTTATGTAATTAACGTTTGTAATCCAGTTCGAAGGTCTCGGGAAGTGTTCGTATCAAACACGGCTGCAAAGCGATATGCGCTTAACAGCGTGTTTCGGACATTCTGTATTTTTGTTTTTCCTTTTTAAAAATACTTTGATAAAGAAAAAAAAAATTCGTTATTTTTAGGGCACAACAATGCGACCCAAACGATCATCTGGCCGAGTACTATCTGGCGCACGAGTACGCCGTCAACAGGCAGATTAACGACGCCATGGTGCACGTCAAGGTTGCCTTGAACTTGCGTGCCGAGCACATACCGTCCTTGCACTTATTGGCGTTGCTGCTGTCGGCCCACAAGCAATACACCGACGCTCTCCACCTGATAAACAGCGTTCTCGAGGAATACCCAGACAATCTGAACTTTCTCTACGTAAAGGCTAATCTCGAGCTGCACAGTCTCGGCGGCGAGGAGGCACTTTTCACGATAAAAAGCATGCTTCATCTCTGGCGAAGTTTGTACGAGGATCAGACAAACGTCGACTGCAACGATCAGCAGAGCGAGAAACGCAGCGAAACTCGGAGCGTATTTCAGCTCTACCCATCGGAAATGTCCGACAAAGATTCAAGTTAGTACAAACTTTGTCGATCGATCGTTTAGCAGCAGGGGAGGTGGGAGGGAGAGAGAGTTTTCGCACGAATTACGAATACCGTCACGCGATCGAATATTTATGTCGCCAGGTTCTCTGCACGCACAATCGCTCGCCGCCTCGAGGATCGAACAGGCTCTTTCTGAAGTTGCATCGTCCCTGAGCTCATTCACACCGAAACCCGGACCGCAGCGAGCTTGGCTCTTGCAGCTGCAAATCTGGCTTTTACTTACCGAAGTATTCCTGGCTCTCGATCGTCCCGAAGGAGCCACGCTGTCTCTTCAGGAAGCCACGAGCATTTTTCCTATGAGTCACCATATTATGTACGCTGTGAGTATCGATAAAAAAAAAAAATAACAAACTCGTTACACCTCGCCGGACGAGACGGATAATATTAATTTACTCTTTTCGCAGCGCGGTTTGCTGCACGAGTACAAGCTCGAGTATGCCGAAGCCAAACAGTGCTACCAGAACGCCGTTTCGATTAATCCATCTCACATCAAGAGTCTTCAACACTTGGTAAATAAATCGAACCGTTTTTTTTTTTTTTTTAATTATTGTACCCAGATATGCGGGAGTCACGAAACGGTTGCAGTTGGCGTAATATTTGCGACATGCGCTGCACATGTCGCAAATATTTCTCCAACTGCGTCCGTCGCGTCCCGCTCGTTTATCTGGGTAAATTTTCATTACAAAGAAAAAACCGCCTTTTCATATCCAGATCTGTTATTTTTTCTTTCTCACAGGGCTTGATCTACCACTACCTGGGAAGTCAGAGGCTAGCGGAGAAAACGTTGCGAGACGCAGCGAAAATCGACCCGAATTCTCATCAGACTTGGTACAATCTCGGCAAGGTTCTCGAGTCCCTCGGTGAAATGGAAACTGCCAACGATTGCATGGCGACCGCACTCGAGGTCGAGACTACCAATCCTATTCTACCTATTATGTCCATTCCAATAACTTTCGAGTGAATCGGTGATAGCCATTGCGACGATTGGCAACGGGGCAAAGTTTTCGGGTTCCATTCGTTCGTATCGATGGAAGCGAGACGAAGGAGAAAAAAAAAGCCTAGAAAGGAATTTCGAGTTCGCGAGACGATGAACACTGGTTAGTAGTGCCTATACACTGTACCTATTCGCATACCCTATCTTCTCTATCTCTTCTCTTTTTTTTCTTCCTTTCGCCCGATCCGCTTCCATGCCGGCGTAGAAGCGGATATTTCTTTTTCGTCCGGGGCATACAAGCACCGTGTCTTCTCCCGCCTTCCCCTCCGCACATACATAACACGCACTCCGACAGAGAGACAGACAGGCGTCGTTCCATGCGTGCTGGAAGCCCTCGAGCCTCGTTCGTGCGTTATTATGCCGCATGACAGAGATCGTCGTTTAATTTACTATCGTGCCAGTAGTACCTGCTTAATCAATTGCAGTATTCCCGATGTATAAATAATATTTAAAGAAAGAAAGAAAGAAAGAAAGAAAAAAAGAAGCAAACTCGACATGTTGATAATGTTTGAACTGTACAAATCGTTTAACTAATAATATACATTATATATATATTATATATATGGTGTAAAGAGTTTAATAAAGAGTTATGGATTTCGGGGTCCAAATGAAAAATTTGGGCTGTCCACGTGATTGAGCGGTGGGAAACGAAACGAAGAAAAAAAAAATAAAATTAATGTCTGACTGATTTATTGCCCGATTTACACAGGTTGCACGATATTTCATCGACGTACTTGCGAGAGCGAAGCGTACTTGCGGACCATCGAGCGAAGAGGAAAGAGAGAAAAAAAAGAATAATGACGAATTCGTAGTCGCAAATCAATTTCGATGAAGCTCTGAATAACGCGTCGTCCCCCTCCTGAGTTTTCCTTGAGGCTCAGGGTTGTGTCTGTCATAAAATAGAGTGTAAACGGTAAAAGCAGCAGCACAGTGGCACAGAGCGGTAAGTAAATCACGCGCGTTATAGAGCTTCATTGTTGGTTCGCGCGGATTTCCTGTCATTTTCAGGCTGTTCTCACGGCCTTGGCGGCACGAATATCCATCGTTTACCGAGACAGACCGTGAGGTGTTAAAGAATTTCTTTTGACAAGAAGAATAACGTCCTTCCAGGAGAGAACACTTGTTTCCTTCCGACACGTGTAAGTCGGCCGTATGAACGAAAATGGCATGTACGTTATGGAATCAATTCTCATTCTGTCTGCCAAAACGACATTCGCCTAGTGGCAAGTCCATGACGTCACAGCGTCAGACCGGAGTAGAATGTTTGATCGTTACTTTCTTCTCAGTAAACCAGAGCACGTACGTCCCAATAGTCACCCCCTCGTTGCCGCACGGCAGATAGAAAAAGAAGTAAAATTAAAAACAAGTAAATGATAAAAAAAAGAAAAAAAAAACAATAACGGTAGATTCCATCACGGATGGCGAGAGGGCATTTTCGCGAGACTCGACGAAATAACCTCCACGCAAAAAGGGAGCGTCCCGGCGATATAAATGGAATGTGAATTCATAAAGTTCCACTTTGCAGACAGAGAAGCTTTAATCGCAGCCCTAGCACTGCGAACTTTCGTGGATGATATACGCAGACCCGTAATCCCTTAATGCACGCGTCGGTATAGCGACAACTACGGTAGAGTAAAAAAAAAAAAAAAAATTAAAAAGAAGGTAACCCTGCAGCGGGTGCCGTGCGGAACAGTCATAGGCCTTACTCTTAACTCAATTTCTATCTAACGAGATTAAGTTTTCTCGCAAACCCTACACACACCGTTGTCGTTCGTCGACGACGACCTGCCGCGCAATCCCTCCCGTCCATCCCCTCGTCCCGCATTGCCGGGCTGTACGGGGGCGGACTGCTACACAGGCCAGCGCAGAGGAAATCCTCCGCCTCTTGGCTCACCCTCTCCTGCCCGTCTCTGCCCTCCTCTCCTTCTAACGAGATTACGACTCTATCTCCTTCTCCCTCGATCGCGTGTCGCATTGCGCGTACATTCGCGCACGCCCAATGGATTTGCAGGCATCGAGACTGTCTTTTTGTTTTGTTTTGTTTTTTTTTTTTTTTTTTTTTTCAATCGTTCGTTCGTTCCTCTCTCTCTCTTTTTTTTCCTATCTCTCCGCTACCTCATTTCCTCACAATTATGAAACGAAGAGACAAAAAAAATTAGCCTCGCGAATTGAACAAATAGAAACGGCCCTCGCGCATAATTTTTTTCTCACGTTATATTTTAATTTTCATGCGTCATTAGTTTCGTACACCGACAGAGTGAGGGAGAGAGAGAGAGAGAGAGAGAGAGAGAGAGAGAGTGTGAGAGAGGAGTATACAAAACGATGAGAAATTTTCGTTGGCTCTTACGCAGCACCGTCGTCGCAGAGCGGGCATCGCACAGCGTCGTCGCCGACGCCGACGAGGCACACACCGCGCGCGCGTCACTTTTAGCGCATAAAATGCTGCATCGAGGTAGGTACCTACGCCTGCTATGCGTAATACAATCGACCGGCAATAATGCTTTTTCGAGGCTCTCTCTCTCTCTCTAACTCTCTGCGACGTTATAACTCGCGCTCACCGACACGTGATGTTTAATACAACAACAAAGGAAGGGGGGGAAAAAAAAATGTAATATACATTGTGCGCAGAAACCTCGATTGCGGGCTTTCGTTGAACTATATAACTATCGCATTTACATATACCGACGGTAGATTCAGATAGGCGGAAGATTATAGGTACAACGGGAATAACCTGCATAATGCTTATCTCCCCATCGGTTGTTCGAGTGTCAGGTGCATGCACCCTCGTGTCCAACAGCAATATCGACGATAAAAAAAAAAAAGCTCGTCAATGTCTGTCTCTTTCAAATTCAAAGCGTGAAAATAAAAAAAATAATAAAAATTCTTTAAAACAGAAGAGAAAGAGAGAAAGAGAGAGAGAGAGGAGAGAGGAGAGAGAGAAAGGAGAACGATGAGCAAGAAGGGGGTAGGAGAGAGAAAATTGTGTCATCCCCACGCACAGACCAACGGACTGCAGCATAGAGTCACGGTCGGCCTTTGACTTTCCGGGGCTCCTCCTGCACCCTCGTTCCCCGGGTAATACTGCGACGGAGGGTTCGGATATACGTATATATATATATATATATATATATATATGCGCTATGTTATGTCGAGAAGGAATGGAGAATATACGGGGAGAGTACAGAATATATGTACACAAGAGAATATAGGTAGGATAGGTTTTTCCTGAATTAGCCTGGTATAGCGTTAACGTGGGGATAGCAGGCGAGCAGTGGTGGAGACTGGTACAGATCAAAGGGGGAAATCGTTGATCGAACGTAGAGAGAAGCCGGCGAGTCTTGGAAACGCTACCTCATTTCTCGTTTACGTCGCCGCGGTGGTGGCCGCTCGCTGCTGCTGCGTTCGATCGCATCGAGGGCGGGCGAATGATACTGTTAGCAGGGGAGCGTCGTAAGGACACAAGGACGAGACACACTCCGAAGGAAGTATCCACGTCCTTATCAAAATATTTATCGTACCATGCAAATAGCTCGGGCGTCTAGATATGCTAGAAGCAAAAAAAAAAGGTTCAAAAAAACTACAAAGGGTCATAAGGGCGAGGATGAAAAGATCGAAAAAGGGTTGAATGGTGGGGAAGTTAAAATTGATATATATATATATATAGAAAGGACATAAGAAATAATATGTGGGTGAATGGGGTTGGTTCTCGTTCTGGCAGATCCTCCAGGGGTTTCCCAGGATTCGGAAGATCTAGGATGTCGGCGGGGACGCGATGTCACGAGGTACGTGTAACGCAATAGTACCAAGGGGGGTTTTTTTTTTTTTGTTGCTTCTCGTTTCGAAAAAAGATCGAAAGCGTAACCCATCGTCTCGAGGGTTGCAACGGGGGGATAAGGCTCTCTCGGATCTCGCAGGTCGTAATACGAGGGGTTGGTCGAAAAGAGGGCCCCCGCGCGCCTCGACGACGATGCATTCGAGCGGGTCCTCGCCGCGGTGTACGGAAGCCTGGCTTTGACCCGGTAGCCGGCGGCGGCACAGTCCGCGCGGCCGGCTGACGCATTGCAGGTGCGCGCCGGCCAATCACGAGTCCGCTTAGTTCGCCCGGACCCGTCCTGTAAACAAGACCGCACCCACGGCTTATAAAGCTACCCTACGCGGGCGCACGAAACCCAATCTATCCCTGCGCCTCGCGCCACGTCCAACGGGACGCCGATTTTCCCACGAAAAAACGTACTTTTACCGTGGTTTAACGTCGGACGATCGAGCTCTAGCTTCACGTCGCGTAGTAAGTGCGCGCCGCGTCGCGCTTCTTGCCGTCTTCTGTTACCCCCACTCCTGTCGGCTAGCTCCCTAAACCCCCTTAAACGCCACCGCGAATAGAGTCGCGCGCATATCAAACGGCGTACAGACCGCGTCGCAACCGCGCTCGCTTCTTTTCCCCCACCCCGCCGGCACGAGGCTACGGTTCCCCCCGTTCTCGGCCGCCACATCGCCGAACCCAGTGCGCAACCCGTCGCGTGGCGTAGTGATACCAGCGAGCTCGCACGGTTAACAGGAGACTCCATTGCTGTCCGGAGTGCGTTTCCCGTCGGCCGTGTGTACCCCCGCCGTTATATTCGTATATCTCCAACCGTATTACCACTCAGGGCATAACTCCGAAGCTCGTCCGCTGCAGCTCTCGTGGCTCGCAGGTCGCGCCCGCCGCCTCGAATCGTCGACTACCTCGTTCACGGTACACACACCTATCGACGCCGAACGGACCAGCATCGTCGAGTCTCTTACTCCTTCTCGGTATTAAAATATTCAACTCGAAATATATCGTTTTTTGTTTTGTTTTTTTTTTTTTTTTTTTTTTTTTCTCACGGCATAATATCCCGCTCGCGACGACAGATACTCGCTGAATCTCCCGTGCTAGAGAGAGAGTTAGAGGATAGAAAGAGGGTGAGAGAAGGCAAGCAGCAGCAGCGGCAGGCGGAGGAGGCGTTAGAAGAAGCCAAGCAGAAACGAAGAGCGTGTGCTGCTGTTACTTCCCATCTGCTTCTAACACTCTTGTACTCTTCTCTTGCTAAAAAAAAAAAAATATATATATATATATATATATATAGATACAAACAAAATTATCGTTACTTGGCATCGCGAGATTCATGTAAAGATAAAAAAGGAAAAAAAAAAAAGAAAAATTGAGTCGGGAGAGAGCGCAATATTTCGTTGCTATCTCGATATCGCTCACGGTGCCGAATACATTTTAAAAAATATATATTTTTATTTTCGCTACCATTGTAACCGACACTTCTGTGAATTCATCTCTTACGTGGTTGTTATAGTGTGCGACGAAGAGCAAACCGAGAGGCGAGACGAGCTATCTCACTCCCTCTCTCTCATACTCACACATACACACAGACACACGTACGTCGTCGTCGCCGTCGTCGTCGGTCAGTCGTCGCTAGAGTACCGCATACATACTCGGAGTCTCTCTCGCAGAAGAGTCTCTCGTTAGTTAGACGAGAGCATCGAGCTCCGACGGATCAGCAAAGCGGCAGCAGCAGCTAAAGCTACTACAAGGGGATAAAGGGAGAGAGGGAGCTCGAATCCTAAGGAAACAGCAGCACAAACCACAGTCCGCGCAATGGTGAGTTCGGCTTTTTTCTTTTTTTATTATTATTATTAAATCGTTTTTCTCTCAGTTTAACTTTAATTCCAAAAACCTCCTGACAATACATCGAATATTTTGCGCAGACTATTTATCCCGGCTGCCATTAAATGCGGCGTTTCCGAGACACTGACGCACGGGACACGCGTGTGCACGTGCCTCTGGGAGGCTTCCGTGCCTCGCCGCTCGGACCTCTCGCGACTCTCGATCTCTGGCATCTTGCATTTTTATCATTTTTTTTTCTTTTTTGTTTTTTTTGCGTCTCGCGACTCGCGCCTTTATTTTATTTTTTTTTTGTTTCTCGCCTCATCATCCGGCGATATTCGTGCGGCACGCCGTTCGCAGCGACTCCGCGAGGCGATATTCCAACCACCGCGGCCGTGTGCCGTCGCCGAGAGAGAGAGAGAGCCGGGTTTCGTGAATTTTTGTTCACGAACGAAACACGGAACGACGGGTAAGAGAAGCCGGGAATGGAACAAAACCGCAAAGATATCCGACGAACCGGCGGCTCCGCGAACGGACGAAGCCGGGGGGAACCTCTCTCTCTCTCTCTCTCTCTCTTTATATATACCGTCGGCACGAGGTTTCCCCATCGGCGAAACGGGCTTCCTCGACTCTCCGGCCTCCGGCTCGCTGTCGCTGGCTCTGCAGCGCTGCTCCGGCGAAATCTCTCGACGGGCATATCCCGTAGCCCCGATCATCTAGCGTGTTACATACCCAACGGCCTTTACGCGCACGACCCACGCGAGACAATGTTTTGTTGCAATTCGCGTGGCGTTTTTCTTCGTTCATTTTTTTTTTGTTTTTTTTTTTTTCGTGCGATTTTTTGTCGTTTATTATTTTCTTTCCGAGATTGATAAACATCGAAATTCGAGACGCGTAGGACGCAAGAGTCGTGTGTACACGGTCACCTCCCCGCAGTAAAAATGGGACGAGCTGAAATCGATGGGCATTTCTATTTTTGCCGGTATATCGATCGGTGCGAATTCGTGCGGGCCGTTCGTTTTTCTCCATGTCAAAGAATGTTTAATCAACATTTTTTTGTTCTCACTTCCGGCAGCGCGTATGTCCGTGGGGTCTCCGGGATTCGAGCGAATTCAAGGCACCGAAGAGGTGGGGTGGGGGGGGGGGGGCGAGAGGGAGCCGAGAGAGGCTCCCACGAGACCGCCCGGGAAACACACCTCGCTCGAGTTTCAACGGTGAAACTACGATTCCACTGGTATACCGCCTGGCTCTGCCTCGCTTCCCTCGCCGCTCCCCTCCTCCCGGATCGATCCATTTTGCCATGTCTCAAAATGTCGCCGGAATTTTCGGTACGGCCGATGGGGGGTAAAAGGCAGAGGAGCGTGACGAACATATATGTATAAATTACACACACACACACACAACACATATATATAAATATATATATACACATATACGCACGTACGACAGAGTCGATGAAGTCAGAATAAGTCATCACCGTGATGAATAATACAATATAGTTTTTATGAATCGAGCGAACGAAGGTCACGGGAATCCCGAAGACTCTCGGTAGACTCGCCGAGGGTTATATCTCTCGCGCAAGTTCGGTCCTGTGCCGCTGCTGGTGGCTGCCTCTCCCCCCCCCCCCTCTCTTGGCGTTCAGTGTCCGCGGCTTTCTTAGCAGTCCGTTGAACGGACGACGCCGGCTTGTCAAGAGTGTTGGCAAAGCACGCCGAACGAACTTCTCGTAAGTCACACGCACGGCAGCGCGAAACGAGCCAATTTCGCGATAAGGCGATAAGAAATTTTTGCCACGATGATTTCATCGACCGTGCCAGCGACGTCTCTTGTCCCCCTCGCGCTTTCTTACCTTTCGACCGTTCGATCGAGTGAAACGGGGAAAAAAGGAAGTGCGCAAACACTCTCCGGCGTATGATGCGATACAGAGGAAAAAAAAAAAAAAAAAAAAAAAAAAAAAAAAAAAAAAAAAAAAACACGATAACTGATACGAATGCCCCGCAGCCCTGACACAATGGCGCTCTCTGGCCGCAGCGTGTGTGCGTGTATCGACGTTTTTTCTTGCCTCGCTACGGGGAGTGAGACAGAGAGAGAGAGAGAGAGAGAGAGAGAGAGAGAGAGAGAGAGAGAGCGAGCCCGACCGTTACGAGGAGAGCCGGCGAGAAGGTATCTCGGCATCCGAGATCCGTCACCCAACAGCCGACACACACACACACACACACACACACACACACACACACTTATGTGTTTGTGTGTGTATACGATAAACCGTGTATCGCGGCTGGCTTCGTGATTCACGACGAGCTGCAGCGGCGAGGCAGCAGCCTCGAGGAAACTCGATCGAAGAGCGTTTCTATGTCATCATATCATATCCGAATCCTCGTTACCTTCGTTCCTTCAACGTCGCGCAGTGCCTGATCACGATTGCGGCGTAGAGCAACGGGCGGTAGCGCCCGTTGCTCTATACAGCATTCGTGAATTTCTACTGGCCTACATTTCGCTTCCTCACCCATCCGCTCCCGTACGGGTAACTACGTGCCATCCGATCTTTTCCCTGGAAACCTAAATTTCAACGGGTATATTCAAGGTCCCTTTGCGCCCGGCAACTCCCCCCCCCCCCCCCCCCCCCCTCCGTTGCTAATAGCTGTTGATACTCTTTGTGTACAATGTCGTGTTTCACAAAACGTAACGGTTTTATGTTGTGCGCAAGTAGATAGGACTTTTGTATAGCGTGCAAGATATTCTCAGCACGAAGCTACAATTATAATGATTGTGCGTTTAAGAGAGGCAAATTCGTTGCACAGTGTAACGATCTGCACGGCACGGGTTTCGTGAGTTCCTTCGTCACCCTTCCGTCGTTACGTGATGAGGAGGACAAAAAAGAACAACGAAGAAGAGAACTTTTTCTTCCCATCCAGTAAACTCTCGCCGTTGTCTCGGCGACGTTCATTCCCCGTCTCGTGGATCTCGCGTAGTAGAGCAGCAGCGGCCAGCCGCGTTGCGGCACTCGCCAATCAGCCATTGTGCTATATACCTCGCTATTGATTTTCGCAGTCGGTGCCTCGCCGTGAACATACACACAGGAGGCGGCAGCGGGCAGGAGGCAGCCCTGTTTCTGCCGGAGCTCTCTGTCTCTCCCTCTCTCTCTCTATCTACTCTCGTTCCATCTTTCCTTCTCTCAACCCCTTCGATCTCTATCGTTCGTCTCGCTTTCCGTCCCTGCATTTAACACCCCGTTGACCTCTCTCTCTCTCTCTCTCTCTCTCTCTCTCTCTCGACTCTTTACATTTTTCCTCGCACCGCCGACAAAGGAAGGGGTGTCTGAACATTCGCGCGGAAACTTCGCCGCGCAGTCCTGTCTGCCTCGTACCTCGCTCGGGTTAATAAATTTTCGCTATTCCAAGCATCGAAGAATTCTTCAACGCTCGCGGTGCCGTTTATCGTCGATGGCGCTGCCGGTGTATCTCGAATGAGAAGGAACGAGCCGGGGCGAGTGGCGAAAGGCTCGCTTTTTTTTTTTTTTTTATTATATACGCGCGTGAGAGAAACACACGGGCGCGCGCGCGCGGTTCTTATTCCTTGCATCTGTCGTCCTCGCGTTGCCGCGCTCGACCGACCCGACGCGTCTTCCCTTACGCCCGAGCACGCACTTTCTCTCTCTTTTTGCCTCTGCCTCACTTCGCCCCCCCCCCCCCACACACACACACACACACACACACACACACACTATCCAACGTCCGTCCGACGATAAGACTCACCTTCCGGTACAACGAGGACGACTCTTTGCCAAGCTGCAAAAAAAAAATAAATAAATCAACTTGGCGTTGTAAAATCCGCGAATGCTTGCCGGAGCTCTACTGAATAATCTGTGACGACAGTGTTTTTTTCTTTTTTTTTTTTTTTTTTTTTCTTCTTCTTCTAACTATTATTTCTTTCTCCCCTTACGGGCGAGATCGTGTTACGCTCAAATTTGCACCGAGTCTCGCGACAGAAAAAAAAACACGGGAGGTTCTCGCACGCTGCACCACACAATTTGCATGCTTTCATTAAGTCGACTGTGGACACGAGGTTGCTTTATATATTCTCTTCTTGGCATCGAGAAACATGAAACATGTCGCAGTCGACCCAATTAGAGACTCGTGCCGTAAGGCGTGGAACACAACAAGTTAATTTTTGTCCTATTCGTGGGGTTTTTTTTTTTTTTTTTTTTTTTTTCCCCTATTTTCCTTTTTTCCTCTTCCGTCGCTTCTCGGTACGATCGGCGAGGTTGCGGTGTATCTGTATTGCGCCTATCTCGAAGAACAATATACAACCGTTGCTGCTCGCGAGCGTAACGAGATCAGGAGAATTGGCACGAAGGATTTATAGATCCAATAGAGCGAACGAAAGCTCGGGACGACGTTTCTTTATTCATCCTCGTCTTCGTTACGTTAGCCCATTAGAATGTTCGAGTTTTATCATTCAGGTTCGCGAGAAGTATTTTCCCGAGACCGAGCCGACTGATATATCGGTCCGGCGAAACTCGGATAAACCGGAGTTTCTAATACCCCCCCTCATCCTCCTCGGTCGCCGATCGAAGTTCCCCAAGGATAGACACATCAACGTGTTTCGGCCCGTAAAATAGCTCGCGCTTCTCCTATACTATTCGTCCGCAGGGTCGATAGTTCATTATCGCTTAAAACTTTTTGCGCATACCGCATAAACTGTTGTTCCAAGGGGAAAAAAAAAAACGAAGAAGAAAAAACTGCCACGTTTCGTACACACACAAACACACACACACACACACACACACACACACACAGAGAGAGAGACACGGTCGAAACTCGCTCGGCACGCGCGTTGCAGCGCTATATAGATCTATATATAAAGAAGCATCAAAGTACCCTCGACAAGCATCAAACTCTTATGCCCGATTTCTGCAGTCAGCTATATTTCCACTCGGCCCGAGTGACTGTTACGCTCATTTCCTCATGTGCAAATTTTTAATGAGTGGGCGTGGCTAGCCGTGAATGTGTTTTGAGAGCACAGGCCGGCGGAGGACCAATGGCATAAAACCGTTTACACACAGGGAGGCCCTGCCACTTCCCTCGTCGGTTCCACTGTCAAAAGCTTTTCTGAATAAGCCACCTACCTCCCACACTATGCCGTATTAATATGCGCGATGCACTCTTAGCCTGGCTCGCGCTTAGCCCCCTTGTATTTTTTATTATTCTCTTCTGGGTAACTACGACATTGTAGTCACCTATAAATGTAGTCTACACTCATAGGCTGAGGCATAGAGGCATGTGGGGAAAAAAAAAAAAAAAAAAAAAAAATGACTTCTCGCTCGACAATAACGAAAGAGACTCATAATTCTTGACTATGTCGATACGATACATCGTAGTCTCTAGAGATTACGATAAGACAATTAAATAGCACACGAAGTACACTGTAATCGCGAGATACAACGTACGAGAATCCAAGATAACATCAGATTACGCGGAATCGTTGACGATCTTTCTTTTTTTCTTTTTTTCTTATCGGCGCACTCGTGCGAACTTTTGTGTCGCGAGGTCCGAAAGCGTCGCACGTGGGATTTTTTTTTTGTGGTATAGAGAAAAAAAAAAAAATCTAACGTTGATTTCAAGGCTGACCAATTAACGGAAGAACGGATCGCCCGGATCAGGGAATCGTTAATGATTTTATTTTTTTTTTTCTTTTTTCTTTCTTACCGGCGCACTCGTGCGAACTTTTGTGTCGCGAGCTCCGAAAGCGCCGCGCATGGGATTTTGATGTATTAAAGAGAAAAAAAATTCCGATGTTTCTTTCAAGGCTGACCAACTCACAGAAGAACAGATCGCCGAGTTCAAGGAGGCGTTTTCGCTATTCGACAAAGACGGCGATGGCACCATCACCACTAAAGAATTGGGCACAGTCATGCGCTCCCTTGGACAGAATCCCACAGAGGCTGAGCTCCAAGATATGATTAATGAAGTAGATGCCGATGGTACGTAAGAGAAATAATAATAATTAAAAAAAAAAAAAAACATTTATCAACACAAACGCAATTGCGGCGAAAAAATAATTGTATGAACCGTGTGCAAAATTTTTCGTTTGATTTGCAGGCAATGGTACAATTGACTTTCCCGAATTCCTGACCATGATGGCGCGCAAAATGAAGGACACCGATAGCGAGGAGGAAATCAGGGAGGCGTTCAGGGTGTTCGATAAGGACGGCAATGGTTTCATATCCGCGGCAGAGCTCAGACACGTTATGACAAATCTCGGTGAAAAATTGACCGACGAGGAAGTCGATGAGATGATTCGGGAGGCCGATATCGACGGCGACGGCCAAGTTAATTATGAAGGTATTTATCGAATATTTAACTATCATTTCGGTTGAGAGCATTTATTACGAGGCTCGTGGCGGCGCCCGATCGCGAAAAGCATCGACAATGTGACCTCTCCGCGTTTGGATGGAGAATAAGTAAATTTACGTTTTCCGATAGACGTTGTATTTTACGCCCGGGAGATTCTTTTTATACCGTTCGAGATTCTATGGTCCAGTGTTCTCTTATTCCTCGAAGACCCGAGAATTTCAGTACGCTCGCGCGCGCGTGTGATAGCGATAATTGAAAGACTAATAGGGTGTTGAAAGAGGGGCTTTGAGCAAATCACTTAGCGCCCGCTGTCTATCCAATTGTAATCCATTATGCAGTTAAGCCCGCTGATTAACATTCCAAATTAGCGACTCGAAGCGAAATAATCTTTTCTCACGACGGGGCAATAGACGGCTGTCTCTGGAGCTACTTTAATTCGATTAGGTTCTTTTTTTTTAAATTTTTTTGCCTTAATCACACTTTACCTCGCAACAATAGCGACGACAAATTGCTCCGCTGTATACGCGCATACAGAAACACACATTTTTTTTTTTCGTTTCTCATTTAAATTTGCAGAATTCGTCACAATGATGACATCAAAGTGAATGCAACCTGTGTGCTGGGAAAACTCGCGACTCGGAGTGGTGTTGACGTACTAAAAAAAAAAACCAAACAACAACAGCATGATGAAAATAATGAAAAAAAGCAAGTATGAAGAAGAAGAAAAAAAAACGAATCAACAACAAAGTGAAAAACCTTGTACCAGGATGTAAAGAAGTCTTAAATTCGAGAGGTCAATGTCCCGTTTGACACGCATTAATCATCGTTAACGATAAGTAATAAGGGCAATTAATTATTTAATTAAAAAAGTGTATACCACCATTACTACTATCTT
Organism: Amblyjoppa proteus; assembly: GCA_963922035.1. Lineage (NCBI taxonomy): Eukaryota > Metazoa > Arthropoda > Insecta > Hymenoptera > Ichneumonidae > Amblyjoppa > Amblyjoppa proteus. The sequence continues at coordinate 7,275,243 of OY998228.1, read as the reverse complement.
CTTGACATGTGTATTTGCAATCGTGTGCATATGTCCGAAACACCCACGCGACACATGTTTAAACTGCATCTACGGTGAGCGAGGAGAAAGAAACGTCATTTTAACGAGAGAAAAAAAAAGAAACAGAAAAACAACTACAACAGCCGCAACGGCAAGGTGTATGCACGGAAGCAAAAAAACAAAAAAAACAAACATTTTTCACGTTTATCGAAGAACAAGCTCACCAGCCTCTGCCCCAGTCACTTTCCTCAATCTCTCAATCACTTGAAATCCCATCTTTCTCTTCTTACCTCTTATTCTTCCCGCGCTTTACCACACACCCTCGCACACCATCTCTGATCTTTGCATCTGTACTTTTATCCTTCTATCTCGATCGCTATGTTTCTTTCACTTGTCCCCTTCCCCTCCCGAACGGTGCGATGGTGTGAAGAAACGTCGGTGACGAGTTTAGTGTGTTAAGGATGACTTACAAAAAAAAAAGCGAGAAAGAAGGTGCACAAAAGACAGAAGCGAATAAGAAAGGGGGGGATTGGAGAGAGGAAGCAAAGATGCTTGGAAGAAAAAGATTGGGAGTGCGGGAAAGGAAAGCGTTATTGCCGAATAAACTCGGTGAATGAAGTTTGATGCACCTTTTTCAAATTCTTGAGATCGATCGACATTATCGGTTGCTAAAAAAAAAAAAAGTGTAATTGTTAGTTAACGCCATGAAGTCGCAATTTGGCTGTGGTTCATCAAATTTTGTTCGAAGGCCCAGTGTACATTTTTTAAAGGAAAAACAAAAAAAAATATATGTGTATCACATTACAATTAGAAGATCTCTTTCCCTAACTATTGTGAATCATCATTGTTACGTGTTTGTCGAGCATTAATATTGAAAAAGGCTCCGGATTTTATTATTCCAGTTTACGAAACACTCGCAGCAGACACATTGACGTACGCATAAAGCCACACGACGGATAAACACACACACACACACACACACACACACACACACACACACACACACACACACACACACACACACACACACATATCTCTTTAAACACGGTTCGTTTGCTAATTGTTCCTCGGTGTGACGATTGTCCAACGATCGGGGAGAACAAATGAGAAAAACGAAAAAAAAGACACCCACAGAAGCCGTTTTCAATGGAGTCGAATCATAGCTTATTTTTCGTAGAAAAATTATGTCTATTACGTGGATTATTATCAATGTCCTCTAATGCGTCGGGAACTCCCTCCCTCCCTCCACACAACAAACCTCCCGTCAATGTTTCATAATAGTAACTAAATGAAGTGTCTAGCAAGTCGTAATTTAATTTATATAAGTAATGCACAAGAAAATCTGTAAAAAAAAAAAAAATGAAAAAAAAGGAAAAAAAAAATTGTAGTAGAGTACCGTGAAGCCTTGAAGAGACGAGACCTCCATTCTCTCGCTCTTTCGTACGTGTCTTTACGTTTCCTATGGATTTCGTCTAATTTTACTTGCCGGTTTATGCGGGAAAAGCAAGCAAGCGAAAAAGAAAGAAGAAAAAAAAATACTAAGCCATGTCCGTTGTGTAAAAAGCATGAAAAATGGAAAGAAACATCAAGAGCGCGAAATCCTTGACATTCCTATCGATGAGATATCTTTTAAAAGAAAAATATAATATATAAATTCGAATTCATCTTCGCGTGGCGTGTCGTAGCACGCGCGAGAGAGCCTCTGCCTCCTGGTCATTAAAAAAAAAAAAAAAAAAAAAAAAAAAAAAACTAATACTATTGCTCTTCGGATCCTGCCTTCCAAGGGAAATTCATTGTATTCGCAAAGAGAGAAAATATAGAGAGAGAGAGAGACAAAATGATTTAAAAATAAAAGAATAACTAAAGAAAAAAAAAAAACGTCGACACCACTTATCTTGAATCACGAAGAAAGACAGAAAAAAAAATTTTGATGAAGGAACGATCGGTGCACTTCCTGGGGGGTGCCGTGCCAGTCAGACGCGAGCGATGTGACGAACTGGCGTGTGGCGTGTGATTCGTACGATGTTACTTAAAACTTAAGAGCAAGTAAGCAAGTAATACACCGAACGATTTAAAGAGAAAAAAAAAAAAATGAAAAAAATGAAAAAAGATAAAAATAAATAAATTTAAAAAAATAATAATAATACACAGAAACAACATCAGACGTGTCGGTGGTTCAGTCATAATATATATGTAATATATATTATATATAATTAAATTTAAAAAAACAAGAAAGAATTCCTCCACAGTCCTTTATTATTTAATATGAAAGAACGAAACGAGAAGTACTTGTATTTCTGGTGACCTAGATCGCATTGATCATAAAAGACAAAATAAATGTATCCTCATTTTTAGGTCACAAAAAAAAAAAAAAAAACAACAATGTGTCGTTTTCTTGACTCGTCGAGAAACCTTCTAGTAGTCTATCTCCTAGAGTAGCAGTAACCGTCGGAGCTTTTAGTCCGGAGTTCTTGTACGAACGCGATATATATTAGCAACAACGAGCTTATCGATTATAACATTCTCGTTACAACGTGGCATGAATGTTCCAACAGCGAAGCCGAGGGGGTCGGCTGCCGGCGCTGTATTTAAAAACGTAATATAATCGTCAGAGGCTGCCCGGTCGATTTTCGAAGTGCGCACATGATGAATCGAGGGTGGCAAAGCCCCGGGAGGCCCCGAGGACGTCGACGCATGCGTTTGCGAACTTTCGCTATATACCTCGCCGCGTCACCCTTCGCGTACCGATTAAATTTTCAGGCGTCGTTCACGAGAGACCGCGTCGCCTCGAGAGACGAAGTCATACGCATCTCGAGAGTTTAAGAAATTTTTATCGCACGCGATCAGCCAGGCCAATCGATATACCACGAGAAAATTCGTGAGACGAGGAGCGTAAGAGTCTGTCGGTGAAGTCGTTCCATATCAACAAAACGAGAGTAGGTCGAGACTGCGACGTTCCTCGAATATCGAACTGTTAAGTTGGACATGTGTCCCAGTCGTGGCCAGGGTGTCGGTAATCGTCAGCTTGTGCCTCGACTATAGAAAAATTCATATTCAAAACACAGCTGACGATCGCTGGTCGTAACGCATCGATCACTGGCACCGCCCACTTTAGACAGTAATTACAAGGAATTTGCCGGTTCTAAAACTTAGAGTAGCGTTCGGAACTTCAGACTGCGAGGAACTCACGTTGTACGCTGGGCTCAAATTATTTTATATAGGAATTTAGTCGTTGGTTTCTTTGTGATGCTCGAATCTCAACGTTGAATATACTTTTTAATTTACTCAATCATCCATGTATTTTAGTTATAAAAGGCCTTTTATTTCTGCGATATAATAAATAGTAATGTTGGGTGAACAAATTAAAATTCAATGTACAGCAAGTGGGATCATTAAATCAATTAAAATATTATAGATTATCTTGGCTTTGATCTTAACTTTGAGGTAGTTTCGTTACTCGAGATTTCCGAGAATGTCGTCTGGTAGGTGGACAGTGTGACGATATTTTATTCAGACTTCATGATTGACTGACGATTCATCGTACGTTGGATGAAAATTGACAAGTTGTAGATTAAAAAAAAAATAATAATATAAATTGGGCGTCTCGTTTTACTTCCATTCGATTTGACAATTTGGCAATGCTTTGTTCAACTCGTTTTCAACGGTCGTTTTGTCTTTCACGTATGGCATACCGCGAAGCTTCAGTACCTCCAAATTCCTGGAACGTAAATTCGTGTATTAGAAACGCAGATGTATTATTTCGTCTGGTTTCCGAGGAAAGGAAACTGCCGTCAGTGATAACAACGCGAGCTCTGGACGTAAACTTTTCAATTGTGAAAATAAATCCTATTTCCGTTGAACCTCCCATAATATTGTGCTTGTCGACACTCACGTGAGATTCTTCAAGCTTTTCAGAGCTTCGTCGGTTATATTTGCGCAATCTACGACTTCGAGATGTTTGAGCGTGTCTTTCAATACTATCAACCGGCGCAACGCTTCGTTCTCAATGTAAACGCAGTTTATCAGCTTTATTTCGTCTAGGTATTTGCAGCCAGCTGAAACAAAAATTTGTTTTCTTACTCTGTGAAATCTTGCAACGGGCGTGCAACGCTGTTCATTGCGTGCGCGATCAAAAATGCACTACGACAAAATTTTTCTTATTAATTTCTAGAACCACAGCATTAAATTATTCATTCTTGTGGTTCGTTGAACGGAATATCATATCAACGCTGTGAGAATTCGGCTATCAAGAAACTTGATAAGGCTTGACCTTAATTAAAATCGTAATTAATTACAAATGAGAGGCAATTAGGAAGGAAACATCAGAAATGATAAATTTTGATAAGAGAAATACCTAGTATGAAGTTCCTGAGTATTTGAGATAAGGTAAGTATTAAGGTGCTAATGTAAGTACAGTTACTTTATGACATACAAATCGGTTGTATGCAAATATGTAGTTGCCATACAAAAATGTAAAATAATTTAATTGCTGTGTTTCTTTAATCGGAACATTATATCAATGCAGCTAGAGCTCGACTATAAACAAACTTGATAAGCCTTGACTTTAATAAAACTCGTAGCAAATTACCAATGAGAAGCAATTCGCAAGTAAGCATCAGAAATGATATATTTTTATAAGAGTATCTTGTATGAAGTATCTGAGTACTTGAGATAAGGTAAGTATTAAGGTTAATTACCTTATACTGTAAGCACAGGTACTTATATGATTATCCTTTGCATAAATATGTAGTTGTCATATAAAAATGTAAATTAATTTCATTGCTGTGATTCTTTGATTGGAACATTATATAAAAACTGCAAGAATTCGGCTATAAAAAGACTTGATAAGTCTCGACAATAATACAACTCGTAATTAATTACCAACGAGAAGCAATTGGCAAGGAAGCATCAGAAATTATATATTTTTATAAGAGAAGTATCTGGCATGAAGTACCTAATTACTTAAGATAAGGTAAGTATTAAGGTGATGATGTAATCCCAGTTCCTTATATGACATACTAAACCTTTGCATAAATATGTTATCATATAAAAAGGCTTCATTCTGGCTTACCCAAAAAGGTGAAGCCAGATTAAACACAAATTAAGGCTCAAGTACGGACGATGAGGACATAAGTGAGGACCTATTAATGATTCCTTGGCAAGCGTACTAACAAAAATATGGAAATCCTATGTGACTGATGGAAGAATCTGTGGCATCGACAGATTGAATATACTGAGTCAATTTTCCACCACTCGGCAGAGCATTGTAATCGCTAAGATATTTATTGACACCCTTCCATTTGACGGAAGCTCCATTTCTCAGAAGCCATTCAGCGCAGGCCCTGTCTGGCCCAACTTCCTTGATTCTATCCGGATCCACCCTGCGAACAGATGCATTTTTCAATAATGGTCAAGATCGTTAACAAAAAAAATGAAACAAAATAAAATTGATTACAGACCTGTTCCAAACTATAGTGAGCCAGTAGAAAAATGATCGTTTTGGCTGTACGTCGACGTGTTTCAGTGACGGCAATAGGAACTTCTGATAATTTTATTTGATAGATTAAACATTGATGAGTAATGACTGGGTATCGATAAGGTAATACGAGAAGAGTCGGTTCTCCTTTATTTATTCATAAATGAAGATAGACGTTCGATACATACAAGGAAAGCCATATTAGTACAGTAGCCGGCCGGCCTGATGGGACAATATGAGATTCTCTTTCCACACTTGGCTGACTGCGAGTGCTTCCGTTTCAGTAATGATTGATTGCACAATCACTTTGCATATTAACGATTCGGACGTCCACTGCGCATATAAATTGTTCTCAATTATAGTCGAATATCAATTGTTGCCTTGGAGCATGGAGCCTAGATAGGAGACCAAGCTGTGTGGGTATACGAGATGAAAGTGAATTGGGGGACAATAAAGGTTTGCAATAATCCCGTTTGGCGGCGCTGCAAACTCTCGACCGTATTATACATATTAAAATTTTGAGGTAATCTATAGAAGGCTAGAAGATTCTATAGTAAGACTATAGAAGAAGACTCTAAATTCCATGAATTTCCCGTACAAAAGAATATCTTAAATGAAAGGTAATCATTAAATGTGTTAGCATTATTATTCATCGATTGCAGTAACGATATTCAAAACACACACGTTCTGTGTGACGATAGTCAGCAAGAACTCCCAAACAGTGAAATGTTTTGATGGGTTCTCCACTCTCGTCGTCCAAGGCAAAATTATTTTAAGACGAAATTTCATCCGAACGTGAGTTGGATCACCCTTCGAAAAGATCGCATTGGAATTTTTCCAGAGAATGACCTTGACGATACATTCATTCGTAATAGTCGAAAAATCAGATTTACGACAATAATAATGCAACGAATATTTAGTAGCCAACAATCAAATGAGGTTTTTATAGCAATTGCCCAAATAATTGACTAACAATAGCGTAAATAACAAATTTATACAAGCCTGGGAATTAATAAAATCTCGAGGGGACTGCCTAGGCTTCGTGCCTTGGAGAACGAATGAATCGTTCTTAGGTTTGAAGAAATTTTGGAGCGGCAACAATTCTTGTGCCTATAGAAGAGAGGGGAGATGTTGTGTTCGGGAGAAATTTACGACGCTGAAATACAATTGAAGGCGATATGACGCACACCTTTGTGGTGGACGATGTTTAAAAAGTATTGGTGAGGAAATAATCGATGCAAAAGGTAATCTATGTTTCGAAATCTTTTTTTTTTTTGTAAACATCGAACTTCAAAAACCTCATTTTTCTAACAGGAAATACGGTATTTCCTGTAAGAAAATCTTATTTCTCGATCCGGAAGTGACGTATTTTCGGTATGACATCACTTCCCGTCAAAAAATGAGATTTTCAAACCGGATGTGATGTATTTCCCGCCCGGTTTATAAATTACCTGCCATTTATTCTGTAATTGAGATCGACTGGATTGTATTCGTAAAGTCGGAATTTATTGAAAACCTTACATACAATGCCATCTGCATACCATGCGTATTCTCGTGGCTCAGCTGAAAAAGGTTTGCCCAAATTTGCGTGACGTAGGTTTTCTTTTTTTTTTCTTTTTCTTTTACTTTCAATCGACAACTGGTTCTATTGTCTCCCCTCCGCGGATCTGTCCCCAGCCGATGAGACGCCAATGCTTCTCCACACGTCGGGATAGAGCGATCTTTTCATCAATTTCCGTACAGACCGGATTCGTCAAGCTTATCTTCGCCAAATCGGCTTTAGTCGCCAATACGCGTCCACCGGTGCTCAACGAGCCAATGTTCACCAGGAGAACTTCGTTCTTCGACAACTTTGGTACCTGAAACAAACAATCGAATACGACGGTCGATCGATGTCCCACATAAGATATTTTCTTCGATGCAACAACCGTTTTACCTTGGCTCCTTTCTTGTCTCCTTCCGTTCTGACTCCCAACAAACGCTTCAGAAGATAATACGATATTTCGAGCTCGATGAAGATCTTCGGGAGTGCACCGACAGCTCCCAAGATCTGGCCGACCAAGCGATCGGCACGACACAACGTTGGCTCGATCTTCGTGCCCACACCTATTAGACCTCCGGGTACGGCGAATTGGAGCTCGTTCTGCTCGGCGAAGAGAGATACGATGCGCGAAAATATCGGTCGGCAAGTCAGCTTGCCTTCGCCGTCTTTGGAGACCAAACCTGGCCGCACTTCAATTTCCATGCCGACCTGAATGAAGCAACAGATTTATTTTCATATGAAATTCAGTCAGATCGCGTCTATCGTGCCTTTATCGATAGTGAGAGTTTATACCTTCAGCACTCCCTTCAGAATACTTCCACCGGCCACGCCGCCCTTGAGATCGTCGACCTCACATCCCGGCTTGTTCACGTCGAACGAACGTATAACGATCAATCGCGGCTCGGAAGTAAAGTCCCTCAGAGGAACTGGAATCTTTTTCGTGATGTACTCGCAGAGCACCTCGATGTTGTATTTCAGCTGGGCCGAGATCGGAATGATCGGGGCTCCCTCGGCGACGGTACCTGTTCGACAAAATAATTACATCAATCACGACGATTATCTTCGATGACTCTCCGTCACGAAGATCCGCTCCTCGATTTTACCTTGAACGAACTTCAATATTTGCTCGTACTGTTCCTTGGCCTGGCCTTCCTTCACGAGATCAATCTTGTTCTGCAGGATCACGATGTGCTTCAGCTTCATGATCTCGATCGCAGCCAAATGCTCCGAAGTCTGAGGCTGCGGACACGATTCGTTTCCGGCTGCGATAGAACATTATCAGATGAAATTTTTACTTCGTGAAAAAAAGAAAAAATAGAAATAGTATTTCAGGAATAATTCGATGAATGAAAAAATCATTTTCAAACCTATCAAGAGCAGAGCCGCGTCCATAACAGCGGCGCCGTTCAACATCGTAGCCATAAGAATGTCGTGACCGGGACAGTCGACGAAGGAGACGTGGCGAACGAGCTGAAAGCGTCCCGGACATGCCGGACGAAGACATGGAAAAGCGTCGTCCTTGCTCGAACCTCCGGAAATGTAACACGCCGGTCTCGGACACTTCTCGTAGTCGCACTTATAGATTTTCGCATTAGCGTATCCTGAAAATTGCAAAATAACGCGCCATGACGTATCTATACACATCGCTTACTGTTCATTTCCGTATCGAATAGTCGGTGGATTTATTTGAATATCTTACATTTTTTTTTTTCGATTCATCACTGAGGTACATCGATGATTATTATTTATAATTGATCTATCTTTAAGGCAGTTACAGCAGAGTATCGGATATTACGAATAGTGGGAGCCTTTTATTTTTATTCTTCGTTTTTTTGTCTCGAAAGTTGTAGCCCGTTGTTTTTTTTTCTTTTTTTTTTTTTTTTTTTTTTGAGCCTTACGAAGCTCGATTAAATTAATAGTTTCGATAGATACCGAAGAATAATTGGTGGCTGCCTATAAATTCTCGTAGCTCTAAAGTCGGATTATTATCGTTAATATTATGGTTTTAACAGTCAAACGTTAACAGTAAACAACGACCACGGTATAAAAATACAATATGGTGGCACGAGGAAATAACTAAAGATATATATATATAGTTCCATCAAATATTACATTAAAGATTAATAAATAATAATTATAGTCACAACGATGGCGACGAGCGACAACTCACAGCCGTTGTCACATTTTTTATATATAATTGTAAATATAAATTCCTACTAAAAATCCAAATATTGAAATAAGTTTTTGTTTTTTTTTTTTCGAACGAACAAGTAGACTCGAGCCGAATTAGCCAGGAAAAGAAAAGTTGTAAATAAACATTTGGCAATTGATTTTGCAGATATTCTGCGAGAAAAAAATCGTTACAATTTAACAACGTATTAAACGAGCGTTTGTTCAATAGAATTTTGACGTTGAACCAAGATCCGACGATATATGTATATACAGAGAGATATATACATATATATCGATGGCTTCGAGCCACAAGGACAGATCGGCTGTGCACAAGCATAAATCATACGCCCTTTAGGCTCCCCCCCCACGATATTTCTTAATATTTTGATATTGAAAAATATCAGTGATGAAAAATAAAGACAAGGTTCGCAATAAGATAAGATCGAGACAATGGTCAATAAATTTCTTTCCTGAATTGATCAAAACAAATACTGTCGACATTGTTTAGCGCCGCATTTACATATAGTCTTATTCTCCAAAGATTTGTTGTTCACGACCTGTCGTGGCAGTTCCAATCTCTGTCGCGATTCCGTCGCGCAAATAGCGTCCTTGTTTCTGTCGTAGGGTCTCGACGATTGGCACATATAGTCGAATGTAATTTCCTCGTCCTTTGCGATATCGCGAGTCGCGAACAACGCGAGCTTTGGTAAATTTGGATCTAGACAATCGATCCACACGCCGTAAACGGTGCAGTTCGGATCGCACGAGTGATTGATGAAGTGCGAGACGTTGCCGTACACCGCGGCGTCGACGGTATAAGGACAGGAGTCCTCGAATTCCGACACGTTGTAGTCCAAGTCGAAAAGATACGTTCGCCCCGCGGCGTCGTACTCCTTGCCGCGTTTCTCCGCCTCCTCGTTCGTTATGACCTCGCCCACATATTGCGTGACGAAGGTTCCTTTCTTTATGAGCTTCAGTGACTTCACGCCCCAGCCACGTCCGTTCGATGTTCGAAAAACGCAAAGATGCACACCCGAGCCCCGCTGAACAACGCGATTCTTGCAGTCAGGCGGACACTTGCAACGCTTGTTGCACTCGTAAATCGGTGTTCCCGGTGGTACGCGCACCCTGCACGCCTGCGTGTAAGGAAAAACTCCCTCGTACTGTGCGAAACAACATTTCGTCTTGGAATCGCAATTGCTGCAGTCGCAACCGATCGGCGGCTCGTCCGGTATTATAACACCGGAGCCCGGCAGATATTCCTCTATGTACAAAAAATCCTGAGGCGCGCTCTCGAGATCGGCTACGTTCTCAACCTGTATCGATGGCTTCCCTTGCGTTATGCTGTTCATCTCCGCCTCCCAGTCCTGCAGCGACTCCAGTTGATCCCTCCTCGTGTCGCAGAAGAGCGAGTGAACGATTCCGCGCTTTATCCATCGCGTGAGCTTCTCGCGTTTTTTCTCGAGCGTTCTTGGATTGAAGAAAGTCTTGAGACGGCTGTAGAGATCTTCCTGGTCATCGGTGAAGGAGCCGTCGATCGGCTTGTTGCGCTTTATGAGCTCGCTCATGTACTCCTCCGAGTCGCTTATCGTCGGATTGAAGTTCGTCTGACTCTTGAAATTGTCCAACAGCTGCACGCACTCGCGCTCGAAAGACTCCAGCATCTCGCTGCAGTTCACTAAATTCTCGACCGGCTCCCACGTGTTGCTGTCCGACGTCCAGTTCTTCCATTTGATGAAATACAACTCCACGCCGCCCTTCATTCTCTTCCCGAGTATCTTCTCGACCTCGAATAACTTTGGATCGCTCGGAAAGTCTTTGCTACCGTTGAAACGCAAATCCGTCGTACATATGTCGCGCAGAACTATCCGCAGTTCTTTCAAATTAAAATTGTTCGTATTAGTGCTAATTTTATCGGGATTTTTCGTTTCTTCGCGCGGATCAAAGTGCGTCTCTTTCTTCACGGGTGTTTCCGCGTTCGCGCTCCCGAGATCGTTCGATTCATTGTCAATGGAGTTTTCCGGAGGTGCGTTATCTAACGTCTCGGACAATAGTTTATTATCCTTATCGAGGGTAGAATCTTCGAGTCTCGGTCGCTTTGCAGGCGGCGGTGTGCTTCCTGACGATCTTGGCCTTTTTTCACACACCGTCGGCATTTCGCTAGTATCGCCCGGAACTTCAGCCGTTTCTCCGCTGGTACTCTCCGCCGCACGAGCCTCTGCAATGCCAAACATTTAAACGGGCGTCATTTTTTCGGCTCACATCCCTCCGTGCATTGGTTTTTTTTGTTTTTTTTTTTGTTTTTTTGGGGTCTTTTAACTTGCAACACTCCTCTCGTCACTTTAGTATAAGATCATCGGGTGTGCTCCGTGCGCGTGACGAGTGCGTTTTTTTTCTCGTTAATCCTCTTCGTTCTTCTTTTTTTTTTGGTTCTAGCATCAATCACATGGCTTACTAGCTACTTGTAATAACAGGTAAAACCTCCGTGTCACGCGTTCAAGATCTTTTTGTTTTTCCTCGTGAGACAGTGCGTTTTCTTATTACAATAGAAATATCATTATGAAATTGGCGAGTGGACGAATGCAATAGGACACTCCGCAAAATTGTCCACCGGTCATTTACCCTCTTCGGGGATTAACGCAGGTAACAAACCAAAATCGGGCATACGATCCTGAAGGGTAGAGCACGGTGTCACATCGCTCGCACGAAATTGGGGGGGGTTTTCCCACTTGTGGCTTTACTGTTAGATTTTGGGTGAAGAAGCGATTTTCGCCGAATGCTCATTGTGATTTACAGCTCCAGAACCTAAAGTTCATCCCATTTGCGGAGGTCGTGCGTAACATTTAGCTTACAGCTAGTGCATCAGAGTTAATTCAAAATTAATTAATTACATTTACAACAAAACAATTACATTTGTCGCAGCAAAATTCCACTGTTATCATCGTGCACAAACGTGAACATAGAAGTGTGTCTGCTACATACCCAGTTTAATGGTAATATTTCTCTCTAGCTCATTCTTAAAACGAACTGTCTGCACGCCAGAGATTGCTTTCACTATAGTGGACTTTCCGTGAGCTACATGACCGATGGTACCTGAGGGAAGATTAAAGTCTATTAGTAATAGTTAGTTTCAATTAATAAAAAATAATATAAAAGTATTATTATTACCAATGTTAATAGTAGCCTGTCTACTGATGACTTCGCGCGACAGGGCAGTCAGCTTGGTAACATCCTGAAAACAGTTGAAACAAAATTAGTATCGATAACTCGCAATCAAACACTATTGACAACTTAAAAAAAAAGTATAAAAAACTTTTATTCAAAAGTATTTACAAGATTATAACAAAAAAAAAAAAATTATGCATTTTGTGAATGGAACAAGTAGTGGGCAGATTAACAGGGCTCGAAACTCTCGAATATTGGAGCGAATTTTCGAAGAAACTTTTAACGATATCCTAACGTCATGATGCAACTGGAGTAGGTGTGGATGTGACAAAATTAAATGACTAACCACGATAATATCGTCGAGCTAACGGCGTGCTGTAGAGAAACATCGAGAGTCGCGATTTTTCACCGTACGACAGCAGCGAAACTTTTCGTTTCGCTGCTCGTACGTAGCTCGAACGCCTTAAACGTCGTGATTATCGGCGGTAAAGAATAACTGAGCGTCCGGAGAGTCGATAGGAAAATGCCCGCGGAAAGAGCAAAAGGGCGTCCGGTTAGTGAGGTTACTCCGGGCGGCGTGAGCGAAAGTGACTGAAAGCTTTAAACCTGCTCCGGCCTCGGAAGGGCCGATTTGTTTTTATGCTCACCAATTTCGATAAGTCCTGTTTGTAGAGATTCGGCTGACCCGTGGTAACTCCTAGACCTTCCTCGCCCCCCATTATTGCAGCTGCTCGGGTATTTTGCAAATACACACGCGGTACACTGCGGCAGCGAGAAAGGAATGGTGGCAGACTTCGCTTCGCCTCGACGGCGGCGGCGGCGGATTTGCGATCGTTGCGCGGGCGGGGACGATCGTCGTGGCGCTCCTCTGCTGCTGCGCGAGCCTCGATCGTCGCCCGACAGATGGCAACATCTGCAAGGTACAAAATTAAAGATAAAATGAAAAAAATAAAGCCAGAAACACTTGTTAAAGAAATCCGTTAACTTAAAACAACAATTCCACCCGCTGCGTAGAGTACGGAATTTTGCGCGTTCGGCAAGAAAATGATCGGCGTCGTAGATTTGCCGGTGAACGAGGAGAATCTACCGTTGATATGCGAGAAACTCCAGGAAGCCGAGGTAACGTCATCAACTTTGACACATCGGACGCAACGTATTGCTGTCGATAGAATGAAAATAAATTATCGTATGCCCAATTTCAGACGAGAGTGAACGATGAATTGGAGCAGATGCTGCAGCGACACTGCCACGTCGAGGCGAAGCTCCAGAACATCAGCAAAGTTCTGCCGAACGTCGTGGTCATTCGAGCGGAGAGCCAAAAATTTTGCGACATGATAGATCGTACGAATCGGCTCGCCGAGGCGGTCAGCGCCAAGGTCCGGCAGCTCGACCTTGCCAGGGTGAGTCGTCCGCTCGTCGGAGTCTTCGGGACTCCGACGATGGAATTAAATTTCAATGGAACTTAAACTTCAATGAAATTTTAAAAATCAATGTTTCCGCAGAGCAGAGTCTGCGAGTGCCAGAGTCGAGTGCACGACATTCTGGACCTGCAGCTGTGCAGCGAGGGAGTTGCCACGGCGCTCAGGAACGAGGATTACGAGCAGGGCGCCGCTCATGTTCATCGTTACCTCTCCATGGATCAAAATCTTCTGGAGCGAACGGCGGTTGACGTTTCCGGAGACCGCACGAGCATCGCGGCTTCTCTGGTGACACTGCAGAGAGCGGCCGGCGAATTGAGAGCCGTGGTGACTCACAGATTCGACGAGGCGGTGAAGTCTGAAGACCTCGCTTCGGTGGAGAGATTCTTCAAGATATTTCCCCTGCTCGGTATGCACGACGAGGGTCTGAGGAAATTTTGTCAGTATCTCTGCTCGAAGCTCCAAGACACGGCGCAGAAGAATCTAAAAGCTGCGCTGGACGCGAAGAGCAACGACAGTCGAGCTTCCGTTATATTTGCGGACACGATGACGCTGCTCTTCGAGGGCATAGCCAGAATCGTCGAGGTTCATCAGCCGATCATAGAAACGTATTACGGACCCGGAAGGCTCCTTAAGACTGTGACGATACTGCAGAAAGAATGCGACCGGTAAGACGAACGGCCCGACGCTAGCGTTCCGTTTGTGCCATGCGATGCGGCGATAAACGCGGTGTAAACGATGAAATTCTTTTGCGCAGACAGATAAAGAAAATCATCGGGGAGTTCATGAAGCATCGCAGTATACCGAAAAAGGTTCAGGTAATCAACGATTACATGCGCAAGCAGAGTCCCGAGAAAGCCGATCCGAAGAATCTCGATCTGCTGCTCGGAGAGCTGACGATAATGCATGCGCGATCGGAATTGTACATTCGGTTTTTGAAGAGAAGAATAATGGTCAGTCTGGAGTGGTACAATTTTTTGCGTTGTACAAGTACGTCTTGCAAAGGTTTTTGTAAATCGAATTCAACGGATTATACTTTGCAGAACGACCTCGAGATCAGTACGACCGACGAGACGCAACGCGCCAAGCAGGCGGAAGAGTTCGAGACGATGGTAAAGAATTCAGAATTGGCGCACGGTATGCAAGAGCTGTTGGGAGCTTACCTGGCCCTGGAGAGATATTTCCTCGAGGAAAGCGTGAATAAGGCTGTCGGAATGGATACCTTGGATCAGGATCAGCAAACCTCGAGTATGGTGGACGATGTTTTTTACATTGTCAAGAAATGCGTCAGGTGGGTCGATCGATTTTTTTTCTCATACTTTCTCGCCTTCATTATTCGGCTGCAAATATTAAGCAATTTATTCATCATCCCCTACTGTTTAAGACGATCTATCTCGAGTTGGAGCGTCGACGGGGTCTGCGCCGTGGTTAACATGGCTTGTGGAATATTGGAGGGAGAATTCGCCAATCGCCTGAGAGGTCGTCTTCGCCAAGGCTATCCAGCCGGCTATCTTGACCTCGCTCAGGCTTACAACGCTCTTCAGACTAGCATTCAACACGGCCGTTTGCAAGGCTCTGATAACGAACTAGCGCGATTAATGTTTCTCGTAAGCGCATCGATAATAATTCTCGGGATTTTCCTCCCACTAAATGAATTCAATTGCAGGCGTACTTGAACAACACGGACGTGAGCATCGAGTACGTGGAAACACTGAGTCAAAGCTTGGGTGCCGAGATCGATGGAGCGTTTCCGCATATGCAAAAGAAGGATCGAGGCAAAGTGGATAGTTGTTTAGCGGGACTTAAAGGGGTCACGACTACCTTGCGTGCAGTGATTGACTACGGTTTGGAGCAATTACGAGCGAGCGCGGTAAAGCCGAGAGTTACGCCCTGGGTTGACGCTTTTCTCTCTGTGAACCATCATATAAACGAGGTAATTTTTCTTTTATATTATAAAACTAACAGCGACAATGTTTTATAAAATTTTCATTATTCCAGGATGAATTACTTAGATACGAAACCGATGAGCCTTTCGTTCAAACTGTGGTGATGAATTTGGAGGGATTGTTGCAAGTGTTCAAGGGCAGTTTAACGAGCGCGAATTACGACGCGTTGATCGGTATTATCACGGCGGAGGTGACCGCGCGCCTGGAAAAAGTTGTTCTGAAATCTACGTTCAACAGGGTACGGAATTATTCTGATTGGATAGAGAAAGCTTCGTCACGAAATATTTTGATAACAAGATTGAAAAATATTGTTGAAACAGGCCGGTGGATTGATATTGGACAAGGAGATACGTTCATTGGCGAGTTACCTGGCCGCCGCCACTTCGTGGTCGGTTCGCGACAAATTCGCTCGATTGACGCAAATAGCAACTATACTGAGCGTCGAGAAGGTAGAAGAGTTGGCGGATTACTGCGGAGCCGACGCTATTGCCTGGAGACTCACGCCC
This sequence comes from Amblyjoppa proteus, assembly GCA_963922035.1. Classification (NCBI taxonomy): domain Eukaryota; kingdom Metazoa; phylum Arthropoda; class Insecta; order Hymenoptera; family Ichneumonidae; genus Amblyjoppa; species Amblyjoppa proteus. The sequence continues at coordinate 7,259,017 of OY998228.1, read as the reverse complement.
GCGGAAGTTCGACGAATAGCTTCCCTGAGGACTGATCTTCGACCCGAAGATATCAAGAGACTCAAGTTGTAATCGTCATGCTTTAATTCAATCGAGCTTCCCATTCGCGCGGAAGCCAAAAGAAGATAGCATATGCGATTTAATCATAAAACTCGAATTTTCCCTTCATCGGCGTTCCGGTTGTACAGAATACATAGTACTAAAATAAAATCTAGTATCCAAAAAGCCGTTGCATGACTCGTTCCCAAGCGTCAGAACATCGAATACCACGTTTAAAAAAAAAAAAAATACTTTCGGAGTTCTCGAAATCAAATTGGACGAACAGTTCGCGAATTATACGCGAGAGGCGTCCGCGAGTTCAGCGGAGTGGGGGTAGGTCGAGTCCGGGCGCATGCGCTCCCAATCGAAAAAGCGCCTCGAGCGCCCCCGATCGGATTGCGAGAGTTTCCGGAAATGAAACCCGCAACAGGACAAAGCCCGTACCCTCCCTTGTAATGCCGCAGGGCCGGTGGTACACAGCTCGTCGGGCTCTTGTAATCGCGCGTACGGGTACCGTAAACGTAATAGTCGAACGTTAAAGGCATGGAGGCGTCTCTGTGACCGGGGACACTCGTGACTTTGACGATGGTGTCTGGTGAAAAAACTTGCTAGTACGATGGGTGCTCGGGAACGTGCCTCAGAGATGGACGCTACGACGAGCACTTCCGTTCGCTAATTGAGCGTGATTTTTCGCTCTCGTAACCCGCTCTGTAACCTTCTTCTTTTTTTTTTTTACATTTGTTTTTTCTTCCTTCGTTGATTTTTTTTTTTTTTTTCTGTTCCTCTCGTTCGACCGGGAAGAGTACGGCGAGAGCGCGGCGGCAGCGCGATACGCCGCCACCACCAGTGTGTGTGTGTGTGTGTGCGTGTGTGTGTGTCTTCTTCGCTCGTGCCTCTCTGCCTCTCTACGTGAAGATTTTCCCAACACTTGGGATTATTTTAATTCCCTAAAGAAAAAAGAAAAAGGGGAAAAAAAAGCGATAGTAGAATCTCACGGTGTTACGGGGCACGAGGATGTCGCCGCTGCTGGCTCGCCGGTGATCGAGACGCGCGTTTCCACGGTGTTTCGCGAAATCGAGCGAGCAGTGAATAAAGAGAGACGGCAAGAACAAATTGAGAAAGAAAGATCGAGGTGATGGAGGGAGAGGGGAAAAAGAGTTGAAATACTGAGAGTGAGAGAGTGAGAGGACGGTCGTCGCGCAACACCTGCGGTGCGCGCTCCGATGCATTGTTGGTGAGTGTGCGCGCGTGGTTAAGTAACGCGTGTTAGTGAATGTCTCTCTATTTCGTGAGAGCAATACCTCTCGACTATATGTGTGCGCGATACTGTGCATTCTGTCGTGTATATATGAGCCCCTTGTATGTATATATATATGTATGTATATATCTTATATATATATATATCTATATATGTATATGCGTGTGTATGTGTGTAAAACGTACGAGACGATAGAGTATGTGGCCTGGCTCGAATAGGCTAAGGTGGGAGTGAGAAAAAGAGTACGGGGAAGTGGTGAACGCGCGAGGCGATTTCGCCGAGAGTAGTACGAGAGTAGTATCGCTCCGCGTCTTTACAATCTCTCACTTCTTCCTCTCTATCTCCCGTTCTTGGTTTCTCTCCTCTTTGAAGTTTGTCTATCGCTGTGTAACACTCGCCGAAATTTCATCGTCTTCCTTATATTTCATATACGTCGGACTCCTCGGTTTACTCGGAAGATCTATAGTTTACAGTTTCGTAAACTCGTGTGCGTGACGCCACCGAGCGAACGAATGAACGGGGTTTCGCGGTGGTAGTTTTACCCCGAAGGTGGGAGAGACTAAGTGTTCTGGTTTTGACACGATGACATGTCGAGGAAGTTCTCGTAGGTATTGTGATAGTTCGGATAACCCGATTTCACGGGCATTCTTAGAAGACCGGAGATAAATTTGTTACCGATCGTAGTTTTTTCTTTTTTTTTTGCTTACCATCAATGCGTCGGGTTTTTCATATATATGTATATATATATGTATATATATATATATATATATATTTTAATTTCTCTTTCGTTCTTTCTCTCTTTTTCACCGAACGTGTGCGTCCACTGGTGCTACTTACCGCTGGCTGGCCGCAGTTAACTCGTGTGCCCGCGTGTTGGGATGATAAAGTAAACGGTCGGGAGAGCGAGAGAGAGAAGGAGGGACGCATGGGATCGCGGTTATCGTGAAAAAAGTGGGAGTGTCGCGCATGTCGCGCCCGAACATGCTCCGATGCTTCCTGGCTCCCCGGCTGTGGAGATGGCGACTTCCACACCGATAACTTCTTGCCGCAAGAGAGTCTCCTCGAGAGAGAGAGAGAGAGAGAAAGAGAGAGAGAGACTCTTCTTGGTTATCCGCTGATCTCTCCCTACTCTCTTGGAGATCCCGTTGTTCACTTCGCATTCGTTGTACGATACACTGAGAAACAAGCACACGAGGGACACGGGACAACTCTTTACGAATATTATCCACCTCGTAACGGCGATATGTCAGATCTCTCCCGTGCACACCGGATACCGGAAACGTTTTAACGGAGGAACGATAAGAGAAGAAAAAAAAAAAAAAAAATTAACGCACACCTCGAGAGATTCGAGGCTTTCGAGGCCTCAACGGTATCGCGTTTATAACCTTCGCACGAAATTCGTAAAAAAATATTTAATCCTCCCGGTACGATATCGACAGAGATATTCGATGTTCACGAAATCGTCGTCGAGATTCATGAGAACCGATGGAACAGAGCGCAGCGACGAGTAATACGAATTTTTTGCGTGTGTCTGTGCGTGTTGTCTGTTTTGCGTCCTCTTTTTTTTCTCTCTCTCTCCTCTCATCGGTCAGCTTGTTTCCCGAGGGTGCTTGCGGTTCATCGTTTCCTCGTCTCACAGTCCTGTCATTCGTCTCTCGTCTCTGTTCAGATAAAACTCGCCGATTCTCGGACGGACGACTACCTACGTGAATCTTTGCTGGAAAGGAAAAAAAAAAAAAAAAACAAAAAAAAAATTAAACAAATACACAGAACGCTAAACGAGTGTGATAAAAAAAAAAAAAAAAAAAAAAAGTAACGATCGTCGCGAGTTTGTTCGATTCGTCGTTTACCGAGAAAATCATTACCCTACGAAACATGTCCATATTACGTGTGTACGAGATTCATACGCCTCGACGACTTATCAGGTGTCGTGATGTGCAATGTGCTTCGGACATTCGATAGGAGCTTTCGCGTCAACTGGTGTTTCGTCCGTTGCTCCAAGCTGGTGGTGGTGGTAGTGAACTTAGAGTCTCTTCATTCAATGACTTTTGTGAAGGATTGAATTTTCACATTAAAAAAAAAATATATATATATATATATCAATTAATATAAGAGACATTTGCACGAGTGCGGAGAAAGAGTGGCTTCATTTATTTTCCTCTTTTGTTTATCACATGAGAAAATGAAAAAGGATTATCGCATCAAAGATGGATAGCATGCAGGACTTGCGATCCGCGTATTGATGGGTATATGCTTTTCCTGCAGGAGACCCTCGAACAGTCGGCTGAATAACAAGATTTCTGAGCACATATCGGCTTCCGTAACCCCCCTCCATGTTTGTCTGGAGGAACAGAGAGGACCGGAACTGGGCTCGTGTGACGCCTCGGCTCGCAAGCCACAGGTAATGTACAGGAACTCCAGAAAAAATAAAAAATAATGCTCGATTTTCTTTCACTGACTGAGATGTATTTTTGTGTTTTCGAGCAGGTCAAGGGTAGTCAGGAAAATTGGGAAGACAAGGCTAGCGGTGTATCGAGGGCAACGGAGGCAGGATCTACCGGAGGTGGGTCCAGCGATCAAAGGCACAGCCAGCCAAGCATGGCCAACACCATAAGTAACATGAAAATGACAAACCCCATTAAGGGGCTCGTCAGTAAGCGGCGCAAACGTTTCACGGAGGATGGATTCGACCTTGATCTCTCGTGTATCCTTTTTCGTTAGTTGTTTATACACGGAAACGTGGATTCTTTGATTTATCATTGATGGTCCGTGCGAAGACGGTTTTTTTCGCCGATTAGCCGCCGTTTTATCTCCGGCGAAAGGTAGACTAAAACGCTTCTTATGCGTAAGGAAAATAACTCGAACACGAATAATTCGCACGCGCGTACAGGCCTCGTTTTGATCGTGAGGAGAATTAAAACTTTTCTCGACGATCATTGAACACCCAACAAGTATTTTCCTCAACGAATATATTTCACCGCCGAAACAACAGACATACGTGATAACCTGATAGCCATGGGATTTCCTGCCGAGAAATTGGAGGGGGTGTACAGGAACCATATAGACGACGTGGTGAAATTGTTAGAATCCAAACACAAGGATCATTATAAAATTTACAATCTGTAAGTACGAAAATTAAACTCGTTTGTTACTCGCGATCGTAGCGGGTCTCTCCCGTCCCCGAAATTCGAAGGAACATTTTTGTTCGTTTTTTTTTTACAGCTGTTCGGAGAGGTCGTACGATTGTAAAAAATTTAAGCAGAGAGTAGCAACTTATGCGTTCGATGACCACAATCCGCCGATGCTCGGGCTGATGAGGCCGTTTTGCGAGGACGTACACGCGTGGCTATCGCAGGACCGTAAGAACGTCGCGGTCGTTCATTGCAAAGCCGGCAAAGGACGAACGGGCGTTATGGTATGCTGTTACCTTCTACATAGCAAGCAGTTTCCGACTGCGACAGAGGCACTCAATTATTATGGGACTAAGAGGACGCACGACAGGTGAGTTCAACTTTTATGAACGCTATTGCAGTAGAATCTCTCTTGTTCGACCTGCGATGAACCGGGCCTTCGCGTTATCCGACGCACCCGACTCATCCCAGCAGTACGCGTTAGCCCTCTGAAGCACGGTGTATCATAGGCGATGCCCCTCTATGAATTCAGAAAAAATGCATCAACTTTTTTAACGCAAACTTCGAACTAGTCGAATAACAAGCTGACGTGCTAAAAAAAAATCTGTGAAATTTCACAGACGTATCTTGAAGTGTTGTTTTATTGATAACGCAGAAGAAAATTTATAAGGTATCGTTTTTGAGCTTATAAGAAGGCATGGTTGTTTACCTTCGGCAAAAAGTACCTCGTACTTGAAGGGTTAATAACCGATGTATTGGAAATTCCATAATTGTAAAAAAAAAAAAAATAATGCATGCTCAAAGGTTTCACCGAGCTGTGGGTTCGGATAATACGGAAAACTAGGATAAAACGGATAAAGCAGCAATGTACGCGCGCGGAATAGTCCTGTTATTCGTGTTATCCGAGATTTCACTTATCCAACGTACGCTCTCCCAACATTACCCCGGATAAATGTAACTGTAATTCGCAAACCCAAAAATCATAATCGCTTTTAATTGAATTGTTGATACGACACATTTTTTTTCACGAACAGGAAAGGAGTGACGATACCTTCGCAAAGGAGGTACGTTGGTTACTACGCCACTCTCGTTCAAGAGGGTCTCAATTACCAACCGGTCACCCTGATCCTCCGACAAATACAACTCGATCCAGTTCCCATTTTCAATGGAGGTCAAGGCTGTGAGTATATCTCTGCGCGATTACAATTGCACGTTTCCCCTCCGTTTCCATCGTATCGTATTGCCTTGTTCCTTATCTCGGTGCCGTGTCCAAACGAAGGCGCATTTTTCAATCGCGGTGTTCGCTCTCTCTTCATGTTGCAGATTTGTATTTTGTGATATCGGAATCTAACAAGAGGATATTTAGTTCGGAAGTTTTCGAGGTGAGAAAAGGAATGCCGTCGTTGTGTATTCCGTTGGATCACACCATAGCGCTTACCGGTGATATTCGTGTAGATTTTTTTAATCGACCGAAAATGAAGAGAAAAGTGAGTAATTCTTTGATCGTAAAGCCAAAACTGCCGAGTGGTGCGTTGATATTGTTTTTTAGAAGATTTTTAAAAAATGTTGTTAATGCTGAACTTGTTATTACTGTCGAACAGGAAAAGATGTTTCATTTTTGGTTCAACACTTTCTTCGTGCGAGATCACTTGACCCCCGAGTACGATAACGGCGAAATACCGGTGGAAAGATCAACGAGGGCATTGAGCTGTGACGGCACGGCGATGGAACTTCCAATGGTAACGTCACACATGAAACCGAGAGCGGGTTCGTTGGCAAGTCTCGGGCCTATGCCACCAGCCCTCGTTCTAGGTATAGACAAATGGGGCTTGGATGGCGCGCACAAGGACAAACATCACAAGCTCTACAGTGCAGATTTTAAGGTACAAAATCACTGTCTCTCTCTGTCCGTGTGTTTCTTAATTAATTCGTTTCTATCGCTATCTAAATTTGAGATGTATTCCAAATGCATTTAAGTTACGAATCAAATGCATTTGGAATTTATTTATCACACACGTTTTTTTACGCACTTTCCTGTGTACCTCAATTCACATATTTATGTCATTGCATTCGAAACACATTCCAGAGGAAAATTAAATATTCCCTCTGTAACATCACTTCCGGTGCGGTTGAAAACCGCACTAGTAAACCGAAAGTGACGTCTCGTAGAAAAATTAGAAAAATTTCGTTGCCACGTTACTTCCGGACGAAGTCCTGAGGTTTTCAAACCGGAAGTGACGGATTTTCGATGTCGCGTCACCTCCGGTCGAAAATTGACATTCTCAAACCGGAAGTGACGCTGCAGAGAAATTTTTTAAATTTTCTCTGGAACGGACCTCGAATGCAGCCAGTGACAGAGACATATGAATCAAGGGACACAGGAAAGTGGGGGGAAAGGAAAATGTGTGTCTCAAATCTATTTAGAATTCATAGCGAATGTAGCCAGGAACAGAAACGAGCCAATTAAGCAACACACAGTGTATCTTTCACGATTCGGGAAACCGCTTAAGCGTTTTCTCGAACAGCTGCGAGCGCATTCTATTTCCGAAAGTAATTTTCCAAGAATCATCGCATCGATAATAATTTACTCGTAAATTGATCGACTGAATTTTCCAGGTTAGTTTATTCATGCATCGAATGGGTGGTGGCATAACGCAGGCAGTGCCAGCGACTGTAGCCAGACCCGGAGGTGGTGTACAAATTGGAATGAGCGGTCAAGAAACACCGAGCGAATCGAGCGAGGCTGACAGCAGCGAGTGCGACACAACGGGCGACGAAGATGGTTGGGAATCAGGTGAGTCCTCTGCATCTCTGGTGGCGAATCACCATCCTCTTACACACAGCAGTAGTCGTACACACGCCAATACCAATCAGAACCACAGATCTAGTCTCAGGGAATGCGCTAAGGGTTTACTTTCGCGCGGGGACAAAGAGAGGAACAGTCACAGACAAAGCGGCACACCAAAACGTTCGTCGACTTTCGTGCGAGCCGCCACTCTAGATACATGATCGAAGGAAAGAAAAAATAATAATAAAAAAAGAAGAAAAAACAAAAAAAAATCCGTTGATTCTTCACACTTTCGTGCGAATTTTTCTCTTCGTCCCTCGCGGTACCTCGTTGCGTTACGGCGAGACGTTAACGCTATGCCGGACAAAGATCGTGATAGCTTTACTGTTACGTAGGATATTATTATCGCTAATCGAATGACGATTTAACGTCGATCAATTATTTTCGACGATTAAATTTAGTGCGTCTGTGTTCTTCTTGCATCGTATGTTGTTAGAAATTGTACCTCTGTGTATGTATGTATATATATATATTACATATATCTCCGTTAATGATCTGACAAGAAAGGTTTTTTAGTTCTTCTTTTTTCTCTCTTTTTGTTTTGTTTTTTGTTTTTTTTTTTTTTGTTTCGCTTCGACCAAAATGTATTATTGACAATCAAATGTTACAAATTAACTAGACTCTATACACGATACAATTTTTCTCGAAAAAAAAAAAAAAAAAAAAAAAACAACAGTCTTTTCTACAACAAGCGTCGTTGGGTTAACGAGAGGTTGTCCATGTTTGTGGAAATTGCGGAGGTTTCGTTTTTTTTTTTCTCTATACTTTTTTTTTTTCTCATGTCTCGCTGAATTACTTTTGTTGTATAGATATGCAATTGAATTAAATAAAAATTCGCCGAGCGAAGAACACCGAGCGGAGTGCCCAAGCGAGCGAAGCGTGTGTATCAAGATCGTGGGGATAAATCGCGTATATCATGTTAAAAAAAAAAAAAAAAAAAAAAAAAAAAAAGAAAGAAACAAAGAATGAAAACAAATGTTCGAATAAAGTTCTCGTGTGTCCACAAGTGCCTCGGTAGATTATCAGATGCTCATAGCGACCTTAACTTTATTGTTTTTCATTTATCGTCTCAATTTCGAGTTCCGACTTCCGGTGTTGTGCGTATATACATCGTATGTATTTTATCGTCGGTATTTCACTCGCGGATTTTCGTAGGAGGCGAGAGATATATATATATCGTGCCGTTGAAACTCGACGAGCTATTTATAAATTCTACATTCGATTATCAACGTTAAGGCATGTTTTTATAATCGCACAGTTTTTTAATTCGTTGGCTACAAAAAGTAAAAGAAAAAAAAAAAAAAACACCTCGTTAGACTGGCATGCATTTGTTGCAACAGAATTGTTCTTATTTTCTCTTCCCCTTCATGAGATTAGCTTTCTTGGATTAAGTGACTTTTGTTTTCTATCCTTTTTGTTCTCGACGATTTACGAAGCGCACGCAAGCATACACACACACACACACACACATACATTTAACTCGACAGTTATCTGGTTTCTGTGTGCAGACTGACTTTCGACGTTCCGTGAAACTGTACTTGTTTAGAATATTATTTTGAAAGATCGGTGGGCGCGCGCGAGCATCCTTTTGACAAAGTGTTACCGACGATATATATTCCTCTTGTATTGTTGCTCGAGGGGGGGTTGTAAAAAAAGATCCCGTCGGACTGCTCGAGAAGAAACCAAAAGCATCTTACACGCTGTATCTTGTACGAACTATCTTAAAGCGTTCACGGTATTAACTCTTCGGTGACTCGCGTGAACTTTAGGCGTGCCAAATTTTTCATTGAATAGGCGATCGATGATCCGCGAGAATTCGACAATAGGATAGTGTCAAGCGTGTTTAGCGAGAAAGGGAGATTATGAATTCGCGAAAGATTAGAGATCATTCGATGTTCGATAGGCAATACAATGACCAACTGAAATTTCTTTGCGCGCGTTGCAAAGTTGAGGTTTCGACAATCGCGAATAGTCGGATCAATTCGTATTTTAACGAAAAAAAAATAAAAATAAAAATAAAATAAAAGTCGTGACCGATACGCAACGTGTGAATCTCAGTTTTATCGAAGCGGTCGTAAAACTGATGTTTCCCAATGTGTGTCGTTTGCACTCGAATAATAAAAAGAACAATAACTTTGGGCGTGCCAGAGTTTTTCTTTGAATAGGCTACGCGAGAATTCGACAATAGGATAATGTTAAACGCCTTTAGCGATAAATGGAGATCGATAGTTCGCGAAAGATTAGAGAGCATTCGATGTTCAATAGAACTAATCGTCCGAAATTTCTTTGCGCGCGTGGCGCAAGTTGAGTTTTCATATTTATAACGAAAAAAAGGAGAAGAAAGTCGTGACCGATACGCAGCGTGTGAATCTCAGTTTTATCGAAGCGGTCGTAAAACTGATGTTTCCCAATGTGTGTTGTTCGCACTTGAATAATAAGATAATGATAATTTAAAAAAAAAAAAAAAAAAAAAAAAAAAAAAAAAACGAATTTCTCAACTACCGTCTCCCATAGTGTCCATAAATCTAACAAAAATAATGAAGTACAGATTCAACACCAGGTATCTTTCTATCGACCAATAGTGTTTTTTTTTTTTTTTTTTTTTTTTTTTCATTCTTAAATCAAGTAATGAATCATCAAAATAAATTCGTAAATTAGAGCAGCTACTTAGCTATACGCGTTAACCCTTTGCAGTCGAAAAAACGTATTTCCCTATACGTTGGGGCCACTGTAGGGGCTCCTGGCAGCGAAGTGGTTCATTGTTATGAGCGTCGAAATTATAAAAAAAATATATTCTTAAGTTGTGCGGATTGGAGAGGAGAGAAGTGCAGCGGGCTAGCTCCGAGATACAGATCACGATCGAGGTATCTAAGACACGGATGTTCCGAGTTAGTCGGTACGATCCTTGCGCTTGGGGGAGTGGATTTTAAAAAAATTGAATGACGTGCTCGAGGCTCAGGACTGAATTGCGCGTAGTTAAATGCGTTTTTTTTTTTTTTTTTTTCGTTATTCGGTTGAATTCAAAAGTTTTACCAGAGTCCGAAAGTAGAAAACGAAGAGAGGAGCGAGTAGAGAACGAGAAAAGAGCGAAGACACTAAAGACTATCGCGATGATAGTCTGGCGGATTGAAAAAAAGGTTTGCCGTTGTGATTTATTCATACTGTATAAATACATTTTTACCTGAAATTGTATGACTCGAAGAATCAAGGAGAACGGAAGACAAGCCCGTCGATTATTCAAGTAGGCTGTACGCCCGAAGCTAGTTAGTTGCTAAAAAAAAAAAAAAAAAAAAAAAAAAAAAATTACGAAACGAACTAAATCGGATATACGGTTTCTAATAGTGAACGAATAAGTAGTAATTAACGAATTACTGTTGATGTATCGATAAAATTATTTTGACAAGTGTTCGTAGAGGTTTGGAGTAGGGTGGTGCCTGAATGGTGTAAAGAAAAAAAAAGAAAGAAAAACGAGAAAAAAAGTATATAAAGAAACAAAAAAAAAAAGAAACTGATACTATCTCTAACATAGTTTGTAATGTAATTCTCATTAGTTTCTCTTGGCATTCGCGAGACTGTAAACGAGCGCGCGGGAGAAAGAAAGAAAGGAAAAAAAAACCGAAAACCCATAGACCCGTGTTTATTGTTTTATGAACGACTACACTACCTCCGTTTTACGTCGCAAGTAAATCGCATGACTGTCTGATACCTTAGCGTTACAGGAGACCGAAAAAAAAAAGTACAGCGAAATAGGATCATTGAACATGAGAGCGAACGAGCGTGATTAAGTCTCGAGATGGATCGAACACGATTAGGCAGTGAAAGAGTTTTTGTCGAAAGTGCTGTTTCACAGATTGGTACAATTGCATGCCGATTATTTATAGAGTATGAGTATAAACAAAAAAAAAAGAAAAGATGAAACGATAAAGTTTGTTGTTCGGTCATTGCCACGGCAGCGATCGAATTACGGTCAGAGTCTTGTATACAATTGCGATTGTATTGTATAATGAATTATTTTTGTGATATTATAATTATTATTATTAATTACAATTATTCCTGATTGCGATTTATTGTTCACTGTGTGAAAAAAACAAAAACTGCTACCAGTTATTTACGATTTATCACTAGTTATACAACAAACCGCACCATACACAAAACACCGCCCTCCGCCTTCTTCATCGACACCGCCATCACTACTACTACTACTGTTTACCTCCGCTATTTCCTGCTATCACTATGTTAATTATTACGGAAATATAATATACCATATTACAACCGTGTAAACCTGTAATACCGAATTCTAATTTAACACGCGATTTTTTGTTTTGTTTTTATATAAAAGATAATAATAGTTTTAATCATACGTAACTCGCGCGAAGCGTTCTTACTACTATTTTAATGTAATTCTACCGAGTATCCTACTTTGTTGCTCCGTTGCCTCGATATATATTTTTATTTAAAGCCTGCGTCTTCTTCGGGCACGCTTTTTTTTTTTTCTCCGGCTGCTATTTCATTACATCGAGCTCACTGCACTCTGCATTTTTGTCGTTTCGTTCTGTCACCCCCGCAGCTCGTTTCTCTTTCTTCGTTCAATTGTGTTTGACCTTGTGTGAGTGTTATCCCAGATTTGGCGTATAGATATAATTGCGCTTGTTTAGAATTTCCGAAATCGTCGCACGTATTTTTTTTTCTGCATGAACACGCGTTACATTTTTTATTTTTTATTTATTTATTTATTTTTTTTACAAGAACACCACATTGTGAGAGCTTATCTTCATTCGGTTTTTCTCACGCGTTTGTCGTGTTGACACTGTCTCCAGAAATTTAAGAATTTTTGTGGAAATACAACGTTGAAAGTTGCATAGATTCTTGAGATCTTTTTTTTTTTTTCATTGTTTCATTGTTCATTATCATTTAAATCGCTATTCACTATATCAGATTTACAATCTGTTCATTGACTTATCACCTGTGTCTCTGTGTGTCTGTTCGCCCCCAGTGGACTTGGATCAGCGTGTGGGCCGGTACCGCCTTCTGTCCGATGGAGGGATGATAGATGTTTTGTGAGCCCCTCGTCGTCCATCATCTTCATTCATCTTTCGAACTTCGGGTGTTTTACTCTGTCTCTGTCATTCTGAGATCTCTTTCGTTTTCACAACAAACATAACAAAAAAACTTCGAAACCCGAGCGACGTGTATTGCAATACATATCGCTGGTCGTCATTGATGTACGGACTCATGCTTTGGAAGGATGCTCTCATTTATTTATTCTCACGACGAGATAACGATAATGACAAATTTGCTTTCGTTACTTTCGGCGGGCGCGTCCACGAGTATATCATCATCTTATACGTTTTCCATTTCGGCCGAGCCACGTTTGTACGAATATTTGCAATTGAAAACTATCAACGTAGCCGTAACGATGGGTGAACACGTCCCAGTTTCACACATGCTCCGCGCACATGTTTGCATGCAATACGATTTAACGTTAGCATCCAGTCACATCGGCAATCTTCCCAGCATCATTTTTTTTACTCCAAACGAATCTTTCCTTGAATCTGAAGAAACAATGAGTTGGTATTAAAAAAAAGTAATATATATATATATTTTTTTTTTTACTTATTGCGAAGAATTGCGTTTAAAGCGTGGGAAATTTGTCAGTGTGTCGTCGTCGAGGGCCTTAGGATACCTGGTACGACGTTTTTTTTTTTTTTTTTCTTTCTGAAAGAGCTTCTAAATACTAGGCATATAGTGTCTAGTGCTATTATTTGTCGGTGGGCTTTGCGAATTCTTCGTTAGCCAATAGGACTTTTTTTTCAATCTTTTTTTTTTTTTTTATTAGTCGTTAAAACTCTCGTTCGAAGCCTCCTTGATTGTCCTGTGCGACTGTCGCGCGGATGGACTTTCGATAATGTAACATATATATATATATATATATATATATATATATATATATATATATATATATATATATCCGAAATCGCGGGGGAAACCCGGAGGCTCTTATTTCACCGAATATTTTCCTTTGCAATGCAGAGCGAGCTAGGCAAGTACCGACTACTTATGCCGCTGATGAAGAGAACACATTAATGAAAAATTTTACCGAAGCGAGAGAACCCGAATGCCGAATGATCGAGCGAGCTACGATACAAGAGTGTTAACAAACAAACAAATACACACACACACACACACACGTTGACACGGACAGGACACACATGAACACCCAAACAAACGTTTTTGTAAAGAAAAAAAAAACCGAGATGACGGAGAGAAAGAGAGGAGTGAAGAAAAAAAAAGAAAAAAGAACACATAACGATATATAAAAGCAAGACTATTTTCATAAGTGATAAATTTTAAATCAATAATATGCGTAATGGGAACGAGCGAACGAGAGTGAAAGGAGAGGAAAGAATGAGAGCGAGTAATCTATTACTGATAATTTTAACATTGACATCCCACTATATTATTTATCGCGATTGTGTTGAGGATGATGTGGTCGAAGTAGAGGTCCCGATAGAGTACGATATTGAAAAAAAAAAAAAAAAATAGAAGTTAAAAAAAGAAGCGATAATCTGCGAGATATTGTAGTCCGATTGATTGTTAACGCGACGTACGGATAAGCAAGGTCCTTTCTGCGAAGTAAATTTAGAATGTAACATTGATACAAAGGCGAAGCGATTTCATTTTTTTTCTCATTAAAAAAAAAAAAATTGTTAACGAGTCGCAAGAAGTGAAAGATATTAATTGGAACGATACAATTCGATTGACGACTAAGTATTAAACTTAACTTGTATCTTATACGTATTTTTGAACAGTACAAAGGTATCAGAGCAAGATTAAACGAATTATTTATTGTCCTAGGAAAAGCCGTTAATGCGAAACTATAGCTTTCTCAAACGAAAAATAAGGAGCTGAAGTAAAAAATTTAAATACTATCCTATACATGTGAGCGAAAGTGAGTCGACAGACACGAATTTCTCGCACTCTCGCCACTTACCGGTGCTAGCATGTTTTTTTTTGCAATAGAGCGGTCCTATTTCAGAAAAAACAATGCTAAGTATAAACGAATATGGACGTTTTGTATATTTTAAACGAAATGATGAAACAAACAAAAAAAAGAAAAAAATTGTACACTGACACAGACACATACACATACCTGTTGAAGGAGGCCCCCCTTGACGAGGGGTCGTCCTCTTGTAAAATGAAATTAAGTATAAAATTAGTTATTGAGAAAATAAATGTTACTATGCGGTTCGTAAGGCTATTTGATGATATACCGAAGTGAATACCTATCCAGCGTTTCGTACTCCACCAGTGAGTTGCATCAAAATTGAATCAAATTTTACAGCGAAGAAAAAAATCGAACTGCGTAAATTTCACGATTTTTTCGCTTTTTTTTGTTCCTCCTTTAAAGTTCAATGTGAAGACGCCTGTGTTTCATTTTCATACGAATATCGGGAGTGTACAGTTCGACTAATATTGCGACAATAGTTAGAGAGTTCGAGGACGAGCCGCGAAAGAGAGAGGGCGAAGAGAGCAAGATTATTTATCTATATCGCGCTTGTAAAGGACTGTATAATCAGCGACAATTTAAACGATTCACCGAACCACGAGTAGGAGATACAAAAATAGGCGTTACTGTGTCTCCGAATGGAAAGAACCTCTATCTTCCAGTTGCGCGAGCGACTACGCATGTAAATACGAGTTTCGAATTGAAACACGGGCCAGACGTTCGAGAGGGGAATAATATTTCATTCTGTGTGTTATCGTGAATTTTCTTTTCCTTGACTCATCGCTTATAATTTTAATCGCAACAGAGGCTCGAGTGAGATATTGGAAATATCGCCATTTATAAATACCGAAGAAAAGAAAAGAAATGAACAACAAAAAACATCTTAGAAAATAAAAATCGAATGTTAATTATAATATTTGTGTGAGCGTTTGTCATATACTTTCACCTTCTATCTTTCATGCACTCCCGGAGCCATCCATAAATACATACGATGCTTCTGTAAGTTTCAAATCAACAAAAGAAAAATGCATGCATCTTACAATTATTACCCATAGAAAGCTAAAAATAACGATTAACAATGTGGACCACGTTTGAAAACAACAAATAACCAGCTCGTATGCGTGTATATATATATATATATTGTAATATTCATACTATATTTGGGAAATCTGTGAACTCTGCTATATCGTTTAAGATCATAATCGCTTTAATATTTTTTCGCAATTATTGAGTCATAGCGCCCAACAGGAAATCGAGTACTCATATAATCTGATAAATCGTACGTTATATCCATATTATATTACGTAACAAAAATCGATTTCTTTTTCTAAAAATTGTTTTGTTTTTTTTTTTCTCTAAAATCGACACATTAATAATAGAATTGTAAAAAAAAAAACCATGACTGACACTGGGTCTGCTTACAGGGGAGTCCACGTATTTGTGACTTTGAGACATTACTGATGGCGGGCCAATCAGAGCTAAACTCCTCACAGACGATCAACTCCTGACTGCAACCACACAACGCGCTTGATTACCAATTGATCAATCGATACATCAACCATCGCATCTCCCGCTCTGTCATCCGCTAAGCATGATTTTTTTTTTCACCTGCACCCTCGGTTCCCCCCTAGATATATATTCGATAGGAACGATACTACCCTCTTCGTTTCGTCTCCGCAATCTACATGTTAACGTTTTTTTTCCCCCTTTTGTTTGCGAGATGTAATTCGATGTGCGTCAATCGAGGGAGGTACGTTCTCTTGAGCAATATATACTGGAAGACTCATTTACCGTACAGTAGAGCGGACCGTGCGTCGTCGAAGATCGAAAAACAATTCACGCGATTGTTTGTTACTCGCAATTTTTTTTTTTCTCGAGCCCTTTCCATGATGCATGCCCTTGCCGAATTTTCGTTTTTAGTATCTAAAAGATTGTTTTCATTTTGTTGTTGTACAAGCGCGTGCGAGGATACGAAGCGTGGCAATCAAGGCTCACACACACAGGACACCATCTGTGATTAGCGCGGTCTTATTTTAGCGAATTAGGACATTCTTTATTTATTTATTTAGCGATGCGAGGGGGTGAAAAGCCCGACCGCCTGTTACGCTGTGTGGTCCGTTATTTATTAGAGTCCTCCGATCAGTGCCGATATCTCTATTCTGTACCTACATCGACTGAATCGTCCGTCGTCCTCTCAGTTACATTTACTGTTTACTTATTTTTATTTTTTATTTTTCAATTATTTATATCTCACACAACGACGCGATCGATGGATCACTAAATTGGTCGTACGATCAATCGAATTTACAGTCTCGGATTAAGTGACCGCGAATTTTGTTTATTACCTAAGACGCATAGGTATCGCCAGTTTTACCGATTATAACGTTGTAGACACTCGCAGAATAAATTGTCTGCCAGTTTAATGTTCGTTTCATGGACAATCGCGAAGCATTTTTTTTTTTAACTTTTGACGCAATTCATTCTTTTATTCTTTCTTTACTTTAGTCTTTTGTTTTTCGCTTGTTCTGAGACGAACGGTCAGCAAGTTCATTGGATTGTCATTGACGAAGGATACTGAGGTATCGAGAATGTCCTTGGATAACTTGAAATTGAAGCGTTTTAATCCTTCGAGGGCCTATCCCTTTTTTTGAGCTGGCAAATACCGATTGGAATTAAACTATTTTTTACCATTGAAAAACTACGTTTATGATTGTAAATGGCAACTGGAGCCTTCGAAGGATTAATAAATCTATACAGTATAACGTCTCGAGGGGATGTTAATGATTTATTATAATTAAAAGTAGTGTCGCATTCAACCTATAGAGTACAAAGAAGTTTGACTTGATCTCAGATAGATTAAGTGTGATAAAAAAGCTACTTTCGCGCGTTTCGAGAGTACCGTAAGCTTCGATTAAAAGAATTTAGTATACTGACTTTTTTAAAAAATACGAAGAAAAATAAAAGATAGAATCGCACTCGATAAACCTACATTTTAAAGTCGCAGGAACGACCAACGCATTAACGAAGGTAGATCGAGCTGTCTCGAAACACACACACACACACACATATAGTGATGATTTCCACAATGTTCTTGCACACTTTATTTGTATCCGAAAATACCTGCTCGACGAAAATTCTTCGCTTTAAGTTTAACGAATGAATCGAACTATGGTCAAAAAGTTTTTGTTAACTTGTACAGCAAGACGAGTGTGACATATCGAAATTGAGCGCAAGTGGAATATTAATCGGCGAATCTACCTGGATCGAAGTTCGAACCGATGGAATTTTTTGTTTAGGGTGTAGGACAACAGCGGTGCAACGATAATGCGAACGTTAATTTTTTAATTTTTTTTTTCTGTCGTTACGCCGTTGTTTATTGGCTATGTGATCTTAATTTTACAAGTTAATCGTAGGCGTTAGATCGAAGATACTTTATACTCCTTATGCTCATAGTGTTTTTCTTTTTTGCGCCCCCGTATCCACTGCGACACACGCGAATAATTCAGTGTACAGTATTGTTCGTTCTTTTTTCCTCTCTTTTTTTCGGAGATATAATTTGAGGTAGGAAAAGGATTCGGCAAAAGACGCCGATGTCACGCGGTGACTAAAAGCCAAGATCGTCGAGCGAAATTAATCGAGTTTTATCTCGTAGTTATATTTGCGACAATGTTTTTAAGAAAAAGTCAGAAAGGTAATGGCATTTCGAAAACTGTCCAAGATACAAATGTATATGGGCTAAACAAAAAGGCCTTCCGCGATGTACAAGTTCCCCATTGTTTTTTTTTTCACCTGCGCAGTTTCAATTTTTATTTCTAAGGGGATATCATGTATCTACTTTATATCGAGTAAAAAATAATAAAGTAATATGAAAAAAAGAAAAAAAATACTAAAGAGCCTGAAAAAACTGTATATCGAGAAAACACATTTATATATAAAATCACTTTCCTTATCACCCGTATTCCGAAGAACCCGCAATCCGGTGCTCAGAAGGATTCACGGAATCCTCATTATTCTTTTTTTGTATTTCGTTTTACGTCTACGTTTACGTAAAGATGTATAAATTGTGCGACTCTGGTTATTAAAAATCGTTTCGATTACCTTCCGCGGCCACGTCCTCGATTGAAACCTCCCCTACCTCTACCCGAGACTTTACCCTTAGGCGGCGGTGACTTTGGCCTCAGAGCTTCTATTCTCTCGGTGCATCCGGTCGTTATCTGACCGGAAGAGAAGTAACTGCTGTAAAGATCGGCGTTGAAGTTTGTATTGGTCAATTCGGGCCCAACCGTGAGCCAGCCCGGACGGATCGTACTGTCTCGTCCGAATAAATGTAATCTGCCAGCAATAAAGATTATTTTAAAAAAATTATAATTAGTGCGTTTCAAAAAATAGATGAAGATTTTTTTTGTCTGCTTACCGTCTTCGACCGAGACAGAAGTGCTCGATGATATGAAATATTTCCACCGGTTTCTCGATTGAGCCGTACTCTGGTTCCTCGGAAATGATCAAATCGATGTCGACATTGGCGTGAATAAAATCGCCGTCCGTCGATCGTCTGACCGTTCCCTTGATGCCCATCAGACAATGTTCCTTCGTTCTCTGAAGGACGGCTTTGCTGTCGAGGTTCTTGCTGTGTCCGGGATTGTCGATGTTCGTACGAATCCAGCATATATCCTCGCACCGTCGGAAGCCCCACTTGCGCAAGCAGAATCGTCCCATGTCGAGACCGTCGCTGCTGCCGCACCATAGAAAAACGAAGCTCCGATTTGCGGCAACCTCACCGATGTCGAGCTCCATTATTTGATCCCAATTCCACAGCTCGACGTTCGTCGCCCCGCACGTTCTCTGGTACTCCTCGAGCGGCGGCTCTATGAGTATGACGTCGAATTTGCAATTCAGCTCCTTAAGGTTGTAATTGAGAAGGTCGGTCTTCAGATACATCGGTGGCGTCGCCGTTTCCGATATAAGGTCGTCCTTCAGTTTTATTAATTCCCTGAGCTTCGGATACTCTTCAAACCTGTCCGCCAGACCTACGTCTCTGATAAAATTCTGCGGCCGCTGGCCGGTGTCGATGAAGTGCTGACAGTAGTCGTTGTGAGGATTCGACGATTGCGTGCCCTGGAAAATAGTGTTAAATTAAATTTTGCGGGCCGCTGCTCGCCGGCACATCCGTCATTCGGTGAATAAACCTTGTACTTTTAAGAAGGTGGAGGAATCCTTGTAGACTATCTCGTCGGTCGTGTCCTCCCTCGAGTCTTTCACCTCGTCCTCCGACTTGGACGATCTTGTTTTTCCTTTTTTCTTCTGCGCCTCGTCCACGTTGGTGCCCAAGATTTGTCTGAGTTCGTCGACGCTCGAGACGCCAAGCTGCGAACGACAGAGGGGAGAGAACGCGCCGAAGAATCGGACGACAGGTAACGCATGAATTTCGATGAATATAACCTCCCTTTCGATCGGCAAATATTTCGAATTGCTCGCTCGTCCCGACTACTCACCGTTTGTGCGAGTAATTTCTTACGCTTTTGCGAACGTTCGCGCAGTGTTTGTAGCATTATCGAACTTTTTTCGCTCGATCGTCGTGATTCAAATGATTAAAAATATACTCTCTCGCGCGACACACGGGAGAGGTTAGGAAATCACGAGATTTTTTTAACCTCGCTCGTTACGACACTCCGACGACTATCATAGTTTCGCTTTTTTCTTTTCTTATAGCTGGAAATATTACCTAACGGAGCGCGACGATAAGTGGAAGACCAACGTTGGATATTCGCTCTTTATCACATTAATAGACTTAGATGAATACTCGTTAGTTAATTCTAGGCTAAGATACATGTTATGTTTTCGTCTGGTCATAAGCGACGGGCTCCCCCACTCACGATCCAGCTGACGCAGAGTCGGTGGCCATTTAGTACTTCGCTTGACTGTTTTGCCGCTAAATTTTATCTGTCGGAATACTAAATTTTGCTCGATAAAAAAAATTACTTGCGATCGGATACGATAACTAATGACGAGTCGTCGAATTACTCGTCTGCTTGTGCAGGTGTTTTGGCGCTGATTTTGCAAATATGCGAGGCCAAATAGTCGCTCGCTTGACCGCTTTGCCGCATCCTATCCCTTCCTTGCCATGTTATATTAACTTTACACTGTAAATTACTCGTGGCTGATAAAGTCGATTGTTGCTCTGACGTCTCAATTGTTGATCGTTTATAATACGCAATGCAAATTTATTAATTAATTCACCGCGTGCAAACAAAAAAATTGTTGAATGAAAAATAGTTTGTTGTCTCTACTGCAACAATATCAATATTGAAGGAGCTTAAAAAAATCGTAAACATTTGTATTTCTTCCATTCTGTTTATACTTCGATCTCGTAGAAAAAAAAAAAAAAAAAAAAAAAAAACGATGTGGCGCCTCAAAAATGTTTTGAAAATAAGGGCAATACCGTGTCGCTCGTAAGTGCGTAAATCACGAGGAAGGGAGAGGACCCGCGTAGGATTAACGTCACGTGGCGCTCATCGTCGGGTCTCTCACGTCTGCGTTAGCGTGGGCTCGTCGCGAACGCCGCAGTCAGGTCGAAATCGGCGCAGTGTCCGGTCCGTTCACAATAAAACTGTAACACAAAACAATTGTCTCTTATTTATTGTCAATTAAACGAACCAAAAAAAAAAAACGACTCGTGCTGGTTTCGAGGATCGCCGAGGCTTCTTCGCGCGAAGGAGAAAGGGCGTTACGACCGGCCAGTGGGTGGCAAACTGACGAGTGAAATTAATCGGCGAGCGAAGGGATAAGCGTCTAGTTGAACTCGTTCGTTCGCCGCTCGGAAAAAAAAAATATATATATCACCGGTCGGTTGGCGCCCACGTGGTTTCGTACGCCCGTTTCTTTCTTCGCCCCCTTCGCTTTCATCTTCCCGGCCCGACAACTTCGACGACCGCAGGAGCACGCAACTCGATTCCCTTCGTCATCCAGACATCGAATAAAAAAAAAAAAAAAAAAAAAAAAAAAAAAAAAAAAAAAAAAAAACAAACAAACAAACAAACACAAACAGGTTCGTACACAAAACTCGAGGAAAATCAGTGTTCTCATTATCGTCACAAAATTCTCGTTCTCCGAATCGTCGATTCCTAAACGCCTGTATCTATATCTTTCCGATAGCCAATATCCGCGCGATCGTTGGCTCCAAACAAATTGCAAAGTTCGCTCGGGAGACGCTCGTATTCGCCTGTGCGTGCGATACACGGGAGTCACCGAAGCGAAACGGCATAAACAGCTACAAGTTCGTTCCATTGTTCAGCGTCCTCGCCAAGGTGACTTTCGTACGCTCGTCCCTCGCTCCCTAGCTCGGTGTTCGTGCTCGTGCGTAAAATCGAACGAGCGAGATGTTGTCGCTCCTCTCGGTAACAAATTTCATCCACTGCCCAACTAAAAGTAATTAACAGTAAAGAAAGACCGTATTTTTTTTTTTTGATCATAATATGTTTTCTTTTTCACCCAAAATTTCGTTTCGAAAGTGAAGATTTCCGGTGAAATTCGAATCGGTGATTCTCGCATTGCTTCGTAGCGGGTGCCGGCACGAATGCACGAATTGTTTTGCCGAGAGGCCGTCGACACCGGGGCATCGGCGGGTTACCTCTCGGCACGTGCCTCGACACGAGGGACCCTCGTCGAAAACACTTTGTTTTTTTTTTTTTTTCTTTCTTTTTCTCTCCTTCTGTCCCCCCCCCCCCCCCTCGAGAATTTCGCCGCCGTTCTTCTCTACCCGTGCGGAACCGAGCTCCGCCCTCCCGAGCACCTTCTGACATTGAGACTCGATAGTTCTCGCCATAGCCGCCGGTCTATCTCTCGCTGCCAATCGGCGAGCACATCTCGAGGCTCGTAGGCAAAAAAAACCTCTCGCGTTCGAGGGTTACGCCGAGCCGACGCGGAGAAAGACTCTCGAAACGATCGGCTCGAGAGGGAGAAAGCAGGAATTCGGACAAATCCGATTGGCGATTCTTGACACCCCTCCCCCTCCATCTCCTCCCCCCCCCTCCGCACCACTATGACCAAAGCGAATCCTACCGGAGAACTTAACGTTTTCCGAGAAATACGTCGTCACTTCTCGGAATCTCCGCGGGCTTTCTTTCCGGCACGCGGCGCTCAAGGAGGTGAGAGGCTATTAATTATCGTTCGAGCGCAACGGCAATTCCAACGAAATATTTCACGGTAAAGAAATTATAAGGGGGAGATTTGTCGTGTCGAAGGGATTTATCGTTGTTGTCGTAATCGCTGTAGCGCGATTTACAATAGACCGGCGACGGCGAGATTCTCGATAAACGAAGGTAAGTGTCACGGCGAGATCGAATCTCCATGTTCGGGGCATCGACGAACAAGACAGTGAACTATTCTTTCGTTTGTCGAAATATTCGGGACTTTCGGTACTTTCGGCAATTTTATTGCTCGATTAAATCGCATTGGCTGGAGAATGTTGTACTTCGGGATATATATATATTTTTGTTGTTGTTGTTGTTGTTCGGTACGAAGAATCGGCGTTTCGAGTCTTCGGAGAAAAGCTTCGCGGAGGCGTCGAAGGACGCGATCGCTCGGGGTCGTCGCACCGTCGCCCTTCGAGTCACCTCAACGGTGCAATTTCGCTTTGGTTTCGTTACTCTCGTTTCAAAACTCGACTTTCTCATCTTTCACACTGAATCTATCGTCGTTCGATCGTTATTTTTGTTATTCATCGTTTATTTTTCTTTGTCCTTATAATATACTTTTTATCAACGTTGTTCATTAAATTTTTTCCTGTCTGTTTACTTATTTTACTTTATTTGTTTTTTTTTTATTCTCGCAGCATAAAAAAAAAAAAAAAAAAAAAAAAGGTTGCCGCCTGACAGAGTGTAATCACGGAGCGGTGAAGGCGTCTATCCCGCAATCGTCGAGATGAGACCTGACGAGCTTATACAGATCGAGCGTTGTTCGGCCGCCGAGACGATGTCCGAGACGTCCGAGGCCACCGGGACGACCAGCCTTTCCGGACAATCCGGCTTCGGAAGCCGCGAGGATCTTCGCGATATCGCAACCTTTCTTGGTATGGCGAATCTCGAGGAATTGCATCAGGAGAGATTTCGTGTTGATCGACGAAAATTGGAGAACATGCTGATGGGTAATTATCAATCGTAGACTCGATAGGGACTTTATGTACTTGCGCACACTTGCGCAAGTTTACTCGCTCTATATTTGTCGTTTGTGAGCAAATTTTCTCGAGCGATAAACGGCTTTAACGAACCGACTCAATTCACAACATCGGACGACAGTGCGATCTTGGCCAGTGGACCATATTCGTGGCTCGTCGTTTGACGGTCAAAAAATACTTGGACATTGTTTTAGACAGCTATCGACTCGACCGATCGAGAACGCACATACAAAACGCTCGGAGTGGGAACGAGAGCGTTCCAGTTAGCTTCGAGGCGACGATATATATATATATATATATATATGTATATGAATTATTCATTATCAAGAGCACACACTCTGTCCCATCGATACCGTGTACTCGTGTGTTTAACAATTCTCGGTAAATATACACATATACATTGTGACTGTTCGAACAATCGATTTCGCCAATTTTTACGCATGCGCGTAATGACAAAAAAAAAATAAAAACAAGGACTTTTTTTTTTATCCGAGGAAATTTTTTAATTTTTATCGAGGAGGACAAATAATTTTAGCAGGTGTTTTGTTCATTTTTTTTTTTTTTTTTTCACCGACAAAAAAAGATCTTATCGTTCAATAAAATCTTCAGGCACGATTGGAGGAGTTGCGCTTCTAAGAAAATATAAACTGTGACGGTAATTATATCGAAAAAAAAAAAAAAAAACAATCGAACTCCTACATTTTTTTGCGTTCGGAATCTTGGATTTTTGTACGTGATCCGTGATTTTTTATATAATTTTTTTTTTTTTTTCAAAAAATTAAATAAGACACGTTTTTCTGCCCGAAATAAATGTTTTTTTTACGTTTCTCACTTATAAAAAAAAAAAAAAAAAAAAAAAAAAAAAAAAAAAAAAAAAAAAAAAAAAAAACAAACAAACAAACAAACAAACAAACAAACAAACAAACAAACAAACAAACAAACAAACAAACAAACAAACAAACACGGTATATTAGTATTATGGATTATTGGCGTAGTGTGTGTACGCGATTAAAATTTAAGCGTTACAAGCCAGTTTGAGGGTAACGACGTGAGAAACTCAACTGTGCTAAAAACAAGCACACTCGTGAAACCGGTCGATCGGCACTTATCGCACGATTCCGTGTTACAAGAGCAGAAATCCCCCCCTCCAAGCAACGTGTCCGAGTTACGAAACAATATCATTTCAATTCGATTTATTATTGTTATTATTATTAAAGAGATTTAACGAGCGAAGCCGATGATAAGAGGGTACCGCGCGCGGCGATCGGCGATCGTTGCAGAAATTCGTCTCAGGAGTCTCGGGCATAGAGAACCGTTCGACACACCTCGACGTACCTCTTTCGTAGCCGTCGGACAATTTTGCACGGCATGATACTTTGTGTCCAACGAATTTAAATAGACCCGGTGAATCGCTCGTGTTTGTAAACGAGATATAATATATACACACACCAAACCGTCAAAACTTTCTTATCCTTTCCGCTACTTTAATAACGATAATTCCCGTATGTATCGTCGACTCGAGCGCGGTGTTTGCCGTTTGACGAACACGACGAGAATAACAATGCTCTGTACACAAATCTGTTGACTACGCGAAGAATTATATATATATATATATATATATATATATACGTATAAGTAGACAGACATGCTTTCGATTTGGCTTTGACTAAATCCAAATGTAAATTTGAATTTACATTTCAAAGGCAATTATACAATTCGTCGATGAGATGTGAATTGGAAAATGGTAATAGGGCGTCAAAAAATTGTGAGCGAGGAATCGTTAAGATTAATTAAAAGAATTAGTCTATTTTTTCATCTTCTCCGATTGATTTTTGTTTGTTTTGACTCGAACTTCGATGCGGGGATTAACACTCTTTTGCATTTTTTATTCAGGTGACCGTGAATCCGGAGAGACGGCCGCAGCATTTTTCCACAAGGTGAGTTAATCAAACGTCTGCTACGGATAATGATGGAATTTTTCTTGTGATTTTTTTCATTTTTTTTTTTTTTATTTATTTTCGCTCTGTTACTCAATACGACAGAAATGTCATTGGGGCTTTGCGCTTAGACGACAAATAACGTCATCTTCGTCATCCGAGCACTCCCCGTTACATCACCCTCGGCATCATCCTTATTCATTCGCACCGGCGATCGTCATCGGGTGTGCAGCGCGCTTGGGAAAACTAGTCACGAGCACGCGATTCAAACGCGCTGAACTTTAATACGGTTGTAAAAAAAAAAAAAAAAAAAAAAACAACGATAAATAGGAAAAAAACAAAAACCTGACGTACAAACGGCTTTTCCCGTGTCACCATGACAACCGTGATACTACAACAAATGAACACGAAACACTACACCGTCATAGTCAGAATGCGACATCTTGGTACCAGCTCTGCAGCAAAACAACTCAGTGTTCGACTATCTTCTTCCGTTACTTCCGGTCAATTTTTCGACCGGAAATAACGTCATACTGGAAGTAAGCCACTTCCGGTCGAAAAATGAAATTGCAAACCAAAATGAAAAATGAAATTGAAAGCAAAACAACTCAGTGTTCGACTATCTTCTTCCGTTACTTCCGGTCAATTTTTCGACCGGAAATAACGTCATAGTGGAAGTAAGCCACTTCCGGTCGAAAAATGAAATTGCAAACCAAAATGAAAAATGAAATTGAAAGCAAAACAACTCAGTGTTCGACTATCTTCTTCCGTTACTTCCGGTCAATTTTTCGACCGGAAATAACGTCATACTGGAAGTAAGCCACTTCCGGTTGAAAAATGAAATTGCAAACCAAAATGAAAAATGTAATTGAAAGCAAAACAACTCAGTGTTCGACTATCTTCTTCCGTTACTTCCGGTCCATTTTTCGACCGGAAATAACGTCATACTGGAAACAAGCCGCTTTCGGTAGATAAAATGAAATTGTCGAACCGGAAGTGACGAATTTTCGATATGCCGGCATTTACGGTCGAATAATGAAATTTTCACCCGGAAGTGACGTATTTTCGATCCCTTTCTCGACCGGAAATAACGTCGTACTGGAAACAAGCCGCTTCCGGTCAAAGAATGAAATTGTCGAACCGGAAGTGACGAATTTTCGATATTCCGGCATTTCCGGTCGAAAAATGAGATTTTTCAAACCGGAAGTGACGAATTTTCAGTCGAAAAATGAGATTTTTCAAACCGGAAGTGACGAATTTTCAGTCGAAAAATGTGAATGTCAAACCGGAAGTGACGTATTTTCGGTATTATGTGAATTCCGTTAAAAAAAAATCAAGATTTACAAGGATTTTCTTGGTGCAGAGCCGACCGATGGTAAGATGTTACGTGCGCGCACTTTCACGGTGAAAACTCTTCGTGTTCAGTTGTCGTGGAGTCTTATTTTTCCGCTTTCATTTAATATACCGCACAACACGGGCTTTCGGTTTATCGTAAAGCAATATCGTCGGCCGGCCGGAATTGCATTTCCGACAACCCTCCGAGCGCCCTCTTCGTCAAGTGACGTCGAACGGGTCTAATTCATGGTTGACCATGCTCACAGCTAAAACATTTTTGCAATCCTGTTATTCATTTTTTTTATTTATTTATTTTTCTTTATTATTTTTTTTTTTAATGAACACAAGAAGAATGAATACGTGATGTAGGCACTGTAAAAAAAAAAAAAATTAGTTTGAAAATCACTGAACAGTATTGGAAGCTTTTTCACATAAACCGCTTCTGAAATTTCAAATACATATGCATCGCAATTTTACAGTAAAATTAGTATTTTTGATGGATTTTTTTTTTTTTTTTTAATTTCAAGCGAAAGATTTCTAATCTTAATAGCACGTATTGTAATTTTACAGTAAAAGTACATTGATGTTCAATTAATGTGAACAATGTGAAGGAAATTTCAATTGCCTGGAAATTAAATTTACAATTTTTTTTTTTTTTTTTTTACAGTGCGGCCAGCGCGACCGTGCATCACGTTTATTATTGAACCATGAGACAGATTTTCCCGGGTGATTCCTACCGATCGGTTAGATCAACGATAATTCATGTCAACGATTATATTAATAAATTCGCAATCGTGAATGTCGAGGAATATTTTTTTCATCGCGAGATCCAGTAATACGTAGGATAAAATTTAAAGGACTTGTTCGCGGTAAGACCCAAATTCGTTGGAAGAATTTAAAAAAAAAAAAAAAAAAAAAAAAAAAAAAAAAAAAAAAATTGATACGAATAAGGCATCCGTTACTGTAATTCTGAGTCTGCACAGGGATCTCGACGACGACGACGAACACGCACTGCAGATATGCGTATTCGTCTAGGGCATCGGTTTCTCCGGTAACTATAAATAACGCGTCTCTCCGCGTTATTTTATCCGCGGGAGAGCGAGAGACGAGAGGATGGAAATCTTTGAAACGTTTTCAGTGGCATTTGAGTCGGTCATATGTTTCCCATTAGGGATTTTACACCACGATCTTGAAACTCATTAGCTGCAAGTTCACCCTGTTTTCCATGAGAATTTGGGGGCGAGCGCGGAATTATTTCGTTCCAATGTCTCGACGCGTCCAGGAATTGACAATGCTTTAAGGTGGCTATGTTGCTTCGCGCTCATTTCGCATGAGTTCGAGAAAAATTTGTGAAAATTTGCAAGTACTTCTCGACGGTATAAAAATCTGAAAAAATTCATGCACATCAAAGATACTGAAAAGATTAATTTTCGCACAATAACAATTTCAAAATGTTATTAACAAATTAATCAAAAAAAAAAAACATTAATTGTCTAACAAATTATCGGGCAAACCAAACTTTTTTTTCTCCAATGAAAATGATTCGTTCATTTTTCTGAATAGGTATGAATTTTTTTTTCAGATTTTTCAGTCAACAGTTGATTTTTTTCGTTTGTTTTTTCACACATTTTTTTCCATATAAAGAAAAAAACAAAAAAATCAAAGTTGACTGAAAAATCTGCAAAAAAATTCATACGTATTCAGAAAAATGAACGAATCATTTTCATAAAAAAAAAAAAAAAAAGTTACTTTGCCGGATAATTTGTTAAACAATTAATTTTTTTTGATTAATTCGTTAATAACATTTTGGAATTATTATTATCAACTTTGATCTTTTTTTTGTTTTTTCACACATTTTTTCCATATAAAAAAAAAAAATCAAAGTTGACTGAAAAATCTGCAAAAAATTCATACGTATTCAGAAAAATGAACGAATCATTTTCATAAAAAAAAAAAAAAGTTACGTTGCCGGATAATTTGTTAAACAATTAATTTTTTTTGATTAATTCGTTAATAACATTTTGGAATTATTATTGTGCACAATTAATCTCTTCAGTACCTTTAGTATGCATGCATTTTTTTCAGAATTTTAATCGTCGAAAAGAAAATATATAAATATTTTTGTGTCAATGTATGTTGACGTTTAGTTCGAATTGCGTGTTCGATCTTCCGTCAGGGCGCACAGTAAAAAAAAAAAAAAAAAAAAAAAAAAAAAAAAAAAAAAAAAAAAAAAAGTGCACTTTTTACAACAAATTATTGTCCACGAACGTCAACAATTTTTTTTATTTCTTAATCTTCTAGTTTTACAAATAAAAGTACAAGCTAAAATTGTCAATAATCCAGAGAACAATAGGACAGCTTCGTATATTCAAATAATTGACAAACAATTTTGTCACTTATTATGACAAAATAATTTTTACGAAATTTTTCCCATTACGATTTTTACGAAATTATTTTTTACCGTGCACGAATAGAGTGCGCGAAGGTAAAAGGGGTCGGCGGGACTATACGAGACGTTCTAGAAATACTGAGACGACGAGATAGTCACTCGGACTGCACTGTCTTTAACTCGACGGTGTATAACGTTATAATTTTAGAACGAGTCAGTGCACCCAAGAGTGTCGTCGGCCGTCCCAGTAGCCGAGTACTTTGGTCTACTCCATCCTCGGACGGTCTCCGTACGACGAGGTCGTCACGGCTACATAAATATATTAAAAATCCAGTACGGTACCACCGACGTTCCAATGCCCTATGTCCTGTGCAGCTCGATTGATTTTCTCGACCGATTTATCGAAGATCAGGAGTCAATAGATTCGCAAGACTTTTTCGGGCGACGTTCTCGTAGCTGATAGGAAGCGATTTATCTGCGAGCTATCGGGCAAAACAATTTTTTGATGCCGATCATTTTAGGAAGCCGGTAGAGTTGTTGTTATTATTATTATTATTATTATTATTTTGTTTTCGAGTGAAGCGAAAAGAATGCACTGAAGCAAAAATTATCGATGACTCAAGTGAAATTCGCTTGAGGGCTGCTGATGAACAAAATTGTTATTTCAATTTTACTTTTAATTCTTACAGTTCCATACGGGATTGATTGCGATAACACCTCGAGAGTCTTTCCGTCGTTGTTTTATTATCATGTTGAATTGTAAAAACTGAAATGAAAAATTGTTTCTTTCTAACACCCGGAAAAATAATTTATTTGATGGTCAACGTTTATTAAAATGAAGTAAAATATTTATTGAGTAAAATATTTATTTGATTTAAATAAATATTTATTAAGTAAAATATTTATTTGATTTAAATAAATATTTATTGAGTAAAATATTTATTTGATTTAAATAAATATTTCACTTAATCTTAATAAACGATGGCCGTCAAATAAATGATTTTTCTGGGCGCAGTCCGCAAGCGAATCTTTTTTTTCACTGCGGTAGTTTTGTATTTAAACAAAAAAATTTTTTTTTCTCTAAACAACAGTCTTACATTTTTATTTCAATTCCGGCCCGAATGAAGAGTCTCTTCAAGACACTCCACCGGCTTCGGTCTCGTGCAGATAAAATTTCATACAATTAAAAACAACATTTAACCCGTTATATAATTCGATATATATATATCGAGTTACTGCGGAATTCTCGCGAGCGGATGTATCCATATTAGAGAATCACGACGGACAAGTGGCATTTAAAATTTAAAGTTCCTCGCAGCTGTTCCTTCGGCCACTCGCTAACCCGACACTCTACAGTACCAATGCCGCGGCGGCGAGATTGGATGACGTTGACGGAAAAAAAAAAAAAAAAAAACAATAAAAAACAATAAAAAATAAACATAAAATAATAAGAATTTCTGCGCGATTTTTATTTCTCCCAAAGTGACCCCGAGTTCTCACGATTTTATTTTTCTTTCTTATCCGAGATTTTAGTTAGAGCGCGTCCGAAAGAAGTGTTCGAAACGTAGCGAACGCGCGCCCGAGAGTCCGGTGGAACTAAAATAACCGTGGTTTATCCGGTCTCCCTTTCACCTCGGTGTCGAGCATATAGCTGTGACATCGTGACGCAAATCTCGTTTCTCTCTCGTCACCCCCATTGAACTCTCGCATGATTTAGTTAACCGAGCAATTACGCGCCGAGCGAAATGAACCGGCGGAGATAGAGCCGGAGTCGAGACAACTCGACTGCGGTCGTAGGAAAAAGAATTTTTTTTTTTCTTCTTTTTTTTTTTATGCTTTTGAAGTTTCAAATTTTACCAGCTGTTTTCAGTCATCGTGACGCAACGATTAGGAATTTTCCGCTGAGCGGATGAGCCGTGAGAAGTGGAGCTTCGTGCCGGTTGACGAAATATCGTCGGATATTTTTATGTGGCCTGATACGGCGACGACAGTGTCTGCGAGTTACGTCCAAACAGAGAATTGTTCGGGTGTCCGCAACAAGAGTCTATCGTACGAGGAGTATTGTAATTGGATTAACAGTGAAATCGTCGGAGCGCGGGGAAAATCTGAGGCAGTTAATTGAAATCGTTGAACAACCATCGTGTGTCCCGGTTGTCCCTCTCGTCGAGTAATAGAAGCCCGAGGCGGAGGGTTGAGACGACTTATGTTTCTGAGCGTTTCGAACCAGAGCCGAGGGAAAACGACGCGACGGTAGAGTAGGTGTGACAGCTTTTGAGAGATCGGGGCAAAATGGACTATTTCCTTTTTTTTTTTTTTATACATTTTTCTTTGCTCCATTAAAATGGCTCATCTCGAATGAGAGTTTCTCTGTCGCTGGTCCGTTTTGCCCACGCTATCGCCGACGAATTTTCGATTACTCGACAGGTGCGACTGATTGAATTTGAAATGAACGATTTAGGGATTCATTGTAGTGCCGTCATTGCCAGAATTTCTCTACCTCTTTGTTTACAGGTAACTGTCCTGCCCTTACCTACCACGAGTTGTACGAAAGTGTTCCGCGTAACGTGCAAATGGGTGATTTACTTGCAAAGTAAAGAAGAGTTTTTGGTGTATTTGGCAAATATTTTATGGTCCTGAGGATCATCCATTTTATTTTTTAACGAACCGTACTTTTAACTGCGAGAAAAATGTTAATGTCAATAATTTTTTAGTCTGGTCCCTGGTGGACGCGAAGTGTTCCTGCAATGTGAGCTTTTTTTCAATCGTGCCAGTACCGTGACAAAATTAGTTTCAATAAAAATGTTTGTATAGTCATTTTTTTTTTTGTTTTTTTTTTTTACAATCTATTATAAATATCTCCATTTACAATCGTCGAGGGAGTAAATTAGACCTTTGTCGAATGTCTGAAGATAATCGTCATCTTGCGAAAAAAAAAAAAAAAAAAAAAAAAAAAAAAAAAATCCTTAACAACTCTGATCAATTTCATTATCACATGCTTGTGTATCAAATTCCAGATATGAAAATATTTTCCATAGATGCGTTTATCAAACATTTTCTACGTTAATATGTCAGATTTTTTTTACCCTACTCATCCGACCTGTGTATTAATTCTCGGTACTCTCGGAACACTTTTCCACTATTTCCGTCGCCTCTCTCGATATACCCAAAGCCCGCATACCTGATATTTTTATTTTTTTATTTTGTGTCCATTCATAATCGTCGAGCGAGTGAATTCAGCCTTTGGCAAATGTCTAGAGACAATCGTCATTTTGTACATAAAAAAAAAAAAATTGGCGAACAATTCTCGTCAATTTCATTGCCACTCTTGTCTATGAAATTCCAGATATGAAAATATTTTCCATAAATGCGTTTATCAAACATTTCCCACGTTACTAATTCGGGTTTTTATTACCCTATAGTCATCCGACCTGTGTATTAATTCTCGGTACTCTCGTAACACTTTTCCTCAATTTCTCTCGGCTCCCTCGACGCCCCAAAGCCCGCATACCTGTTCCCGATATCCGAGTAGTCACCCACGGCCGTAATCCCCAGGATCATACTTACAATCGGATCGAGGGACGGTAGCTGATTACGTCTTTCCAACTTGCGTCTGCGTCAGATTGCGTCCCTAGTTGTACTCTGTCCCAGCTTACACAAATGTTCAACTTACGTCGATCTCATCTTACCACGACGAGCTCAAGACCGATTTTGGAAAATCGTCGAGTTGGACAGAGTTCAGACCAACTAGCGTCATGTTCAACTTACGTCGATCTCAAACTGACCGGTCCTTTTGCCGATGGCTAAGCCGTGTCGCGGTCGGTTTCCTACCTCTGTGTCAATTTACGTCGGTCTCATCTCTCAACATTTCTCACGTCGTTCGAGCTAGGCCCAGTTTGCGTCATTTTCAACTGTCGTCGATTCTTACTTACAGCACTTGCAATTCAAAGCGATTTCAGTGATCCTCATTGCTGCCGGTTTCAAACAAGATCGATAACACGCGCTCCAAAAACAAACTGCTCCAATAATACTGCAGGCATTCTTACATCGACAGTGAATCGTGATTCCATACAAAGGTAAGTAGGTAAATATTTTTTGTTAATATTTTTATATGTTATTAAAATTAATTATTTGTAAATCATAATGACCAATTATGCTTTACAAATAAAGAATATTAATAACGTATAATAATATTAACGCAAAATATTTATCTGTGATAGTATTGTACCATTTAGAGCAGTTTGTTTTTGGAGCGCGTGTTATCGATGTTTTTTGAAACCAGCAGCAATGAGGATCACTGAAATCGATTCGAACTGCAAGTGCTGTAAGTAAGAATCGACGATAGTTGAAAATGACGCAAACTGAGCTTAGCTCGAACGACGTGAGAAATGGTGAGAGATGAGACCGACGTAAGTTGACACAAAATCACGAAACCGACCGCGAGCCAGCTTAGTCATCGGCAAAACGACCGGTCAGATTGAGATCGACGTAAGTTTGACAGGACGCAAGCTGTTCTGAACTCTGTCCAACCCGACGATTTTCCAAAATCGGTCTTGAGTTCGTCGTGGTAAAATGAGATCGACGTAAGTCGAACATTTGTGTAAGCTGGGACAGAGTACAACTAGGGACGCAATCTGACACAGACGCAAGTTGGAAAAACGCAATCGGCTACCGTCCCTCGGATCGACAGCGGTACGAACAAAACGCTATCGCGAGTGGAAGGTGGAAATCGCTACAGTGCAAAGCCACCGGCTGTATAGTTTCGTTGAGGAGCGTGGGGGAAGAAAAACGTCCGCTTGTGTGTGTGTGTGTGTGTGTGTGTGTGTGTGTGTGTGTGTGTGTGTGTGTGTTGTGCAGCCGCGGTGGGTCGAGTGGGAGAGGGTTACCGCCGCTCGAGCGACCCGTTATACATATTATCTCGAATTAGTCAGTCAGTCGAACCAGCGATTCCGTGGCGGCACGGAAGGCAATTCGCTCTTCCTCGATATATCTCCATCAAAGTGAAAAAAAAACCAAAAAAAACAAACCAAAAACTATAAAAAAAATTTTTTCCTTCCATAGTATATCGTGAGGATAAAAGTTGTCTCGAACAGCTGTGCTCGAGGCGACAGGCGAGAGTCGAGAAGCGAGTAAAATAAAAGAAAAAACAAAAAAAAAAAAATCTAAACACAGTTGCAACAGTGCGCGAATATTATTTTTAACAAATTTAGTTTTGGGCAAAACAATCGAGATTTCCGGCGACACACAAGCTAAGGAAACAAACGATTTATCGAGTTAAAAACGCCAGTGAAAATAGCGCAGAATTCTCGAGGCGATTTTTTTCGGCAGACGTTGGTGTTTTTTTTTTCCGGAGTGAAGGAATAAAGTGCCAAATCATTTTTGCAAATTCGTCGACGTACCCGAGTGTCGCGGCGAGCGAAAGGGGGGCGGGGGGGGGATTCCCCGAGGGATACCGTACAGTGGCTCGTAATGCAAACACTTGCGATTAGCGGTGAATCAATTAATGTGTTTGGAGCTGGCAATAACGCTCGTGGGTGTTGAGCGAGAGGCGCATTTTGTATACACATAGTTTGCGTATGTTTCTGTATGTATGTATGTATATACATATATATATGTAGATATGTATATAGACACATGCATACATGGCAGAGGGAGATACGGAGCAGATAGCCGCATGCAACCGGCAGTGAAAGTAACCGATGATCGAATTCGGTTTTGCTTTATCGGTTAGCGCGTGTTAACAACGTGTGCAGGCTTAAAAGTCGACTGAGTCCGGAGTGGCCGATTGAGCGTCGATGCGAGTCTATATCGCTAGTGACACAGTGGAGGAAAACAACGTATTCGAGACGGCGGGACCGGGCGTGAGAGGGAGAAACGGCGTTAATGTGGACCACCCGAGAACCGATCGGTGATAATACATCACGTGCGCGAAGTGCCGTGCGTAAAATACGACACCGAAAACTTTCGGCCGTGATACAATCGAATTGTCGCTCGGAGTTCGCGAGAGGAGAGTGCTCTTGAAATCGTCGGACGGAGATAATAATATAAATAAGAATAATAATATTAATAATATAAATAATAATAATAATAATAATAATAATAATAATAATAATAATAAAGAGGGATAAGAGAAGAGCGCTTCAATAGACTTTGGAAGGAGTGGAAGGCTTCGAGCTGAGGCGTATCGAAAATGACTGTGGTAATGACCGTGATACGATTATTGAAATATCGGGCAATGTTGCTTTCATGGACGGGCGCTTGGTGCGCGGGGCAATGAGGGTCGATCGTGAGAAAATATCATAACGTTTGATAAAAAAAAAAAATAATAAAATAAAATAAATGTAAAAATGAAATATCAATGGGAGAAGAAAAATGAGATTGGGCTCGATTATTTAACTTAACGAGATTGAAGGGTGTCGATTTATTTTCTGATAGATTACATCATGTCGGAGGCTTTCGGAGAGCAAATAGGAAAGTTCGAACAAGGCCCCGTAATATGGATATATATCGCTTTGGGATAACTCTTTGAAACGAAAATTAACTCTCGCATTGACCTTGACAAATAAAAAATAAAAAGTTGAACGCCATTCGAATTCCACATGTTGGCTGTGCAGTTTTTACTGTCAATTGAAATATGTAATTTGTAATTTAATCGATTTTTTTTTCTATTTTGGCTTATCTCGACCCTTTTTATACTATATTGCAGCCCTGTGCATTTTTTTTTTTTTTTTTTTTTTTTTCATGAACATGCATGCAATAAAATACATTGGACTCGACAGTATTTTCCATTTACTTTTGTCCAAGCTGATGTTACGATAGGAGAGGGTCGCCTCGGAGCGAGTCTGCTAATTAAAATATATATATATATATAGCTATACACGTGTATGCACACATCGTACGATTTATTGTATCTTTATGTAACGCTTGGGCTGGTGTTTTGAAATTTTTA
The DNA here is from genome assembly GCA_963922035.1 of Amblyjoppa proteus. NCBI lineage: Eukaryota > Metazoa > Arthropoda > Insecta > Hymenoptera > Ichneumonidae > Amblyjoppa > Amblyjoppa proteus. The sequence goes on along the minus strand of OY998228.1, from coordinate 7,222,956 downwards.
TCCAACACTGCTTTATGCTCTACGGGATGCACGCGAGTCAGCGACTCGTCGATAGCAATCCTCTTATGTATTCACTATCGTTGCACGTGCATGTGTGTACGGCATGCACCGATACGAATGTGCATAGCTTTCAGCGGGCGATTTCGTTTTCCATGATCTTCGATAACGACCCTGTCAATTACGCAATATTCCATTTTATTCAGTCAATTTTTTTTCTTTTTGTTTTTTTTTTTTTTTTTTTGCACTCTTAATTTCACAAACCCGATTTTACGTGAACGGTTATAGAAAAAAAAAAAAAAAAAAAAAAATTAATTACACTACTTCGTTATTTTCCTAGGTTATGGACGAGACGAATACCTTCGTTACGTGGCCAGCGAGACTCAAGATCGGCGCCAAAGCGAAGAAAGGTCAGTTTATTTTTTGTTTTTTTTTTGTTTCAATACGAGTTTGAAGAAAAAAAATTCACTGGAAGTCTCGAGATCGGGACTGAAACGTAATTGGATACTTCGCGAGAATTCACGAGTGCGAACGATATTCAAAATTTCCTCGACGAAAGGCCACGACGAAACTTGCCGTTCTCCGTCCGACTCCCGAAAAGAACAGTGATTAAGACACTGAAATAGAAAAGCGGAAATCGACCGAGCGTAAACGATTAATCGAAAGTGATTGCGGAAGGAACGGAGCCCGGTGCATTGAGCGTTATCGTTATTCGTCTTTGACGTCTGTTCGCGAACGCGTGACGGACAGTGAAATTAATCGTTTCGGTTCGGCAGAAATGGGTGGGGGGGGGGGGGGGGGAACAGTAAGATAAAAATTCATTAAATTCCTCGATTTTTCGTTGATACGACTTCTTATGTTTGCTGTCGAATAATAGTAAGGAGAGACGCTACGCTGAGAAAAAATATAAGACAGTAAAAACAACAGTGACTTTTTACCATTAAAAAAATAGTTTCGAAGGGGAACGTCTATAATTTTATAGTTACGACAATGACAAAAAATTATGGTTGCAATAATAATTATAGTTTAACCAATTGAATGTATGCTGGTTAGAAACTATATATATATATATATATATATATATATAGATTTTCCGTCTGGGAACTATTCGTTATGGTGGAAAATACTATCCTCTTTCTCAGTGTACGCATTATTCGTGTGGAGAGTAAAAAAAAATTTTTTGTAGATCAAACAATACAGTAGAACGTCGATTATCCGAACCAATTGGGGTCGAGACCAGTTCGAATAAACGATCATTCGGATAATCGGGTTATGAATTAAAAAAATATTATAATAATAACATACGTAATGAATATGATTTTTTTTTTTTTTAAGTATAAATTCGCATACAAACATTATATATATATATATATATATATATATATATACTTTGGAGCATATTATTAAACGCTTACTTTAAGCATTCTTCTTGATAAAGTGGTCAATTTTTGGTTGTACAAGCGCATGATACAAATTTGCACACACCTGCAAAAAAGTAACGCTCAACGATATGTAACAGAGAAATTTTGCGGCATGGTTCGAATAATAAAGGTTCGAATAAAATAAATTCCTGTTCGGATAATAAAATTTCGGATAAAATAAAATACAGTTCGGATAATAGAAGTTCGGATAAAATAAATTGCAGTTCGGATAATCGAAGGTTCGGATAATCGAGGTTCTACTGTAGTTATTTGTATGGCAAGGACGTAGAAATGGAGTTCTTGAGGAGTGTGAAACGAGCCGAAGGCAAATGTGGCATTCACACGAGTAAAAACTCCCTTTTCTACGGCCATGCCATTCAAATAATTTTTCCTAACAAATTCACGAAAGTCACGCTTTTCGGTTTTTTTTTTTTTTTTTTGGAAACTGTGCGCAGAAAGACACTTTCTCGCACTAGTGCGAGAAAAAGACGATACTGCGTTTGTACGCATGCGCAGGTATCTTTCCCGCACGCGACACTTCATTCGTCAGAAAATTAGTACATTACGATACTAGTGGGGAAAAAAAAAAACTTTTTTTTTTACGAGTGTGAGGTTCACACGAGTAAAGAACACATTTTTCGCGTACATTTGTACATCGTACACACTTGTATGGCAGAAGTCGTACAAAAAGGGTGGTTTTACGCACGCGAAGCGCAAATCTAGTGCTACAACAGTAGTTTACGATACAAGTGCGATTAAACTTCGGAAGTTTTATCTACGCGTCTATCGTACGAAATTTTACTTCACGAGATGTGAAAAATTGATAGTTTCGTACACGCTGAGGTGTGCATAAAACGTCAATTTTCGCACCGAGTTTGATAAAAACTCTTTCCCCCAGAGAGATATTCAATGATTTTTCTCATAAATTTCGAAATTATTATCATCTCATCAACGGACCGTATTTGCAACGAAGAAAATTGTAGAGTTACCAGGAAAAATATCGCTGGCCTTTGTGGACAACAAACATTGATTGAGCGTACAAGCCAAAAGTCTCGTCCCTTTTTTGTATCGCGCAGAGTGACGCTTGTTTTTCCATCAGTCCGCAGTCGTTCTGTCGAAGGTGGTATCCATGACGATTCGCTCGCCTGCGTCTGTACAAACAAAAAATCCCTAAGCTCGTACGTAATGGGCATGTGTTTGTTCCGCTCAAACGCGGAAACCGCTAGGCCGACTTGTTGCGAAATACACGTAAAATAAACCATACGCCTCGCGATAACAATGAACCCGAGACTCCGCAGATTAAATCACTCGAAATACAGCACACTTGCGGCTGTCCGAAACCGTTTGTTACTTCCTCCCCGATTATTAAACAAGACGAACGATTTTCGGATGCTTTCATCTGCAAAGTGTTTTATTTGACGATTCAACGTCACTTTCTCTACTTCCGTTTTTTCGTTCCCTATTTCTGTTAAAAATGATTAAAAAATATATATATATATATATATATATAAATATTAGGGTGTTTCTCAAAAAGGACATTTTTCAAAAAATATTGGTCCCACCATTTTAAATTACAGAATTCGATTAAAAATTGAACCTCGCGAAAAGCGGTTCCTAGCAAAAAAAATCCTAAGTGGTGCCGCATTCGACGTTTGTACTCAAAAAATGCGGCACCCCCCAAAATTAATTGTCAGTGACTGCCTTTCGCTCGATTTTTTCATCGATGAAAAAAATGTAGTTCTACGGGGTGGGAGGTTAACTTTTTTTTTTTTTTTTTTTTTAATAAACACAAAAGATTTCGATTTTTTAATTCGTAGACATAAAACTATAAATGTCCAGTAGGGTGAATTTGTTGAAAAAAAAAATCTTCCCACCCTCCAAAAGTATATATTGTCATCTAAAAAAAACACCTCCCGAAAGGTGGTCGTTGACAATTACGCTTAAAAGGTGCCGCATTTTTTGGGTACAAACGTTGAATGCGGCACCACTTAGGATTTTTTTGCTGGGAACCGCTTTTCGCGAGGTTCAATTTTTAATCGAATTCTATACTTTAAAATGGTGGGACCAACATTAAAAAAAAAAAAAAAAAAATGTCCTTTTTGAGAAACACCCTAATAAAAAAAAAAAAAAAAAAAAAAAAAAAAAAAAAAAAAAAAAAAAAAAAAAAAAAAAAAAAAAAAACGGGTATAAAAATAGATCATACCGTTCCACATTACCGAGAATTATTGCCATCTGAGTAACCAGAGGAGCAAAGTGTTAAAGCGAGTAAGTCTCGGGAGTCTTACGATTGTCACACGCGCACGCGCAAAATTCGTATACCGGCTCGTTCTATATGTAAACCGGGCGTCGAGGGACGTCGTCTATCTCTCGTCCTCTGGCTCGCTCGCCGTGGAAACTTTTTTTTTTTTTGGTGATTCACCCGAGCGGCTTTCTTCCGCTCGTTCATCGACTGTGGGAGGCTCGCTCGGGCGGTTCTTCATCGTCAAACTGAACAGCTGGCGCAGCACCTTCCGCCACTCGATCTCCCGCACGTACGTTACACACATGTGTACGCACAGTCCTATCCGCCGCCTCAGTCCAACGACGCTCGGCGGGATCCGAGCGACTCTTCGCAATGCGCATTTCGTACAGTTGTTATGCTTTACCGTCTCTCTCCCGCTCGCCGCTCCGCCCCACTACGAATTTCGCGCCTCTATCTGCTGTATCTGTCTCTATACTCCGGTACAAAATTATGCCCGTATAGGGAAGGTACGTTTCCACTGGGTCAAGAGTCTTCGCGCTCGGCGGTTGTTCACTGCGACGCATCAACAGTGACTGTTCGACTACTTTGCACGAGCTTAGGAAAAATTCGTCCGGCAGCGATCGCTTCGTCCGGCAGCGATTCGCTCTCAATTGATCGCACTAATTGACCCTTCGAGGCGGCGCATTTTTTTTTTTTTTTTTTTTTTTTTTTTTTTTTTTTTTTAACACATGAAATGAATTGGGACACTCGAAAAATGTTTCTTGCCCACAAAAGTACAGCCTTATCTTTGTCTTACGCTTTTTTTAACTAAAAAGATTGTATAAAATGAACGAGAAAAACATTGCGAATCGTCGCGTACGAGAAATGTTTGATTTTTTTTTCATGTCTCGTTGAATTATATATCTTTTGAACCGTACGATGAAAATTTTCTTATTTTTAAGAAGGAATATCGCAGCCTCAGAACAACAGTTAAACATTTATATGGTAATTCCATAAGAGATGTTTCAGTGTGATTCTACGGGTGCGATATTATTTTCTTTTTTTTTTTTTTTTTTTTTTTTTTTTTTTTTTTTTTTTTTAATTACTGTATTTATTTATTTAACGAATCGGTTGCGTAATCATGCGATCCGTATTTTTTTGTTGCGGTTGCGTGATTTTCCGTTCGATATCCACGATAACGTCGATCATTCTATTTCCGGGATGGGCCGCGATTGTTATGCAAGCTAAAATGGTTTCGGACACTAAAGATATTTCTTGTTCACAAAGATACAAAGACACAACTTGTATTTGCATTACAATTTTTTGTTTTCGTCACCGAATTGTTAACTAAAAAGATTCTAAACTCAAAGAGAAAAAAAAAATTGTTGAAAAGATTAATTTGTTTTTGAACTGTCTCGTTGAATTATGTACATTTTGAACTGTACGATGAAAAACTTATTATTTTTAAGGAGGCAGTATATATATATATATATATATATATATATATATATATATATATATATATATATTATTTTTTTGTTTTCTAAAATTTATGTGTTTATTTATTTATTTCAAATGTCTGTATCCCATTATGGCTCGACGAATCAATTGCGTAATCATGCGATTCCTATTTTTTTGTGACTGCGTGATTTTCCATTCGATATCCACGGTAACGTCGGTCATTCTATTTACGTTTGCCCCCTTTTTTTTTTTTTCTTTCTTTTCTTTCCTTATCGAACCGCGAGGTGCCTCAAGCGACGGTTGTACGACACAGTAGGCCACGTTACCAATACTTGGCCCGCGTCAATTTTTTTTTTTCGCTAGCCGACCCGAGCGTCCCGGCGATAATCTGTACGTTTCCACTGTGCGATGGCGCGCGGACAGGCCGACCGACGATGAGGCAACACGCGAAATATTCTGCAGGTCAGTCACAGTTACGAAAAAACAAAAAAAAACTGCACGTAACATTTGTTTGACGGGTACGAATCAGGCTCCGCGCCGATTAACTCAACGGATCTTATATCCAAGAGCTTGACGACGTTGGCTCGTCAAAGGCCGAAACCGATAAGACCCAAACGACGAAAATTGATCGGATCCGCACCGCAGCCACGAGCTCTTTTACGCTCGGCCTTTTAACGCCGATCCTACCTGCCGATCGGTCAATAATCATTAAAAAAAATGTAACACGAAAGTGTCGTAAATAAAAAATATACAATACAAAAATGTAATTAATAAAAAAAAAAAAAAATAGTTAAAACTAAAAATGTCCTACTTAAATCAACGAAGAGAAAAAAAAAAAAAAAACGTTCGTTCCAAAAATTATTCCAGAGTGCAGCTCCGCGCGAACGAGACTAGAAGACTCGAAAGTAGCTTGCCAGCACGGCGGGTCGGATCTCGGACATAAACATCGTACGACTTCTGCGCGCGTCGTCGGGCCTCTCGTGTTTTCGTCTTGTTTTATCGTCCTCTCTGGCAAGGGAGCTACAAGCGCTCGTCTCTCGTCGAATCTCTTCCGTATAATTCATTCTTTTTTTGTTCCTCTTTAATATTTATTTATTTATTTTATTTTTTTCTCCATCGAGCATCGGGGCGATCAAGGACACAAGCGCGACGGAGCAAACAAGGGATTTTAATAGTTCTTTTTTTTTTTAATATTTTCCAAATGTGCATACAAGTTTCGTGTAACGAAATGACACTCTGAACGTCGAGGAGTCTACAAAGTCACGCAGGCAATCGGAACGATGGAATATGCTCATGCCTGTAGAATAAATATTATTCCGAGACGGGAGATGAGATTATTCGCGGTTCGTTCGCGAATGTGTGTGCGCGCCGATCTTTCTCGCTCTGGACATATGCATAGAGAGAGAGACTATTTATATCGTACAAGAGCCTTGACCAAGAAGACCGCGGACGACTGTGTAAGACTGCGACGTCGGGTGTCCACTTCGCTCGAGACCTACGTGCGCGCTCCTACTCGCTTCGCGACGGGCTTTGTACGTGGGCCTCTGTGTGTGTGTATGTGTGTGTGTGTGTGTAGGTGTGTGTCCTACAGAGGTACCGGCGAATCGAACGGCACCGATTTTTTTTTTAGAGGTCGACTAAGCCTCTGGACGTTCGAGTCGCTTATACGAGCACGCTCGACGAGCGCACCGACCGACTCACATAGGACTCTCTCGCTATTTCTATTTCTGAACACCTGCCGATCTTTCGGCCCTCTTCCATCGACCCGACCCGCCTCTGAGGCGAAATGAAGAAAAATAAATTGAAAATTAAATGCCGGACGACACATTTTTTGTTCATTTTTTTTTTTTTTTTTTTTTTTTTTTTTCCATTAAAAAACTAAACGTCGGACAATTTTTTTATTTTCCCTATTACAAAAGAAACACTGGACGACACATTTGCTTGTTTCTTTTCTTTATTAAAAAAAAACAAACGCCGAACGCCACATTTGTTTGTTTCTTTTCTTTTTTTTTTTTAATAAACCACCGACGATAATTTTTTTTTATTTTTGTTTCCAATAAAAGAATAAATGTTGGGCGACAATTTTGGATATTGTCTTTTTGTTTCTTGCTAAAGAAATTTCGGGTCCCCGCTGCGAAGCCTCCAGTCACTCGGATTCCAAAAGTGGAGTCTGAGTCGGAATTTGTTACCCCTCGGTTTTGTCTTTTTTTTAAATTTATTTTGTTTTTTTTTTTTCCTTGAGCGTTTGAGAATTTTTTTTTTCTCCTCGAATCGAAACGGTTCACCTATTCTCGTTCGGCTGTTCTAAATTCGAGTGCATCGCAGAACGATTCACGTCGGCGGTACTCGCGATCCGCATTCCCCACCCTTGGCTCTTGGAACATTTTGTCGTCGTCGAGCGACATTGTGTTATTTCCTTTTTTTTTTTTTTTTTTTCGCGAGCCAATCTATTTCCGTATCGCCAAGTAATGCGAGTGATGTTCAAGTTTGCGAGGAGAAAATTGTTCGGCTCGTGTTACAGTTAAGTCGTCGTTCGACGACGACGACGGAATCGTTATCGAACACGTTCGGGTTTTTGCGGGAATTTTCGCGTTCCACAAGTTCCTGAGAACGAACGATTTTTCGGCTATTTCCGTCGAAAACATTCTTCAAGCGATCTCTCTCCCTCCCTCGAGCCGAGGTTAAACAGTCGAAAATTAAAAATGGGCGCGGCGAAGTGCCGATTTTATTTACCGTTTGTGAGACGCGTTTCACGGATACGTGCGTGCATTTAACACGAAGGCTGACGCAAGGAAATGGCCCGCGCTCGTCACACATTAGCACCGGTAAGGTCAAGGCCGACATAGAATGTTGCCGAAAAATTGTAAAAACCACGCGACTCGATTCAAATTATTGTACGTCATTTATGATGTTTTTTTTTTGTTTTTTTTGTGACTTAATCATACAGCTCGATACTTAACAAGGTTCGTTGTTAGAATGTACCTGCACATAGAATGCAGTTTTATTATAACGATTGGGCGACAAAAAAAAAATTGTAAAAACTACGTGAATCGATTACAAAATTTGTGCACTTTTTATAGTATTTTTTTGTCATTCAATTATACCGCTAGATATTTAACGAGGAATGTTATTAAAATATAGCTGCGCAGTCTGCAATTTTATTATAACGATCAGGCAACGAAAAATATGAAAAACCACGTCAATCGATTCAAGTTTTTGTACATCATTGATGTTTTTTTTTTATTGATTTAATCATACCGCTAGATACATAACGAGGAACGTTATTAAAATATAGCTGCGCAGTCTGCAATTTTATTATAACGATCAGGCAACGAAAAATTTGAAAAACCACGTCAATCGATTCAAGTTTTTGTACATCATTGATGTTTTTTTTTTATTGATTTAATCATACCGCTAGATACTTAACGAGGAACGTTATTAAAATATAGCAGCCCAGCCTGCAGTTTTATTATGACGATCAGGCGACGAAAAATTTGAAAAAACCACGTCAATCGATTCAAGTTTTTTTTTACATCATATATGTTTTTTTTTAAAGATTTAATTATACCGCTGGACACTTAACGAGCAATGTTATTAAAATATAGCAGCCCAGCCTGCAGCTTTATCATAACGATCAGACGACGAAAAATGATAAAAAATCATGTGAATCATTTCAAGTTTTTGTACATCATTGATGTTTTTTTTATTGATTTAATCATACCGCTAGATACTTAACGAGGAACGTTATTAAAATATAGCAGCCCAGCCTGCAGTTTTATTATGACGATCAGGCGACGAAAAATTTGAAAAAACCACGTCAATCGATTCAAGTTTTTTTTTACATCATATATGTTTTTTTAAAAGATTTAATTATACCGCTGGATACTTAACGAGCAATGTTATTAAAATATAGCAGCCCAGCCTGCAGCTTTATCATAACGATCAGGCGACGAAAAATGATAAAAAATCATGTGAATCATTTCAAGTTTTTGTACATCATTGATGTTTTTTTTATTGATTTAATCATAGCGCTAGATACTTAACGAGGAACGTTATTAAAATATAGCAGCCCAGCCTGCAGTTTTATTATGACGATCAGGCGACGAAAAATTTGAAAAAACCACGTCAATCGATTCAAGTTTTTTTTTTACATAATATATGTTTTTTTAAAAGATTTAATTATACCGCTGGACACTTAACGAGCAATGTTATTAAAATATAGCAGCCCAGCCTGCAGTTTTATCATAACGATCAGGCGACGAAGAATGATAAAATTCATGTGAATCGATTCAAGTTTTTTAACATTATTTATGTTTTCGTAATGATTTAATTACACCGCTGGATACTTAACGATGATCGTTATTACAATTTAGCTGGACAACCTGCAGTTTTGTTACGACTATCAAGCGACGACGCTCGATCGACGTATTGGCGATAAGTCGCTCGCGGCGAATCCTCGAATCCGTGGAGACCTCGATGATTTTATGCGACGGAGGGAGAACGCCGTTTAGATCATCGCACGCGAATATAAAGGCGTCGCGGTTCTTTCCGAGTCGGCGAAACGCTATCTTGCGAAAATTTAATAATAGATTTTGCTGATCTCGATCTTTGCCGAATACTAGCAGGTTGCAAAAAAAATAAAATTATCTTTGAGAGAAGAAATTTTGAACTACCGTCGGCTATTACAGTTGCTGTTGGTTCGTACGTAATTTATCGGTTTGATTTTTTTCTCATTCGCAGATCCGCACATAAAGGTCGCTGGTCGACCCGACGATGTACGCGCGGCCAGGGAGAAGATTATGGAAATTTTGGACGCTCGGGTAAGTTGCGAATGTTCTCGGGTCGGTGGGATCGATAATGTATCGGCGATAGACACGAATATCGATGGTGTACGAAAAAATAATTGATAATCGTCCCAATCAGGCTCAGATATTAATAATTAATATTAATGATGATGATGATTATTATTATTATTAATTATATATATATATATATATATATATATATATATATATATATATATATATATAATTGATTAATTATTACATATATATAATATATAATAATTAATCAATAATAAATGGTTAGTAAAGAATTAGTCGCAGTCCGGACTGAGGAACTTTTCGTTTGTTAGCTCACGTATCAGTGGTATTCGAGTCATAAAACGCGTCGCAACGGTATCTGAAACGACTTTTTCGATAATCCAGCGACGCCGGTCTAACTTTACATAAAAGTTGTTTACGATTTATATATATATATATATATTTTTTCTGTTCCGCGCAGCAAAATAATCGAGTGACGATGAAGCTGGACGTGAGTTACACCGATCACTCGCACATTATCGGCAAGGGTGGTCTGACGATAAAGCGCGTGATGGAGGAAACCGGTTGCCATATTCATTTTCCGGACAGCAATCGGAGCAATCATCAGGAAAAGAGCAATCAGGTCTCGATAGCCGGTGAGATGGACGGCGTCGAGCGCGCTCGGGCCAGAGTCAGGGTAAGTTTTGCCTACAATTTTCCCATTAACATAATCGAACATGAATCGACGAGATCGATTACGGATTGAAAGAAAAAAATTGATCTAATCGAGCAAGCAAAAAAAAAAAATAATAAAAAAAATCACTGCCTTTAATACGTTTACGTAATGCTGCGATTTTTAACTTGTGCGAGCAATCAGTTTATCGTTTCTTTTACTTTTTGTTTTTATATTTTTTCAGTAATTCGTTAAAACGTACCGATGAATACCCACCCATTTATCGTTGGCGATTATTTGGCCCATGTTGTGAAAGTTTTGTCGCATTAAAAAATATATATATATATACATATATATGTATTTATATATATATATATATATTTATATATACTTATGTGTTTTGTTCCAGCATCTGACGCCACTGATATTTTCGTTCGAGCTACCGATAATGGGAGCGATGCAGGCAACACCGGACTCGACTTCGCCCTACGTCGTCAAGATCCAAGAGAAGTACAACGTTCAAGTGATGTTTCGCACACGCCCGAAGTTGCACGCCACTCTCGTCGTCGTCAAGGGCTGCGAGTGGGAAGTTTCTCAAGTTAAGGAAGCCACTCTGCTGCTGATTCACTACATGTGCGAGAATCTAGCGGTTAGTTTATCGTCGACGAATTTTTATTTATTTCTTCAGGATTTTTTTTTTTTTTTTTTTTTTTTTAAATCCATTTATGTTTGATAATTCGTGACGACACTCGTAAACGCAATCGCTACGACTAGACTTTCCCCACTGTACTCCGTTGTGTCGACTTTTATCTATCTATCGGCAATGTTTGTATTATTTTATTCGTTTTATCGCACCGTCGACTGGAGCAACGATACGGGACAAAAAAAAAAAAAAAAAAAAAAAACGAGCAAAACATTGGCTATTTGTTCGGATCGTCGTGTGCGAAAGCCTCGTTCGATTTTTGGTCCAAACAGATAGACTCGTTGTATCGCTCCCCAGTGTATACGAAAATAAACGTTTGGCCATCGAGTCGACACGAGAATTGCGATAACGACTTTAGAACTTTAACAGGTCTCGAATGTGACTCAGTCATAGCGACAAAAAAAAAAAAAAAAAAAAAAAAAAAAAAAAAAAAACACTTGTGCAGATAAGGAAAGAATTTTTTTGTTTTCCTCTTTTCTTTCCATTTTTTACCCTCTTTTTTACATGCTTGTTTTGTTTTCCTTTAATCTCTTCACCATATATAAAATTACATTATTTTTATTTTCAAAATTCACAGAGTCAGATTCAAGTTCAAATGTCGATGGAAATTTCACCCCAGCATCACAGCATCGTTCTCGGCAAGCAGAACTCCAATCTGAAGATGATTATGCAACGCACCGGCACGCAAGTGATGTTTCCCGATGCGGGCGATCCTAATATACCGAGTCTGAAGAAGAGCAACGTCATCATTACCGGAGCTATTCACAACGTGTATCTCGCTCGTCAGCAATTAGTCGTGAGTTCGCAGAGACACCCGTACTTATGCGTAATTTTATTGTGTTTTCTTTTTTTTTTTTTTAATAATACACGAGCGAGTGTAGGATAACTAATTATTCGCGAGAATGACAATTTTGTTTCTTTTTTTTTATCACTTATTATCGCGGTGAAAAATCGTCGTTGTTCATCGATAATATTATGATATAATATCGGAACGTGCCAGAGTCCCGGGTCAAGTGCATCGGGTGTTGGACTTGCGTTAGTTATGTAATTGAGATTCGCTGGATCGAACAGTTCGTCGGAGTCAAAGTCCCGATTTAACCGCGCGTACGTACGATCGTGCGGTTTAATCGCCTTAAGCCGTTTTTGTAAGCCGCGACGTAACTAACAATCAATACCGTACGAATAATGAATGAATAACAATCATGGAGAAATAAAGCAACGAATCTATTGCATCATAAACAGTTTGTATATCGACTAATCTCCGGTCGCATCGCGATAGACGACATTCGAACGGTCGACATTGTCGCTTGACGATGAATTAAGATAAATATCACGTTATCAGTTGCCGAAGGACGTACGAATTGCAATCATAAAAAAAAAACATTTGGTCGAGGGAGATGAATCCGTCGGAAAAGTTGGATCTTGTAGACACTTTATTGTTTTTATCCGGTGAGCTGATTGATATGCTTGGAATATTTCGTTTGAGGCCTTGACTGGAGAATCTCTCCAGTCAAGGAGAGATTCTCCTTGAAGAACTTTTGTTTTTTAAGAGAGCGGAGAAGTTTTTTTTTTTTTTTAAACCTTCAGATCAAAGCTATCTACTGATTTAAAAATGATTACCATAATTTTGGTGTTTCTAACTCTTCAGTGATTTTTTTTTTTTAATTGAGTAATTTAATTAAATAAAAATATGTTGTGAATTTTTTGTTGTTTCCGTCGCAGGGCTCTCTGCCGCTGGTTTTGATGTTCGATCTCCCGGAAAATTCGGCACCGAGCGTCGACACCGACAGTGTATCCCAGCTAATGCAGTCCCTCGACGTTTTCATAAACGTGCGACACAAGCCAAAGCAGAGTACGCTATCGGTGATAATAAAGGGTATCGAGAGAAACGCAAGTAACATTTACGAGGCGCGAAAACGCCTGCTGGGTCTCGACGAGCCGAGGGTTCACGCCGAGATACCGGCGACTTATCACATTCCCAACGCTGGCAATGTGTTCCAAGGAAACGGTCCCAATAGTGCTGGTCAGTGTCGCATCGTACAACGTTACAGCACCTAATCTCTGGAATGCACTCGAGCGAACATCCGAGAACACTGTTTATCTGTTCAATTTCCCAATCGTAACTGATCATTTTCATTTAATTTCTAATTAAAAAGAAAAAAAAAAAGTTGTTCTACCGAAGGAGAATAATCATATCTATAAAAGACCTGAAACTCCTCTTATCCCCGTCTATTTTTGAAACTCAATCAAGTAAACTTTGCGTTTAAAAAAAAAAAAATGTCTATTATCTTTCGATGTCAAGATATTTGCTCTCGATATTCCCCTTCGTATCGCTGGAAGTTTCTTTTAGTTCCACTAAACTCGATCGATAATGTAGTTTTCTTTTTTTTTTTTTTTCTTGTCCTCCGATAGCAGGTCTCGCGATGATGGGAATGCCGGAGAACTTTTCGAACTGTTTGTCAGTGAACACCCAAAATTCGCCGTACTGCATGTCGCCGATGTCCCACTCGCCGAATCCGATGTCCCTCTCGCCTCACTGGGGACTTCCGGCTTCGATGTTCTCGCCGCTGCCGATTCATCATCAGTACCAGTATCAGCAGCAACTGAATCATCTCCTGACGACCCAGCATATGATGCAACAAGCCAACGCGGCGATGTCCCATTCGCACGGGGTGACGGGACAGAATCTGCTGGGTATCGGACAGATTCAGCAGCACTTGTCCGCGTCGAGGGGGTACAACGGTATGAACGGCCTGAACTCGAGTTCCCACATGGACAACAAGGAGAGCAGCGCCTACTCGCTGAGCAGCGCCTCGAGTTCCCTTTCGAGTCCGGCGGTCAGTCCGCGAAACGCGTCGCCGGTCAATCCGACCGAGACCACCGGACACAACGTGGACTTTGGGATAATCGAGAAGAGCATGCTGGAACTGTCGGTGACCGATCGTCGGGCACCGGGATGCGAGAAGAAGACCCTGGAGATGGTGGCGCAAAAGAATCTCACGCCTTACGACTACGAGCAGAAGAAGATGATGGCTGTCCAGGCTATACAGAACAAACCAAAGCCTACCGATTACCGCGTACCGACTTCCGCGTGGTCCGGTTATGGACTCAGCCAAACTATGCCGATTCTCAGTGAGAACACTGAGAAGGAAAAGGTAAACTTTGGTCTCGATAGCTTCATCCTCGAAAGAGAAACCGGGAAGCTCTTGTGACAATTCTGGATACCTTGCAGTCTACTTTGTGAAAGGCCAATCGGCCACAAGTTCGGCGACCAAGGCAGGCTTTAACTTGCGGAGGATTGGCCGATGATAAGTACGGCTTCAGGATTTCGGAATTGTCAGCCTGTGCCGCTACTGAGTGAGAACACTGAATCGGAAAAGATAAACTTTGTTCTCAATAGCTTCAGTCTTGAAAAAGAAACCTAATTTATGACACACGAATATGATTTTGTATTCGGCTGCGGCGGCTGCCGCAATGGAATATAAATCATATTCATGTTCACCGCCGAAAGGCCAATCCTCTAAAAATTAAAGACTGACTTGACATTGCTTCTATACACATTATGTTATAATATAATATAATATAATATATATAGAAATAATGTAATGTCGTACATTAATATGTATAAGATTGAAGATTCTTTGATTAATCGTTCATGTTTTTCGTTATTGTAAAATCACAATGTGTTTTCAGCAAACGCTGACGGATTCCTCAGACTTGTGGGACGATCCGACTACTCCAGTTTTCTACTCCGGAATGGATTTCGGACTGGCTTCTGGCAAAGACACCGTAGGATCGATCGGCATGACTTCGAACTATCTCGATCACACACCCTCGAGGGAAGTCGAAAGGATCGTGTCCGAAAACTACACGGAACTCGCCAGTTTGCTGACGAGCGTTAAACTCGAGAAGTATATACGTGAGTATGATCTCCATCCAGATTCGTTGTATTAACGCTATTCCTGGCTTTGTTTATTTGTTGCTTTCCTATCGATTTATCGCTCGGTCGTTAATCGCTTTTGTACGAATTTTGCGCATCAATGAGTTGCGTTTTTTCACTGCTCGTGTTAAACAAATCATATTCATCTCGGCTCGTAATTGCCAAAATCATCAGGCGTGTTCGCTGATCACGAAATCGATCTGGCCACCTTTCCCACACTGTCGGATCAAGATCTCAGCGAGATCGGCATTACCGCTTGGGGCGCGAGACGCAAAATTCAGCTTTTGATATCCGGTACGTAAAACGCATGCCCTGCTTTTTGCTATTTTTCTTTTAATTTCTATGTTTATTGCCGATGTTAATAATGTAATAATTAATACTGGCGATTATGTTGGCTCGCGCGCTTGCAGTGTGTCTGTGAGTATCCGTGAATATTGCTGAGTATGCGTGTGAGTATCCGTGAGTATTTCTGAGTGGCCGTGTGAGTGCTGTATCTTCAAGTATGTATGAGCATCGTTGAGCACCTGTGAGTATCTGTGAATGTTGTGCGAGTATCCGTGTGAGATCCATGATTATCCGTGTTAGTATCTGTGATTATCCGTGTGAGAATCTGTGATTATCGGTGTCAGTGTCCAATTGACATGAACTTTATTGTTATGTAGATAATAATTACGGTGTTGATTGAAAGAATCATTTTTCATTGAAAGTTAAAAGAAAAAGAATGACCGTACATCGAAGAAAAATAATGCTTGAAACGAACATATGTGCTTGGTTGAAAAATAAATCTGCTTCATTCAAGATTCATTTTTCATGAGCAGTAATGTAACGCAATCTAACGTCCTATTTCTTCCGCAGAAATGAAGAAACGCACGAGTCCGTTTTCCGGTAGCGCTGCTCCAGGAGCCGAGCGTAAGTCGAACGCGAATCAAAAGTCAAGCGGGTCGCCGATAGCGCCGTCGAGCAGTATATCCGATCGCACATGGTGAAACGGGACTTCGAAAGTCACAACACGGCTCACTCGTCCGCACGATCGAGAAACATAGCACGAGCGACGAGGAGGCGATTTAACAACCGAGGCGCGATTTCGGAGCGAGACAACGCCGTTTTGATCAGAGAGAAAAATTGCATGCTTTTTCGTACGTTACCGAAAGCAGCGTCGTGTCTTTAGTTCCAAAAATTCGCCAGTTACACGAACACACGCTGTTCTGAAGAATTATTTTTCGTAAAGTCCCCCCAAAACGGCGTAATTCGCCACTCTAGATTAATTTTTTTTTTTTCTATTTTTTGTTTTCTCGCTAAACTCTCGTCCTTGTTTCGAGGCCCCGGTGGTCTCGCCGATCCCTCGTCGATCGATTAAATTATTGGTTCGAAAGATTTTTTTTTTCGCCTCGCGCCTACCGACACAAATGAGATTTTTTTTAATTTTTTTTTTTTTTGCCCCAACGCACTCGCTCTTCAAGCTGAGTGGTCGGTATCGGCGCTAACACGACGCACGTATCGCTCACGTGAAGCCCATCGAGAAAGAACGAACGAACGCGAGTAAATAATTGGCTCTTGTTCGACGCACGAATCGGAAGATGGGCAAAAGAGCTAATAACGAGCGTGAGCGATAGGTGTTGATCGACCGGGGCATGCGTATCGTATTTTGTCTGTGATTATACATAACGATGCTGATCATTATGATGACGCGTGTTTTTTTCGGGTTCATCGATTAAATATTATTATTATTATTATTATTATTATATTAAGGAAATGAAAATACCGCGCACTCGCGGTTTGCTGTAGACACTACGTTAAACGTGTATAATTCTAGAAATTGAAATGATGTTCAGGCGAAGAAACTCGCGGGGATGAGCGAGAATAGTTTTCGCGCCTATAATAAGAGAAAAACGAAAAGAAAATTATTTAAAAACAATAGTGCATGTGAGCGATTAATATGCATCGGATGTGCATTCAGCGAACCTCACAGAGCACAATTAGCGAGAAGATATTTAATTCAGACTAAGCTCGAAGGCGCCTGCGCGCCGACCCAGCATGTACATTACGTGAATCATAATTATTAATATAATATTTAATACGAGATATATATATATATATGAAAATATGTTATCTTATGGCTGATAGCGGATCCTGAACTATGCGTGACGAACCAAAATCGCGATTGAGATTTAATATTGAAACTTTGAAGAAAAAAAAAAAAAAAAAAAAAAAAAAAAAAAAAAAAAAACACAAATGAATTATACACTGGTGAAGGATCCCAAAGTCAATGACGCCGAGAGGTTGCTAGAGCGCCTTCGAGTTTTATACTAAGATTAATTAATTAACTTTATAGTATTTATTAAAATATTTCATTCATTGAGGATGCTGGATGCACGTCTCGCTATTACTGCGCCGACTGTCGGGAGCGTTTGTTATATAATGTTTTTTTTTTTTTTTTTCTCCATTTCGCCGGCACATTTGACGCGGATCGATTAATCATATTAGTAATTTACACTCGCATAGAAACCGCGAGCTCTGATCACACTCGAAGAAAAAAGAAAAATAATAATAATCGTTGGTTTTCTCCGTATGCCATAAAAAAATGAATTATTTGCTGATGTTGCCACTTCTTTTTTTCTTCTCATTTTTTGCTTTTACGGCAACAATGCACACACAAGCGAGCTTTGCGCTTAAAAGGTGCGATATACAGAAAAAATTTTACACAAGTAAGATGTATATGTACTATACATATACAATATATATATATATATATATATATATATATATATATATATATACACACAGATATACAGATTGATATTTCCCACGTTATAAATTATTTCGATTTTAATAGTCTTTTTTTTCTTTTTTTTTCTTGCGCATATCTATTTATCAACCAAAGAATGCGTTAGGTAATGAGCTCCGCTCACGTACGCGCCCCCCTCTCACAGTGACTTGCAGCGTGTGCTGGAAAATTACGCGGAATGAAAAAAAAAAAAAAAAAAAAAAAAATAGGAAAAATTCGATCTTTCTCGATTTTGATCTCTCGGCGTTCGTCGCCAGGAAGAGGCCAATAGGGTCGAGAAAAGCGCGTAGTTTGTTTTGCAAATGCAACCAGTCGCGTCTGTCTCGGAGATACGGATAACGCGAAAATCGGGAAGGCAGATTGCATCACGAGCTTCCGGCAAATGCCTAGCGAACGATTTTTACCGCTGATAGTTTGTTGACTAAACTTGTGAAGTTTTAAAGCCGTATAAATTATTTAATGTCCCCCCCCCTATTAATTTACCGATGTTATAAATATCAAAAGTGATAATAATTAATGAATAATGAAACACGATTGTAGTGTGAGCGATTGGAGGATAGAACGAAAAAGATAAAAAAAATGAAAAAAAGTGTGTTAGAGAGTTTGAGAGAGAGAGAGAGAGAGAGAGAGAGAGAGAGAGAGAGAGAGAGTTTGTTCAACCGTGGTGTGAATTAATATCAATTTAATTATCGTCCGATAAACAATCTTGTTTTGTAATTAATAACAGCGAATAACATGACATTACACATGTCTCTCTAAATGATGGAAGGATCAAAATGATTGAAAACCGTTGGAATAGGATTACGCAGTTGTGTTCCCCTGTCGAGAGATTATTTTCCGAAGGGTGATAAAAAAAAAAAAAAAAAGAAGTCTTACTCGAAAGCCTTTCGCAGTATGATCGACGGCGAAAACTAAACGAAAAGAAAAAACGAAAATCTCGAAAAATTTTCTGAACAAATGCATGGACCCGATAACATTGAACTGCCGATAAAGAAAATGGCCATTGTAGAGAGAACGTATTTAAAGGTGCGTGACTATTAACAAAGCGCACAATGCGACATAGTGTCGCCAGAGACACTGCCAGGCTCAACGGACGTGCTTCTACGGAGCATGAAAAGCCACTGTACTATAAAATAACTTTCCAGCTTAGTACTATGCTCGACGACATTGTAATTATTCTTAGGAACCTTCGTGAATCAACGAGAGAGCATTTCGGCTCACTTGTTGCGACGTCGATTGGCCAATAAGACCGTTGCAAGAGCGGAAAAGAAAGATCGAGAGAAAATACAGTGTCCGAAGTGAATCGGATTGAAGTTGCTCGATGTAATTACGTGATTCAACGATGCCTCGTTAATTCGTGAATTAATCGGTCAATCGACGATTTTCTCCCGATCTTGGCTCTCCGCGATCTACGACGAAACAAAAAAAAAAAAATGCTCTCACGTTCATTCAGTCACATCTCGAAAGGTTCCCTCGCGAATATGCCAACTGTACAAGATAAAACGATGGGCGCGATGTAGAACCATTGTCGGATCGGCGTGTCGTAACACTCTCAGCGCACCTCTTACGACGCCAAGTTCTGTTCTATATAGGCGTTGGTTTTATTGCATATATGAGATAGAGTTTCCTACCTTTGAGCGACGGCGTAGCTCGTGGAATCCTACCCGTACAATTCCTTCGCGAATGCAACGTTTTCACACGAACATCGAGAGCGCAAACGGATTTTCACGTGTCGGTCGATGCGCGACACGATCGTAACTGTCACTCCGTACGACAAGCAGCGCCTCCGCGCCGCTTTCAACAGCGGACGATCGAGACACTATAATTTGTATTAAACAAAAAAAAAGAAAAAACATTCCAGCCAGCGTAAAAAAAAAGATTGAATTGAAGTTTCAGAAAAAAAAAAGGATAAATTATGCGAAATAGGGTAATTTGCGAACATTATGAGAGGCGACGATATGAATTATGTATGCTTATTTAAATGTACTCGAGTGTCTTGTGTTTATAGGGATTAATTGAGAAAGAAAGAAAAATTATTATTATTATAATTGATATGGTTAATCGTGGGTGCGTGCTCCCTCATCGAAACCACATGGAAAAAATAATTAATTATGAATATGTGTTATATATATAGATTTATGCCTACAAAGAGGGGGAAAAGAAAAAGAAACGTGTTTTATATTGATAGTGCAGCATGATATTTTTATATGAAATATAATCTACTAAGGTATTTTGATAAGCAACGAATTACACACATAATTGATTATTAATAATTACGTCCCATCGATGCAATTACTGTATTTCTTTCGAGGTGGAAACTGTATGGGTTTGTACCGTAATGATGAAAATTGTTTGCAATTCGAGAAATAAACGAAACGAAAATTTTTGTAATATACACATGTTTTATTATTGCCCGAATCGTATGTATAGCGAAACGCCACTGGATTCATGTATTCTTGGGCAATCTATCGAGCGTTTAATTGTCCGAATGGCGTCCACGCAGACATGAAAATGCATTTTTCAAAAATCAACAATCACCTTCTTTATTAACAATAAAAATAAATATTTACACCGTTAAAACTATGTAACAAATATATTAATGCTCCATGAAAACAAAACAAAAATCCCTGAGATTGAACTTTGTATCTTTGCCTTTGTGCGGCGTACTTAGTCGTCGTTCGCTTTGTATCGCGAGAGTTCTTCTTCGACAACCGGAAGCGCGGCGTGTGCGGAACTCGGCACGTAAATTTGAACGTTTTCCGCGTGCAAATCCGTGCCGCA
Organism: Amblyjoppa proteus; assembly: GCA_963922035.1. Lineage (NCBI taxonomy): Eukaryota > Metazoa > Arthropoda > Insecta > Hymenoptera > Ichneumonidae > Amblyjoppa > Amblyjoppa proteus. Next base: position 7,202,172 of record OY998228.1, on the reverse strand, counting down.
GATGAGACACTGAAAGCTGTTCATCGCCGCAAAATGAGCGTTCAAGCAGTAGTAGCAATAAACGTGCTCGCAATCGGCGTACCTCGGCAAAATTGGACTCTCGTCGCAGTAAGGGCATCGCGTGTTCAAATTCATTCTCGGTCGCACCACACGCCCCTTAGAATTCCGCGTTCTCTTGATCCACATACGAACGAGCGTCTGTTTAACGCAGTGAAAATTTATCATTGGCAGACCGACGCTGAAAAGCTCCATGAGCCCGTGCCAGAGAAGCTCTCGGGTCATGTAGGAATATCCTATTCTTCTTGGCTTGTGCTTTGTCGCAGTTTCGCTGAAGATTCCCAAAATTCTCTCGACGACACTTGGTTGTCTGCCGCGATGCAGGAATATCAGCAAATTAATGAAACTCAACAGATGAACCAGACTCGCCGCAGCTTCTATGTATGTTCGCACTCTGGCGCTTCTCTCGCTATCCGCGGCTCTTCTCCTGTCCGCGAATCTGTCCTGCATGTAACCCGGCGCCGTGTTGAGAAGGAGAAAAAGAATAGCTTTTTGTCTGTTAAGATTGGTATAGTTGAGGTCGAGCAAGCGTTGTCCGAATGTCGACTTGCTGCTTCCCAATGAAAACCACCATATCACTAGCTTCAGAACGACGTCTATCTCGGGCTGCCATTGCTCAACTTTCTCAGGCGGACACAGCTTAGTTATCTCGCGGGTCTGGCTCTTCAGAATCTTGTAGATCTCATTGTCCAACTGCGCTGCGTCAATCTGATTTATCCGAGATACGTAAGCCGCCTCTGTCATGGTTTTGTTTCTGCTATGTTGAGATAAAAAAATTAATTATGCTGAACTGCCCAAAATAAATAAATGTAACCTTGCGAGTGTTCAATCAAAAGAGTAGCAGGAGGTGGCTTACCTGGATCAAAACGTGCAGCAGACTCAAATGGTTTATTGAATTGAGAGACGGGATTTTGCAACTTGATTTGACTCGACTCACATCTCGAATTATCCTTGACGCTTTGGTCAATGATTACTCCGTACTAAAGCTGTGAAAAACAACGGGATTATTGAACCAAGGGAAAAGATGGCTAAAGCGATGAATGACTGTATTATTGCAGTTGCGATCTCGACGTTTAACTCAATAAACTCACGACACATTCATGATCATTAAGGTGATTAGAAATACTGCCACCGGTAACAAAAACTGTACCGAATGTCATTTTGGGACTGTGGTCTGCCGACGAAAAAGAAAATTCTCTTTCCCCGGGAATCACAGGGAAAGATAATTTTCTTTTTTCTCAGCCGTCTGTGGTTTAAAAATGGCACTCAGTACAGTTTTTGTGTCAATTATACCACATCACTTTAAGCGGAGTTTTGAATACTTTTTTCTCCTAAAAAATATGTCTATAAAATGTAAAACGAATTGCATGGCGCACTGCGTTAATCAAATACGAATTGCAGTGAACCCTGCAATTCGTTTTTTATTTTATAAAACCGTTCCAAAGAGAAATGGATTCAAATTATTTTAAGGTTATATTTATCTTTAGCTCGACCTTAAGGTGAAGTGAAAGTCACGTGACGGAGCGAGAAGTGTGAGAGGGATAAGTAGCATTGGTCTTACGGTGGAGCGAGAGAGAGAGCGACGGAGAATATGTTTCACTTCACCTTAAAGACAAAATAAAAACAAGATAACGTGAAGTTTGTGGTTAGGGAGATACATCGTTAGCAATCCGGCTATAAAAAGTTCCGAAGAAATACCTCAACGGATACGAATTATCGATGGAGTCGACAGTTTCTCAGAACATCCATGAGATTCGGCGTTGGAAAAACATCAGCGAGAATAATACAAGAAGATTTTCAAATAATTCCTCGATATCGCGGTGTAACAGTTTGCCGGAGGACACCGATCGTCGTCGGGCGACGCGGCGGCGTCGCGATCGCGCAGCTGTTTTCTCGTAACGGTCGGAGAGAGCGCGTGAGAGTAGCTGACCGCCGATGAGTCGCCAAGTGGCCGTCGAGCGAGGTAGAAGGAGAGAAGCACGAGAGTCGGAGCGGGTGGTGGAACTTTCGTGGAGCGAAGTATATCGTCGAAGCGCGCAACGTCGTCAGCGCACCGACACACACCGCCTGGTGCGCCTGGGATCCATGTTGCTCGTCGGGTAATGACGTCATCAAATGTTGGTGCAAGTGGGTTCTCGTTCGGTGTCCCTTCAAAGTTTCCTATAATGTTATCGTGATAAACGTTTGACGTTTTTAACGCGTGTTTTAATCGACGCTTTTTGTTTCCCAATTCTCCCGCCCCCCCGCCCGAGTGTTAATTCGCCGTTTACGTTTTGCCTAGTTTGTGCGCAATTGATATACACGAGGAAGGAGTTTCTTGTTTCTCCGTTGATTTACGAAAGGGTATTAAAAAGGTAAGTGTACACCGAATTAAATTATATAATCCCGTTGTTTTTTTTTTTTTTTTGGGGGGGTTTCACGCCGAGACCCAAATGCTATCGATCTCGCCGAGTGACAGGTTAACCTCTAATTTTCGTATCAATCTCACGGTTCGTTTCGAACATTCTTCGTCGGCTTTTCTCGTGCGAGTTCGATCGATTTTAACCTCGTTGTGGCTGTCTGCACGCCGAGGGAAATTCATTGACTCGCCGAGGACGAATTTGTCGGTATCGATGATGATTAACGCGGTTCGTTATAACCTCTGCAGTCGTGCGCCCGAAAATACCGTTCGATTATATCCAAGCTATCGAAAGACCGAGAATCCCGCACGTTAATACAAAACGACATCGCTTTCGTTTCATTCGATAACAATGAATATCAGAATAAAAAGAATAATCGCAACGTGCTCGCTCGGAGCACGGCACTCGTTTCGATTTTGAAAAAAAAAAAAAAAATAGTTTTATCTTAACTTTACGTCACGAATCGCAACGAACAGGTATTCCCGAGTTATTCGTAACGTTCGAGCCAACGGATTTCTTATCTCGAAAATCTCATGGACGTTCGTTGTCTGACTAACAAAAAAAAAAAAAGTGGTAATCCCGTGGCGGACGGAGTAATAAACGTTTTGTCGAACTCGGGCGCGCGAGGCCCTTCGCCAGAAACGTTTAACCCCCAGACACGCTTACCGACGGGCTGCTAAAGAGTTGCGGTGGAATAGAAAAAAAAAAGGAAAAAAACCGAAGGAAGGAAAGAGGAGAAAAAAAAAGAACCTGTGAAATACCGGGAGTAAAACAATTGGATTTACATTATCGACGCGAATCGGCGAGCGAGGCCTAGTGTAGTCGTCGAGGGCGAGTCTCACCCTCCTTCGAAACGACCTCAATTTAGCGTGCCGCCTCCGTTCACGTGGAAGACTCTCGTCGTCGCCCCACGGTACATTATAGTTCCTTCGCTCCTCGCCGAGGCCCCTCGCGCATGGAATGCGTTCAACCCCGCTTGTCACGCCTACGTTCTTGAATTTTCGTTCTCGCAAACTCAAAACTCTATAATGGACTTTCGATAATTTAAGTTCCACCTGCACAAGTAAGCAAATCGCTCGTACCGCCTCGGTCGCTTCTGTCTAATTAGCGCCGATTTCCAAACACTCCCGAACGTAATCGAAATTTCGACTAATTATAATAAACGAGTCGTAGGATCAAAGCTCTCCCGAATATGCCGCTCGGCTGTGCGTGCGCGTCTAATGGGGCCTTGGTGAAATTAATAATACCGAGTTTCCTGTACATAATCCGAAACGGTCCACGTCGTTGCAACCGAAAACTCACTGTATCCAAAAAAACCGTCGACGGCCTGAAACATTCAAACATTTTTCGTACGCTATCTCCGCCGTGTACCACTGAACGATGACACGGCGAAGCAACATTCAGAGCCACACAACCTCCTCTGTCCCGCACCTTCCCCCTCCATGCCCTCGCCGGTTCTTGCTGCTGCTTTTCGCTCTCGCGTGTTTAACCCAAGGACAAAACGTTGTTTACATCGTGTTAACCGACGATCGCGCTCCGTACAATCCCGATATAAACTAATCGAGAGCCCGCTCACTCTCCGTTCATCTGGCGCCGATATGTCCCTCTACCTATCGTCACGCGCACTTTTAATTAACAAACCATACTTCCCTGACCGACAAAAAAAATTCCCCGCTTCGTCAACCGATTATTATTATCGTAACAGAATATATATATATTTTTTTTAATTGTTAATTCGATGCCTTTCGAGGAGGCTCAAAATATCTTACATATTTCTTATTATATTCAGACGTTACCAATTTAATTTAATAATTACTAATTTTATTTTATTATACGTTCACAAGCCAGAAGAGAACGTCTGTGACTGCACGCTAGTTAAAAAAAAAAAAAAAAAAAACTGAAATGCATTACTTTCTTTCGAGCTGTAAAAGCAGCAATCCCTTAACAAAGTATCAATGCCAATATAAGTTAAAATGTTCTCTTTACTTTTTAAGCTTTCAAATCATTGATTGAATTTTTAATGTACATTTTTTTTTTTTTTTTTTTTTTTTTTTCAAAGAGAAAATCGAATACTCTGTATCCTCGCTCGGACAGACTATCGCCGTCGGTCGTCGGGAAAAGTCAAGCTTTCCCTCGTGGCGAAGGGTGTACAGGAGGTTCTTTCTACCTGCGCTAGGAGAAGTCGTAGGCGGCGGTGGTTGTGCCGAGGCGTGGCGGGAGTATTGATCGTAGGTCGAGCCGGCGATTTCCCTTCGGCGAGCCGAGCGGCGCGCACACGCGGCGTCGACGCTCGCCGTGCACCACTACCGGGGCACACGAGTCGAGCTGAGCGGCAACCGCCTCTCCCCGGCTCTCTCTCTCTCTCTCTCTCTCTCTCTCTTTCTCTCGCTCCCTCCCTCCCTCGGCGCCGACGTCAGCCGGAGTTTCGTGGCCCCCTATCTCTCTCCGTTCCACTCCGCAGCGCCTCGAATTCTCATACCACTCGCAATAGAGCGGCTTTCTTTCGGCTGTCCGTTCGGTCTCCCTCTCACTTCGAGTTATATCGCCATTACCGATGTCGACTGCGAGCGTGTACGGCCCGCCACTCGGCGGGCCGTGCACTCTTCTCTCCGGTCTTCCAACGGCAGATTGCTTCGCTCTCTCGCGAGAGCGATTACGCCGACGGAACTCACGCCGGCTTCTTCTCCGGAGGCTCCGCCGGGAGGCCGGACATCGGTATATGCCGCGGTGAAAATCTCGACGGTTAATAAAGTCACCCGACCAACCCACTGTGGGAATTATTCGTTCATTGTTTTATGGAATTATTCATAACCGAGTTACGTCGCTCGCTAATCATGCGCGAGTCAAATTCGCGGAAGGGAGGAGAAGTTTCGAGGAATAGATTCAAAGCTTTCTGGAAGAATATGTACTTATTATTATTATTATTTTATTTTATTTATTTATTTTTTTATTTTATTTTTTTTTTTTTTACAATATATATTAAAACGCCGGAGATCGGCCTATGCCGTCGTGAAAACGTCGACGGTACTAACTGTTACTAAGTTTACTCGCCCAACTGGCCGTGGGAATTATTCGTGCATCATTCTCGGATCCTCGGATCGAAGATTTAAAGCATTCTGGACGAATATGTTTTATTACACAAAAAAAAAATATATATATATAATACATTAGGATGCTGAACATCAGTCTTGGGCGCTGTGAAAATCTCGACGGTTAATAAAGTTATCCGACCAACCCGACGTGGGAATTATTCGTTCATTATTTTATGGAATTATTCATAACCGAGTTACGTCGCTCGCTAATCATGCGCGAGTCAAATTCGTGAAAGGGAGGAGAAGTTTCGAAGAATAGATTTAAAGCTTTCTCGAAAAATATGTACTTATTTATATTTTTTTATTTTTTATTATTATTTTTTTTTTTAATAATATATATTAAAACGCCGGAGATCGGCCTATGCCGTCGTGAAAACGTCGACGGTATTAACTGTTAAAGTTACCCGACCAACCCGCCGTGGGAATTATTCGTGCATCATTCTCGGATCCTCGGATCGTAGATTTAAAGCATTCTGGACGAATATGTTTTATTACACAAAAAAATATATATGATAAATATTATATTATATATTATAACATATTATATTATATATATCAATACATATATATTATAATATACAATAAAAATATATATAATTAGGATGCTGGACATCGGTCTTGGGCGCCGTGAAAATCTCGACGGTTAATAAAGTTACCCGACCAACCCGCCGTGGGAATTATTCGTTCATTGTTTTATGGAATTATTCATAACCGAGTTACATCGCTCGCGGTTCCAGCGCGAGTGAAATTCATGGAAGGGAGGAGAAGTTTCGAATAATAGATTTAAAGCTTTCTGGAAAAATATGTACTTGTTATTTAAAAAAAAAAATATATATTATATATTAAAACGCCGGACATCGCCGATGTCGTCGTAAATATGTCGACGGTACTAACCGTTAAAGTTATTCTCGGATACTGTGCAAATTGAATTCGTAGAAGAGAAATTTCGAAGAGCAGATGTAAAGCATTCCGAAAGAACATTTTTTAATTTCATAAAAAAAAAAAAATATGCTGGACATCGGTCTTGGACGCCGTGAAAATCTCGACGGTTAACAAAATTATCCGTCCAATCCGACGGTTAATAAAGTTACCCGCCCACCGTGAAAATTATTCGTTCATTATTTTATGGCATTATTCACAACCGAGTTAGATGATTTTCGGATCGTGTGCGAGCCGAATGCACAATGGTTACCGGGAAGTCATTTTTTTTTTTTTTTTTTTTGTAAATAACGAAAAGCTGGGCATTTTTTTTCGCCGAACGCCCAAGGCTCACCGCGGTTCACTTAAGGGTGATGAAAGTATGATTAAAAATGAAATTTCAAAGGGCAAATTTAAACTTTTTCTCGACGCAAAAATGTCATTTCTTTTTTTTTTTTTTTTTTTTTTTAGTCAATATATTTCTGGATGCAATAGGAACGAACTCGAAGGATCAACGATAATTAACGTCCGTGAAATTAGCTAACTGAGCCGCGTTCAGAAATCACACCCGTACAAATAGCTTATCTGCCATTCGCACCGGTGCAGCAATCTATCTCGTTCTATTTCGTTCAAAGTAACTTTCACAAAGCGCCACATCAGTGTGCAATTTTTTCAAGTAATTTTTTGTTTCTTTATGAAATTTAATTTTTGCCCGGAAGTCGTTCGTCCCCCGAGTTGCGATGAACGAACACCTCAACCCGTCCAGCATAATTGTATTCGAAGCTCTCGCGGTAATCAAAATTTCTCTGAACTCGCGACGCTCCTTCGGGAGTTCCAACTGCGCCTCGACTATCGCTCTTATTGCGCAGTTGAAGGAGGAGAAAGAAAAAAAAAAAAAAAAAAAATGTCTCACCGTTATACTCCGACTTGAACTTTGCGAAGAAATGATTACACAATGAATTATTCATCGTCTCGCAATTGAGCCGCATTATTCATGGCTCCTCTGCATTCGCAACATTATCGCAATTTTCATTCGAGCCGCAAAGTCGCGAATTTTTATGCCGAACCCGAGAACGCTTTATCGTTCGAACGACACTCGCGCTACATTCGTGAAACAGTCGCAACAGCCGGCTGTTCGAGGCAGCTCGATGGACGTTCTCGTTAAAACGATTTCTCGCCGTCAACGACTTTCCGCAAAGTTTGGCAAATAACTGTCTCGTAGACATTCGTCGCATTCGCCTGTTGGCTTCGCGAGATTCATCTTTTTCGTCGATTCATTTCTTGCCGTTCCCTTCTAATTCGTCGGCCGCGAGCGGACGCTCCGCGTCTGCTCACTTCACGCTGAAACGCGGAGAGCGTTGATTTCTCGGTCTTTATTGGCATATTTTTGTTTTTTCTCTCATTCTTCATTGCTCCAACGTAACCCCCGTGGAGCGTCAAACGCACCGTCGGACCTCGCTTGGGAAAAAGAGGCAAAGAAAAAATAAAAATTTTCTGCGAGAAATCTCCCCTAATTGGGATTGCGCGGTAGTTTCTCTCTCTCTCTCTCTCTCTTTATACTTGTGCAAGGGTGCGCAGAAAAGGGCGAGACGGGTACGTAGCCTGGCCACTGTACGAAGAGGTGTACGGCAAGCTGAGCGCTTATAACGGAGTCGTAAATCCACGGGGAACCATAGCGGGCACTAACATTGCTCTCGTACATCTCTAAAGGGGAGGTGGGGAGGGGGAGGGGGAGGGGGAGGGAGTTATATAACGGCGCAGGAAAAACTATCTCGGGTATTCGGTGGCCATAAAAATAGCTATATCTTCGATAGTTACACGAAAAGGGAGGATAAAATAGTGGCTGAAGTCGAGTGAATAAGAACAAACCGGAAGTGTTGGTGAAAAAGTCAAGCGGGCATTTTTCTGGGCTACCTTTATCGTACGTTTTTTTTCTTTTCTTTTTTTTTTATTATTCTTCCGGCCCTCCCCGCTTATTGCCCACGTTCCATTTCCCAACCAGCTGATGCCCCAGCACGTAGGTCGCGTGTTACGGGGAAATATATCTGAAAAGCCGAACCCGCGAAGACGTTACTCTTCGCTCGGTAGGTTCGTCCAATAAACGGCCCTCAGCCAGGCCGTTCCGTCGAACTTGACTTTTCGTTGTATTGCTGCGGTTTTTTTTTTTTTTTTGGAAATATGTTTCACGCGAGTTTTAGTTTTTTTTTTTTTTTTTTTTTTTTTTTTTTTTTTTTTTTTACCTTGCGGTAATGATCTTATACGCTGGATTATTATATGAGAAAAGAACTGCGAGGAAAGAACCTTGGCATTTCAATTTAAGTCCAATGGTCTAATTCTGAGACGTTAGTTTGAACTTAAAATCACTCTTGAGATCGAAATAACGATCAAAGTTTCGCCGCTAACTTCATGACGTGCTTAAGATCTATCTTAAGCTCAAAGATAAGATCGAATCACCGTTCGAACTCGATTTCTCGTTTAAGTTTTATCTTTAATTTGATCTCGAGTCTGAACTCCAATCCGATCTTAAGCTCGAACTTGAGACCAACAAAATCTTAGCGCCCGCAACGTATCGTATTCAAAGTATCGATTCTATGCCGAAAAAGTGTTGAAGTTCGATCTGGAGTTCAAATTTAAGATAATTTTAATGCACGCAATGAAGATCCGAGCAAATGTCGATCTTAAAAGCGATCTCAAGTTCAAATTAGCGTTTCAAAGTGTGATCCTAACTGTGCATTTTGGCCCCAAAGTAGAACAGCTCGACTCGACTTCGAATATATTCTATGGTAACTTAAACCGAATTGAAATCTTTTTTATCTAACTGTAAGACTTTAAATTTGTATAAATTTGTTGTATAAATTGTTAAAAAAAAAAAAAAAAACGGTCCACACAAACGGTCGGATCATATTGTAACGTAAATATCGATGAAAAAAGTACTGAGAAATTGATAATTTGTTTCGATCTGAAAATTCGCACCTAATTACAAATGAATCCTGAAATATTCGAGGTAAGTGAAAAAATTAAGGTAAAGAAATTGAAGAAACCCTCGGATTCGCCCTTTCAATTCCATGAATATCGTTAACGAGCCAATTTTAAGGCATCAAAAGTTAGCGGCAACTTTCAGCGAAATGTCCGGTACAGCGGCCGAGCCAAGTTGCGAAAGCCGGGCCAAAGTTTTCGCATCGGGAAGCTAGGATACAGGGGCGACACGTAGGAGATGGAAACTGCTCATGCACGACTATCTCCGCTAGACTCTCGGATCTACGTGCGGAACTCCGGAGGCTTTCGTGCCCGGGTTCTTATACGTCCAGTGGCTCTATCCTACTCGTCGCGCTTCGCCGGCCACGACGACGACGACGACGACGACGACGACGACGACGACGACGACGACGGGGGTCGCATCCCCCTAAGATTCACTGCCATTGGGCTTGTCGCTGCCAATTATCCGGGTAATTGCTTCGAGCAGCTTCACCGAGCCTCCACCGTCTGTTACTATCTCGTCCGCCTCGCTCTCTTCTTTTTGCACCCTTCCCTCCGTCGCAGACTTGAAGGGAAAAACAAAATTATGTTGTTTAAAAAAAAAAAAAAAAAAAAAATCCCTTCATTTCTCAATGCCCATTAGCAAGTATAAATGTTCGAGCCAAAAAAAAAAAGAAATGAAACCCGTGGCAAGTCCACTTTCTCTCGGGTGAGAGAAAAAAAATATTGTAAAGCATTTTTCACTCCCTTACCGCCCACTCCGCCCACCCGCGCTTTATCCAACGGGGAGAATCACGAGTTTCTGTGCGAGACTCGAGCGACATCTGTCGGGTGGTTGGAGATATACGCGTTTATATATATTCAAGTAATCCGAGCACTTCTCGCGACTCCGGCAATCGATGCGACCAGAGGCTATTTAACTATGCATGTCAAACGTCCAATCGTCGCGGAAACACGGGCCCGAATACGTATGCATTTCCAATGCCTGACAGTCTGTCCGGTATTTTCGGATTTCAGCTCGAATCGTCGTTGGGCGCACCGCACTACGTTGCACGTAGTCGCAGAGACATAGAGGTAGAGAAAACGATATTTTCGTCCGGATCCTCTGCCCTTTAGACGCGTTTCGGAGAACGACAGCCTGTCGTTTTCCGCAACACGTCCTCGAATCGCCGTCCTGTCGTCGACAGGCTCGCGATTCCAATAGAGCTCGCCGTAAGAGTCCGCGAACTTCGCCGACTTCACTCGCGAACTTTGTTCACTTCATACGCGTACTTCGTTCGGCTCTCGCTGCTGTCACGAAACTTTATTGTTTCGATCGCGAGCCTCGTTATTTCGTCCTTCTACATCGTTATTTCCAGCTGCAACTTCACTATTTCGACCTCCAACTCCATCATACCGATCACTAACTTCATTGCTTCATTGAAAGACTTTATGGGCTCGATCGTGAGCTTCGAGTCGGTGAGGCCGACTCCGATACGGGCGATCGTCGCTGACGAAAAGAAAGGCGACGAGTGACGAGCCGATGGTAGAAAATTGTTACATCGTACGAGGGAGGAAAGTGTCGAGGAGTGTTGGGGGAGGGAAATCTCATTAGCGGGAGGGCTCGAGAGTGGTCCATGGGTTAATCGCATCGTCTTGAGATTAGCCTCGATCTTAGACCTAGCCTCATCCCTGCTTCATCTCACGCTCCGAATGCTATACATTCGGCACGAAACGCCTACAGGTAATAGGAATTAGAGTGTTTAATGGCTGTGTAATGGTGTCCCATTACCTATATATCTGTATATATAGTAATGGAACGTATAGGGCGAGGCGATCCGGGCACGTAGCTCTCCGTCTCAGGTTCAAATTCATGCAAATTCAAGGTGCATATATGCCGGCTGAGGTCGCCGGGACTCGCCCTGAGGTAGCGCACTGGAGAACCGGGCAGAATTTAACGCCCCGGGGCAAAACGGACTACTTTTATCAATTTTTCGTAGATCGAAAAAAAAAAAAAAAAATGTCTCGTCTCGACTGCGGGAGGTAATCTTGGGCCGTTCTCCCCCCACTACGAGTTGTTATACAAATTTTAGAGCCAAGTACATCTAAATTATCGGAAAAAAGTGTTTCGGAGCAATTTTAGTTAATTACTTTTTTTTTTCAATTAATTAAAGAACTAGCCGTAAGCTATTGCTTCTTTTATTCTTATACTCTGCCTCGAGTCCGATAATGAAGTCATCTCGACTCACGGCCAGTCTCTCTCTCTCTCTCTCTCTCGTGACCTGTGCCTCACGCTGAGATTTAATTATTAAAGTTGACAAGTCACTTTGGCCGCCGGTTCGAGAGTTCGACGAAAAACCGAGAGAGGGTTCGCTGTTATCGATTAATTATTATCTAGCGTCTGCTCGACTGCAACGACAAGTGCGCCTTCGCTCGTTTTCTCATTCTGCAGACGGTGTTGGTTAAGTTTTCATAACATACACATAGGTATACATGTAGCCGAGTTTACATAGCCGAAGGTACTCCAATTAGCGATAAGGCTGATCAGCTCTCGCTGCGGTCTAACTTAATATCGTTAACGTGATTCCGATACCGAGCCGACCCGAGCGGAGTCCATACTCCCTCCCTTATTGAGACAGTACGTTAGTATATATAAGGTCTCGCATGCACTCGAAGGCAATGCCAGATACCGCCAGATACCGCGACTGAAACACACAATCAGGCTTATCGTCGTAACGAGAATTCGAAATCTCTGTACCGACTCCTCGGTACATCTGCTATATCGCTCCGCTACTCCGATTTAATGAATCCGATTGTGTTAGCGAATTGCTTCGACTTATCGTCTTTTCTCTTCGAAGATGACGCTTAATAGACTTTACGCGACAAAAATAGGGTACGTACGTTTAAGGGATGCTCCGTCGATTTCCAGGCAAAATAAACCCGACGCGTCTTCTATTTTTTTTTTTTTTTTTTTTGGGGAAAAAATCGGATTCGAAGTGTGCCAATTTTATTTCACATGATCTTTCATTCGCGGGTTTTGTCGGCTATTTTTTATCAGCGAGAAAAGATTAATGAAATAATGATGAAGGACCATCATTTTTTGTTGTTGTTAATTGCATTTTTTTATAATAACGAACCGCACTTTTAGTAGTACAGTGTTGCAATAGTCTTTATTTCCCATAAACTCGTAGGGGTTTTCCGCATAGCTTTCACACTACACATATTTATCCACTCGTAACTAAAGATAAAAGTACAGTCACTGAGAGCCAAGATAGTTATGTATTAACATTTCTATATTTCTTTTCCTTGCTTTTCCCATACACACACGAACAACGCCAAAAATGTTACTTAACACTCAGAATTCAATATACTCAACGCATTGTACTGTATGTTAAAATATCTGGGCTGAATTTTGTTTTTTTTTTTTTTTTTGTATAAGGGTTTTTTCTCGTTGATAAATAAAATAAATAAGCATACGAACCATAATGCTAATTTTTGTAATTGCAGTATTAACACGAATACAACACTGTGGATGTTTCGTGGACAAGAAATGTTTGTCGAATGTGCAAAAAAAAAATGTTCACCGCGAGCAATTAATTTTTTCACATTTTCGCGATTAATCTTTCGACGTACGTGCACATTGTCGTTGGGTAGGCAAACTCGCTAATAGGTCGATGCTACGGACCATCGGGTGGGCATAGGTAAATCCATTTTCCGAAGCAATTTCGTAGCTCCGTACGGTTGATCCCGCTATCAGATAGTTTATAGTATACGAAACGAGATTAGGCCGTGACGACGATGATATCCACGCAATATTGTCGCCGTGCCATCCAAAATCCACGGTTGTTGTACATGCAACGCTCAGGCTTGCGCAATCGTTGCCTCCCCGCGGAGATTGCTCCGACTATGCGTGCCGTTCAATATCGACCTTGATAGACTCCCTGGATTATTAATCGTTGCATCAAGCTTTGCACAGCGGTTACGCTCGTTAGGACTGTGTCAACTATGTACGACATGCAACTCGCGTAACTTCGGTCATCAGCCTGAAAGAGAAACATCGTTGCACATTAATATCCTCCGGTTATACTCGATTTTTTTTTTTTTGCCGAAAATATGGAATGTCGAAACTTTTGTTGAAGTTAGCAGAAATTTTATGAAAATTATTTTGTCTGAAGAAAAAAAAAAAAAAAGTCGTAAATGGTATTTTTATTAGAATTAAAGAAATCACTGCCTGATAAGAAAAAAATATATATATATCGCGACAATAAAATCTCAATTTTTTATTATTTTTATTTGTACGGAAACATAGCGAGCTGTCTGTTGGAGGAATTCGTAGGAGGAATTCGTAATATCGGTCATCAGCCTGATAGCGAAACATCGCCGCCGTTAATCTCCCGTTTTAATTCATTTTTTTTTTTTTTTTTTGCAGCAAATATGGAATATCGATGAAATTTCTGTCGAAATTAGCAAGAATTGTACGACAATTATATCGTTTGAAGAGCAAAAAGGTACTTATACAGAATTAAAAAATGTACTTCCAACAAAAAAAAAAATACCGTTATAGTAAAATCTCAATTTTTGCTTCCGCATAGAGGAAGCTATGTTTTCGTAAAAAAAAAAAAAAAAAAAAAAAAAAAAAAAAAAAAAAAAAAAAAAAAAAAAACACATTCGAGATGTTAATGTCAGAGTACTTAAAATTGTCTGAAATGATTTTGTAACGATTTTGAGTTTTTTGAAAATTCTCTGTGATAGTTCGAACTTGAGTAAATTTTGAGCTATGGTCCTAAAACTCCAAACAAATATACTATTTTGATCAAAGACCTCTGATATTGAATTTCGTCAAAATCTATCGAAGTGGTCAGATTAAAAAAAAATTTTACGGAAACGTAGCCAGCCTTCAGTACGAGGAAGTAAAAACCGTTGATGCACGCTCGTGTGCCTTTGGCAGGCGCATCTACGGTTTTTCTTGCCAGTCTCGGTTTTGGCGCTGGAACGTCAAGGATGTGTTTTTCCGGTTCACGAGCGGCTCCGTTTCCGAAAATAAACCCGGAGATATTAGCCCTCCGTGCTTCTAGCGCAAGCGGCATGAATACCGCAGTTATGATCCGGTTGTATTCGAATCGCGGTGTGGTCTCGCGGTTGTCCACCCGCCGGTCGGAACATCGGACTCGCGGCGCGGTGGGATTCCCGGCTCGGACCTGCCGGAATCCTCTAACGAGAGAGAGAGAGGGCTCTCCCTCTCGGTTAATTAGAGATCCGCGAGACGACGAGAGCCGACAAACTTCGTTCGTACACGGCCGGCGTACAGCGCGAGAGGAGAGAGAAAAGTGAGCGAGAGTTAGTTAGTTTAGTGGCCGAGAGTTTAGTCTCGCGGGAGCCGCTAACCGCGCACGGCGCAACGGCGATAGCTCATAAATCCCGAATACATATTCGTTATTTTAGATTTCTCCTCTCTTGCCGTCCTCCTGCGGTCTCCGCAGCGGCGACTCGCGGAAATTTAACTTTCGTTCCCGCGGGCGTTCGCCGTCGCGATATTCAACCTTTAATACGATATTGCCCGCGGTCGATAGTAAATTTTTAGTACATTTCGTGAACTGCTGCTGCTGCAAAAAAAAAAAGAAATTGAAGTAAAAAAAAAAAACATTTTAACGGAGGAGATAAAAAAAAAAGTCGTTTTGATGTTCTCCCCGATAGGATCGGCTTGGTAACGATCGACGATTATACTCTCCGTGGATCCTCGATGGGATGATCCAAGCGAGTCGGCTCGATATGGTTATCCCGGATCTCGTCGAACTCGCGGCTCGGAACGGAATCCGATAGATATTATACCATGTGCTACATTAGTATATATGTATGTATGTTGGACACCTTGGTTACCCTTCCATTGCATATGTGTATATACATATACGCTGGTACATACATGTATAGTATGTATAGACATATTATATATGATATATATAATATATATATATAGCTATTTCTCGAAACTTATGCATATCGCTTCGACGCTCTCGTTTATATCCTCATCCCGTTCTATCCCGTCCAGTGCATTACACGTGTCACACATACGCATATGCATGTATTTGCGGATGCTACGTATACGCGAGAATCCGCGGAGATTTTATCGATATATAAATCAAGCATCGAAAGGAAATGAGATTCGTGGCTCCGAGCTGAGCTGCTGAACGATTGACGACCCCGCCCTCCGGGGCCTTTCCCCCCCCCCCCAACCGATATTTATCATCGCGATAAATCAAACGAAATCGCAAAAAATTCATATCCATTAACCTTTCCTCGCACTCCATCGAAGTCTATCCTCCTGTCGTGGGTTTACTTTACCGGGACCTTTTTGAACGCGATTATCGTTAAAAATTGTTTCCTTCTGTCGTATTTTTGTTTCGCTTGTGCGAACCGTCCTTTAACATTTTCCGTAGCATCGATAATTCCAATAATATTAGATAATAATAATAATAATAATAATAATAATAATAATAATAATAATAATAATAATAATAATAATAATAATAATAATAATAATAATAATAATAATAATAATAATAATAATAATAATAATAATAATAATAATAATAATAATAATAATAATAATAAAATGGGTCTGCAAATACTGTCAATTGTTCGTCCATTTAATTATCCACGCCGAGTATGCAGATTTTGCAGCCTCGAGGCACAAAAAAAAAAAAAAACCGGCATCTCAACGAGTGGGTACGCTCAGACTAGCTGATAAAAGTGATAAGTGCTGTAAGCGGTAACTACCTATATCGCGAAGAGCGGAAACCGTGCTCGACGCGCCGGTGGTTGACAGTTCAATTTTAGATTGGCGTCTGCGCTCGCATTTCGCGATGGGATACCTCGCATCTCTGAACCCCCCCCCCCCCTTTTTTTTAACCTCCCGAATGCCACTATACGCACACCCACACATACGCACCGATTCTCTCGCGGACGACCGCGGTTCGGACAGTAAAGCGAGTTCGTACGTCTATCGGCCAGTTTACTATAGTGTATTCACACATGCACACCATCGGTCTTTAGTTATATGCGCATTTATATATACATCCACGTATAGATATATCGACCGGTAAGAAACGAAAGGGCGCATGCAATATCGTTTCGCGTGTTACACTACGCGCTATAGACTGTTCCGTTTGCCAGCAGTCGATACGCGGATGGTACAGTGGAACGTTTACACGCTCAGCTCGTGTGGTCCGTCCACTGTTCCTCATACCGCATGCCGTTATGAACGGTGCACGCCTCACGTTTTCACGATGATTTTACGACAGCTGCGAGCCACGAATAATTTACGAGTTTCCAGGAGGATTTATCATCGGTCCCCACCCACCATCGTACGAGCGTGTTACCGTGCGTCCCTATATTTTGATGCTGGAGTATCCGCTAGACGGCTCTAATCTCGGCGCTATCCGCTCACGCATTCACAGGTGGGAATGTATCGGGGAGCCGCGTGCCTCTTTCACACCTGAGCTCGTTTCCGCTCTACCTATTTTTTTTTTTTTTTTCGTTCTTTTCGTTTTGGGATGCAAAAAGACTCCGTCAAATATTTTCTATTGTGAACTTTTTCCGACGAGAGTTGCAGTACTTTGTCTCCGGGAGAAATAGTGAAATGACGAGAAAAAAAAAAAAAAAAATGGAAACTGAGAAAGACTGATCTCTTTTCTGGTCGATTGTTCCTCGAGACGTCTACCGGTTCGTCGAGCATCGAAAAGCATTTCCGTTGCAAAGTGCTCCCACTTCTCCGGCTCGTGAAGAGTTTTTCCATTTAGTGTCCGAGCGGAATCGTCGCTCGAGAGTGGCTTATGGTTAAAAGTAGGAATACGGAACTGTCTTTGGGAGAGGCAGAAATTTCGATTTTTTTTTTTTTTTTTTTAAGTAGTTCGGGGAACTAAAAAGTAAGAAGTAATTACTTTTTTTTCAATGCATACAATTTTTCATATTTGTTTTCGGAGATTCTTGACCTCATTATTTTTCGGAGTATTTTTCTTCCTCTTCGTCTTTTCGCTCTTTTTATACCGCGTAACACGGCTCATAGATAAATATTTAAACACCTCATGCAACATGTGAACATGCGGCGGAAGATGCACTTGGTGCGAAAAGGAAGTATCTAACTATTATGTATTCAAAAAGAAGAAAAAACGTGGACCTAAAAGTCGACATAAGGGAAAACTTAATACATATTTGCATGTAGTTATAAAGCAGTTTCGACTTTACAAAACGCTGTATGACCTCAAACTAGCATATCGAAATCCAATATCAAGGGTCATGTTTTTTTTATGAAAAAGATGGAAAAAAAAAGAAAAAATCTCAAAAGAACAAACATCCACAGAGTGGTCCCGCGCTTCAGAGCGAGCCCCCACGACGAACTCTACTACAGCACCGAAACAATTAACAATAACAAACAAAGATACAGCTCAACATTCGATGGCGTCGAAAAACGAAAGTTTTTTCTATCCTCGACGCTTATTCGCGACTCAAAACGACACCCACTGCGAACTACCCCCTTTCTCTAAAAAAAAAACGGCAGCATTTCCCAGCATCGAAATTATCAACAATAGCAAACAAGTATATAGGTCAACATTCGGTTGCATCGAAAAGCGAAAGTTATTCTATCCTCGTGGCTTATTCACGTGCGTCAAATATCCCGTCCCCCAGTCGCGGTTGCCCGACAGTAGCAAATTGAAATTTGAGTCATGCTCGATGGGCCGAGGCACGCCTGAGTTCCGTTCGCGATTTGCATGTCGCGCACAGTTTCCTCTCCCCCCCCCCCCCTTCGGTCCACGTAATTGCAGATGGGCTTTCGTTCTCTCGCCAGGGTGGTGAGCGGTGGTGAGTCGGTGGTAGTGTCGACCCGATGGCGGAAATCAGCTCCGTAGCTGGATCTATTCACGCCTCCCCATTCCGATCCACCGACCTCTCCCTGTTTTCTCTTTCCTTCCGCATCCTGCGAGCATGACGACGACGGTTTCGTCACAGCTCGCGTTTCCATCGTCTCTCCCATTCGTTTATCAGCGAGTTATATTTATCATCGCCTCTTTACCTCACGGCTCCGAGTCGCGCCCTCTTGGACAGGAAATTAACTGAAGCTCTGCCGTTTCCTTCCGTCACCGGGAGCCTTGGCCGTCGTCCGGCCAAGAGGCTAATTCCCCCGTTCTCACTGCGCCGCTTTTCGATCCGCACGGGGCTGTATCCACTGCCTGGTAGTTTACCTGTCCAGCATTCGGCACAGACCTGGATGACGCGTTTCGCTTCTCGTCGACACGATACTAACTGCGTTTCTACTGGATCCACCGAACTGTCACTCCGAATCTCCTGCGCTTGTAACAAACGTGGGATACGGATGCTGCCTGATGAGCACGGATTATTCGGTGAGGCTTGCTGGGCTTCTGAGGGAAACACCAAGTATCTTAGTGACGACAGGTTCGTTTAGATGCAAAAATCATCAGTATCGCCAGTTTCCGGATAGCATCTAATGCGAAGGTCGCAAAACGTGCAGACGCACTATAAAATATTAAGCAACTAATTATTTATAGTGATAAGTAAACATTCACCTAGAAAAATTATTTATATGACGATTCCGCAAATGAATGTGTATTTAATTTAAATAGATATTTGAATTAAATTAAAATTTATTTGAATTAAATTAAAATTTATTTGAATTAAATGATATATAATAAAGTTGAAAGGTCATCGATGGGCTCGCAATGCACGCTCGATAGTATGGGAGTGAATTTGGAAAAACCCAAATTCCACAAAGTACTCCCACAAGTTCCACTCCCATATGCTATATTTTTGAGATTTCGGCGTCCATAGCATATAAGAGTGAAATTCGAAAATCATAAGTCATTCCGATATGTGCTATATACTCGAGATTTCGGGAGTGAAATTTGATATTCGAATCGTAAGTGAGATTCTGTTCCTTAAGAATATGTTATCCGGCGATGGAGATTCAATAGACGAAGCTGTATTATAACCGAGCTGTCACGTTATGACGTTTGATAATATTTAACTAACCGATTGAATGTAATTTCATTCGATTGCTTCACTGCAGAATTTGTCACAATTCATTGTCAACAATAAATAACGCAAAGAAGCGAACTTAGCGTCGGGCGCGAAGCGCCCGATTTTACTTGCCAGGTACTCATAAAATAAAATATTTTCCTGAGTGTGCTGAATCGTTCGACATTATCCATTTTGTTACGACTATAATTATCATTCAACTATAATGTACCGAATATACGAATTGACCTTATACGTGAAGAACACTTTAGGCAGGAAGAAGCAGTCAGTTCGAAGATATTGGCGATGGCGATTTGAAATTGTTCGTCCACTCTTCCTCAACTGGGTGAAAAATTAGCTGATATTTCAATTGTTTTGCTTCTACGTTTTTTCGACTTTATCACTTATCGCGACATTTTCTTCTGACATCGAGAGCTCGATGTCTTTCGAGTGACATCGAGTCGAAAAATAACAGTTATTTCATTGATTCTAACTGCCAAGCTCTCGGACTCGATTGGAAAAACGTCGGGGGCAAAAGTGTCTCGAGACGGCGGTGTGACATATAAGAAGGGGAATACACGAATCGAGGTGAAAACGTAACGAGCAAGGCCGTCTCTCGCCGCTAGACGAAAATAAACTGTTAGCTCCTCCGCGACTCTCGGCGAATACCTCTTCTTCCTTCGCATCTCCGGCGTCTCGAAGAGTCGATAAAGCTTGTACTTATATTTAGACGAAGAATTTCTGTGGGTGATCGAACGTCGTCTAGGAGGTGCAATTCCTCTCTTGCGCGAATACGTCTGTCTACATCGTGCGAAACGTGACGTTTTTTTTTTTTTTTCCTTTTTTTTCAAATCATCGTTAGTCCCGCCGGCCAAAAGCATCGTCATAGAGCATTGAGGTTCTATCGGAATTTGACGACAATGCCCATTGGCTATCTTTAATTTACAAAATCTCAATCATATTGTATAAAAGTGGCGAATACAGTACGGTCCACTTTGTAAAAATTTACGTCACGATCGTTGGCCGTTTTCACCATTTTTTACCGTAAATTTCCCGATCCTGAAGCTACTGACATTTTCTTTTTTTTCCACATACTATTTACTAACGAGTACGCACAGGTGACTCAATACTCCTCTTTTTTAATCTATCGTATTACACTCGTTAGCTCTGCCATTCGACGTAACGATCAATTTTTTTTTTTTTCTCGGAAACAGCTTCATTCAGGAGGAACCAAAAAATACAAGCATGAAAAGTAAAAAAAAGAAAAAAATTACTACTTTAGTGCTCGTTGCAATGATGAAGTTTTGTGGGTGGATACATATACAACGATACAATGATAAACAGAGTATTTTCCCAAAATCATCGTTAATCCCATCGGTAAATAGTGTCGTCAAAAGGCTTTACGTTTCTACCGGAATTCGACGACAAAGACCATTTTGCCCATTTCATAAAATAAATGAAATTATCGATTTATTTATTATTTATCCACGGTACACGTTCTTTTGCAAAGACAATTGTATACAAAGAAATGTGTATTCAGTGCAGTGTTATTACATATGAACGAAAAAAGTAGAGAAATTTGATAATGTCCCGATCCTGAAACTACTTAATTTTTTTTTTTTTTTTTTCACATACCATTTATTGATTGGGTACGCGCAACCGACGCAATACTTCTATTTTGATCTATCACATTACACTCGTTACTTCAGCCGTTCGACACAACAATACATTCCCCTCGATCAGCTTCCTTCACGAGGAATTCCTTCGAAAAATATAAGAAAAGCAAAGAGAGAAAAATACGATTATAATACAAGCTCGTTGCAATTAATGAAGATTTGAGGGTGAAGACATATACAGTGATAAGATACGTGTGGGAGAATCCCGTCGATTCTTCGTCTTCCCGGTGCCCTCGTGTTACTAATAGGTACAAGGGTCGATCCAAACTTATCCTCGGGGACACAAAGTGCTGTTCTTCCGCTAGGGGGCAAACACCTTGGCTCGGGCGTATACGTGCGATGAAGTAGCGAACGGGCACGGCAAAACAGGGTCATTAACGTTTCATCGCTCGTATCCCGCTTCGCTCGCGAGACGGGCGAAGAAAGAAAGAAAGGTGGGGCGACGGGAGGCTGGGGGCCGCTCGGAGATAGATAGGCTGGGTGGTCGCGGTGTGTGGATCGTCAGTAAAAGTCCTGAGAGGAGAGCAGAGAGCACGCGGGGGCGTCAGGTGTTAACGGCGAAATAAACGCTTTCGCCTCCACCCAACCTCCGGCAATTTACTTTTTCTCCCGTCTCTGCTTTTTATTTCGTCGCCTCGATCCTCCTTCCGAGGTTCATTGTACTATATATATGTACATATATGTATGTATATATAGTATATTGTATATATATATATATACATATATATTCCACGAACGTATATACGCGAACTGGAATTTTTCTGTCTCCGCGAAGTGCGTCGTTCGTTTATAGTTCATCAGCCGAATCTCTCATCGTCAACGATATTCAGGCGAGTCGCGCGAGAGCAAGAATTTTTTTTATTTATTTTTTTCAAAGTCTTCTTTCTCTCCTCTTCTGTTTGTTGGCCCCTTCGGAGGTAGAAAACAAAGTGAGTGGAGGATTTGGCAGAGAGGCGGGCAACGTCGGTCGGCTGTTTGGTGTGCAAGGAGCACAGAGGGATCCCGGTCGGGGGTATATAGGATTTGATATTAAAATCCACGCGGGTAGCCGGGAACGCGGTGCCTCGCCGCGGGATAAGTAATCCTCCGGTTGCCGTTTCGCTGGAAACTGGAAAAAAAAGCTGTAAAAATAAAAAGAAAAAAAGTGGAGAGCAAACGGGAACGGGCGAGCGGCAACGGCGAGAAGGACCCGGGTCCGACTCTGAATACACTGCCGTACTGTATATATATGTGTGTGTGTGTGTGTGTGTGTGTGTGTGTGTGTGTGTGTGTGTGTGTGTGTGTGTGTGTGTGTGTGTGTGTGTGTGTGTGTGTGTGTGTGTGTGTGTGTGTGTGTGTGTGTGTGTGTGTGTGTGTGTGTGTGTGTGTGTGTGTGTGTGTGTGTGTGTGTGTGTGTGTGTGTACTTTGGGCTCTGCTCTCTGTTCCTCCCGGTCCGAAGGAGTTCGTTCTCTTTTCACCCGATCTCCCTCCGTCCGTGCCACGTTTAATCAGCGTCGGAGGAAAATTAAAAAATTTGAAGAGTTCATGAGTAGCGGCGAGTTCCGCGAATAATATATTATATTTCGTTCGTATTTCCATACTATTGCGTATTTTTTTCTTTGTCTTTTTTCATCCTCGCCGAACCGTCTTGGCGGGGTGGGGGCCTTTGGCTAAAGGCTCTCGAGACGAAGGAAATAAAGGTCTCGTTATAAAAGATATATCCTGCTCCGTGAAAGAGAATTTTTATCAAAGAAATTTACAACCGGAAAGGGAGCTTTAACGCAAAAAGGGACGGAGCCGTCGTATAATTTCTGCGTTACTGGTACACCAATTATGTCGCGAAGCTGTTGCTGATCATTTGTAAGAAGAAAAAAAAAAGAAAGAAAAAAAAATGAAGCGAAAGAAAATTTTTTCAAGCTCGCATTTTATTTTGCATAAAATAATAATAATAAACGATTCTCTCGACTGTGTATTCACCGGAGAGCTCGAAGCTCGATCAAAATGCCACCGAAGATAGTAATATCGATGCCCGTTGGTCTATAAATATGTTGCAGGACACTGTAATATGCAAATTTACGTGACATTGCAAACGAGCATTGGCGAAATACACTGTGCAAGATAGATGATATAAGGGCACGGGCGGAAGTGGGTGAGGTAACGAGAGAACACTCGACACGCGGCAATCTAAATAATTGCTGTGATGTGGGCAGCCAGCAGCGCTACGGCCACTACAATTGCTGCTGCTACTGCAGTGGTTCCCGTACTTCATACTGCACACATATATGTATCTATGTACTATATACGCCCGCGTATATATATATATATATATATATATATAAAAACCTCGTGCAGGAGCAGCAGGATCGCGAATTGACGTTGCACTGTAGGGGGGGGGGGAGCTGTTGCGGTAGTTGGTGCAACCCTTATCCTCGATCCACCGACCGCTCACTCGTCTCGCAGTCTCCCCCTTTTTCTCTCGGCATGGTACTCAGTCCGACTCTCCGTTATCCTGCCATAGTCGTGCGATACTAGGCTGCTCTTCGGTCAAATTGGACAATGGCTTTCGAATTGGTATTTTGTCGTGCGTTAACGCGAGTACCGAGCCCTTCCACCCCCTCGACAACAGATTCCGCCGATTGGCTAGATACGAATCGTCGAGATAGAGACCGGGAGGGTGCACATGGCGAAATCGTCGATTAGTCGATTGCCACGTATCGGCGCGTGGCTTACCTAGGACAATTGGGTCCTCGATTGGATCCAATGGACCGTCGATCGAACATCTGTTTTTATGAAACTTAAGCGATTTTTGTTTTACGAATTTTCGGTCCGTTTCTTGGTCGTTTTTTTTTTTTTTTTAAAATTTTTCCTCTGTATTTTATCCGGTGAAATACATTGTCTTCCAAGTCGACAGAGAAATCGTGCATAATACACCTCTCATCTCCTCTCATCTCGGGGCAGATATTTGCACGCGACTCTGGGATTTCCTCCCTCTCCCCTTCACCCCCTCGCATCCGCATACAGCCTCGCCCGGGGGACTCCGAGTGTGACTACGCCACTTTCAATTAGACGGATGCTTCGTTATGCCACATTGGAAGATGGATCTTCGGGAGGGAGCGCGCGGATATTGGGGACGGGATATAAGTCGAAGGGGTTGGCCACGAGGAATAAAAAAGAGAATAAGATCCTGCGAGCCGGAAGGGTGATCGGAGTCGAGAGGAGCTCTCGAACGCACTCAGTGTCTCTCCTCCGCACAGCTCATATCTCATATATATCTGTACATACACATATATATATATAAGTATAGGACTATAGTAATCTCGAGTGTGACGAGACAAGAGTGAGAGAAACGGGGAATGAACGACCCTATGGTAAACCTCACCGATGAAAACAACCCTCCCTATATTTGTGTGTGTATATATATATAGTTCACCGGGATTCTTCGACCCCTGCTCGAACGCCGGTCGAGGCGCCACATACAAGAGAGTTTTTCTCTCCGCCCGATGTATCTCTCCATCTCTCCCCTTCTTCCTATATCATAATTTTCGCTTCTCATCCCGCTCTATTTGTCTTTCCGTCCTCTCTGTATCACGACTAGCTTACCCTCTCGACGGGTTTGCGCATCGGTCGCGTAACGATACACTTCTTCTTTCTTCGTTATATTCACATTAGAGGCCACCGTGCGGGATTGAAGACGAGACAGCGGGACAAACGCGAGGGAACACGCGCTACCGTCGTTAGCGAAGGGGTCGGAGGTCGGGTTTCGAGGTTTTTTTTTTTTTTTTTTAGCGTTCTCTCCTCCTCTTCGAACTCTTTTATCTCTGGTCTTTAGTCGATTCAGCTTTATCTCCATTCTTTGAACTTTTTGTTTTTCTTTCCCCCCCCCCCCCCTGTTTTATTATTCGATTTTCATCCGCCATCAAAGCGAGACACGCGATGTGACGGTGGGGTGGCGACTCTCGAAACGCATCAACGTTAATTACATTGTTCCCGACTACCTTTGTTTCAGGAATTGCGCCGCTGTCGCCGGCGGACCAAGGAAGGGAGCGCGCGATGGAGCTCTTCATGGCTTCCTGAATCGGTGAGTGTGCTTTGCACGAGATTCGTTGCGATAAAGATATTTTTATCGCGTACACAACTTTTATTCGTCGCCGTTCGAATAATTCCGTGCCCGACCTAGATTCGCTGGCTCTACAGCGAAACTACGTGTTTATAACAATTATATTGGACCAATGATTTTTGTCGCGCTCGATCTGTGCGGAGATGCACTCGAGTGCGGAGCTTTCCTTGCGCTCCGGTGCGTCCCGTCGTGTGGAACGCGCCGCTGCGGTTGCGGAACAGGCTCGAGCCCTAATTAATTGGCGCCTTTATCCGCGCTTAGCTCGATATACGCGCCAGTGCACCATGCGAAAAACCGCGCGTTCCGTGTGTGTGCGCCTGCGCAATGCCGATAGCTGCACGGGGAGTCGTTCGAACTTTGCAATTAATGGGAGGGTTCGTTATTTCGAGAAGGACGACAGAGCACTCGAGTACGAGGAGCCGGATACGTCAAGGATGCTGGATGCACCCGTTGCTGAACGTGTACCGCTTCTCGACCGACATATCAACCATCGTCGACGATAAACAGCGGCTCGAACGTCTTTGGCACCTGTAATTTTTACTATTATTTGTCAGCGTTCTTTCGGATCTTTGTTTTGATGCTGCGAAGACAAATTTGAACCAATTCGCATTCAGTGAACGCAAAATAGTTAATTGCAATTCAGAAGGCAATGCAGTTTATGCTTTGAATTGATCTTTAAGGTTCGACATATTTCGTATGTGAAATTGGAGGATTTTATGATTTTTCGGGTGTCATTCTATAGCTAGGAAAACTGAATGAGTTGAAAGACATCGAATTGGTAAGAACAAAAACAAATGGACGGATCGATAACTAAAAGTCTTTCGAACAACATTTTTTATTCGTAATCGAGAGTTTACTCTCGATCTTCTTTTGTATGCCGCGGAGAATAAATTTGGACCGACGTTCATGCAGAGGACGAATATCGATTTGCAATTTAAAACGGATGAAGTTTTGGATGCTTCAAACTGTTTCGTGTATGTCACTTCGAACGGCAGAGCGGGACGAGACGGATTGTTTTTACCAATTTTTCGTGGAGCATAAAAAAAAAAGGTCTCGCATATCAAATGGAGAGAACGAGTTTGTTTTGCCTCGGGGTTTCGTTTCGTCCGCTATCACCAGCGTTCGATGGAGAAATTTCACGATTTTACTTTTTTTTTTTTTCCATCATCATGCGACGGCTATGAAGTAACGAGTAAAAAAAAATCGACCAGTGCTGTAAAAAAAAAATCGACCAGTGCTGTAAAAAAAAAAAAAAAAAAAAAAAAAAAAAAAAAAAAAAATCGTACATCTATAATTTTTTCTCTTTCCCTCACTCGACATCCAGAAACGGGAATGAATAAACCGGCACAATTCAGTGGTGATGCCTTAGCGTACGAGGCCGTTCGCTTTTCCCGAATCGCTCGGAGCTCCAAGTGCCGAGTAAAATTCGAGCGACTGATGGTTCGAGCGTTCCGCGTCGCCCGACCCCGCGAACCTCCGGAGCTTTCAGGCCTGTCCCCAGCCTGACCCCAGCTTTCGCCAACGACCTGTATAATTGGCCCCCGAAGTTCTGCAAGCCCGTTCCGCCCTCCCCATCTCGCTCACCACTCCCCGCACTCCGCGAGACCGCGAACGGGAAGGAGGTGCCTACCCTCCGCCCAAGGCCAGAAGCGACTCGTGCGACGGCTTATCGCGGAAATTTAACCCGCGACGCGAGCTCACCGAGTGCCCTGCGAAATAGCGCGCGAAGGCACGATATAAAAGCAAAAAAAAAAAAAAAGAAGGAACGAAAATGGGCAAAGAACGAAACGATATTCCGGAGTTCAATTCCTCCCCCCAGCTCGGTCCCTCTCGCGTGGTTAGGAAAAGCGAGCTACGAAAATCCCTCCGCTCTAACCATTCGCCTTTTCCGCGCGATGTAGCAGAAATGCAAGGCAATTACTTTCGAGTATATCTCTCCTCGCGTGTAGCCGTGCGTTATGCACATGGGTGTGCGCGCGGAGGTTCTCGCGGAGGGGAGGGCGGAAACATCGCCTTAATTACGCCGCAGCCATTACGCCGTTAACAGCGAAATTGTATTATTTTTATTTTTTCAAGTTTCTTTTCGCTAATTTTTTGTTGTTGTTGTTTTTCCTTTCGTTATTCGGGACAGAATTTCGGATGCTCGACGAACCGCCGATGTTTGTGCGCTTCTGTAGGTCGGTAGGAATTCGCAATTATAAGGAGGAGAAAAGTCGTAGCCGGGAGTAGCGGCGAGGTTGAGGATATCTCTCGCCGCGGCTGTTGGCTGCTATTAAGCTTGTGCTTCTTTCTTTTCTTCGGTTCCGGTGAACGCGCGCGCGGGCCGGGTGGGGGTGGGCTTGGAAAACGGGAGGGCGGATGAGGGTTGGCTCTCTCTCACGCAATTGTGGAGTGTACAGAATGGGGAAGGGCGGCTCGCGGGTGCGGAGGCGCAAGCGCAATGCCCCGCAACGGCGAAACTCTATTGGGGTGTGAGTGAGTGGAGGGTGGTTATGGATTTTCGGGC
The DNA here is from genome assembly GCA_963922035.1 of Amblyjoppa proteus. NCBI lineage: Eukaryota > Metazoa > Arthropoda > Insecta > Hymenoptera > Ichneumonidae > Amblyjoppa > Amblyjoppa proteus. Next base: position 7,174,446 of record OY998228.1, on the reverse strand, counting down.
TTGCCAGCCAGCCACCGGCAGCAGCCAACGCGCGAGAGCCGACCTTCGTCGTATAACCGAGCTCTCCGCTGTGATGCTTTTCCTCATGCTCCGCCGCTGTTGTTGTTCGTTCAACTTGCGTGTGCATCGTTCAAACACTATCAAAGCCCCCCCCCCCCACCCCCTCCCCCCTTCCGCCCCTCCGCCCACACTGGTTTCATCTTCCGTGAAAATGGACTACTAGCATTGTTTTGGCATTCAAATATTAATTCAATAGATTAAAAAAAAAAAAAAAAAACTAAAACACGAGTACCGATCCCAAAAAAAAGGAAGCTATAGGATACAAGTTTTTTTTTTTTTTTTGGTTTTCGCAACCCTCCAGTTTTGACCATCGACGACAGCGCGAAGCTTCACATAAAATCGAGTGTAAAACCATCGGCTTGATAATTTCATTGATTCGTACAATAATTTAGATGTGTTTGTGATTTTGTAAATCGAATGTAAAAAATATCGAATGGATAATTTCGTTAATACACATCAAAATTGCGATATATTTGTGATTTTACAAATTCTTCCCGATTGATGATAATTCAGGCTTTTTATTTTATCTATGTACGAACGTGTCATGTGTATAGTTCGATATAGGTCAATATAGTTTCGAGACAAAATACAGTTCCAGACTCATTAAAAAAAAAACACCTCGACGTCATTAAGCCTCTCCGAGTGATTCAATCAAGGAGGGGCATCTTCATTGATTGCTCGTATTATCCTCGCCACTCACATCGCTTTCATCTTCCGTGAAAATTGACCACTAGCATTGTTTTGGCATTCAAATATTAATTCAATAGATAAAAAAAAAAAAAAAAAACCTAAAACAAGACTACCGGTCCCAAAATAAGGAAGCTATAGAATAGATGTTTCTTGGTTTTCGATACCCTCAGTTCACTTTTGACCACCGTCGAAAGGGCGAACTTCACATTAAATTGAATATAAAAACATGGAATCGTTAATATCGTTAATTTCTATAAAAATGTAGATATATTTGTGATTTTATAAATCGAATGTAAATAACATCTCGTTAATTCGTATAAAAATTTAGATACATTTGTGATTTTACAAATCGTACGCGATGGATGGTAATTTAGGTTTTTTTTTTTTCGTCGATCTACAAACGTGACGATGTGTACAGTTCGATGTAGGTCGACGTAGGTCGAGCGCAAATAGTTTCGACACACAATATATGTTCATACTCCGCTTCATAAAAAAAAAAAAAAAAAAAACCGTAACGTCATTCACTATCTCCGAGTGATTCGATCGTCGAAACCGAAGTCTTCGTTGATCCCTCGACTTATCCTCACGGCTCACCGCGGTTCCATCTTCCGTAAAAATGGTCCACGAACATTGTTTTGTGATTCAAATTTTAATTCAATAAGATGAAAAAATTCAACAGATGTTTTTGTGTTTTCGCAAACCTCGGGCCAGTTTTGACCACCGTCTAATGTAAAAAAAAAAAAAAAAAAAAAAAACATCGACTGGACAATTACCTCAATTCTTCTAAAATTCGAAATATATTTGTGATTTTATAGATCGTCCCCGATGAATAATAATGTAGGTTAAGTTTTGTCGACGTCCAAACACGGCGATGTGTATAGCTTGATGTAGGTCGACGTTGGTCGAACATAGTTTCGCCAACAAAACACAGTTCCATATTCCTCCCCACAAGAAAAAAAAAAAAAAAAAAAAAAAAAAAAAAAAAAAAAAAACCGCGACGTCATTCAATCTCTCCGAGGCGATTCGATCGAGCGGCGCGGCGTCTTCATTGATCCCCCGAGTTACGGCTCACGGCTCGATCTCCGCGGTCGACTCGAATAAAAAAATTGACGCGAGAAGACTCGATGATAGGAGGTCCGTCGGAGATCGGCCGGGAGAGCCGGTATAGGCGAAGATTGATTTATGCGATACCCTCGTCTCGCATAAACTTTCCCGATCGAATTCTCGTGCATCAAACACCGACAAACAGCGACACCTCGCACACATCGGCGCATGTGGCGTGAACGTCGCGTGTACGCTGACCTTGAATCGAACGGCGTGTAGAGCCACCCGCGCACGGAGGGAGAAAGTTATCGCGATCGTCGCGAGCAACGAATCGCCTGAAAACTTTCTCGACCCCTTTTTTTACCACGTTCTATGTCACTCTGTACATAAAGTAAAAAAAAAAAAAAAAAAAAAAACAGCAGCAGTAGTCTCGATGGAGATTGCAGGAATATGATAGGAAATAGTGAGGAGAGAGTTCGGGAGTTCGTCGGCTGCCGAGAGAGCATGAAGGGAGGATCTCCGGTTCGTGAGTTCGATCTGCCGCTCGTAAACAGCCTCGGGGCGGACGTGCCTCCGTTTTCTACTCCGCGCGCCGCATCTCCGCACATGTGTGTGCGCTCCGCCGGCCCGAACACACGCGCGCACGCTGGCCGCAAAGTGGTCGCGGCTGGTATCGTCGGTGCGGTTACGACGACAGCGGGTTAAATTAAATTCGTATTAAATTAAAGCCACCTCGAGCTTGAACCCGAAATAATAGACGCGCTGAGAGCTCATCCGCACCGTCCGCTCGGCGCGAGGCCCGCCGAAACTACCGAACAAGATATCTTCCCGACTCGCCGTCAATTTCCCCCGGTGAGGGAGATCGCGCACGGTGTCAGCACTTGACAACGAGTTATTTCTGCCATTCGGGGGGAGGGGGGGGGGGCGAAGTTACTCGGGTTCATTAGCAGCGAGACGGGCGCCCCGCCGTCGGAGCGCGACTTTCGCCGAGATCGTAAACAAACGGGCGACAGTAGTTACGGTCAGACTGCGATCAGACGCCGCTCGAGCTCGACATCCCCCACCCCCTTCCGGCTCTCTCCGGTCCAGCCTCGACTTCCCTGAGAAGAGAAAAAAAAAAAAATAAATAAATAAATAATAAAGTAAAAACCGGAAAAGAAGCGAAAGTCGAATGGGCGTCGGAACGCGCGTTCATCGCTGCAGAAAAGTGATAGAGGGAGGTCAGATGCCCGGGTTGATAATTTCGTCGTGGTTATAGCGAGCTTGCTTGGCTGCGGTACTCTGCGGCACTGTGTGTCCCACCGCCATCTTGCTTTATCGATTTCATACCACCCCCTCGCCTCGCCCCCATCCCACCCTCTTGTACTCTCCGGGCTTTCTCTTTCTCTTGCTCTCGCCCCCCTGTCCTCCGTATCTCTCCTCTCCTCGGATACTGTGCTCCTGTCTCGAGGCTTCTCTCCCTTCTATCCGTGGATGGTGCCTCCTTTATTTTTCCCATTCACTCCTCCGCGATTCGCGTTGCGAGGGAAACGCGTGCGGATCTTGGGCCGTTCTCGGGAGAGCCGGCTTTGATGCGCGCCAACTGAGTGGCCGGCGAGTCGATTAGGGAAGGAATTTCGGAGCGTGCGAGCGCTTTGATCCACGAGAGGAATTTCGATTTAGCACCGTGCGCTCTGAGCGCGCTCCTCTCGTGAAATACTCGCGCGACACCCCGTAGCGCCGTCGAGGGGCGGCCCGGGCGCGCAGTCCAAAGGGTCGAAAATATCGCGGCCGGAGATCCGCGGACGATAAGCCACGAGAAGGTGAAACGAGGTTGGGAATGATGAGATAAAGAAAGTATGGCGGAGGAAGGAAACCGGCGGTGGGAATGCCATACCGGTAGTTAGGTAACTTCTTCGTAATACTTTTCTCGTGACTACCTTTTTTATTCTATCTCTTGTTTTTTGCTTTTTTTTTCTTTTCGAACCTCACGCCCAGTTCCTCTTTTACCTCGCGGCCGCTTACATTCTTTTTTTCCGGGGATAAGACGGAACTTTTCATATTCCCTTCGCCGACCGCGCCTGCTGCTCCGTGGAGCTCTCTCGGTTCGGTCGCTCGGGCAAGGAGAAAGGTTTAGGGAATGTATTATCTTCTCGCGTTATTTGAATATAAGACGCGGGCTCTCGCGAGAGACTTCTCGCCCGCGCTGCTCTCGATTATGTGCAACGGCGCTGGGGATGTTCGCAATGCATTTTTCTGCCGGTATTACCCAACGCTCTCTGCGCGAGACAATTTTTTTTTTTTCTTTCGATTGTTAATGACAGTAACTTGCTGATAACCTTATGTCTTACAATACTAGTCTGCGCTAGTCGACATCCCAAAAATTGTACTGATTCAACATTTTTTTTTCGAGTATTAGCCATTTTTTTCGAGTATTAATAGCAGTTCCTTGCCAATAACTTAATATACTTTTTTTTAAATTTATTATTCCATTTCCACCGTGGAGGAGAGCCGGGTAAAATGGCACAACGGGGCAAAACGGAACAGTAGGGAAAAACGCAATTTCCCAATGATTTTTGGATGGGAGAGTGGGGCAAGACGGGACAGAAAATCTGGATGCATCGATGGGACGAAATGTGGCAGCCAAATGTGATTGGGAAATTGCGTTTTTCCCTACTGTCCCATTTTGCCCCGCTGTGCCATTTTTCCCGACACCCTTTCGGCTTTTTTTTACCTCATCCCGATTCCCCGCTAGCACTCCCTCCCGGCACTCAGCTAAGCTACCTAACTTCCAGTCCGTTCGCAGCTGACTTAGCTACAGTGCATCGCATTTGCTCGGGACACGCGAAAAACTACGGAAAATCCATGCCGGTACAGACGGCCGTATTCTACTGATCCTCCGGTATTTTTGCACTTGAGTAAAGTGCAAAAACATCAAAGTCTCGGAAGAAAAATCCTTTCGTTCAACGGTTGATGCGCCAGCTAGCGCACGGCTAAGCGGTCACCCGTCCAAGTACTGACTGCGAACGAATCTGCTTGACTTGGAGGACCATCAGAGTCCTCCAAGTCAATAATTTAATATTCGCTGGCCGACATCCCAAAAATTGTACCGATATTATTTTTATTTTCGATTATTAATAACAGTCACCTGCCAATAATTTAGTATCTTACAGTACTATTCGCTAGCCGACATCCCAAAAATTGTATCGACACAACATTTTCTTTAGACTATTAATGACAGTCACTTGCTAATAATTTGATGTTAAAATACTGGTATCTGCTGGTCGAGATCTCAAAACCTCTACCCGATTCGGCATTTTTTAAAAATCGTATCCACTCCACAGCTGAGATATCGATATTAAGGTTCTCCCTCGAGTGGTTGGTATTCGTCGATTCGCTTCCTCACGAATGGCTCCCAGCTTCAGCCTCGCCCAGCAGCTCGGAACCGCAAAAAAAGAAAAAAAAAAGACAAAGTTCCATATTTCTCAGGTTTATACTTCTTAAAACGAATCTTTCTATGTAACATATTCCCGCGATCGATCGTGACTCCCACCGCGTGAGAAATTCTATTCGCATCTTTGGGAAAGCTCTCTCCGCGTTTAAATTCATCCTCCCTCGGATCGTTCCTCCACTTCGAATTCAGTCGGCGTATCGCGCCGCTTCGCGCTATTGACGATTATTATTATCATCATCCGCGAATACCGGACCATTGAGCGACGAGAGTGGCGGCTGTGGGCGACGAGAGTGGCGGACGGACGGGGCTTTGGAGGAAGTGGCAGTTGTGCCGAGAGCGGAGGAAGGGTGAGAAGCACGAATGAAGGAAACGCCGGGAGAATACGAGAGGGGGGGGGGGGGGAGAGCGAGCGACAGTGAGAGACAGAGTAGGAAGGGACGTCGGGACGTTCGGCTTAGTTTAGAACGCCGAGGGTGGGTGTTTATTAATTAATGAAGCCGCGGGACGGGCATGACTCGAATTCGAAACGAGACGAGTCGGAAGAGGAAGCAGCCGGACGGAGTGGGCGGAAACCATCGCAAGGTTTCTCCGAGGACCAAAGTCCTGCGCTTGCTCCCGAAGACTTCGGGGACTCTCCCTCGGGCCCGATTTCCTCCGCTCTCACCTTTACTCCTATTCACCCTCGTTCCTCAGGACTCTCCGTACGGCACCCCTGGGAGGACTCTGCAACGCGCGAGAATAGAAAATAAAAAGCGCGCACTGCCCTTCGAACGAGGGGCTCTGATTTTTTGCCATGGAGAAACCTCCCGCGGAGCGCCGCAGTTCGAGCGTAGATCTCTCACTTCGGATCAGAGATGACGGATAATTGAAGCAAATTGTTCGGTCAACCGTCGGAGAACCGCCCGCCAGACAGGGGTCGGACGGCTAAGCCGGCGCTCTCAACGACGGCGAACGGGGAAGTACCGGAGCGAGACACAATCCGAGCTTTGTCGACCCGATGCAAATTTTCCCCGCAGCGAAAATTGACGCTCGCCTCCGGTTAGGAGGATTTTGGTATTTGCGGTTGTTGTACCGCAGTGGTTTCCGGACCCATCGACTGCCGTGCTTCGGTCGCGGAATATAATTGACGGGAGCCATGATTGTTCGCAGGATAATTCGGATTTGGCCTATCGGACACGGCAGTAAGAAAATTAACGAGTCGGCGCTCACGGCGCAAAGTCGCAGAGTATCTTTTCGATTTCTATCAAATCACTTTAGTCAAATAAATATTGTTTAATTCGATTTGCTTTTAAATTAAAATTCTCTTCGATAATGACGATAATGATAATTCAAGATTCATCGAGAAAACAATATCTGTTCGATTTCAATAAAATTATTTTAATCAGATAAGTATTGACGAATTTTATTAGATTTAAAATTGAAATTCTTTTCAATAATAACAATAGTAATAATTCAGGATTCGCAGAGAAAAAAAAATATCTGTTCGATTTCAATCAAATTATTTTAGTCAGTCAAGTATTGACGAATTTGATTAGGCTTAAAATTGAAATTCTTTTCAATAATGACAATAATAATAATTCAGGATTCGGAGGGGAAAAAAAATGTATCTGTCGATATTCGTCGATGAGTTTAAGTAGTGGACTCTTGAATAATGCAGTCGATCTATTCGGGGAAGGAGGTCGATAGCATCTGCCTCTCCCGCTCTCTCTCTCTCTCTCTCTCTCTCGCTAAAATCTCGATACACTCGGATGCATCTACGCCGCACTTTGCTCGATACCTTCTCCGGTTCCCTTTATAGCTCTGGATTTCGCGCAAATTGAGTTACGGCCGGCGCGCCCGGGCCGAGTCTTTTTATCGCGACGAGTACTGCCGCTACGACGGGAAAGACACGGACACACACACGCGCGCGCGCGCACACACACACACACACACACACACACACACACACACACACACACACATACACACGCGCGCGCGCGCGGAGCGACGAAATTCGATCGATGAAACGGAAACCGATGCATCGAGCGATATAGCCGCAGAAGCAGCAACTAGAGAGTATCAGGACCGGTGCAGGCGACGATGTTATATCGTGCACGTACGCCGAAAGTGCACTTTACGGTCTTGGTAACTCAAGAATCGGAAAAACTTTGTATTCTATATTCGTCACCGCGACAGTCACGGGAATCAATGTCGCCGATATTTTTACGACCGATGTAATGGACTTTGCTTTTTTTTTACACCTTTTTTTTTTTTTTGCTTATACAACAAAGTTTAACGTAACGCTTAAAATAAAAGCCCAGCAGCAGAAAGTATCGACAAAGAAAAATTTTTATGTCGACCGAAGGTACCCAGATGGCAAACTGTGAAGGTAGAAAAATGTACGAAAACACTTCAACTCGCGATCGACACGTACGCACCCAGAAAAATAAATTATTCGAAGGGCACCCGCAAATAAATATTTATTTGGTTTAAATAAATATTTATTTGATTTAGATAAATATTTATTTGATTTAAATAAATATTTATTCGCGTGTGCCCTACAAATAAATTATTTTTCTGGGTGTGTACGTGACGACCTCGAGTCGAATCATTTTGGTGGAGTTTTCTTCGGTTCAGACTTGAAGAAGAACCCTCGGCAATGCACAAAACTTTTCATTCGGTTCGCAGTACTATCGAGAAATGGTACCGTCATTTGAGAAGAAAAGAAAAAAAACGTATGTTCCACTAGGAGGAAGCAAAAAGGACAACATCGTGGTCGCATCAGCGTTGAGAGGATAGGAAGCCGAGATAAAAGTCAGCCGAGCCCGAGGGAAATCATCGCATTCATCTCTTCCTGTATACTGTGCGCGTACACGCGCACAGTATACATAGTATGCCCGTAAAAGCGCGATGAGTATTAGAAATAGCTTTTTCCGCAGTTTTATAAGGGGCGGGGAGGGGGGGGGGATCGAACGAAGGGGTCGAGAGCTGCGTGAGGTAAGAAAATTCTTAATATCGTCACAAACGCTACAGCTCGGATAGTTTTCCCAGGGAGTCTTCGCTGCCGACGTTTCGGCGTTGGCCTGCTCAACCTTGGATATTTGCGTTCGACCGGAATTTCTCGATTTACCATTCACCCTTTCCGTGCATATTATATCTGTCTCTGTCCCGTTCGAAGAGTGGCTGGCAGGATAGGCGGGATGCCTGTCCCGACTGTCAAGCGCAATTTCACTCTCGGAGAAGTCGGGATTAACGTGGCTAATTTGGCATATGAGCGAGCAGCTTGCCAAAGCGGGCTACGCGCCGCTCGCCGAACTCGAGTTTACGCGCACATCGGGGATATCAAAATTTGCGCTGTCATAGCTCTCGGGTTGCGTTTCGGGGCCGATATGCGACTTCTGGACACTCGGAGATAGTTCCCTGTCGCTGAACGTGTGCGGGCTGTTTTACCGGCACCGACAACTCGAGGGGTTTATTAAGACGGGAGAACATTAATTGACGTCGGTGCAGAGGCTCACCGATTAACGAGCGTAAAATCTGTAATTTTTTTTTTTTTTTTTTTTTTTTTTTTTTTTACTTAAGGCCGCATAAATTGCTGTGTTTATTAGCGACCGGACTTACTATTTTTCTTTTAGAGGAAACCGTATCGGATTTGCGGTTATTCAGTACACTGTACAAAAAATGAATACGTCATTTAATGTACCGGACTGGAAATTTTTATGCAAAATCTGATGTATTAAATTTCATGTAAAATTGTGATGAAAAATATTCTCCGTATTAAAAACATTGGGAATACTTTATTTTTCACAATTTACTTTAATTTCATTGTGAAAGCACTTTAGTTCTAATAATTTAATTTAATTTCAATGAGAAAGTATATTGATCTTTCATCGTAATTGTACATTAAATTTAATGCACTAGTTTTTGCACAAAAACTTCCAGTCCGGTACATCAAGTTTACAATTTTTTTCATGACAGTTTATGAGTGAAGCTTCACTGTACTTTTGGCCATTAGTGACAATCGATCTTCAGGGTTTGCTTCGTGGCGCCGGAGCTGCGTCACGTCGATTGCTGGCTGTAAACATTGGACCTCCATGTATCGAACATCGCACGACATAATTCAAAAGCTCCGTCGCGTCACTGAAATCTATCGTTCGTCGAGACGAGCGAAGAGTTTTCCGCGTAGAACAGTTAGTTTTTTTCGATTCTGCGCGTTAGTGGGACAAAACCGCTCGACGGATCGTGCTCCAGGTCGTTTAATTTACGTCGCGCCGACATTCCGCACCGCTTGAGCGAAGGAAATTTTTCTTTTCCATGCCACCGGATAAAATTCCGCGGATAATCGCTCCGACTAATACATCGGAACGAGACATCTCGACGAATCCGAGCTTTCGGCTTTCTCGTCGCTGAAATTACAGAGCGGAGTGCGGTGCGCGAGGTCGGACGCGACGTTGTTCTCCCCTGCAGTCCCGGTATCGTGGGAAATCGTTGCTAGTACGCCGCGCAGTGACGTCCATTGTCCGTGTAATCTGCTCCTCTTCCTGTGTCTTCCACGGCGCCAGCGTTTCTCCCTCCGACGTTCGTCGGGCCGCTCGATTCGTCGTGTTCCTCGATCCGCTGCAGCCAGCCGCGAGTGTACCGACCTCCGGCAGACTCCTTCACAAAAGCTTCCTCCGATGATTTCACCGGGAACGAAAGATGGAGGGGTGAAAAACAAAAGGGAAGAGTACGGGAAAATCTCTTCGATTTTCACTCCGACGACGGTCGGACGAGCCACGAGCATCGAACGTCAAGCGTGTATCGCGCGGTGAACACGATAAATTGGAAAAGAATCAAACCCGATGGCCCGAGTAAAGTCGGAGCTTCGTCCTCGCCACCGGGCGGCTTATTATTTTGCCATTCGACGGGGGTAAATAATTCCGAGATCTCCGGGCGAAAAAGTTTCATTTTCCCGGTAGATCGTGGTGTGGGCGAGAGTGCCGGGAGAAGAGTGGGACGGAGGAGTATCGATACACCGGCACATACACGATACATTCTACCTCTGGCAACGGCAGCTCAAGCAGCGGCATGCTCGATATACATGCGACCGATGCTGTTCGTTCATGCGCGCACTGCCCGGGTGCTATATACTCACGCCCCAGCTGAGATTTTCACCGTTCGGGCGGAAATCCGCTCCCACTCATGCTAGGAGCGGGCTGAAAATTTCTCATCACCATTTTTCCTATATCATATGGCGATAAACATTAACGCTATTTTGTACCATAATCCATCGCGATCGGAATCATCGGCTCGGCCAATTCCAGGTCAGGATCTTCAGGTTTATCGAAGCATTACGTTTTTCGTTCATTTTTGTTGACAGTAAACGGTACGAAGAGTTTGGAATATTTTTCAAATCGCTCGAGAAGAAACATTAAGAAATTCCTGCCACATCTTCGGATGATTTGTACTTCCGATTCGAGATTTGTTTTCAGTTTCTTTCCCAACCGTTGAATTTCCAATTTCATTCAATTTTGTTGCTGAGCAAAGGTATTAACAGTTATCATTGTTTGAAATCATTTTCGCGTGTATTTTTCATATCGCTCGAGAAAACACTAAAAAATTCTTGCCAAATCTTCGGATGACTTATACTTCCGTTTCGAGATATGACTTCAATTTCGTCCTCGACAATTTAATCTTCAGTTTCATTAATTTTTGTTACCTGCCAAAGTTATGAACAATTATCATTTTCCGAAATCATTTTTGCGTGTACTTTTCAAATCGCTCGAGAGGACATTTAAAAATTCAATTCTAACCCCAACAATTAAATTTCCAATCGCGATCAATTAATGTCTCGGCTCACCCAAAGAAATATCCCGGAGTCTATTTAACTACGCAGAGCCAGTTGGACCGGCCAATTCTTCGTCTACGTCGAAAACTTCCTCAATAATAATCCCGGATCTCGAAGCCAGGATTTCTTCCGATCTTCCCGCCCCGCTGACTTTACAACGATCCGGTGTAAGCCACCGGGAAAGATCCGTTTGAGACGTGACATATTTTATATACCTCCTCCGTATGGCCAGACGCGCTCCTCCTCCGGCAGCGTGCAGTCCGCTACCCGCAGATTATGGATATATACACACATCGTACGGCTACTCTAGCCTCTTGCATGTCACGGGATTACCCGTGTCACTGGCATGCGCCCCGAAGACGACGACACCGATCGTTCCTCCTCTCGCACCGGGGTGAAAGGGATGCGACTCGACACCCCGTGTACGTGCACATCCTGCTCCACACATTGAAGAACGTCGGCCAGTGGCAGCGGAAAACCCAGCAGAGCCCACACCGCCTCGAATATAAATCCGTGGCGGCATAATTCCCTTCACGACGACGACGACGACGACGACGACGACGACGACGACGTCGAGACGACACGATGACACCCCGAGACCCTCGCCGGCAGCTCGTAACTAGTGTACGCACCCTTCCAGCATCTTTTTATCCCTCTTTTTTTCTTTTTTACCTTTCTTCATTTTTTTTTTTTTTTTCATTTTTTTACCTTTTCCGTCGAGTAGCGAGCGAGACGTCAGAAGCAAAAGCAGAGCTCTCTCCCACGCTCCAAAGGATTCATAATAGGTAACCCAATTACAAGTAATTGCGCGAAGAGCCATGTACCTACCGTGAACGAGCTGCCCGCGTGACGTACGTACAGTTCACCTGCTCTCCGTCCTCTTTATCTCCCGGTCTCCGGCTCTATCTCTCTTGTTGTTTCTATCCCGTTCGCTCGCTGGACCGGTACAGCATCAAAGAGAACTATTTTTGGAGTACTCGAAGCGTCGCTGGCTTATTCTCGCGCTCGCCGACGCTCGTTCCCTCGCCTTGCCACACTATGTCCCTTTCGCCGCCACTTTTCCGTAGGTTTTTTTTTTTTTTTTTTTTTTTTTTTATCATCGACACCTTTCAACTCGCTCGGACAACGGTTTTATCCTAACGCGAGAGAAAAACGAAAAAAAAAAAAGAAAACAAAACTGAAAGAAATCGGTATCGATTGTTGTAATAAATCGAGATAAAATATTCATTGATTTTATTTCGACACAATTTTTTCAGTAAATGAATCGATTGAATTTCATAGCATTTCGAAGGGATCGATATTCATACTACTCGTACTTAGAGTGTTTTAGGGCCGGTGTGTAAAACTTCGAGGCGTTTGTCCGCCGATTTTACTCGCGCAGCGAGATACTGAAAATTGTGGAGGCATCAAAAGTTTACGTCTCGCGATATATCGCCCGATGAAAAGCGCAAGGGCGTATCTCACAATGCTCGCGCACGTGAGATAAGCTCTTCTCGCTTCAGTCGGCCGACATATGTGAAAGTGGTGGGAGGAACAATGTCTCGCGAGAGAAATCGAGAGCCGTGATCAGCGGGCTCACTTTCGTCTCGAGGACATAAAGCGCAGATCGCGTAAAACCGGGATCGAGACAGCGAGTAGGATAAAATGGCTTGAAGACTCAAAATTGCAATGTTAAGAGATGCTAAATAGTTTGTCGAAAGCAAATGGCAAATTTTCTGTTACGGAATCGGCCGCGTTCGTTGAGTAAATAAATTCTTAAAAAGACGCACGAGAGGCTAGGAAAAGAGCGCGGAGCTTGAATGACGACCAAGCCGGTCCGAAGATAAACTGATGGAACGAAGGGCAGACAGGCTGAAGCAGAAAAAAGAATGAGAAAGGTAAAATATATATATATATATATATATATATATATATATATATATATATATATATATATATATATATATAAATAGAGACAATTTTATAGGAGAGTCGAAATGAAGTGAAATGTGACAACACAACACTTAAAAATCTACTTTCCTCTCGATGTTCTCCCTCGTCGAGCTTCGCTACTCGTAAATTTGTCGCGAGCACGCTAGGAACGTGACGCGCGCTGGAGCTTCGCGTCGCCCCTCATTTCGACTCTCCGTCCTACCCCGTCGTGTTTTGAGTTTTGTGACAAGCTCAGCTCTCCGAGAATTTATTATATTTTCATAACTGCCGTACGTGCCTCCTCGCTCTGGCCTCTAACACGGAGAATAACTTCATTCGTCTATCAATAAAACGAATCGCTTAGGAATAAAATTCAACGGCAGTTTATCGTCGGAGCAGAAATGTATTTAATATTGATAGACGAAAATTCGGCGGCGATTCATTAAACTCCGTGCGATAAACGTGAGAGGTACATCATTCAATAATAATGATTATTCGGCGGAGCTACATAAAAAAAAAAAAAATAAATGAAAAAAGATCGTCTCATTATGCGGAGTGCATAAATCACGATTTACACGCCTCGACGAACACAAATAATTGACCCAGTTTCTCGTGTCCTAAACGATAGGCGAGAGCGGTGCAAAATGGGACAGCGGGCCAAAATGCAGTTTTTCAATCATTTTTGGATGGAAGAGTGAGGCAAAAAGGGGCCGAAAACCGAGATGTATCAATGGCGCAAAATGGGGTAACCGCAAATTATTGGAAAATTGCGTTTTACCTCATTGTCCCGTTTTGCCCCACTGTCCCATTTTGCTCCGCTCTTCCCTCGCTTTTTTTTTCATAAAATTCTTCGATCGATTGTCTTCGTAGTTATTTTTTTTGTCTTTTGTTTTTCAACATATTGCGGACGATAGACAGAGCGATACTTTGTAACTCACGAAGACGTGAACGAAGCAGGGGATATTTTCTTAATTAACTCTAATTTAATTAACGTTCGGGAATACTGGGAGAGCTGCGGCATCGTGCACGGAGATTCAACGCTCTCTTCGAGATTAAGAGCAGCCCGAGATTAATAATCCGCCACCGGCGCCATCCAGCGAGGCTCTACCACAGGCCCACCGACCGTCTGCGGAAACTGTTACGTGCGGTTTAACCGCGGTACAGTTTTCTCACTTCCTCACGTTCGCGGATTGCATAGATAGGCGCGAGCGCGAGCGCGCCAGCCCGGCCGTTTGTTTGCCGGCCACATCGTAACGTCGTAACCTCGCTATCGCTTAAGCCGATTAAGCCGAAATTCTCGATCTTATGCGCGACGGGAATGTATGTATTTTCCTTCGCGCGCATAGACAAACATCGCGATAACCTTATCAGCGTTTTTATATAGTTGAAGGATTATTAATCTATAATATAATGTAGAACATCGAATAGAATCGCTGCCAGTAATGAACGGTAAAAAAAAATCTTCATAAATACAACAAATAATCGTTCCCAAACGTCTGAAATCATTTCCCTGTTAATAAAAAAGAAAATCATTTAAAAACACTGTCAAAAATGCATCTCAGTTAAAAAAAAAAAATGTCAAAATGACAATTTCTTTTCTTCGAACTGCACCGGAAGTCAAGCTTCAATTGCGCGAGGATAATTCTTCAAAAAAAAAAAACCTGTCGTTCCGCAGCAGACAATATAATAAATATATCAAATGTCCAACCGATTGAGTCGTCGAAGAAAAAAAAAAAAGGTCTCTTAGTAAAAATAGAAAGGTCCTTCAACTCTGCTCGCGCAGACAGCCGGCGCACCCTCCCGTATGATCGTCTACAGTCCTAATAGCTGTATTGGCACCCTGGTCATCGCGCGGTTTCTATTCCAACGAAGTGAAATATCGAGTGATGAACTTGAGGGAGTGGAGAGGCGGGGGGGGGAGGGGGGGTGTGTTAGAGAGGGTGATTGTGCGGTGACGGTGCAACGCCACCGCCAACTCACCCCCGCATTTCGCCGATGTCTCGCACTCGAGGCCGTCGGTGCGTTCGCTCCCAGCTCGGATAAGCCACCGGCGAGGGCATGTACGGATGATCCACATATGTACATATATTCGACTCTTTGTACTCGCCGTTCCGCGCCTCCCCGCGACTTTTCACTCGGCGATCTCGTCTCTGCCTCTAGACTCGGCTACATCGCCTCACGGATGCTTATGCCTCCGACGGTGTTGCCCCTACTAACCGGTGCACACATATCGGTGGACACATATCGGTTAGCATTGAGTCCGTCGATACGGCACACACCCGACGGCGCATCGTCGCGCGCGTTGTTCAATGTGTTTCTCTCCTTTTTATCTCCCTGCCCGCTTCCGTGTAAATCTACTCTGACCTCCCTCCAACGTTTCATTCGGCGTATACGTGTGTGCATGGCGCAGCGCACTCCCATCCAGGTAATCCAACCCATCTCCCATACGCGCACTCTTCTCCCGTCGCGCTCTCGCCGCCCTCGAGATAAGCGGAAAGAGGCGTTCGCAACCCTTTGCACATCGACGCCGTTGTTATTATTCCATCTGCGATTTTCACGGACGAGACAATCTCGAGGACACTCGGGGAGACTCCGCAGTCAAGTTCTTTGTGGTGAAGCGAAAAATCCATAATCCTATACGGAAATTAGCCGTCGGTCCACCGTGTCAATTGTAATTATCGGTACACTGCCGGCGAGCATAATTCATCAAATGTGACCCGCCGAGGAGGAAACAAAGTTTCGTTGTATCAAAGAGGGATTCATTAATCAATATCGCGGGACGAAAGTTCGATTGAAAGCTTGTCAATTTGGGGTGTCGGCGATCTGCAATGGATTACTCGAGGCTCGGGTCGGAACTCGGGGATTTTGTTTACTTTATTAATTTTTTTTTTTTTTTGCTGATTAGGGCAATTTGGGGTGGCATGACATGTCGGGTGATATGGCGAAGCGTCGTGTCTTCTTGCTTGGCGAGTAAATCGTGCTATTGTTTCCTGCAATTTTAATTTGTCGAATCTTCTTCATGAAACACTGAATGGTAATGTTTTCAGAATTGGTCCGTTATAAATTTTTGATCAATTTTAAAAAATTTTTATACGACTGCAGACGTGACCAGGTCTGATCGTTTGAGGAAGTTTGGGCCAAAATCGCGGGAGGGGAACGAGAGAGGAACTCCGCTGACCGCGTTAGTCGGTGTGCGAGTGCGAAACGCAGACGAAGCAAGCGGTTAGACATGGATAGAGTCTTCCATTTATTGAAGTTATCTCAGAAACAACACCGTGAATCTTCTTGAAATTTGGACACAATCTGTCTGGTGTGCTCTTTGCTTTAAAAGTTTTTTTTTATTAGATTCTAATAGAAATCGGTGGAGAAAATCGCTACATTCTGTTGTTACCGACCGATTTCCGAAACGTTTATATGGTACCTTATGTAGCTTTATACGCGAATTACTAAAAAAAAAAACCACATTTTCAAAAAAAATCTGAAAAAAACTGCAAACGATTCAGTGCGCATTTACCGGCCAAGTAGCAATGTTTTACAGCGATCGAATAGAAATGTGTGTTTGGCCCAAACAGCCTTGAGGAGTCTGGAAAGTTTCACATTAGTCAAATGCTACATTTGCAAAGTCGTTTATACAAACTTTTACGCATCTATTGATTATAGTGGATGGCTCTTTGTATCGCAACACATGTCCCTAACCTAGAGAAACATTAAACGCAATGGTTCCGTAAAAATATTAACTGGTTTGTTTTCTTTTTTCAAAGACTAATCCGCAATTATTGCTCGATTTTTTTTTACATATTCCGGCTCATTCTCTTCCCCGAAAGATGCTCTAAAAATTCACGATCCAGATAGTCGATGATTGTTTCGTTTAAAAATAACATCGTTTAACTATGAAGGACTTCCGTCGATGGATAAACAAAACGCTGTAATTTTTAAACGAAAAATACTATCGATTATCTAGATCGTTGATTCCTAGCGTGTCTTTGAAAGAAGAGAATGGGCCGTAATACATCCAAAATCGAGCCAAAATTGCGGATTATTCTTTGTAAAAACTGAACAAATATGAACCTTTTCGAAAATTAGCACAAACCACTTAATATTTTTGCAAATTCATTGCAATTAATGTTTTCCAAGGTCGACGACATCTGCCACAATGCAAATAACCATCCACTATAATCAGTAATGAATTCGCTACATTATAATCTGTGCTTAAAAGTTTGCATAGACGATTCCTTAAACGCGGCACTCATTTGACAAGTGTGAATCGCTGCAACCTCCTCAACCGCACCGATGTGCGGAGTCCCTTCCGAGCTAGGGCGAGCGACCGGCTCGCGTCGTCTCGGATCCTTGCCGCATCTATACCCGTCATCTAACATTCAGACCGGGATGCTGCCCGGCGTCGCGACGTCGGCCTGCGTACACACAGCCGCGACCGCGCGCAAGCGCCCGACTTCGTGCCGCGGCTGTTATCCGCGAGCCGGCAGTCGCGCGCGACCCTTCAAACGCGCCGCACCTCTCTCTCTCACTCCGTTCCGCGTCGCAATATCTTATCGGGTCACTCACTTTCCGCGAAGCCGACTACCGTAAAAGCCGACCACAAAAAAACAGGACATTAATTTTCACCAAAAAAAAAAAAACCACAAACGCGCGGGCAAATCGTCAGAGACTGCAACGGGACAGGAATTAGTGAATCTGTGTCGAGTTGGAGAGGGCAGTTACCCGAGATCGATAAATAGATCAATAACCGGACGCGAGTGTGACTTATCCTGCTCTTCGGACGCTTCCCGATCCTCGAGAACGTTAAAAGCCCGTGTGATAAATTTATTCATTCGTCAGCATCGAGAAATTTGCCGATCGATTAAAAATTCGAGTGAAAGATATAAAAAAAAAAAAAACAAAAAAATTGCTTGAACTTCTCGCGATCACTCGACGCGCGTGAGAAATTAACAGATCTCAGCTGGCTTCTGTGCTCGTCGAGTGTTGTGAGGAACAGTGCAAGAAGATACTTTGACGGTAAAAGAAAAATCAAAATTTTCGATAATCCCGCAGACCGTCCACTATCAGTCCCGAACTTCACTCCCAGTCTTAGTCAAGTCTTCCGCGCTATCGCTCCGACTCTATCGAATTGTCGATCGGTAAATCGTTCACGCGATTCCGAGCGAACGTCCGAGGTGATTGAGCACGCGGTGCCAACGATTTTCTTTATGGTGATAGCGATCGAGCGCCTCCCGCTCAAAAAATTATCTCGCTTCGAGTCTTCATTATATTTTATTTTTATTTAATTTTATTTATTTTATTTTTTTCGAAGCACACTCAACGATTCGGTCGCTGGTGTCTATTTCTATAACAGACGGTAACTTCCCGATGTCTGAAAAAAATTGCGCCGATATTTATCGAACGGTGGATTGAAGGTTATTAAATTTGTACTTTCCGTCCGCCGGTCGTCCGACCATGCAGTGACTTCTTCTACTTGGTACGCATAGCCGCGCGCGTCTGACCGCCGGAACCTCGAGCCGGACTCTTCCGAGCTTGACTCCGGGCCCGACACGCTCTTTATCTCTCTGTGACATCGACTGTTATTGGTCTATCGCGTGCGGTCCGGAACCCGCGTTATCTTCGGTCTCGGGTGAATTCCCCGCAATCCGCCGTAGGAACGGTACTTCAACGGCGACGAGTATCACTGCCTGGGAATCGATAGAGCGCTACGAGAGGTACGGTGCTCGAACCATTACGACACAAATAAGATATAGACAATTTTGAGAATCGAATCGACGATAAGGATCGATCTAATTTCGGCCGCAAAAGTTGAACTGGCTTCGTGACGTCCGTGCTACGTATAACGTCACGAGAAATTTGAGATTCCCGATAACCCGAACTCACGCACTTTTCGCACACGTGAGAAACTAATTAACTTCATTGTTTTCATTGCCGTACCTTCAGCGACCTAATTATTTTACCGGCGAGTCTCCATGGTATTTAGCTCGACGAATTCATGGCTCTATCTTCCTGTTTGATTAATTAATTTTATTTACATTTACTTTTTCAAACAGTGTCATGGTAATTGTAGAAAAAATTCCTCTCTGGTCACGAAGCAAATCGGATATCGAATATTCGCAAGATATATTTTGAGAATACATTAAATTTGCCATTTTTAATAATGTGCCAAATATTTTCATCGCTACGTACGTGAAGATAAATATATTTGGCCCATACAAATGCTATTCGGCAATATTCATTTTGCCCCGATTCTAAACGGCATAAATCTCTCCCGACAATCCTTCAATGAATGTTCGTCGTTCGCTATCACTTGAATACAGTGTTCCGTGTTACGAAGCTGTTCGTAGTGATAGCACCGGAAGCCCAGCGAGGCCACAATGGGGAGGTAGAGCGAGCGAGGAAGCAAAAAAGAAAGTTTTTTTTTTTTTTTTTTTTTTTTTTTAATGCCGTTTTGTATCAACGAAAGCCAGGCTCGGTTCTGGCGCTTTTCCGCTGTGCGGAGACCACTATCGGCCTGGCAATACATAATTCAAGCGTGTAAACAGGCCGGATCCAATTACACCGGGGAGAGGATGCTCGCTCGTTGTGGCCTCGCAAACTACATCTAACTGCTGATTACCGTCTGTCCTGCAACTGTGTAACTCCACTGCAAAGTAGGGAGAGATCGGGACGAAGTGGACCACTTTTTTTTTAACTTCCGCGGGGACTTGCAAAAAGATTATTTAAAATAGACCATACCGGTCCATTTTGCCCCGCTCTCTCTCCTACGAAATAACCTAGGGTAAATCTGCACCTCCACTATAAAGTAGGGAGAGATTGGGGCGAAATGGACCACTTTTTTTCACACTGAGAAAAACTTACATCGTGACTTGTTCCTAGCGGGGACGTCTACATTTTATAGTTACGACAATGAGCAAAAATTATAGTTGTAACCATAATTATAGTTTCATCAATTGAGTATATACTATTACAAACTAACTGGGGCGAAATGGACCTTTTTTTTAATGAAACTTCCGCGGCACTTGAAAATAGATTATCTAAAATAGACCATACCGGTTCATTTTGCCCCGCTCTCTCCTACGAAAAAAGGGTAAATCTTCACCTCCGGATAGGAATTCTGGCCTCACGCTCAGATTAGACATCGCCAAGAGTAAGAAGCAGTTTGCACTCCAAAAAGTGTCTCTTCGCCTCTCTAAAAAGTCGTACCGTCACTTCGTTAAAACCACGAGAGACACGTTGGAACCCTTTCCCCAAGGTACAATTTTTTTTTTCCCCTCTTCTTTTTCGTCGTCCATCGACCCCGCGATGACCTCGGGACACGGCATATTCCACGAGGGACAGGCCGAGTCCTGCGCTTACACGGCTTACAAGCCGAAAGTTTGTCAACTTTCGGTAGTCGCCCTCCCGCCTCGTACCTGGCGGTCGTGTCGAGTTGGTTTTCAGTGTCCCCTCGCCCATCCCGTGGCTCGTACGGGGAAGAAGCGCGGCCCGACCGAGCGGAGCGGCCCCTGCGACGCCTCCGGCTAAATGTCACGTGACCATAATGTCAGCAGCGCCCTTGGCGCCATGGCTGCCTCGGCGAGGGGTTGAAGAGGGCGTACGGAGAGGGTGAAAGAAGAAGATACTCCGCACCGCCGGAGTACCCGAAGGAGATAGCCGAAAGCGAGGACGGAGGGGTGAAGAGTTGTCGGGGGGGGGGGGGGGGGGGTCGCAGGCCGTGCTGGTTTGGGAATCGAGCGGGGCTACGTGAGCTGCATGTCTGATGTTAGTTGAGTACAAGAGTGGAAAGAGAGCGCGAGAAGAAGAAGAAGAAGAAAAAAAAAAGAAGAGCATTGTCCTCGCCTCCTCGATGGATCTTGTCCGTCGTCGTGTTCTTTCACTTTTTCTCACTCAGCGTCCCTCCACCTCTTCCATGTATATCGTGCAGAAACATGGCTTTTTTTTCTCCACCCTCCCGCGAGCTCGAGATAGCGCGGAGGAATTTCCGCCGACGCAGCGGTCTCTTCTTTCTCTTCTCCCCCCCCCCCCCCCCGTCCACCCGACAACGATCTTCCAATCTGTAATCGCAACTCCGCAACTTTTATTCCCCGAAATTTAATCGCAAAGCGATTTCCAGTCGGTCGCGCCTGCGCGGCCTAAAAATATATCCACTCGCGGTGGCCGTGGCGAAAATTTGTTTTCCTATACGATATTATGCGGCTTTGATCGGGCCGGGGCCAATTGAGCTTGAAGGAAGAAATTTGCTTACGGCTATCCGGGCGTGCGTTTCGCCGGACGCCCGCTCGACCCCGTCGTGCATCAACCACGCGTAACTGCACACTCACCCCCGTGGTCGGGGGAGCGAGAGCGAACGAGAGATGCACAGTAGATTGAACGGGGTGAGAACCCGACGTGTCTGCCCGCGTCGGCTGCCGCCTACGAGAGAGGGTTGCCGATGGTGGCGTGAAATAATACTAACACACATAGGCATGTGATATTGATTTTTCCTAGAGTTCTCTCCCACCCCTGTCCGACTTCTCTTTTCCTTCGCTCTTCGAATTCTCCATTAGTCTCTCTCGCTCCCGAGCAATGGTCTCGGCGTCTCGCCGGTTACCGTACTCACCCCCTGTCACGTCCCCCTTCTCCTACTCGGCCCATACATGCATACACACACGGATACTCACGATACACCTATATGCATGTATACGTACAGTGTACACACCCTGTCCGCTTTCTTTTTTTATTCCCCTCCGTACGCCCTGTCCGTTCTTTCGTGGCTAATGCCAGTTGGCCCCGCGAACGCTATTAGTATCATTCGTTTAGCCGAGATATACGGAGCCAGCTAACGGTGGCGCGCGCGGAGGCGGCGCGAGAAAGATAAAGAAATAAGTGGAAAAGAGATCTATACGCTCTTCGAGACTTTCATTACTCTGAGAAGAGAACACTTTCGTTGACCCGCCGGAGGCTCTAGTCCGGCGCGAGAGTTCCTATGGAGTAATTGTATCTGACCGGTTCACCGATATCGATAAAACATATTTCTGGGAAGATTTATTAGATGGGAGTTCTCGAAGTTCGGATCTAATGGTGAGGCCGATTGGTTTCATATCGACAACGCTGTAGAACTCGAGGAAGGAAGTGACGGGTCTCTCGACTGCGATACGAGGGAACTTTTCGTCCCTAAATTCTTCGAACGATACACATTTTATTCGATGATTTAACTTTTTTTAAAAATATTTTTAAGTATAATAAGTAAGTATTAAAAATACTTTTATGATTTTTAGGTGATATGATTTCACCTCCTCCTGCAATTAGTATAGGCACGTACTTGACTGTTAGATACATTGCTTATTTTGTTACGTTACTAATAATGCGCCGATGGGAATGTGTATGAAAAATAAAGCGAAAAATAAAAATTAAGAAATTAAACCATTTTGATTCTGAAAAGAGTCGACTAGTTGAGATTCTTTTTCTTTTTTTATCTGATCGGTTCACCGATATCGATAAAACATATTTCTGGGTAGATTTATTAGATGGGAGTTCTCGAAGTTCGGATCTAACGGTGAGGCCGATTGCTTTCGTATCGACAACGCTGCAGGACTCGAGGAAGGAAGTGACGGGTCTCTCGACTGCGATACGAGGGGACTTTTCGTCCCTAAATTCTTCGAACGATACACATTTTATTCGATGATTTAACTTTTTTTTTTAAATATTTTACGGATACAAGTAAAATTAACTTTTATGATTTTTAGGTGATGTGATTTCATCTCCTCCTGCAATTAGTATAGGCACGTACTTGACTGTTAGATACATTGCTCATTTTGTTACGCCACTAATAATGCGCAGACGGCAATGTGTATGAAAAATATAGCAAAAAAAAAAAAAAAAAAATTCAACCATTTTGATTCGTAAAAGATTCGACCAGTTGAGATTTTTTTTTCCTTTTTTTTTTTTTAACAGGAATTATGTTTGGTATTTGAAGGGTTAAGAAACTGAGATTTTCTCTAATGTTTGCCTGCACATGGCCACGCTTCCTCGAATATATGTTATACAATTTGGCAAACCCGTCAGAGAAATTTGGCAAAGCCGCTGATAGTCTCTAGTTTCAACAGACTGATCCTATGACACAGCGACTTGGCGTTGTCACGTCTAACCTAAGGGATGATCCTGTGTTTGGTTGCTGTCTCGCTAGTTACCCAGAGGCTTTGCACACTGGCTTGTCGTCCTTCGCCATTTGATCCGTATACGAAGCACCGGCACCGGGTTAATAATGGCTTGACCCGTTGAATTAACGGCATCATTAACGGATACCTCTGTTCAAAGGTCCTTGTCCTCGTACAGCTTCGCCTCTATCCGGATTTCGCGCAAAGGGGGCTATTAGGATTCTCTCTCTCTCTCTCTCTCTCTCTCTCTCGACAAAACGCGGCCTGGTGTCTGCGGTGACTCGGAGTAATTGCTCGTATTAAATTTAATAATATACCGAGAGCCCCATCGCCCGACCAAGCGAGCCATTTTACGCCCCATAAAATAAAAAAAAAAAATAAAAAATAAAAAATTACACCCTCTTCTCAGTTCTCCACCATCCTCCGCCCTCTCGCTACTTTTATACCCCCGCAAAGTAAAAGTCGTTACATCAACTCTGAAGCTGTAAGGCTCGCGAGATACTTTTTACCTCGATCTTTTAGTACTCCGAAAACGAATGCACTTTTTTTTTTTTTTGGATAACCAGAGGAAAGAGCGTTGTCTTCATTTGTTTATAGCAACGCCATGTGGGTGTTCGAAATCCATACATTTTTTTTTCTTCGAAAATCAAGGAAATCATGCTTTATGGCAAATCCGTAAATTCGTTCCTAAAATTAAGGAAATCATGCTCTGCGGCAAATCTATATATTTTTTCCTAAAATCAAGAGAGTCACGCTTTGCGGAAGATTCATAAGTTAGTTCCTAAAAATGTTTGTTTCAATCGACAAATCCTGAATAAATTGAAGAAAATAATCGTTTAGCCAAACAATGGCTTTATTTGCACCAAACAAATAACAGCTTTCAACGTGTGTCACCGCGAATTTTTGGTTAATCCAACCAATTATTGCTTCCACAAATAGGAAGCTTTTTTTCTCATTGTACAATCAAGAAAATCAAGTTTTGCGGGAAATCCTTGATTTTTGTTCCTAAAATTAAGGTATTACAAGGCATGAGAAAAAAAAAAAAAAAAAAACGAATGTCCGAATCTTATATAAGTCGTTGATCGGTATAAAGCGAATGAATCTGTACTTTAGGACACCGAAAAACGGTATGAGGATCCCGGTTTGAAATTCGAGCCATGTCCGAAGTTTGCGAAATCCGCGTGAAGGCTCGAATACCGTCAAATAATACCCGATGTTATATAGCGCAGGTAGAATTTACCGCACCGCTCGAGCAATGTCGTGCATACAGAGAGATATGTCCCGTAACTCGTAACGTAGAGGAGAGTTATACGGACGAATAGGAGCGTACGTTACGTAAATGTACATAAACGGAGAACGTAAGTACGTAAATACGCGCCGTCGGCGCTGTGTGTTCGCAAGTTTCGCTGTGCGTGGCGAGCCTCTCACATACACGCGCGCGCACAGACACCCATATTGTACAGAGTTCTCTGCCTACAGACATTAAGAGCGAGAAAAGCAGACCCGAGCCGAACCCTTCCCTCGTGCGAAACATTAATTCCGCTTACGCTTGCCAGAGCCAACTCCAACGCCGCCGGTTCGCGAAAGTCCTGGCGCGCGACTACGCGCACCCCTCGACTTCCTTATCGCTCGAATACCACCGGGGATGGAAAACCTCTCCGCGCCCGTCGAGCTTTCCCTCACCGGAAAATCCACGATTTTACGGCTACCGCAATTCATAGATTTCCCAAAGCTCGGATGGAGGCGGAACGTTTGTCGAGCCCGACCAGAGACTCAAACCCCCGAATCCCTCGACTTCATTCATCATTGTTATTTTAATTTATTTTTTGTTTCCCGCTCCGGAGCCGAGTATCGCCCACTCTCGATGATCGAGAGCCCGGTTGGAGGGAAAATATGAAGTTCGAGCCACTTCGGCTTGTCGATGAAAATTATTGCACTCCGAAAAACCCGACACGCTTTATTTTTTACACATTTTTTTTTTTGAATCTCCATCATTCATTGCTCGCGATTCTTGCTCGAGCATTCATCTTTTTATGCTCAAGCCTCCCCGTTGCGTCGAATAATAGTCGGACGGCAATTCGTTGGCCGTAGAATTACGTGAGTTTCTCTTCTCGGTACGGTTGTTGTGTTTTTTTGTTTTTTTTTTTCATTTTTTTCATTTTTTTTTTTTTTTTATCACGTTTAGCCCCGAAGCGTTGGGAAAAAAGTATTGGATGAGAGGAGAGCCAGAGACGTTTCGCGATGCTGTCGGTGTGTGCGAAGCCTCTCTCCGCGCGTCCGGAATCCGTTAATTCGTTGCTCTCGGCAACGTCCCAAGTAACGACGGTCGCTCTCGTACGCCAGCCGGTCCCGGGCTTTCCGCAAGCCGGGGAGGGGCGGAATGAGTGAAACTGCCGGCTCGTTGAAATTAAATGAGAGAGAGATACGAGATAAGGGCGGGAGGAACCGACGCAACATCGCCGGGGGGGATGAAAAGGGTTTGATGGTTACGCGCGCGCTCGGCAGCCATGCGACAGCGACGGAGAAAGAGTAAAAACAATAGGAGCCCCCCTGCAGAGAGGGCATTATACCCCAGAATTCTATATACGTATGCGGCAAATATATATATATATATATGCATTTTTTTTCAATTTTTTTTTTTACGACCGAAGTTGCTGTGCACGTACGCGTACGTTAGCCGGGTTTAACGAGATCGTATTGGATAGGCGAGCTCTCGCTCGGCCTTTATTACCTCAACCACCTGTGCGCGTCGTACTTCCGGCTAACTCGCTTTCGGGCAAAATTCTCAAATACTTCCCCTCAACGCTTACCAAGTCGCTACGTCGAACGAGAATTTCATTCTTTTGCTTCCTCATAGGGGAAGCTTTGTTTCCATGAAAAAAAATTTCGATATTTTAATGAAAACGTGTTCAGAATGTTCCAAAACATTGGAAAATTATACTTAGAAAAAGTGTTTGGATTTATGTGTGTGTGTGTGTGCGCGCGCGCGCGT
Organism: Amblyjoppa proteus; assembly: GCA_963922035.1. Classification (NCBI taxonomy): domain Eukaryota; kingdom Metazoa; phylum Arthropoda; class Insecta; order Hymenoptera; family Ichneumonidae; genus Amblyjoppa; species Amblyjoppa proteus. The sequence goes on along the minus strand of OY998228.1, from coordinate 7,148,374 downwards.
GCGTGTGCACGTGTGTGTGGCGCGCGCGCGCGCGCGCGCGCGTGTGTGTGTGTGTGTGTGTGTGTGTGTGTGTGTGTGTGTCTGATCCAAAAATTGAAACTCTTGTAATTTTAAGAACGGCTTGAGTTATCAAGCTGAGATTTCTGAGGTGGGTAGAGAGGTGAATTCCCATGATTTGGTTTTATTTTTAGCAAAAAGCTTTCACTCATTAAAATTTTAGGCGATTTTTAAGGTTGCTTATAAACACTGTGCGCAGGCTAGATCTTACAATTTTAGCGCTATCGGACCAAAAAGTCATACACAAAAACACTGTTATCGACCAATGATCCCTATTTAATTTGGCGAGGATCGATCGAACCCTTAAAATTTTATGAGATTGTGAATTTTTTTTTATTTTACGAAAAAAATTTGTATTTTCATTCTGACGCAAATTGTATCAAATATTGAGTTAAGAAATATGTACCAAAAATATAGAAATTGCTTACTCATAGACGAAGCTTTGCGATTAAAGGGACATTGTGAGAAAACCATAAGAAAATTTGAATTTTCAATTTTTTTAAGGAAGCCATACGAACATTTGAATTTTCAACTTATTCTTGTTGTTTTCATCCCATAATATCTTTTTGGTCTCGAAACTTCAGACCGAGCCGTGACTAGTCGCTGTAATCGTAGTATCTTCGATCCTTTTTTTGTCTTTCGCGGAGAAACATTTGCTCATACGGTGGTTTTACTGAAAGTCCGAAGGATACGTTTCGCGAGCCCTAAATATTTTTTAAGAGCGAAAAATCTTGATCCTAGCTGTGCTTGTCCCTTATCGCAAAAGCTCCGGTTCTTATCGGCCGTAACCTTGACGACCTTGCTGCTTTGAGAAATCTTGGCGACGTGGAAGCCAAAACGTGCACCGCCACGTCCCCGTTGTCGGATCGACGTCGAGATATTCTCGTAAACGTATTCCCGTCGGAAACTGGAAGTGAGAACGGGATGAGGGGGGAGAGAAAGAACGAGGATTATGTCGCCGGTTTGCGGTCAACTCTTCTCGTTTCCGCATTGTTTGCCACAGTACGAGCCGAAGTTACCGAGCAGCTTATCGCATTCTCGATTGCTCGCGGCCATGAGAAACATTGATAAAAGTAACAAGAAAAGAAAGTAAAGTTGAAAAAAAAAAAAAGATGAAAAAATTTGAGATAAATAACATCCGTGTCTGTCCTCGGCAGTTCCAACAGTATCTTTATCGATCCTTTGCCGACAGCAAGAAGCGCCAGAGTGAAGGAAAATAAGCATCCAGGGGGGGGGAGGAGGGTGCGTAACTTAGAGCCGGGATAGGGAGTACTCGTTTGAGAGGGCTGTTTGATTTATGATGGTCACAGGGCTTCGCACGCTGGAAAATTCCACGTCCAGCTCGGGATCTTCACAACCACTTGGTTCGATGTTGCCATAGAAATTTCGACGAGTTTAGTGGCCTTTGCCTTCCCTTTGCTCATCCCGACGGAAACTACCCTTGCCGCGTCGACGCCGCACCCTTCGAGCCCCGTTGCGAGGAAAGAAATAATCCTGTTCCAATCTCGCGCCTCGCCGATCCGCCTCGTAAGATTTTTTTCTTCGACAAACTTTTCGAGTCAGGGACCGAATAAGCTATATCGATTTTTAAAAAAACTCACGTTTTTTTACGTTTCCTTTCTTTTTTTTTTCGTATTTTTAAGTGTGCAAGGTACAGATTTCCCCATAGCTTTCTCATATTTGCAAATCTAGTTATTCGCAGAGCTTTTTCGACCGGGAAGCAAACATTTCAATTAAATGAATAAAAAATGAGGAAGCAATCTGTTAATTAAATTCGCTTTTTTTTTTTTTTTTTTTTTTAACAGACATTTGTCTCCGGCGATGCGGATATCAAAAGTTTCTGCGGTTTGAGTGTCATTGAGATTCGACTGTCGTGAAACCATAATTAATAAAAGTGTATGTAATTAGCGTGAATTTTTACATACCGAGATAAATAGTGATAATATTAATTGAATGAATAAAAAATGAGGAAACAATGTGAAAATTAAATTTGCTTTCTTTTTTTTTTTTAACAGACATTTGTCTCCGGCGATGCGAATATCAAAAGTTTCTTCGGTTTGAGCATCATTGAGATTCGACTGTGGTGAAACGTAATTAATAAAAGCGCACGTAATTAGCGTGAATTTTTACATACCGAGCCAGATAGTCGTCGGTCGGGTTGCTCGGAACAGTGCGAGCGCTACCTTGCATTAATTTACCTCTCTCGGTGCTTCGTTCCTTTTAGTTTTTTTTTTTTTTTTTTCATTCTTCTTGTTTCAACCTTCCACCCGAGCTCTCTTCGTGAATAGCATTAGCCATTCTCCTCGCGTTCTTTCGTTGCCGCGAAGCTCTTTCTCTCCACTTCTCTCTGCTTATTAACTTGAGCTATGACGCACAACCGAAAGAATGGTCTTCATCGTCGACGTTCTCGTTGTCCGCAAAACGACCTGGTAATTGACCCGACATCGTTGGCAAAAATGGATATCGCTGCACGATTCGCCAACATGAAAATCCTTGACGTATATTTCTACTCGGTGATGAACTGGCGCAATAAAAAAAAAAAAAAAAAAAAAAAAAAAAAAAAAAAAAAAAAATGAACAAACGAAAGCTAAGAACATATAAATAAAAGAAACGAAAAGCCTGAGGTCGAGGAGAAAGAGAATGGTCGGAGCTTTCCTCTATCGCCGAAGTTTGTTTTGCTGTAAACAGCGAGAAATTTTTAGATACCGAAATGGTTCCATGAGCAATTTCCGAGGCTCCGAGGGTATGATACGAGGGTGGAAAGTTTCTTCGGCACCGCGAGAGGACGGGTTCGGTTAAACCCCGCGCAGCCTCCCATTGCCTCGTTTCGTCGTCTCTCTAATACCGAGAACGAGATCGGCCGAAAAATATTGCATTCAAACTTTGCACTTATGGTGCGTCGCGTCGCTTCCGCCCTCGCCCGTCGGAGAGAGCCGGGCGAAGCCTTCGTCGCCGCACACACACGTACACACACACACACACACACACAGCGGTCTCTTTCTACCTCTCGGGAGTCTCCGCTCTGCGCAACTCTTCTGAATACTAAAGAGACCGACGCACGCGTATATGTGGGTACTGTGACAAAAGCAGTAGCTGCAGGAATACACCTATATATATATATATATATATATATATATATATATATATATATGTATATATACATATATATATGTGTGTGTGTATATGTATATATGTATAGCCTGTACGAAAACCATGAAGGAGCTTCGCGACGTTGGAAGCGTTTTCCCCTCCAAGATTTATTGCGGGTTGCAGGCGGGAATAAATTTCACGAAAATATACACATTCTTTGGGGAGAGAAGGGGGCAATGGGAGTCGTGAAGAAATACCGAATATTGCAAAAAAAAAAAAATATACATATATATTCTTAGCGATCCAACATTTGTATTTTTCTAGACATATTGTAGATTTTTCCTCGAAAAATCTGGTCACTATGATCATAAAATTATCTTACAAAGGACTCGATGAATCATCGCAGACTTCGTAAGATATCCCTGGGACCGTTATTGAATAATTTTAAATTGTATTCTATTTTATTTTTCCATTTTTTTCCAAGTCTCGTTTCAAAGTAACAGGAGAAAAGCGGCGAATACGGCCCATCCGGATTGTCCCATTAATTAATGGTACATGAACCGGGCCATATTCACCGCTCGTGCTCTAGTTCGATTTTTCTCTTGAGCATTTCAACGAGGTCCTCCCGTCCGGCAAATTATGTTCGGCTCTGCTTCTCCGCCATTATCTCTATAACAATAATTGAACAGGCGGTCATTCGTGTTCATAATGGTCGGGTTATCGTAAAATCGTCGAGTAGAACGTGAATTTTGAAGCGAGTTAAATCGGTATATAGTGCGACGGTTATGCACGCTACGAGAACTCTATACGTTCGTCTCATTTTCTCTTTTCCCTCTCGGGGCCGACGGGGCTTAATTAACGCGCCCGAAATGGGATCGAGTATAGCACAGTCGTGCGGTATATACGCACTACTCCCCAGCATCCAGTGACGGTAAAATTCGTAGTGAGGAACGAGAGAGTAACGGGAGAGAGGTGGTGCAGCTAGGACCGGGATGAGCTTTATCGCGTTCGCAGTGAAGTAAATTCGTGTGCCGCACATGGGAGCCTCTCGCAGTAGACCTAGCCGACGTCATTCCCAGCATCCGATTCCCAGGGTGGAAGCAGCCCCTGCTGAAACGGGAGCTTCGCTGGAGTGGTGGCTGCAGGAGGAAGAGCAGGGGGGGGGGGGTGGGTTAACAAAATCTCGTGAGGGCGACTACGTACTCTCGTTCCCTCTTGTATTTTTATATTTATGCAAATCCGCGGTCGCGAATTACTCGTTGATCCAGCCGGGTCGTCCTCTCGCCGAGTTCGCTCGCCATTTGCAATGGAAATTTATGTCACTCGGGGCGGAAGAGAAAAAGACGAAGGAAAAAAAGAAAAAAGCAGAGATAAAAGCGAATGAAACGTATAATAACGATACGAAGCCCGGATTGACGAAAGTTTGCCATTGATTATTATCAGACGCTGGAGTATATATTTTTGAAACTGACACCGGGAAAAGTTTCAGTCAATCCCGCCCGGCGGCCTGTCGATATTTGGGTCATCATCAGGGCTCCGGGGGTGAATTATAAATGGCTTACCGGGGCCTCTCCCACTAATGGAAATCGATAGGGGAAAATTTCTCCTCGATACAGTCTATTGCTCGCAAAATTTGCCGATGAATGGCGCAACATCGATACTCACCTATTAGTTACTAACTATGAGGGAGTGCTCCGAGCTCTCTCCACCGGGCTGGTCCGGGAATCGCTGGTGTGCCGGGTGTGTACGGCTCTTGCGAAACCGATGATGTTTCCGTGCAGACTCCTCTGTCTGTCTCGTCTCTCCACGGCTTCGGCCTTTCCCCCAAAGCCCTGAACTCCGCAACATCCAGCCTGTGTTTCTCCTGCTTGCTCTCTCTCCGGTATACGCCTCCTATCGGCCACCGGTTCCTATGCAAATTTGCTAATTGGAGCCCTCGACACGCGTGCCAAACGGATTCCCCGTAGAGTCGATCAACCTCGTACTTCTCCGGCGTACGCTCCACTCTCCTGTATATATACTGCGTGCACACATGAGCCGTCTGTGTGCGCATGGGCACTCTATTCGTCCTGATTAAAACCAAAATTTGCATAAATCGAGAAAAAGAGAGAACGAAACAGTGAACGATGCACAATTAATGTTCGCGAAAGTGTAGAGCTGGCGTATCGCAGAATCTGTACGACGCATAGCTCGGAGGATTCTCATACGCATAGAGGGTATTAAAAAAAAAAGCCAGATATAATCTAAGATGTAGTGACTTTATTAGACAATACCTAACATGTAATAGTTTTTGATACCTATCAAACTCACGTCTCATCACGTATAATGCATATTGGCAATTGGCCATCGGCGGCCGAAGTCCTTCAGCCACGATCGCTATGAGGCTTTTCAGCGTTTCGTACATTGAGTGTATGGATCGATCGATGATTTGTAAATGTAAATATTCAGTTTTCCACCTCATTGTTAGTTAATTCGATTGTAGGTATGTTGTGTGTACGGTATGTTTAAATTTACGCATTACATTTTGTTCGAATTGTGTAAAAAGCGGCTTTATATTTTCTCGTATAATCTAATTTGATTTTATTTAATTTTATTTTATTCGATTTTATTTTATTCGATTGTAATTTTTGCGCTCCATCTCAGGGAACATCAAGTCTCGGAGGCGTATAATAAACAAGTAATAATAATGATTATCGCTACGAATATTGATTGTAATTATTGTACAACAATATATTGAATTACATCGGATTTAGGCACATTCAGTGTCTCTCGCTTGTGCCACATTATATTGAAAGTTCTCCCGGACCGTTCGATTTTTTTTTTTTTTTTAGCCAGCTTGAGTACGCTGCAGGTATCGTAATTCAATTAAAGTCGCTTAAATCCCGTGAGCGAACGACGGTGAAACGGGAAAAATAGGTGTTACCATTGGAAGCGGTGGAAGACAGAAGATCCGAGGGCAATCCATTAGCATCGGACACACGAGGTGGGGGTAGCTTCCGGGGACAGTTTTCCGGGAGAATGCGTTTAATCGATGCACCTGGCGAGCTTCGATTTTATCTCTCTCCCTGCTCCGCTCTCGTTCCTCTCATTTATCTCACTGTCGAATTTATCACTCCGGTTTGTACGCTACGGACTAATATTTAAAGCCCGTCTATGACTATACTATTCCCGATTTCTCTGTCCGTCTCCGTCAATATATATATATATATATATATATATATTTCTCTTTCGTCAACCGTTTCACGATATCCCGGGTTAATGAAAAAAAAGTAAAAATAGTTAAAAAAAAAAAAAAATCGAAAGCCAGCCGCACCATTCATCGCGAGTACTACTCGCGAAATAAATTAATCCCTTTCGTATATACGTCTATGAAATAGCGGGCAGACCGGCGGAGCATACCAACACACCTCCTACATATATACGCACTTCCAAATGCTGATAAATCTCTACCTCGTTCCTGTCTCCTCCTCGTATTTTAACGAATTTTCCCAATTCCACAGTCATACCCTTCTCCCCCGCCCCCCCCCCCCCTTTTCTCCGCAGTTTTCTATGCAGCACACATGCGCCATAACAGTTGTATAGATAACCCCTCCCACGGGACCAACGAGAGTTCAGTTGTTGGCACACTATTTGCAGCTTTTTTTTTCGTTCTTTTTTTTCCTCCTTTTTTTTTTTTGCCGTAGGAAAATATCGATCCGACCCCTGGCCGGATAGCGTGTGTGTCCTCTCGGCCTCCCTTCCTCTTTTATCTCCCCGCACAGATGCTTCCGCGCTGCTCATACTCGTATATCGTTGCATCGGACCCGTAATGTGTCGCGGTCGTACGGCTAATACAGCGATTGGCTTGTGTGCAGTTGTAGGCAACGAGAGAGCTATTCAAGCCCGACGCGGCTATCTTCGCTCGCTCTGGTAGGACGATGAATCGACGAGCAGGAGAAATTCGGTATGCGACGGCGGCGGCGGCGGCAGCAGCAGCATCAGCAGGAGAGAACAGGCGATAGGGAGCGCACAGTAGGTGAGCCACATTGCGAATGAACGATCTGGCTAGTGAGCCACGGACTGCTCCGGCGAACTGGTAGTAGGTGGATATGTTCAAACGTGCACAGTTTCCTGCTGCAAGCACGATGAGGTAGAGAGAGCTTCGTGCACTCCGCTCGCTGCAATGCAGCGAATGAATACATAGCTTGGATTGGCACGCGCATGGCGCATTGAACGCATTACACTCGGGGCGCGCAACGAGCGCGTTTCCGGGGCTGAAGGCTTTGCGTACACCGCGTCGGCTCTTTCGGCGTTACCCGATTCATCCGCGTTGCCACTATCTGTCTGGCCGAACGGTACGCAAAGTTTCGGCGCACACAGTGCTCCGACGCCGAGCCGGGGCTTCGGTAGGATACGCCGGGGAATTGGGGATGTGCAGGGGAGATCTGTACGGATTGTAAATACATGGATCGGGTAATCAGGCACACAGCCGATTCGCTCGGTTTATCGATCTTCTATTACGCAGCGAAAGCTCTGTGATTTGGCGCACGTTGGGAGCGAACAGCGGTATCCCTTTCGATCGCGCGAGCGGAATCGTGTAACACACGAATTTGGGACGGCGGGCGAATCGCGTGAGGTTGTATACAATTTTTGGATATATGGAAAATATCAAATATGCGTGTTGTCGGATTACTTTGATTTTCAACATTTTTTTTTTTTTTTTTTCGTTTCGGAGCGGGTTTCTGGATGGAACATTAAATTGGGCGTAAAATGAGAGGCAGACTCGAAATTCGGGAAAAAATACATCTGTTATGATAACTTTTTTTTTCGTTACTGGACGTTAAAAAACGTAAAAAACAATTCACAAAAGGGTAATGGGATTTTTTGGGCAAAGATTATAGGTGGGCAGTATTCAAAGTTCTGGACACTTGTTTGGTACATCGAGCACTTTTGTACGATTTCAAGTATCAAGTGCAGGTACTTTTTGAGTACACGCTCGCATTACGGATACTCGATGAGTAGCATGACATTCTGTTTTTATTAATATATGATTATCTGTCTACACCTTTCAATAGGTATAATTTTAATGAGCATTTTTTTTTAATGGATTTATTTCGTTGTAAAACAAACTGAAGAATGGATCAAAAGTAGGCTCAAAGCGACGAATTATGAAAATTTCAGACAGCGACTTTTTACAATAAATGTTGCGGTAAATTTTAACCGTTTAATGATGATGAAAAAAGGTGCAAAGTAATTTGCACATGGATCATCTATTACAATTTTGCGCATAGCTTTTTGTATGAGGAAGCCCGGTGGAAACTGATTTGCACCTTTTTTTTTTAATCCTAGATAACGTTTAACGTTCCGTATCTGATTGCGAAAAGTAGTTAGCAGTAGTAAAAAATACTTAAACTACACAAAGTACTTACTTTAAATAGTTGTGATATTTTTAACTATGCGCTTGAAGTATCTTTGGTACTTTGCCCAGCTCTGCTAAAAATTGAGAAGGTACAAAAGGCTTTTGCCAAAAAAACGACATATTGGTAATTGCAGAATTTTTTTTTTTTTCTGTTTTTTGTGATACAATGTTTTTATTTTGATTGTTATTTTTACCGTCCCGAATGATTTCGTCACGGTATCAATTTTCGATAATACGCAATAAACGACAGAGCTTCCACTGCTCCGTCGCTGTAGTAGAGCGCCAATCAGCTCCAGGGTGCGTTCAACGCCCGGCACATAACCGAGCAATTAAAAGTTTGCCCGTTGTCGCCGAGTCTGCCGCAGCGTATCGCGAAAATCCCCGTTGGCAAACGTATCAACCGTCCGTGTACGCCGTTCCGCCTATGTCTACCCCGCATGAAAAGTGGTAGTTGGTTCATTCCACCGTGAAGCCGCCCGGTTGGCCCTCACTCGGATTCCTATCTCCACCGGATTTTCCTCGCTACCTCGAACCAATTGATAACAGTCGTCGAAAGGGAGAGACGATCAAAAAAAAAAATACAATCGAGCCAATATTTCACGATAATAATAATTGCTTTTTTCGTTTATTATACACAGTAATATACATGATTAATGCTTTACAATGCAGACTGTTAATCGTGTCTGTACAATCGGACAGCGTACGGTCCGTTCGAAAGGTCAAATTCAATTTTGTTTTTTTTTTTCTTCAACTTTCATCCAATTCTCCCGTCTTCATTCAGACTCGGAAATTTTTAACTGTCGTCGAAGCACTCGGTTACCGCACGCTGCTAATCCGTTCTGGTTAATGATACGAATGATTCGTTTCCTTAATTGTCGATTCATATTCCTCAGTTTTCACGGGTTGTCTTCGGTGATCCATCGGTCGTTGCGTCTCCGTCGTCGACGAATTTAAGCGAGGTAGTACGGGGAGTTGTAGGCCGTCGCGTAGTAAGGGTAGGCAGAGTACGCGGAGTAGGCGTAGGGGTAGCTGTAGGCCGCGCTGTAAGCAACGGGGGCTGTGTAAGCGCTATAGGCGACCGGTGCTGTGTAAGCAGCGCCGACGAGAAGACCGCGCTTGTCACGGGCGGCTTCCGGTGCTGCGGCAGCTTCCGTCTTCACCGGCTCAATCGACTCGACCTCGAGGGCCTTCGATTCGGCGAGGGCCACTGCGGCGAGGGCGAAGATGAGAACAGCCTGTAAAAAAAAAAAAAAAAGATTACAAACATTGTAGAGATCATACGAATTCGGTTGTTTCAATGTAAAAAGAAAATCATGCGATTATTTGAGTGATCGGCGATCTGCTCGTAATCGCCGATCAAACTAATTGACTCAGTTCGATGAAACAAAAACAACGACTATTCACTCATTTGATTTATCGATCTGCAGGCAAAAATTTATTAATCAAATCGATTCGCTTCGAGAAAAAGAAAATATTCAATGATTTGATTTATCGATCTGCAGGCAAAAATTTATTAATCAAATCGATTCGCTTGGACGAAAAAAAAAAGATGATTGTTAAGATATTTGATTATTGATCTACATGTAAAAATGTATTAATGCACTAATCTAATTGATTCACTTCGATGAAAAAGAATAATGGTAATTCGATGATTGTGTCGATCGACGATCGATTTTTGTGATAGTCAAGAATTATACTCACTACGAAGCACTTCATGTTGATTGAGTTGATTTTGTAGACTCGAGTCTTGTCTTAGCACTGAGTTGCTTGGAGAGCGAGTGATGCCTTGACGTTGATTCCATCAAGCTTTTATACCGATTCTATGCATGGTGCACGACGACAACGGGGGGGGGGGGGGGGGGGAAACCAGAGCTACGTGAGTTGATTGTCATAGTGACAAAAAAAGAATCGGTACCTCCGCACGTATACTCCATTGTGTCTTCTGGACGCGCCAGGCCGGACCGCGCTGATCGGGGCACACAGCGTGTACGCACCACCTCCGAGAAGGTTGCACGCACGCACGTCCTTTCGCGCGAGCGTCCTCATCGCGGCTCGCCGGGCTCGGTGCTCATCGCGTTACACGATCCAAGGTGTTATTACCTCGTCGAACACCCAAGCATCCGAATCGCTTATTGAGTAACGCGTCCTTGGACGGCCGCCAAATACAAACCGAAAGTGTTTTACAATCGATGCGCGATTCCGCTGCGAGACGAGCAGCTCCGCACGTGCATCGAGCGAGCGTCAGTTATCCATCGTCGTTTATCCGAGAGATCTATTTTTTTTTTTTTTTTATTATCATTATTGTTTTTTTTTTTTTTTTTTTATCTTTGGGCGCTCGACGCATCCGACAACATTTTTGGAATCAAGTACGACCCTACGTCATTCGCCTGTCACAAAGACAATTGCATTCACTTTTCCGGAGCTCTGCTCTTCACTTTCATTGAAGTCGTCGAACCTCGCACTCCGACCTCTCGTTCGAAACACGCCCTGAATGCATAATTGCGACCGTTCGTCGAGAGTGGGGAAAATCAAAGTTCTTCACGCTTCGTTTCGTAATAATTAATCGGTCACCTCGTAGACCATCGCGTACCAGCGTTCGTCTCTGACCCGGCCTCGTGCCCGATTGCCGATGAGGGATTAAAATGTTATCCGAAATTATTTGCTCCGTCGCGACCTTCCCACGCTTTAGTTATTTATCGGGAAAGAAGACTTTGATTTGTTCATCGTGGCAAATATAAATAAAATTTGATGTATCCACTTGTCGAAAGAAAAATTTGATTTACTCATGCACCGGAAAAAAAAAAAAAATGTCATTTATTTATTTATCGGAAAAATAAATTGATTTATCTTTTTTGTTCGATTTACAGGCCGATTTATTTGCGCGAAGTGTTTTCCACTCGCCACTCACCGACAAAGTTCGAGCGGTGCTTCGTTAAATTTTATTTTTAACACTCTTCCCTCCGGCGAAACTCGAGAGCCCCGAGCCCGATAAAATAAGCCTTACCATATGATGCATAGAGACTTCAGCATCAACAGCAATTTTGCGGGAAGAGCGAGCTTCGCAGATATCGCGCCGGTTTAGCTGCCCACCGAGCTTCATCGTCTTCCTCTTCTTCCTCCCCTCCTCGGATCATTAATCACACTCGTTCGTTCGCTCGTTTATCAGAGGCGAAAAGATGGAAATTCTTCGCGGTCGCTAAGGAGCCCGAGTAACGGGCGCCGGCGACGTTATTACACCGCCGCTTTCTTATCCGACGTCAGCAAGATTTTTTTCTCCTTCTCACCTTATTCTTCATCGGGAAGCCAGAAAGCCTTTTTGCGATAGGAAATGAGGAAAAAGAAAAAAAAAACACTTAAAAAAAAAAAAATGAAAAATAAGAGAATTTTATTCGGTGTCACGAGGATGGCAATATTCGTCTCGTCGGAGGAGGAGCTCTGCACCGTGGAATACGAGGCGAGAGACGAGGGAACGAAAGACGGTAAATGAACGAAGTACATACGTATATACGGAAGAGAAGTGGGGCCGAAAGAAATAAAGAAGTAGCGAGGAATAGAGAGGAGCGAGAGAACGAGGAGTCGTCTGTGGAGTGTGTAGAACCATTGTTTCGTCGTTCTTTAGAAACTCTCCGCATTAGCGTCGTGAATTAGTACAATGGGAACGGCGCTTCCATGGGACCAGCCTCGTGATGCTCTCAGTTCGTTAGTTACATGTATATCGCACGAGCGTACCTGCTGCCGGGAAATAACAGTCGACCTTCTGTGTATGCGTCTGGCTGCAACTACCCCGCGTCGTTCTCCGTCTTCTTCTTCGCCCGCTTCATCTTCTTTATGCCGCGCGGGGTATTCTCTTTTACTTTTACCCCCGGGCCTCCCTTTTCTCGTTCTCCGAGAGCCCGCAGGGGCTTTGACGTTTTGTCTCGGGATTCTGCAGCGGGGAGAGCGACTCTTTCGAGACGAGCACACCCGGACCATAGAGAGTAGCGGGAGCTGCCCTGGCCTTGCCCTCGCAGCGCGATGCGACCCCTTCGAATTATTATTATCTTGTATCTCCCGAAGCTACAGCTCGGTACACTTTTACCGAGTTTCCATTTTCCGGAGCCCTTCGCGGATCGGGTATCTCTCCGAGCCTATCTTCATCGTGCGAGCCGCCTCGGAGGAAAACGTACGAGTTCGCGGGCTCGCCTCTTCTTCCTCCCCGTAGCCGGAAAAAAAAACTGTCGGGAAGTTGGGACAGCCGTTAAAGCAAGGACTTAGGAGGAGTCTGAGTGTCCCCCGGGATAAGGAGAAATCCGAGGACCCTCCTGCGGCCCTGAGAGCGAGTAATGGAGAAAGCGGCTTAGGCTCTGCTTCCTTGTGCCTTTCCGGTCTTCTCCTCTATCGAATGTGAGATACTCCAGCCTCGCGGCACTCGGTCGGATCCTGCGAGTAATGCATACGCCCGGATCAAAGGAACTGGGGGAAATGGTCAGGAACTCGGGAAGATTTTCACTTTTTTCAGCACGAAGTAAGACTCCAGAAGATCCCGGAGTACTCTAAAAGATTAATTTTTTATATTTTTTATGATATTTAATTGAAATTTTTTGTAAGAAAATTCAATAAGAAATTCGAATCGTTGCAATTTTAAGATCTAATAACAATAGACTTTTTTGTGACGGGATGATCCACATTAACGTGTCATCAATCGGATAATTTGCGAAAATCAGTTTCAACAAGGTATCGTTGATTGACGTGGCATCAAATAATGATTGGCTAGAATGTGGCTCTTCATGTGAAATTATCCAGTGTATTCCGGTCTCAATAAAATTGTTATTAACTTCATATATCGAACGCATATCTGCAGGAAATCGGGAGAATTTAAAAATCTAATAACAATAGACTTTTCGCGACGTGATGATCGACGTTAACGTGTCAGCAATCGGATAATTTGCGAAAATCAGTTGCAACAACGTATCGTTGATAAACTCGGGATCAAATAATGATTGGCTAGCATGTGGGTTTTCATGTGGAATTATCCAGTATATTCAGTTCTCAATAAAATTGTCATTAACTCTCAACAATCCATGCCTACGGCGAGGCGCTGAGTATGGGAATTACGCTGACGCAGCATGATCGTCATATCCTCGATAAAAGCAAATTTGATACCGGCATTACGGTGATATTGTGTGCCCGGAGTTCCGAACGAATTGTCATCGTCGGGAATATTCGCGGGATGATTTTCATTTCGCACACAGTCGGAAAACGATCGTCGTACCTGAGGCATCGGCCGTCACAGCATCAGGCAGTAGGTGTGCACAGTGAAACGGAGGTGAGGATGAGGATGCCCTGGTCCGACCGGTAATCCGATCGACCAGCAGTTTGGTCGCGCCGGTGATTCGATTTGCGAACCCTCGGACGCCGCAAGCTTCGGGGCGGGCTACCGGCGGAGGGGGAGGGGGGGGGCGGGGGTTCGTACGATCACGCGGCATTGGAAAATGTTCGGAATCCGCGAACGATAGAGACGGAGATATTGAGTTTAAACTCTGCGACCCGTCGGTCGAATCGGACGTCAAACCCGGGACTGTACTGTGCGGTTGTGTGATGATTGTCCGATTCAGGGGTTGCACAGGCCAACACAGGGGTCCGATTCCGGGATCGTACGGTAATATCGGTCAGGCTGATTTTAAAACATCGAACAGCGATTTCAATATAAGACTTGATTTATCTTTTTGTGTGTATCGCGCTAAAACGATATAGGCCAATTTCATATTTTCGAAAAGAAGGTAGATAGGCGGGTTTCTTATCGACCCACTGCGCAATGCTATATTAAATTTCTAGTGGGGCAATTTTATAGCGTAAAGCGCCAGCATTTGCTACTCGTGGTCCCAAAATTTGTATTCATTTAAGATGTTTAAAAAAAATACAAACTCTACGCATTTATACACCGAGAGAAGGATCTAGTAAAACTACCGATCATCTAAGGAAAAATTACCATAGGACATAGTAGTGGGGCACCAACTATGGCAGAAAGTCTCGGATTATCCAAGAATTTTTACCATATCTAAGAAAAATTCTTATAAATTCGGTACTTCCTACCATAGGTGGCGCCCTAGTGCCCTACCACTATGTGCTATGCTAATATCTCTCAAGCGGGATAGTCATTTTTAGTAGATCCTTCTCTCAGTGTATACATACACATAAATTTAGTATATTTAATTAATAGATTTTCTTAATATAAAATTTAATTAATAAAATGTATCTATATACATAAATACTCTTTGTATATATATATATATATATATATATATATATATATATAAAATAAGGTTTTCCCTCAAGGCTATTTGCCACACCGCTGTAGTTGCTCCGATGTTACCGAGTCGTAATGTAGGTATTCTCCAAGATAGTCCACTAAACGATCTAACGCAAATTTGCTTTCCCAGCGGGAATGATATACGGAGCGAAAGCTAATTTGCATTTGCCACTGGAGTCGATCGTCTCGAAGTGGATCCGAATCGCGACTTGTTACCACATCGTAGCTGCTCCGTCGGTGTTCAGCAGAACATTAAAGTCGCCCGTCTATGCGCATGCGCCCCCTGTATCCGACGGAGACTCTTTAGCCGCCGCAGGATCCTCCTCGACGGTTTTCCCACCTCGGCCCCTCGGTAACTTTTCGATTATCATATATGCACGAGCGGGCCGCAGGACTACGGAAGGAGGCACGGACGGAAGGTCGAAGTCAATGAAGCGTGTAAGGGCTAAGTACGGGCCTCTCCTTTGATCATTTCGTTGCGCTTCCCGCTGTAGATACGCAGATAGAACGCCAGGCGAATAATTTGCTTTAGGATTCGAAGACTTCCCTTTCTAGTCTATTCGCTCGAGCGAAACTCACGAAACGCTGTTATTCGCCGAAGCTATAGTGTGCGATGGACAACGCACATATATAGCCGCGACGTTCTCCCGTCGCCGAGGCACCCGAAGCGATTTATCGTTTCCAACCGAACACGAGCAACCAAACTCAATGAAAAACTTTTATAATCGAGACTTGAACCCTCCCATCTCGGTGTTTCTCCAGGGCGCGAGGAAACTTCGCCGCGCTACTATTTGCTTTGGGGGGGAAAGTAACGGAGTTCGCGAAACTGGCTGGTAAATCTGTTCTAATCGAATTATTTAACGAGTAACGGTGCATAGAACGTTGTTGCGCGTATCTGTACGTAGTTTGTCGAGAGTGGAATTTTGTAAATTGTCGGAATACGATTAACCCCGCTCCTGAGCGACAGAAGACAGCGCTCATCTTCGAACCAAGTGTATATGGCATGTATCGATAAATATTATCGATATTATTGGGGAGGTGAGGCAAAATTAATAGTAAGGCGACAATTTTCTTCGGATGCTTGGAACAATTATTATGGATTTCATTTTTTTTTTTTTTTTTGGCGTGTAAGAAAAATTTTACTCCGCATCTCCGGGCTGATCGCGGCATTTATTTACTAGCTTATCGTTTTGCCCCAGTCTGCACCGTACAGAGATTGTACCGAAGCGGCGAGACACGAGAACGGGGCAGAAGTGGAGGCGAAAGCTTATGCTCCGAGACGTGATGATCGCCGATGTGAAAACTCGAGCGGGAGGCAGGCGAGTGAAATCGAGTGACGACACCAGGGCGTGGGTACGTTGTCGCGTCGCGGCTTGACGGGGGAAAGACGTCTCGGTGAAGTGAAGGGTCGCCGATAAGGGTCGGGAAACGAAGAATGGCAAGAGAGATAGAGAGGCGTTCGAAGTAATACGGGTCAAATCACTGATACAGGTGAACTGAGAAAAAAAACAAAAGTGGATAGTGCAATTCGATCAATCTTGAAAAGCTATATATTGATACGAGCTATTCTCATTGAGACGGCACTGCACAGTATGAGTTATGAAAAAAAAATGTAATATTCGTACTGACTGCAAAAATATGGAAAATTTTTTCATGGCCGACTCGCATTCCATCGCTTTCTCTGCGAGCCTTTGCCTCTCAAACGTGAGTCGAGGGTGTCGCAAAAAAAAAAAAGAAAAAAAAACCCCCCACGTTTCTCTCCCCCATTCGAAGGCGTGAAGAGCAGGTGCGATGATATTTTTCTATTTCTTTGATGCGCGAAGAGCCTCTCGAGATCATCGTCAAAGAAGATAAAGCGGCTTCGCCGGAGTAAGAAAACGGGCCAGATAGAAAACCTTCCGGGAGATCTGATAGCGAGAGATGGAAGCTTGGGGGAGCAAAGGGAAAAATGACGGAAACGAGAAAAGAGAAAAAACGAACAGCGGACCGCGACGAGTGAGAGTGTCACGGTAAACAGAGTTTGAAATTGCAAAAGTTGCGGTGCTTGCGCCACATCCCCTAGACCGCATTCCCTCTTCCCGTCTCTAACAAACTCTCTTATACGCTCGCACACAAGCCCACGCACAAGTCCTCTTTCTCGCACACGATGAACTAGGCGTTGTCCCCGCAGCTCAGAGGATTTCTCTGTGACTCCGAAAGCCAACCAATTTTCCATCTCTTTGCGAACCGTGCCTTGAGCTTTCGAGCCTCGAGACCCCTTCTCGATCCTCCGGCGCAGAGCATTCTCATGATAGAGATGAGAGAAACTCTTTCGCGGTCATATATTTTCTCTCCACCGCATACTTTTCTTGTTCTCTTTGCTTGCCCGTCTATACATCGTTTAGACATTTATTATTTATCGTAGTGCAGAGCTCTGTGACCCGTACCTATATGAATAACCCTGCCTCATACGTTTCAATTTCGTTCGGGATATCGACTCCGGAGATTTATCCCAGCCGCGCACATAGGTCGGTAGAGGAAATAGAATGCTATCCTCCGGTCGAATGGAAAGAAAGTTTACGGTTGAGGCAAGAGAGTCGGCTTCGCCACACGTGCTTGTCGCGAACGCTCATATCGCATTTCGCGGGTGAGCGGATTAAGTTGGTTATAAAGAAAACTTTAGAAGCTTTAGTTTGTCATAGCATTGCTCATCGAGATTTTTGTCTACTCACTAGAAAACAGTTCATATTAAAACCTGAACCTTCTATCATTTTTTTTTTTTTTTCAACGGAGCTCTCGGTTTTGAAATTCTTGCAATTTCAATTGTTTAACTTTCATTAATCTTTTTGTCAAAAACATTGCATCTATTCTATTATTTTTTCCCAAGTGATAGGACACGCGGAACCGTAGGCATTTGCGACAATATTTAGTCCTCAGGATTCAGGATCTTTATCGATGGCCCAAAAACTCCCGAAACTGAGCCTCTCACCTCGAAGGGTGCGAGAAAAATCATCTTCGCGTTATGTTGAATTCCGTCGGAATCGTGCAAAGAGCCAATGTCCCCGAGTTCCTCTGCGATCTCTTCAATCGCGAGGCGTTTTGGCTTCTAGACGAAACTCGAGACTATCGAGACTCCGTGGCATTTAGGGCTGGCTGGCTGACTGGCGGTATTGGCGCCGAGAAATACTCACCGTCCCGACGCCGTCGCTCCCTCGCGGACCCTCCCTCGTTTTCCGCAGCATCCGCCTTCCTCGTCTGACTACGCCCGGCGAACGTGCGCGAGGAGAAAATGAGAAAGATGTCGGGACGACGATGCGAAAAGAGACCGCGAAAAAGCGAGAGGTTGGGAAGAGCCGCCAGAGAGAGACCCGCGGTAGTTTCTTCGTGGTCGTTGTCGCTTTCATTGAGGGGAAGAGAAGAGCGTCGCGGCGCCCGGCCGTCAAAGGTCGACACGCGGATATAAATACCCCCCCGGTGGCGCCGCACTCTCGTCCTCGTTCCGATCTCTCTCCCTCGCTTATAACTTTATTCCCTCTTCGTGATAAATTTTTCGACGTTTTTCGTCTAACATTCGACCACCGATGGGGAAATGGCCGTTCATTGGATTTAGGAGGAAACGGAGCAAAATGAACCACCGCTTTGACGAAGTGGACGTTGAAGAAAGCCTCATCTCAAAGGGAGGAGAATGCCATTTTGCGCCGCTCTTGCTTATATTGAAATCGTTTAAGTAAGAAACAGATTGTTATGAAGATATTTCCGTGTAGGAACTTCAATCTGGAGCAATTTGGATCGATCTAGGGGAGAACGGGTCAAAATGGCATAGCGGCGCAAAACGGGATAACGAGACAAAATGCAATTTTCCAATAACTTTTTGATGGGTGCGACGGTGTCACGTGCGGGTTTGAAAATTCGGATGTATCGTTGGGACACAATGGGGTGTTCAAAAGTTATTGTAAGATTGAGTTTTGCCCTCACTGTCCCGTTTGTGACTGCTCTTTGGAAGCTCGTACAGACTATTTTCACATTGCAGGCACACAAATTCTAAACGTACCGTCGCTAACTACGCAAATACGCGTTGCCGTTTCGTATCCGGTAGGGACAAAACATTTTTTTTTTTTTTTTTTTTTTTTTTAATATAAAATAAAATAAAATAAATAACGCGTGTTGCGCATGGGTATTCGCGGAATGCTGACCCCTAGAATTCACCCGCCAAGAGCGTTATTACATGCTACCTTCACGCAGCCCGTGCGTTCATTCCAGTTTACGAGTCTCGTTAAATTTACGACTCTTATGGGATTATAACGAAACCCTCCGTGAGACGCACGATTAAACGCATTGTACGACGTAGACAGATTAAAAGCAACAAAAAAATCGTGTACACCGAGAGAGAAGGATCTAACAAAAATGACCAATAATCTAAGAAAAATTACCATAACGCAAAGTAGTACGACGCCAGCGCCCCATCTATCGTAGAAAGTCTGAGATATTCAGGAATTTTTACCATAATATCTAAGATAAATTCTTAGAAATCCGCTACTTTCTACCATAGGTGACGCTCTACCGCTCTCATGTGCTATGGTAATTTTTCTTAGATGATTCGTAATTCTTACTAGATCATTCTTTCAGTGTATACAAATTTACACTCGGAATAATAAGTTTCTTAATTGATGTTTTTTTTTTTTTTTTTTTTTTTTTTTTTTTACAGTAACGTCGCTCGAATCAAAATTTGCAAATTTTTCACTGTAGAGCGTTGAAATTCATGGCCCACCGCTTGGAAGCGTACCGGGTTACGAGGAGAGCAGTAGTTACGAGCTATCGTGATTTTACTGTGGGCAATAATCGTTTTCGAGGCCCACCGTCGAGCGACGAAGCGACGACGACGCTGCGGCAATACAGGCCGTGTTTCAGCATCGCTGCAACTCCAATCTCCGAGGGAAACGTCTGGCTGCCGACGTTCCGCACGCTGTTACAGTTTCGCCTTGGCAGAGCGACGGCAGTTTTCCATTAGCTCGAGTGATATTCGAACAGCTTTGCTAGCACAAACGTACACGTGTGCACATACATGCGGCACATACATTTGTCCCTTTAGTTTCTCTCTGTGCGGTGACGTGAAATAGCGAGTCGAATTTCGAGAATTTTGCTCCACCGATAATTGTGTGTTTTTTTTTTTTTTTGTAATTCTTTTTATTCAACGATCATCGTAATAATGAAGCGATGAAATTTCTTTGTGTTTCAGAAAATTCTCGAAAGTGACACTGACTTTGACGGTTCTCGGTGAGTTTTGCTGTTTTATTTTATTTTTCATCAACAAACGATGTTAGTTATCGGTGAAAGCTCCGAGTTTCCGTCACTCGGCCGGCTTTCCGAAACGCTTCGAATTTCAAAGCTTTGCGAATTTTTTTTTTTTTTTTTTTTTTTTTTTTTTTTTTACGATCAAACGGTGAACCTCGTTATTTGCTGGTCAATCCGCTTCGCACAGTGTTATCATGAAATTCTTTTACAGACGCGTAAAAATTTAAAAGGCGAATTCTCTGAAGCAACATTTTTCAAACATCTCGACTCGCAAGTGGAGGCTTCAGAAGGGTTTTTAAAGAGACGTATAAATATTCCACAGGATTTCGTGGAAAGCCGAGGCCCGCTCCACTCATAATTTCCAACGTTCGTTGCTTGCTAACAGAGACATTAAAAAAAAAAAAAAAAAAAAAAGAAGATAAATTCGTTCGCCGTTCAGAAAAGCACTACACGCCTCTTCGTTAATTAAAAGCATATTGCAGTGCGCGTTTCATTGCTAGATTCGCGGGGATGTGGAGTATGCAGGAAGAAGTAGCGCTGATGGAGCATCAGTCAGGCGGGTCCGTTTTGCAAAGAGCTTTTGAATCGCGAAACTTCCTGTGTTTTTCTCCGTTTTTTTTTTTTTTTTGCCCCACCTTCTTTTTCATTCAAGCTGTTGAGCAGTGGGCTCTCGTCGAAAAAAAAAGTCGTCATGCAGCCCAGTGTAAAGCTCCCTTTTCTCTCTCTCTCTCAGCTGACCCAGAAATGTACAAAGGGAGAGGAAGCAGCAGCAGCTTTCCTTTTTCTCTCGTCCAACGAGACGCGCGATAAGACGTTAACCAGCTGCAGCCCAATCTCCCAGCTCGCTTTGACTCCGCGAGAGGTGCACTCTCGTCGACGAACAAAAAAAAAAAAGGAGAGAAACTTGAAAAGAAAAAAAAAAAAAAAAAAACACCGTAGAGAATGAAATAGAAATATTAATGGATTGCCCTGCGGAAGAGCTTTTTTTTTTTTGCCTTTCTTAGCCGAGCATGTGAATTTTCACCGGTGAACTCGCGAGCTTATTTTCATCCTCCACGCGCATCTTACGATTATCATTCCATGCTCTTCCCGAGAAGAGTTGCCTCGCCCTTCGATTCCCATGGGTTGCACATACGTTCGCGAGATTCCGAGCACGACCTCGAACAGTTCATTAGTCACTGGCGGATCGGCTCTGCTCCTCCGTCGAAGCCGAAACTTTGCCGTATCCTTGATTTTTTTTTTTTTTTTTTTTTTCCCTCGAGCGCATCGCCGACGCGGCGAGCAACGCGGTTCACGCATTCCCGCATTTCTTTCAGTTTCTCTTTGTTTTGATTTTTTTTTCTTCTTCTCTCTTCTCTCTTTGTTTGTCATGCCGTCCGCGCTTTGTCCATTCCCTCGGGGGGGATGATTCGAAGTGCACGGATGGAACCGGCGCGTTCCGTGCGCGGAATACAAATTTCTCGCTAAATTCAATTCGCCCCTCTGCCCGTCCCGGACGGCGGATAAGAGCGGCGCGGAGGATAGCCAGGAAGAGGCATAATTGCGAGATCTAATGAGCACACACGGGGACGCACACGTATTTCGTTACGCCTCGATGGTCAAAGGAGAATTCGGATAACGGTTCCCAAGCGTATAGGGAATCAGCTTTACTCCGTGTATCAACAAATTCCGGTGGTCATTGATTTCCGATAGTTCGAAGCTGTTCGGTCCTACAGAAATATCTTATATATATATATATATATATATATATATATATATATATATATATATATATATATATATATATATATATATATATATATATATATATATATATATATATATGTCTGTACTGTCGATGCTCTCCATTCTTTCCTTCCTTCCCGCGTATAGAAATCGAACAGTACCGAAAGGAGTGGGAAGGAGGGGGGGGGGGGGGGAGGGATAGAAAAGCTCGGTAAAAGATATTGTGTCGGGTAGTAAGACCGGAAGTTGAAGAGGAAAGCGAAGGAGTGGTTGACGGTAAAGGGGATGAAAAGATTTCCACTGGCCTACACAATGTGAAAGGGAAAGAAAGGAAAAACGTCAACGTCGAAGAGTCGTGAATTCAATGTCGTCGAAGTCGATGAGTTGGACTTCCTCTCGTTTGTCGATGAATGGACAATACTTTATTTTATTAGGCGAGAGATGTATCGTCGTGCATTCTGTACAAGATGCAAAGCCAAAAGCCGATTTCGAACTAACGAAATTCTGCATGAAATTAGCCGACGAATCGACGAATTAACAATTATTATCGAATCGCTTGGCGAATAGCGTCGAGATAATCGAAAAATTATCGAACTTCCATGGAGTTAGAGAAGTTTCATTTAATCTTGGAATGTTGTTGGGCCAGACCGCTGAGAGATCGCCGTGTCGATCCGTCAAGCTCTTGCGGTTGTCCTCGGATAGCCGGAGGTAACAATGCTCCACTGTGAAACTGTGACGAGTGCGCTCGGTCGGTAACCGAGCTAATTAATAGCCGTGTCTGAAGAGGACAAAACGAGAGACAGTGGTGGTCCCTGTTCTCGGGCGGTTTTCCACGAGCCCGTGAGTCTCCAGTTTGTCGTATACCTTCGAGAGCTCTAACGTCTCTGTAAGACGGGCCATGAAATTGTCGACGAAACCGCGTACAGCGGCACATCGTAAATGAAAGAAAAAAAAAAAGAGAAAAAAAAAAAAATACACCACGTCGACGAGAAGGGAAAGGCGGGTAGAGCATCTTGACGTGGAAATTTAACGCTCGACTTCCGAAGCTTCGCTCCTTGTCGTCTCGTGTCCTACGTGTTGCACCGAGAGCCTCTTGCGCTCTCTGCTAAAGACACACACACACACACACACACACACACACACACACACACACGTGCACATCCGGGAGAGAGCACTTCCACGTCTCCGCGCACGCCCCAAATAAAAATAAAATAAGGAGAAACTTTAAGCGTGTGGGCGAGAGCCGAGAGTCTGGAGCGGCGCATGTATGTAGTGTGTACACACACGGTGCGTGCATGGCAACGGGACGAGAGTCAAGAGCTTCAAAGGACAGAATGGATAGCCAGATAGTCAGGAGGGGACACACATTTCTCACTCACTCTCTGGACCAGACACGCCAGCCGTGAATTATTCATTGTCTGATTTAATCTGAATAATGAATTCTCACTTTCTGAGACACTGTCGCTCTTGTACGGAGGAGATAGAGAGAGAGAGGAACGTCAAGACCGGGCGCGATGGTGCAAAGATTCGACATAGAGACGTCGACGGGAATCTTCGCTTCAGGTGTTTGTCGTAAAATAGTTTTTTTTTTTTTCATTTTTTATTTTCTATCCAAGATAAAAATTGTTTTACCGAAGAATTGTGTCGCTTTGTGTGCTTTTTGTAGAGGCTGAAAACCTCTCGTATTCTCAATCGGCTATCGTCATAGCGCATCCCTTCGGATCTACGTGAAAATCCGTCGCGACCGAGCAATCTCGCGCTCCTGAAGATTTCACGAAGATCGTAAATTCCCAAAGAGCATGGCGGAAGATGGAGGGGGTTAGTGGTATTTATCGATCGAACGATGCCGGGTATGTGTCGCGGTTCGACGAGCATCATCCCGCCGTCAATCTTTCTTTATCTGGCTCTTTCTCTATCGCCATTCTGGACCGAAGGAGATTGAAGTGACTCGATTTATACGGTCTCCAGTTGTCGATACTTGGACCAGCTTCACGACGGGTTTACCGCCGAGAAACGTTCGACCTGCGTACGATCCGACTCGTTCGATGCGCACGAGGGCGTAAAGTATAAGAATCGCGTCGACCTATCGCGAACTCGCGATAACAAATAAAATATATTTCCGTGGTCTTTAATGGAAATTGTTTGTCGTTTATAGCTTCTGCGAGTCTACAGGAGTCCTGCGTGAGTTCTTCGAGTGTTTGGAACGTAAAAAATCATTTCCTAAAATCGGAATACAAAGTTTCGTAAAGATAATTTTGCCAAATAAGGGACAAAAACGTTTGTTCAGGTTTCAATATACAAAACTGACCTTTTATTTCCGGTGTTACTAGAATGTTTAGTTTTCACTTTTGTTTGTAAAACTAGAGCCGGATGATGCGATCGGAAAATTAACAGTCTCTGTGAGTCCTGCGTGAGTTCTTCGAGTGTCGACACAGTAAAAAAAATAATAATTTCCTAAAATCGGAATATGAAGTTTCGTAAAAATAGTTTGGCTAAATAAAACGATAAAATCGTTTTATTGAGATTGAATATACAAACCTGTCCTTTTATTTTCCGTGTAACTGATCATTTTAGTTTGCACTTTTGTTTGTGAAACTAGAGCCGGATGATGCGTTCAGAAAATTAATAAATAAACAATTTTTGACGTTTGTGGACAATAAGTTGCTGCAAAAAAAATACATACATTTGTTTAAACTGTCTATGAGCGTCGTCGGGTTCGTCTAGCGGTCTCGTACTTCGCTGTTACGCAGACATCCATCCATCCTCTACTTATCCCCCTATTTTCGATGCGCCGCACGATAATATATGGATACCCGTGGTGAAATCCACCCCGAGGCGCCTCTGTACCGGGCTCTCCACGATTTGCATGGACCGTTATCGCGAAATGGGGCCGTCTCGCCGCAGACCTCCGACACGTTCGAAGAAATAACGAAAAACTCCCTCTAGGAAAAACTTTTCCTATTCGCCCTCTTCGCACTCCCGTCGCGGATAGTTTCGCTCGCGTATTGCAATGGCAATATAAGATGCATGCGTAAAAGAGGAGACGGTACAACGCCCGAGTCACGTACGCCGATGCACACTTCTCCTCTCAATCTAGACATCCCTCCGGAGTCTCGCGAGCTGATATTGCCGAGAGCTTGGGGGAGGGTTGAACCCTTCGCGCTTTTCGCCACCCTCGAGCGATAGCTCGCCCGATTGCCTATATATTGATAGCTCGCAGAGAGCGGTGAGCTCCCAAACGCGCTGCACCCTGCACGCTATCCTCGACATGGCGAGCCGTAACGGCAGCAATGGCATCAGGAAAAAGGCAAGCCCGCAGAATGTGTTTCGCAGTTGGCGCGTGCCCGGGGCGCGGAATCGCAGCTGCGCTGTGCCGCTGCTGTTCCACGCCTCGAAAAATATTGTATGAACCATATCGGCCACTCTCGCCCACTTCCTTTCCCGTTATATACCTATTTTCCCCTATACAGCCGTACGTACTGCGCGCGCTGTATTGCAGTGTGTCGCTACTTTTTTTTTTTTTTTTTTTTTTTTTTTTTTTTTTTTTGTAACCACTTCTCTATTTACTTCTCTCATTTCATTCATATTCTTTTGCGTCTCGAGACGATGTAGATCGATCGTCTCGCGGATGACTCGCGGAAAATCTTCCTTCTCCCTTTCGCCGAGGAAACATTCCTCTCAAGTATTTCCTTAATTTTCTTGGCTGGAAGACGAGCACTACGAAACTCGTTAAACTTTCCATCGTTTTTCACAGACTGGATAGTTAAACCTGAAGTTTCGTTTTCTTTTTCTCTCTTTTATTCTCGGGATCTTCGGCTCTAAAGCTCGGCTTTCGTCTGCGTCGAGTCTGAATTGTTTTGCATCGCTGATATTTCTTGTTTTCAATCTGGTTCATCTCGCATTTTTTTTTTTTTTGGACAGAGGTATTAGGAATGCGAAGCCTAAAGATTTTATTTTTATTATTTGTTTTATTTTATTTTTATTCTCAGCAATGAGAAATAAAATAAATTGGGGATGCAGTTTTTTCTAGGGTAGAGTCGACAGTAGCCCTTTGCCCGATGTTACCGACGCTATCGTTAGCAAGGGAAGGGGGGAAACGTTTACATCCTCGGGCGAGAGGTTTTCGCCAGAGATAGGGGATGCTATGGAGGCACGAAGGAAGCTCCCTCGTGAGTTATGAGACACGAGGAGCGAGGGAGTCTTCATAATGTGAGGAAAAATCGCGGGAGGATGCCTACTTATTTGCATTCTCATTTGTACGTCTAGTCCGGGAGCTCGTCGAGCGGCGGTAGTTTGATGAGGAGAGCTTTCTATGATTTATGAAGAGTTCCGGTCGTTGTCGTTCTGGTGAAACGATGCGGCACTTAAAGAATGTCTCTTCAGGAAAAAAAAAAAAAAAAACAAATAATTCCTGAAGCAAAAAAGAAATCGACCAAAGAGTCAAAACTCTTCCGCTTCATCAGTACAAATGCAATTCTTATTTGTGCAGTAAATAGTCGAATATTACGGGTGTTACGTTGGGCCCAAATTAATGAAATTCATATAGAAGTGCGCATAATTTAAATTTTATCTACTATGGTTCTGAAAAAAAAATTATTCCTGAGCAAAAAACAAAATCGATCAATGAGTCAATATATTTTTTTGTACAATAAATAGTTGAAAAATACAGGTTGGAAGGTGACCGCTAAAATGGGCTACAGCACTGGTTTAAAATTAATGGAATTTCATGGCGAAGCGCGCATAATCTAAATTCAAATTCAAATTAATGAAATTCATATAAAAGCGCGCGTAACTTAAATTTTATTTGCTGCGATCCTGAAAAACAAAAATCCTGAGCAAAAAAACAAAATCGATCAATGAGTCAATATATTGCCGCTTCATCGATGTAAGTATGATTTTTATTATTATTATTTTTTTTTTACAATAAATAGTTGAAAAATACAGGTTGGAAGGTGACCGCTAAAATGCACTGGCTTTAAATTAATGTAATTTAATGGAGAAACGGGCGTAATCTAAATTTCATTTATATTTGCTCTCGCTGAAAAAAGCCCACTGTCAGCGCGATCCATCGCAAAAGCGAGCTCGCAATAAAGATTAGTTCGCGTTAACCGGCCAACGCAAACTGTGAGTTATCGCGTGAGGCCCCTATCTCCGAGGGATATGCAGAAAGATTCATGAACGCGCTTTGGGAACTACCGTTGGAGAGCTCGCAATAATTCACCTCGAAGTGTTAGGGTCCACACTGTCGCATAATTATTCGTCCGACGATGAAAATAGGCTAATGAAGCGACTGGAGATCGGATTATTCGAATCCCACCGATTAATTATTCCTAATTCTCTCGCCCCAGAGAAGCTTTCGCACTTGCGCAGTCTAATAAAACAGCTCGTGAACTGACCACTTCGCTCTGCCGGACGTTCTAAATTTCAGTCAAATTATACATTCGCGTACTCCACCCGAACATTATAATATTTTTTTAAAATCTTTCTCCTCCACACGTTTAATGTTTTCGCTTCTTGCATTACGCATTCCGGCCAACGAGCGGCGAGTGTGTGCTCAGCCCAGCACGATATACGAAACATATTTTCACACGCGTTTTATTTTCCTTGAAAATAACATTTAAACAATAAAAAGGAAACGGGCAATGCGCAAAGCGAAATGACCTTAACGATCTCGGGGAAGATGCAACGGAAGCAAAGAACGCTGTTAGAGCTCGTATAATGTAATGGCGATCTCGTATTTCGCGACGATGGCACATTATCTTTCCCCAACGGTGGTTAACGCTCATAGCGACTCGCTTTATAATACCACCGATAATTCATTCTAAATCCAGCAAACGTGAAGCGCCCGCTTCACGTACCGTCGAGAGGACCGACGCCGTTGGGTCTCTCTATAAAGCATTCTGAGAAACGATTCGTCGGTAAATCTTCAAGTCTCGAAAGATAGCAAAACTGAGTACCTCGAGACTACAGGAAATATCGCCGGAGTAGAAAAAAAAAAAAAAAAAAAAAAAAAATCGCGTAAATTTGATGTTTTATCTATTTACTTGTTTGATTCTCTTGGCGACACTTCAAGTATACACTGTGAACTATGACGAGAGAGAGCCATCTTCTCATTGGCCGTGGTGTTAATCCTCTAATTCTTCGGGCACTTTTCGCTGGACCCTCTTGCGAAAGGGACGAGATGTATTCCGGACCGTTGCATACATAATCGATTGCGCCACGCTCGACAACGAGATGAAGGAGTCTCTGAAACCGGCCAAACTTCCTGGTCCTTTGATCCCCGGTGTCAGAAATACATCGCGCCACTTGACCACGTCGAGATAATCGCTTGGCCCGAGGATCTCGCGCATTCAACGCCTCCTCCCGGTTAATAATTTTCTCTAACTGCTATCCTCCCCCGGGCGTTACGATAAATTTTACCAAAGAATCCACTTCCGTCAAGTCTCGAGGACGGTGAGATAAACAAAAAAATCATCTTGAGAAAGATTATATGTATTCAGAAAAATCAACGAATTAATTCCTCATGAGAATAAGATTTCCTGATTATTTGTTAAACGATTCTTTTTTTTTTTTTTAATCAATTTGTTAAAAGCTTTCCGGCATTATTAGCGATGTTCCCGATATTTGTGAGGTTTTTAGCGTTAATAAAGTTGATTTTTTCGGATTTTTGTTATTCCCTATTGAGACTCTGATTGAATCAAACTTTTGACTGGGCCAAGACACTTTCACTCAAGAAAACTCCTCAATGAACCCGCCAAGTCTCGAGGACGGTAAGATAAAAAACCATCTTAAGAACAATTACATGTATTCAGAAAAACCAACGAATTAATTCCTCATGAAAATAAGATTTCCTGATAATTTGTTAAGCAATTGTTTTTAAAATCAATTCGTTAAAAGCTTCTCGGCATTATTAGCAATGTTCCCGACATTTATTACGTTTTTAGCGTTAATCAAGTTGATTTTTTCGGATTTTTGTTATCCCCTATTGAGACTCTGATTGAATCAAACTTTTGGCTGGGCCAAGACACTTTCACCCAAGAAAACTCCTCAATGAACCCGCCAAGTCTCGAGGACGGTAAGATAAAAAACCATCTTAAGAACAATTACATGTATTGAGAAAAACCAACGAATTAATTCCTCATGAAAATAAGATTTCCTGATAATTTGTCAAGCAATTGTTTTTTAAATCAATTCGTTAAAAGCTTCTCGGCATTATTAGCAATGTTCCCGACATTTATTACGTTTTTAGCGTTAATCAAGTTGATTTTTTCGGATTTTTGTTATTCCCTATTGAGATTCTGATTGAATCAAACTTTTGGCTGGGCCAAGACACTTTCCCTCAAGAAAGGTCCTCAATGAACCCGCCAAGTCTCGAGGACGGTAAGATAAAAAACCATCTTAAGAACAATTACATGTATTCAGAAAAACCAACGAATTAATTCCTCATGAAAATAAGATTTCCTGATAATTTGTCAAGCAATTGTTTTTTAAATCAATTCGTTAAAAGCTTCTCGGCATTATTAGCAATGTTCCCGACATTTATTACGTTTTTAGCGTTAATCAAGTTGATTTTTTCGGATTTTTGTTATTCCCTATTGAGATTCTGATTGAATCAAATTTTTGGCTGGGCCAAGACACTTTCACTCAAGAAAACTCCTCAATGAATCCGTAGCATCTGACTTATAATAGTCACTTTACGCGACGTGAAGTGTCTCCGAAAGCTCGGAAGTCATTAGATCCGCAACTATGATTAATCGATCCCAAACTTGCCATCGATGTAGCGCACGGTCCTCTTTCCCGAGTACTTCAGTCACAGGCCGTTAAATCGTTAAAAAGAAGGAAGTAATTTCGGTCGTCGCGAGCAATCTCGCAGTCCGAGCTCAGAATTTTATCGCAGTCTTATGTTTCCGTCGAATGATTTGTCGCCCAGCACCTGCGTCTCATAGACGTTTCTTGGCCGATCCGATGTTAGGAGCGAGCCCCGGTGAATATCTCGCGACTCTTCGGATGCACTCGCGAAACGATTCAAGGCTAGAGACGACCTGCCGAGAGTCCATATTCGCCGTTTCGCTTCCGCTGCCATTTGTCCAGTAAAGAAGATGATCTACAGCTTTTTGGATTCGTAGCTGCAGACGGTCCGCGACGAGATATTAATAATAATTGCGCATCGAGCGAACTCATTGCATCTTCCAAGCCCAACGTCCTCCGCTTCCTCTCCTATCGCCATCCGCAATTTGTAAGCAAAATGTTTTCATCGCTAACAAACCGCTCGCGCCGCCTGGGGAGAGTCAAAGCCTCGGTGAATTTATGTGGCGAGACACGCTATTCGAAGACCGGCTGAGAGTCCCGCCCGACTCCGTGCACGAGACGTTATATTATTCTCATCCAAAATTAGGCCTCCACCCGCCTTTCCCGGTTCCGAAGATACTTCACATACTCACGCGCTCTTCCAACGCCACTGGCGGTCTCGTCTCTGCTCAATTGTTTTTTTTTTTTTTTTTTTTTTATGTCCTCTCGATGCTGTCGAATGGAGCCAAGCGACAGAAACGAAGGTTAAGAGTATGTCGCAGCTGACAATAAAAATTGCAATGAGGTTCCTTCGCGGGTGATGGCATGTACGATGAAACGAAGCATCATCGAAATCGGATACCACGTCAGCTTTCGATGGGACTTTTTTTTACTACCCGAAAAAGTTGATTAGAGTTTTTCTTAGCGGCCGGGCAAGGTTTGGGCGTGTTGCACTTAGTCTCGAGGAGGTTTATGTGCTTCGGTCAAATTGAGTGCTAAGTTTTTACTTTCGCACCACATACGAATTACGTATGGAAAGAAAGTATTACAATTTTAAAAACGTATGATTTATTTGTGTTATATGGTATTCAAAAAAAAAAACTTTTTTTATTTGGCACTTATGTACCTGGCCTGCTTACAAGCTTCCGGTCCCCTTGAGGTAGTCCTTGCGAATAGTGTTCACTTTGCAGAAGTTTCAGAGAAGTGAGAAAGAATTGCAAACACTTCTGGATGGTATGAAAGTCTGAAAAAAAAAAAAAAAAATAAGCATATTAAACGTGCTGAAAAGATTAATTTTGCATAATAATCATCCATAAATTGTATTAACAAATTGACAATAAATAAAATTTATCAACAAAGATTCCTGAAACCTAACTTTTTTTTTACGAAAATGATTCGTTAGCTTTTTAATAATTTTATCAGATTTTTAGATTCACTTTGATTTTTTTTTGTTATATGGGAAAAATATGTAGAAAGTCTCAAAATTCAAAGTGAATTGAAAAATCGAAAAAAATTCAGATACTCAGAGAAATAAACGAATCATTTTCGTAAAAAAAAAAAAAAAAGTTAGGTTTCCGAGAGATGTGGTGAAAAATTAAATTTTTCATCAATTTGTTAACAACACTTTGGAATCACTGTTATGCAAAATTAATCTTTTCAGCACCTTTAATATGCTTGATTCTTTTTTTAGATTTTTATAACATCGTGAAGTGTTTGCAATTCCCTCTAATTTTCTGAAACTTATGTTAAGTGAGCGCTATTCGCAAGGACTGCCTTAAAAGCTGAAATCAATGAAATTTGTCTCAGCGACTCTCATCAGTCCATCGTTCTTGGGCATTTCGATTCGTGCTCTGAATTCTCACAAGTCGCGAATAAAATCCCAGGAATTCTGAGTACAAGCGACGACCCAATTTTGCCGGGCGATGATGAACTTCCGTCGGCAGAATTTATCGATAAAGTGGATAAATTATAGCGCGGCGCATGTAGGAAAATCGCGGTCGTGCGAGGTATTAAGCGCCTTGCTGCCGTCGTCACTGCGAGATAGATATGTCCACGGGGATGGCTCGCATTTCTCTCCGGAGAAATGAGAACGGCCGAGCGTCGGCCTGTGTGCCGAAGCAAGCTCAGCAAGTTCGCGCGGAGAACGCTGATATCCTCTTCGGGTTTATCTCGCCGTTCTCCGCCTCTCGTGGTTCTTTTGTAGAAAAGGCACCGAATTCTCTCTCTCCGGTGCGTTCCACTATTGTCACCGGTACGTGACACCGTTAATTCTCTTCCACGAATCCTCCGATCGCCACGAGCCATCGGTCATTATTCTTTCGTTCTACTATTTTACTATCGGCGCTCTTTACAATTTATTCGATCCGATACTTGATTTTTATTTATTTTATTTTTTATTTTTTTATTTATTTCGAGGTATTCGCTATCTTTTACTGATCGATGTTCGGCGTGACAAGTTGCACCCTGTTCGGGCTTCGGATTTCGCGATCCATAAATCTTGCCGAGCTCAACCGTTCGCCCGATCTGCGAGATCGGGCTTCGATAAGGAAGAGTAATTAGCGAAGCTAAAAAAAAAAAAGATCGTTACCGGAATTCGCAACGGGATATAGGGAGCTTGGTCGCTGTAGAGGAATATCCTACATGCCCGAGTCCTCTCGTCCGCTATCGGGAACCATCCCTCGTCGTATTGTACTCGTTCCTGCTGCTGCCGCTGGTGGTGTACTTTACGACAGACAGGCGATACGAAATTCTCTCCATCAGCATCGCCCGAGAGAGCTGCTCGTGAATCTTCTCGGGCTTAACAATATCCCCTCGTTCACCCCCTTCGATACTCTCGGCTATCACGTGATTCGACTTTCCTCTTGCCAGTGGGGGAGGGTAAAAGATTTTTTATAATAAATAATAAATAATAAATAATAAATAATAAATAATAAATAATAAATAATAAATAATAAATAATAAATAATAAATAATAAATAATAAATAATAAATAATAAATAATAAATAATAAATAATAAATAATAAATAATAAATAATAAATAATAAATAATAAATAATAAATAATAAATAATAAATAATAAATAATAAATAATAAATAATAAATAATAAATAATAAATAATAAATAATAAATAATAAATAATAAATAATAAATAATAAATAATAAATAATAAATAATAAATAATAAATAATAAATAAATTCAGGGCTGACAAGAAAATCGTATCTATGATCAAAATAGTGTTGAATTGTTGAGCGTAGTCACGCGAATCAGAGCTGCACGCGAGAGACCTGGAAAACAGACGCGAAATTATTATCATCGGCCAGTAGGTACGCAGCACTTTACGACCAACTGAGCTTCGCAGATATATTGTAACCTTTCAGTTCATTAATTTAACGATATTGAACGAAGATCTCTGCCGAAGCGTTATTCACGTTTTAATGAAATATGCAACCCGTCGGAGGCTGCACGGGATGACTCTCTCCGAAGGGCTTCTCTACATTACTCCCTCGCAATCGCCATAACGGCGCATTCATCGGTACAGAGATCCATCCATACAGACGATATACATCAGTGGAAAAGGCATTACGAAAAGTGGTTGACGAATAAAAGGATCCAACTGTGAATCCCGTGCACTCGTGCCGAAGCCATTCGATCATTCCGTTCACTGTAAATTCTACCCATACAGCGATAAATACAGAAAAAAAAATCGTTGCTTCTCTCACTTTATTTCACCCATTAATCATTGATCCCCAATTTTTGTTCGCGTTCCATTTTGCAATTTTTTTGTTTGTTAAAAATACAGTTCGTTGACAAAAAGAAGTGCCAAAATTAACACTGAGATGAAATGAAAAGAAAAGAATTGTGGAACTTTGTGAAAAAAAAAAAAAAAAAAAAAAATGTTTGCCAAATCTACAAAACACTTTTACTGTGTCAAGGCTTGAAAGTGCGTCTCGTGGAGTCGGCTAAACAGTAACTCAAAGCAGAAACAGTGAGTGCTCAGAGAGAAAAGAAAAACCGCTGTTTATCCGCCTAAGATAATAAATTTCCGTCGAAAGCTTATCCGTACCCGTGTGTACTGTAGCGGCACGCAAAAAAATTTCAATGCCCTCGCTTCTTCAATCATGAAAATTAAACTCGCGCCAGCCGAATCAAATTACCGTAGTCCCCGAGGGAGAATCGTTGTTGCGGGAGCTCCCTCTCGATTCCTCGGGTATTGAATTCCGATAATACAAAACGCGAGTGTCGCTGCAGCTACTGTGAAGCTGTCGAAGTGGCCGTAGGGAGTACACAGCCTGTAGGAGGTTTTGCGGCGGAAGGACAAGGGATGCACCGTATTCCGGCTTCAGTTCTCTTTTCATCCGCCTTTCCTCGGATGTTCGTCGACGGCGTTGCGGTTTCACGGCTGTCCGTATCTACCGGTCTTGTTCGTTTTGCCGATGCATTAAGAGCGCAGGTGGTAACAACGCCCGCTCTCTTGCACTTTGCCCTTTACGTCGTTTTTTGTTCCTTCATTATTTTTTTGTTTATCTTTTTTTTTTTTTTTTTTTTGCTAACAAACATCGAACTCTCGTTCGCCGATTCTTCACGGAGAGAATTTTTTGGTTGTAATCTCGGCATAGTAATCTGAAAATATTCCGGCAGATTAGGGATTCTTCCCGTACTGTTGCGTGAAAGTGAATGATACGCGTGTACAACGTAGTATGGGAATTGATTCTACGAAAATGTCCATAACGTATGGTAAAATTTATCACACGGCTGTTTATACATTCGTGCGTCCGTTTAGGTTATATTCTAATAATGCACCGGATTCTTCTATTGAAACCGAAAAAATGCCATGACGCATTAATCAAGCAAAATATATTATTACAGCAAAAAATATTCACCGCCTCGTTACATAAAAATAACCTCCGTTGAGTCTGTGCCGCTGAGTCTTATACAAATTCACAATAAATTATAAACACTACACAGCAAAGTATAAACATGCAAAATATAGACTTTATTCCATTGCGCAAGGCCTAACTGCTATGTTAAAGATGTAACTGCACAAACGGCTCGAATGGCGACGCGGTACGACAATGAAACCTCAACTTTATTTGTTAGGTGTAAAGCAATATAGAAATGTTATCATTTCGTCAATAATTTCGCGACACTTCACTCTGAATGATGCCTTCTGGGATATCTCTGCCGGGAACTGAGCGAAATATTCGAGGAGTGGGGAGTACGAGCACCCGCAACAGTACATATAAGCAATCTCGCCATAGCGTTTCGTTGTAATTTCAATTGTCATTAGACGCGTCGATTGCACGCATAGCTGATTAAACGCATAGACTCGATCGTATAAACACGTATTATTGTATGCGTCCCCATCTACATATATTATAACGACCGAGCGAATGAATAACGCGCGTATTTCGTTTTGGGACGGATATTATTGAGTACAACCATGGCTAAATATCGAACGGTCACACGTCTGTTCGTCCAGACGTCTCAGTTCAGACTGTTTTCCATGACGATCGATCTTGTGTCGATCGTCCGTTCGTCAATCTGCTGTCGAAGCTGACTAATATCGTGTCTCTTAACGAATAGTCAGCTACATATTCGTTACGATATGTTCCTGATTTCAAAACATACGGGGACACGTTGACAAAATGATAAGTAGTGTTAAACTACTGTGCATGCGTTTCGTCCCTAAATTTCCAATAGCGAAAGAAACTCATGATTCGTCGTACGATCACTCATTTTTCCGGTCGTTTTCACGACGCCAGCTAATACAATTCTCAATATGCATTGAGAGGATTACTAAAATGTAAAGAGACCAGAACATCGGTATAATTCATATCTTTCGTACAGTGCATAACGCCACACACAGAGTAAAAACATAGCTACTTATAGCGTGAATCGCCGGAAAACCGGAACATTATTCGATTTGCTATCTTAAGTCGAGAGATTATCCTCATGTTCTTCTATCCGTGTTTGTTGCTTGCTTCGTCGTCGCGCAGCCGGAAGGTTCGGACGGTGTCGATCATTGTGCATCGGCTTCCGATCGCAGACGACGCCGCCGAGGATTGTCCGAGGTAAGAGCCTCGCGAGCTCTTCCGTCGAGATACTTTGCGTTTTCGCCGCCTAGAGACGAAAAAACAAACACGCAGAAAGGAGAGCCGGAAGGATTGAAGACGGCCGGAAGAAAGCGGGACAAGGGAAAAAGCCTTTCCTACCACTCGTCGGGGGGGGGGGGGGGGAGGAGAAAGAAAGCGCCGGCAACGCGCACCTTTACAGGAGTCGCACGGGGATTCCGCCCGCTTCTCTTGGAGAATTCCGATCGGAGCCCAGTTCGAATTTGCATTTCAAATTAAAGGGAATCGAGTCGTCTCCGGAGTCCAGGTGCATTCGATTCTTCTTCTTCTTCTTCATCTTCTTTTTTTTCTCCTTTTTTTTGCCTCTTTTGCTTCCGCGACTTCGTCTTTCTTTCTCATTTAACCACTAACTATTCCCCTCGCCTTGTGTCCCCTTTGCTTTTATCGTCGCGATATATATTCTTTCGGCGTGCACGATGCAACCGTTTTATAGATTCTATTTTCCCTCCATCTCCGGTTCTCCGTCTCGGCACGCGGGCTCGAAACCCTTTGAGTTTCCACGGGCCCCTCCTTGGTTTATTTATCCTCCACTCTCAGGCGTATACTTTTATTCTCCTCGAATGTTTCACCGGGGAATCGCGTGGAAAAAAAAAAAAAATCGTGGCAAGACGATGCTGTCTCGTCGTCGTAGAGCGCGATATTCATTGCTCCTCCACGCTGTCGGATCTTCCGTCTATTTGTTATGTGTTTTTTTTTTTTTTTTTTCTTTTCTTCGTATTTCACCGGTTGTGGCTCCCGGAAGTCAAGGGTGAGATTGCAGATAAAAAAGCGGCTCTATTCTCCTTATGCGCGCACCGGCCTGCGGACTATAGCACACATCCGTTTTATGCCGGGAGAGAATACACGAGAGGATGCACAACTGTAAGCCGATGAGGGAAGAGCGGAGGGGTCGATATAAGCCTGGGACCTCCCGAGGAAGATTCGATGTGCGCGATGCTCGCTGAGGAAAAGCCTCGCCGTTGCGGAGCCGAGGCGAACGGGAAACGGGTGAGGAGAGTTGGGAAAAGGAGACCGAACCGGGGGGGATCCCCCGGCCGTTTATCCGTCCGCTCTCGACCCGACTCCGAATAATCTCTCTCAAAGGCTCCCAAAGGGTCGCGAATGAGAAAGCTCCGACTCTCGTGGCGTCGCGTCCCCTCTTACTCTGGCGCGCGGTATATCCAATCTCTAACTTTCTTCGTCCTCTCGTCCTCGTCCTCTCGTCGGCTCTCTTACGCTTCTTACCTTCGTTCGTTTCCTGTACCCAGCCGGTTCTTTTATTTTTATCGACCATTCGATATCTCCGGGTGGAGGGTAAGCCGTGTGCTTTATCCCTGCACGCCAAACGATAAGGTACTCTTCACTGGATGCCGCTACTCCTATCGCCCGAAGAGTCATCCCAACCTTGTTCGACCTAGCTTGGGGTGCAACCGCTTCACCCTCTCGACAAAAAGCACCGAGAATTTCGTGTCTGATTCGCTCGGGGAATAACCACTTCTCCTTGCAGTTTTACCGTTTCACGCTGGCGGGCAAGTGTATCCGGGGAAAAATTATAATAATTGTATTCTTGAGGCAATGCTTCACAAGTATGGCCAGTCTTTCGAGGGTTCTCCAATGTAACATTCGAGCTCCTCCATAAATGGACGATTTGGCTTGATCTTGATCTCCTCGAGCTCGTTAATCTTTCTTCATATCGCAGCTTCTCTCGGACCAACAATTTTTGCAAAATATAAAAGCTTTCGTAGATATTTCGTAGATCTACGTTAAACTTCGATATACCGAATGCTTAGTATATAAAAAAATAATTAATGTGACATCGACGTGACCACTGCCGAGAACGTCTCACGTCTGATTCGTTCGGGGAATATCCACTTCCACTTGCAGTTCTACCTTTCCCGCTGGCGAGCTTGCGTACATGGAAAAGAAATTATTGTATTCTTGGGGCAATGTTTTACAAGTTTTTTGGCCCATTCTTCAAGCGCTTTCCGATGTAACATTCGACCATCCCCGTAAATGGATGATTTTGCTCGATCGTGATCTAGTCGAACTCGTTAATCTCTTAACATCTCGCAGCTTCGCTTCGACAAAAAATTTTTGCGCAATGTAGAAGTTTTCGTAGATCTTACGTATAGATCTGCTTTACGCTTTGATGTGCCGAACGCTTAACACATAAAAAAAAAAGGAACTAATGTGACGACGACGTGACCACAGCCGAGAACTCGCGTCTGACCGGTCACTGGCATTTCCCCTTGGCTCGATGCTCCGGCGCACATCGCGTGCCGCCATCGACGCACTTTGAGAGCAGCTTACACGCCAGCGATAATCCGCGAATCGATCGTAACACCGTGTTCCCATTAACGCATACCCTTCACTTTATACTTTCAAGAGACGGAAAAGTCGGCGCTATCGAGATGCCGATTAAAAAAAAAAACAGTCACGCAAACCGATCGTTATATTTGTGCACGAATGACTGTTTGTTCGTTAACGCACACACACACACACACACACACCCACACACACACATGCATGGACGATATTTGACATTACTGATTATCTGACATTCCAGTCAGGATACTGACTTCCACCTGCGACTCGCGTGCAGTCACGTCGATCGACCCGAACGTGAACCCAAAATTCTGTATACAGGGAAGAGCGGAGCAAAATGGATTTTTTTAAAGCAATTTCTCGCGGTACGTAAAAGAAAGCCTCGTTTCCATCTATGAGCTTCTTTCACTTATTCATATCTTTAATACGAATCGTGTAATATTTTATTACCTTCGTTTTTTACTTTTACGTTCGGCCATATACATATCGCGAAATATATTTCTTCTGCACTGTTTTGCCTTTCGAATGTTCGATGTTATGCGTTCGGGATAGGGGAGAAAAACTGCAGGAAAAAAAAAAAAAAAAACACGTGGTTATATATCAGTGCGATGGCGAAGAGGCGCACAGCGCATATCGCGTAGATAAAAGAAATTTGCATTTTAATAGCGTCGTCCTACGACGTGGAGAATTTTGAGCGCGTACTCCATGTGCATCCCTCTTTCCCCCTCCCTTCCTCCCCCTCGAGCATCCTCGGTTATCCGAGAGTTCCTCACCCACAACGCACACATCTCCCACAGAAAAACAACGCGGCTCTCGTCCAGATAACTCTTCGTGACGATTCTCCGATATATCCCGAACTTCTTTTTTTCCTTCTCTCATCGTGACCGTCGTCTCGTTATTCCCATATATATATATATCTATATTTATATATACGAATCCTATAGATATATATATATATATATATATATATATCTATAGTATATAAAGATATTTGCATGGAATGCATTTCAATCTCTGCGCTATCGGCAGTTGTACGTGATTGTGGAACAAATTAAAATTTCTTTCTCCCCGCACAATTCTACCTGTTTTCATTGATTTATCAAACGTGTACGTCAACATTAGATCCATGGACATGTACCGAGGTGAGATTTAACATCAGTCATCAAATCAAACATATGTCATACGGGAAAACGTCACTTGCGGTTTCACAATCTCGGTTTTTGACCGGAAGTTGCGTGTTACGTGAAAACGTCACCTCCGGCTTCGCTCTGGCTATCCACGCCGACCGGAGAAGGACCGATATGGCGTTTTGGCTTTCGGCAGCCAGTGTGGAGCCAGCGATGTGCTGTTGTCCCAGTTACGGCAGAATCCCACCTCTATATAAGGGAGCGAACATTTTTAGCAATTTTTTGCGGCCCATAAAAAAGGTTTTGTCCCAAATGGTGAATATCGGTCCGTTTTGCCCCGCTCTGCCCTATATGCAGATAGTTACATACACATATGAAGGTATATTTACATAAGAAGCTATATTTACATATGAAGGTATATTTACATATGATGGTAAATATACATATGAAGGTATATTTACATATGAAGGTATATAAATTATTAGAATTTTATGGCGACACGAGTGCTGCGCGCTAATAGAGACAATGCACAAGGGTGGAGAATCGGACGTGCGTGGGAGCGAGAAAAATTCTCGCGCCCCGTTGCGCATTGGCAGTGGCGTTGGAATGTTTTTTTTTTTTTTTTCATTTTTTTCTGCTACCGCACAGCATCGTGCAACCAGCCCGGAGTCTCTCACTTGTTCCATAAGAGCTGCTGCTATGAGAATGAATACTTTATCCGTTCGTCGCTCGCGAGCATCGCCGGGAACCTTTACGACCCTCCCGGCTACTGCTCTCAGCTCACTCTGCAGCCCTCCGTCCTGCCTTCGCGTATAACCGGAGCTTCCGCTACTGCGGAACGCCGTGTACGCAGACGCTGTGCTCTCTCGCTGATGGCCTCTTCTACGCAACGAAGAGACGCTGCTTCATCGCGATTTTTGTAGCCAATTTTCACTGCGTCGTGTAAAAATAAAATTGTAAAAAAAAAATGAATAAATCATAAATAAATCATAAATAAATCATCTTCGCATATGCGATCGAACAGAGACGGTGTAATTAAACGGGCACTTCAGAATTTCGTGAATGCCTCGTTAACTCTCGCCACCAATAAATAAACGTAAACGGTCTAAGGCCAACGAAGTCTTCCCGAAGGAATTACCGATGTCTTTCGGCGAGATTATCAATTATATCGTGACTGATGCACGTCGAGGATAATTAACTTTCGGCACAGCGGCGAACGCCGAGGTAAATCTTCGCCGTATCGTTCGGCGTACAAGCAGAAGGCGAAATCGTAATGCCTTCGGGGGGGGGCCTCATCGTCAAAGAGACCATTGAAATACCCTGCACACATATAGATAAATCGAGATGGAACAGGAGCTCCGGGAGCGAGAGCGCATTTCCGCCGCGCTGCAAAGCGGAGCGACGTTTCCGCGTCGAGCTTCGCATCCCTCCGTTAAATTTACATCCCGTTATTGCATCCCATGACCGATATATATTATGCCCGTTGCTGTACGCCAGAGCGTGCCCGAAACCGGCGAGACACCGTTCGAGCTCGAGAATCACAGACGGATGCGATAATTAAGGGGTGAGTTACGAGCCAGGCTTAAGATCCGCGCTCTCTGTCTCTTACCTTATATACTTATATATACTGTATACATATATTTGTCCGTCTCGTCTGCCTCGCCGTCTCAACATCCGCTCGGTAAAAGAGAACGACGCTAACGACCTGAACTCGAGACGGTCGGGATAAGCCTTTTTCTTCAATTATTAATAGAAATTTCTCACGTAAATGATTGGCAGCGATAAACGATGATTCACCGAGGAAAAAGAGTGGTTGGGTCAACCAAAAGTCGGGATGAGATACGTTCGAAATGGTTATTTGATTGGTGCAACTAAAGCATTCTTTTGTTAAACAATTATTCGCTTCAGTCGATTCAAAATATGTTGAAACAATCATTTTTTTTATTTACCGTTGCAAGTAATGCAAAATTTTGTTTGTTCTCGCACAATGAATACCACTCGATGTGGTTGCTGTATCTGTGTGCTGAATTCGTGCACGAGATTTTGAGAATTTGAGAAGAATTCGGATTTTTTAAATAAAAATGAATTAATTTTTAGCTCGCGGCTAAAGACTCGATGTTCGAGCTTCGAGCCTCTCTGAGAATGAACGTTGCCCCTGTGTGCCCCGAAAATTAGTTAAAAGTAATGTCCCGGAATTTCCGGGGAAGACGCTTAGTGGTACAAAGACCCGTGGGAATTGCG
Source organism: Amblyjoppa proteus (assembly GCA_963922035.1). NCBI lineage: Eukaryota > Metazoa > Arthropoda > Insecta > Hymenoptera > Ichneumonidae > Amblyjoppa > Amblyjoppa proteus. The sequence continues at coordinate 7,106,950 of OY998228.1, read as the reverse complement.
CCCGAATCCAGCGTCATAATGGTCTGTCTTGTTTCCCCACTTCCGCTCGGCGAGCCGGGAATCCCTCATTCCTGTAAATTCTCGCGCTACCGCGCCATTTCACCGTCGAGCTAGAGAATCAAGTGCTCATCCACTGTGCGGCCAAAACTCTCGGGTTTCCCGCAACAAAACGCGCCGACGAGAGATCAGCCGGTGGGAAACTACCCTGAATCGCGAACGCGCAACGCTCTCCGATATGTACATAGAGAATTTCCACCGTTCCGTTCTCTCCGACGTCTGTTGATACGAGCAAACCGAAATACCACTGGAATTAGATCTCCTCCGTGGTAGTTAGCAGTCAGAGGTACTTTAAGTCACTGTAATTCATTCCGCAAATTCGGTTTGTTCGAATCAAACTTCTACCTCCATAGTTCATCGGCTCCGAGCGTAAAATCCCTTTCTCTCGTCTCTCTCTCTCTCTCTTTCTCTCTCTCTCTTAGTCCACACTCGGCTCATTTCTCTCGGGTTCCGCACGCCTCGGCTAATTAACCGGCGCCACTTTAGAGGATAATTACTGGCTGTGGAGTTCCTCCGAGCTGCAGCGCCGACTTCGCTCACGTTCGCCTACGGGCAACGTTGATTCGCGGTCGCTGTGTCGAGCTCCGCAATGGAGTATCCATCTTCGGCTCGAACTTCCTTCCTGGCTTCGAGTGTACCAGGAATATCAAGAAACACGGAGGAGTCAAAAGTTTCTTGTGACCTCTTGAGAAGTTCCCCCCTCCCCCCCCCCCAAATGAGGATGCAACTTTCCGCGAACAGTGAACAGACTTTCCGGCAAAGTGTTCCGACGCGGCTCGTTGCGGTATCGCTGGAACATCATCCCGTTGCCGGTTTGGTTGATAGCCGGATCTTCCGCCGTTGCGGGGGTGTTCGTTATAAATGAAAATCCAATGGGGCGACGGCTCTGCCTCTTGTCGTGCAGCAGACTCGTGTTGCATCGGCAACGGGTACTTGAGCGGAGACATCCGACGCACACGGGTGATCCTCTACGGCGCTCGGGATCGCGCGACTCTCTGCACAAACATAATACATGCATGGTACGGAGAACGCTAACGCTCAAGCGTGGTGGCGAATGTCGCCGGTGCGAGGGCACACATTGGGAGACAGTTTACCCAATCGATGTTTGCGACCGAAGTCATTTCCTGGTCAAACAGCGGACCATCCGGATGACCAGCACCAACAGACACGGCACTCTCCGACCAGCATCGGGAGTAGCGCAAGTTACGGCCGAAACTCCCCCCGACGAGCCCTTCGGGCTTCTGCAGTGAGGACGAGGGAACCGGGGTCGAACGCCATCGGGACAAACTCGTGGATACACAGGCATAGAGGAAAGAGTTTGGAGGTAAGCCGAACAAGAGAATGCCGAGTAATAGAAATGAAAGGAAGTGCACGGGGAGTGAGAGATGGCGGGAGGAAGTGTGGGAGACAAAAGAAAAAAAAGAGGTGGACGAAGAGCGAACGGACGAGTTCTCTACGGGCGGGACACACGAGCTTAAAAGGTTTTCTCGTAAAGAAAACAGCCCCGAGCAACACGAGGCTTCGGCTTTCAAGCTGCGGAAATGACGAGGCTATCCACGTTTTTTCTTTTCGTCCTTTCTGCTTTTCCACCGCGTTTCTGCCTCGCCGGAAGCAGCGCGACGCTGTCTCTTCGCGATATCGGAGGCAGGCTCGAAATTTCGTGAATACGGCGATCCGGGTTTAGCGTGGAAAAGGTGCGGTGATACGGTGGTCCGTCTTCGTAACTTTCAGCCGGTGTATCGAGACGATGGAGGAAGAAACGTGTTTTCCGAGGCCGAAGGAGCGAGATCGACGTGTCGGAAATTTGTGCGCGACGGTTAAATCTCTTCGGGTCACGAAAGCTCCGGTACGTCGCTCGTAGCTGTGCGCAGGCACGTATCGGAAAAATTTTCGACGTTCACACCCACCGTGATACGTGCGATGGCTGCCGGATAGTAAAATCGTGCTGGACAGAGGGATAAATCGCACGCGGAGAGGGACGATGAAATCTATCCGGGTCCACTTACCTACCAACCTACACATACTCGTGCTTTTTCCTACTTCTTCTTCGTCTTCGTCGTGGATTTACGATCCACACCGCAGGCCCAGCGCTCCTCGTACATTATCGAGGAGCTGCATTGCCCGCTCTCCTCTCCCCGCGCATGCAGATGGCAGTCGATCGTATAACGCATCGCAGGCTCTCGGAATTTATGTGCGCTTCCTCTCAAAGCCGCCGATAGGCACTCGCCGCTCACTATTGTGTGTAACCCTTTTACCGTATAACTATAGATTCTTGCTCTCTCGCGATCGAGCTTTCGAGATGGCCCAAGCGGTATTAAAAGATTCTCCGCTTTTATCGTCTGTTCCGGCATTCATCGGTCCTTTATTCCCTCAAACGTAATGGGGATTTTTTTTTTTTTTTTTTAAATAGATGTTCCACAAAGGCTTCGTCGGATAATTAAAAATAACGAACGCACGCAAAAACTGTTAGAGCGCATAACGAAAGGGGAAGAGGTACGAGGTAGTTAATTCGTTTCATCGGTGCTCGATTGCCTTTGGTTTTCTGATCGGAAAATCAGCCGTGCCTCGATTCTACTGATTCCAAAGAAAATGACAACTTTTTTTTTGTTTTTTTCTCGTTGAAATTTAGTCTGCAACGTACCTCGGAGAATCGCGAGTTGCGATACTGCGGGTAGCGATTAATCGTGGACGGAAATTGTAACTAACGGCACGACCAGCGGGAACCGGATAAGGACCCCAGAGAGACGAGAGCTTTCGGGGCTTTCCAGAGGACGAGCGTGAGCGGACAGACATTGGAACCCTCGCGTATCTATGCCCTCGCGACACCGCCCTCACCTTGGCGTTTCGTCGTGCTCGTTAGCCGTTTCCCGGTTGCCCAAAACTTTCTACGCTGCATGCGGAAGGGCACGCCGGATTGCGATAGCAGGCACGCGGAACCGAGCCACTCGCTCCGGAAATGGTGAAATTATTGCGCCAATTTCCACGATTATAATTCCCCGTTCGCGACGGAATAGTCGGCACGTCGCCAAATCGCAATAATCTCTCACTGAACTCGTGGATCTTTCTCGCGCCTTCCGCAGCGTCTTCTTCCTGGGCTCTACGCGGATTATCACATCAATCGGATGCTTCCTCGGTGAAACGCGACGCGCCGATGACAGTGATGCGCGATTTTTTGTTTCGTCTTGTTACCCGTTCGGTCGGATTTGTAATTTGTCGTTTACGACTTATAAATCATTTACAAATGTATAAATACGGGAATTTCGTGAAGTGTGAATGCAGACCGGTGTCTGCATTCTCACAATGCGGGCAGCGTTTTGTGGGCGGCCGGAGGCTGCGCCAGATAGCAGTTTCTCTCTGTACCGACGTCAACGCCAGGATTGCACCGTACCGTCGAGCGTAAATCATTCTCGGGAAGCTGTAACTGTCGTCACGTGAAAGCGAAGCGTCTGCCGCGATGTCATGGATGTTGGAACCCAGGATACGTAACGCTACTCGGATGTACGGTTGAGTCTTACGATTGTGCTATAGATCAATTTGAATATCGTCCGCGCGGATATATCGTTCGGGCATAATGCTCCTAGCGTGAACGTCGGCTTACGTACGCTACATTCATGAGCGGAGCCCGATTGACGATGTATCTATCAAAATCAACGTGTACGCAGCGAAGAAACGGAGGTCGACGCTGCTTTGAAAGTGATTACGGTCGTGAAAGATGCACTGTACAAAAAAAAAATGTTGTTTGGAAATTAATTAACGGCATAAACTTTCTGAAATTTCAAACACATGTGCTTTGCAATTTTTCAGTAAAATCTTTTATTTTTAATGCCATTTTTTTTTTAATTTCCGGCAAAAGATTTGTAATTTTAACATCTTGTATAGTCATTTTACAAAAAAAAAGTACATTAATGTCGAATTAATGTAAGTACTGGACGAAAAATTTCAAGTTCCAGTACATTAAAATTACAATTTATTTTTACAGTGATAATGGGAGCTTGCGTGCATTCCCAGATAGGTTTCGGTTCGGCTGGCTGTTACGTCACAGCTCTGGCCCAAGACTAGCCTGGCGCTGTCTCGCGCCGGTGCTGGGATGTAACCACCAGCCGGAACCTGGCCCTCGAGGGTTGTGGCAAGAAGTTTCCCCCGTCAAGGTACGAGCTATTTTACCAGCGTATTATGCAACACGAGGATCTTATAAAGTTTCTCCGATGGAGCGTCTCTGATTAGGATAAATTAGCCTGAAATCTTTACGACGTTCGCGAGTAACTCAATGGCTATTCTTAGCGAAATTTTCTGGCTGCCAGATATGTGTCCCCACCACGCCGCTATAAAGTCATTTTATCGCCCGGGAATCTCTGACCATTTCATTGAGAGAAACATCGCGCCCCCTCCGTCTTTTCTGGCTCATTCCCGAGCCATCCGAGCCTTCAGCATTCGGCCCCCGAGATTTTGCCAGGAACGAGGAACGACCCGTACGCGAATGAGGAAGGCGCGGACGCATATAAAGCTCGTACGCTCGAGGATAAACCGCACCACCTAGTACACCGCGATTCTACGTGCTACGACCGGCTAATTGCACTTAGCCCGTAATCTATTAGACCGTTGTGTGCGCGCGTGCCGAGAGAGCAACCGGCGAAAGAGGCGAGGGAGAGCGGGAGAGGCTCGCGTCACGTCGAGGTACTGCACCAGCCTCTTAATCGCACGTCGTAATTAAGGGGACGTGTGGATTGCGTGCTTCTCCGCTTCTATATGCTCTTCGAGCTCATACCACGCACTCTTCTCCTACCTCCCCTTCGGCCTCCTCCTCCTCCTCCTCCTCGAGGCTCTCGTACGATCAGTATTTCGGGAAGAAGTTATTTGCAACGCTCGGCCGCACGAGGATCTCCCGGCATTTCCTACGCGACCGCGACATCCGTTTAGCTTTTCCATTTTATTTTTTTGATTTTTTTTTTTTTTTTTTCCAGAGATGGGAGAAGAAATAATTAACGTCTGATAAAGCAGTGTCGGAGCTCGCTCAGCGATCCATTCACTGATTTCGTCCCATTCAATAGGGAAACTCTATTCGCGGTGCATTAGCGCACGGACAGACAGGCGGACAGAAAGGGGGAACAACATTTTTTTTTATAATTTTTTGCATTCTGAGACATGTAAAACGTGTCTTTCTTTTGGATTATGAGACTTTCTTGCATGCCAAACCATCTATCGAGACAGCAAACATTGATTGAAACTTTCATATTTCCAACAAAATTGGGAAATGCTACGATTCGCTCTTGGCTATGTAAGACCATTAAGGCCTTAAGATTGTTTTTATTATACTTGTTGTACCTCAGTGTAGTATATTAATAAGTTAGCCGAACGTTTTTGCTATAAAACACGAAGATTGTGAGGGTCACATATTATATTTTTTTTTTCAAGTTTTTCGTCGCTCTAGACACATAGGATTTTCAAGATTCCATCGGGAAGCAAATATATGGCTGTTTGAAAATTTAAAAAAAAATCACTAATTTTGGCAACATTCTCGAAAAATATTACCAACAAAAATTGTAATTATTCGGCGTTTCGGTGTATGTCCGATGTACTTTTTCCCCACTGATCACAAATCTCCCACTTATTTAACTCTTAGCTTATTTTTTTTACTATTTTCTTTTACTATTAGCTTATTTAGCATTATAACTCATTACAATTATAATAATCATAACATATAAATATAATGATTATTATACCTTAAGTAAACAGAATAAGGTTCATCTGCGTCTACTTTTCAGTGGCCAATGACTGTGCGCCAAGCAAGCCAGGCCGGAGAGTCGCGAGTTACGAGGGAAAAACGTGCGTGAAGCACAACGGAGTGAGAAACCGAATAGCGAGCAGCGGTGAAACAATTAGGAAATACGCTAACGTCGACGGGGGGCTAACAAAGAGGGGGGAGAGGGCGATGAGAAGGGGTTGAGAAACCGGCGTTTTGAGTAATGAGAAGATCTCCGCGAAGTCAGCGGACTGTCGAGTGGATTTGGTTCCTCCAAACCCCCTCCAGAGTTTCCCGACGCGGTGCATTTATTTTCGGCCAATTAGCGACATTCCCGAGACGCGAACCCGCCGCTGTTACCGCTGTCCGGAGTATCTCTCCCTCTCCCGAGTCCCTGGACTGTGGTTGCATAACCGAGGCGTAGAATTGAAACAGGAGAAACGAGAGATGAGAAGCCCGAATCGCAGAGAGGTACAGAGAGAGAAGAGCGAGCGCATAGTTTAGCGGGGCTGAGGCACGCGACACCCTTAGCCGCTCATCTCGGCGACGCATATCTCGCGGCTTTTGCAGATCTCTCGGTGAGGCAGGCTCCCTTTGTAAATTCTGGCCAACGAAAACGACATCATTGCGACGCCGTGCGCGTTTAATATTACAGCTGGAAGGAGGAATCCACCGCTCGCTCATTTGCGCCTCTCGCCGAGAATTTCACTCGTCCGACACTGAGAAAATACATCGGGACATGCCCGAATTAAGGGAAAGAGAAATTTCTCACTCGGCTCTTAGCTTGCGGCTCTCGTGAGGAGGATAAAAAAAAAAAAAAAAAAAAAAAATTTACGATAATATTATCGTCGGCTAAGGGGATACGGGATGAATTCCGTCTGAGTGAACGAGTCTGCGAATTTTGACTCGCGCCAACTACGGACTCTCATCTCATTTTTCTTTTCCTTAGTTCTTCTATTTTTTTTTGTTTTTTTTTTTCTTTCTTCTTTTTTGCTTTTCGCTCACTTCCTCTCAGACGGCGGAATGACATAGCGAGTTTTATAAATAGAGCCGAAGAGAGGAGAGAGAGAGAGAGAGACCCGTCTGTGCAATCTCTTGCTCCGTGTTCGCTAAAGCGTCTTCGAGAGAGAGTCCGATCCCTCCTCTCGCTGACTGTAAGTGAGAGATCGTAACGGTAAGAGGGAGACGTCCGTGACATTTTTGAAATTCGCGAAATGCCACACGCAGTCTCTGCGACGTCTCAGAGTTATACCGAGACGTCGAGCAGGGGGGGGGGGGAGAAGAAGAAGAAGAAGAAGAAGTATAAAGGAGGAATATAAGGAGGAACCGGCTGGCTCGCCGGTCAGACTTTTCGCTCCGCGAAATTCACGAAGCTCCTCTCTCACGTCCGCCAGATGTTTCACGGCAGTCTAACTCAGCGAATTTTTATTTTTTTATTTTTTTGCCTCTTCTCTCTTGCATATCCTTTTTCTGAATTTAGAGTCTCTTCGCATTTTTTTTTTTTTTTTTTTTTTTGCTCCTCGTCTTTTTTTGCGAACCACACGTCGAAGGGTCGCATTGCCGGGCTTCTTATCCTTACGCCACATGGTCTGGACTGTTCGTAATTTTTCCTAGGGAGGAGAGCCGAGAGTAAATGGTACCGGGGCCAAATTAGGCCATTTTTACCGATTTCTCCCCTGGCATAAAAAAAAAAATGTACAGTTTCGTCTTAAATTAGAGGGACGAGGAAGATTTGAAGTCCCGAAAAGCCCGACATTTTTTTTTTTTTTTTTCATATATATGAGCAGTATAATCGTTTGAAAACACGATGCCGTTAAGTGTAGTGTGAAACTGGCAAAATGATTGACGGGTGAGCGAAAAATGTAGCGCGGAGCAGTCAGGACGCGTGTCGGCGCGTATGTGCCGCGTTAATTTCCTCGGGGACTATACATATCGGCAGTTTTACCACGACAACTCGCGGAGGCCATTCTATATATCGTTCCTGTTGACTGAAGCTGAGGCTAAATGTGAACTTAAAAAAAAAAAAAAAAATTTGTATCAACAAGTAACACAATTTTTCATGCTTTTTTTTGTATAATTTTTTAGCTCGCAATTATGTGCACTTTTTTAATTTTTTTTTTTTTTTATTCAATCGATAATGTGGATATTGGGAACAACTTTTGTCTTACAGTTAGTACAGCTATATTCCGTCGTTTTACCACGATCGTGGTAATAAGTGAAAAGCAGCGAACTAGGAGGCCCACTTATGATGGGATGTACCGGATTTACAAGAATTTTTCGTAGACATTATGGTACAAATTCTTGGAAAATCTGCGACTCCGCCATAAGTGACACTTTAGTGGCCCACTACTATATACGAGACATTTTTTCTTAAATGATCGACAGTTTTTACTAGATCCTTCTTTCAGTATAACAACGGCAATAACAAGATTATTATCAATAATATCAGAATCTTTAATCTATCGTCCTACTAACGTCCTAATAACGTTGACATCCATGCTCGCCATAAGATAAAGTGTTTTCATTTCGTTCCAGCCTTGTCATACACCGTCTAAAGTGACCGAATTTTCGGTCTATCGAACCTCTCCGGTCCTCGTAGGAACTCTTGTCTTTAAAAGAGTTCATTTTGCCTCCGTGCCACCCAACTCTATCGCATACAGTAGCGAAGCCTCTTAGCCGCAATCTGCCCCCTCAGTTTTAGTCAACTTTGGGCAGTACTTCGGCCGTGTGGCACGCCACGAACATCCGTTTCAGATTCGATATATTTCAACTGACTGGAAAATCATCCCCCGTGGTTCGCTGAGCTTGGTTTGCTCAGCGCACTGCGAGACACCTGTCGAGGACTCTTAACAAATTGCCACTCTCTCTCTCCCGAGCTCGCTTGACGACGTGCTGCCGCTGCTGCTGCTGCTTCTTCTTCTTCCTCCTCCTCCTCTGGTTGTTACTACTGCGTTAGCTAGAGCATCGTCGGGTTCTCAGTTGCGTCGAGCTAGGCTCGCGAGTTAACGTTGACGAATCGTCACGATTTGCGAAACTCGTTGCACTCACGAGGCACACGAGTTCCCGAGAGCGGCTTGGCCCGTTGACGAATTGTCGAGAATTCGTATCGCTCACCGTCGTCTCCGTGAATCGTCGTAACGCAACTCCCGATTTCGTACATTGCGCCCAGCCGTTGCGAGTTCGCGAATTCGTCGACGTTCACGGAGAGGCATCGCACTACTTTGCGGCGAATTAATAATCGTCGAGCTTCGCGATAGTATAAGTGCACCGTGTACCTCGTCCCGCTAATTGGCGAGGCGTACGACCGCGGATGTTTCTTGATTGGTTGCTTTACACATCGAGCTCGGTCACCGCTGTGCTCGTGGCTCGGTTCATCGGTTGGCGGCAACAGTGACGCGGACTCATTAGCTGCATTTTCGAGGATGCAAAGGTAGCAGAGAAAACAACAACAAAAAATTCAACATTCAACAAACACTTCTTGGCCGGGAAAGTCCACACATTTTTTTTCTTCATAGTCTTGCAATTTCGCAATTTTTTTTTATTTATTTTGCGGTTCAAACGGATCCGTTTTGCCTCACAAGTGAAAATACATAATATAGAAATATTTTGAACATAAAAATTGCTAGAATCTTGCTACCCATTTTCCTCTGCATATATATATATACATACATGTGTGTGTGTGTGTGTGTGTGTGTGTGTGTGTGTGTGTGTGTGTGTGTGCGCGTGCGCGTGTGCGTGTGTGTGCGTGTGTGTGCGCGCGCGCGCGCGTGCGCGTGTGCGCGTGCGCGTGTGCGTGTGTGTGTGTGTGTGTAATTGTTAATGATTATTCTAATATTGTAACCGATGTGAAACAGAATTTATGATCGCCGCGCATGGCGTTGATGACCTGCTCTTTTATGCCATACTGTAGTTTGACTCGCTAAAATTCGTGTAATAATTAGCAAGTCATTAGGGACGAAATGTCTTGCCTCTGCCATGTCCGCGCGCGCGCGCGCTTTACCGGACGAGGACATTGATGAGTGGCCGAGTCTCTTGCGCGCTCGGAGTGACTACCGGATAATTTCGTTGAGTACTATTATGTGACGAGTGTCTCGTTGCGTATAGTTCGATACGACGTTTAAACGCCAATTAACGAGATGATTTATTCACGGGCTGTTGGGTCGCTTTCACTGTCGCACATCACACCCCCATCGTAGTTTTATTTCCGCGTCACTCATGGTCGTTCTCTGAGCGGTGAAAAAACAAAAGTTAATGTACTTCTAGATAATAATCGTGACACGACAATTTTTTCGGGTTGAATTATTTTTTCATGGAAAAACAATAGAGCTTCCTCTACGAGAAGGCAAAAGTAATGTTTTCACTTCCGTCCGTCTGTGTGAATTTTTCCGTTCGTCAACGGCAATGACTTTTCGACGAAATTTCGAAACGGAGCGAAATTTGCGGCGTGTTTTTCGCATACGAAGTGTGCAGTCTTGGTATTGAATTTTCAATTGCTTCGTCTCAAATGTAAAAGAAATTACTTCAAGTTTATCTATTCAGGAGCTCCATAAACAACTTGCAAAGTTTGAATAAACAAAAAAAAAAAAGATCGAAGAGACTCTCTTGATTGAACGGACAAATCTATGGAGTTACGCCTTATTCTTCTTCGCTCCTCCACTTTTTTCGCATCCCCGTTTCCCGAGCTGTAAGCTTCGCACTCCCCGCACTGATAAGTTGCCGAGTTTCTTCCATTTGCCGCTCGGCAATTTAAACTTCTGAACTTTCGGTCTTCGTTATAGCTTCCGTCCTCGAAACACAGAGTTTCCGATAGTACACGAATTCATCCGCGGACCTATTTGTTTCCCTTTCACAATTCCGACGAACGGGAGAAAAGTTCATTAAGGGAAAAGTTCAATTTCCGTGGCGTCGGACGAAGTCGTGAAACTCGACTTTTACCGTTCGAATTCCTCGCGAGCCGATGCGATCGTTCGATACCGCAATTATGTCACGAGACACCGGACAGTCGTTGGCTGTCGTGGGAAAACCGCAGAAAACAGCTTCGGCGTCGGGAGCTCGTGCATTTACCGGTAGATCGTCGGTCCAGCGACCGGACCTTCCGTCGTTCACTCCGACGGACACTTTGACCACTCAACGTCGACTAAACTCCTCGAGGCTCAAGAAGCAAATTTCGATTCACCATCAAATTCCAAAGTGCCGCGGAGAGATTCCCGAAAGTGGGCAAGCTCTCCGGCGGGAAGCTAATAGCTGTAACGAAGATCGGACCAAAAGTGGGAAGGCTCCAAACTGCAGACACGGGGCAAAATGGACAAACTTCAAAAATTTTCAGAAAATTAATTTCGCCTTAAATGGTAACTACCGAACGAATAAGCAGCGCGCGTATTTGGATGTGAGGCGGATATTAAACTGTAAAAAGAATTTGTTTGAAAATTAATAAACGGTAATAGGAAGCTTTTTTTGCACAAACTGTTTCACAAATTTCAAATACATATGCGTTGCAATTTCACAGTAAAATTTGTGTATGGCAAGCAAATTTGTGTTTGGCAAGCTCTCCGGCGGGAAGCTAATAGCTGTAACGAAGATCGGACCAAAATGGGAAGGCTCCAAACTGCAGACACGGGGCAAAATGGCCAAACTTCAAAAATTTTCAGAAAATTAATTTCGCCTTAAATGGTAACTACCGAACGAATAAGCAACGCGCGTATTTGGATGTGAGGCGGATATTAAACTGTAAAAAGAATTTGTTTGAAAATTAATAAACGGTATAGGAAGCTTTTTTTGGCACAAACTGTTTCACAAATTTCAGATACATATGCGTTGCAATTTCACAGTAAAATTTGTGTATAGCAAGCAAATTTGTGTTTGGCAAGCTCTCCGGCGGGAAGCTAATAGCTGTAACGAAGATCGGACCAAAAGTGGGAAGGCTCCAAACTGCAGACACGGGGCAAAATGGCCAAACTTCAAAAATTTTCAGAAAATTAATTTCGCCTTAAATGGTAACTACCGAACGAATAAGCAACGCGCGTATTTGGATGTGAGGCGGATATTAAACTGTAAAAAGAATTTGTTTGAAAATTAATAAACGGTATAGGAAGCTTTTTTTGGCACAAACTGTTTCACAAATTTCAGATACATATGCGTTGCAATTTCACAGTAAAATTTGTGTATAGCAAGCAAATTTGTGTTTGGCAAGCTCTCCGGCGGGAAGCTAATAGCTGTAACGAAGATCGGACCAAAATGGGAAGGCTCCAAACTGCAGACACGGGGCAAAATGGACAAACTTCAAAAATTTTCAGAAAATTAATTTCGCCTTAAATGGTAACTACCGAACGAATAAGCAACGCGCGTATTTGGATGTGAGGCGGATATTAAACTGTAAAAAGAATTTGTTTGAAAATTAATAAACGGTATAGGAGGTTTTTTTGCACAAACTGTTTTTTTTCACAAATTTCAAATACATATGCGTTGTAATTTCACAGTAAAATTTGTGTATTTAATGGAAATTTTTGTAAATTTCATGCAAAAGATTTGCAATTTTAATATCTCTTAATGTCGTTTTACAATAAAAGTACATTAATATTCAATCGATGCAAGTAATGTAAGCAAATTTCAATTTCCCGTAAATTAAATTTACAATTTTTTTTTTTTTTTTTTTTTTTTTTTTTTTTTTTTTTTTTTTTTTTACAGTGTACTCATTATATTCACAGTTAAATATCTCGAGCACGAACTGTCAAAAGATTTGTCTGTCGGAAAGTCACGTCAAAAGTTGAATCAACTCGTCCACCGATAATCTGCAAGTTTGTCCTTTGTCATATCGCAAGTTGTTCCATTCGTCTATGGAATATCGTGTGTTTCAGTCAATCCGCATCTCTATTATACGTTAGAATATGAGTATCAGTAAAAGAGATTTATTGCCAAAGTTCATATTTACAGTTTTTTTTTTTTTTTTTTTTTAATAATTTTTACACCTAATGCTAATTTCACACCTCGGCAAAGGGCCATCGACTTGGATCCTTCAGCCCTTGGAATATGATTATTACATCAAACCTAAAAATCACTGTACATATCCAAAGTTACATTTGCATATTATTGAATTAATTAACGTAAACAAATATTTCAAAATACAAGCGGATACAACAAAAATATTAAATCTATCCGCGAAAATATCTTCCACATATCGAACACATATTTTTGCGATTCAGCATGTACTTTGGTTTTTTTTCCATTCGGACAGAGCATAAGCATTAGAGGGAATAAAATTGACTGTAAGATGTACGAGAGGTCGGTAAGATGATTAAAAAAAAAAAAAAAAAGGAACAAAAAAGTATTCGGAGAAGGGAGATATATTTTTCAGGAGTGAGATCCCGTTCTCCGCGTCACTTTGCCGCATCCTCGATGGAAGATTAAAACTTATCGGATCCTCGCATACCTCCTTTGCGCTACTCCAATCTCTCTCGTCCCCCGTTTCATCATCGTGCCCTCTTCCACGAGCCGTTTCTACGTTCCATTTCTTGCAGAAACTTCGTAAAGTAAAGCTCCCCGAGATTTTCCGAAGCTTGGCCTTTCGGAGACCGTTTCGAACGAGGGGAGTACAAACAGTCCCGATTCCGAAGAAAGCAGCAGCAGCAGCAGCAGCAGCAGCGGCAGCGGTAGAAGCACGAGCTTCCGGTTAAATTCCATTCGCTCAAGGGGTGTAGAGATATAAGACTTGAGAGGGAGTTGGTTCGTGAAAAATAAGAGAGTGATTGCGATTGTGCTTGGTCGCGCGTTGTAGGGGCTGAGTGGGGCAACACGGAACACAGCATTAAGACGAGCAAGTGTCCTCCGTTTGAGAAAACTTTTTCTTTCAATCTTCCGAGAGAAAGTGGCAAAAATGGACCGTTTTACCCTACGATTACCACTGTTTGTCCCATTCTTCGCGTAGATCTCGCATGAGGCGTAAGCCAGAATGCCTAAGCAAAACTCGGAGGATGCCGCGAATAATATTGGAATCGAGCAGGGTAGACCGGTGCAAAATGGCTACCAAAAAGTATTCGGAAAAATTAGGGACCATCGGTGAGACTTGGGTTAAATTGGGTCTCTTCGCCAAGAAAAATCATTTATTCGATTTAAATGAATATCTATTTAAATTAAGTGAATAGTCATTTGAATGAAATAAATATTTATTTGAATCAAATAAATATTTTACCCAATCCAAACAAACGATGAGCGTCAAATAAATTATTTTTCTCGGTGTTACCGTAATGCCTCTATCCTTCAAAATCGGACTGAGTACACTCGGTAAAATAATTTATTTCACCGTCATCGTTTATTTAGATTAAGTAAAATATTATATTTGAATTAACTAACTATTCACTTAATTCAAATAATCATTTATTTAAATCAAATAAATATTTTACTTAATCTAAATAAACGGTGGCCTGTGAGATAAATTATTTTTCTGGCTCTAAATAAAAGATCAGTTCCGGTGGTGACTGCGACATTGGAGATGTACTCCATATTGTACCGAATGAAAGTGCTCTCGAATGCCTGGCAATAATTGTGACGACATTAATTTTTTCGTCGTCAAACACCAAGTTCGTAATTCCGGAACTCCTCCGAACTATCTTTATTTCTCAGCGTCCCGTTTTGCCCCGATCTTTCGCCGCGGCTGAAAGTCAAAGTCCACGCTACATCCCAAACTGCGGCAGAATCAACTGCGAAGCAATTAGTCGAAAAATATACTTCGTCCAGTTCGAAAGCCCGAACGAACGAGTGACTCGTGAGGGACCGAAGAGCACGAGTCTGATATTCGACGGCGAGTGGGAGAAAAGTGTCGAGGTGGAGTGCAAGGCGGAAGCGTGGCAAACAGTTCGCAATTACTCGAGGGAGAGAGAGAGAGTAAAGCTAATTGCCAGATCAAAGGCTCTCCACGAGCTTTCCTCGACTTTCCTGCCGCGAACTCGATGTCCTCAAAGCCCGGGATTCGCGCTGCTTGACTAAGAGAGAGAGAGAGTTTCGAAGCCCTCTCCACTTTCCTATACGTTTGTTACAAAACGCGCGTATCGGTGACACAAACGTTTGCGCTTTAATCGCAATATCGTAGCATTTTTGTGCAATTTACTTTAGCGCTTTGTTTTAACGCCGTTTATTCATTGAGATCCTTTTCTCTTTGCAGTTGGAGATTCGCCACTGTTGCAATACGATTGAAAGAGTGAATTAAACTAATCGACGAAAATGGCAAACAGCTTATGGTAAGCATTAATTATTATATATCTATACATATAAACGGGAATGAAGGAGAAATTGATCAGTTTGCGGGCTAAAACGAATCCATTATAAAATCAAATTTCGATGACGCTCGAGCAGCAAACATTGAACCGCTTAGAGTCGGTATAGCGTATCTCTCTGTGTAAGTGATAGTCCTTGATTTTGTCCGTTCGTCTGTCCGTCCATCCTTCTCGAACGGACACTCGGAAAAATAATTTATTTGATTTAAATGAATGTTTATTTGCGAAGCGGCCGTCAATTAAATTATTTTTTTGGCTTCACTAAAAGCGAATGTCAGGAGTTAACAATCCTTTTTTTTTTTTTTCATAGCCTCTTAAAGTCCGTCGGTTTTACCATGAAGTCATTAACTCGTATCGCAGAGCCCGAAAACTTAACGAATTAAGGGTCCACTCTCTATCCTGTATCGTGACGACTTCGTTTAAATTCTATGCATCAATAATAGAGACAGGGTGTGTCGCTGATAGCGAGGCGGAAATCAATAACGGGGAAGTGTACCGATAAGGACAGAGGGAACGCTGATAGTGACGTTGCGGTCACTGATAAGTTCCACCCGAAATTAATGATTATCCTCTTGGCCATGAAAATTTCATAAAATTTCAACGAATTTCACATTTATCGATACGACTACAATTTTTTTCCCAAAGTCATAAAATCCGATCGAACGACCGTTCGGCGATTGTTTTCGGTGGCGAAAGTTCTCGCAGAATAGCCGATAGTGACAGAGCGATCTCTGGTACGTTTCGCCCCAATTAATGACTCTCTTGGCCATGAAAAATTCACAAAATTTCATCGAATTTCACATTTTTTGATACCCTACCATTTATCCCCAAAATCCGTTCGAATTTATTCCCAAAATCCGATCGAATAACTGTCCGGCGATTGTTTTCGATGACGAAAGTTCTCGCGGGATCGCCGATAGCGACAGAGCGGTCTCTGGTACGTACCTCCCGAAATTAATGATTCTCCTCTTGGCCATGAAAATTCCACAACATGTCATCGAATTTCACATTTTTCGATGCCCTACCATTTATCCCCAAAATCCGCTCGAATAACTGTCCGACGATTGTTTTCGATGACGAAAGTTCTCGCGGGATCGCCGATAGCGACAGAGCGGTCTCTGGTACGTACCTCCCGAAATTAATGATTCTCCTCTTGGCCATGAAAATTCCACAAAATGTCATCGAATTTCCCATTTTTCGATGCCCTACCATTTATCCCCAAAATCCCTTCGAATAACTGTCCGGCGATTGTTTTCGATGACGAAAGTTCTCGCGGGATCGCCGATAGCGACAGAGCGGTCTCTGGTACGTACCTCCCGAAATTAATGATTCTCTTCTTGGCCATGAAAATTCCACAAAATGTCATCGAATTTCACATTTTTCTATGCCCTACCATTTATCCCCAAAATCCCTTCGAATAACTGTCCGACGATTGTTCTCGATGACGAAAGTTCTCTGCCGAGTGCTTCATAGTTAGTGCACAAAACAATGTGCACTGTCCAGAAATGCGATACACCGGCCGCACCGTCCGCCCGACTGCAATCCCCGCATGTGCGATGCATGCACGGCCCAAGAGGCTTCGCACATGACACAAGATAATCCCTGATCCGTGCACCTGGAGAGAATCCAACGTTGTTACAGACAGGAATGTCCCGTCAAGAAAACGGCCACAGTCCAGAAAGCGACGTCGGCGTTTGCGGGCGAGATACACCGGGCAATGTATGCGTTATGTGTGCATTATAGCGAAGCCGAGGAAAAAAAGGAAGTCGAAGAGAAACGAACAGTGCGACAGACGACTTAAATCACACATGATGTCACCGTAACGACACGGCATTTCGGGACCCCAGACCGACTCTAATGTTACTGCCGCGATGCGCCAGGCGACGAACGCTTTCGCTTTACGAGACTCGAGGGTGGACTTGCAATCGTCTCGTTTCTCTTCGTAGATTCTCTCTCTTTTTTTTTTCTTCTTTTTTTTTTTTCTCTCCTCCGTCTCGTTTTATACTCCTCGCTCCGCCCTATACGTCTCTCACCCCGTCGACCCCGTCCGTCGTCTTTCGCTGCTGCGTCTCTCCATTTTCTACCTTTTTTTGTTTTTTCTTTTTTTTTTTTTTTTTTGTTCATTTTTCTTTATTTCGCGAATTCGGCGTTTTCCTCGTCGTCTCGCCTACACCGGCGCTTACCTAAACCACCGTTTCGCCGTCTGATGCTTCCTCTTTGAGAGGGAAGCGCGAGCGCGAGACGAGCCTCATCAATCTTCGCAGCATCCTGTTTTCTCAGGAAGTCCCTTTGACGACTAAACTCGCCGATCCACTCGGTTATATGTTTATATATATATATATATATATATATTTTTTTTTTGTCAAACACACAGTGACGGACCAAGCTTTCGTAGCACGTTCGCAGTTAAAATATATATATTTTTTTTTTTGGTGCAATTTCGCCTTTTTTTTTTAACCGAGAACGATCGATCGAGCGGGTGTGTTCGAACGACTATCGACGGACTTTACGAAATAATAAAAATCAAATGAACAGTAAATTGTTGTCTTATCGACAAACAATATCCTGAGAGAAGGATCTATTAAAAATTACCAATCATCTGAGAAAAATTACCATAGCGCACATTAAGTACGGCGCGAGCGCGCCACTCACACGGTAAAAAAATAATTTCGTAAAATGGGAATGCGAAATTTCATGAAAATAATTTTTGTTAAACAAGTGACAACTCGTTTGTCCACATATGTGAATACACGAAGGTGCCCCTTTTATTTCCTCTGTCATTGACGATTTTAGTTTTTACTTTTGTTTGTAAAACTACAAAATTAACGAATAAAACATTGTGGACGTTTGTGGACGATGATTTTTTTTTTTTTTTTTTTTGAAAAAGTACATTTTTTTTTTTTTTTTTTTTTTTTTCTGTGTATGGTAGAAAGTCCGACATATCCAAGAATTTTTACCGGCAATATCTAAGAGAAAAATTCTTATAAATACCGATACTTTCCTACCGTAGGTGACTCCCTAACGCTCCGCTGCTGTGTTCTATGGTAAATTTTTCATAGGTGATCGGTAATTTTTACGAGATCCTTCACTCAGTGTACCGAATAAGTTATTGATCGTCGAATGTTAACCTCGTCCGATCGAAGTTAAATTCGAGCAGGAGCAGAGCGAACTCGTTGAAAAATAAATTTCGCAAACGTATAATAGTGTATATTACGATACTAGTGCGAGAAAGCGGTCTTTCGGCGAAGGTTGTGAAGTTTGCTGCACGAGCCGGATCGAGAGCTACAACGGCAACGAGGCGAAGCCGAGTGACGTTTGTAGCTCGAGAGGAGACGAGCGCTGCCGACTTCCCAACCGCCGTCGGGAGATCGCTTTTTCGCACTAGTATCGAATGCTACTTTTCGCGAAGAGTGCAAGAAAATTCCCGCTTTTCGTGCCCGTAAAGTGCGTGCGAACAAAAAAAAGTGTGCAAAAAAGTAGCTAGAGTGTTAAAAAAAAGTGTGCGCAAAAGTAGCTGGGATGAAGAAAACTAGCTAGGATGTGAAAAAAGCGTGGAAAAAAAGTTTTCGCGCATCCTCCGCTAGAAATCGCCAGTTTCGCCACACTTTGCACGCACGAAAAGCGGGACTATTCGTGCACACGTGTTTCAAAAAATGTTTTTCGCACGAGTTTCGCACAGAGTTTTATTGCACAGGGTGTAAAAATGAGTGTTTACGCACGCGATGCGTGTGTAAAACTCTCATTTTCACACCCCGTGAAATAAAAGATATTGCATAACGTTCGTCGAGTCAGGTGTCCTGGCCGCAGCGACGTCGACGGGTATATCGAGCAAAGTCGACGATCGACGAGAAGGTGGTTGGCCCGCGCGCGAGCAAGTACGATGAAGAGCGGAGCTGAACGCGAGAAGCCCGAGGAGGAGGCGCGTTGTCTGCACCCGGACTATAAATAATCGGGGGGGGGGGGGGGGGGAATCCCGAGGTGTCGCCGGCCAGTTCTCTGGCTCGTCACTTCGATCTCCTCCGCCCTCGCATCTCTCACCGAGAATCTCCGAATTTCTCGACGGACTCCGCGTCGCGCTGAATCCCAAACTGCGACGGTAAAGAAAAAAAAAAAAAAACAGTCGAACTTCCGCGCGTCTCGCTCGACGTAACCAAACTATTAATTCGATTTTACTTGGAAAAATGCATCGCGCTATCGCCGCGCGATCAGAACCGATGAGATAGCGCACGAACCGCGTATGTCAGCGACGGGAGACATTTCGTATTCGATTCGTACAGCGCCGTTTCGGCTTAACGCTGAGCGAGCTACACGGCTGTTCGAATTTCCATACATATCACGAGAGGCTTCGGCTGGCTTCGCTGAACGGACCCACTGAAGGATCTATCGCGTATACATTCTCAGCCGAAAATCCGATCCAATTACAAATTTGAATATTTTTTTTTTTTTTTTTTTAATGCATTTTTTTAAATAACTTTTCGACATAGTTATTGCGCGAAATCAATGTTCTTGGCATCTTTCATAAGCTTTTCCTTTTTTACTTTCAATGAACACCGAAATTCGGACCGAATCTAATTTTAATCGAAACACGTCACTTCCGGTTTGAAAATCTCATTTTTTCGACCAAAAGTAACGTCATACCGGAAGTACTTCACTTCCGATTTGAAAACTATATTTTTTCGACCGGAAGTGACGTCATACTGGAAATTACCCCACTTTCGGTATGAAAATTCCATTTTTTTTTTTACCGAAATTGACGTCACGCCAGACGTAAGTCATTTCCGGTTTAAAAATACAATTTTTTCGACCGGAAGTGACGTCATACAGGAATTACCCCACTTCGGTTTTGAAAATTCTATTTTTTGACCGGAAGTGACGTCACGCCGGACGTAAATCATTTCCGGTTTGAAAATCCAATTTTTCGACCGGAAGTGACGTCATACTGGAATTACACCACTTCCGGTTTGAAAATACAATTTTTTGGCCGTAAGTGACGTCATACTGGAATTACACGACTTCCGGTTTGATAATTCCATTTTTCGACCGGAAGTGGCCAAAAAAAAAAACGGAATAAGATATTCACACTGAAAGTGACGGATCCTCGGGTCCGTAGTCACCACCGGTAAGCAAACAAAATATTTCAAACCGGAAGTGACGTATTACCTGTACAGTTTGCCCAACTCCGCGAGCGATGAGACTGACAGAATTTTGCTCGATCATCATTGAATGGCTCATTGAGAGGATAGCTCCATTCATCGGGCCCGAGATCTAACTGGCGGTGCGCAGCATCCGCCGTGCTAAATCTGTGAAACGAAAAGTGTACACGCACTCCGTCAGGCCGATAGACACTCGCTGAGTGACACGTGGCGATCTGTGCAATTGGGTCTCGTTCCAACTCCGCCGACCACCCTCGAGGACATTCACCCCCCATCGATCGTCGTTTGTTCCCTGCAGAAGTAAACCGCTCTCTCCCTCTCCCCCCTCCCTCCCTCCCTCCCTCCCTCGAGAGAGAGCGAGATACACATGCACACATACGTACATAGAGACAGAGTGCGAGAACGAGGCTTTTCCTCGTCCGTAACTATTCTTTGCTTCGGTTGCGGCGAAGAGTCGACGGAGCGGGAGAGCGAGACAGAGGGCTTCACTGGCTGACCTAGATTGCCTCGAGCAACCAACCCTCTCTATTCAGCCCCTTCGCTATAGTTATCTTTAACGATTTACACGCTGCTCCACTCGGCTCGGAGCGCTCGCTCGTCGAGCGAGCAAGCAAGCAAGCAAGCAACCAAGCAAACCAACGAACCGAGCGCTTTGCCTCCTCCTTTTGCCAACTCGTGGCTCCTCGCTCCACCATCGCCCTCTCCATACCACGAGATCAAGAAGCTCATCTATCCCGCCGTATATATACACATGATATCCCACGGTTTTGCCCCGAGGGCGAACGACTGGGCATCTTGAAAAATTCATTAAACTGCTCCAGCTTCATCGGACCGCGCGAAGAGGTGAGCGTGTGACTGGCCCGGGCTCCTCTTGCGTTTCTTTCCCACCACGGTTTTTTTTCTCCGTTATCCTGAACGAGAAACGAATGAGTATCGCGAGGCTGAGAGTTACGATAGTGGTACGGCGTTTTGCCCCGCAGCACCAGAGAGGCCAATGCGCGATAATAGAGACGCGAGCGGCAACCCTCGCTGTCCGCTCCGATAGTATCGAGGGTCGTTAACGTTAATGTTCGCGTCCCTCATACGGAGGACTCGAGGCGGATACGCGAAAAGCTCCAACAGCCGGGCTACGAACGCTCCTCCGGCTAGGAGACACTAATCGACGAATTCTCGTCGATAATTGCAATAACTGTCGCGATCTCTGTCTGTCCCATATACATGTATTTGTGTGCGCGCGTGTGTGTGTGTGTGTGTGTGTGTGTGTGTGTGTGTGTGTGTGTGTGTGTGTGTGTGTGTGCGTGCGTGTGTGTGTGTGCGTGCGTGCGTGCGTGCGTGCGTGTGTGTGTGTGTGCGTGCGTGCGTGCGTGCGTGCGTGCGTGCGTGCGTGCGTGCGTGCGTGCGCGTGCGTGCGTGCGCGTGCGTGCGTGCGTGCGTGTGTGTGTGTGCGTGCGTGTGTGTGTGTGTGTGTGTGTGTGTGTGTGTGTGTGTGTGTGTGTGTGTGTGTGTGCGTGTGTGTGTGTGTGTGTGTGTGTGTGTGTGTGTGTGTGTGTGTGTGTGTGTGTGTGTGTGTTATATATGTATATTTCCGTTGCTCGTTCGCGTTATCTGTATTTACTGCGGCAGAGGCCGATGCCGGTCGTAGTACATAATTACCGTTTCGCCCCTCGGGCCATTAAACCGTCGCACGTATCTCGCACACTCGTGCTAACGTTCCCGACGCGAACCTCCCGATGGCACTTAGATGGAACAGGAGTGTAACTCGAATTTTCGGTGAGAGGATTCTACACGTGTATATTTCGATGAGTTATCGAATTTTTCGGGGATTTTTTTAGTGGACGGTAAGGGGAGATACAGAGGGTTGACGATCACATTGAATTTTGAGCAATGTCTCGATTGGAGTTTTCATATTACTGGCGACATTCTCGCAGCTTTGCACGCGTAACGGAAGCGGCCTCACTTCCGGTGTGAAAATCTCAGTTTTCTACCGGAAGTGACCTAAGGAAAAACGTTACTTTCAGTTTCAAATACTCAGTTTTTCGACTGGGAGGGACGTCATAGGAGAAGACGTCACTTTCGGCTTCAAAACCTCAGTTTTCAATCGGAAGTTATGTCGTAAGGGAAAATTTCGATATTGATCGAAAAATGAGATTTTTCATCTGCGACTTTCGGTCGAAAAAATTAGATTTTAAAATATGAAGTGACGTTTTTTTTGGGTATTACGTCACTTCCGGTCGAAAATTGGGAATTGCAAACGGGAAATGAGGTTTTCCCGTATGACGTCACTTGCGGCCAAATAGTGAGACTTTCAAACGGAAAGTGAGAATTTCCCCTGTGCCATCACTTCGGGTTGACAACTGAGATTTTCAAACCGGAAGTTACTTATATGCCCCTATGACTTTACTTGCTGTCAGCTGTGAAAATTATAATTAATTTCCCATTATCTGAAAATCTTATGCTAATAACAGAATCCTCGACGAAATTATTATATTTTTTAATTGAATAATATTTTTGATTTGTTGCAGACGAATCTGACGATCAGGATAAACAAGTAGGGTGAATTTAGCGCTTTGTGATACGCAATACCAATCCCGAAGTTCAGTCTTATATCGTCGGGGAAGAAGCTTTGAAAATCCAAGCGATCGTACGGCTGGCCAGCCGTCGAGGATCGCCGGTCGTTGTTCTTCAGTCGTCGGGAACGGTAGAGCATCGAATCTCACGAATCTCGTATCACCCAAAGTGGCTAAGAGCGTTAGTCCTCGTAGAGTGCACCAGGAGTGCTCCGGTGTGGAGATACAGGTGCAGGAGAGGCGAGGAGGTGCACCGAGGCGCATGCCTTACCTGTGGCCTGACATGACAACCCGGCTATTCGCCATGTTCTACACGGTCGAGGTCGGAGACACCAAGTTCACTATTCTCAAGCGTTATCAGAATCTTAAACCCATCGGTTCGGGGGCTCAAGGAATCGTCTGGTAAGTAGAGAGAGAGAGAGAAAAAAAAAAATAACCAACTGAAACAATAAATTGCCTTCAAACTTATATTTTTTTATAGTAAGTAATTGCTTTATTCCAATGTACGGCTTCAATTGCCATTTACAAATTTTCCCTTACAAGCTAGCTTACGTCTATCTATGGTACAAAAATATAACCATATAGCAGGTTCACAAAGATTCCATCCATCCACTCTTCATTCAGTACCTTTCAAACTTATATTAAATCACTGATCGTATATTCATTTAATTCCAGCGCGGCATACGACACGGTAACCGCTCAAAATGTCGCGATCAAGAAGCTCTCGAGACCCTTTCAGAACGTCACCCACGCGAAGAGAGCTTACAGAGAGTTCAAGTTGATGAAACTCGTCAATCACAAAAATGTAAGTTTATTTTTATCTTTCCCCTCATTCGAGACGAATTTTCCTTCGATTGGATTCGAGACTTATGTGTACCATGTGTTTTTTTTTTTTTTGTTACAGATAATCGGTCTCCTGAACGCATTCACCCCTCAGCGTTCGCTGGACGAGTTTCAAGATGTGTATCTTGTTATGGAGCTGATGGACGCCAATCTGTGCCAAGTTATCCAGATGGATTTGGATCACGAACGCATGTCTTATCTTCTCTATCAGATGCTGTGCGGCATCAAGCACTTACACTCCGCTGGAATAATCCACAGGGTTGGTAAAATTATTATCTTCGCCTTAGCGGAACTGGTACGACCACGGATTTGGAGCTGCATCTGCGAGTTGCGCGACTATGACAAGCGAAACGCCGGCTATACTGGAATGAGATGGATCGCTTTGTGCAAACTTTTAAACTTTATATTCAATTCTGATTTGATGGACTCGAGCGATCACCATGAAACTAGAAGTCAAATAAATAAGACTACCCCTAAAGTAGAAGCCCTTTTATCCGAGATAATGTCGGAAGAGCATGCGTTGGATAAGTGAATTCTCGGATAACGCCAATAACATACTCAATTCAAACTTGTACTACTGTTATATATATTTTTTAAATAACACACCACTGTATAAAAACATTAACTTTATTAGTTAATGTAGTTATCTTTTAAGTATCATTATTATTTAGTTAATTAACATTAACTTCATATAAACATAAACCACTGACTCTAGAATCCGAAGTGTTACAACACTTCGGATTCTAGAGTCAATGGTTTATGTTTGTATGAAGTTAATGTCAATTGACTAAATAATAATTATATTTAAAAAATATAATATTTGCGCAAATATGTATTTGCGAGTTGCAAATACATTTGCAGCTGGCAATGTAACGTTGCAACAGACTTGTACAAGTTTAAGCGCGCGTATGAAACATAGTAGCCGTTACGCTGCATTACTGCTTTATCCGTTTTATCCGAGTTTTCCATACCGAAGTAACAAAAAGACATCTGGAACGCAAAAATCATCCGCATGGGTTACATATGTCCGCCCGAATGGTAACTATAAGCTATCCTACGTCTGAAAGTTAACTTTTAGACATAGGATAGCTTATAGTTGCCATTCAGGCGGACATATGTATCCCATTCGGATGACTTTTGCGTCCCAGATGTATTTTTGCTACATGGGTATTAACCGAGCCTACACCTCGTTTACAGCGGAGGGCTCGGATGAGTTGGATGCTTCGGATAACGCGGAGACTTAATCCATCGAAGGTCCGATAAGCAAGGTTCTACTTTACACAATGAGGGTTGCAAAGGTTACAGGAAAGTCGGCGTTAAAGTAAAAATGACATGCCAGTGTCTCGAGCAAATCAAAATTTTGCCCATTGTGCATTAGTCTATTTACAGTTTGCTGACGGTCACAACTCAGTTCTGTTAGGGCGAACGTCCCGTTCCATCGTAGACACTCCAGAGATTTGTGAATTATAATGTCGTATTTGTTTAATTTTTTTTTCCACCAGGATTTGAAGCCCAGCAACATTGTCGTAAAGTCCGACTGTACCCTGAAGATCCTCGACTTCGGCCTCGCGAGAACCGCAGGCACAACGTTCATGATGACACCGTACGTTGTGACGCGATATTACCGAGCGCCCGAAGTTATTCTCGGAATGGGTTACAAGGAGAACGTGGATATCTGGTCAGTCGGTTGTATAATGGGAGAAATGATAAGGGGCGGTGTACTATTTCCCGGTACCGATCACATCGATCAGTGGAACAAGATAATCGAGCAGCTCGGTACGCCAGCGCAAGAATTCATGCAGCGGCTTCAACCAACGGTTAGAAATTACGTGGAGAACAGGCCACGATATCCGGGTTATCCCTTCGAGAGGCTATTCCCGGATATTCTATTTCCCACGGATTCCTCGGAACATAATAGACTGAAAGGTGAGTGGAAAACCTCGTCTTGGCACTTTTTTATATTATTTTTTTTTTCATTCCATTGAATATCATTTATTCGTACTATAACGCGGGAATGTCTCTGTGAATAGCGAGCCAAGCCAGGGACTTGCTCTCGCGAATGCTGGTGATCGATCCGGAACGGCGTATCTCGGTAGACGACGCTTTGCTGCACAATTACATAAACGTCTGGTACGACGAGGGAGAGGTCAATGCTGTAAGTATTAAAATCAACGATTGAATAAAGGAGTGTCTTAAATTTTTAGCTTTTAAGTGTTCCCGTTTTAATGATCCAATGAAATTACCAAATGACCCATTAACTTCGAGCAATTAAAATATTATCGCATCGGAAAAATAGACTAGAAGAAAAACTGTGAGAAAAATTAATTTGAAATTTAATGTACTGGTACTGGAAGTTACCATATCAATTTTCATGTATAATTGTTATAAAAAATGAATCTATAGTATATTGAATACTTTAGAAATACTGTACTTTTAATAATTTACCTTAATTTTACTATAAAAGTACTTTAATTCCTAAAAGTAATTTAATTAATAAAAGTACTTTAATAATTAACTTCAATTTCACTGTAGAAGTGTATTCATTTTTCATCACAATTAAACATTAAATTTAATGTACCAGTCTCTACATAAAAATTTCCAGTACGATATATCAAATTTACAATTTTTTTAAACAGGGTACGAAAAACTATCGAGTTTCATAATAAATTAGGTCTTGAAAATGAAAATAAATTATGATATTTTCGTTTGCAGCCGGCACCGGGTCCCTACGATCACAGCGTCGACGAGAGAGAACATACGGTCGATCAATGGAAGGAATTGATTTACCAGGAGGTGATGGAGTACGAGACAAGTCACAATCCAGTGACTTCAGCTCAACCGTCGGAAACCGCTGGATCACGGTAGACAGACCGAAAGTCGCGCTTCCTCGCCGATAAGTCAGCACCGACGATCTCACTTGATCGTTAGTAAAACGCAGGCGGGGACGAAAACGATAACAGAAAGAAAGAAAGAATAAAAGAACAACAATATCGTCAAACTTTGATTCCGGTAACTCTCTTTGCCGAATCGCCACGAGTCCAAGCTGATCGCTGATCGAGAGAAATAAAAATGCACGGCTGCGCGGAATCCTCTTCTCCTTCTCGTCGATCGAGGCGTCTCTGACTCTTTGGCGAATTGACGACGATACACCAGTAAGATAAAACATACATGCAAAAAAATAATGAAAAATAAAAAAAGAAACATTACACGTACACTCAACGAGATGCAGGAAAAAAATCGAGGAGATAAAGAGCGGCACGAGAGTGTTTCCCGACGAGGAAAATGCCACACGACACACACCACTGTCTAGGCTACTCATTCAAAGTGTACCCACGCAGGTATACGATATTTTGATAATAGATACCATATTCCTTCCGCGAGGGAATGACAATAGAGAAACTGTAAAACTTACTATCATCGGAGTGTAGGAGAGCGTGTTAGTGATATACGAAGGGATTTTACGAACGAGACGGAAAGCGTGCATACAAAAAAAGATTTAAAAAACATGTTTTTCGAGAAGTCGAAACAAAGCCTGCAATAGACGAGGTTCCCGAGAGCCCGTCATATAGCTGTAAAGTTTTGTACCGTTTACTTGGACAGATCTTTGACGCGATGATAATTCGCGCGCGCAATACGTCAAATCAGTTTACAGCGATGGGAGGCCGAGAGATACTTGTCGATGAGTTGAGTTTCGATGGTTTTCCTTTGAAATTTTATTACGTCAATCCCGAGCGGAGATTTCGTACGCAAAGAGAGTCGAGAGAGTGTTTCGCTGTGATGAGAAGGAAAAGAAAAAGTCAACGAAGACGTCTGTGTACATTTTATCGCGTGAGCGAGAGGAAGATGTTTGCAAGGACCGACGACCGCGGAGTTTGCATAGGCGTTGATATTTGCTATACTGTAGGCCAAGTATACGCGATTATGAACGGAGAACGGATGGAAAAAAAAAAGAATTATTGTATTTATTATGAATTAATGGGGGGATAATCTACAAAAGTCGGCACGGTCGAATAATCGCGAGGAAGCGAAGCACGATGGAGATACAAAAAGAGAAAAAGTGAGGGAGAGAGAGAGGAAGGTTGAGTGATTGTAATGTAAACGTTGAATTTTTATTTTCCACGATGAATAGTTATGTGAATATATTGCTACAGTCCGATCCAAATAATCAAGCTTTTGTAACACTAATTATAATAAAGTAATTAATGATAATTGCTAACTACGTAATCGTATTGCACACGATATAAAATTAGTACGAGAGTTTGAACGAGCGGGAGGGACCGTGAGAATGTCGAAGTGAGAGTGAGATTATAAAAAAAAACATTAAAAAAAGGATGCGAGGATGATGATGATTAACGTTTTCAAGTGTAAGTCAAAGCGGGGTACGGGCTTCGCCAAAAATCTTTGCGAATTATGTTGAAGTGGTGAATATACAATGTATTCTTGCAATCTTCTCGGACAGCCGTGCAAACGCATTAAAAAAAAGAAAACTTCTTCACTGCGCTGACTAACGACAAAAATTCCAAGAAAGCATTATTGCTGCCGCTGAGCGATTCGAAGCCAAGTCAATTATCGCTAATAATATCATATTTGTTTTTTATGAGAAAAAAAGAACAACCGTGTGCTCGCACCGTGTCACGGCGTTTATTGATGATGTTCCTTCAATCTACCTTACAGGGTATAAATAACGTTGAGAATAATTTTGAGTTGACGATGCACTTGTCTTGAGTGAATATCATCATCTATAAACCTTCAGAAGTATAAAATATTCGTCCAACAAATACTTTTTGCTAAACAGAATATTCGTGAAAATTGTTGGGCTTTGCGGATGCCGTTTGACTTTCTAATCTCTTAATGAATTGAAGAGAGGCGTCGGAATAAAAATGGCGAATTGCGCACACACAAACACATACAATAGACCACACCGGTTTCCCGAAGATTTTTGGGTCCGTGCTTGGCGCACGTGGGGCGGGGGGAGAGGGGGGGTTTAAAGTGATATATCCGAGTAAAATAAATATATTATACATAAAGATACATTACAATATAAATACGATGGTAACGATTGAAAACACCGAGGTACATAAGTAATAAGGCAAGGAAAAAAAAGAAACCCTAGTTCTAAGAATAATTAACGATAATTAATTGGTTAATGAAAAGAACAACAAGATGAAAAAGAAACGCCAGATTGGTTAACGATAATCCTCTTCTTAGGGCGTTAAGGGGACAAAACACAGAATAATATTTTAAAGAAAGAGTATCGCGTGAGAGACGATATTTGAGAGATCGGTTGGCGAAAAAGAAGAACAAAAAAAAATTGAAAAGAAAAAAACAAACAAATAATAAAGTCCATGTTGCTAACTTAGTGGTGAGATAGTTCGCGTGTAGTAACGACATTTTAAGTGAAGTAGTGGAGATGAGTTTAGTAGGCCATAGGAAAGTGGCAAATGCAGTAAGAGAAAGAAAAAAAAAGCCAACACGAGACACACGACACACGAAAGAAAAAAAAAACACGTGTAGCTTTTAGATTAGTTTTAGACTAGATATTTATAGGTGATTATCGAGCCCGTTCCTTCTCGTTAGGATGTAGCACCGGTGTGGAAAATATAAAAAGCGTCGGTCCGCGTTGCCGCACGTCTCGTGGATCGCGTGACTAGCGAGTGTTTTTTTAGAAAGCCCCATTCCCACCGGTCGCGTTGGCTTTATTGTTTTAAAAGAAAATAATAGAAAAAAAAAAAAAAACACGATGCCGATAAGTGAGCAGCGTTTTTGCATTTTGCTCGATCGACGATGGTCTCGATAAAAAAATAATAATAATAAAAAAAAACAATGCCTTGCCGAGTTAATATTTGTTATTTGTTCGATTCCAACGAGTCGCGCTGTATTCAGGCCAAGATTGTGGTATGACTAGCGTGATTGATGTACAGTTTATTCACCTTAGCCGAGTGGTCATCGACGATCGATCGCAACGCGAGAGCAATATTCGTTTTGTACGTTTCAACGAGACTTACGATAAGCTCTGTCCTCTCGCTGGACCCGATAATTCCGGCAGGGCGAGAGAGTGAGAGCAAAGAAGAAACGAGAAGAAATGAATCAATCCAGCCGACGAAGCGACTCCTCTAGAAAGAGCCCAAAAACAAAATCACAAGAACAAGAAACTTGTCCCACAGTAGTGAAAGAAAAAAAAATGCGCAGTGTAATCCTAATTTATTATAAATATTACCACATTAATATTAACTGATATATACCTCTTCTGTAAATACGTTTAACAATAATCATTACGATTACCCTTAACGATTAAAAGAGAAAAGAAAGAAAAGAAAAAAAGAAAAATCATTAACAACAATAATTGCGTATATAGTTGATATTGTTTTACAAATGCTGACGAGATATGAATTATTTGTGAATATTATGAAGCGCGATAATTGTAATGCAATTGTGTCGTCGCGCCTATCATGAGGAGTGCGCGTGTTCGATATCGTTGTATTCCCATCCCCTCCCCCACGGTATAAATAATATACATAATTTTTATTATATTATAATTGACAACCGAGTACTCGACCACTGACGAGACCGACGATGAATGGTGAACACAGGCGAACGATTAAAACAAAGATTTAAAAATGAAATCATCGCTGATCACAACTGTATTATTATCAAATATTATTATAAACAATTATCAATGAATACAAGGTGTAATAACTCTACTATGACGAAGTACATTTTACATAGATGAATGTGAGAATGATGAGAAAGAAGAGGAATAATAAAAAAAACAACAAAAAACTAATAAAATAACGCAAACTGTATCATTTGTGTACTTAGACAAGAGAGCGGTTGAGTTATACCATTTACAGTTCAATGATGCTGACGTTATTAGGACAGATTAGATTTAGACTAACTGAATGGGGTTCCTAAAAAAAAAAAAATTGAAAAATATACTTACCGTGTATCGTGGCCCCGAAGGAGATTCAGCGATTCGACAAGAGTCCTTCTTAAGCGCTCCTGCCTCCTGCAAGCTCTGCTCCTCATCATCAACTCCTAAGAAGTTGATGTTTCACGAAATTCATTCGTTTCTGTCGCCGGTTACATTCAAGATGAATTACCAATACATTTAACACGTATCACACACGTTCTTTTACCCGCTTTACTTTTTTCCTTAATTCACACGTTTCTGTCATTGGCTGCATTCAAGATACATACCAGCATTTTTTTTTTAATTTCGTAATGACGCCACTTCCGGTTTGAAAATCCCATTTTTCGACCGGATGTGACGTATTTAGGTACAACGTCACTTCCTGTCGAAATATTAAATTTTCAAACCTAAAGTGACGCTTTCCCGTACAACATTGAAAAATGCAAAAATGCCGTCTTCCAGTTGAAAAATGCAATTTTTAAACCGGAAGTGACGTTTCAGGGACATTTTCTTTAATCTAAAATGTATTTCAAATGGAGTCAGTTACAGAGAAGTGTGAATTAAGAACCACAGGAAAGTGGATACAAGAATGTGTTTTATACGTCTCAAAATGTATTTGACATTTATCACAAATGTAGCTAGCGACAGAAACAAATGAATTGAGGAAGCCCCGGTGAGTGCTCTAGCGCCAACGAACCTCAGTTTGCGCGCGATATAGTCTAGTTCGAACCATAAATGCGGCGATACACCGGGGGTAAAGAAAAAAAAAAAAAAAATTTTGGAGCTCATGGGTTTTCGTCTAGACGCCCCCAAGATATAAATAGATGAAAGAAGAGTCCGATGAACTACCGTAATGTATAGTCTCATCTCCGCCCCGGAGTCGGCAAGTTTTAACTACACAGCTAGGCGTTAAAGAGAAACGACGATTATTGATTGGCAACTGAACCAATGCTCAATGACGCTGTTGGTTTAAAATTAATAAAGAAGAAAAGCTGATGATACTATCGATTTCGTTTATCCCAAATACTCCCCGCCCCCTATCTTATACTTATAGGGCTGTAACATGTGAATATGCAATTGAACGATGGAACAGAGGAGTGCGCAGTTTTTTATATGTATGATTTATAATTTATAATTTTAACGATATTAAAGGAAAAATATACCATGTTGTATGTGAATCACTTATTGATTGAATCAATACTTCGTTTTTAAATTTATTGCGTTGAACAATTCTACAACACTGTCACTTCGACGAGGCTCGACGACGAACGGGTGGGTATCCTTCCAATTCGAGACTAACGACACGAAACACCGATGAATTTTGTAAACTTGTTTATATTAGATAATATTTACAATATTTCCAAAGAGGACATTATATTTAGAGTCTTATATTAACAACAGTTCAATCTCATTACGTCTAACGTATTCTCCATTCATACATAGAAATAAACTTGGCTCTGCATATCAATAAAGCTTTATCGATGCAAGATGGAAAAGAATAGAACCCGGAAATTGAGTCATATTAGTATTTCGAAGAATAGAAAAAAAAAATGAAAAAAAAAAAATCGTCTCCAAGGTACGTCATGAAGTTTCACAATATCGTTCAGTTTTTTGTCTTTTTTGTTTGTTTGTTTCTTTTTATACAAAATATCTAAAATTAAAAATTGTTTTGCCCATAAATAATTAAAATACATTGTGTAGATAACTGTCACGTTCATCATATAGAAATTTTCGTACCTAATTGGGTTTTTTTTTTGTTTTCTTCACATTATACCTCCTACACTTTAGAATGTATCTACATACGGTATCTATGCGAATTGGGATTTACAATTGCCGTGTACAGGGACAAAAGATTCTCGTAATAAATAATAATAAACGAAAATATGAAAAACTGATATATTCGTTACTGTCAACTATCAATCTTCGTCCGACTTGTGATAAACCTCACCGAATTTATTCATGTACTTACGTACAAAGTCTTTCGCCTTGTGTTTAACGTTGTCGTTACACTGTAGGTCGTCGACGCTTTTGCAATGTTTCAGCTCCTTGGCGAGCACGAAGTGCGTAAGCTGCGAGAATGAAGAAAAAAAAAATCACAGTATGATCAACGACAGTTCGAAGTTAGGGATTAGTGTGGAAACTAGTATAAAAACAAACCAGCCTACCTTTCTCGCCAAATGTTTGAAATCCTCGGTGTTAGTGATTCTTCCTTGTTTGCAATCGTTTTTTCTATACGGATTCAAGAAATGAACCATAACATTCGCCATATTTATCCTAAACGTGTCCTTGATTTTTCTCTCGGCAGCGGCGATAATGTCGCTCGATGCGTCCTGCTGAATCTTGCTAGCGCCGTGCCTCGAGTGCGATTTAGATTTATTGGCTCGCCGATGTTTTCTCAATTTGTCGACGTGCTCTTTCAATCTCGCCCGTTCTTTCTGTCGTCTCATTTTGTCCTTCACATCCTTGTATTTCTTGTGATCTACGCGATCCTCCTCGCGTCGAGGCTGTCGAGAACATAAATTCAATTAACGAAACGAAGTTCAAACGACAAAGTTAAACAAACAAAAAAAAATGAATTATTCTTACACTTATGATGCGCTCCTGAACTAAACCGTCCCGTCGCTTCTTCGGCTCCGGCACAACGACGGCTGGGCCACCGCCGACAATTCCACGAGGGTCTAATTTATTAGCGGCAGGATGTTTGGCGTTGCCGGAAGCGTTATCGACCGTATTCGCTACGGTGCAATCCATATCTTCGACAACCGCCTCGTTGCCTCGATCCTCGTCCTGATCGTCCTCCTCCTCGTTCGACGAGCTCGATTCGTCGCTGGACTCGGAGCTCGACGAGGAATCCGGCTGAACACCGATGTGATCCGGCGGTGGCGGCAACCACTGCGATACTCTCTCCTTCACATGATAATAGTACAAACGGCCACGAGCGTCCTTGGCGCACTTCCACTTCGGTGGAAGATCTATCGGCGGAACGTCCGGCTGCGACGTCGGATCCTCTTCCGGCTCTACGACAGTTTCGGCAGTGGGAAACGGAGTTTCCAGTGTTTTATCGGCGTAGAGCGGCTGTCCCGGCATCGCGATCGGCGGAGTTCCGTTGTGAACCTGAGCGATGCTCGGATCTGAATATTGTTGAAGGTGATGAGACATTCCTGGATAAGTCACCGCCGATTGTGGAAAACCAGCGCCGTATACGTTCTGTGAAATTGCCGGAGATATCTCCGATGGGTGTCCCGACGGCATCGCCGACGAGTACATTGGCGTGCACTGCGCTGCGACTTCGCCGTCTGAGAAAAGACAAAAAAAAAAGATCGAAATAAAAATTATCATCTTGCATCGACGAAACATTGAAAGAAGTTCAGACTAGATTTGAAACCTTGGAGAGGATACGGCTGCCATTGCCCGAGCGCCGGATTGAAGAACAGGGGATATCCGGTTTGAGGATCCACCGTAGCGGTAGTGTGAGGATCGATACCAAGCGCGATGCAACAGGCCTCGTGCTCCTGCCACGATTCCTGCTGCTGGCGGCGCAGTCTCTCCTCCTCCTCTTTGGCGACCTTCATCGCGAAAAGCTGACGCCTCTCGAACTTGGTGAGACGAGGCACCGGGACCAAGTTTGATCTTTCCTCGGTGCGTTTATCTTTCGATCGATAAGACTCCGAGTCCGGCGACTCCCGACCTCGTCTTCTATCGATCCTCTTGTCACTGTCGCCACGCCCGTATCTGTCCGATCTCGTTCTGTCGTAGTAAGTCTCGCGTACGTCCTCCTTCTCCAAGTCTTCTCTGTATCCTCGATCTATATTTTTTTCGAAACATTTAAGATACATAAGTTCGATTGATCGATGCTCAGAGAAAATAAATATATAATAATATAAGTATAATATATATATTACGGACAAAATTTCGTACAAACTGATATCTTCTCGATGAACAAATTGTCAACGAATAATAATGTCGTACCTGCTTCTCGTTCGTGCTCCTTCATTTGCTCGATTCTCTCCTTCTTTGGTATCCGAAAGACTTCCTTCAGATTGGACCACTCGTTCAGTAGACTTGTCGACAGTTCGTGAATTAGCGCTTGATCGGAAAGTTCCTGTTTTATCTCGTCGGCAACTTCTTTCTCGCTGATCCCAGCAGCAGCAGCTTCGCTCCTCTGCTCGGTACTCGGTTTTTCGTTGCTATCACAGTTGCTGTCGATCTCCTCGATTTTCATCGGCGTCGACGACTTGCTCGTCTGCTCGTCCTCGGGTGACTCACGACGCGGTGACAAGTATCTCTCCTCGGACCATTTTTGCACTACGCTAAAAACCTTACTGTCCATAAGCATTGTCTTATTGGGTATTGGCAGTGTACTCAATGTCTTGAGGACTTCGAGTCTGAATTGTTGAGCTTCCTCGGTTTCGTCGGCGGCAATGTCCATCATGTAGCTCCATATCAAACGCAGTCCGTGATAGTCGAGGAACAATCGACGACAGGGCTGCTCGCCGCTCTGTATTATTCGCAGGAGACGCGTACGGTGCTCGAGCTCACGGCTGCGGACCATCAGTCTGCTCAGGGTCAATGTGTGCGCACGATTCTTCAGGCCGCAATGGCAAAGCTTGTCGATCTCCTCTTCAAGCTATAAATTGAAATTATATTTACAAAATTCCGAAGAAAAATAAATAAATAAAATGTGATCTGATACTCGAAGTCTTACATCTTCGTCTTCCATGTAACCGGCAGGTTTCTTCGCTTCCTTCTTCTTCTTCCGGCCTTCGTCCTTGTCCTCCTTTTCCTCCTTATCGCGCTTCTCCTTCTTCTCGATCTTCTCCTTCTCCTCCTCCGGCGTGTCGCCTATCCAACCCCGGCAGGTCGTTGCCTCGCAGTAACACTTCTGGGCCTCTTTGCTGTTTCGCGAAAAGAAAAATTCAATCTCGTTGCCGAAGGAACGACCGAGAGACGGTTCTTATTGTTATGTTAATTTTTCCGTAACTCACCCGTAACGTTGAAAGTGATAATCAAAGGTAATCTCTTCACCGGTGGCGATGAAACGTCTGTTGAAAAATCCTATCCGCAATTCGCCGTTTACCGTCCACTTCTGGGTTTCCGCATTGGGATCGCAACTGTGATTTATGAAACGCGATATGTTTCCTTTCATCGTAGCATCGATTATCTGATCGGACTTCAGCGCCATGAAATAGTAGTGACGATTCTTGTCCTTCGAGTAATCTTTCGCTCGCCGTCGGAAATCCTTCGCGTCGAGAACTTCTCCAACATACTCCATTATGAATTCACCACTGTGAGATTAATAAATCACTTGTATCACCCCTGTTTCTTGTGGTTCATTCAGTTAATTTTTTTTTAAGAACAAATAAAATTCGACGAGTACTTACGCTAAAAGATCCGACGTTGCTCGCAGACCGAAACCCTTCTTCTCCGTTCGAAACACCTCGCACTTGGCGTACTCGCAGTTCTGGAATCTTTTGTTTGTACAACGATCGCTAACGACGCATCTCGAACCACTGAGAGAAAAAAAAAATTGATTCGTGAAAAAAAATCTCCAACGACCTAATTTTGAAGCGCCAAAAACAAATCTTGTATTGCAAACTGGACCTTACCATTCGATCATGAGAAGTCTGTTGAGACAATCTTCCCCGCAGCCCAATTCGCCCCTCTCGATTTCTTCCTCCGTCAGAAAGCAATCGCAAACCATCCTCTTCGTTTCTTTATTCGTATACCTAATGCAAGTCGGTAAAAAAAAAGTAGAGTTAAAAATGCCATCATTTGTTTTTTACCAAAAGGTTGACGAATGAAAAGATTTACCGTTCCGTGAGGTAGGCATTTTCCCTGAGGTGTTCAAACTGGCTGAGCCTCTCCTCCATCTCCCTGTCCTTGACTTCGAGTACCATCGGCAGGGAAATTCTCGCTCCGACAGTCCTGGGAACGGGAGACATGGCAGCGCCGTGGCTGCTGTTGCTGGAAGTCGTACCGGGCTCTTTGCCGAAGTCCGAATCATTCGGTACGGGTGTAACGGCCGCTGAGCTCGATCCCGACCCCGCGCACGACGAAGGCCCAGATCCGAAGTCGCTGCTAGTCGCCGATCCCGGGCCGGATCCGCTTCCAGCGACTGACCCGAGATTTCCGAATCCGAGCCGCGATCCCGACGTCGAGCCTCCCATCTCGAGCTCGCTCGATCTGCGCCACCGCGACTTCACTTTAACGGGCTTGGAGGAGTCAGAGTCGTAACCCGTAACGCCGGGAGTCAACGGAGCCGACAAATCTCCGGATATGGCTGTTTTGTTGCTACCCTCTCGATCCGATTGCGTCTCCGACTGGCTGTCGAGAGTGTCTCGCAGATCCTGAATCGTCGTCGACGCGCTGCTCGTCAATCTGTCGCGTTCCTGCTGCATCATTACTTTGGAAAGATCCAAGTTCGGCTTCGTCACGAGTCCTCGACCGCGGGATCTGCAACGGATAAAACATTTCATAGACTCATCGGATAACAAGATAATCAACGTTGCCGAAGAACGATAGAGGCAATTAATCTCGTTCCAATTAAATTTCGAGGAAACTTGGATTTTCCGTTAATTATATTTTATTAGACTCCGCGCGTAATTGCCTCCGTCGATCTCCAGCTGAAAGGTATGCTGCGCGATTGTACCTCTGTTTCATCAGGCCTATCGACCGGATTCTACTGCTCCGCCGTACGGCAGAGCTGTTCGAACCGCTCTCCGAGCCCGTTGTATCCGTGCTTCCGCTCCGGCTCCTGAATCCAACTTTTTTCTCAACTTCGCCGAGAATGCTACCGGTGATCGGCGTCTTGCTGTCGAACTCCGGAAGTTTGCAACTGTTCAGTGACAGCAATGTGTCGTTGCTGTTCTCGCTGCTGCTCGAGAGCTTCGTGTCCTCGGAGTCTGCTTTACCGTCCATCTCGCTGTCCCTCGAGAGTTCCTCGATGTTTTGCGGTCGATCGGTATTCTTGTTCTGCGACTGATTGCCCGGCAACGACCTCGTCGAGATTGGATTCGAGCGATTCGCTTTGCCTCTCCCGGAGTCCTGTTTCGGCGAGGATTTGCCATCGTCAATCGCGGGAGTATCCGGCTCCACCGGCGAAATAATCTTTCCATTGCTATCGATATTCTCGGTAGCTTTGGCAGCGAAGTTCTCCTCCGTGCGCGATTGCTCCGATGATTTGTCGGAATTCAGGGCGCTGTCCTCGTCGTCCTCGATCGTCGGATCAACCACAGGAATTTCTTTGCGCGTCGCCGAAGAATCCGACGTCGAACTCGTATCCTCGACGTCCGACGGGTCGACGACTATTATAGCTTCCTTCGATTTGTCAACGATTCGCATAGCTTGAAGCTCGTCGTCGATTTTCTCCAATCGCATGTCCTTCTTCGAAACCCTCTTAGCTACGGTCAATTTTTCGATTTCGCTACTGCTAGATTCCTCGGCCGTGTCCGGTCCGAGAAGCGTCTCGTTGCCACAAGATCCGTTCTCCTCGGTGAAGTCCATCGACGAGCCGGAATCTTCCTTCAGAGCGTTCTCGTCGACGCCCTTCGAACTTTTATCTAACATTTTTTCTAATCCACCGGCGTTAGGTGCATTTTTATCTTTCTTTACATAACTACATTTCTTACGTCCCGTAACTTTGTCCCGAGAATTTTTGCCACCGTCCGAATTGTAGTCCATTCCACGCCCGCTGTTGCTCCTCTCACCGGCGACGATAGCACTCTTGTCGTTAATCTTATTTTTATTAACGACGCTGGAAGCGTCTTTCGAATTGTCATTCATCCTTAAACAATTGACCCCCTCCTCGATTATACTATACTCGCTAGTTTCCTCGTAGTGATCGTTCATCGTCTCTACATCAGCGTCCGCGGCCACGACCATCGACTCAACCATCGACTCCGTACCGTCCTCGTTTCGTATCACAGTAAACTCGACGACGTTGTCGCCCTCGAAGCCCGACTCGTTTACCAACAAAACCTCCTCGAGCACAACGCTGCCGTCGTCCGCGAGTGTGTACCGACTGCCGCCCAGTGAATCACCCTCGACCTCCATCTCCTCGCATATTATAGTCTCCTCTATAACATCCTCGGACCATTGCACCTCGCTCGAGGCGTTCTCCTCGAGCGACCGCTCGTTCGGGTCTCCCGTACCGACGACCATTTCTCTCACGTCGTCGGCGGTCAATTTTTTCGTCGATACCGCGATCTCCTCAACGGCGTCCTGACTGTCGCTCTCCGTCCCGTATTTCACCGGATTCTCGCACTCCTCGACGACCTTGTCGACCGCCGGTGGCTTCTCCCTGTTAACCGTACGCGGACGACCTGGCTTTCTTCCCGGAATCGGCTGACTCCTCTTCGGCGGCAACTTCGGAGGATTACTGTCCTCCTTGCTCTCGCCCGAATCATCCGTACTGTTGCTCCTCGACGACTGCACGATCTCGCCGTTGACACCGACGACGTCATCCTGCTTCTGCTGCTTCCTCGCTATCTGCCTCGTAGATTTACGCACCGCTACGAACTTCGGTGGGGACTTTGAGGGCGGCTTCGCCTGATTCTTCCGAGGTCTGCCCATCGTACGCCCATGCAATCTAGCTACCTGCAATAGAAGCGCTCTTCTACATTCTACAACGATAATGAAATGCAGTGGATTTTTTTTTTTTTTTTTACTTCTTTTATGGGAAAACATCTCTGGCAGGTTTTGTAGATGAAAAAATCTTGAGAAGCGTTACGATCCAAAGAGGGGATCTGTAATAATCAAGGCCTGGGAAGATCCTCTTAAAACCACTGATGACATTTTCGCTAATGATTTTAGTAAGCAAATGCAGTTGTACTCACTACATTTTTACATTTTCATCGCATACAAAGTAGGTAGTAAGGATGGAAAGTATTGTTAATTTAAAAAAATTTGATTCTAATCTAAATTCATGTGTTGCATGATTCCAGAATACAAAAAGGAATGCATTTTCGTAATTGGGTTTTATCCGTCTATCTGTCCATTTGTGAATCTGTACGTCCAACAAGAAAACAAAATAATTTTTCAAAGAGACTTCATACAGCTGTAAAATTTGCTGTGTTTCGATATTGAATAACAACATTATTCATCCATCCTTACTCTCAAATCTTGTGCATATAAAATATAGTCTCGATATTGAATAACAACATTATTCATCCATCCTTACTCTCAGATGTGATTCGAAGCAAAAATTATGAAAAAATTGGAAGAAATTGTCATAAGAATTGTCGTAAGAATTCTGATATACAGACAGACTTAGACCCAAGTAGGCGGCAGAAAATTACTGTTACAGTCAAGCATTCCCTCGTTATCTTATATACCTGCTCGAATGCGATAAAAATAAACCATCGGTTATGAAAAAGGTGCAACAGGCGAAACGTGCGTCGTGTTTTTTGTTGTTTTAACTCTGTTTTTGATGAGCTTGGGTTTTGGACCTCGCAGCTTGGCCGCTGTGATTTCGGAGCGTCGAATTGCCAAAACGAACTACGGACTCACCGCTTCTACTAGTGAGACTCTCGCCAGAGAATCGGCGCCATCGCCAGGGTAATGCAATGTTGTTGGTCTATCATGAAGTTCCCGCAGTGAGCACGATTGCCTGACATATCCTGAATGACAGAATAAAATTAAAATCTCGATATGATCGCGATAAAGACTCGTGGGACTCGTTAATAGTGGTGTAAACTTACGTTATACGCTGGCATCGTTGTCCCTCCATCGCGAAGCCCCTGCGTGTGGCTTGTGTGTTAAACTTTTGACTGTGTGTCCTCGCCGATTAGCCCCAGCTCACCGCCGATCACTCTTGCTCGCCACGGGTTTGCGGAACGACGCCGAGGAGCGAAAAAAAAAACTTTCTTCAATGTTACGACGAAACTTGTTCAATCGTATTACAGACGATTCGATTGTACAAACTTGCACGACGTTTCAAAGTGTATAAAATACGTGCGATTATGCTAATGAAGGTGTTTATATCTCGCTTGTTGCCCCCGGATCAGCGAAGTGAAGCTAGCGGCTTTTAACACCACTGGGCGCCTCTCTTTCTCTCTCGTTTGCGAGGAGACACGGACTGTGTGCGAAGAAAGTGATGTATTCACAGGCGGCAGTCATACACCCCGAGAGACAAACTTCGACCGCAGTCCGCCATTTTTGCACAGTGCTGACATCCCAGCGGTGGCGGGAAACACTATTAAATTCGAATGATTAAATTTGAAACACTATTTATATTCGACTCGACTTATGTATTGTAGCGGTAAGGAATATCATTGCGGCGACAAACTTATTTCAGACAAAAGTAACAAAGTCATAAAAACATCATGAATGTCAACCTTATATGCTACAGATAAATGTATACTATATATTTTACCTTAGATACTATATATTCTACCTCACATATTATAGATCAATCTTCTTACTTTTTTTGTAAGAGCTCTGTATTAAATTATTGTAATGTACTAAACACCTATCCGCTTTTTGCGGATAATCTCAGTATTGCCAGTTAGCACCCGACTTTGCGGAATTCTTTTTCTTCGTCTATTAAATTCTTTATTTTACCTTACACTGTATTATATTATATTAAGGTATTAATGGCAATTAACTTGTCTCTTTGGCACGGATATTTACAGTAGAAGATCGTTGGAATACCAAGTAAAATCAAATGCTCGAGAGTATAAAAATAAATAAATTAACTGAATTATGTATTATGTAGTAATTGACATCTTCGAACGAGATATTACAAAAATATAATGATAATTCTGCCGCATGACATGTTCTAAAAATTGTAATTAGGAAAACGAACGAGGGAGTTCGGAGTGTTGCGTAACGTTCCACCGGTGTGTCCGGAGTGAGACGTGTTCGACGATGTTTCTATGGATTTAGGAATTCGTCGTTCGTTCACCGCTCGATGAATCTCCTCCTGGGGAGTACGGTTCAAGCTGGACTGAGCCGATGAGATTATCGTTCTGGGTGGATACTGGCACAAGTTATCCTCCGAATTCCGATGGTAACTGTAGGTACAAATTTATCATCCGCATAGTTTTATCACTTTTTTGTTTAATCCGTTTCGAGTTTATCCTTTAAAAGCTCACCGATAGTTCGTCATTTGTCTGTTCGAATGATCCTGGTAGACGCTCATAGGCGCATTCTCCGCAGCCTGCCGGCTGTGAGATTCGCGATGATGAGTGTACGGACGAGATTGCGAGGAAATCGACGATACCGGCATGTTTGACGACTCCGTGACCAGTCGACGCTGCGGCGCCACGCCGGCGCTCGAGCGAGGTAGAGTGCTCGGTTGATTGTACTCCGTTGCGCGTTTGATCTGTTGTTCCTGATGATTGGCCGAAGGCCGCGATTGAGTGGAAATCGATAGTAGCGGCTTGTTTGACGATTCCGCGAGCATTCGATGCTGCGGTGCGACGCGAGCGCCCGAACGAGATCGAGCGCTCGATTGATCGTACACCAATGCACGTTTGATAGGTTGTTCCCGATGGTTGGTCGTAGAACGCGATTGAGTAGAAATCGCCGGTACCGGAATGTTTGATGACTCGGCGATCATTCGATGCTGCGGCACGACACGGGCGCTCGAGCGAGGCCGAGCGCTCGATTGATCGAACTCCAATGCACGGTTGATCTGCTTTTCGCGACGATGCTGGATCTGTTGCGAACAATTGGAATCCGACATATCTTGAACAATGCGTAGTTCCCGATATTGAGACTGCAAACTCATCGAAACGCAGGCCGGAGTACGTTCGCTCGGATTTTCATGACGAACGATGGAAGAACGGGCAAAACTTTCGGGCGCAGCAGCGCTCGGCGCGGCGGAAACTCGAAGCTTGTCGATATCTTCTCTGAGCCTCTTGCGCGTCGCCGATAGTGTTTGCATCTCCTTCGATGCCTCTTCGTAGAATCTCTTTGCTTTCTCGTACTTTTCTTCCTGAAAGACCAAAATGCTATTCGGCGAACTTGTAGGGAGAGAGCAAATAATGAATGAACGATGATATATATTTACGATGTGACGGGCGTGGCGCAAGGCAATCATAAACTGATGTCGCTGAAAGCGCGCAGCGTCGAAGGTTCGATCGACGAGGGACGAAATGCTCGTGAAGTAATGGCACATTTGCTGGGGCATCGGTGTCTGCAGAAGGATTGTCTGCGAACCTACCGCTTTGCACTCAGGACATTGTTTTCTGGCTGTAATGAGACAGATTGTTATACTTGAAAAACCAAAATAAAAAAGATGTTATATCATCGCCGTCGTTGAGTCTCGTAAAAATGTACCTTCGACTACGCAGCCGCCGCAGAATATGTGCTCACACTGAGTCACGAAGAATTCCTTCGAAGAATCAATCGCTGGTCGATAACACTCATTGCATTTTAGCCAATTCTCCATTTCGATTAGCGTTTCTTTATTTATTTAGATGCGGTCGTATTTATTAGTCTCGCGATCCAGTGAATACCCAGGAATCGCTGCGTTCTCTTCGCTTGCACCGACTCAGCCCGACTGAGCACAAGCGAAACTTCCGCGGCAGTCATGCGTCGTACCGGAAATTGGGGTGGAAATGAATTGCCGGCAAGTGGTTACGGAGAGCAATGGCGTCGGAAAGTACGATAAAAACAGTAATGGAAATTGAGTGAGCGAAGTTTCGG
Source organism: Amblyjoppa proteus (assembly GCA_963922035.1). NCBI lineage: Eukaryota > Metazoa > Arthropoda > Insecta > Hymenoptera > Ichneumonidae > Amblyjoppa > Amblyjoppa proteus. The sequence goes on along the minus strand of OY998228.1, from coordinate 7,063,763 downwards.
ACTACGAAATAATTAGATAACAACGTAACGACTATTATTATTTTAAAAAAAGCGAGCTACAAAAATACAGTCACACGTAGTTAAACCTTGTGAATTCGTGCACACTGTCGCCTCGGCTAGCATCGCTTCGATTATCGACATATTTCCGTTTTGATACCGTCAGGTAAACTTTAGAAACTTTGATCATAGTCGTCGACAGCCACACGTGGCCTCGAGTTTCCTTTTCATATATGTAAATACTAATTTGAACCTTAAAAAAATATTATATCGAGCGTTTTACAAGAACAACTTTCGAATTACGAAATAACCGACGAGGAGGTATGTACAAGACGTCGCCCTGCCGGCTGAGCCCGGCGTCGTATTAAGCTTGTTGTGTTGTCCTTCGCAGCTGTTCTTGCATTCGTCGTCGTCGCAGAGGTCGCACGGCTGCGTGGCTCTTGGCTCGTAAAAAACTCTGGCTCTTCTCGCTATTAAAAAAATTTCGTTCGTCATTTCTCAATTTATCAATTACACTTGGCTACTTGGCCCGGCGTGGATACTTACACGAATCGTAGTAATCGTAGATGGAAACTGGAACAGGCTTTTGCAGCGCCACCTTGTGAGTTCTGAACGCGGAGACTGTGGGACAGTACTCTTGTCTGGTCATCTGCGAATGAAACGACAATTCAATTTAAAACACTGTCTTTTTTCTCCCGAAAATGTAGATAAAAGTTTGTTTTTTTTGTTCATTGAAACAAACCTTGTCGAAGTACAAAACGATCATCGTATCGCCATTTTTAGTCTCCACGCGTTTAACGTTCTGCGAAACTTCGAGACTCGGCAGAGAGTCCATGTCGACGGTGAATCCGGACGGCAGGCTGATTTCCATAACAGCCATGTTACTCTCGTTGGCCTCCCTGGTCGCAACGAATCCCGAGCAGATCGACAGTTGCAAATGATTCGCGTTAGAATTTTTGTCCACTTGAGGATCCAGAGTGAAGAGCGGCCAAGCGCCGGTCACGTTGAGATTGTAGTGAGAAGAAACTTGGATGAGAGCGAAACCCGTTCCCGTCGCTGTTATATTGACGAGTCTCGTTTTTCTCGGAAGCTTCGTAAAAAAAAATATATACGTTTTATTTCTTACCACATATTCTCCTGCATAGTTAAACTGGAGATAAAATCTTTTGTTTTTCCACTCACCACGTGCTTCTGAAGAATCATAGCGTTGGCCGCATTTATGTTCATCTGGCTCTGGCCGCCTCCCTCGTACGTAAACGTTATAGCGATATTGTTGTTCTTCGATACCAACTTTTCGCCGAGTTTCGACAGTGCGTATATACCGACGACCGTATCTTGGGTGGAAGAGAAGCCTCCCTCCTGATTTCTCTGCTTCACGAGCCACTTCATTACGGGAACAGCGTCGGAGACGAGATTTCTTCGGAGATAAGTGAGCATCGCATAAGAAGTCATTTCCACGTCGACGGATCTCGGAAGTCCGTACCAAGGATTCTTGTCGTCCTTCGGTACCGGCTTGCTCCACCATTTGAAATCGTCTTTCGTCGTGGCCTTGGACTCCATACGGCCGAACGCCGTCTCCTCGTAAGGATGACGAGCGAGATTCAGCACGTACGTGCACAGAGCCAGGGAGTAAAGATCATCGGTACCTTCGATGTTTCGGACTATGTAGTCGACTCCTTTGTTTATCGTGTTTCTGTATTTCTCAGTCGCGCCCTGCAATAAAAATAAAAAAAATCGAATTCATTAGTAAAACTTACGATAGCTTATTTTTAATGATAATTTCAGTCTATGAGACGATGTACGCGTGAATTATAATGTATTTACAAATCGTACCTCATTTTCTAGGAACGCAGTCAGCGTATAGGCAGTCAGCGCGAGACCCTTGGCAGCCTGTCCTTGCATATCGCTGTGGATTACTTTTCCAACTTCCGGGAAGCTTCCGTTCGCCGCTTGATTGTTCGACAGCCACGACAATGCCTCGTCGATTATCCTGTCTTCGACGGTTATGTGCTCGGTAGCCTGTTTGAAGGACTTGGCTACGAATGCTGTGAGCCTGTTGACAAAATAATTCGGTTGAAAAAAGTTTTACACCCGGTCTGGTCGAGCTACAAAAATAATCGCTTACCAGGTGCTGCCGCTCGGATCAGACATTCCGAAAGCACTGAACGATCCGTCGGTATGCCGATAAGTCAATTCCTGCTGATATCCAACCTCCAAGTACTTGAGAGCTTTGCTCTGCACGGCCTGACTCAATTGATTCGTATTCTTAAGATAGTTCAGTATAACGATGTTCGGCACCATATTCAACATATTTTGTTCTCCACAACCGAAAGGCATTTTAATCAAGTTCGCGAGATTTGGAATGCTCGGTCCGAGAATGTCTCCGACACCCGAAATTTCCACGTGCTCCGAACCGGCGACCACGTTTTTCGGTATTCCGACGGTAATGTTGGTCTTGACACTTGACACGGTCTTGAGGTCGACGAAGAAGGCTTTGTTGCGATACTGTGTTTCGCCCTCGGCCTAAGAAAAAAAAGCAAAAACAAAAAAAAAGAATAAAGTAAATTTCAACCTCTTCGTCGCATAGCGGGAATCGCGGAAATCTTGGGAATTCGCACCTTCACGAGCAACTTGTGTTCAACGCTATCGCCGGCCAGTTTACTCGTTGCAGTAGCTTTGATGCTGATGTAGCCCAATTCACGTGGCGTGATCATAAAACTCACGCTCGCTCCGCTGTTGGCTTTCACTTCGAGAGTTTTCTTCCGGAATAATTCGAGCTCTAAATTCGAACATCGTTTTTAATTAGTTCAGCGATGGTATGAATGTTTTTTTTCTTCCAAGATCTTTTTGTGATACTTACTAGGGGAGTCGCTAACTTCGTTCGATAATTCGGCGAATTCAAACTGTCCAGCGTGTTCGAGTACAACTTCGGCGGTCGTGTCCTTGTCCATGTAATTGAAAACTATGATCGGTACAGCGACGATTTCACCTCTTATTACGGAATATGGAAGATCCACGGACACGAAGAACGGCTTGAACACCTTCAGCTGCAAAAAGGGCAAACAGTTTAGATTTATTCAGGGAGTTGCAAGCTTTTCTTTTTATTTTATTATCGTTGTTTTTATTTATTTTATTTTAGTATATCTCTGTAAATAATCGTACCTTTCTCGGCATTTCCATGAGACCTAGACCGAAGGTGGAGTCGACGGAAAAAGCGCTCAGTACCCAAGAAGTTATACTGTCGGGCACGTGGCGTCGCATCTTGGTTTCTCCTTTGAACCTGTTCGGTCATAAAATTCATTAAAACCGCAGTTTGACCTCCCAAGCTCAAATGAACAAATAACAGAGAGTAAAAAGAAAGTATACAAGTTATGAACGGCACGGGCACGGTTGTTCACACGAGCGTGCATCGACCGACAGTGTACATACAAGTAAGGTAGATGAAGAGTACAAGTACGAATGAAAAAAGAAGAAATAAAATATATGTTCAAAGACGCGAATAAATACCCTGAGGAGAAATTTGTGAAAAGCCAGGTGTTTGAGATGTCATGCATTAGGAATACACGGGGTTTATTCCATACGGGAGGTGGGATGCGTGAGAAGGCGAAGGGACCTTCCAGTGGAGGTCTTGTCACAGTTCTGTATGTAACCGGTGGACCAATGTCAGGCCTCAGGGTGGACGCTCCCCGAATCGAGCCTCCGACTCTACCCTCCAGATTTCCTGGGCGTCCTGCAATGCGAATTCTCCACAATGTACAATACTCCAAACGCACTTCAACCCTCCCCCTTTTTTTTCTTCCAAATATCTATTTCACCAAAGTTGGGTTCAATTTACTTTAGGCGATTTTTACGACGAGAAAAAAAATTAGCGATGATGATACAGCTCTGATTGCAAAATAAAAAAAGACTTTGCTAACCGATTTCTAGATTATTTTTTTTTAAAGTTCAATGCATCGTTTCCCGCTAAAGTTTGGTTTTGGAAAATTACTTTAAGAGACTTTAAGAGATTGATCTAGACATCATCCGTGAATATTTATTTCTCGTCGCTGCGTAGGAGAGTTACAGTTAGTAGAAGCGCTTTATTACCGTGTATTCCCAGGAGTAGAAGCGTCTTCCAGACTTTCTACAAAACACGCACAGCATTCCGGGGGAAACTGACAACCTCGGGATTTAGAACGATATGAAACAGGCTCCAAGCATAACAGAAACTGTAAGCCATTTTTTTAAAGTAATAGTTTAGCAACTATTAAAATGGATTACAGTTCTGTTACCGACGGAGCTCGGATCGGGCGGGGGAAGATTTTTCACATCGCCTTAAGGACGCACCAATAGAACTCCCGAAGCGTTTTTGATGATCGCATCCACAATGAATAAAATGGGGCGTAAAATGAGAAAAGACACTCCTAGATATAAACGGATTAATTGATTTTGTTGGCATTACCCAGCATCAAGCGCTTCCCAAAGCCAAGTTTCGGGGAATTTCTTGCGTACTTTGGGCGTCTCGGGTGCACTTGCGGGCGGGCCAGCAGCCCCAGCAGATGCAAACGCCGCTCCGTCCAAATTAGCTCTGTAGTATACTACGCAACAATACGAGTAGTAACGAAGTTAAATATTATTAATTGATTATCTAAACGATGAAACGACAAAGTGTGATCTTTCATTTCACATCTCTCTCGATCTCACATCGTCGGACACTAGTTTCTATATTTCTTCTAAATTTATTTTTACGATGATTCAGCGAACCGACATAATCGGTGAGATATTTTGATGCTGTGACAAAGGTAAAAAAAAAAAAGAAAAATATGTAGTCTCATGACTGCGATGTTAGGTGTACGTGAGGCGAGATGCGATTATGATGTTAGTCGATCGTTTATGTATCTCGAATTGAATCCACGAAACTTAATGATACTTACTCATCGGGAAGTTCTCGTGAACGTAACCGTTAGTCAGTATTACAGCGCCGCTTTTCTGTTGGACAAATGAAATTCGTTACGCTCATCTTCGTTTCTTCGTTTCTTCATTATATTTACGGTTATAAGCGGTATTACGGTACAAGTACTGCGATTACCTGGAAAACGTCTCTTGCGGTTGCTGAGCCGGGACGCCAGAAGGAATGTCTCGTGATCGCTGGTCCACCAAAATACGCGTAAGGAGAATCTTCGGACATGTCGTACGACCTCAGCTCTTTGACAACTTGATCCTGATGTCGATCGATCAATTAAGGTGAATATTCAATTAGTCCAGAATAAACAGAGATTTTTTTTTACGAATAATTCTGTTTTTTTTTTTACTCACGCGAGAAATATCATTTCCAGACTTGAGAAGAAGCGATCGTTGATCAACACCCAGAAGACCGATATAAGAATTCGGTTTGGAAGTGATCATGATATCAACGGACTGTCCGGGAGCGACTTCGCCCGGCGAGACGTTGATATCGACGAAGTTCTGAAGAGTTCCCTGCAGATCGATGTCCAACGCGTCGGCGACGATTTCTCCGTCGTCGCGTGCGTAATACACCAGTACGTGAGCAGTCGGTGCCATCACGTAGGTAGCCAAGAATCTGAAGGAAGCGGTTGTCCTACCGCCCACCTGGACGGATCCTGCGTTGAGGATATCGCCTCGTCCCAAAATTTCGTAGCTCAGATATTTCAGAGGAGCCGTGGAATTGACCTCGATCTCGATGTCCTTGTTGACCATCGGTGTCTCCGTTTTTACCATAGCTTGGATAAAAGTATTGCTCGGAGACATCGCCTGGTTCGTGGCCGGAAACCACTCGTGAAGCGTCATGTACTTGGCCTCGATATTCAGAGGCAGGGCGAGAGCCTGCTCGGAGGCCGGCGACAGAGGTGGATAGAAATCCAACTGTATCATACCGTGATCGTCGAGGGTTCGCGTGATGTTCGTATAGGCCGATTGATTGTACGTATAACCGTACGATATGGTAACGGGATTTGCCGTATCTCGCACGGGCGACCCGTCGTGATTGGTCAATTTTATAAAGGCTGTGTATTTGAGACCGGGTTTGTAATACTCCGACGTCTTTATCAGATCCATCGTGTACTTGTGCTTGTGGAGAGTCATCTGCATCGAGACGTTTTGCCTCCGGCCGGTAAGTTCCTCCTCGACGGCGACGTCCAACTGAATTGGCCTCTCGTAGTCGTCGGTCACTCTTAGATCGGATACTATGTCAAAGTCAACGGTGACTTTGCCGTCTATCGGCACGACTTTTCTCACTGGAGTTTGGAAAATCGGTTGTATAACGGACGAAAATATATTCGGATAAGCCGTTATCGTGGCCTCGCCTTTCACCGGTTTTCCGTACGTGTATTTCGCCTCGATGGTGGCCATGACTTTGCCCTCTTGGAAGGTCGCGTGCTTCGGGGCATCGATCGAGACCTCGAACTTCGGCAGGACGTACTCGGCGACTTGGAACTGCTTCTCAAAGGTCTGATCCACAACGTTAGCGACGATCTTCCAATCGCCGAGCACCGGCGACTCCGAAAGATCGAGCTCACCGCTGAATATTCCACGGCTCAGCACTGGTTTGTTCCACTGCTTTATCCTGTTGCCGCGTCCGTCCTGAAAACGTTTTTTTTTTTTTTTTAATTATTTTTTATTATTTCATTTTCTTCAATTTCCGCAGTGAAACGAGAAACACGAATCGTCGGCCGTGCGACGCTATTACCGTGATGTAGACGTCGAGCTGCCGAGTGATCACCGGTCTCAGTCTCGAGTCGAGAACGACGCAACGGAACATGACTTTGCTGCCGGGTTTGTAAATAGCACGATCGGTTTGTATAAAAACCGAGTAACTCTTGTGAACGTACTGAATGTCCGTTGAATTCTTGAAGGTCAATCCCGTGAGGCCGGTGGCGATTAATCTGTAACGACCCGGAGTTGTCTCGCCGATCTGCGGTTGCAAAGAAACACCGATTAGCTTTAGTCGTTGCGGAATGGAGCAAAAAAAAAAAAAAAGAAAAAAAATCAATGAGATAAGAAGGATGTGTGTGTGTTATGAAAACCTCCAATTTGAAGATTCTCGTCTGATAGGGCTCGACGACGTTCACGTGGGACATTTTGAAAACATTCCCGGCACCCAGCTCGCCGACCAGCTCCACGGATATCTCGGACGGCGTTGATACACCGGTCGTACTCACTGCTACGTGGTACTCCGAATTGGGACGCACCACTTTCGGAGCGATGACCGTGTAATACCTGTGGAAAAATAAATGGAACAATTGTTTTTCAACGCTTCGCAAAATTCTCGAGCTTTGGCGCACATGTTTATGTTCTATCGTAACTTTGGACTAGAAAATATAAGAAACCGTTGACCATAGAGAATAGAAAATCATATATTGGTCGACAAAGATATGATTGGATGCAACTGCGAATATAGAGAAGAGAAGCGCTCGTTTTGGTGACTCTTCGTAGAATGCCTTCTTACACGACGCGAGGCACCTCATCTCTTAATACTTGAGATTAGGAGTCCTAAGTGTGAGGCCCACAAAGGGTCTCGATGTCACTGTCATAAACGAAGGCTTGGATAAGGCCTCGATAATGAGGCGCAAGTCGGTCTGCTGGCTCTGCAGCAGACAACGGAGTGACGAGTTGCTTTCAAAAAAAAAAAAATAATTAAGAAAACCGACGACCTACTAATTTTACGATAAAAAAAAATTTCGTCTTATTAGCAAAACAACAAAAATGCCTAATCGCCGCGACGAAGCGCGATACGACTTTCTGGTCAATAAAACATTTCGTGAAATGAATATCTCTCTTACAATGGAAGGCAGCTAACTAACTAACTAGTCAAATATGCTTACGGTAACATTTTTATTACAACTGTATTATTATTATTATTATTATTATTATTATTATTATTATTATTATTATTATTATTATTATTATTATTATTATTATTATTATTATTATTATTATTATTATTATTATTATTATTATTATTATTATTATTATTATTATTATTATTATTATTATTATTATTATTATTATTATTATTATTTAGCTCGCGCCCTTACGGAATCGCAGTAAGTTATCTGTAAGTATCGTTGTGAGTGTCCAATCGACATGAACATTGTTATTATGTAGAAAGACTATAATTATTATTATTAATACTTACTGCTTCGCCGTGACTGTCGCGAGTACGCTGCACAGCAGCGCGACTAGGCAAACCGTTCGTCCCATCTTGATTTTAGTGTGTGTCCTGAAAAGAAAAATGACGAATCTTCACTGGGCTGAATCTCAACATATTTTTTTTTCTTTTTTTTTTTTTTTTTGTCGTGCTCTTTTGTTCGGTAGAACGGAAGAGAACGGCAAGTGGGGTAGCCCGCGCGGTGAGAATGTCACCGGGCAGGAAGGAGAGCACAGCGTTGGGAACCGATTGTTTTGTCCCGGGCCTCGGCGAATACCGCGCGCAAAGTGAGTCAGTGAGTCAACGTGCTCGCAAGACTACGCACTACAATTAATCTTCCGCCACACGTGTCGTTGTGTGTGTGTGTGTGTGTGTGTGTAGACTTTAAACACACAATTCGCCGAGCGCTCATCCTCTTAGATCCGCAATGGTCCGAGCGGAAAGTTTGACGTTATCCCCAATTACTGGTCCATTAACATCCACGCATATTCGAAAGAATTATCGCCGATAGTTTGTTTCCCCACGATCGATTATTCATAACTAGTCGCAGAATTAAAAAAAAAAAAAAAAAAAAAAAAAAAAAAATGTATATAATTTTTGTATTACAGTCGATGAGCGCATAGACAATTCCCACGAAACCGGGACGTATTACGTACCCGGCAAGCTTCGTCGATTTGTCATTGTTATTATTACCTCGCGTGACCTTTCCACGTGCATCCGGAGATCTCATACTCCGGCGGCGGGGGGGGGGGGGGGGAGGGGGACCGATTCTCCACCGCTTTGATAGGGAAAACAATCATTTTGTCTCGTATCGCGATATTCATCAGATTTAAAATGGATGCTGATTCTCCACGGCCATTGCGTCATTATGCAATTTATCCGTCGTCGAACGTGCAAAAATAACATGAAAAAAAAAAAAAAAGAGAAAAACCTGTATTCTCTTAATTGGCGCATGATGATCTCTCCTCGCAAATTGAGGAAGTGTTATGCCCCGTTGTGCTCGCGGTGTGCCGCGCGGGGAGATTCCTTTTGGTCGGTTATAGCGTCGTCGGCCGCGGAGTCGCATGTGAAAGCCCAAAGTGTGCCAAACCGACGGAGTAACACAGCCACTGTGTCTGGACGCGAGGCAAACGATTTCACATGGAACGTCCCGATTGAGAATATCTCGCTGCGAGTCTCTTTCCACGGTGTCTCTACGATACGATACGATGACCTTGCCGCGCCCTCCCAAGGACGCCCAACGACTCTCACGGAGAGTCAGACTGCGACTCTCTTTTATTATTCTGCGTATCGAAAACTAACGCGAAGAGTTGTGATCGAGTCGTGCACACTGATAGGCGTGTTAATACAACGCTAAGTTTATTTAAGCTTATAGTAACAAAAATTGATCTATTAAATACTACGAAAGCAGAAAGTCCACAGAGAAAATAAATACTGATGGACTGTGATGGGAAATGTGATACTAAGATAAGTAATAGTCAAGGGCTTTTGTAAAAGGTTTGAGAAACCGTACATCGAATAAACGAATACAATTGGACGAATGCGCGTGCCGAGAGACCGTAGACTTGTTTGCTTGGAGGTTGCGAAATTTCTCAGGGCACCCGCATTAGGCATTAGAAATTAGAAACGTTATTTCCTCGCTGTCGATCCAAATAGTTTTCTTGCGACTCGGGCAGCTCGCGATCTTCGGTGCCCCCCTCGACTCATCGAACAGCATGGCAAAGGACTTTCTTATCGAACGCTCTTTAATGTATTATACTGACAATCATCGTAGTCGACATTGTCGTCGATGTTACGCTCGATAAGTTCGTTCCCTGCGCGTCTCTCGGCTCGCGCCGCGAGATTACGTTGAGGTAGGCTTCAAGACCCGCCGCTGAGATCACTCCCTGTCGCGTGTCTATGCAAATTCTTTATCTTTACGTTTACCGGCGCGCCAGTGTCTCATCTCGTCGAACAGACTTCGTAATCCCAATGACTCAGTTTCGGCAACTTGAGGAAAAAAAAAAAAAAAAAAACACGCAGACGAGAAAAAATATCGCGCGTGGGTTTTTCCCCCGCGGTATTCTGTGCCGATACTCTCCGTGCATTCCTTTTCGATATAATATTATGAGACCGAGGTTCTTCTCGGCAATGGTTACGATCGCGTGGGCGGTCCGTTGCCTTTTTGGAAAATTCTCTGGTCCGACATCGTGAGACTACCAAACCAGCGAACGTGACGCAAATTAATTAATCTTTGTTTGTTCCAGATGTGCGAGGCTCGACAATCGACGTTGGTAGCAGTGTGCAAAAAAAAAAAGTGAAGAAAGTTACACACGAAAGAACTTAACCTAATGTTTATCTGTGAAAACTTCGAGATTATTCGCAGCTTACACGCGAGCAATTCTGCGTATGAAACTTTTTTGTTTTGATTTTTTTTTTTTTTTGTTTTTCATTGTGACCTTGAACTTATTTGGACCAGCGAATCCCTTGGACCGATGGGCGCATCGTAAAATTTCGTTTCAACGAAGCGCCCTAAATCTCCGTGAGATCTGCTATTATTTTTGTCGATGACTCACCTGCTGGACGAAACTGGCGCACCTCAGCCGCGGCCGATCTTCACGGCCTCGCGGCTCCGGTACCTCCGACGAACTTATTTGCTTCCGGGTGAATTACACCGCGAGAGCCGGCTGAACGCCGCAGCGATAAATTGAAATCACTGATCTGTCACGAAGTTAGCAAAACGAAAGGAACAACTAGACAAATTTTCCGCGATTACCGATCAGGCCGTTCGTGAACATCCAACGACGAAATATCTCTTTGTGTTTCACTGCTGGAGCAGGTAGCGGTCCGGTGGACGGCCGATCGTATACTACCAATCAAGGTAGCGTGGCGAGCGCCCGAAGACCGCCGGAGCTAAGCAGCCTATGTGGGGAGGACTCGAGAAACGAGTCCTTTCCTTTCTCGCTCTCTCACGTCTCTCGACCTCCACTCGCCTCTACTACCGACGAACTCTTTCACTCGACCCGGGGGACTCTCTGTTGCACTCTGTCGCGTTATATACGCTGTGCAAACTACGCAGTCGGAGGAACTGTGCCGGGAATTACCGTTAACGGATAGAAATCCGAGCTGTGCAACGCGAACGCTCTATAGTCCGCGCGTGGTCTTCCGAATGTCCTCCGGCCTGCGGATCGTACCGATCGTCAGAGATACCGGCTAATCGCACGCCGCACGTAACATCCTCGGAAACTCCAGCCGGACCTGTTTCTTCTTTTTTTTGTTTTCCACGTAACATAGCGGATAAACGTGTCTCGCGTGCAACGCGAAAGCACGGGTCACGCCCCGATCGCGCGCACATGTACATCACGGGAAAATACCGTGTGAACGTAAACAAATAATAATTATTATTCTGGATATTGCCAATGGGAGCGCAGGAGTGGGGTGGGGAGGGGGGGGGGGGGGAGAGCAGGGAGGGATTATTCTTGACGACAATGAAATCTTGGAACTTCCTCGATGAGTTCTGGAAAATTGTTTAGGCATTCTGCAGAGATCGCAGATATAATGATCATAAGGTTTCATTGTATGGATGCGGATTCGGGGATTTTAATGCAAGGACTGCCCTTTATTGAAATAGTTTTTCATTGTTTGTTTTTGCATAACAATTACGGTAACCGTGACAATTGCATCGAACACAGAATCGAATGAATGTTCCGCGAGCTTTTGTGCCTTTCACGTTACCATACAGAGATCGTGTAATTTTTTATTAACAATAAATAAATTCGCTAACCGTAGAGATGCGAAAGAGAAACGACGTCGAATTCGCAGCGGGTTCGCACTGGAGACGCCACAGTAGCCGCAACTTCCGGTTCGACGCGCGATGCTTCGCAAGAGAGTCGCGTGTCTCGAATGATTTCACGCGTTCCATGGACGCTCCGCCAGTCGGTCGCCAGTCTAGTGAACATGGCCGAAAACAATGGCAATAGTTATTGAGCCAACGTTTCGGGTTGTCCAAGGCACTTGTCAACAAAGTATATTAATCCTCGATGAGATAACGCTGTGAATTAAATATAATCGACGTGAGTATGAATTAACAATTTTTTTTTTTTTTCTTTTCGCACCTCGGGAACAAAACTCGGATGAATTTTCGTCGAATCCTCCCGAGCCCACTTCCTGCCGTACACGGCAATAGCGGCGATTCGTAACTCCCCTAACGCTGTCATCTATCGTGCGCTGATTTCGTACGTTTTCGAGGCTATAGCGAGCACTGCAAGCGTCTCGATTAAATTCACCTTCACCCCGGAGCTTTCTTCGATAATCGACGAAACGTCGGTGAATTACTTGACAATTAATTTCGCGTTAAAACGACATTTTTCGAACAACGCAACGCCAGTGCGGTTGCAGTTCGACGAGTTGAAAAGATTCTTTTCGCAAGCGTTTTTTCGAACCATTTTCCCAAAGGCTTTTTTAACTTTTATCGTACATCATTCGCGATTCAGAGACTCGCGTCTGCGGAGAGGGTCGACGCGTCGCCGAAGAGTGCTCTACTCGCCGACCAGCCACGCTCTGAATTCGTCGTCTTAGCTGAGGATCTTGACATTCCAAGAGATGCAACCGAGCCTCTCCGAGCACCCAACGTTGATGCTAATTTTTCTACGCAGATCTATGGTTCTCCGATGTTTAGGACGGTGATAGACGCTAGCTCTGACGTTCACAGTAACGCTGCTTACCCCTGACCATTTACCGTGGTGACTATCGTTTGAAAAATTATTCGGGCCATATTTAATCTAGCAGTCTCTGCTACTCGCCAACGATGCAGAAAAATCAATTAAACAAAGTGCACAATCTTCTATTGAGCGTCTTCTGTGTGGCTTTCAGATTCGGCGAAGAGATTCGGGATCTTTTGACTTTTAGAGAGTGTCAACAGGACGCCAAGAATGTGATGAGATCGTTCGAGAGTTAGACGTACATTTTTCCGGAGTACGCAATGGAAAAATAATAATCGCCGAAAGAGTCATTAAACCAAAGAGCATAAATAGGAACAGAGGACTGGACACAAGGGACGATAGACAGTCTGCTCATGCCGGAAAGTAAGGGAGTTCTGTATAACGGTGGTGGTATTAATTAAAAAAAAAAAATTTTATGTTTTTTTAATAATATTAAAGATTTTAATTCTATTAATAAAAATGTTACTAAAATATTAGTGTGTATTATTATCGTTTATTTATTTATTTGGTGCAAAAAAAACTTTTATTATTTTGGGTTAATAGGGACAGACTTCAGATAGGAATATTATTAATGACAATTATTATTACCATTATTAACTTGTTCGATTGGCTTTGTTTGCAGGTGCATAGTATTATGGCAACTGCTATTCAAAAGAATGGCATGAAACCTCTGACGAACGGCACGTTGAACCACGTTGAGAATGTCGGGAGTTTGGACAACGCGTCAATATGCGCCGACTCAAGAGACGAAAAGCTTTACAAATGTCCAGCCGAGCCGGAGGAAGAGGCGGAAGCTCCGCCGGAAATCGACATTCTCATAAGAAACGTCGTTTGCAATTTCAGTGTCCGTTGTCATCTTAATCTACGTGAGATCGCGTTGAATGGATCGAACGTTGAGTATCGACGAGAAAATGGGGTAAAGCCGAATTTTTACAATCGACCTTTGAATCGTTTAGTCGCCATGATTCGCGATTAATGTTAACGTATTATAACGTTGCAGATGATAACGATGAAGTTTCGAAGACCTAATACCACGGCGACGATTTGGTCATCGGGCAAGATAGCCGTTACCGGCGCGGAGACGGAGGCGGAGTCGAAAATCGCAGCGAGGAAAACAGCCAGAGCCCTGCAGAAGCTCGGTTTCAAAGTACGATTCAGAAATTTTCGAGTCGTAAACGTAATGGGGACTTGTCTCATGCCGTGGGCCATTAAAATTACACCGTTCTCCATGCGATACAAAGAACACGCAGAGTAGGTTTTAGAAACAATTTTAAAAAATCTTCAGTGGAGACGAGAGAGTGTGGGACAATGTTTTTAAATGAAACCTTGTTTAGCTACGAGCCAGAGCTACATCCAGGCGTAACATACAAGATTCCGGAGCTGAGCGCCTCGTTAAAGATATTCTCAACCGGAAGTGTGACGATAACAGGTACACGAGTTTTATATATATTTATAACACGAGTTATGTGTATTTTTTTATCTCTTGCTTCGAACTGACTGATTTGCGATGAACATGTGCCTAATCGTTTTTCAGCACCAAGCGTGGCCAACGTAGGTATAGCGATCGAGCAGATATTTCCGCTAGTCTACGAGTTCCGTAAGAAGCGCACGCCCGAGGAAGAGAACGCGATAATCGCGAGGCGACGCAAAGCCGCGAAGCGTAGTCGAAAAGAGTTCCTAACAGATCCGGATCCAATGATAATGGATGATCCGCTGATGTCCGGGGAGGAAGAGGAAGAGGGAATGTTGGTCGAGAGTGACGCCAGTTGGGACTGATTAGTTCGACATCCTCTCGATCCTGACCTCTCTTCTCGTTAAACCACGAAAGAAAGATTAAACAAAGCAAAGAAGAAAAAAAACAAGAGCAACAAAAAGTGTTTGTTTCACGACGTTCGTTCATATCTTCGAGAAACGACGACGACAACGTTTGAGTACGTCCTGTTGGATTCGACGTGTTTAAACGAAAAAACAGAACAAAAAATAAAAAAACCGAACGAATGACGACGAAAGAAGTGTACGGCTCGCGACGAGTGAAGTGTGAGGCATAATCGACTATTCTATACTCTCGCTAACTCTACTTCCGTCTCTTCGTTTTCACTCTGTCTATCAATCTCTCATCTCTTTATTATTATTATTATTATTATTTTATTTTTTTTTGTTCATTTTTTTACGCGAGCGTCACCCACGTGCGCGTTCAATGATGGTGTAAAAGTGCGAGAGTGTTTCTTCGGGTGCCAAGAACGAGAGGGAAAAAGAGTCGCAAGCGAAAGGAACACAACTGTAATCTTAAAGGAAAAAAAAACAAACAAACAAATAATCGTAATAATTCGTAAGCTGTTTAACCGAAGCGAATATTATCATCAATGACGTTTCCACAAGCTCTCCCCCCACCCCGTATGTTACGTTCGTGCTAGCAATACAAACCCCCCTATTATTGTGTATGTATAGAAAGCGAACGTGAATGAACGTGAGAGATGTAAAACTTCGTTGAAGTAATGATTCGCGTGGTTTGAACATGAATTTGAGCTCCGATATGTTGATTCGTTCATACCGCGATGCACACGTTTTTTTCGCTTCTCTTCGTTAACTTTTACCTTACTTTTTTTTATATTTTTTTTTTATTACTTAACTTACTGTGCCAAAGATGGATGTTCAAAATTTAAGGCGAAGCGATCGTTAGCAAACTTGTGTCAGTGAGCTGAAAATTTTTGTTCATTTCTAGACGATAAGGATAGTCCAGTTTTTTCTCTTTTTTTTTTTGTTCTCTCGTTACTTCTCTTTCACTCCAGTCGTCCGAACTCTCATCTTTCATACGAGTGTATACGGTAGTTATTTGACTCTCGTTTCTCGTTACTTCTATTGTCGCTTGGATAAATTGTAATGATTTACTGTGGGAAACGCCCGATCATGTTTTGAGTGATATTTGAACATTATCGTGCGTTTCGGTGAGTTTGCGCTTCGTTCGCAGTATCCTGGCGGTGAGGTTTAGACTAGATATTTAAACAAAAAAATAATAAATAAAGAGCGGCCCATCCCTGCTCGAGCATTTGTAACGATAGCGAGTATTAGAGAATAGAAAATTAGTTATTTAGAGACTAATTATCATGAAAACGTGTGTCTTATAGATATTCTTTTCATAATAATCCGCCTGAGAATTCACAGATCTTTCTAATCGACTATCAAACTTCTATTCTTTCACATCGTCCCACTCCACTGCTGAATAAATAACTTGTGTATCATCCACGCGATTGTCCACTAATGTTTGGGCTGCTCGTTTGCATAAAGGAAAACATAAAAACAAACAATGTTATAACACCGTACAGATCTCAAGCAACTTTGAATCAAAAGGTAAAAAAAAAAGAAAAAAAGAAAGAAACGTAGCATCAGAATTCGCATTGAACGTTCTTGTATCACATTGCACAATACACATAAACGAGTGTAAAAAAAAAAATACAATCGTAATTTGTATCAGCGTAAGAGGCACACACATTAGTTGCTGCTGTATTTCGCTCGACGCGTAAATTTTAATCATCGACCGTCTCGGAAACTCGGGGCCTTCCGGTTTTCGCAGAATTCTTTTCTTCCTTTAATTTTTTTTTTTCAATATAATTTATTTATCATTTTTTTTCGCGACTCGAGCATATATCTCGGAGCGTATCCTGCTCGTTATTTATAAGCACTAACCGTTTGTGGCTTAGCTAATTAAAAAGAAAATTATTATTTATATACTTTAAAATGTTGTATGTCAAGCTTCTTCATTGAGCTCTGTCGACTTTACAAATTTGACGAGCGGTTAGCGCATTGAAGGAAAAAACATATACCTCGAACTCGATTGTGAGAAACGAGTGACTATGAAAAAAAAAAAAGAGCTAAAGAGTATAATCGTCGATACAACATTATAGTGCCCGACAAAAGAAAGTAACTTAGCGAATATAAAAAAAAAAGCCACTCGCATCTCTCGTATCCCGCGTAAAGCGAAGACGTATGTAAAAACCCGTCCTCTCTCTATCTCGTGCCATAGCGAGCGGCATGTCTCTCTCATCGCAAAGACAATCTATATTTTCATTTTTTTTTTGTTCTGTAAAATTTAATTGTTCTTTCGTTATTATCTTTTTTTTTATACCGAAGGCATTTTGTTTTTTTTTTTTTTTTTCTTCTTTTTATCTTACGTTTGTATGCTAAAGTCACTGCCTGCCGGCTCGCCGGATCGACGAATCGAACGACCAAGTAGAGTCGGCTGGACTTGTAATCGCGTGTCACAACTTTTGTACTCGAGGAACTCGGCGTTGTTTAAAAAAAAAAAAAAAAAAAAAAGAAAGAAAAAAAACCTCTTTTCTTCATCGTTCATTAAATTCATTAATTCGCAATGTGGTTTAATCATTTAAGAGCTCTCCTGGGAGAGAGAAAATTCGTACAGTAACACGAGCCACAGATCTGTATAAGCTCGGATATCGGCCTTGGTGTTGATAAATTTTCCTCATGGCTCTAACGTTGAAAGAAAAAAAAAAAAAAAAAACACCGTTCTGTCTAACGCGGCGTAAATTGCATCTCAAACACACGTACACACACACACACACGCGCAAACACACGCGCGCGCGAGCGCAAACCCACACACTTTCACGACAGAACAATTGTAATATTAAGGACAGAGCGCATCATCGATAAATCGTTTAAAGAAAAACAAAATGAAAAGAAAAAAAAAAAGAAAGAAAAGATCCTACACTGACTCTAGGAGGATTAGAAAATGTTAACCAGTAAGCAATAAATATAGTAGGTAAATTAATGAAACGAGAATCGTGGCAGTTGCGTCATCGGTATTAAGTTAAGCCAATCAATAAAACAAATTGTGAAGAAGAGAATAAGAGATTCGATGCGAATACTCACCGAGATATATCCTCTTTCATTATACACTAATAATACTCTGTCATTGAGATGTTATCGGGTTGCGAAACAAACTAAAAAAAAAAAAAAACGAAAAACACTTTGGAGAAATGCCTTAAAACATTATGATTAAAAGAATTCGTTGTATTTCGCGCGTTCGCAAACCGATCGCTTCTCCAATGATCTAATTCGGAATTGCGGATTTATATTGGAATAGAAAAAAGAAAAGAAAAACAAAAAAACAGTATCTAGGTGCTTCGAGCTTATACAAGAGATTTCACCTTTGGCACAGTAACGATATCCTACACAACTGCGCAGAGAAGATTTTGGAATGATTATTATTATTATACTGTGTATATCCGAGCGCCGAAATTCCGTAGTCATCGACATGGAAACGGTAAACGAAGCGAAGCTGAACAAAAAAAAAAAAAGAAGAGAAAGAAAACGGATATACTAAATTAGATATGTATCGACGCGCACGACGCGAAAAAAACGCAGGACGCCGCTAACGAAATATTACCGTTTAAGAGAATTAACGACCTCATACGTATTGCATCTAAACGTGTATTCATTTCTAGCACGTAGTATCGTTTGCGAATGAAACGACGGGTAAACGACGGATATTAAAAGAAGTTAAAAATTAACAATGAAAATAGGAGAACGACTAAACATAACTGAAACAAACGAAAAGCAATCTTGTCGAATCGGCGACGATGCATTATAAATTATGGCCAGGTAGAAAAAAAAAAAAAAAAAAAAACTTAGATACGCTGATGATCTTCGTACGTGCTGAAAGAAAGGAAAGAAAACAAATAGGGCACGCATGCACTCTCCCCGCCCTCGTACTACATCCATAAATATTGGCCGGTTATGATCTCCGTTAAGATATGTGTATACAAGACTGCTGTGAGATGTTAATGAAGAAAAATCATTTGTATGTAAATTGGAAGAAATAAAAGTTAAATTCTAAGATCGCAGTCGAACGCGACGAATTTACCGAGATGTATATACATTATTTTTATTCTACATGACGCGAACGCGGTACGATAGGTCTTTAGTATCTCACTTGAACAATTGCAGACAATATCATTTAAACGGGTGGCTCGAATTCATTTGTAGCCATCGTCCGTCTGGCCACGCATTAATTTTCTTGTCGGGAAAGTAATCGATAACGGACGACCGTTTACTCAATGTAACGAGTTCAAGTGCACAAGCACACAGTCCGACACAATATATACGAGAAAATCTCTTTCAATTGGTGTCATCGATAGCCCTCGCAACGCGAAAAATAAGGAAAGTTTAGTGTACATTTTTTTTTTACTATATAGTTGTGACATGCCAACAGTGTGTTTGTTATTTTGATCTCTTAATTATTTCATCGCGATCGACGCTGCGATGACGTATGCATATATCTTGCTAGTGATCCCCACTCCTCCCGAGTCCACGTGCGCGCCGGCCGGCATCTCGTCTCGCCAAGTTCACAAGCAGCTCTCGACAGTTCTCGCGCGAGCGTCGCGCGGTGTACTGCGGTGCGTCGGACCTGTCGCAATAATTTTCGTCCGTACAGTCGTTTCCCATTTGAACGAGTTACAAAATAGTGCACTTTATTTCGCAAATACATAAACAAATAGAATCTGTATATGCCCTAGGATATTGACTAATTGAACACATTTCTTCGTGGCAATCACCAGGACGCCAGTTTTCCGACGAATTAATCTGAGATAATTTTCGTTGACAACAGTTATTCTATAATTAGTAAATTTCGATACGAGTTCAGAAAACGTTTTTCGCACGAGTATCGAACAAAATGTTATGATAAGACATAAAGGTAATGAATTGAAGGGCCTGCGATTACTCCGCGCTCATCCTTCGACGCTCGAAGCAGCTTGAAAAAATTAACTAAATGATGTAACCGAATGAAATTAATTAACTAACTTAACCACAACGTCACCGAATCTGACTTGAGCATATTTTCCTTCCAGCTGTCTCCGGAATGCTGTCATCAGTCGTTGATGTTTGTCATGATGAAATCACTGACAGCCGGGAAATAGTACATCGCGAGTTTCAATACATCCTGATGCGACAAAAAAAAGATCAATTTTACACCAAATTATACGGTTCTGAGAAGTGCGTTCTATAAAAAAAATATATATATACAACTCACCTCGCTCGTCCTGATGTCCAAACCACCGGAGCTCAGAACGTACTTGTAAGGCAATATTGCAGGATGTTTGTCGATGCCCAAGAGCCCGTCTTTGTATTCATCGTCACCGGGCAATTCTTCGATAGTTTTTTCTGACACTCCTTTGAGAAAATTTCCCGAACTCCTGTTACTGAATAAACCATTGTTCCACAGAGCGTTTTGAAAGTCCGCCCCATAGGCGCTCAACAATTCAAGTTCCTCAATGAAATTTGCTCCCATGTCCAATTCGGTGATCTTCAAATACATATCGCGATATCTGTAGAGATTGTTAATCGACAATTAATCGGTTTAAACGGCAGGAGATATCATTGCAACTCACCTAAGCAAAAGACCGCAAACTCTGGAGAGGATGGCGCAACTTTTTGACACCAATCCACCGTAAATAAGTGCCGGGGGTGCTATGGTCCACAATGGCACGGTGCTTCGAGCTTCCAATCGGTAAGTTTCCTCGTAGAAATCCAAAGCCGCGTACATCAGCAGAGGATGGTGCGAATGGGTCGCCAGGCCGGAAGTTACGAGCTCACTTACCAGAGTCGTCAGGACTGGGAACATGTCCGACAAATCGTTCGCGGGCACTTGGCCAAGGAACGAAGAGGGTTTCTTCGATTCACTGCCGAAACCGTGTTTCACGAACTACCGAAATAAAAAATTATTAATCTTACAATTAATTGTTAATATTCGGTTTATCGATATAGAATTATTGTTTTTAAACTCACGAGATTCGTGGACAATTTTCGGAGGCTCGTGATTATTTCGCACTTTTCTTCCAACGAGGATATGAGAAATATCGTATGAATCCAATTTACATAGCTGTCCAGATCTGTGATTTTTAAAAAATGTATTTTTTTGTTTTCGCTGGTTCACATTATTGTCGGTGTATTTTATAGAAAATTTGCCGTTCTCACCCGTTACCGAGATTGAAGTGCACCACTGCATGAGCTCGAGAAACTTCGAGCGATACTCGTCTTCCATGTATTCGAAACAGTTTTTGAGAAAAAAATTCACAACTGGAATACCTTCTTGCATGTAGCGAGAGAATTCTATGGTCATCTCGAGCAGCTGTTCCATCTGGGTTTTTGAAAATTTGCCTCTCTCCAGCATGAAAGCTAAGCAACATACCGAGGCATATAACCATCAGAGCTTCAAAATTTAAGCGAACAATTTACGTAACGTATATCTCACCTCGAAGAAGCGTGTTGTACAAATTGTAGGAAAATCGGCTCTGGTAGGAAGCATCAGCAAATGCGAGAAAGTGATAACCGGCTGTATTGGCGAGAAGCGAAATTGCGTTGCACGGCATCTCGACAGTGAAGTGATACTTTCCGACGTCTTCGAAACTGCAAAAAAAAAAAACATTTTTTAAATTGCATTGCCGCCTCATAATTTATTCTCCGATGAGAGGAACTTAAACGAATTCGCAAAATCTTCGACGATACGCACTTGATGACATCGAATATGGACTTTGAATCTTTGTCCTTGTAGATCGACGATCCGATGTGAAAGTATCGCACCGAGGGCAACAGCGGCGGCGCAGTTTTTTTCGACCCCAACGGCTGAAACGAAAACGACAATGTCAACGTCCATTCCGGCATAAAAATCCAAGGGCCGTACCTTGGCAACGTTCCAGTCGAAATGGTCCTGTCGACGATTCTCGTAAACGCTGCCGCGATCCCTGGCATCCTCGAATCCCAATCTCAGTGCCTCCGGTATTGGCTTCCAGACACTCTCGATGTTCATCGACGGTATTTTCTCGGGCACGAGCTCCGGCTTGTAAGACTTGAACAGACTGTCAACTTGGTTTCTTTAGATCGTGTGCCAGCACGAAAATTTTGCAGTCGATGAAAAGCCGACGAATTCTTACGAGAGCAGAGCGTTAATGTGCTTTCGAGGCTTGGAGTATCTCATCTGCAGCTGGAGCAATCTGTTGACTTGTCTTCTCGTAACATCTTCGGGTTTAGTTAGCAGATAAATGAGCCTTGCAAGATGGGGTTCCTGGAAGAAGTGGCGGAACAAAAAAACAAATTATAATACAAAGACCTCTTCCAGGTGTAATTGATTGAAAAAAAATTAATGTAAAATTAATCAATAAAAAAAAAAAATTAATGTAAAAAAAGAAAAAAAAATTCTATCTTACCAGTCTCTCCTTTTTCAGCATGTTGTAGAAGAAACAATCGTAGTAAATATTTATTCTTTTTCTGTCCACCAACTGATACTCCCACAAGCCGATAACCCACTGAATAATTATTGTAGAGACAGTGACGTTCAGATCCTTCAACGCAGCCATCCAATGATCTACCAGCGTCTCCATCGATTCGCTGTTCACTGGACTCTTCGGTATCAAACATTTTATCAAAGGTACGGACAGTGTGGCTCCTGAAATAGAAAACAGAACTGTTTTTGGTGCTTCTGCAAATTCCTACGAGCAAACTTCTGAGGTTTCGCAGCATCCGTGAAAATCTTACTCACGTAGATCGGTACTGGTGATGTATTCTATCAAAAAATTCATGTCCCTCGTCTCCAGACCATTGGTAGCGGCCTCATCCTGCAGAATAGTGAGGGCTTCGTCAAACCCACTGATTTTTCCTTTGTCTGCACAGCAAATAATGATTTAAGTAACGCTGATTTTCACTTTGTCTGCACGGCGAGTCACGATTTAAGTAACGGAGTATTTAAATAACATGCTAAGAACTTGCAATGACAGTAAGTTATATTTGTGTCCAACATTGGAGCTTGCGAGGCAATTTTTTGGACGCTTCTGGCCGACCCCAAACAGAAGAACAGAGGGTTAGGCCCGGTGAAAAAAAAAGAAGATAAAAAAATTGTCTGTCGATGGAGTAGAAAAAAGTGAACGTACTTATCGTTTTCAGAACTTTGAAGCACTGCTTGAGTCTCTCGGAGCTCGACATCGTCGACGAGATGCGCGCGATCGGACAGAATAATCTTATTCTCGCGAACAGTTTAGGCTCTCTTCCCGCTCGTTACGATAAATTCAAATTTCCCAGAGTTCGAAAAGTCATCGTCCGACGATCAAACGCGCCTTCGGAAAAATCGCAACCTCGGAGAGCTGTCCGGCAACTCGCGGCTGACATCGAAACCCGCCCGCAGTGTCATGGCGCTCCTCGTAGCCGTCGCCGTCGCCGCGCTTCGTGTCCGCCAACTTCGTCTCGTAAACTGGTTTATCGTTGTGCTGTCAACACAGTGACAAAAAAAAAAGCAATGCTGGATTTACGTTGCAAAATCACGTCGATCGTTTGACGCGGACGTGGGTTGTCGGGCTGTTGAACAGTGAAAATGTGGCCGTCGAGGCCGGACATGTCGAGGGACGAGTGCAGAAAGTGTTTGCGATGTCTCGGTAAGGTTATGCCACCGGAAAATAATAGCTATTGCTGTTTATATCGGCTAGGTGAGCTCGTTGACGAGCGAAGGGCAACGACGAGCCGTTCTTCAGCCACTCGATTAAGCCGTCAACCAATTTTCTTCGGTCCCTGCTCTCGAAACGAGCGCGGAAAGCGGCTCGTCCGCTCGACCCAGTTCGTACCGAACTGCGAAAAATGCACGGTGTCCCTGACTCCTGCATCCCTCTCATCGTATCGCTTTTATTAATCGTTTGCGGGACCGGTACCGTACGAACGAGCTACTTGTTTAAACTCACAATAGCGTAGAGGCGACATAAGAGTCATATTATAAAGCACGAAGACAGCAGGCAACAATCGGACAGGCCATGAATACATTTGCTATTAAAAGAACGTTCCGGACTCCCGAAAACCCAGCACAAAAGTAGTCCGCTTATCTCCCAGCACCAACCAAACTCTGTAGACTGTGCGGTATTCCCGGATCTTAATTTCCTTGGAGCTAACGCTATTAAAGTAATGTGCTAGAATTCTGAAACGCTGGGAAAAATTAGCTTCTCTGGTTCAGTTCAGTTTGGAATCAGTTGGGCAAATTAATCGAGGAGAAGAAACATCTTTTGGAAGAGGGTCCGCAAATAGCACCAAAACGTAAATAAGGACGTGTAATCAAATACTTTGCCCGACACTTACTTCACGGAACTGGCCACTATAGCTGAATAAGATGGATTTAAGCATCTCTGCTAGTTCCAGTTGCCGGTTGCTGTAAAGTCCTGTGGCGTACGGTTGACAAATTAGTTTCATAAATCATTTATATTGTCAATTGCAAATGACGAACTGCAAAATGGAATAAAAAAAATAATGAAGAATATAAAAAAATCAGAGCAAGAGGACGCTAAGCAGTGGTGAAATGGAAAACTGCCATCAGAAATTTGTGGGAATTCATTAAAACTCTTAGATTTGGCACTGGGAAAAAATTGCTTCGCTGCTTGTTCCAGATGCTACCTTGTAAAATTCCTGTCCTTTTCTTCTTTTGGAGATTTATCTACTTATTTTTTTAAAACATGAATACCACATGTATTCACTAAAATTATATTTGACTTCAAAGTTCCAAGGATGTTTTTATATAAGAATTATTGTCAACTTTCAAAACTTGTATTTTTTTTAAAGATACAGCTATTTAAAAAAAACCGTGACTTTCAGAATTGGATGCTTACGGAAATATGGTATCAGTTCTCCGAGCTCAGGGAGCATTCACGGAGGAGAAGCAGAAATTGCTCAGCGAATTGGGCAAAGTTCTCCATATATCAAATGAGAGGCACAGAGCTGAAATCAGAAGAGCGGTGAACGATGAAAAATTGTCAGTTATTGCCGAACAGTAAGCACAGACCGGGTCCATAAAAATATTATCAAGAGCGTGAGAAAAGTAGTGATTAATTTGTTTTATTTTTTTCCTATAGATTGAATGGCCCGAACACGTGCACGGATTGGTCTATCGAGGGTCGCAGAACAATCCCTCTAATGCCGAGGCTAAAAGCACGCACAGCTTTTACTGGTCTGGCCAATAGTCTGTCACTGGTCATAGCTGCTGCCAATGAGAAGAAACTTCCAACCCCTAGCAGAGTCGAAGAGCCAACAGGTATGTCATCTCGATCGATTGTCAACTCCAAACGCAACCTCCGGAGTAAGAATAAAAACAAAAAAAAGTAATCAATTGTACAAGTTGCAGTAAAAGAGGAGACCGAATCCCGGCAAGATGCGGCGTGCGATGATAGGCTGAAAGTACCGGTTTTACATTCCGAGATTAACGCCAGAGGAAGAAAGAGAAAAAGATCCGTGCGCGAGGTAATTATCGCTATCGCCAAATTACCAAACAGTCGTAGGCCTTCACTGCACTTAATTTTACATTAAGAAAATATATATCAGGGCTGGGCAAATACCCTAAGTACTAGAAATACGTATTGAACTATCAAGTACCTGAAGTACGGAGCTCTGGGTAGTTCTTGAGTACTGATGTATTGAGTACTCGCAGAACTGAATTGCCAAAGTTCTGAGTACTTGGCACTGACTCAGTACTTGATACTTCGATATGTACTTCAAGTACTTAGTGTATTTGCCCAGTTCTGATATATATGTATATATTTTTCAGTCGCCCGATAAGGATAAGTGTAGAAAAGCCCACTCCACGGAGCCGACGAGCGGCGACACCGAAGAAAATTCTACGTTATGTAAAGAACGTCGAGTAACTTCGCCGTTATCGTCGAATCGATGTACAAACGTTGTTCAAGTGTCGATAGTAACGCCGAGCTCAACGGCAGATACGCCGTTGCGCAAGGAAAACGCTACTGGCGCTACGCAATTAACATGCTCCTCGACAAATTTGACGCATAATAAGGTGGTTACGATATCAGCATCGACGACGACCGATTCTGAAACGAATTCGAGTACAGTGAAGAGTACGGCGAATTCGCACGGTATAGTGTCGGCTGCGACGAATTGTCATGATATTATTCCAAGCGTCGTTACGACGTATCCAGCTAGCGCGAAGAGCCGAGCGACGACGGTCACTGCCATTCAGACGAAAACAAATTCCAACGTGCAACAATTAAACACAGCTCAATGCACCGAGGAAAAGAGTTCGCAGTCTGACGACAAAAAATCGCTTAGAGAAGGTGACAAAATTGTTGGCAAAGTCAATCCGACGACGGACAATGGTCCAAAGATGTCGAGGCCTGATAGTACAACGTCTAACACACACGGACCTAAGAGAATAACTGCCACGAAGCTTTGCTTGACTAACAAGCCGGTTATCACGAGTAAATATATCAAATTATTCTGCAAACAAATTTGTATGCGAGATTATGGAATGAGAATCTTGTTTACCAGGTAGCACGAGTCGAGTGGTTACCGTGAATTCGGTGAGCACAGCTTCGAGCGGACCTGGCCCACCATCCGTCAAGGCATCGACGACGTTAACGTACAAGAAACTAGCACCTGGAAAGCTCAATCATCATCCCGCATCTAAAATGGTATTAAAGGAAAATTACTTATTCATAAAATCTTAATTTCATAAAAATTACAAATTGATCCTATTTGCACGAAGTTATGACTCACATTTGCGGAACTTTCAGGGTATCACGCTGAGTACGA
Organism: Amblyjoppa proteus; assembly: GCA_963922035.1. Classification (NCBI taxonomy): domain Eukaryota; kingdom Metazoa; phylum Arthropoda; class Insecta; order Hymenoptera; family Ichneumonidae; genus Amblyjoppa; species Amblyjoppa proteus. Next base: position 7,037,339 of record OY998228.1, on the reverse strand, counting down.
ATAAAACACTGAAAATAAATGCTCATCCTAACGCAAGACTGTCAGCTAAGGCTAATGTAATCGTAGTGCAGAAGGGTTCGTCGCGGGGAGTCACGCTTTCACACGGTGGAAAGGTATAATACACTGCAGAGAGAATTTACGCATGGTCGAATAGATTATGTGAGATTGCATTTTTTGTTTCTCAGGAGGTTTTGGGCAAAGTTATAATGGGCGGTAAAAATCTGTGCCTGGCGAGTCAGAAGAGTGCGAACTCCGTCGCTCTTTTGCCTCATCGAACAGTTCCCAACAACGGGGATCAGAGTTTGACGATGTTGTCGGCGGTCAACGCGAATCACGCCGAATCTCTGAAAACGAGCTCAAAGGTTATTTCGCAGAATAATCCCGGACGTTGCGTTTCCACTATGAATCTAAATTTGATTTTATTTCCGTCCCGCAGACTGGAAATATGATTGTGTTCGATATCCGGCATGACGTCCTGGAGAAGAACAAAGTCCTCTCGCAGTTCCTCGAGGCTTCCGGGGTCTTCAATCCCGAGACCAAGACTGCATCTATAGTAAACTCCAACAACATACGCTTGACTACGAAAAATCCTGGCGTCGATTCTTACCGCGTTGTTTCGAAAAGCATCCCAGTTCTGCCCAACAGTTTGACGTCGGAATTGCATGAAAATAATAAAACGACAAGCGAACCTTGCCTCTACTCGAATGCGGAAGCAGTTGATTCTTCGGACGCTACGGGAGAAACGGATGTACAAGAAATACTCACGGATTCTGACGATAGAATCGAAATGCACGGTGTACTTGATGCTCAAACGGGAATATACAATTTTGAATCCTCAGGTAAAACCTCGTCCGGTCGAATTTAATTAATGAATTCCAAGAATTTCATCGGATCGCATACAAATCCTTAGTATCTCTTGCAGATGGTACTATAATCGAGAACCACGTGGAAGAGTCGATACCGACCTCTGGTCTCGACATATTTAGCACGGCTCTCGCCTCGGCGGACATAAATCTCGAAAATTTTCGTTACGTCGACGACGAGGACGACGAGGTAATCGGCGAAACGAGCGACGAGGTGTTAGTAAGTAGTCCGATGTCGACCGTCGAGCAGCTCAACGAAATTAGCGACTCATAACAATCATTAAGCGATATCTATCGAATTGTTGGTTCTTCTTGTTGTCTCGACCGTAGATGACGATAATCGAAGGTTGAATCGCGACGAGGAGGAACATTATTAATATATATTTTATACATATATAAGTCTAATTGAGTTTGAAGCATATTTTTTCACCGAGGTAGAAAAAAGAAGATATATTGCGTATTATTTCTATTTAATGTCACAATACACAATTGCCTCAATGATTGTTAACATCTCGTCACTACTCGCTATGGTGCGTATTCGTTCGTAAATATCGTCTATAATTAATTTAAAGAAAACATATCGCGTGTACTTTCGTTTACAGAGTATACAGCGATTCAAACAAATTCCGTCGTTTCGAACGTAAAAAAGAAAACCCCCGTTATTATAATAATAATAGTAATAACAATAATAATAATGTAAATTTATCTGTGCCAAGACATTTTTCGTCCGGAACGTTCCGGCGTCGATGCATGCTAGTTCGCAAAGTGTTCGGATAATACAACACTTGCACATTGTACTACTTCTCTTAATTATTTCGACGAGATAATGAGACGAATCGGAACAAAAATTTGCTATCCGGTCGCCGACCTTCACCGATCGTCGTAGAGCGTACGGGTAACAAATTAGTTTAATAAATGATTATTTATATTGTCGATAATGAAATACGAAACCGATCAAAAAACGAAAAAAAAAAAAAAAAAGAAACGAAAACAACAAAAAAATGAGAGCGAGAGAAGACGCCAAGCGTCCGGTGGTGAAATAAAAACTGCCAGGCTATCGGAAATTTGTGGGAATTTATTGAAACTCTTAGATTAGACAATTTTTTTTTATTTACGATTATTTACGAAGGAAGGTGAAAGTTTAGAGATTAGTAAGGACGAGGCGGTGGACCTCCGCGCATCATGCCAGGCGGTGGACCCCGCATGCCCGGTGGTCCCATCGGTGGGCCACCGCGTCCCATCGGAGGCATTCCTGGTGGCATTCCTGGGGAAAAAACAAAATTTAACGATCATCGATATAAGACAAATTTGATGTTCAAATCTAGCAAATATTGATATATGACAAATTTAGGTTTCGAACGTAAGAAATATCAATATAGGACAATTTTAATGTTCGAACGTAACAAATTTCGATATAGGACAAATTTAAAGTTCGAACGTAACAAATGCAATCAATAATGTTACCCATCATTCCAGGAGGTGGTCCCATCATGCCAGGCGGCGGTCCGCCGACTGGCATTCTCGGCGGGCCGCCTGGGTGCATCTGCGGAGGTGCGGAGACTTGTCCCCTACCTCCGGGAGTCATAATCTGTTGAGACGGTCCGCCAACGCCTCGCACGGGTCCCTGCAGTCCCGCGGGAACGCCGGCAACGTTGGCGGGCATTCCGCGTCCAGCGGCTCGTCCCATTCCTGGGCCAGGAGCGGCACCGGGGATGGGTACTCGAGGAAGACCCTCCTCGGGCGGTGGAGGACCTTCCACGGTCAGCGAAACGATGTTCTCCCCTCTCAGCAATACGAATCCCAGTACTCTTTTGACTTCGCGCTCCGGTTGCTTGGTGTTCTTCGGCTTAATTTTACGAAACTCCTCGCAATCCCCGAGTATGAGGTTCATGTGCTTGTCGAATGCCTTGAACGTGCCGATGAAGGTGCGACTGTCTTGCAATATTATTCGCACCCTATAGTTGATGTGTTGCAACATCTTGTTGTTTTTGCCGATCGTCTGTTTGGAAAGAAAAACATCGAATTTGTGAGATTGAATTTTTTACGGTGATACTTACGGCTAAGTTAAATTGTAATTTAAGTTGGAGCGAGGTTAGTAACGAGGTTCGTGGTAAACATATCGAAAACGTTGCAGCGTTAAGTGAGGTTAGAGTAGAGACGCGCGCGCTTTCACTCCGAACGTTACTCTGACGACCCGTAATTGATTTGAAATAATCGCGATTAATCTTACCATCTTGACGCTTCGGGCTCTTCACTTTCGTCGCAAAAAATGTGTTTTATTCTCCCGATAGTGGGACAATAATTATTATACGTGGTATAATGTAAAGCTACCGGCCGGGACTCCAGGTTAGGCACAGACAAGCGAGAAGCGAGGCGCCCAGTGGCGACAACTTGCGGAAAGGAAATTAAATTAGTTCGCCGATCAGCCGGAAAGGCCGCGCAAAGCGTTTCGTGTGCCGCAAGGACTTTCGAAGCATTGCGAAAATTCCTATTCTAAACAAAATCTGCAAACCGTATTGCAATCTTTATTGTTTTTACACTTTGTTATCTATTATTGATGACCGAAAGAACTTCGATAAACGTCTTCGAATCGGTTGGCTGCGGTTTGAGTTGTAGATTGGGTGCCGAAGAAAGGAACAGCCGCGATGATGGTAACAATCTCTTTTCGCATTTGGATCTGTATTGGCATGCCCTAGCCAAGGTCTTTCGGGCGAGTCCAAAAACTTGCCCGCCTCATTATCAGATACTGCGTTGTCGCTAAGCGACTATCTTAATTTTCGTTGCGAGTCTGGCGGTCGTATCCTTTTACTGGCGATGTACAGTGAGCTAAAAGAGTTCATTGACCTGAAACGAACAGGTTAGCGATCAATAGCAAAGTCTCTGCGTCAAAAATTTCCAACATCCAAATTTCTATATCTTCCCGATCTTTAAAGTAAAAAAAAAAAAAAAAAAAAAAAAAAAAACTATTGCTATAAACAAAAGATCAACGCGCACAGAATCGGCATGCAAAATGTTAAGTAATATTTTGCCGTTTCGCCGATCACTGGCGACTTGACAGTGAAACGCACAACACCCGTCTTTTTGCCCTAGCGGAGAGTCGGGAATTAAAACGTACCAGTGGACGCACACCACAGGGAGCAGTCACAGTCGCCGGACTTACAAGAAAAATCGTATTTCCGTCTCTCTTGCACGTTCGCTTTGTCCGGTCACTGGGACGCGTTCGGTCACTGGGACATTTATCTTAGTCATTTTTGTTCGTTTTAATTTGTCACACTGCAAGAGAAAAACAGAAGCAAACGACCGGCAACCGGGACGGTAAGGAAAACTTGCGCAACATTATAATTAACGCGTGCGACATCGAAAAATCGAAAGAAAAGAGAGAGCGCTAAATGACATTTTAAAGCATATATATTTTTCTACACAACGCGCAGGCTATAGATAGTAAGAGAGCCGCTCGACGACTCTCGGGTTGCACCATCGTCATAATCGGGGGGTAGGGCGACATACTCGTCGTTTTCAGCAGCTTTTTAAAGCACACACATGCTGCACCATATCTCGCCGATCCTCGATGGCATGCCCGGTGTCGCCAACGCAATGTAGGTCACATCCGGGGGAAACGACCACTGCACGGTCGAGGCAAGTCGTCGACGGGAGACTACCGAAATATTTGACGTCGCACCTTGCGCACGTTGTTTCCATGCTCTTCGATAATAATTCCGGGCTGCGATAAGCAACCCGAAGTGGGAGACATGGAAATTCGTTAAAACCATAAAATACAAAACAAAAAAAATACGAGACACTTGTTCGTGCCGTGGCAAAAAAATGTCACGTACAAAGTAGATATTTTTTTCTTAAAAAAAATATCTAGACATACTTATATATATATATATATATATATATATATATATATATATATATATATATATATTAGCGGATTTATTGGCTATTTATTGGCTAGAACATGGAACAGTTTTTAATACATAACAGACTTCAATTACATATTTGCTGCGAATTGGCCATCGACCGTAGTCCGTCAACCACGGTTTTCCATCTTTTTACAACTTTTTTTTTATATCGTTTTAATTATTGGTACTTAAAATTAAAAATGTCAGTTTTTTCTTCGTTGTTCGTTCGTTCGAGTTGCTGGCAAGTTGTAAGTGTTGGGTGTGATGGTTGATATATATATTTGGTTGGTTGATATATATATATATATACTTTTGTTGTAAAAATAATTTTTCTTCATCCGTATCGAGTTACACAAAGGGGACAAAAGGTAGAGAAAACGAAAATACTATTTATCTCGAGGGTTTTTGACGATCATCGAGACGTATCTTAATATCCAAGCTCTCTCCGACATACCGGAGATAATGATAGAGCTAAGGAATCACAGGACTCACAGAGTTCGACATCTAATTCGTTTTCTCTCCCGTTCCAGCACAACGTAATAGCAGCCGAGGAACGAGGAAGTTCGATGGCCGAGCGAGGAGTCACCGAGGATCGCGTCCGCCCTAGGCCCGGAGCTCTCTTCGCGTAGCTTTCTTCGTCGGGCGATTGACCTGCACACCGCGGAGGGCTCTCGCGTTGCGTAACTCTTCACGGACCTCTACTCCGTGGCCCCAAAAATACAATGACTCGAGGACGAGGAGAAAGCTACGGGAGCCAACGACGATGCATTAGGGGGTCTCTCTCCGTCTCAATTTTTCCCTCTCTCTCTCTCTCTCGAGCACTACGGCCTTGGAAGGCACTAATCTACGTGGTGCAGGGAATGGCATTGCTCATCCTCGTTGCTGCACGTTCTCCACGGTCGTTGACCCCTACCAGTGATGTTCGTCGGCCCTTTCTTATGTCACAGCTCTCTTTCTCCCGCTTTTCATTTTTTTTTTTTTTTGTTTCTTTCACCTTTTTTTTTTTTGTTCCATTAGCCATCCAGGGGGCAAGAACCTTCGAGCTCGTCCAATGCGTCTTCTCTCTATGATCATGAGAAAGTAAAGAGAGAATGAAGCGTAACGCACGAGAGCGTCTCCACTTGACCCGCATACCGAAGCTATATACTCTAAATACGAAAGCAGCGCACCTCTAACCGACGTCTCGTATCTCCGATCGGCAGCCGGGCCTGCTTCGACGTATGAACTCCCCCCCCCCCCCCCCCCCCCCATTGCGTCATAGGTAAGTCCGACGTAAACATCTCTCACAGACGTGCGATTACCGAGAATTGTTTTCGTGAATTTTTAATGTGACGCGGATGAAGGACCTGAAACTGGAACGTTTGTGAAAACGATGATAACAACAACAAAAAAAAACAGAAACGTCATTCAGCTACGGTTCATTATTGCGCATCGGTCGGAGGAAAAATTTCGACACGTGTCTCGGGGATTCCCCGCTCGAGACTTTGTTATTCAGAATGTTCTTTTATATCATTCGCTGGGTAATTGGTTATTTTGCGGACCCCATGTAGCAAAAAGACATCTGATACGAATAAGTCATCCGAATCGGTTACTTATGCCCGCCCGAATGGTAACTATAGGCTATCCAAAAGTCACGCCCAAAGCTACGTCCAAAAGTTAACTTTTGTACATTGGATGGCTTATAGTTACCATTCGGGCGGACATAAGTAATCCATTCGGATGACTCTTTCGTACCAGATGTCTTTTTGCTACGTGGGACACTTCGCATTCGTAAAACCCCCATTTTCACACCCTATGAGATAAAATTTTGTACGACACTCGTGTGAAAAACGTTTTCTTAACTCGTCTGATTGCGACACTTGCCTATGGCTCGTACTGCAAACTCACGCTCCCCAGAAAAAGTTTTTCTTCACTCGTATCGAAATGTACTATTTTAGCACTAATATCATAGTGTACTAATTTTTTTTCGTTTTTTTTTTTTTTTATATATAAACGTAGCGTACTTTGAGAGGGTTCGACTGCGAATTGATTCGCGAAAATTCGCAGCGCTATCGGCCGAGGTGGAAAATAGTTAAAACGACAGGAGAAAGGTGGCGCGTTTCGGGCGTACCGCGCGCGTGGCCCTTCTCGCAATTGCACCGACGCGACACGCAATGCGATATCCTATCAAATCCGCAGCCGGTAAATCGTCAGAGAATCTTCGTCGTCATGGCCGAGAAAACAAGAGAGCGAATTATTAAAAGTCCGCGAACACTTGTCGCAGCTACGTCGCCCTGAAATCAATCATATATGTTGATTTCAATTGATTCACCGTGGCCGATGGAACCGACGCGGAACTGACCTCGCGTTAACACCGGCTATGCATCGTTTGTTCTATGTCTCACAGAGCGAACGACGAAATAAATATTTTTCATCGTGCAGTAAGAATAACAACGATGTTCTATTTCGAGAACACGCGTACAGTAGGGCTCGTTAGTTAGTCGAAGGTCAACAGAGAAAGCCCCCCCTCCCGAGGCGGTGAAGGGGCCCGGAGGGGGGAGGAAGAGAAGGAACATCGCTAATCACATACATGTACGCAACTTGTTTGTCTCATAGCCGGTGTAGTAAACAGCTCTAGATAGATATACATCCCCGATTATACACTCCACGCGAAGTGCACGTTTGTTTGTCGCGCAAGCCAGATATATCCTATTTCTTTTGGAACAAATATTTTCAACGATTATACACTCACGCCGAGTCATGCTTTTACCGTTACTCGTAAACCGAACACCGACGACTGTCGGTCGGTGGAAAGATACCACAAATTTCATTGAAGATATATTATTATTTTTTTTATTAAATCATCGCTGTCGTTATTTATCGATTCAGACAAAGATTGGCCCGATAGAAAAAAACAACAAAAAAAAACGTAATCGAAAAGTTTGCCCGATCGAAGTTTATGGACTCGATAGATCATCCGATCGGCCTCTGCATAGGTCACGTGACGCGATGGATAGTTCGCCTAGTCGAACCGCTCGAGGTCGCACGGTAGTCATCACAGTCACGGTCGAGTGGCAGGCCTAGCCGCATCGGTGTCGTTAAACGTTTACTCGTCGTCAATAGCCACAGCTCATTCCGTCTCTAGTTGTCGTTTCTAGTTGGAACGTGTCGCTCGTGCGGCAGGAGAGCCTCGAGCCGGCGGAGCGATTGCGACGACGACGACGACGACGACGAGTTCTAAGGTCGTTGCGGCATAGCTTAAAACAAGTCGCGTTGAGATTGGTCAAGGTACGACGGAGCGAGAGAGCGACGCACGGAGGATAGAGAGGAAAGATATATATATATACAGTGCGCGCATCGGGCTCGGTTCGGCTCGACGACTCTGACTCTCTATAGAGATCGCTCCTCGTTTTCTCTCCCACCATCGCGATCTTACACGAGCCTCTCTTCGCCCGTCCGCCCGCCATCGCCTGCTACTATACTTTTGCCTCGTGGCGTCCTTTGGCCCCTCGAATTTATCAACCCCCCCCCCCCCCCCCCCCCCCCCACCGTCCTGCCCCTCGGCTCCTTTTTTCGTTCTTTTCCTTAACGCTCCCACCTCGTCGGCGATCGGACGGGCAGCGACGACCCCGACCCCGTCACGTGTTCCCTTCGCCGTACGTGTATTTTTTTTTGGATTACGCACAAGTCGAATTCGACGTCGACCGCGACGGAGACGATTGTATTTTCTCTCTGTCTTTATTTATCTCTTCCTTTTTTTTCCCTCCCCCGCAGATGGCTATAGCTCGCAATACTACTACGCACCCTCGGAAGGAGCGGAAGATCGATTCTCGCCACCCTCATCACGAGCTGGCCTCCGGCACGAGGCACGAGGGAAAAGGACTGCTGGATTCCCTGACAGAGGGGTTGTCATCCCAATTTCGGGGGGGGTCAAGGAGAACCCGAGGGATACTGCGCCGTGGAGGATGCGAGGAAAGTCTTTGACTGGCAGAGAAACAAAGCACAATGTCGTATCATTTTTCAGTGTAAAAAGCCTCGTTTTTATTTTGTTTTCTCTTTCCTTTGATGAAAAATATTTATTTTGTGATTTCATCTGAAGCTTATTTTTTTTTTTTTTTTTTTTTTTTTATGATACCGAATAGATATTATCTGAGGGATTGTTCGGAGGCGAAGCCGCTATCGGAACGTTGTCGGGTATCAAGTGCGGAGGAGGTATCGGATATATTCAGGAGGGAAAGACCGTATAGGAACAGCGCCGCGGCGTCCAATGGCCCCGGGAGCGTGGCAGGCGCAACATCGAAGGAGGCAGCCGTCGGGGTTTCGGCACTCTACACGTGCAGCGTACGCACTGGGTCATTGCTCTGACCGCCCTGCGGTGGGCTCACGGCGTTGAGCTCCTCTCTCTCCGAGCAACAGACTCGGGACTTCTCGGTTTGTGTGTAATAATATGCGGGTTTGGCCACGGACGGGTTCCTCGATTCTTTCTCTCCGAAAAAAACACTTGTCGAAAGCGCTGCCGCGAGCGGGAGAGGGAGACAGAGAGAGAGAGAGATATTAATGGAAAAAAATAATAATAAAAAGAAACACACATGAGGTATACATTTCGGCCTTCGAATTCTGCGCGCTCCGCTCTCCACGACACAATATTATGTGCTCGAGGTCGGGGACTCGTCATTCGTAACGATTATTATCATTATACTCTGCAGCGCCGCGCGTGTCAATGGATTTAGCCAAATATATATATATATTGGATATCCCAATATCTCGGCCAAGAGACGAATGGATATTTATGTTATGCTTTCGGCTGTTATTGAAGGATCCCGTCGATTATCGTGTGTTGCGGGACCGTACTCTTGCAGATTTCGATTTGGCAAAACGACTACTGAGAATCCATTCTATCTGTTTACTCTTAGATGTGTAATTTTTTTTTTTTTTTTTTTTTTTTTACAGATAATAGTTCGCTGGAAAATATTAACGGTGTCGTCAACAAGTCTCGATCCTGTTGTGGCGTCCGGGGAACGATAAAGTCCCCGTTCATGATAATGAACAGCGGAGGACGTCAAGCGCAGAAACCCCGGAATTTCACCCTTCCGGAACCCTTGAATTCTACTGCGTCACTGAAGTTTCAGGTTAAAAAAAAAAACAATCTTACGTAGATTCTCGTCCTTCTGTTCGAAGAATTGTACGCATACTGTACATAACATACGGTACATGAATAATTGCAATATTTCTGTTGACACGTTCGGCCGATTAATTGCTCTTCCAAGGACCATGGAGAAGCTTATCACCCAAGTAGCAAATTGGCGCGAGAAGAGAATAAAGAAAATAAAAAATCGCACTATTAAATTCGCTAAGACGATTCACCGAGTAAACATAATAAATCCCGCGCATAAATATGTGACTTTTGTTTGCTGTAGTGCACGAGCGTCGAGGTGGGAGCGAAAGAAAATCGCACGTGGCGCGATATTCGCCCGAGAAAAAGAGAGACCGCTGGAAGACTCCGTCGTCGCGGGTTTTAGGTGGCCGCGCGTGGCGTCGACGGCGGAGAAGCTTCGTGCCCGAATTCAACGGGCGGAAAGAGGGAGTACGGCGGGGGGGGGGGGGAGGAGGAGGAGGAGCCGAGGGCCACGGTGGACCTCTCCGTGCGAGGTGAAAGCGAAAGACAGGAGGGAAGAGTGTGGGCGCGCGAGCAGCCAGCCAGAATCGCAGACTCCTATCTGTGTGTAAAATCCTCCGACTTACACAGAGGACAAATAAAAAGAATTGCCGGTGTGCGTCAGCGAGAGAGCACACGAGGCACGGACACACACCTCCGACGTATCAGTTTCTCTACAGTTACTGTACACTAAGAGCTATATAGTTATACACGCCATATCAGTTAATGTACCGCGCGAGGCTCAACGCGATACCCATTGCCCGGGACGAGCGTATAGCTCACTCGGCAATTCCAACGGGCCTTCCACAAATTTTCAACCACATACATAGTCTCTGACAATGGTAAAAAAAAAAAAAAAAAAAAATGCTGCATATGCATGGAGAATTATGCGCGGTGCATGCGCTCTGCATATAAATGTATTTACCGTCTAAAGTAATGACTCGGAAGCATGTGTAAACGATAAACAAGCGGTTGGAATACCCGATCCTATTTTAATTTTGCTCTGCCATAAGTTACCGTTACATTTCACCTTAGCGAATAAATTCGTCGAATACGGTAAAGAATTTTGATAAAGGAATATCGAAGCTTTAAAGGACACGCACGAGTCGCTGAATCGGACGAGCCATCAATGACTAGTCCTCCCATCCGAGGAGCAGCAGCAGCAGCCACTTACGTTCGGCAAACAGATACGAATGCGATTGTAGCGGAGCGTCGTGGCGGGTTAAACTCGTGTGTACGTATCGAATACATATCCTTTTTTTTTTCCACGCGCGGCATCCAACCCCCGACACTATAAAATCGTCGGTCGAGTCGTTGTGTGCGTGCGTTGAGGAGAGTCTGTGAATGCACGCGTCAAAGGCAGTCCGCAGGTCACCGCGTCCTCTGCACTCTTTCACTCCACCGAGGTTCAAATGCTATATAGCTTGTAGTATTGCGACGTCTCCGTCGCTCGTACGATACTACCGATATAGCGCTCGCTCCCTCTGTACGAGCAGCTCTATACGTTCCTATGCTACTCCACTTGTATCAGCGTCTCTACTCTCTTCATCCGACGCTCCTCCGCCGCACGGCTTCTCGCTTCGGCGCTGGCGCTTCGTCTCATCTCTCTCCGACTCTCAAAGTTTCCCGGTCCGTCCTTAGCATGGTCGCACGCGCGACTCGACGGCAGAAACCCCGACGACTGCCTCCACGTGCTGCGAGGAACTCGCTTCGGCGGCGGCAGCGACGACGACCTACAATTTAGGGCGACCGCCGCTGCCTCTTGCCGCGTGGAGATACCGGAGTGGGGGATGGCCCGGCTTCGGTTTGACGGTCAGAGGTGTTCGGGGATAAGAGGGGCTCGCACCGAGCCACCGTTGAACGTGCGCGCGAGGAAGACAGTCGTATCAAACTCGCTGAGCGAGAGCCAACGCTTAACCAGGGACGAAGGCTTTCGGCCACGTTCGACGATCCTCGGTGACGCGCTATTGCCTCGCCAGTGAGACTCGGGGTTCGCTCGCTCTCTCTCTCTCTCTGTCTCTCTCTCTCTCTCTCTCTCTCTCTGTCTCTCGCTCTATCGCGTTGTCGTCGTGTCGTCGTCGGCCGACGACGGGAGAGAGTACGAGGTAAACATTGAACAGTATGATTGGTCATCCCGAGGCGGGTCCTTCGGTTTTCCTCGTTTTCGTCAGTCGAACCGTCAGAAACAAAATCGTGCTCGCACACTCAACAACGTACTCTGCGTCGTCCGCTCGACGAACTATAAACACCGATTTTTTTTTTTTTATTCGGTTATACACAAGTGAACGATAGTTTTCGAGAAGTTTCGTAAAGCGCATACATTGTATTTTACTTTGTTCTACGCGCCGATACACGACAATTAATCGTAGCCCGGTCGATGTAACTCGCATTTAATTTATACTTGTCGTAATATTATTGTTATCATTATCATTGTTATTATTGAACTTTAAATAATTTTGTTCAGTGATTTGGTTCGCGGCATTGAGAGGAGACTTATTCGTTTCGATTAAGCGACGAAGGAATACGAGATATATTGTGAGGAACGATACTTTAACTGACAGAAGAACTCGCGGAGGACACAGTGAATTGTCCGGGAGCCGAGACAGAGAAGCTTATGTGAAGATTAGCGAGGATTTTTCAATACGTGCAGGTGAGTTTTCTTGCTTTACCACACACACACACACACACACACACACACACACACACACACACACACACACACATATATATTTTAAGTCGTGAGTTTGATGAAACAAAATTCATGACACTTGACAGTAAAGTGTAAACGGAACGGGGAATTTAAAAATAACAGAAACGGTGAAAGAATAAAAATTAAATTTTACGTGATGATTATTAAAAAGTTAATAATCATCACTGGGCGATGATTGACCGACATTTGTAGATATTTTTTTTAGTTTCGATGGAAAAAAAAAAAAATACTGTGCGCTAGAAGGAATGAAAAATTGTCTTCGACGCGAGTAATTGTTAATGCTAATTAATTCGAGGCTAGAGAAACGAAAACAACGTCCGGAAAACGAACGGTTCGTGTTAAATGGCCTAGAGCGTTAAAAGAATATATTTAGTAAAATTGTCGACACTATCGGGTCGACGCGTGAATGTTTATAATTCGCGCTAGAGTCATTCCAGCGGGACGACCCGTTCGGATGTTGTTTTTTTGTTTTTTTTTTTTTTTCCTCTCCATTCTTTCGTACACTTCCCGAAGTGTATGCGCCGTTTCGTCCGTCCATCTCTCTCTGCCGTCTACTGCGTCAACGAGATACGCACACTTTCTCTCTATCGCTCTCGTCCGTCTTGAGGGGTGGAACGAAGGACACGCGCATCGTCGCGGCGCAGTAGAAATTTCCCCTCGTTAGAGCGGACCCTTTCGCGGGCCGTTTTCCCCCAATCGATAATATTTTGGGGTGCTCCTCGCACAACCGTGGGGGAGCAAAAGAGGGGCTCACCTATATAAAATCGGAAGAGCCACCGAAATTCCCAAGGCAATGCATCTCGCCTCTACTCAGGAGAAAATAATAATAATAATAATAATAATAATTCCGAAAGTCGACGAAAACAAAAAACTGAAAACAAACAAACAGACAAAAAAATTGAAATAAACATTGACAAGAGTCCAGACGATAATATTATCGAAAATTCGAGCCCGACAATAGAGCGTTCCCCCCACCCTCTCAATGCACGCGCGTAGTACCGGAGGTACTACTCTCAGTGATGTAACTCGACGTCCTTACCGCGCGTCGAGTTGCACGAGGTCGGTGATCGCTATAAAAAAATGTGGAGGGTACACGTGGAGGCAGCCGACGGGGTTTCTGCCTCGTTCGCCGCTGCGCCTCGCGCGCCTGCCGAGCACACTATACTGTACTCTCCGCGTACTGTATCTGCCATGCTATATATATATATATGTATATATATGCACGCTCTGACGCGAGAGTGTGTACTATAGTTGAAACAGCAACGGGCAGCAGCGGCACACAGAGAGTTGCCGCGTCGAAAGGGGGGGGGGGGGGCCGCCGACCGCCTCGGCTGCCTCACACGGGGCCGGCTAGCACCGCGCGTGTAAGCCCCAGCATTAATAACGTTGCGACGTTCGCGATCGTATCGACTCGACGCCCGAGCGAGCGAACGGCGAATATACACGACGCCTCGACGTCTCAACGTCGAATGTCACACCGCTAAAACTCATGACCCATTAATACTATTTTTATTATAGTGTACACCTTTCTCCACGCAGGCTATTCGCTATTGGTATTTACATACATGTATTTGTATATATATATGCGTATAGTACTTTACTATATCCCATTCAGCTTTCCTGGGGGTCGCTCCTTCACTCGTACTTTTTCCGCACTATCTTGCACAGTGGATCGGCACTGCAGACATATTCGTTTAAACTAATGGACGGATTACATCAACACCTAAGGAGCTAATTTATTGTCGCAAGGTTCAGAGAAAAAAAAAAAAAAAAAAAACTTATCCGATTGAAATGTCGAAAAACGTACGACACATTGCGGAAGTGGGCGGCTTTGGGCCTCGCGAGCTGGTTTCGGCCATCCGGTGCATTTTTCGAATACCGATCGACTTGCGTTCGTCTAACTTTTCCCAGATTGTGTCGACTCTACTGAGGAGCTAATGTATTATCACAATGTTTAGAGACCAAAAAAAAAAAAAAAGAAATTGTTATCCGATTAAAATATCGAAAGAACAAGTTTTCAGAAGCGAACGACTTTGGGCGAGACGCTTTCGGTCGTCCGGTGCATTTGTTTTTTTTTTTTTTTTTTTTTTTTTTTTTTGTATCCCGATTCGACTCCCGTCCGTGTAACTTTCTCCTCCGAACCGCGTCCCAAATATGTCCGCGCCATATTATTTATTGTTTCTCTCGAATTGTTTCAGACCGCTGGAGCAGCGATCCCAAATAATGGTCGGTTACTATCCGTCGGCGCCGACGACCGGTAGGAACCAATCGCCGCCGATCTCGGTGGCGACGCTCGAGTCGATGAACTCGGTGAAGAGTTTGGTGTGCAGTCCGGACTTGACGGTGTTCGCGACGCCGGCAGCGGATCGTCTCGGTGGTCCGGTGACGACGAGCGTCGACGACAAGTCCTACCAGTGTCTCCTCTGTCAGAAGAGCTTCGAACAGAAGAGCGTCTACCAGAGTCACCTCCGCTCGCACGGCAAGGAGGGCGAGGATCCTTACCGCTGCAACATATGCAGCAAGACTTTCGCCGTGCCGGCCCGTCTGACGAGACACTACCGGACTCACACGGGCGAGAAGCCCTACCAGTGCGAGTACTGCAACAAGTCATTCTCGGTAAAGGAAAATCTGAGCGTTCATCGTCGCATACACACGAAGGAACGACCGTACAAGTGCGACGTGTGCGAGCGGGCCTTCGAGCACAGCGGAAAGCTTCATCGTCACATGAGGATACACACCGGCGAGCGTCCGCACAAATGTTCGGTATGCGCGAAAACCTTCATCCAGAGCGGGCAGCTCGTCATTCACATGCGCACGCACACGGGCGAAAAACCTTACGTCTGCAAAGCGTGCGGCAAGGGATTCACCTGCTCGAAACAGCTCAAGGTACACACACGTACTCACACAGGCGAAAAACCTTACACCTGCGACATATGCGGCAAATCGTTCGGCTACAATCACGTACTGAAGCTCCACCAGGTAGCCCATTACGGCGAAAAGGTCTACAAGTGCACACTCTGCCACGAGACCTTCAACTCGAAGAAGACGATGGAGCTTCACATCAAGACGCACTCGGACTCGGGCTCGGCATCGCCGAGAGACTCGCCGATCGAGCCGGTCATCGAGATATCTCATCTTCATCATCATCACACTCATCAGCTGGCTAACGGAAACGGCGGGGGCGGAGGGGGCAGAGGCGGAGGAGGAGGTGGAGCTAATGGGGTTGTGAACGTCGTTCAGAGTCCGCATCACAGTTCGAGCAACAGCAACAGCAGCATAAGCAGCATAAGCAGCATAAGCAGCGGTATGAGCAGCGGTAGCAGCAGCGACAAAGAGAACATCAAGACTGAAGAGGCTTGCACGACTCAGGGACAGGTTTACGTGCAGCCGAGAGATTTCTCGTACTATCTGTATCCGAGGGAGCAGCAGTGCGCGCCGGTTCATCAGCAGCAGCACGAGCAGCAACAGCAGCAACAGCAGCAGCAGCAGCAGCAGCAGCAGCAGCAGCAGCAGCAGCAGCAGCAGCAGCAACAACAACAGGAACAGCATCAACAACAACAGCAGGCTCACAATCAGAATAGTCAGTCGACCGGAGTGAATCCAGCGCTGCTCGCTGCCGCGGCCGCAGCCGCAGCCGCCGAGGACAGGAGTTACCAGCAACACCATCAGCAGCAGCAACAACATCACCAGCAACAATTGTCGCCGGTCGGACATCCGTGCAACGACTCGTCGTCGTCACACGTTTTTCTCTATCCCGAATCCGTCTCGCCGGCCTACTCGACCTACGCCGTTCAGGCTCACGACGTAATATACGTGAGCGATTGCTCGTCGCTTCTCAATCTACCGGGCAACGACGCGCGACGAAGAGTCGAGGCGGCCCTCGAGGCGGTCGAGGAGGAACGACAACGGGAGTACAGCGTCGCTAGGATAAATTGTCACGAGGAGAAACAACAAATATTAACGCCACCGAGCAGCAATCCAGTCAGTCCTGCCCTTTCGCCGAATCCCCTCGATCTCGCCGTTCCAACACGGGAGACCCTCATTCTACCGCCGCGCAAAAGATGCAAGATGATTCTCGAGTCGATGGAGAGCGAACGAACGGAACTCGCCTCCCAGAGACACAGCTCGGTCATTCAGTTCGCTCGGGCTTCTTAGTCGTGATGTACTCGAGATGATCGGGGGAGAAATGTAAACGTGGAGACAGAAAAACGGGAGGCTGAATTGATGATCGGGAGGCGATGTTTTACTTAACCGATGACGCCGTCGTCATTGGCTTCGTCGGCTCCTCGTCATCATTGTCCAAACAAGTTTAGTATTAAATTATTAAATGATTCGTGTGCGCGTGACGAAAGAAAGATATCGTGGATTGGATTGCCGATTATTATATTCAATGTTCATGTGAGAGGGATTCAATTTTGAGAGTTATTTATTGTATTCCCTTATTGGGACGTGGCGGTTGATCGTGTCGTGTACGTGTGTGTGTTTTTTTCTCTTCTCTCTTCATATGCTCTAAAATTACTATACAATAATCGATATATATATATATATATATATATATATATATATATATATATATATATATATATATATATATATATATGCTATACATGTATATTTTTCGATTAATCTCCGCACTAAGCTCGTGTTCTTGTTACACACAGCAGGGGCCTTCACAATTATGCCTAAAGATCAGAGAACGCTATCGCGATTGACTTAAGGAGGGTCTTCTGTTATTTTGCGGGACGCGAAGTGCGGGCAGAGACCCAATGCTTATACACAGGTCGAGCTCAGTGTAGCAAACCCCAAATCGTCGAAATTTTGATGATTCGCGCATGCCGTGGACAGTATCTTCATCATTATCTAACGCATACTGTCGAGGCTCTTTTTTTCGGACCGTTCAACACTTTTTATTTAATTACTCGTAAACGGTGAAGCAGATTGCAGTGGCCTTTTCCATGTATATTACTTATAGTAACAATTAGTTACACAATTTTTTTTTTTACAATAAGCTGACACTATTTTTTTTTTTTACAATCGTTGGATTAAAATAAACTGATTATGCATGCGCGGCCACAAGATCGCGTGTTAAAATCGTCATTTTTTTTTTCGAGATTTTTTTTCTCATCAACGCTAGAGAGAACCATTATTAAACTTTGCGCAGAGGCCTCGAAAGTATTTACGAACACGCTGTAAAAATTTCTACGCGTTCTCGCTATTTTCATATAACAGAAGACCCTCCTTAAAAAAAAAAAAAAAAAAGGACACGAAACATAAAAATTACAATAAACACGTATAGATATTCCTGCCAACGTGAGCGTGTGGCAACATCGAACGATTTTATAAAGAAACAAAAAGGGTCAAAAAAAAAATAAAAAATATCGAATCCTTGGGAGAGCGGCGAGAAGGAGGGGCGGGGGGGGGGGGAGAGGAAGAAGAAACACTATCAATGAGACGAAGTAGACGAAGAAGTAGAAGCACCAAACAATTGATATCTCTGTGATATAAGAACTCCGTACTACCAGAGTATTGAGGGTAGCTGAGCCCACTGCCAGTACAAGCGTATTTAATATTATACATTAACGAGAAAATAATTTTAAAAAATAATTAAAAACAAAAAAAAACGGAAAAAATAAATGGAAAAGAACAAATTCACACACACACACACACACACACACACACACACACACACACACACACACACACACACACACACACACACACACACACACACACACAGACGTATAAAATCATTCGTAAATCGTAATTCATTCATACACATACGTGCTGTTGAGTCGCTGGCGTGTATTGCAATTGGTGAAAGTGCATGGTCATTGGAAACGTAAAAGGAGAAAAAAAAAGAAAAAAAAGAAAAACGAAGTAACGAAGTTCGGGAGAGAGAAATCGGGCCAAGCTGTAGGAAGGACCAGGTGACTGACCGTTGACCGATAACGAAAGATAAAAAAAGACTTTGAGGATAGGGGAGTAGTTGATGGTTACGCGCGGGTCCCCCCTTTGGCAGACAGCAGCGGTTTCGTCACGTTTGTTTAAACTATAAAGTATGTATGACAACTATATACATATAAGACGCGATAATGTGTAATCGTTGTTGGGGAATGAAAACAAAAAAAAAAAAAAAAGAAGAAAAAAACAAGAGAGGCACTTATCGACGAGAGACTCGTTTTTTCGTCTATTAAATAAGAAAGAAAAAAAAACAAACTATTATTGTAACATTAATAATACTATATATAGAATATATCCGCTTCGGCGCATCGGACTGATTATGTGTACAACATCTCTCCATCTCAGCATATTAGGTACTATAAACATACTTACATATTACTATAATTCGTAACGTTATATTTAAACGAAAAAAAAAAAGGTATATTTCATCGCGGTAGTAGTGTAATATTGATAGAGCTAGAAAAAGGCCGATATAAGGGAGTAAAAGTTAAAAGGGCACCATCTATTTCGAAATCTTTCTCATTCGATAGTTTTTTAAAGGTAAAAGAAAGAAAACACACAAAGAAGAAAAATTAATACATAACATTCTATATTTCTCCTCGTACCGTGCTGTGCCTGATCGGTCCCCTGCAGTCTTTGCAATCGCGCAAACGGGACGACCGTGACAAAACAAATTTTTCGGATATCCCACTTTTCGAAATGCATTTTCCATTCATACACAAAAAGAGGCCTCGAAAAAGAAATATAATAACAAATAACATGCCACCCCGTACATTTATAACGCAACTATAATAGTACGTAAATGTAATCGTGTATTTATAACTTCGCGACTGCAGATTCATCAGGGAAATTTAAAAAAAAAAAATTAAAAAAAAAAAACCGCGTGTCGCGCATATTCGACGCCCGAACGAAGCGCATTCGCGCAAGCATTGAACTCACCGAAAGTTGCAAGGGTGCAATGTACTCTCTCTGTGCAATTTCTCGGTGAGTTCGTCGCCTCGCGGGACAAGCATTTTAGCTTAAGACGGACGAAATAGTCGCCGTTCAGGCGTTTTGTATCTAAGCTAACGAAAAAAAAAAAAAAAGAAAATGATGAAAATATTTGTCATTTTCATTTATCATCAATTTCTCTCACTTTTTCTCTCGTAAGAAATTTTTTTCAATTCGTAATTCGAGTGTCCTTTGTAATCTTCCTCGTTACATCATACGCGATTAAAGTATCTTCGTTGTTCGTATATTTATTAAATTATTATAGAAAAAAAAAAAAAAAAAAAAAAAAAAAAAAAAAAAAAAAAAAAAAAAAAAAAAAAAAAAAAAAACGGACTCTGTGTGTAATTCGACTCTTTTTTTTTAATTATTATTTTATCGTGGCCGTGATTTCTCGGTGCGAATTCGCGCGAGTATATACTTAAGGGAGAAGTGAAAGATGAAAAAAAGAAGAAAAAACAAAAAAAAAACCGGAACAAACAAATTTAAACTGGTGCCAGTCAGATACGAACCGCCTGCCATTAAATGAGTATATCGGTACGATTAATATATTATTAATATTATTATACATCATTACTAATATTATTAATATTGATAGCTATTAAGAAAACAAAAATTCGTGAGTTATGTGTGAGCCTGTATGACTGTGTTATCGTGACGAGTGTACGCGTATATTGTACATAATTATTTATAAACAAAACAAAACAAAAAAGTAATGAATATCAGTGAGACGCGTATTTGTGTACACGATGTACGGTGTGTGCATACAATAACGAGTTTGTGAAATTTAGGCATCCCCAAGTCGGCGAGAAGGAAAAAAAAGCAAATAGAGGAAAGCGATAGCGCTTGTATAGAAATAAAAGAAAAGAAAAATCCTTGTATTAGCTAATTTACATAACTATATATACATAGCGTATTATATAATTATGTGAAATCGCGAAATCGTTTCCACAATGATCATCGCGTTGCCGAAGCTCTGAGTACAAAAAAAAGAGATATCGACAGCGAGTTAAGATTATGCGAACTTCCTTCACCCCCTCTCATAAAAAAAAAACAAAAAAAAAACAAAAAAAAAACAAACAAAAAAGAAAAAAAAACAAATTCGTCGTGATTGTGTGTTGTTACGTTGTTTTTTTTGTATATAGTCTCGAAAGCATTATATATTTAAATTTAAGAGGTTGTCTGTTGGTATGTACATGATTTATCGGTATAGCTGATTCATTATTACTTTCATAAGAATGCAACTACGGTCGACATGCGACGGGGTCACTGACCGCGGGATCCCTCGTCTCTGTGATCGTAAGGAAAAGAACAAATAAAAAAAAACTTCAGTTTAAAAAAAAAAAAAATGTGTATGCTCATTCTAGTGCGGATCTGCTTTTATTTTCATTTCACCTGCTGAAGCCTATTGAAAATAATGAATTGCCTCAATCAAATGTGTGCAGAATATACGGAGTCGTCGAGCTCGAGAGGTGAGATGCGAATAAGGGCTTTCCGTCTGCTGACCTACTTATCCATTCTTACATTCCCTCCAGAAATAAGAAGAGTCATCGACCGATGAGCCGCGCGACGCACAGCAGATAGAGATTAGATATAAAAAAAAGGGGGGGAAATCACCTCGAAAGAACAAACGAAAGAGGATAAGAGGAAGCTTTCGTAATACCCCCAGCGAGATTCCAACGAAACGCGTACAACGACGTTGCCGTTGAACACGAAAATAATATTGATTTCCGGCACAGGAAACTCTCGATGGCCACTGACCAGGCTCTTCGTGATTCATGGTGTGGAATCACCTCCCTGTATTCTCTATCTTTCCTCCTTTCTTCATTCGTCCCCTCGTTCTTTCCCGCGTCTCTCTTGATTTTTTTTCTGTTCCTCTTTCATGGTGCACTCGCACACAGCAGTAAAAGGCTCCCGAAGGGTCGCCGCGAGGGCGTTGAACCTGTGCCGACGAAAAAGGTGGGCCAACTCGCTCGGCAACGAGTTCACCAACTTTCCCTTGTCCCTCGCGTTATACCAACGTACTCTTCTCGCAGCTGGAACAAGAAGACCGTTTTTTTTTCTTTTTTTTCATTGCTTATTGAAAGGCCACGCAGTATTTACGAAGGATCGCGATGGTTATTTCTGCAGTAAAGTTCAGGTAGTGTAATTTAAACTTGAGGTTTAGGGATTAAGAAGGATTTTTAAAGAATCCTCGAGACTTTTACGTCTACCAAATATTAAATTACGTTTTTTGACAAATTACTGTTAATTCTTATACCTATACTAGAGAGTCTTTCTTTCAACTCGCTTAGGTTTGCTTTGTTCGCCATGGCAAACGCCGCGGTTTAAATACACAGGCAGTCGGCGTGCAGTCGAAAAGGACGACCGCTCAGCTCTGCTCTGCCACCCTAACAACGACCCACCGACCCATATTGGTTCGCTTAACCCAACAGGGCTCGGCGCACGAAAACCCATGGAGAGAGTTCGACACGCGCTCCTGCGACTCCTACGCGCGTTCCCTTTTCCTTTTCCTCTATCCCCGGGCCATCAGCCCCCGGGAAAACTTGCCGAAAATCGGTGAAGGGGAGAGAATGGAGCCACGCCTTTCGCATGATACTACGCACAACTCAACCCTCTATAATTCTCTCCGTCATTTCGTGGCCTTGTACCCTCTCGCTTTTGCTTCCTTCCTGTCTCATTTCTTTTCTGCACCCTCGACACTCCCGCACCCTTCGAAGAAACGAGGGGTATCCTGCCATTAATGGATTTCACCGCGGTTCGGGGTTGGCCCGTGCTATATTGCGACGCACAAAGTTCCCTCGGCCAATGTCTTCGAAGAAAATGATCTCGGAGAACCCGGAAAATTATTCTCGCACGATCCAGCTGGAGGTGAAAAAAAAACATTATTTACACTGTATTATAAACGTAATGCATCCATGAAATAATTCTCACCGAGAATTTTTGTTTTTAAATCATTTAAACGATACGATTGACAATTTCTGGCATCGAATCTTGTAACGTATAATGTATATTGAAGGACATAAATTTCATAATCTGTTTTCTTGTTTTTCTACTTTCTCTCTTTTGAAATACTTTACAGCAATTAATGTATATGAATGCTGATGTAGATTTTTAATTTTTAATTTTTATTACTTTACTATTTTAATTACAAAAATATGCGAGATTTCCTCAATACAAGACCCGATCATAAGTACAAAAACTCGTGCACTTTTTGAGATTCAACGAAATCTATTGAAGAGAAAATATTTGTAAATACTGTTTGCAACAGAAAGACACCTTTGCAGTGATACTGTAGAGTTGAATACACCGTGAATGTACTGAAGATTCTTCAAAGCAGCCTCCGTAGTATCAAGACTCATAGAGGGTTTTTATCGGAGTTTCCCTTGCAGCCTCTATGATATTGATCGCCGCCTCCAAAACTTTAGAGTGGGTCTCTTTTATCTCATCATTGTCAATGATCTTCCACGTGTCGTCGGCAAGTTTGAGAAAATTCTTTGCCACTCTCTGCTGAAAGTTTTTACTCTCGAAGCGTTCTTCGCCCCATCCGCAGCGTCGAGCTTGAGTTTCTTCGTCAGTTTGCAAAAGTATCACCAAGTCCGGAGCAGGAAGACCTTTGTCCTCTTTCTTGCACCAATTCAAGCTCCTGCCTGTGTTGACTGCGCCGTAAGCTGCCCCTGATGCTGCATACCTGTAATCATGATATTTATTTATTCAGTTAATTATTTATGTATCTTTGTTATTAACCTGTACACTGTGAGGAGACACTTCTACCATTCAACAGTGAAACAGTTGGGCGGATAAGGGACTATTTATCGCTGCTCAAGAGGATCAAATTTGTGAATGAAATTTTGCTCGCTATAAATTTATGTGTACCTATCAACGACGATTGTTTTTCCAGACCTCAGAGTTTTTAAAATATTGTCTCTGCACTCCCAGCGATTAATGGAAAAGAGGGAATGAACAGTCTCAGAGGGAAGATCCAGTTTTGATGTTAGATACTGATTTATCAGTAGGCCGTTTACGGTATTTCGCTCTGCAACGGTAGACATAAATATTAATACGGTACGGTATTTCGATCTGCAACGGTAGAATAAATATTAATCTGTAAACACGATATATGCTTGCGAGCAATGAATCAACGATACTGACCCGGAAAACGACGAGCTTCGGTCGGATAGTTCAATTTATTTAAGGCTTCAACCAGCATCTTCACCTGCGTCGATTTGCCCGCTTTGTCGCATCCTTCCAGAACTATAAATGCTCCGCGACCCTTCATTTTGTTTTCAATGGCAATGTTACTGTATTGTTGCGCAAAAACAAATGCGTTCGGTCGTTTGTGCATTGATCGACGCGACGCGTCTTCCGGCCTGAATTCCCTGGGAGAGGAGCACCATTTCGATGTACGACGAACGTACGAAGATTCGTCAGAATTCTCGGTTGATTAGGCAGCGCTCTGTAGTTTCTACTTTATCACTTTTGCTTTCGCACGAGCGGTGTACGCGAAGAGGGAAAGTGTTGTTTTTATCGGAAGCTGCTATCGGGTGTCACACTGCTCGTAAATATTTATCTGTCAGCTGTTACGAAAATAACTTGTCCATGACAAACGTTGTGTCGCGACATTTCGCTCGGAACCCGAGACCACATGGATGAGCAGAGGTCGAGGGTGGGAATAACCTTCATGCCGACGTTGTTTATGAAGTTATAACCTCGAATTCAGCGGTTTGAGGCTGCAGCCGAGAAAATTAATACATCTCATGTAGCCGGCAGCAAGATCGAGAGATCCAACGATCGTCAAAGTTCAACTAGTAAGGGCATTGTGTACTTTACTGTACGAACAAACTGGCATTGCGAAACGTCGAATTAAATTTTTTCCTTACAGTGAGAGCAGTGGATGTCAAGGAGGAGCATACAACAGAACAAATGTCGTGCACGCTAGTTACCACAGGAGAGCAGGATACTTGCAGATTATGCGGAAAAATCGGTTCCGACTATACACCAATTTTTGACAATGAAGACTTGTTCATTGCGGAAAAAATTGGTAGATGTCTTCCGATTGTTGTAAGTCGAATAGAGCAGGTATCGGTAATACCCTCAACGTCGATACAAGCATTGCACAGACAAGCTAACACTTTGTACAACAATTAACAAAATAGTGTATTAAATAGTACGATAAAAAAAAGAGCGCTGCATAAATATGTTGCTATATAAACGTTCGAACACTGAAAATGAAAAAAAAAAGTTTGTACATTTGACAAATAATTTTGTTCATAAACGACCTTAATTTCTGTTCATGGTAATATTCGTAATTTTTTATATTCTCGATTTTACAACTTCATTTCCATTAATTTTATTGATTTATTCATTTTACTAATATTCTCATTCATTTTATTTATTTATTTATTTATTTATTTATTTATTTATTTATTCATTTACGGAACAAGCCCTTTTACAATAATAGAAAAAGGATAACATATTTTTCATTGAAATTTAGTTTATAATACAGGCTTCGCAGTTGAGAATAATATATTCCCATAACATAAATATAGATAGATAGTCTTTCTCATGTATCATTCGTAGAGGAGCTAAATTTTACTTAAAATTTAATTATTTTTCTCGCAGGTATTATCAAGTGACGATTTACCGTCGCACGTTTGTCCGAATTGTCTTCAAAGTCTAAACGTGAGCTACGAGCTCATCCTTACGTCGGTAGAAATCGATTCTCAATTGAGGCACCAACTGGCGGAATTCAATGAGAGGCGCGATGCCGCTGACCGGACGAATGATTCCGAGGACACCAAGCTATTGGACAAATCGAATCCCGACGATATTCTCGTCACGTGCACAGAGAGACTGCTGAATACCGAAGCGATATATGGTCCAATGGAGTGCGAAATGTGTTTGAAAAAATTCGTGGACATGAATGATTTCGATCGACACATAGAGGCCGAACATTTGTTGGCCTGGCCGTGCAGTCTGTGCGACAAGAGTTTCGAGACTTCGGTGAAGCTCATCTCTCACAAGGAGGAAATGCATGCCGGAAATGTTCTCATTTGCAGTCGCTGCGTCGACGATGAAAGATCGGCGCATGGTTTGACTTCACTGGCGGAAACGCAAGAGAGTTGCAGACAAATAACTCGAGTAAAGCGTGTCAGGACGAGAGGGCGAAAAAAATTCAACGAAGCGGATAAACGAAGCGCGAGTAACGAGAAGATCGAAGAGCCGGAAGAAGATAAGACAGACGCGAAGCCGATAGCGATGTGCGATATATGCAAAATTGATTTCGGCTCTGACGAACTGTTGACCGCTCATCGACGAATACACGAGAAAAAAATTCTTCAATGCTACTTATGTCAGACCGATGCCTCATCGATTTACGAACTTTACAATCACAAACGCGAAACTCACAATGTTTACAAGAAGGTTCAATTGAAATTCGTTTGCGACACTTGCGGAAAGTTTTTCTCAAACAACTGGCAGTGGCTCGAACATCGAGAGAAAACCTCGTGCAAGAGAACATTGTCCACTTACACTTGCAAATATTGCAACAATGACTTCACGACGAATTTTAAACTCACGAGACACTTGAGAGTGAGTCCATTTTCGTCACCGTTTTAATTCGATTTTTTCAGTACACCCACCTCGACGCGATAAAAACTTTACTGTGTTGTTTCAGATTCACAAAGACGAAATGCTGAAAGATCCTTCCGCGACGATTTATCGATGCGTCGGATGCCCGAAGATATTCGTCGACAAAGAGTTCTACCAGAAACATCGCAACGTACGTGCAATGGAGCGTTGGAGCCACGTTGTTCCTACGTAGCAGAGCTTGAAAATATTTTGTTTTCTAATGAATATTGCAGGTACACGATCCCGAGTGTTGGGACAAATTCAAATGCGAAAAGTGTAGCAGATCATTCAGAGATCAAATGCGTTTGCGCGAGCATCAGCAGTCCGTTCACGATGGTTTTAAGCCACATCAGTGCGATGTTTGCGGCAGAACATTTCATCGATTGTCGAATATGGTGAACAAAAAACAATATCTTCTAATTTCTCACCACTCTGTTATTGAGGTTTGAGCGAACGATAATTCTTTTTGCATCAAAGCGAGTCCATCGAAAGAAGCATTTCGGTTACAACTGCGAGCACTGCGACGAAATCTTCGAGCAGCTGCGAGCACTGACGGATCACATAAACGCCGTACACGATGTCGAGCCGAGTCCCAAGCGAGTACCGAAAAAGCCGCAAACCAGCGAGTGCTTCGTTTGCAGATACTGCGGAAGAAAATTGACCACCCATCAGTCTCTGCTGGATCACGAGCATATTCACACAGGCGAGAAGCCACATTCCTGCAAGATATGCGGAAAATCTTTCAGGTGAAATGTTGCTATCTGAGATGTTTAGGAAATTATCACCTCTAAGATACCTGCATAACATAAAATTTCATCTTTGGCAAGTCTCTATCGATCGCACTGCTTTAGGAAGAAAAAATAATTATTCACTTGCAGAATTTTATTCTCCAAGTGAACTTTCCCGAGCGAAGTTTGTTCGATGCACAACACGGCCATTATAAGTTGATGGGATTTGGTCTCGTGCAGATATCTTCAGGGTCATAGGAAATTGTGCAGTTATAACAGGATTCTTTTTTTCTTTTACTGTACAGAAGTTTGTCAGCGAGGTGGGCGCACGTGCAGCGTCACGTTAAAGGAACTTATATTTGCGAGCACTGCGGGAAGTCCTTCAGGTAAAATTTTGCAATCAATCATGGTACTTTGTTGTGTAACAAAACTTAGCAGATCAGCTTGAAGATCGATTGAGGCTACGTTTATCGATTGGTTGGCTTGTGTTTAAAGAAAAGTCGACAATGGAAAGAAATTCTCTAAAATATCTTTCACGAGTGTTTACTATTGTTGCAGCTACAAGCAGAATCTGACGACGCACTTGCAAGTGCACGCACCGGTCGAGAGTCGGAAGCATCGTTGCTCCAAGTGTGGAAAATTGTTTCTGCGAAAATCTCATCTCAAAGTGCACATGCGTATACACGACGGTGTGCGACCGTACACGTGTGACATATGCCAATTCAGTTTCACGCAAATCGGCGATATGAAACGTCATCGAGCGCGTCACGCAAACGGTGAAATTCGTGTGAGACAGCCGCGAACCAAGCCTGGCACAGCTTCCGGCAGTGAAGCAGATGAAAGTTAGTTAACAAATTTTTAAGTTCGAATATTGTAATTCGAGTCGATATGAAAACTTGTATTTTCTACAATTTTACGTTATAATTAAAATAAACAGTTTCAAGTTTACGACACAACATGGTGTCCAGCGATCCTCGAAGTGCTGGAACTGTCCTTGAATTTTGCCTGTCCTTGAAAAAGCACTGGAATGTCCTTGAATTTTTTTTTTTTGCACATATTTGTACTCGTTTGCAAATGTATGTAAGCGACCATCCTAAAGATATGTGTACCTCAGTTTCGCTGAGATACATATATACATTCCTGCATAATGAGTAGTTTATTTTTCTGAACTGATGACAACATAAACTAACAAAGTTATCGAACTCAATGTTATTTCGTACGTCTCGTGCGATATGCATATTTTCATTGATTATAAATGTCCCAACAGAACCTGGAAGTGTCCTATAAATTGTCGAATGTCCTTGAATTTCGTACGGATTTTTTACTGGAAAACCATAGCCAAAAAAGCTGCGATATGTTACCATTTGGATACCTTTTAGGCAGCGGCATTTCAATCGGTAATTAGCACGGTATGAATATGGACCACAGTCCGACTCACCGAGAGCGATTACCCCCACCACTCTACCGTAAAAACAACAATGGCTTCCGTGTGTTTTCCCAAGAGCATCGGCGTCCTGACGAGTCTCACCCGGCGTTCTTTTCAATCAGGTATACCGTTCTAATAAATACATAACAACATAACGTATCAATCTCTCAGTGACAAGTGCACTTCAATATGTTCTCTCTTCAATCACAATCGGTACAATGAAGTTTCCTTGTATCGCAAAAGAAGCCGTTTCGGCGTACGATTTTTAGGTTAAATTTCAGCAACAATGAACGGAGTTGTAACAAGTTATTTTGCGATACCGCAGTATTTTTACAAGTGGCACTGCGTTAACTCGCCCAACATCGTTGCACGGTTGGTCTAAGAGAGATTATTTGACGAAACTTTCAGTAGCGCAACGGAGCGGACGTAACATTGCCGCAATGTCATCGCCATTGGATAAGATTCCGGACGTGAATATTGATGGAAATGGCACGTTCAAATATATTCTCGTTCACGTACACGACGACGTCAATAAGCAGAGCAAACCTATCGTTCGGGGCTACGCGAGATGCACCTGGCACGGTGAGTACAAAATTTATTTATTCGTTCCGCAGGCTCAGTCGACTTTCGGAGCGCAAAGGAGCATCCTCGTATACATGACGCGCAGGGTTTTGGAAGGATGGCGTGGGATTTCAGCGACATTTCATTTTATTACACGCAACTTATCTTTATTATAATCAGTACATCACTTAATTACTTTAGGCTTTAATGAGAATTAATTTTACAACAGTGTGATTCGGTCTCGTTGAAAATAGTTGCAACCACTACGGGACGCGCTTGATGTTCGCCAATCTCTTCGCTCTTCCGGAGATAGCGGTGTTTGTCGTAATACAGACTCTCAACTGACACAATTACTTATCCACATACTTACGTCGATGTGAAACCTTTTCTCGCCTCGCTCGTTTCAGCCTCAGTCGGTAACAAAAGCTGTGATCCATTTTTGTTCAAGCGTGCAAAAATAGCTGATCACTGTTTTTGTTTCTGACAGAGTTGGTCGGTATCAATAACTGTAATCCATTGTTACTATGAAAAAAAAAATGATGGATTACAGTTTTTTGCATTACCAACTGAGTGCATTTCACATCGCTTTAACAAGTCTGTTGTTAGAATCCTTGCAGTTACCAAATTTGTTTTTTGTTTTTTTTTACGAACAGTCGTTTTATATGGTATAAAACATGTTCGAGTGTATTTTCAAATATTTCTCGCCGGACAATGTAGATTCGATTGTTAACTATACTTATTCGAACGGAAGGTTTTTTAATGAGCTGTTCGATGAGGATCTTGCTCCGAAGCAATCACCGGAGGATCGGCAGTTATGGCCACAAGACCGATTCACACTGTGGTCGTTTCTGCGAATACAAAAATGAGATCCATAAACCGACGGACGTGCAAAACTTGTGCAGAATATCGTTCTGCAAGCTCACGCGATTTCCATTAGGGCCTGCTTTTGTTTTACATTATTAATGTTATATATACAATCTAAACATTATAATCCTTGAATTTCTCTCACAAATTGACCAATCGATTAATCGATGATATCGACAGCCTAATGCCTAAAGGGCGAACGAGCTATGCGTATACACAGCCAAGATGCCCCCATGGAATTGGACCATCGATATAGATACAACGTGTCTCTCAGATGATTACGTATCCGCCTTGCCTTATTCAATCAAAAGTTCGTTTCCGCTTGAACAACAAAAATATAGAGCCTCGTTATTCGTCATTCTTGATTATTGAACACTCACGCTTGGCAGTCGGAACGTAGAATGTATTTTTTTTTAATGATACTGGACAAGATGTTTTAAAAACATGGGAATTTCTTTTTAAATTACTCTTTCAAATGTGTTTCGAAAAATAGAGCGCAGCGATTGGGTTTAATGAAAAAATTAATTTGGGGTAATCTCCGCGGTAGGAAAATGATGGGGAGGTAGATTTTACTCACAAGAGTCGATGAACCGCTTCCGACAGTATTTCTCATTGTTCTTTCGTAGTTGATTTTCTTTAATTCAATTTTTTGTTTATCTTTAATTAAAGTGGACCTGTTTCAGAACGTCGTCGAAGCCGGTACATCTGCCCCTACACGATAAATCGAATACAAAAGATTTTCTGCACTGTGTTGCGGGTTTCGTGTGTCTTATACAAAAGAAATTGACGATTCGTTCCGTTAGCGGAAAATTCCTCACTACACGATGAACGCGATGACTTCGTTCACTGGGTGACAAAGTAAAGGATCATTGTTCCACTGCCCACTCCATCAATAATCCTTCACTACGAAGCCCTTCTGAAGCAACAGCATGCCCTCTGAATGCTAAAACCCTCCCTGCAGCTTCGATTGCTCGAATTTTTCAGAATCTTCGAAACGTGAAGAGTCTCCCCACTTTTTTGAATTTCCGCAGGCCGGGTCACGTCTACGTGAACCCCGACCTGCCCTCAGGTACTTTCGGGTTCGTCGCTGTGCTCTATGAGATCCACGTCGGCCATTTGATCGGCGACTTTCTTCTTGGTTCCGATAAACGATTTTATCTCGGTAATGACGTTGTCCTTCGATGTGACAGATTCGTCGACGTTATCATTCGTTTTTTCCGTGAAAATTTTACCTTTTTTCTCGCACTCTCTAACCGGCGATGGAAAACCGATGAGATCGGGCTCCGTGTTTCGATGCATCAGGGTAAACGGTAGCTTCAACGACACGACGCCACCCATCAATGATATTAAAAGCTTCACCTAAATATACGAAAAAAAACATCAATAGATTTCGTTATTTAGTTTTCATTTTTATCTTAAATGCGAAGACATCTACTATCTATACAGGGGTGTCGGAAATTGAGGGGATAAAAGTTTGTACTTGCTATTTCCGTTCGAGACTAAGCATGCTTTCCCTTTACAACATTTTTTTTTAACGAATTTTTGATAAAGGTAAAGGTTTTGATAAAGTTTACTCAGCTTTGAACGCGAAATAACATTGCACAACTTTTCTTTGCCAGAATTTTGTGTTTTTTTGCTTCCTCGTGGAGGAAGCTATGTTTTCATTAAAAAAAAAAAATAAGATT
Source organism: Amblyjoppa proteus (assembly GCA_963922035.1). NCBI lineage: Eukaryota > Metazoa > Arthropoda > Insecta > Hymenoptera > Ichneumonidae > Amblyjoppa > Amblyjoppa proteus. The sequence goes on along the minus strand of OY998228.1, from coordinate 7,005,885 downwards.
GAGTTTTTATTCTTATAAAAAATCTTTTTTGAAATTTTTGAATTTTTCGGCAAATTAGTTTTCTTTTTTACGTCTACGACAAGTTTCTGAATTAAATATCACGTTAAGAGTAAAATTACTTCCGGATTTGTAATCAGCGGTCAAAAACAGTTCAAAGTACCCTTAAGTACGTAAATTTGTAATAAGTGAATAAGCCATGTGCAAATCCCTTTGCGCTTTTTTTTACCATTGATGTATTAATTATTTTTTATATAAATTTTTCACCGCTATTGATTGCAGTTCCGAAGTGGAAGTTTGTAACGGGATATAGTGACTTGCCTTGACGTAATAAGACACGTTGATGGCGAAGGGATCTCTATCCTTGTCGCCATTTCCGGAGCAAACGACCGTCGAGGCGAGGCTCGAGCCGGCTTTCGTGTAATTGTCCTCGAGAGCAATCCAATTTTTCGTCGATCCCATAACCGGCCTGAGGCTGTAATTTTTCGTGAGTTTCGATCCAGGTCCAATCGGGCAACCCTCCCTCTCGGATTCCACGGCGACGACGTTTTTAAATTTTCCGCTGTTGAACATGCAAACGTCCACGTGCTGGAGGACCAATACCTGAACAAACGAGTTATCGTTGCTTCAGAGCTGAGTTTACTGCAATTTTTTGATGAATTTTTTATTTTAAATATCTACCGTTTGAATTTTTAATAATTCGTCCTGTATAAAGCTTATTCGAACGACGATGCTTTATTTTTCGCTTTTACCGGTGGCTCGCTCTCGGCCGATAAATTTCCGCGCGAACGCGATGCTGCAGTCGAGCCGAGAATTATTAATATCTATTATCTCGAACGGAATTCGTTGTATGCTGTATCGAAGCCGGCTTATGCCGTCGTGAAAAATTAAAATTTTTTAAATAAACAATTTAAATTATCTTTGGCATATTGACGGAATAACGCGATGAATATTTAAAAATAAACGGCTTTTTATATTCAGGGAATTCAGCCCAGAGGGAGGCAATCGCAAAGCGTCGATGATTAATTATTTCATCGCGCGACCCATTCAAAAGTCGAAGCCTTTAGTCCTTGAGCCGGGTTTTGCGTGCTCTTTATACAGGCCAATTTTTCATTCCGAAATATTTGTTCAATGTTGCTATTTTTAGTTTATCTCTCCGAGCAGCATGGAAAAGGGAGGGCTAAGTCGAGTCTGATAATTTTTTTTAAACTGCGGGTAATCCTTTAATCCATTAAAACCCTTCCGGCGTTTGTTCGGTTTCGTTCTTTCTTTTTCAATATCTGTCAGAGCTGCAGTAGGACAGGACCAAGAACTTTTTTCGCGTTTCGAACGAAACAAAGCGAATGCTGGCAACCCGTTGGCGTGGGATTACCTTCGAGGCTGCAACTGCTATGGATTTTATCGTCGCAGTATGTACGTAGATGCAATTTTTATCGACTCAGTCGCTTTCAAATGAAAAAAAAAGTCTTGAAAATTGTACTCCCGAGAATTGTCGGTTGGGTAAGCTTTTTCTCGTGAAAATTTCGAAGCAAAAATACTCAAAAAAAACTATTCCACGTCCTCATTTTTCTGACGAACCCGGATAGGACAAGTAATTCTTGTTCAAGATCTTCAAAACAGCACGACGCTTTGTGCAAATTATATTGACAAAAAAAAAGTCCTCACGGACTTAAATACGGAGATAGAAAAAATGATGAAGCTGACTCGTAGGGATTACACGAATAAGGGATCGACCTCCAATTCGAAAAAAAAACGTTCCAACGGCCGAGGAACCTCAATTTTTTCCTTACGAAATTTAATTTCCTCCGGGATTCGTTTCATGCTCTATTTGCCGTTGACGATGGAGCCGTAAGGGAAGCTTGCAAGAAACCCGAGCAATTTCATCGGCAATATGGCATTCGGAGTAGGGCTCGCAACTTTCTTAGATACCAATTTTGCTGATTCCAGCTCTACTCTTGAAGGATACGCCGCGTATTTCCCCCGACGTAATAAAGCAGTTTTCAGGGGGGCGAGAAGACAGAGGCTCTCAGGAATCTTGCTCTCGCGAAGCCAACAACAAGATCGAGTTCCAGCTGTGCTGCCAATAAATTATACGAATCTTCGCGAATAGTGGAAAGCAGCTAGGAGGGCCGTTAGAATTCCTCGCTGCCTTCGCGAGCCAAGTAATATACTGAAAATTTCAAGAGCCAATGTACCCTTCGGTCGAAGCCTCGGTGAGTGGGACACTGCGGGGTACATCCAGTCCGCACGCGAACACCTCGCTCGGCCGTAACCTTTATCTTTCCGTATCTCACGGCGATTCGCATTAATTCTCGTCGCAAGTTGGAGAAGTTATGTCGCTTTGAAATCGTTAGGAATTTTTTTTTTAACTCCCACCTACAAACTTTCATGGATACTTCGAGCATTGTTCATTCTGTGAGTGAGAGCTTTTTATTTCAATTTTTTTTCTTCGAGTAATGGTACTTTTGTGATTCGAAAGTCCTCTTCGTCTTTCAACGGAGCAAAAGAGTGTGTTGAGTTTTGACGAGTTTTCAGTGTCTTTAAATTAAATTCGTCGAGCCGTGCGCTCCATTTCAGATAATAGTACTCAATTTCACTCGGCGGAAAACGGCAGTTTTGCGCAAAAGCTTTGCGTGCGCAAAACGCCTACTTTCACACCTTGTGAAATAAAATTTTGTACGGTAGTCTTGCGAAAAACGTTTTCTTAACTCTTGTGATTGCAACACTCGCCTTCGGCTGGTGCTGCAAATTCGCATTCATCAGAAAAAGTTTTATCGTGCCAATATCGTAAATTACTGTGGCGATACTGTGGCGGTTTTTTCATGAAAGTTGGAAAGTTCGCCGCACAAGCCGGAAGCGAGTACCACAGTTGCACGAGCCGCAGGTGAGGTCGAGCTGATGGCAAGTGTTGCCTTCCCAACCGTCGTCGAAAGACCGCGCTTTCGCACAAGGATCGCAGTGAAGTGTGCGAAAATTGTAATTACGATACTAGTGCGATCAAAGTTTTTCTGACGAGTGTGACTTTGCAGTACGAGCCGGAGATGAGTGTTGCAATGACACAGGTCTAGAATAGTATATTATGCCAGAAGGGAGGAAAGTGCGTCTTTTCACCGAGTCTGAGTGAAAAGTTTGATTCACACGAGGTGAAAAAGCATTTCCTCCCGAGTGGCATACGCTGTGTTTTCCCGACTATGTTAAAAAGTGACCGATTCTTTAACAGCGGGATGAAAAGTGAAATTTTCCCTCCCGCTAAATGACTTTTCCTCCCGTTCGACAAGAATTTGCCACTTTTCACTCCCGTTGGAGGCATGAAATAGGGCTGTTTTTTAGCGTAGTCGGGAAAAAAAGTTTTTGGCACGAGTTTCGTACAAAATTTTATTTCTCAAGGTGTGAAAATGGGGGTTTCTTTCAAAATCGCAATTTTACCACCGTGTGACATAAAGTAACTAGTGTGATTTGTGCGTGCTCAGTATTGTTCTCGAACGCCTTACTGCACGGTACAAGCGCGACTTTCGCCCCGCGTTACAAGCACGAAAAGTGGAGCTTTTTGTGCATGGAGTTACAAAAAGCTCGATTTTCATTCGGTCCGTATAAAAATTGATGAAAGCGGTTGATTTTGACCACGGTGTTACCATTTTACCTCGATCTTCGCTTTATGAGCTTGAATTTTTGGAGTACCAAGTGGGAGTAGAGCGATTTGGCGAAGAGACAAAATAATTACCTGCACTCTCTTGACGGATTTGTGACTGTCGTTTGTGACACTGACGTGAACGGTTATCGAGTCTCCGTGTGCGTAGATCGCCCGATCGAGCCTGGCCTCGAGCCTTACTGCTCCGCCGCTCAGTAGAAACGGCTTTTCCACCGCTGCATGCGGCGGTGCAGGTTCTGAAAGCCACACATATACCGCAGAGTCAAATCCGCTTACAAACTACGATTCACGGATGGAAAACCGGCATTAACGCTGCTCGACGCCCACCCAACACCACCGGGATTTCACGTGTTTTCAGCTCGAACAAAAGCTCGGACTGAAAAGCGTCGTTACTGGACTCCGTGAACTGCTAGTACGTAATAAATTCGATAACAATAATAATGCAAATTTCAATGCTAAAATTATTTCAAATTGTGTTTAAAAATTTAATGCAACAATCTGTGTAACGCCAATCGGTAATTTGAGAAGCAAATACCGGAGATAGATCAAATCATAGGCCAGAAATAATTATATCTGTCTCATATAATGTTTTCCATTATCAAAAGATAATAATATAGAGAGAGCTACTGAATTCCGCATCTAATTCCGTGTTACCGATTTAAAAAAAAAAAAAAAAAACATACATATATGCAACTTTATTAGTACTCTGTGTGAATTTTTGTTTTCCTCCGACCAAGCTAAATTAATCAAATTCCTTGCGTGCAAAACAGGTCGGAAACTCGCCTATTATTGACCAATGATTATTATAAAGCTGTGCGCATGGGCAGTGCTGTTTCATTGCTCCCTAGGGAGAAACAGGGCTCATTACTCCCTCTGAAAGTCCTAATATCCCCGGGGGAGTAATGATCATTGGCGAATACGACGAGTTTGCGACGCGAAAAATGTGGTTATTTTAACGAGGTCGGGCAAAAAAGTAGCGTATGCTACGCGCGAGAGAGCGGATTTTCTCCTCGTGTGATTTTTTTTTTCTCTCGCCACGCTCGGGCAGCAAGCTTCGCGCTCGGTCAAACTCGCGCACTTTCCTCCCTTCTAGCATAATATACTGTTTCACATATATCGTGCATATCGTTTACATGAAAATTTTATTACATTTCCACGGGCTCCGTCGAAGATATCAAATTTAGTGGGACGAATATGGGCCGATCCATATATCATTGATTTACTCTATGAACAGGTGTCCGGACGAGAGCGTTAAACCTTCATTCGATAAAAAGTTAAAAACATTGCTTGCAACTCTCGACTCACCAATGCATTCCGTCGTCTCATTTTTGGTATCGATTATTCGCGT